>JAJQWJ010000001.1:145188360-146620860 GCA_023637945.1 Phaethornis superciliosus | reverse complement strand
CTAGTTCCATTTTAGGTTTTCTTTTAGATATGGATGGCAACGATCAGTAACATCCAGCACAATACTGATTATGGTTATACTATTGCACTAATATGATTAGTTCATAAGGGCAGGCTTTTCTTCTGATCTTTTTACTGTAGTGAATTTATAAGTTCATAATATTGCAATCTATTCCAGTTTCTTCTGTATCCTCTAGGTCATCATAAGCTGAAGATCCTTTTCTTTTTTTTTTTTTAAACTTTCTCCTGGAGTTCCTGCCATCTTAGTATCCCTCAGTGTTGTAAATCTGAGGAATAAGGGTTGGCTTTGTTATTCCTTTTAAGCTGTAGTACATAAGCACACATTAATATCTTCCTGGTAATTAGTCTCCCAATGCTCAGTGAGAAATCTAAAGATTTTATTCCGTGGGGCTGTAGGTGATATATATATATATTGCTTTCCTTCGGTCACACAGATGCAAAGGTGTGCTATAGAGTTTTGTTTTGTTTTGTTCTCCGTTTTTTTTTTATTATTTGTAACTGTTGATGCCCACTGGCGCGATTTCTCCTGGTTATTTATATGCTCTGAGAAGAAAATAAGACATCCCATGATGTATTCTAGAACTGGACATGGGTGTCTATACCAACATCACTTGCTCTTTGTAAACTAAACACCCAGATGATATCGGGGTCTTCTATGGCATGGGGATGAAGTGCCAAGAAGCATTTAAGTTGCTTTGCACTGCATCACTGGAGGGGGTATTTATTCATTGCAGGGGCAGCCTCACACCTCCTGTGCTCCTCTGCCTGGGTTTGTCAGAGGGCAGCTCTGGCAGTGGAGCCCAGGGGTTGATTTGCAGCTCTGGATACCTTCAGTGCCTCCTGCCTGCACTGAGCTTTGTCACAGCAGGGCTGTGACAGCCGATCAATGAATGTGCCTGTGGTGATGCCAGGGAAATAGACAAACCCTCTCTTAATTGAAATATGTATTCTCTTCACTGATTAAAGTACCCAAAGTTAGCGAAGCAGCAAAGCTGAAGTAAAAGCTACACAAACCCATTCAAATAATAATATTTGGCCTGCTCTGGTTGCCTGCTCTCCCATGCTGTGGCTACCCAGAGAGGTCGTCCCCCTGCTTATGGGGGGCTGAGGGAGGCAACCTCAGTTGGGCTCCCATCACTGATCAGGATGGGGTTGTGCTGACCACAGTCTAGGTCATGGACCAACACAGTTTTGTCCAAGGTCCAACAATGAGGAAAAGGATCTTCTGCATGGTTGTAGTCCTGTTGGCTGATGTTCCTGCAGGTCTTTAGAGAATTTTCCCTCTCTCTTCTCCTGAAATTTCTCTACCATGACAGCTAATGTCACCAGTTCTTTTGCCTGAGCATTACATACGTCTCTGAATCTAATACCACTTCGAGTTATTTTCTCTTTTATCCCATTTTCTACTTTTGTTGCTTAGTCTCTCATTTTTACTTTTTTGGTACTGGTCATTGGGGTTATTTCTTCATGTTACTTTTGGGATGATGCCATTAGTAGGCAACTGCTTCCTTCCCTTCTAGCAGTCATGCTTAAAGTCTGCCTTAGTTCCTCCTTCCTTATAGCCAAAACCTATAAAGAATGCTATATAAAATATGTCTCTGGCAGGGCCCTAGTGTCAAAACAGGTCCATGTGGACACATCCACGATTACTCAGGTGTTTGGAAATTTTTGGAAAGGCTTCATGGAGTAGTAGTGTAGGATACTACATTTGCAGGATGAATGAAGGAAGAAGAAGAGACAAGAATCAGAAGTGGTGGTGCAAGGTTTTAATATTTATTGCTGTGAAGAAGTGAAAGGCTTCCAGCTTTACAGGTCTGCCCAGACAGGACCAGACGACCCCAGGTTCCTCTGATTAGATTTACAGACTCATTAAATTGGCTGTGTAGACTCATGCCTGTTATAACTGGTATAAGTTAATTTCATTAGTAAAGTGGCTATATACTTTTCATTGTCATGGGCAATGGTGTTGCAGCATGTATAAGCTATAATAGATATTTTTATTGTTTTCTTTTCATTAGTAGTATATTTTCCACTTTTTGCTTTTGAAGAGATTAGCCACTCCTATTTTAGCATTTTCCAGCATGTCTCAGGCTCTAGGCTTATCCTTTAGGCTTAATCATGAATGTGTGTCATGTTTGCAATTACATTACACATAAGCAACAAAATGCTACATGAGTTAAGCTGGACAACAGCCAACTTCCTTTCAGAGAACAGCAAAGTCAAGGAAATAAAGGCTGAAAATTAAGCTAGATACTTTCTTATCAGAACTGAGGGTTCTATTTCTGTATTTTTGACTTCTAAAGAATTGATAACACTGGTTTATGAGAAGTAAGATTAAAAAAAATGTTAAACATTATTTAAGTGTAACTTAAATAAAAATGTGTAACATAGTTCAGTATAGAAAACAGGATTTTTTTTTTCCATTGTAGCATTCTATTTAAATACTACCAATAAGGGGAAGACTAATTTAACAGAAAACCCAAGCCTTTTAATGAATTTCTGTATTATCACTTGATTTTGGATTATCTGTCCTTTTAAATGAGCATTTTCAGCTTGAATTGGAAAAAAAAGAGCATTACTAATGTTTTGTCATTGTTGCTTAGTAGGGTCAAAGGTAGACACCATGAATTTTCTTAATAGTTTCCAAGGTGATTGTCCTAGTAAGACAAATGGATGTTTTTTATAATGAAAATAAAACAAACAAGGAAACAAAAATCCAGAACTCTCAGGATTGTTTGGATTTTTTTGGAGATGTTTATGCATTCCCTCCTTGTGACTGCTGAAAATGCTGGAATTTAAACAGGAAGCACTCTGGTGAAGGAAAAGCTGTAAGTCTGTTTTTGTGGAATCCCACGTTTCATCTGTAGTCAGGGGAGCTGCAGAAACAAGGTGTTCTGCATGTTGTAGGAAGAGGAGTTATCTTGATTGAAAACTTCATACAAAAAACCCCAGGAGGGTTTTAAATTACCGTTTTCATGAGAAGTTGGTAAGGAAGGCACATACATACAGATTGCAATGTGGTGCATCTAGAAAAATTGCTGTGAAGCTCCATGTAATAGGGAGAATATTTGCTTTCAGTTCTTTTTTCAGTAACAGCAAATGTATAGGTAACAAGCAAAGGGTGTGATTAGAAGTTGTATTTAACTGGTAGGGTCATTTGAACTGAATTAGAATCACTGTGTGAAGGATAGTGAGAATAATAAGTCAGGTAGCACTCTTGTTTTTTAAGACTTCATTATCTTTCTTGGAGTTCCTGAGAACGTAACCGTGGGTTTTTGAATGTGTGTTGATCGATACACTGCTGGAGGGATCTGTTACCAACCATCAAATGATACTACAGAAAAGAAGAGTTACTTTAAGTACCTCTGTAATTCACAGTTAATAAAATGGTGGTGTTATGGGGGAACTTCAATTTAAGAGACATTTACTGGAATATCTGCGCCGTTGGACATAAAACAAGCTATTTTTTGCTAGAAAATAGAGAATAATTTGCTAAAGCAAACAAAAAGGTATTGCATTGAATGTATGATAAGTCAATTCCAGTATTCTTTTTGTTGTATAAAGATGAACTAACCACTGGACTGGAAGCTGATGGTTGCCTAGGGACAAGTAATCCTGACCTGATTATATTTAGTGTAGGCAAACAGAGGACAAGTCCAATCACAAGCGTATATCAAAAGGGATAATTTCCCAGAACTGTATCTGAAATTGTCTGGGAGGTAGACACAGACAGAAAATTGTAAGTTCCTTTAGAAAGAGTAAGGAGAGGGAACCATGGGAAATACCTATAGCTGGGAAATGGCAGGAAACAGGCAGGTTTTTATTCGAAAATACATTCCAGTACATTGTTATAAGCTCATGACTAGAAAACGGTGGAATTAACTTTCTGTCTGCATTTTGAAGTGTGTATCAAAGGATGTACCAATAAGATTGCAGAAATTTCTCACCTTTTCAAATCTTTTAGTAACAAAGGACAGTGATGATAAATAACTTAGACTTTTGGAATGTAAAGTGCTGCTACACCTGCACCATTGCTGGAACAAGAGATTGAGCAAAACTACAGAAACTTATTGCAGTTAGTTATTGGACTGGTCAAAAGGCATTTAATCACTCAAAAGGTTGTATCTTACAGGTCCTTCAAAGTTTCACTGCTTTTGGGGGAAAAAAATTGCTAAGGCAATAATGTTTGCTGATGAAGATCTTCATGGGACTCACAGGAACTCCCTCTTGAAGGTCTACAACTGTTCTATGCATAAAAAAATGATATTAGCATAAATATAAATCACTGCTAGTATTTTTTTGAACTGACACAGCTTGGCCAGCTATGAACAAATGCAGAATGATGAGTTCTTACTCCATCAAACTAAATCTTGAAAGGACTAAATTCACCAAGAAAACAACTCGGAATAACTGCATTGTGGCTCTGCAGGTATCTTCCCCAAATAATAATATTTTGGGATCATAAATACGTTATACACCCAGCAACTGGATTAGGTAGGTAGACTACAGTTAGAAGTAGAGCACGTCCTATTCTCATACAGATATTTTACATACAGTTCTGCAATGCCTGGAATTTTTTTTTTTTTTTTTTAACTGGGTAATGCAGACCTATCCTTAAAAAGCACACAGATCAAGGAGGTTGTCCCTTCAACAGGAGAAAATGCTAAGTGTCTGCTTATACCATGTTAGTGACATACAGGATGCCCAATGTGGTAGGATGGTTACAAGCTACTGTCATGATCCCTAACTATTAGTATTTTATATTTTTTTGTGAGGAAATGTTAGCCACTGTGCAGATGTGTCCTACAAATTGCAGAAGTAGCCAGGCTTATGTTTTGAATGAATTGCAACGATTTATTTCAGGGAAAATGACACCACACTGAATAGAGTCTTAGGAAGGAGTTAATAGTGGGAGAGAAAGTGGATTTTTATACAAATTAATCACCCCAGGGAGAGGGCTATTAAGAAAAGAAAGAGAAGGATTCTCATTCTTTTCAACCTCTGAAGTATGACCTCCTCCTCCCTCTGAAGTCACTGATCTCACTGGTGTTCTGCTGCTTTTTGCTTCTGACGTGCTACTGGCTTTTTCTGATTTGCTTCTGTTCACTTCTGAGTTTACCCATTTCCTCTGAATTTTTTATAGTAAAAAGTTCCCTCTTCTCATCCATTATTGCCAGGGGTTGCAAATTGGTAAATGCAGGTCTTCCCTTTGTATTCAGGTTTTCCTGGAGTTCTTTAGTCTTATAATTGATATCAATTTGCATTACTGGTCTGCCAGCTTATCAGGAGTCATTAGCACTTTATCTGTTTAGTCCTGACAAAATAGAGGGGTCTGTTGATGATATTTGCCTTGATACATTTTAATGATTGTAAACAGGGGAAAGGGGTGCTGGTGCAGAGGGGTTTTTACTGATGGAAATAACTTTGATACATTTTAAACAGAGAAAACTATGTCAACACCACCTCATGCTAGCTTGGGTGTAATTTTGCTGATTAAAGAGGGAATTTTTTAATCTTCAATATATCCACATTACAACTACAACATGAGTTTCTTAGAAAAATACGAACAACTTTCTTGCATTTCCATTCAGAATGAATCTTTCTTTATTCAGTGTCTATGAGACGTATTTACACTCAATAAGAGCAAGTAAGAGTAGCAAAAAGTTAGAGGAACAATCAAAAAAACTTGCTGTTTTGTCTTGGTTTGAAAACTTTTCTAGATGGTTGTGAATACTTCTGAGTTTTCTGCAGGGTCATTGTGTTTGGGCTTAATGATCTTAAAGGTCTTCTCTAACATAAACATCTCTATGATTCTAGTCTATGTAAAAATTCATTTTTGGTTTCTTTTTTTTGTTTTGTTTTGTTTTTCTTAGATCAGTAAGATGGATTTACTATAATACTCTTTGTTAGTGATCATAAAGAAATTATCTCCAAGTTACAGGGAAATGGCTTCCAAGTTCCTTGGCATCATTGCATTTGCAGGCTTTATGAACTCTGCCTTGGTCATGGAGATTCTTTTAAAAGAGTTGACCTGGTGGATGTGAGCAGTTCACAGTTTTTTGTATATGATTGTAGTTGAGTGTGAGCATACTAATGAACACTTGCCTAATCCCCACCACTTGCTACCATATGGTTATTGCAACATCTGTTTGCTCTCCTCTTTGCATTACAGTTACCCTTGAGGGAGAAATATTCAATTATTCACATCAAGTACATTTTACTTATCTATCAACAAGAGATGCACTTGGAAATGTCTGCCAAACAAAATGTAGAGATGAGTATTTTTCCTCAGAGTCTGGCATGTGCTTCAGTTCTAGGTCAGTCCTGAGCCTCAGGCAGGGAGTGGGACAGATGCTCTAGTGCCACTTCAGATGGCAGGCAGCATCTTTATAAAATCATGTGTATTTAACCAGATACCTGTTGTGCATACATCTACATCTCAGTTAAGGAGCATGTCAGAAAAAGACGATCTGATTCTTCTCTCTTTCCAAAGCTCAGGTCTGCTAATCCTCCTGATTTTCTTTTTTGATTCCTCCAGTCTGTTCTTTGATGGTGCCACATGTCTGTTGGCCTTGTTCCAAGTCTTCTCTGTTGAAACCTTTGGCCAAGTACCCCTGCCAGTTGTTACAGCTGAGCCTTTGGGTTACTGACCAGTTAGTTCATTATGAAAGGAAAGCAGCAGCTTGATCTCTTCTAGTCTGGACTGAAAGGAAAATTACTTTCCTATCTTGCTAATATGAACAACAGGATACTGCATTTGCATATTATAAACTATTGAAACTGAGTAGAGAGTACAGATGGCTGGGTGGAATTTTTGTTCCAGTTTTCGTCTGGATGGGATGGCCCTGGTTCATTTAAGGCCAGGCTTTAAAATTATTCTGCTGTCCAAGCCACCCCATCAAATTCCTACCTGAGATCTGTAGGAGGGTTGGCAAGGCAGTTGAAACTAGATTTTGTGATTGTCGTTGTTATTTCTAGGAGAGGGAGGCCACTGATGCAATACCTACAGATATGATTGGTTCTTCTCATAGTTGTTTATCTCCCTTATGTTCCTTCAGGTATCATCTATGTAGGTTTTAGTTTTGATCTCCTATAAAAAACAACTTTTTAAATTTAATACTCTTTCATCCTGCTTTTATGATATTTCTGTCGAAGGACCTCAAGAGCATGTGTCTGTCAAACGTGACCACACTTGGTCATGTTGTTCCCATCTTATGGTTAAGCAATATACAGTCCCTTTACATGTCATGACTTTACAGTAGCCTGGGACATAATGACAGGTGAAGAAAATTGTTGTAGTGTGTCTAATAACAATGAACCTCAGTTGTTGACCATACTTGCCAAAGGCTTAACAGGTTCATTAGGAAATTTAGACACATAAGGAAAACTGCCCTATTTTTTTTTCCCCTCCTCTCTTTGCTTTGCTTTGCTTTATTTCTTTTCTTTTTGTTTCTTCTTTTTTTTTTTTTTTTTTTTTTTCTTTTCTCAAAAGAAATAGAAGACAAAGTCTTTTTTCTAGTAGAGTTCAGTTAATAATGTTTTTACCACTTAACTGCGTTTCTGTCAGTGTGTCTTGCCTCATTACTGCTTGGAATGGTCATTGCATTTATAGCATCTTGCTCTTGTTCTTTGAGGTTTGATAGTGTAATGAC
This sequence comes from Phaethornis superciliosus, assembly GCA_023637945.1. NCBI lineage: Eukaryota > Metazoa > Chordata > Aves > Apodiformes > Trochilidae > Phaethornis > Phaethornis superciliosus. The sequence goes on along the minus strand of JAJQWJ010000001.1, from coordinate 146,613,188 downwards.
AACTAATTTTAAATTATGATACAGACAGAGGTCAACAGCAGATGATAAAGTCACAGAAAATCTTCCTTGGATAGTCATCATTCCTGTCCCCAGCCTCAAAGCAGAATATGTTGTATTTCCTATGTAGGTAGACACCTAAAAGAGGGTTCACAACTAGAGTGATTATAGACTTCCTAAGTTACATCATTCCTTGGACTGCTCTCTTTATTTTGAAGACTTTAATATAAGAATATTGAATACTTTGAAAATACAAAATGACAGTATCATTCAAGGAGGTCTTAAGGCAAGTGTCGCAATATGTAGAGTACATTTCTGACTTTTGACTCTGAAGGATCTTTCAGGTAGGGAAGGTGATCATGTTTGTTCATTTGGTATTGAGCTCAGTAGATTTTTTAACCACAACTTTAGCGTTGTCTGTTTCCAACACTATAAATAATAGGGACTGCAGAATTCATTTCTGTTCCACCTCTACATGTCTTTCCCTTTCTTTAAAAGACTGATGCTCTCCATTCACATTTTAAAATTATTTTTAGTTATTTTGATTAACAAATGTTTTAGAATGTATAAACTGAAAGTTAAGGTAGGGAAGTGATAAAATGTTCTAAGGAATCAGTGGCAGTCTCGGGGAACTTACCACCTGTGGGTGCTTTTACAACATGAGTGTATGCCTATAGTACCTCTGCAACAGTACTTGATGCTCAGAAAGACTATCAAATTGATGAAACATATTTAAACTCATGTTGGTTTTGTATTTCAAAGCTCTATTTTTTTCTCTGCCAAACTTCCTAAGAAACAATTTCAGATTTTGCCAAAGAAACTGGGTAGAAAAGTTCTCAGCAGACAATAAATTTTGCTCAGTCTTGGTTGCAAGGTATGAGATGCGTTTGCTTTAATACCTTAAACAAGTAAATGGATATATGCAGAAACATCAAAAAATTATAAACAGCTTGTATCAATCTCTTAGCTGAAGTTAAAATAGCAGTAGTGTAAGCTCATCTCTGAAGTAAATAGGTCCAAAACCCCTGAACTGATTAGAATTGGGGTTGATTCTGCGAGGTGTAAAACTGGCCATGAATTCCTGGCTATCCATTAATTCTCTCTATCTTACAGTTCAACTCTCTCACCTTTGCAGAGAGTTTTGTCATTATTCCTCTGCTAGAAAGGAGTTCATTTCAGAAAGTCTTCCTCACAAGTAAACGACTGATAGTCTTCCACACTTCTTCCTGTAGTTTGTAAAGTTTTATACATGTAGGTAATGATATTTTGTCATTTTATGGGTGAAGCAAGCAATATTTGCCCTTCACACTTTCCCTAATCTCTGTTGCAGGGATTTGGGAAATTCGTTACACTATTTCCATGGAAATTCAGTGGAAATTTGAAAAGTTAGAGAAACACAGTTCTTTTGCACATATCTACTTGTATAGGTGGATGAAATACAAGGAAGCAAGTGATACCTCCAGACCAGACAAGTCTTAAACCCCTGATGATCAGGTGCAGTGGGGTGCTAAAAGCTACCTGCTGCAATTTTAAAATGTGTAGGAAAGCAGTAATTCCTACTTCCAGCAAATATGCACATGCACAGCTGAGAGGCAACTTAATGTGCTTCAACAGTTAAATGATTTTTGTTTTAAACACTTCTGCATGTTGTGCACAAAACAATTTTTTGCGTGCAAGGAAAATGCTTAACAACCCCTCAGAAGGTGACCTGATTAATGTGTGTGCAGAGTTTTGTAACATAAAGCAAGGTAAGTTCCATATAGCTAGGAGCATGAGAAGCTGAATTAGGTGTCATTTTACCCCATATGGAACAGTTCAGGAGGTGTGTAATTTGGAAATGTCAGCTACTAAGTAACAGTTTCAAATACCTCAGAAAATACTTAAAAATGGCTTCTAGTCATTATACTTTAAGATGAGATTACTACTGCGCACCTAAATGAGATGCTTATTACAGTCCCTGAGCAGCTTAATTTCAAGACACCAAAGGTCAGAGAAGCCCAAGCAATAATCTAATAACAATTGGCTGCACATTTCTGAGAGATTTAGCTGCATTAGAGCCTGGTTGCTGAAAGCAGAATGAAGTAGTTATTACTTAACTGGCATAACTTGAAAGCAGCATCAGCTGTCGAATGTGATTAATAAGAATACCATGGAGTAGCCCAAAGGCAACTATTGCTTGGACAACTGCTCTGGGAAGTCAGAGGACAGTCACTGTGGCTCTAAGCAGATTTGTCTGTGTCCCACCTAAGGATGGAGTTAAGCTGGGACTGGGATATTTGATGTCATGGTTTTAGCTGGTAGGCATCAGGCCATGGTTCTGGAATGGAATTACATATTGAATGCATTCACTCAACTGAAAGAAAAAAATAATTCTTTTTGTAGAGATGATGATTCTTATAGCAGCCTGGATCACTCCAAAGCTTCCTTCCTGCTGAATCTTACCAAGATCAGACTGTATGATGAGTGTGAATTCACTCTAAGATGCACAGATCTTAGGCACTAAGTAATTGCAAAGTTAATAGTGATATTATTAGTGTCCAGGGTTTATGGAATTTACAGACGATTAATCCTTATGTTTCCTAGAGGAATAAATGATAATTTGGAGATTACTAATTGCATGTAGTAATTCTAAATATGATTCTGAAATTCATTGATACAATATCAAAGATACTTCTCATTTATTTACTTATTTATTATCTAGAGAAGACTCAGTTTAAAAAGGCAACTTCTGTTTTTGAGTCTCTTAAATTGCATGTTGAATTCATAAACCCTGAGGAGGGGGGAGGCAGCCTTCCTGCTGCAGCTTGCTTTCTCCCCTGCCCTTGGTGGTGTTGAGCTATGTGACATGGGAGAAATGTGTCCCAAAGGAGGCAGCTGTGCTTGTTCTTAGTGTCTCTGATGTTCACTGTACTGCAGTCATTAGCCTGGAAATAAGCTAGACCAGTGATATAAAATGGATTTCCTTCTGGTTGGTGAGTTGAATCAGCTGATAAAAAGATGTAAAACTTTCTGGAGTCAATGCCAAAGCTTTGTGTGAGTAGGGGAAGTGGGAAACTTATTCTTGAAGCACTAGGGAGCTGCTAGGTTAGCTTTTTCTTATGTGTTTTCTGCCTTAGTCTGGGCCAGTTTAACCAAAGCATTTCTCTGTGAAGATTGACACTTTCTAAAAGCAATAACCAGTTGTTCATATTGGTGCTGTCTGTAGTATTAAACCCTGTTTGAGAAATCACTTGGAGAAAGAAGGAGGATCAATTGAAGAGCTCTGAGGAATCACAGCAGGCACTGAATACACTCATCATGTGTTTTCCCTCCTCTTCTTTCAGGGATCATGAATTCCATTTTTCCAATTATTAATTTCTTGGAGACTTTGGGATCTTGGAGATAGCATCATTATTTTGTAAAGCAGGAGTATGTGGAGCTGGGTTTTGTTAGAAAACTCATCTTGGGAATAGTGTGTGACAGTGTATGGAGTTAACATGATATTTCTTTATTGGGTGGGGGTTACTAGAAATCCAGCAAGAGACTGTGGTTGGGTTTTAATAGAAATCTCTCAGAATATGTACTGTTCAATGTATTCCTGAATCTGGAAAAAGGACAAATAATAAAAGGGCATAATTAGGTAGCATCAAATAATTAAAGCATTAAATTAAAATCAAAGACTTACAGAACAATCTCATGGTACTCAGTGACTGGGCAATAATGCAACAAATGAAATTGTAGCAATAAATTCAGAGTAGTACATAGGGGATAAAACTATCACTGCTAACACAGTGATGGTCTGTAAATTATCCATGAGCACTCAGAAAAGAGGTCTGGAAACTGTTGTGATAAGAGGCTAAAAATGCTGTTGCTGTGTTTAGTACTAGTTAAAACAGAGTTAAAAATTATTTTATTTTAGGAGAGGAAAAACAAAATGGAAAGTGGTTTAGAACTGTATTGCATACTTGCATCTTGAGTAGGAAGCAGCTACTGTACAAGGAGAGATTAAGTATACTAGAGCTATCCAGTTTACAAAAGAAGTGTTTGAGGAGAAACTGATTTTATATGTATAGATGAATATATTAAAAAGAAAACTATAAATGTCTTGGAGAACACTAATGTAGGGAATATTCAGTAAAATGAACAGGAAGCATCTCTAAAATAAATTAATGGAAATAATTTTCATACTGTACCTAATTATTTAATGGATAACTTTGCAAAGGGAAAACATCTAAATGTCTATAAATGGATTAGGCAGGGAGGGTAAATCAAGGACTGATAAACACAAGGGTGTGTACAGATCTTTCAGAACTCTTTAAAATACAGATTGCTGACAATAGGAAGAGTTTGTTGTGTACTTCCTCCTCCCTCCCCCCTTTTAAATGCTGTTTTCTTCAGTATTTCCTACACCTGCTGTAAGAGAGGAGGCTGGTTAGACTGACAATTGGTTTTACCCACTAGGATCTTACACATAGGTTGAGTACAAGAGGTATAGGTATAGAAATTACTGCCTATTTAAGTCTCTAAATTTAAGTCTCTTAAATAGTCTCCTAGCAGCACTTAAGTAGAATAGATGGAGCAAATAGTAATTGTATGCATCTTTGGTGGTTACCTGTCCAGACCAGTGAGTCTATATAATACATAGTGTTTGAAGACAAAAGTGAAGGGCAATTGAAGAGATCAAACAGAGACAAGAGGTAGAAACTAATTCAGTGTGTATTTAAAAAGCTGTGATTCTGGTAAGTAGTGGTCGTGATTATTAGAAACAATTAAAAAGCAGTAACTTTAGAGCAGAAGGTGTTATGCTTGTAGCTTTACCATTTACTCTCTGCTTGGCTGTTGACAAAGCAAGTTCTGTGAAGTTTCTGGAGTTTACTGTTGGTCTGCATTTTTAAAGGTTGTGTCATGTCTTTCTTATTCCAGTTATCAGTTTAGAAGAAAAGTATTTGGAGTCCGATGGGAGTTGAAGTCTGGGGAGTAGAAATTGAGAGAAAACTTAGAAATTTGCCAGGATTTCAAAAGGCAGATTTTCCTGAATATGAGGGGAAGCCTAAAGTGTATGGAGCTGGATCTCCAGCCCATCTGCCCAAATACATTGTAAAAGAAAGTTGTGTGGAAAATAAAGCTTCAAAAATGACACAGAAAAAACACAGAAGTGGCAGACAATGGAAAAAAAACAGTAGAAAGGAGCATGATGTTTGTTATTTGATAGAAATGTTAAACCAGGAGGTGAATTGCCTTGGACTTTCATTACGCTGAATTCGTATTTTTCAACTTGTCTTGAAAGGATAAAATTGGAAGACTACCTGTGGAGAAATGTAGCCGACTGGAAAATTTTGTGTATGATATGTTGTATGAAAGATTATAGTTCCCTATGGAACCTTATGGATCTTAAATGGTGATTCACTCTGTGCCCAGAAGCCTGAGGAATTGATATTCTCAGTACTTTTCATGTAACTGCCCAGTAAATTCCTGTGACGCTGTTCCACACGTTAGTTGCTGCATTTCTTATCATCCAAACGTATGTCTTTTAGATTAAGACAGCTACACTATTCAAATGCATTCAGAAAAAGATGGCACTTTCACAGTAATATAGTGTTGTGACTATAACTTAAGACCATCTATCAAAGCCATGAAAAAAAAGTTGTCATCTAACTTGTTCATACAATTCTGCAAGCACAGAAGCTGAGCAGAACTCAGAGTGCAGATGAACACATGAAAGGAGAAGCCTTTGCTCACCATGAACAAAATCAGTCATGTATGAGGGATACTACTTAAGCTAGTTTGTTACTGATTTATATTAACTTCTATGTTCTGATTCCAGTGTCAAGAAAGCAGATGAAAAATTAAACTAATACTTAGGAAAAAATGCCTCAGCCTCCCTCCGGACACTTCCTGACCCTGTCCTGGTCTGCAATCCCCTGGCTTCATGTTGAGGCTCCAGGCATCTCAGAGGCATGGGGTCCACGTGATGTTGATCATCAGTTTTTTGCCCCTCCTTGTTGCTCCTGGTTCCTCTGTGATCTGCAGTCTCTTTCAGGGGTTGTACCTGCTCTGGCACAGGTCTGTTTCAGGTGTTGTACTTTCTCCCTTCAGAGATGTTTGGAACAGCCCAGTACTGGTCACAGCCACTTCAGCAGCCACAGACCATCACCTACCAAAACCAGATAAATCAGAGGAACAGCAGCAACGTACTTAAGAAAGGGCAGTAACCTCTTAAGGGCAGGATTGACTCTGGAGAGAAGGAGAAACTGATACTAAGGAAAGTGTTATGTTGAAAAACCGGTGAATTTAGGAACCGCAATGCAGGGAGAGGATGAAAAGTGGGTGTTGCATCTCACACTCTTGATTCATGCACCAAGAATCCACAAAATGCTCCACTGAATCTACCAGCTATAGAATTTCTGATTCTTTTCCTATTCTGTATATATTACATTTAATGTTATTCTCAAAGAAACAGACCTGCACGTAAAAGCAGGAGTATATTAATAATTGCATGAGTATCAGAATACTGGAAATGTTAATACTCCAATTTTTCAATCCTTTATATTCTTCTAATTATGAAGTTTGTCCCAGCAGTATTAGTCACTGATATTTAAAGCCGTTTTAGCTATGCAGTAGTGTATATTAGATACAATTTTCAAATTATTTTAGTAGCAGGTCTTCATTACCGTATGGAAGTAATTGAATAGATTATGTGGGAATGGACACACTACATATGAACTTAAATTTTATACTGAGATCTTTCAAGTGTGGTATCAGTATTTCATCTTTATGTGTATCACTGGAATTTTATATCAGTTTTGAACTATATTTTTATATCAAGGTTGAAAAAGGTATTGAGGATGCTAATTTTTCATGTAGCATGTTTTAGTAGATTGAAGAAAAATGTTTGATTTTAGTAAGTTGCACTTTATTGTCTTTAAAAATAGCTGGCCAATAGCATGCTTAAGCAGACATGCTTTATGAAATCAGAAAATGTTCAGTGGGAAGGTCTTAAAAACATATCCACAAAACAAGAAGAAATCTAGAAATGGGCTATGATCTGGATATGTGCTGGACTTAAACTCTGTCATTTTTTTCAAAAGTGAGTTAGGGTGCCTTAATGATGCCAGATGGTATAATGCATTGTGGAAATTGGAAGGAAGTAGATTAAGGCAAAAAATTATAAAAATCTGGCAAGATTCATTTTTTGTGTGGTGAAGTGCTGAACCAGAATCACCTGATAGTACAGAGGCAGAAATCAGCATGATTGGCACATTATGTATGACATAAACTAGATTGTTCTTTAAAGTGAAATTAACAAGGTAGTTGGGAATCAAAGAATCACAGGATGGTTTGAGTTGGAAGGGACATTAAAGATCATGTAGTTCCAACTCCTCTGCCATGGGCAAGGACACCTCCCCCTAGACCAGCTTGCTCAAAGCCCCTTCCAACCTGGCTTTGAACTCTGCTAGGGACTGGGCAGTCTTCTGAGAGAAGAGATAGGAGAGAGTACTCTTCAAGGTTTTCTTAGGTAATTTTTCCTTTACAGTAATCTATCCCAAATGTTTCTAGGTGCCTTTCACAATTCCATTGGTAAATTTGCCAATTACTCTGTCCAATCAATGCACACAAGCTGTGACTAAGATCATCTTTCAAAATGTCCCGTGAATAATACTGAATCATTCTACATCATCCAGCTATTAAAGAAAGTGGTTTGTATTCTTGGGTGAGAATTTGTCATCTTCTTCTGTGTGCCTTAGAATTTATTCAAGTCAGTAAGCTGAGCCAGAATTTAATCATAAGCAAGCATCTGACCTAGCTACATGTGTCACGAGTGCTTTGAGTAATTTTTATTTCCTTACAAAGAGTCAATACACACTTTGAAATGAGAAATGTGATTTGAAAGTGGGGTAGTGTGTTCTCCCCTTTCACTGTCACTAGAGAAAGATCATGCCGTTTCTTAGAATGAGATAGAAGTTAACTATTTTCAGATAGTCTATTTTGAAATAATACTTGTTATTTGTAATGTTATGGAGTATTTTTACAGACACGATATTTGAGATCTGTAGTCTAGAATCAGTAATCAGTTACACTTTTGCTGCCCTAAAAGACGTTGAGAATTATGTGGCTACCTTTTTATCCAAAACAAAGCACTGGAAATATTTATTAATGTTTTTTAAAATACAGTATTCTGTGATTACATGCTTGCAGACACTTTGGGAACAGCTTTAAAAAAAAACAAAACAAAACTGGACATACTTGCATAGTAACTCAAAATCATGAAAATTTATAAAGCAAGTATATTCCTTTGATGTTTCTAGCACTACTGACTCAGACATCTCATCAGACTTAGTTTATAAAGTAACCCTAAAGAATTAAATGGAACTAATTTGTTGCTTAGATGATTCACTGTGTTGTGTATTCACTCCTGTTGCATTTTGTAGATGTATTTTTCAGAAAGTAATAAAAAGTCTGCTTTCGCTGGTGGAATTACTTATTTTTATCGAGTATGGGTACTTATGCCATGCAGTGTTCTATATAATGAGCTGTTCTTGGGGCCTTTGGTTTTACAGCATGACTTTGTTTCATTGGGGGATGACTTCCATGGGCTATGGAGAGGTGAAATGAATCTGGCTTGCTAATGTTTATAATTTTTTTTTTCTCCACTCTGCAAGTAGGACAGAAGTTACATTTGTGTTGTGATAAAAAAATCACTGGTGAGATTTTTGGCTTTTTAAACCTTGTTTTTACTACATGTGTAGAGGGATAAATATGACTTTTATAATTCTTTTTGCTACAAAAAAAGTTGAAAACGCTCTGGAAAATATGAAGACTCTTTAAGCATCTTGTCATTAGCAAAAATCCCTATCCCATTCATCCCAGAGGATTAGTCATGTTTGCCATTTTCTTATTCCATTGTGCAATGTTGTGTGTCATTTATGTATGACAGCCACATCCTACTGCAGATACAATCTTTTTTCCCCTGACCTGTTCTTTGTAGCCATCACTGTAGGATGTCAGGTTATCAAAGGCTTATTAGAAAAAAAGCCCTCTCCTCCCTGATTACAGCAATCTCAGATCTTTGCAAACAATTTTTGAAGCATCTCTGTGAAGTGAGGTTGTGCCATAATCACTGCTTACGCATGAGGAAATAAGGTACAGAGATTATAATAATTTTTTGACTGAAGAGTTTGCGAATGTCAGGGCTGGATTTTTTTAATGTGGTTTTATATCAAAAGTGGTTATAGCTATTTGGATGTATTAAATACTGGATCAAACCTCAAGCTGTCATACTGGGTGTAGTGAAGATGCAGGAAGGCATCTAGATCAAGACTGCTGGATGCTCAACATGTGCTCTCAAGTCTGTAGAGGAGAAAAGCTCTACAAGAGAGCAGCCACCCCCCCTGTCCACCCCTGACCATCTGATGTAGATACCTTACATAAATACCTCCAACTAGTGGAGAAGAATCTAGATCTGTGGGATTTTCTTTAAAGAGGAGTCCTGATAAACATATACAGGGCTTTCACAGCATTGTTAGGAATGGCATACAGTTCTCCAGTTCTGGAGATATGATCTGCTTGTCTTCTGAAGTCTCCTTTTTGGTTCATTACATACTTTCTAATGTTTGTGACAGCAAAAATAAGGAGAGCCTTATGGCTGGATCTGTAGATAGGTATCACCAGCATTCTCAGATTAGTCTGTCTTTTATGTAATTTAATGAAGAGTACATGATCTTGTAATTACTTATCTCAAGTACGGTTTGTTTTCTCATCTCCTGATTTTTGAATGGTGGACTTGAAATTTTAACACCCTTTTTGTGTTTTAACATTCTATATGTCCAAGTTAGAAAATCTGAATATGTTGAAACTCTATGGATTCTCCTTTCCTTTCCTTTCCTTTGATGGACCATCTGAGGTGTTTGAGGTTTGTTTGTTTTTTGTTTTTTTTTTTTACAATGGGTCTGTCTGTCAGTCTTTTTTTAGCATGAGGAGAATGTAATCTCTGTATGGACTTTACCTTAGAAGAGAGTGGAGAGGAAATCTGACAAGAAAATGTTGTTGCAGTGACTTTGCTCAGGCACCTATCTATTGTAGCCAAGTCAGGAAAACCTTCCTAATTTAGACAGCATTGCTGGAGAATGATTGACCATCCCAGAGAGATCAACAAAGATCACAAACCTTCCAGTAGAATAGGTCTGATGTTTTGAAGTGCTCTCCAGTTTCCACCTGTACCCCTTTCCTTAGGGGCTTTGTTTTTTTTTTCTTCTTCATATAATTCTCTCCATAAATGTTCATACTTTTGTCTTTTATCTTACTCTGCAGGTTTTTTTGCAAGCTGTCATCTTAATATCCCATCCTTCTTTGCTCTGGTTCTGTTCATACTCTCTTCCCACTGCCATTTTGCATTCCCTTCCTTCCTGTCTCTGTTCTTTCTATCCTATGTGTTTATTTTGTTCACATTCTTCATTCTGAGTTCTTGTTTGATGTGCTTATTTAGCCTCTTTTCTACTCTCAAGGGGCAGCGCAGAGTCTTTTATCTACAGCTTGAGGAAAAAAAAGTGCTAGTGACACCCAAGAAGCAGGAGGAGCACTTGTGAAATAGCCTGTGCTCTCTGTGTTTCTTACACTTGCTTAATTCTGAGAGCTCACAGAACTTTTGAGAGGATGTGCACATGGGATCCTCAGATGATGGAACCTCTCAGATCTTCACCTCTGGACCAAGCTCTGTCAAGGTGAGAAAGAATTTTTCAAAGACCGATACACAAACCATCTGGAGGAAGTTAAAAAAGTGTTCATGGTGGTAGGTCATAACTCTCTGTTTCATTCCAAAACATGAAGGTCCTGAAATTTGGTACAGCAGAGAAAGACTAGAGTTGTAAAGAAATCCTTCTAAAACTAACAGCCTGAGTTTGCCCACAGAACACAATACTACAAAGATGAGTGCTGGTGAAATAGTATTTCCATGTTTTAGTTCTAGTATATGTTGTTGCAGTGATAATTTGGTCATCCAGATAACAGTTTCTGTTGTGTGCTGCACATTGCCAAAGCTAACAGAATAAGGAGAGCTGGGTTTGTGAGAGTGTGGCTGAGCTAATGGCTTGCTTTCATACTTCACATAAACAACATCTTAAAACATACTCTCTACCGTTGCATTATTTAGTGGTGATGAATGGTCCAACACAGGTACTTATGTCCTAGGTGGTATTTTTATTAATTTCTATGAACCTTTTGGCTGGTGTTTGTCTAGGAACATCTCCAGTCTGTTTGGAGATCAGTTTAAAAGGTTGGCTATTGATTGGAGTGAAACTAAGATGCTCTTTCTTTCTCTTGACCTGGGCTGTTTCTCCTATTATTTCAACATCTTTGTACTGTCTTGAAGAAAAAGTTTAGATTGTAAGATCTGAGATAAAAATAGATTAATTCCAGGTAACGTCAGCCTTTGAACAAAACAAATGTCATTGTGCTACTGTTCTTGGCATCTACAGTGATGCCAGAAAGGTCTACATCTTCTCAGAAAGGATGTAGTAGCATTAAGTAAAGGATAGAATGGATTAAATTAAGTTCTTCATCTTGAAAAAGAGGAGTTGTAGGAGGCTTTTAATAAAGTTAGGAATGATCAAGAGAGGAGCAGAGAGCACAAATGAAAAAACCCAAAACATTGTGCCCTTGTTTAAGTCTATAGTGATCTTGTATCGTGGAGAAGGAAAAAATTGTATGTGAGGAGACTTTAAATAAGTAGAATTCTTCATTCTAGAAAAGGAATGACTGAAGAGAAATGGGAGTGAAGTATAAAGAACATGAAAGTCATGGAGAAGGTGAAAAAGCAATAATTATTTGCTCTTTCTCATCGTACAAGAGCAAGGGGATATCCAGTGAAATGATTAAGCAGTAGCTTTAGGATAACCAAAGGGAAGTAGTTCTTCATGATGTGCATGATTAAATTGCAGGATTCATTGCTGCAGAGTGTTGTGGAGGCTTAAAGTCTGAATAGGTTCAAAAGCAATTACACAAATTCATGACAGATACTTCCATCTAAGGCTATTAAGCACATTGATGGGAATTGGGAATCCCTACACTACAATTTATGGGAAGATGAAAGGTTGCTGGAGGGTTGGGCAAAGGGAAGGAGGCATAGCTCTATGAAACAGGATGGCATGCTCTTTTCCTAAGCATCCAATGCCAACCACTACTAGGGATGCAAGTAATAGGAAAGGAGTGCTGGCCCCTTGTATTTGCACCTTCCCCTCTGATATGAGATTTGAACATTTCCAGCTCTCTTGGCCTCTCCTCATAGGAGAGATGCTTCAGTCCTTTCATCTTCTTAGTGAGTCTTTGCTGGACTCTCCAGTTACTGGACCCAGTACTGTAAGTGTGGCCAATACCAGTTCTGTGCTGGTGGAATTCAGATTGTGCTTTGAGGGCTTGAATTGTAGCAGAGCTCAGGGTGGGCTAAGCAGCCAGGTTAGCTGGTTGGGTAAGTATTAAGGATCATTTCAGCGAAGCAGAGTTACTATTTGGTTTTTTATTTTTATTGTGTCTCTATGGTTTATATTTTAGGAGAATGGGTGCTCGTGCATTGCTGTTTGAGTGTTAGGTGCTGTCTGAAACTCTTACACAGTCTGAGTTTCACTTGATATTCTAATGCTGTTGTTTCAGGAGCCATCTCTACGCTCCCTGATAATCTACAGTTTATGCAGAAGTGCGTTATTTTATTTTACCATGCAAAATTATCTATACATTTACAAACATCAGACCAGTGACCAGTAGAATGAGACTGGAAAACAAAAGCAAAATTCCTAAGTTGTCCTGGTTTGGGCCAGGATAAAGGTGATTTTCTGGTTCTCCTTTATCAGGGAGGAGAGGGGGATTAATAGAGAGCAATCTGTTATTCGATTTAATTGCCGGGCCAGTGTTAAACCGTGACACTAAGTACAAGATTAAACTGGGTTCTAATTGCTTTTCTTTTCCAAAGCAAAAAAAATTCGAGAAATCTAGACAGTGCTGATTTTCCTCTTGCAAAAGAAATGTAAGCATTTACCCGTGTCCAATGTGATCATGCAAGCTACTTTTGTGATGCTGCAATGGATGATTCATTATGCTGGATTAATTAATGCTTTGCCACCTTCAAATAAAAAAGATAGTGTGCCAAGAGGAACATTAGTCTAAATGTATTTGAGAAATGAATTGCATACTTGTAATTGTTTTTAGTTCCTAAGGTAGCTAAAAGGGTTTTTGACATTTTGAAATGATGCAGAAGTCTGTATAATACTTCTTATTATTATCATAGATACTTTTCCCTGTGGGTTTTTGTGTTATTTCATCATTCATCAAGTGATAAAAGATGCTTAATATTTCTTGGAAAAAGAAAAAAGCAACAACTATTCTTCACATTTAAGAACTTCGAAGTCATCAGAGATTGAAGTCTAAAATAGTCTACTAGAGAGATAATGTGTATGTTACTTTTACATTACATTTTGTCAGGTCTTAGTGCTTATTATACACTGAGAACCAAAACCTAAACTGCAATTTGAAATTATAAACAGAAAACAACTTGGTCACAGTAACTACTTAACACTTGGCTGTGATTTTACAATAGCACATAGCTTAGGTTCTCCTGTCTAATACTATTTTTGTAGCCTCTCAAAATTTGGAAATGGAATAAGTCAATTTTCTGTGATAATAAAACAAGTCTCAAAAGTTACTATAAATAAATTCTGTGCAAGCAAAGGAAACATAAAACTTTTAGCTTTTACAAGGAAAAAAAAACATGATGGCATCCATAGCATACTTTTTCTCCTTTTGTGCAAGCTCCCCTTGTTAAGAAGACTGGATTATTACTTCTCTGATGGGAGTCTTGAGGCTCGTCATGCTGTGGATGTACAGTCCTTTACAATTACTGCTTGCAGTATGAAAAAACATGAACAGAATAGCATGGCAACTCTCATCTTAATATGCAGTAAACACTTATGATTGTGTGCCAAGCAATCAACTAGAGTGACATAGGAGAAAAACTCAGTATGTCAAAAAATAATTCCACCACTGTTACTTGCCTTGCACCATTTTTCTTCATTAAGTTTCTTGCTTAAAGAAAAAGGGATCATCTGAGCACTTTATAAAGCATATTGTAGTTTAATAATATTTTATATGGGACATGATTGTCTTTAGATTTTGTAATATAAGAACTAAGAGTTATTACATGGCAGCAGGTGACAGGCTCAACAGAAACACAAAAAGATAGTTTTTCACATAAATTAAGCAAATTGTGAAACGTTATACAAGAGGATGCTTCTGTATGCCTGAAGGCTTCATGTGTTGAAAAAGACAAGTCCATGGAAATAAAATCTGCTGAGGGTTATTAAACACAAAGATACCATCTCTGACTCAGGAAATCCCTCAGCGGAAATCTCCACTGAAATTGGAAAGACATGCTAAGGAAAATGCATTACAAGTCTGGCCTATTTTTATCTCTTTTTAGATCTCTATTGCTGGACACTATCAGAAACAGGATAGCAGATTTGGGCTTGCACAGCATCTTCCTTTGACTGAGCAATAGCTGCATTTGATTTCAGAAGAGAAAAGGTTAGCCAGCATTATGGTTGCTAATTATATATTTACTTGGATTTTTCACATCAATTTGCTAATTTGTTTTTTCGTATCAGAAAGTTGCACGTGGAAGCTGGCCAGCATAGAGTCCTTGGGTCTGCCTTACGTGCTTGCTTTAGAAGTTTCATCACTGCTATTGCAGTTCCTTTTACTTAGTTCAAATAGAGACTTTAAAGTGGGAACAGCAAAATTTCACCTTGTTCTAAGGATATTTCTGATTTGTTCTTTGCTACCTTTATCTGTATCTCTATGATATTCAGGTCTGCTGGGTTAGTCTAAAAATACTCTGCTTTCATGAATGCAAGTTGTTCATGAACTCTCCTCCACAGGTTTCAGTATATCTTCCTATATTGAATAAAGGGTTCTTTTTCATTCCTAGTTACCCTGCTAAGCTTGCTCTAGGAGTTGCCTCTTCCTCCATTCAGCCATTGCTTTTTAATCATAACATAATTTAAAGTTGATTCTTCTCCTGAAACAACTGAGGGCTCAATCCAAGCACGGCTGATAGATTTGAAGTGGAACCTGGGAGGAATTTAAGCATCAGAATCTAATTGTGTCATCCTAAAATTTGCAAAATTTCCATCAAGCCCCAAATCCAAATGTATTTTCAGCTAATGTGGTTCCAGTTAAATGCTCAGTGCCTGAAAGTCAGCTTGTGAGCCCTTCTAACAGTGCAAGCACTCTTAGCAGAAATCTGTGCATTGTACACCAGTTTGAATATTCTTGAGTATTTTCCTTTCTAAAGAACCTTTGAAGTGTGTACAGATCACCCTGTGTACAAGTGGCAGAATGAAGGATGTACACAAAATGTTCACCGTGACTGCCTCAGGAGCAGAGACACTTCCATAAGGATTTCAACTCAATAGTCTCCCTCAGATGTGTAGTGCTGAGGAGCCATAAAATGAGAGGGAGCAGTTGTCCATCCCCATTTCCTGGTCCAAATCCATTTGTACTCTTCTCTGATAAGGTGGCTGTCGGATGACAAATAAGTCAGGGCAGTTCAGGGGTGAGAACTCCCTTCACTTCTCAGAGAGTGCTTGATCTCCTACTGAGGGCTGTTCCCTGACCTTGCCTCTCTGTTTTTTAAGTCTTGTGTGTATAACTTTCTGCCCTAGGAGCAAAAGGCTCATTATTTTCTCCCCCTGTGCCTGCATATATTTTAGTGAGGTGGGTGTGAGTCTCTTCTCCCTTATAAAAAATGATAGGGTGAAGGTTTGGCTTGGATATTAGGAGAAACTTCTTCACTGAAAGGGTTATCAAATACTAGAACAGGCTGCCCAGGGTGCTGGTTGAATCATGATCCCTGGAGGTCTCTAAAAGATCTGTAGATGTGGGACATGTAGGGACATGGTTTAGTACTGTCCTCAATAGAGTTAGGTTAATGGTTGGGGTCAATGATCTTAAAGGTCTTTTCCAAACAGAAGAATTCTGTGATTCTGTATCTTGAAGGTTTCTGTAGGATTTGGAGATAGGATGATGTTGGTCCTCTGTTAAACCATCTTTAGAATATAGAGCTCCAAGTGATCTCTAGCTAATCTTTCCTCAAGTTTCTAACCCTCCTGTTTACTTATAAAGCAAGTACTAAAGCCAGAAGAGAACCAAATTTCAAATCTAATTTGCCTTAAGATTTATGACTTTGATATAATCTGAAATCACAACAGTGTACATTCTTAGCTTAAAAGATTCAATATGTGTTGCTCTGTTTCCCAGAGTGAGTAAGAAAAAACTGTTCCATTCCTTTAGTTAACTTAGATTAATTCCTAGTGAAATCATAGTATTAAATGATCTTTAGGCCTGGTATTAACTAGAAATACTGGCTTAGGTTTATTTGTTTCAGATTGCAGCTTTTCTTTACTTCTGCTTTGCTAGGGGCCTCCCCTGCAGCTGATTGAATATTGTTGCAGAATGATAGTCACATAAAATGCTTTCAGAACTTGAAGGAACTTTGTCTTTTGTTTTAATATCTAGCTAATGTTTCCTTTGCCTTGTTTATCTGTCCTGATAAATGAAAAACTTCTCAGTCGTACAGCTCTTACACAATTTCATGATGTTCAGTCTCCTTTCTCAAAGAACATTTTTATAGTTCACTCATTTTATAGTTCATTCCTACTGTCTTTGAGCTGAAATAACTTCTAAAGCACTATCTAACTTGAGCAATTGCTTTTTACCCAAACCCCCTTTCCTTTTTGTAAAGTTTATTATGTTCCTTGAAGGAGCTTCAGGACTTCAGGAACCACACATTATTCAAAAGCTTAGTGAGAAGAAGCAGGTTTACAAGACATTGAAATATGAATGAATAAAATTGCAAAATTACAGTGCTCCATTTCTCCCAAGCTGCTGTGCTTTTTTACTTATTCTTAGAAATCCTGTCTATGTACCCATCTAGAAGACACAGCAGAAATGTGTTGGGTTTGTAGGGAAATTTAGCTGAAAACACATACATTTTAAAATATATCTAATAGTATGAAAGCAGCTTCTCAACAAGGAGCATACATACCAAAAATCAGTTGCCAGTTACTGTGTTTGAAACTGAACAGTTAATTAGTGAGGGTTATTAAATAATCAATAATTTCTGGCAAGACAGGTGGTAGCTCTAATAAATACCTACTCTGGACAAAATTGTTTGATTCAAACGTTTTGCCATACATTTGGTTTTGAGTACTGTACTGGCAGTTGAACATCATTTTAGCTTATTTTTATTTGTTCTACCTTAATACTTCTTTCTAGTAAAATGACTAGAAATTGAATTACTCCAAATTCTACCAAATTTAGAGGTGATATATAAAACAGTTCATGTTTCATGTGGATAAACTAGATCAAAAACAAAAGAAAAAAAATAAAAATAAAAAAAAATGAAAAAAGCTTGTGGTAAGGCTGTTCAACTCAGATTCTCTTTTAGAAATTCAAGGTAAACTTTTTGATTCTTATTGTGGTTGGTAACCATTTCAGTGCCTGACTTTATCTTGGACTGTCGTAATTTCTATTTCAAGAGATTTTTCTTCTTGAAACCTTATGGATACTTGGCAGGGAAGATTGTTTCCTACCTTGACATAAATGCAGAGAGTGTGAGGATGTATAAAAATAAGACCAGCACACACAATAGTCTCAGATCTTGGTAGGGAAGTCTGTGATGGGACCTCAGATGGAACAGGTACATTGTGAGGATGTTTCATAGTTACTGCTGTAACAAAATTACAGAATATGCTTTTGGAGTGTGTCAAGACAGGATCTCTGGAGTCAAACATGACAGTAGCTATTAGGCTGATGGATAAGCAGTGTTATCTCTGTGGATTAGAGTAAATTCCTATAGTTTTGCAATGCAGCTAGGATTTCCTAGATATTAAGGTTATTACAAAACTAAAAACTCAGACTAATTTAACATAACATAGTTTATCTAGTATGCCCTGTGTTCTTCAGGGAGACATCTGTTTAAACCAAGGTAAATATGAAAGACATTTTTCTTTCAACAAGCAAATAAAATTCAGTTGCAATGGAGCCTTTTATTTATATACAGTTCTGAGTCTGCTTGGGTGATGCATTTTTCAAAGCCACCAGGCAAGGTGCAAACTGTATCTCAGAGATTCTGTCTTAGACTCTCGTTCCTGTGTACTGTGGTGGACAGTTTAAGGGAATTGCTTCTTAATTACAGGATTGTCCTTGATAACAGTGAGAAAAAATTGGCTTGGACACTATTGATTCCAAGTACTTCTTTTCCTCTTTGGGGACATTCCCAGCCAGCAAAACATTCACTGACTGTTGGATAAAACAGCTTAAGTTCACCCCATTCTTCATTTAATCAATGGGAGCCTATTTACATTGCAGGATGTTGGCTGTGTTAATTTAGCTCTGGAAAAAACATCATTATGTGCCTATGAGGTAGAACAGAAAACAAGTTTTGGTTACACATGTACAAGTCTATCCAGGTCTTTTGAATTTTCTCCAGTTATTTTTTTAGAGGGGTTAATTTTTGGTATTTTTTGGCAAGCTTTAGCCATTTTTTCTTCACTGCATATAATGATTCCAAACCCATTCATTTTTAGCAAGAGCTGTGTCAGCCTCCTATATATCACAGGGAGAGCTGGAAACTGGGTGACTGGGCTGGTGCTGGGTTTGAATTTGGAAAGTCTTTGATGCAAAGTTTCACCTTCAGAATGTTTATCAATGTTACTTACAGATTCTGTGAGATAAAAGAGCATTAGTATAACTTCTTGGAGAGAAATGGAGATAAAGTGAGATTAATTGCTTTGCCCAGGGCTACCATTCAAGTCAGTCGTGTGCTCCAAAAGTAAAGGTCCACAATGTATAGGACTGAAGTGCTTTGCAGAGGTGGTCTATCCGTCTAGTAAGAGGTCATCTGCCTGCTGTAGTTTCTCATAATCTGAAGTGAATTATACAAATTCAGAAAAATCAATAATGGAGGTGCTTGTTTGTTTCTTTTTTTAAACACACAAAACACAAATAAGTGGAGAATGACAAACAGATAACATCTGATGCTCAAGCTGCAACATCCACTCAGCTGGGAACTTTTTTACTTGCTTCAATAACAATGCAGTGTAGTAATCTAAGTGTTGTGAGACTGCATTCTGGAGACTTGAAAATCCCTGAGCATTTTACTATTATTTTTATGTATGTTGTAGCAGCAAGTCTGTTAGGAAAACAGAGACTAGAGCCAGAAGCAGGTAATGCAGGACTGCACTGCAGGCCATGGGTTAAGATGGTGCTTGAGCACGGCCTGTTAGGACCAGAGAAATGCCTTAGAGGTGATAAATACAGGGAGCTGATAATAACCATAATTATAAGCATAAAAATAACTGTAATCTTAACATTTCCATCTGAGAAACAAGAAAATCATGGAAGTAAAAGGTCTGTGGTAGGTGGGGGATATTGCGAGCAGAGATGCTCGTATTTTACAGCTTTGGAGCAGAAGTCAAACTGGTTCTTAGCAGTGATGCTGTAGTGATCATTGGAGTTCCTTGGACAGGTGACATGGATCAGTGCCAAGAATCAAATGAAGGTTGATTTGGCTGCAGTGCAGATCACATCACAGATGGCAAGGTGTAGTACAGGTCGTCATTCATGAGACTTCCTTCAAAAATATTTGCAGCATCAGATGTGATGGTGGGGGGGGTATATACAGAAAGCAACAGAATAAGTTGGTTTTATATGCCTATAAAAGTGAATGGTAGACTTAAACTAGTTTTGGTTTTGGTTTTCTTTTTAAAAAGAAAATTATTTCTTCTGTTACAGTGTTCTTCCAAATAGAACCTTTGTAGAGCCATTGAGTTTTTAAATAATTTTGAAATTCATAGAACACATGAATATGTGAACATAGAAAATATATCTTGAACACAAGTAAATGTTAAAGAATTGATAATTGAGTGGTGTCATATTGTGCTCATTTCTCTTTTTCTGATCATTTAAACTTCACATTATGCATGAAATGAAAATGAACCAGTTTATTTCCACTCGTGATTCATTTCAGTTTTGTTTTTTTTCTTTTAAACTATGGAAATTAAATTCATACTCTTTCTTTGCTCTGGTCTGCAAATTCAGTGCTGCATCTGAGTTGCTCTGCATCTAGTAGCATCACATTTAATAATAATGTAACCTTGCAATTACAGAAAAGTGATATAATTTAAATAATGTGATTTTAAATTAGCTTTCTCTGGCCCAAGGACTTGCTTCTCTAGTTAGAAGATGCATAAATGAGAGGGAAATAGTATATTTAAAATTTACTCTGTATATAATTTTTGCAATGAAATTTGGCTTTGCAAACATAAATGAGCATTAACCAGAATTTTGGATTTTGAATGGCACTATGTGCTTTAATTAAGCTCTGTTAGATGCATTTGCATTTCTGCTGGCCTTAGCTCTTTTTTTTTTCCCGTTATAATTCCGCTTTTTGAAAAAAAAATATCCCATGCCTCTGTTTAAAATACTCATGTCCTCACAAATTGATCTTTAACAGATTGGTGTTTTCTAACCTGTTTGTGAATACTGTAGCAATCTACGTTCTCTGGTGATATTTTCAGGTGTTACGTGTTCTAGTTAAAAGCTAATGTCCTCATTTCAGGATCCCAGGTCTTGTTCAAATATCTAATATTTTGCTCTTGGAGAAACACATGTTTGAAAACCCACCTATTCTGTTTTTTTGTCTAACATTAAGCTGCTGTTCCTGCACACATTTTGCTGCATCAGGGAGTACAGAACACTCCTTCATTTCTTGCTCTCTATATGTGGGAAGTTCAGTACGAGCTGCTTTGACAAGTTTTATGTGGTGGCTCCTGGCGCTGTCATTGTAAAATCCAACAACCACAATTTTACATTTGTTTTAAATAACTTCTAGTAATCGGGTTTTAGGATTCACATTTCAACCGTTGCCTTTTTTAGTTAAAATGTTATTTTCAGGCTTTCCTTCCATCCTGTTTTTCTATGCCCTTTAAGAGGAAAAAAAAGAAATTCTGGATGACAGACAAGTCCCAGCTCTTTCTATGCTGTATTTAAAGAAAAAAAAATCCAAACCAATATAGTGAAGAAAAGAAGAAGTATTCTCAGAACTTGTTTACATAAAATACCGTAGTGAGAAAAAGATAAAGAATAACTATTTTTTTAGCTGCTGGAGAACACCAGAATATAGTCTTCAGTTCCCCTATGTGTTTTGTATTGCAGATTCCCTTTAAAGCAGCCCTGCCAATGTACCTTAAGTATATTTTAGAATTATTTTACCATGAAATTAGTTTTTCTCCATCATTGACTTAGTTGAGTCCTTCTTTTTGATCTATGCTGGGACATTAGAAGTAAAGCCATGGCTGCACATGCTACTTTAGTAGGTTTCTATAAAAATGTGCTCTCCAGTAGACCATACCCATTGAGAGAGGAGGTTATCAGTGAGGCTGGGCTGCTGTGTAACCAGCTTCTCCAGCTCTCACCATGAGTCTTACTTAACTCCCACACTCTATATTCTACCACCAGGTTGTGTTTGCATATTTATTAGCCAAGGGAAGAGCAGACAAGAGAATTTCAGTCTCAGGACGAAGTACAGAGCAGAATGCACTTCATGCTGTCCTCATGCCCTGCTCATCATCACTCAGCCCTGTTTAAGCTCCAATCTCAGGAGTTCCCTGCCCTAGTAAAACAACATTCAAAATATTGCCAGCATATTAACCTTACACATTAGGCAAGGGAAACAAGGTTGCTGGGTTTTTTGTTAAGGTTTTTTTGTGGTTTGTTTATTTTTTTTTTATTATTTATTTTTTTTTTTTTAGAAGAGTTAAATGAAACACTTGGAGAAAATAAATGGGTCTGGGTAGAAAATTTTGACTTACTAATATTTCAGCATTCCTGTTCCACTAATGGCTTTTTTCCCTTTCATTTATAGCTAGTTCACTTACTTCTCTTTGTTATTATTTTATTTTAAAGCATTACCTGATAATAGCTGTAGAGAAAATTGGTAGGGCTCTTTTTTGCTTGTTTTTGTTTTTGTTTGTTTGTTTGTTTTTTCCTTACACAGCCTGTTTAGGAACTTCTATACTAAAATCAAAATGAAGTTTATTATTTTTATGAGGAAATTAAGATTACATTGGACTAGTTGAATATTATGTTAAGGGAAGTTATTTTCCCTAAGTCTTTGTTGTATTTGCTTGCCATTTTATCTTCTTTGAATATTCTGTGGTACTTTTAGGTGGAATGCTTTCTTTCTCTCCTTTTTAAATAACAGCTTTATGCCTATCACAAGGAAGAAGTTATGCAAATTAGTAAAAGATGTGAGAGTTGAATTTCAGAGGCTTGAGCACCTTCCTGAAGTTTTTGTAACTCATCTTCCTCTGAAGTGAAATACCTCAAGTAACTTTCTTTCTAAAAGTAAGAGCTTACAAGTTTAAAGCTGCCCTAATGTGGGTTTTGTGAGACCCAGGAATTCAGAGCACAAGGAGAATATGCAAGATTTCTTAAAGGTAGTCCATGGCAAATCTGATCCACACATCTGGGATCCTAATCTCTTATATTCTTGCGTATGTCTAACACTGAGTTTAATCACTGAACATCCATGAGGGCCAGATTTTCGATGATTAATATTTTTAGAATGGAAAAAAAAATATTATTTTCGTGATGATATTTCATAGATATTTTCATATCTATTGTAGTGGGTAACATCTGGGCAGCACACACAGAAATCACTGAGGCTCTGCTTGTCTACACTTCATCCACTGTTGCAGGCAGAGGAACTTAACAGATTTAGCATATGTTTAGAATAAAAGCAGTATTTCTCTGAGCATCTATCAGCAGCAGACCAGTGATTATTTCCTAGGTACTGAAGTTTTGTGCTGTCTGAAGAAAAGGAAACTGGTTAGAGTGATGTTGACTTGGATTTTTCATATATGTTCTTGGAACAGGAATGTAAATGGATATAAAAATAGGAGAAACTCTGTTTGTAATCTCTATTTGTAAACAAAAATGCTGTTAGTGACGACCAGATACTAGCTTTCACCTGAGTTTCAGATGTCTTACTTCAGCAGGATCTCCTTACTACCATTGCATGCTTCCAGTACATACATTTCTTTGCAGAATTTCTTTATTAGAGTTACAGCCAAAGACCCTCACAGGATGTCTCTGCCCATGGCTCTTCTCTGTGTGCTCGCTGGCTTTTCCTCACCACAAAGACTGGGCCAGGTACAGCAAACTAGATGTGTTGTGTGATCCCTTGTAGGGCTGGGATGTCACCTGGCACATAGATTCAGAAGTTGAGAGATTTGGAGGGCTGGTATCAGAGATTTAATCTTGTTCCCTAAATTTGCAGCCTGCATTTTAACCTGAAGTTGAAGATGCATATATTTGTACCCTCCTGTGTTCCAACCCTTTAATCCTTTAAACCACATACATATGGCATGGCTTAACAGTTCAATAATGTGTAAAGCAGATTTCTATTTCAATGTAGCCTTCTAGAGGCAGGGCAGTTCAGCTTTTGTCCAGCAATTAAACTGGGACATGATACAATTTTCAAAATTATGCTTGCTAATATTTTCAGCAGATGTGCACATGGAGCAGAACAGCTGGCCAGATGCTAACCAGGTGCTTCTGCCTGTCGAGTATTCATTTCTAGGCACCTCTGCACTTCAGGAGTGGTGGTTGAGCATGGAAATGGCAAAGGGCAATGGTTTTTCCCTGTTCAGTTTCTGTGTTTGCTGCCTGGGCAGACTCAGTCTGTGACTTTGCATGTTCGTGAAACCTCTTTTACAGATGCCAGGTGTGTATGGTATCTATGAGTAAGTGAAATCATACCTCTGTATGCTTCTTAAATCCACTGGATAAAGTAAGAATAGTAAGCAGCTAACTAACTAAGTTTGAGCCTGTCTGAACAGATTTACCTGTGTGGAAAAAAGAAAAATCTACCTGGATTGCACCCAGGCAGAATGGAACATGCCAAGGTATTAGAGTGGCATCATTTTACAGATGATTCCTGATCAACTCACAGACTTGGGATCCTGCATACTCTGCTGCATTCATAGAGTGCCTTGTTTGGGAATCCAGGAATAACAAGTGTGGATTCTTTTTGTTGGGACTTCTGCTTGCTGTTTGGACAAATAAATCAATCCTGCAGCTAAATCAGCTCCCTGCCTTCTGGGTTATTTTTTTTTACTCAGTTTAAAATGAACCATCTTTCTAACCTCCTCAGGCCTGATTTTCTTTACTGTTCTGTGGTTCTCAGCTTTCACTTTGCCGTTTGCCCCAGCAGCTCTGCCAGCCCCTAGAAATCTTGTGCTTCAAGTTTGTTTTGAACTTGTCCTTAGGGAACAAAATGCAGAGGAGGCTCTGCTTTCTCCCACAAACGCAGTGTTTTCTGGAGTTCACAGCCCCTGAATTTCCCCATCCTCCTCACTTCCTGGCAAAGAGGCAGTGATTGTACAGCAGCTCAGGAATTAATGGGCTCTCCATTTACCTTCTCTGACTGCAGAGGTTTGCATCTCTAAGCAGAGAATAGTGGCTGAGGGATGTGTGCATTGCAGCACTCCAGATTTATTAGCCTGGGGCTACTGTTGTTGAGGTTTTAAGTTGGGAAGTGGGACAGCAATTGAGATGCTCCATTGAATGGTCAAAAGAGTTGCCCAGTGAGAGCATGCACTGCCAGGTACCCAGCTACTCCTGCAGCCCATTGCCAGGCTGTGGCACCCAGCCCAGGTGGACAGTTCATGTTTTAGCTTGGTCTTGTGATGCTGACATCTCAGGAATGGTCTTAAGGCCTGTATGATTATTTCAAATATTCCCAGAAGCTCCCAGGTGTGATGAAGGAAATAAAAAAAATAAGTAATTTAGCCTGGAGAAGAGGAGGCTCAGGGGAGACCTCATCGCTCTCTACAACTCCCTGAAAGGAGGCTGGAGCCAGGGGGGGTTGGGCTCTTCTCCCAAGTAGCTCCCAGTAAGACAAGAGGGCATGGGCTGGAGCTCTGCCAGGGGAGGTTTAGGTTAGATATTAGGAAGAAATTCTTTACAGAGAGGGTGATCAGGCATTGGGATGGGCTGCCCAGGGAGGTGGGGGATTCTCTGTCCCTGGAGGTTTTTAAGAGACTGGATGTGGCACTCAGTGCCATGGTCTGGTAACCACAACGGTAGTGGGTCAAGGGTTGGACTTGATGATCCCAGTGGTCTTTTCCAACCCAGATGATTCTGTGATTCTGTAAATAAACCCCTCAGTCCTCAGCCTTTCAGGCAGGAAAAAAAGTAAACAAGCTTTAGATTCCACAAAGAAACCAATAAAAACCATGGTCAGTCACCAGATTTTTTTAGATACCTTTTTATTTATTTAGAAGGGTAGATATTAATTTTTAGAGGGTAACAGAAGGGAAATCTACTTACTAGCTCAGCTCACCTATCTGCCCATAAATATATTTTGTTACTAACATGTGTTGTCTACCTGCTTAGTTTCTTCCAGTGTGTCAGTTGCTGATATGTATTGCAAGCAGTCACAAGGAAAACAAAGCATCTATGAGTAAGTGAAATCATACCTGTGTATGCTTCTTAAATCCACTGGATAAAGTAAGAATACTAAGCTTGTTTGTAATACTAGTCTTGTTTTGAGCCTGTCTGAACAGATTTATTTACCTGTGTGGAAGAAAGAAAAATCTAGCTGGATTGCACCCAGGCAGAATGGAACATGCCAAAGTATTAGAGTGCTGTGTAATACCAGTGTGTGAGTAATAAATCAGCTGAGAAACAAGTATTTGTTATTTGTTTTGGAGGCTTGCTTTCTGCTTAATGTAACCTAAGCTATGCAAGCTCCCTAAGTAAACACTATCATGTAAGAAGGTGCGTTTTTTAACGTTAACACTAAATTGAAAATATGATTAAAAGTGTTGAGTGACTGGATGATAGATGGCAGGTGAAATTCAGTTCTTGCATGAAATAGGAAGGTGTGTGTTGGGGGTGAGAGAAGGAATTATCCTAACTTTATTTGTGTGGCAGTGAGCTCTGGACATTTTATTTCCACTGGAGAAAAAAACCAAACAAACAACCTTGGAATTATAGCAGGTAATTCCATAAGAAAAATTGTCTCTGTGCTCAACAGAAGTCAAAGAAACAGAATATTGGGGATGATGTGGAGAGTAAAGAACAAAGGAGGCAGCACTGCAAAAACCTATTACTGGTATGGCTCTGTCATTCCCTCTTGAAAAGGAGTAAGTAAGAACTGCAGAAGGTGCAACACAGAGCAATAAAGACAAGAAAAGGTATGGAAGAGCTTCTGCACAAGTAAATGATTAAATAAACCAGGGTTTACTGATTTTGGAATGAAAGGATTAAGCAGTGGAAATAACAAGCACAAATGGAAGAAGTGAACAGCAAATGGTTTTCATTCAGGATGTTTGTCTCCCATCAGATCCCAGAGGCAGCAAATGAAGCTAACAGATGGCAGGTTCAGAACAAAGATACATCATGTGTTGTGTGATCAAAGATATGGTATGTTCTGAACATTTCCATGGGTCCAGAAAACAAAGTAAAATCGAGTAAGTTGGAATAAAAATGTGTCACAAACTAGAAAAATCTCTGTAACAGCACACAGGTACCACTGTGTCTGGGTCTCGGGATGTACCTGGTGTGCATATGGCTGGCAGGACCACACTACAGTGTGCCTCTGAGGGACCCTTTGTCCTTTTGCTGAAGATCCTGAGCTTGAAGACCTCAGCTTTGGTCTGAGAATGCTCTTCCACTTCTTCTGCTGTGTGTGGCAGGCTAGAGTTCAAAAGAGCAGTGCAGTTAGGTTCATTCAGTTGTAACAAACATCAAACAGATCTTTGCCATGCACCGGCCCATCAAGGATTCTTGGCCAGAGCCTTCTCATTTCCTGCTTCTATTTATTACCAGATATGAGTCTAACCTTCTGTTCTTTGTCCTCAGTAATGTAATATGAGGTTGTAGAATATATTAGACATTTTACTTATAGTTCATGGAATTTACACTCTGAAAGCCTTGTGCAGGCCTAAATAGCATAGTTACAGAAATACGTAGTAATTGGCTGAGAAGCTGTGCCTCTCATCTTTTAAACCACTTATTGGCCACTCTTGGTGCATATGCAGACACTGCATGAATTCATAAAAAAAGGAATGGAGGGGTCTATAGTTGAGAGAAAGCCAGTTTTTTATAGCACCTTTTAGCACTCTCACACACAGACATCTCCTGCCTCTCGGGGCCATCATTTTATGTGGGAGGCAAAACTGCTGTTAAAGGTTGCAATTTCATGAACCATGGCATCCCTATCCTTTCTGTCCCCAGGCTCCTCTGGGTGATGTGTGGTTGGTGTTTTCCTGACTGAATGGCAGAGGTGGCCAGCCTGAGGGAAAACAGTGAAACCAGAACCCTGTTTCACTACCATCACAATTTTTTCCTCTCAATTCCTGGCATTTGCTTTATGGAAATCAGCTGCCTCATGTATCAGGGATCCGTGACTCAAAACTCAGGGTGGGCTTTTTAAGACTCCGACTTGGTCCCTTCCTGGCACAACACCCTCCTGTACCCTTCTGTGTCCTTAGCCTCTGCTCTGCTGTCTACTTGGGCTGGAAGCAGGCAGGATTCCTGGGGTAGTTAGTGATTCTGGCCTGACTGGGGGCTTTGGGGGGATGCAGCAATGTCCCATGGCTTTCCTCTGCTGATGACACCTCTAAAAATACCTCATTTGAGAGGCAAATGCTGCCTTTCAGCTCTCAGTGAACTGCCATCAATCCTTTGTTATCCCTTCAGGCTTTCCAATAATTAACAGATTTTCAGTTGGTTCAAAAGCTTTTTTTCTTATCTTCAAGCAGCCCTAGCATTCAAATAAACTACTGTCCTTTTCCCAACAACTCTGAAGTTGATTATTGTGATGCTAAATAACTCGTCTCTGCAGATCTTCCTGCAGCCTAAAAAAGGCTTATATTTGGGTGCTTCAACACAGTATTACCCTTTCCTGCATTTATTTGTTTCAAAACCTTTCTTCAGCTTTGTCTGGGACGTTTCCAGAAAAGGTCAGGTTTTCCATCTCCTTTTTAAGCAGAAAATGGTGATCCATACTGGGGCCAGCAAAGTGTGCATGAAATTGGATCCTAAAAATTTCTGAAAATACACAAGACCATCTGATAATGACAAATACTCTAAGCAAAAATCATTGAAATGCCACACACATTGAAATGCTGTGCTTTTCTTATTTTCATATGGAACTAAAAGTAACAAGTTTAACTGGGACAGTAAATGGAATTGCCTGTTCCCTGATTTTCAGCAAACCAGTAACATATTTTTTCCAGTCTCCCAAATCTGGTGGTACTGCACAAGAAGCATCTGTCATGATTTATTCTGTGAATCAGTGCAGGGTTTTATGCTTTTTCTATTTTATTGTTGTAATCATTTATTCCCATCTTTTTATGTAAGTATGGAATCTCATTTCAAATCCCCCTGTGCTTTTTGGCTAACATACACATAGATCAATATCTTTTCCATATGTGTACATACAGAACAACTTCCGCAACTGATTGTACACAATTTAGAAATAAAAGCAGAATGCTATTTATTCAATAAAATATGTTTAAATTAGAATATCTTTATTCATTTTATATGTACTGCTGTTGCTTTTTAGTTTAATTCTTTTCTCCCTTGCTGTTCTGAGATTGTAAATACAAAACAGTCAATGTATTATCTCTGCATCAGTTATGTACCCTACTTTGCTTACTTCTGTACTTCCTGTCTCTCAGGCTTCTGTTCCTTAAGAAGCACCTGAAATACCTGTGTGTTTTTTCATTACCCACTTTTAAATTTTACATACTGCCTGTGGTAGCTTTTAATTTTTGAGATAGACGTCAAGAAGTACCAAATGTTTATTCCATATTGGCTTGCAATATTCCATATTGGCTTGCAACTGGACTCAGAATTAGATTTGTTCATTTGCCAAGTCTGACCAAGTTCTTGGTAAATAAGTTGTAAGTGGACAGAAACTATGTACTACATTACACAAAAGTTCGCAGAAAAGGTGAGCAACAAGCTCGATAGTTTGCTGAGGAACTTAAAGGTTCTTGGTTCAGATTTTTAAAAAGTTGTGTTCAGAGATGTTTTCAAGGTGAGTGGGAAACCCCAGACAGCTTCTGTTGCAAAAAGAATGGTAAATCTTGATCAATTTAAGAAATCTGGGGCTTCAAAGGGGAACTCATCTACTGCACTGACTAGATATTTTTTCCAATAGCAGAATGATCTTACCCAGCCTCTTGCATGTGCTTTTAAGGCTCGGGAATAAGTATTGCTTAGTCTCATAAGAATTCCCAGGGAATTTAAACAGCATATATGTAGTACTGTACCATTGCACTCACCTTCCCCTATTTTGAATTGCAAGCCTGGTTGCATGCTGGTTCTGGGCAAACAAGTTTGCCGCTCATGTTGCTTGAGTGCCTTCCCCCTTGATTCCCCAGCTCACAGAGCACAGAGCCTCTGCCTCTTGCCTCTGACTGTGAGTCCTACTGATGGCATCAAGCAAGACCTAGGCAGGATTGCACCTTTTGAAGGAAAGGTAGTGGGAACTTGCTGACTCAAAGACAACAGGATGCTTAAGGTAGACCTTAAGTGTATAGGATGAAAGGAAGGTACACTGCTATTGGCATCCTGTTTTTCTCCCCTCACTTTTGTGTTAAGTGATGATAAAACTCCAAATTTATTTGCACTAGCCTCATTAAAAGTCAGCAGATCTTTTTAGCATAGAAAACTGTAAAAGCATCTGGCAAATTATACCCTGAAATGGGTTAATTGTTAGCTTTTTATAATTATAATCAGACACTTTTCTATTTACTAAGGAAAAATGCTGTGTGGGAGCATATATATATTGAATATAAACCTCCTAATTTAACTTCATCTTGTGTTCCTTTGATGTGATTATTCTGAATGACAAACCTATTATCCATGTGAACACTAGGAGCATTGGCTTTTACTTGGTATGTACTCAATCCTAACAGGTAGTAAACTTTCTTGTAAATATTTCTGCTGCATAATTTTCACCTGTGCCCTGTTTAGAGCAAATGACAGTGTTTTCATTTTGCACTACACAAGATGTTTTTAATTAGTTTGCTCTAGCTGGCTGTGAATCATTCACTGTCCTTGAGTGCCAGAATTGATGACTGTCATTATAATACTCCGAAGAAGTGGGAAAGAATCCAGTTAATAAATGGCCATTTGGGCATCCTTATTGCTGCCATTTACATTTTTGTTTCTGTAACAGGCAATGAAAGAATTTGTCGTTCACAGTTATGATCATATTTAGATCAGACAGCTCCTATCATGGGTTGTGTGTATGGATGTACATTCAGAGAGATAACTCGTGGAAAAAAAAATAATTGTTTCAATTAAAGCAATGGTAGTAAAGAGTTGCTGACTGCTAAAGCTTAAGCTGCTGCTTAAACTGGTATGTGGACTATCTCTTTGACTGTTTTCTTTCTGCAGCTTGTTTCCTTGGTTCTTTGCCACACATAATCTGTTCAGAAGTGTATCTTGGACTATTTGAAAATGCTAAGTGTAGTTTAAAAACATTAGAGAGTTATGAATTGGTTTGAGCTTCTAAAATGGTAAGGGTTTTAAACTTAAGGAAAACCACTCATGTTCATGTCATGCTTCAACTCATGTGCTTTGGAACTCTGCTTTGTGCCTAGGCATGTGAGCACTGCAAAATAATGCACTGCTAAGGCTGTGGGTATTTATACAAGGACAGTATGGACTATGAATTAAACTCTGGAGGATGTGTTGCAGCACATTTGTTTTGGTGTCATTGTTTTTTGATCTGAATTACTTTCAGAAAAGTGTCTGAAAATAAATGTCAGAAAGACAAATGTGATCTGCTTCACTAAATAATAGATTTGTTTCTTTATGAGGAAAGTAGTTTCTCTTGATTTTATTTGATTGATGACCTCAAAATATTTGGGGAAATGATAACTGAAAACCATGAAGTCAAACGAATATGAAGTGTATATTTGGTCAGAAGTGTTAGTATATAAGGTAATGCATATAAAAATTACTTTTCTT
This sequence comes from Phaethornis superciliosus, assembly GCA_023637945.1. Taxonomy (NCBI): domain Eukaryota; kingdom Metazoa; phylum Chordata; class Aves; order Apodiformes; family Trochilidae; genus Phaethornis; species Phaethornis superciliosus. Next base: position 146,582,111 of record JAJQWJ010000001.1, on the reverse strand, counting down.
GCTGCATTTTACTTTTGGAATGTCATAGAAGAGCTGCATCTAACTCAAATACATCCTTTTTTTCAGTCTTCATCCAATAGGAAAAGGTGTGAAGGAGACTATAGCTCTTGCCCTTCACAACCTGCTTAATTCTCAGCACCTTTTTGTTTAAGTGCTTCCACGTGGCTTTGCAGGCCTCCTTGACATTGCTTTTGGCATTAAATCAATTATATATGTTTGAATTAATAATAAGAAAGAAAACCACCTTGTATGCAACAGGCAAGGCATGGTGCAGAGTAAAGATGTTGCAAGGCATAAACCCCACAATTCAAAAGTAAATAAGGATTCATCTTAGGTGCTGAATGCTGTTAATTTGAAAATACTTATTTATTTGTAGTATATTAATATCTGCTGAATTTAAAGTGAAGGAAGAAAATTTGAGTCATGTTTGTATTCATCTGTGTTTTCTCAAATGTATGTATTAAAAATTTGGATCACTAGACAGAGTAGGAAAATGGGATCTCCAAATGGAACAATATTGGGCAAGTTGGTGTATGGCCACGCAAGTATTTGATGCTTGCCTCCTGTTAAAACAAGGGGTAGCATTTGCATCTGAAAATGTTTGGGAGAAATTGTTAGGAAACCCGCAAGAACCTGCTGTAGAGGGAGCTTAAAGTCTAATGATTTGAGGAAATGGCTAATAATTAAAGGATAATCAGTGTTTGAATGCAAGTATGTTAGTTTATTTGTATTGCACTATTAAGCGTTCTTGGTTCAGCACCCAAGGGCTTGTGCAGACATTTCTGCTGTGAACTTCTGAAGCAGTAAAGCACATACATGACAAGGAGAGAAAGACAATTCAGTAGCTGCTAGTAGATTGAGAGGAGAATACCAAGAAAACACTGAAATAGAGCAGTGCAGCCACACTCTGGGGTTAAATCCTTGCAAGTTTTTAAAAAAACCCAAACAACAACCTACTAAGCCTGTGAAATCTAGAGATAAATAATTGAACAGCAGGGTAATATTCCCATACTTTGGAAAGGCAGTAAATAGCAAAGGTGTCCAGTTCTGGGCCCCTCAGTTCAGGAAGGAGATTGAGGTCCTGGAGCAGGTCCAAAGGAGGGCAACCAGGCTGGTGAAGGGACTCCAGCACAAGTCCTGTGAGGAGAGGCTGAGGGAGCTGGGGGTGTTCAGCCTGGAGAAGAGGAGGCTCAGGGGAGACCTCATCGCTCTCTACAACTCCCTGAAAGGAGGCTGGAGCCAGGGGGGGGTTGGGCTCTTCTCCCAGGCAACTTTCAACAAAACAAGAGGACATGGTCTTAAGTTGTGCCATGGGAAGTTTAGGTTGGATATTAGAAAGAATTTCTTTACGGAGAGGGTGATCAGACATTGGAATGGGCTGCCCAGGGAAGTAGTGGATTCTCCGTCCCTGGAGATATTTAAAAAGAGACTGGATGTGGCACTCAGTGCCATGGGCTGGGAACCGCAGTGGTAGTGGATCAAGGGTTGGACTTGGTGATCTCTGAGGTCCCTTCCAACCCAGCCAATTCTATGATTCTGTGATTTGAAGATGTCTCCATTAAAATGCAAGAACCCTCAGACTTCCCGGCAATCATCTCAACAGAAGTGTCTCAGATGGTGGTTCTCACTTCTCAAACAAGCCAGTGCAATCTTCACAAACCTTCCCACCATTCTTCTCTAACATGTTGGATTTTGAATGTTCTTGCATGGAAGTTTTGGTACTTGCTCCTTTTTAGTATGGTGAATAAAACAACAGCAGTTGGATTTATTTGTAGCTAAAAATGGGAGGTCTCATACAGTCTTGTGCTCCTTGCTGTACACCAGGCAGTGACTCAGGAGAACAGAGCTGAAGAGGATTGCTGCAGTAAATATCTGGGGGTCTCTTGCAACTTCTTCTGTCAAAATGGAGATAGCTATTTTTGTATTTTTATGTAACTGGATGCAACTGAATCAGTGACAGTTTTGGGACTACAAAAGCCTACTTCATGGAGACAGAAAAACAGTATGTTTATATATAAATGTTTGTTAGTCCTGACACTCCTGGATATAAACAGGAGCTTTAGGAGGCAACAGCAATCCAGAGCACATACTCAGTTTTATGTTGGCCTCTTAAGAAAGGCAGAGATGCTGAAGTATGAGGTTGGTTGTCTCCACAGCTGAAAACCTATTTTCTGCAGTTGTTCTAGATCTATTCCTATTGCAATACCAGGTTATCAGTTACATTTTCTTCTTCTGCAGTTCTGCTAGGCCCATCATTAAGTGTGGACCAACCAGCTCATTTGATTTTCTTGGCATTAGAGTTGATAATTTGAGCCTTAGAGATCTTCTCTAATCTACACCCCTCATGTTTTAGCTACAGCACCCAGACCTATGGGTTTCAGCATTGCAGGACTTAAGGTTTACACAGTTGACCTTCTAGACCGAATTCAGAACCTGGAGCTGTGTGCCTTCATCCTGTATGTAGTGAATAGTACCTAGGTGCTTTGTGGTGGTTTTCATTACAGGCAGCATACTGGCAATAACCAAAGCCAAACAAGAGTGCATCTCTGCAGCTGGACTGCTTTTGCTTCTGATGCAGACAGGGTAGGAAGGGATGGTTTTGGATGGAGAGCAAGCATTCAGGATGGACTATGGCTCTGAAGCCCAATGGTTGGACATTCACCAGTAAGAATGGGGCTGTCCAGCCCATCCTCTCAGGCCTTCTCATACAGATACCCCTGGTTATATCCGTATTCTTTTTGCAGATTATAGTGTCCTGGTCCCATATATGTCACTGCCTCTGAATCAAGAATGAATCTTTTTTTTCTTATATCATTCAACACCACAGTTTCAACAGAAGGCATTAAAATTCTCACTCATATTTCGGTGATCACCATTCTCCAAAGTGGGTTGCAGCAGGTGATGAACTGATGACCTGCTCCAGTCAGTATGGGATATTGTGAAAAACATAGGAAAAAGTTCTCTGCTCCAGTAGACAGAGCTATACAAGTGTGGATGCACCATGCAATTCTGGCTTTTGATAAAGACTCAAATAGTATAGGACATGTAGGGAGTGATGCAGATCATGGAGTTATACATCCAGGACATGAGGATGGCAGGACATGGTTGCTCTTGGCATTACTCCACCTGAGCTCTTCGTGTCACTCTTGAAAGCTCTCTGATGCTGACCAGGACTTAATGAACAAGGAACACTCTTGGCTGGTGTTGACTGGTTGGTGTTGCTCCATTGCTATTTCAATAACCAGTACAAAATGAAAATCATTCCAGGACAGTGAGCTTGGAAAATCCATAGTAATTTTTTTCTTCTTGTCTGCATGCTTCTACTGATAACAGCTCATAGCAGTTTGGTCAGTCTAGCTGAAGTAAATAATTTTTCTGCCACCTGGGATATTTGTTAGCTGATTCAGCACTTTATTACCTAAGAGCTAATAATCTCTTATCAATATGAGCAGACTAGCACAGTAATACTTTTATCTGTGTTAGGAGAACTGGAGTTTGTCTACACAGGGTCACTCAGGAAAACTAATCCAAATTGATTTTTAAAGAAGATTAATTAAATTTGGTTCCATCTCTTCCAATTCAATAAATGGCCAAATTTAAGTTAGTTAAATTAGATCAAATCCTTGTTTAACCTTTCTGGTTTGGAATTGCAGTGGCCTTAATTTGATTCTTTTTTTAAATTCATTTAAAACTTGAGACAAACCTAAGTGTGCTCAGTTGTATTCCAGATCAGAGACTTTGATCTAATTTAAATAAGGAACTTTAAAGCCTTATGTTTGGTTAACTGGGGTTCAAGTTTGAGTTTTTTGAGTGAACAAGTATCTGAAGAAAGTACTGAGCAAATGATTTGTCACATATTTTTGAATTGTAAAGCCTAAATAATGTCTGATGGAATTAACATACTTTTTCTATGGCTGAAAGTCTTGTTTGTATCCTCGGTAAGTATTTCATGCATTGATTTAAAGATGAAGCAGAGAGCTAATATTTGACAGAAGAATTACTTTTATCTGCTGATAAAAATTGTACTATTAATTCACTGTAATTAGAAACTGTGTATGCAAAATACCTCTTGATAGATCTAACAGAGTTTACCCAACACTAACAGCCAAGAGTTATCCAGCTGTATCTTATGCCTGAGTGTGTTACTGTGTGTATCATTGTGGTACGTATGCACCATGTAGTGTATTGCTTTAACATTCCCACACTTTTAATGGAAAAGATAATTATGTGTGTCACAAGCAAATTGTACAAGGACTGGTAACAATATATATGTGACAGTTCCCTTATTCCTCTGCCTCTGGCTGGGGTCCTGGCCTGACCTTGACAGGGGCTTGCAGATCAGAAGGGCCAAATATTTAGTTACAAACACTGGGAGTGAAGTGAGGTCTCTCAAGTGGACTGGTTACTCGGGTATTAGTCAGACTAACATTGTCTCAGCCAGTTCTTTCCTGATTTATACAGCAGACCTTGGTGGCATGTTGCTTATTTATCACCAATAAACTGTTCTTGCACAAAACTTTTTTTTTTTTTTTAAATAAATATATTCAGTCTCCAACTGCTGTGGGCTTTTGATAACATTATGATTTATGTTTACTCATGTTTTTGCCTGACAGTAGTTGAATAATAATAAAATTTCTGTTGATTTTGAATGGTCAGATGAAAACTCAGAGCTACAACCAATGTATTAATCAATGCCACTCATCAAAATGCTGTGGGTCAAAGCAAAAATTGATATGAAAGTTATTTTATTTTGTTATCGTAGTGAGTAGCATAATGCATTTCCTAGTTTTCCTTATCACTGTTAATGCATTAATGTTGTCTCATCCTCCTTCACAGTCTGTTGCTAATCGATACATTATTTTGATTAGTGAGTATTTTTTTTTTCAAGGAGTGCATAATCTAGAATCAAATTAGTCTTTCTGGAAGAGTGAACTTACATGCTTTCTGGATTCAATTTTTCACATTTCTTCTAATATCTGGGCTTTTTTTGGATGGAAAACTGCTTTCTGAATTTATGGATGGTTTCAGAACGTTATATTACCACTGCATAATGACAAGAACAGTTTAAATTTATGGGTGATTTGACATGTGGAGCCAGTAATACTGGTAAATTGTGTATAGTCTTCCCAGCTGAACAGATAGGTTACTTGCAGACTCCAAAAAATGGAAACACAACAAGCATTGTACAAAACACTGTAAGTCTGTTAGTATTCCAGAGAAACACATCATACTCTCTAGAACAAAGATGGCAACAAATTTGTTGCACAGTTCAACACAATGGTATGTGATGTTGCAAGAATAATGTCAGGTGCCCGTGGCAGTAGATATGTGTTGAAAAGATTAAAAAAATAAAGATTATAGTGTACTTTCTCAAGATAAAAACATTGGATAGTGTTTCCTACTTCCTCTCCCTTCTGAAATTCAAATCCCAAGCTACTTCGGTCTTGCTGGCTTTCTAAAGTATTTGGTAATCAAGTAGAAGCAGTAGGATATTAATTGGTGACAAATTGTGCATATCTTGCAATTAAAAATGAATATACCAAATATTCCAAGGTGTAGTTTACATGCTACTTATTCGTTTGTTTTTGGACCACCCTAAAATATGAAATCATTAGAATGAAAATTAGTGTCTTAAATATATATATATATATATTAAAAGCTAAAAGCAGTATTAAATAGCTGAGGGGATGTCAAAACTAGTGAACATTTTGTCAATTCACTCTTGAGTCTTTCAGGACCCCTCTTTTTGTCGTTCTCCTAGTAAACTGTGATACATCCCCAAAGGGACTGCAGCCCTTGTAGGACCCATGCTGCAGCAGATACAGCCACAGAGGGATTGCCACCTGTGGAGGTCCCTCACTGGAGGAGGTACAGATCTGAGGGACTGTGGCATGTGGGGAACCCCCACAGTGCATGAACACCCCCAAGGGGCCTGTGACCTATGGAAGAAACCTTAAGAAGCCACAGAGAAGTAGAGGAGCAAGAAGAAGCGGTGGATAAAATGTCTCAAATTCCCTGAGTCAAGGCTGGTTTGCCCATAACATCTGAATAGACTCTTCCTCAGTGACAGGTTTCAAAAGTATGTCCTAAATACTCATTTTGGTCAGTGAAGCTTAATATAGTGATTCTGTGGCAAATTAAAAAATATTCTAAATTCTAAATTTAAAAGACATTCTGAATTCAGAATGAGTATCAGAATTTTCAAGCCTTTTGGGAAAGGGTAATTCCGTTTTATTTGTGAAGCTCCATATTTTCCCCTTCCAAAGCAGAGATGACCAGTAGCCATCTTGATTTCTTGTCCTGGTTTGGGCCAGGATAGGGTGAATTTTCTGTCTTGTAATTTTACTTTCAGCTAAGTCTCTCTTAAGTAGCTGCGCTTGCTGAAATTAACAGCAAGTTTCTCAGTGTCTGCTTCTAGGACTGATAACACTCGATGTTTATAGTTACTGCCAGAGACTGGTGTGCAGAACCAAGAACACTGCTCTGTTCTGAGAAATATCTTGCAATCCAGAAAGAGAAAAGGAGTGAAGGGGTCACACCTGCAACCTTCCTTTACAGAGGGGCAGACAAGACAGGAGACAAAATTGACCAGACTATTCCATCCCATATGTGTCATACTTCGTATAAATTTGAGGGTCTGTGTAAGTCATTTCACTTTGCCCTTCCCTTCAGCATCCTGGGAGGATTCCATCCGTTCCTCTGCCTGTGGTTCTGATCCTTTCCAACCTGAATCTGTGTGTTCCTGCCTCCAGCTTCCAACCACTGCTGACCCCAGGATTCCAGCCTGGACTTTCCCAGGGCTGCCCTGCAGCCTCGGTGGTGATGTGAGAGTTATTGGGGAAGAAGGGGAAGGAGCGTGGTATAATTTTTCTGAATATTTGTATGTATTTAATTATTTTTCCAATTTTATTAATACTGTTCATTAAAGCTGTGCAGTTTAGTTTCCAACCCATAAGTCTCTCTCCCTTATTCTCTCTCCTTTCTTTATCAGGGAGGGGGATTAATAGAGAGCATCTCTCATTTGGTTAATTGCTGGCCGAGTGTTACTGTGACAATTTGTGCTGCTGTAAACAAGTATTGAATCTGAAGGAATTATTAAAAATTACTTTAGCAAACAGCTATCACCTGTTATTGCCGATACTGCTGGTGTGATTACTATATTGTTTTTCTTACCAACAAAATAGTATTTCATGCTTACTCCAAATTTTTTTTTAAAATGGCTTTTTTTTTCCTATTAACCAAATGAACAGGTACTCTTGTTTTGTAAGTCTTGTATGGAGAGGCTCATTTCTAGTGAGTTTACTCCAATGAAGTGTCCTTAAGAAAAATGTTTACGGCTGACATATTTGAATTTTTTTCTTTGTTACCATAAGTTTTTGTCTTATCTATAAGTTTTTCACATAGTGGTTTACTTCTTTCTGTTCCTTTCCTCTGTCTTTCCTTCCATCTGCCACTGGTGATAGTGTTTTGTTGTGCTTTCATTAAACATTACCCACTTTTCCCTTTAATTATGGGAGGTGTTTTCTATTTTGTCAAAGATAAATTGGTCAGTTCTGTTTGTGTTGGTGTGGGGAGAAACATTACTACTTCATGTCTTGTAGTTAATTTATCTCTTAGTTTTACTGGTAATCTAGTTAAGACATGATTAACAATATTCCATGGGCCTCATTTTTTCTCTTTCCAGAGTCTATTTTGACACTCAAATTAACTCACTCCTGCTCTATATTTTACCCAGAGCTGACACTTGATAATTTTCTTTATCGGTAGTTTAGGTTCTTCAAAAATTATTTTCAATACTTGAAACTTGATTGTTTTCACAGAAATCTAGGCAAATGGTGTAGATAATTATGAAAGGGTTCCTGAATAATGACACGGGAGTTTAAGAACCATCTTTTAATGCATTTTAGAGTGAAAATTTTCATTAGAATTTCCAATTGTACAGTGTATCATTGCACAGGTCCTAACAGAGTTGTCTCAGGTTTCAATACCAATTTATTGGGCAAAGATCTTAGATGTTTTCTGTAAAATAGAACAAGGTGAAGCCAGTCTAATCTTTTAATAGTGAAAGTATTAGGTGCTGTTCAAACTGTGCCTCTCATGCCAGTTAGAGCTTCTTGCCTGTACCACATCCTTTCATGCCATTTCTTTCCACTTAGAAACTTTATAGCAGGCTTTATAACATCACTGATAATGAAAAGTTTCTTTCTCATGTCCCATGAATATTAGATAATGAATTTGAATGCTCGAGGACTTAATTTTACACCTTTTATCATGCTGTCTCTCCACTGTATGACACTGCTGGACTACTCCAGGCAAATGCCCCATCTGTGGATTCTTTCTGGTGGAAACTTTTCAGGTACCTGATCTGATATTGCCCGGTGTGTCACTTAGCCACTGAAACATCAAACAGCCACCTCAAATACTTAATTCACCTATGTCTTCAGACTGCTTAGTTTTTATAGTTTTTTGATATAATAAAGGAATGGAAATCTCACCAAGAAGGCAGACAGGAATGATCTGCTGGCATGGTACTTCTTGAACGTTGACCCTTACCAGAAGCTGCGATGGATGGATAGTGATTTTGAGCTTGTTCTTCAAAGCAGTAAGACACTGTGATTCCAGGATATAACTCCTTGTAAACAGTCTGGAAAAATAGAGTTCTTAGATTTGCCTGCAAGACATTGTTTCTGAGTGATTTATTCTGTTATCCTGTCTAACATTAGGCATGCAAGACCAGCTTGGATCCATATAACTTGCACCAGCTCAGCATTACCAGGAATAATTTGCTTTCACTGGGTGAGAGTAAGCACCATCAGCCCATTGCCATCCCAGAGAAATTAATGACTGCTGTTGCTTGTCTTATTTGAGGGAGCCCATGGGGACCTTCTCATGTTTCTCCCAGTTATGTATTTGTTCCAGGCAGGTTTGTGGATGTACACAGGTACAAAGCACAAGCTCCAAGGGATGGAGGTTCTTCAAACTGAAGCATGTACATTGCTTTATATAAGTGGGGGAGGCTGGAAGAGTGCAACTCTGACTGAGTTGGGAAGCTGTTGATCACCTACTCAAGAGGTGACCCCTAATCTAACATGAAACTTCTGCTATCTGAGGAAGCAAGAGGAGGGTTATTTCCAGGGAGTCGCAAGACTCCTGGATAAATTGCAAGTAATTAAGTTATGGAAGCAGGAGGGAAGTACTAAATAAATTTCAAGGGAGGAAACCTAATTCTGCCTGGGCTCCCAGGATACTGCAAACAGGATGTTACCCCTGAAAATGAATGAATGCCACTAGGTGTAAGCTTTCTGTTCAGGCTGTCTCTTAGGACAGGGTATTCAGAAAGCCTCATAGTGTGTGTTGAAGACACCTGTGTAGAAGGGGAGAAGAAGGCTTCAGGTTTGATCTGGGTGTAGGGAGGCTTTTTTACTCTTTTTACTTTTACTTTACTTTTACTTTTTTACTTTGCATTTGTTCTAACAGCTATTTCTAGCTGTGTTGACTACTTTAGATATTTTAAGTCAATACTTTTATTCAACTTTGTCATACCTTAAATAGAGATTTCAGCAGAATCAGCTGAAAACAAATCAGATGTCCTAATCAAACTTCACAAAAAATTTACAGTATGGGAAGAAAGAGCCATGCATATCCACACCATTCTTTAAAGTGGATGAAAATCATGCTACCTTCACAGAAGGTATATGCATCAGGATGCCTAGTCAAGAGAGGAAGAAATGCTTTCAAGTTCCAAATAATAAGCAGAACTGACTGAACTTTCACCATCCCATAACTTTATCCAGAGAAATGGTCTGTTTATTCAGATTCTTTGTGAAAACAGATTAATATTCTACAGAGCAAACCTCCAGAATATAGTGGTTATGGGGCACCTGACCTGTCCTTACCAAAGTTAAAATACCTTTTGATGTACCTAGGCAAATCTTCAACCAGGGCTGCTGTGGAATTACAAGCAGTACAATTACAAAGAGGTAGAGCTCACCATAGAGCTTACCAACTTTACATCCCCCTCCTCCCCATTTACAGAACTACATTCCTTTTTACCCCAAATTAATGTGCATAACTATCATAAGTGCTCTGGATATATATTAGATTAGGTCGGAGCTGCCTTGAGCATCTGCATCTTGTAATGTGTTACTTGAGGTTGATTCTTTCAGCAACTTTAGAGAAGTTTGACACAGTTTCTATAAATGCAACAGGTTTTTTTCCAAAAGTAAAAAAAAAATCAGCAAATTTAAAATAAGTTGTTGTAACTTATGATGCTTTTTTTCACAAATAAGGGTACTGCCTGCGATCTTCCTGGTTTCGGCTTAGATCAGACTCGTCTATTCATCTTTCTGAATTGGTACATTAAACTCTGAAAGGAATTCTTTATGTCAAGATTCAGCTTACTTAGAGAATATTTTAAATTTTTTCTCTAGGATTTGTATTAATATGTACAATTTTGCTCTTGCACTGTCATTTTTATAGCCTTGTTCAGGAGGTGACTCTGGACATTGTGTAGTATGGAATTTCATGTTTCGGCTCCAAGTAACATGTCACCAGTCAAACCACAAGCAAACAAAAAACAGGTGTTTCAAAATCATGCAAATTTGGATGTACTGCTCACAGACATGCTGAAGCTACTATATTTCAAGCTTGAAGCAGTTTTCTCAAATGCCCAAGATAATACTTGGGTTCAAGACTTGGTCATTTTTTTCTGTGTCTGAACTGAACCATATAAGCAGACTGGTAGATTTTTTCATTTTGATTACATTTGAGATACTATTATTCTGTTCAGTGATGCCATTTTTTTTCAGTGTTCTTGAACCTTTCTATTCATGATCAATATAACAGTTCTAGGTGTGCTAAGCAAGACTGTAGACAGAGAAACTGTCTCAGTGTAATTAGGTTTTGGACTGGAGGGCAGTGTTGGCAAGAAGGGCAACAGTCTTATTTTCTCTTATGTGTACAGCATAAATCCTTGCATAAACTTAAAATAATTTGGAGTATCTTTCAATTTTCTGAAAAAAAACCCCAACCAAAAAAACCCCAAAAAGCATTATTCCATTATGTTTCTTTGACAAAGCCAACCACCGCATGTGACTCTTGTTATATTCTATGATCATGAGCCAACTGCTTTCAGCTTTTGCTTCATGTAATTTGAATTAGATCTTCTCCTTTCTTCTTTCTCCTAGGAGGAGATTGTCTTAAATCAGATTTTTTTTTTTTTTTTTTAAATTCTGAAGGTATGAATAGCAAAGAAATAAGAAGAATGTGAAGTAGCTGTTAGTGGTTATTAGCATGTTGGGTTTTTTTCTTTCCTTTTTATTGCCATTCAGTTAAGCTTAAAATAACCCTATCTAATTACTGCTCTGTTTGACACTGTCAAAAGACTGGGAGTTGTTTTGCACTTGAGCAACTGTACTGTGATTGTAGGCATCCTTTTTTTTTTTGAAAAAAAAATTTTAAAAAAGTGAAAGAAAGGAAGAAAGGAAGGGAAAGAAAGAGCCATTACACTGATGCTTTCGACTATTTTTTTACAGATTTTACTCACTATATACTCACATACCACTTGCCATGGTGATTTGCTGCATGGTGATGAGCTGAATGTTGAAAGCAGAGTTAATATTTGGAGCATAACCCATGTGTGGTTATGACATCTGACAGGAGAGCTCAGACACTGTGGAGAGGGCAGGAATGTCCACAGAACTGCTGCTGATAAATATTAGTGGGTAATAACCTCATTTCCTCCAAATGAAGGGTAAAACTAAAATGTTATTTAAGGGTGCTGAGCTCAGTGCAGCCAAAGATTTCTTGTCACTGTGCCAGCTCCTATTCCCTGTCAGTCAAGATATGAAGGATGTCCCTTTCTGAGTGCAGCGTAGGAGCAGTATCTTTTATTATGACAATGGCATTTAGGTAAGCTGTGTTCTTAATTTGGTTTTCTGCTTCCTTCTGTTCAAGCAGTAACACGAGGGGAGGGTTTCTGGTTCATTCTGGGGCATAAGTGGATGTCTACAAGTTTGCAAAGTGCCAGTAACACTGGAGCAAAAATCTTCTGCCAGCCTTGTTACTGGGACTATTAGGAAGACCTGGAGAAATAACAAAGCCTTTGGCTTCTAAACAGCTTCCCGTTTGCATGTAATTTCTGAGCTGAGCCTACTTGATATTGACAAGTAATATTTTAATGGATAGATTGATTGGACTGGCAGAATGAATTAGCCACCAGCTTGACAACCATATAGCATTATGTTGTCTATCTGTTTACTCAGCACTGGGTGAAACGCAAGTCTATTGAAAATCAGATTTCCATGCTGCTTTGTCAAAGCAAATTTAATCACAGCTAGAACATGTGGCATCCATCATTTCCACTTCAGAAGGCATCAACAGCCACAGATCAGCAACAACAAGCAGTGCTTCCACTGTTGTCTTTGACTCACATGGAAAATTAAATTTTACCATAGATTTTTGATAAATGATGCAGTCTCACCCATCAAACATGATTACTTAAGTGTTCTCTATTAAAGTAATCCCCAATAGCTTTGTATCTAGGAGCAAGGACTTAACTCCATTTGGTTTTCAGTCACTCCTCCTGATGTAGGGTAGGCTTTAGGATATTGCTTTTGCAGATTAGACACTGCTTTCTGTTTGTTTTTTTTTCTTCAAAATTTCAGATCTGCCTTGCTGCCTGTTTATAACTGCATTTAGTGACTAGCTCAGCCATATACTCTGATTTATTCTGTGTTTTGCTCTGAAATTTTATATTAATGCATCTCTTTCTAACCTCATGAGGACCAGGGTAGCAATTATAAGTAATCTTAAGGTAACTTAAGGAATCAAAAGATACAGAGGACACGTAAAGATGCAACCAGTTGCTTTGTTCTTGCCTCAGGTACGGTAGAAAGCATTCTCAATGTGCAGATTTACATAAAATGCCTAAAACATTGCAAGCATTAGTTCTGCACATTGTGAAAAATGAAAAAAGTTTTAATCTCCTTTAATTTACCACAGACACTGAAACTATTCAATTAGTTTAAAAACTAATTAATACTTTTTTGTCGTGATTGTTTTCCCCCCTTCCACATCAATTTAGAATGTCCAAGTATGTGATTTGTTCCACTACTCAGCTGCTATTTTTCTTGTTAAATTTCAATCTGTTGTGTTAAGGGGACCATAACTGAGTCCAAAGCCTTTTTCTTGTGGACATGAAGATAACAGTACAATTTTTCTAATTTTCACTTATTGAGCTATGATTCTCATGTTTTGCCTCTTGTAATGTCCTAAAAAATTATGTCCTTTGTTCAGAGAAGGTCATAAGCACTAACAGGTCTTCTGAAAATTGTTTCCCATGTACTGTTTTGAATTACAGCACTGCTCAGAAGTATGTTGCCTACAGGTTGTGAGTTCAGATAATGTATCCTGTGTCTCTACATTTCCTCAAGCATCGATATTCAACGCTTTATAAACATTTTTATTCTTACAATACGATTTCTAAATTGCATTCCTTTATAGTTTTACTATCAGTGGTGTCAGTATTTTGACTCCAGTGTCTGAATATGCTTTTTTTGTCTCTTTCCTCTAAACAATATATATAGAGGTGCATGGTGATAAGCTATTGATGCTGATTAAAATATGAACATTCTTTTCCATTGATCTAAAGCAATGTCTTAATGAAAACATATTGCCATATTTATTTCATGTAGCTCTAGAAGTTTGGACTTGATGGCATTAGTCTGAACTAGTTGGCTAATTCATCTGAGACTATTTGCTTATAGTCAAGGGGCAGAAATATCAGTGGATGATTCACCATTCTAAGGCAGGCACCTAAGAGGCCAGGTAAGTCTCCTAGTTCTCTCTTGACTTAAAGAGGTACCTGGGGCTTACCTGGGAACATTAAGCAATAAGCAGATTCTGAGGAGGAAATGTGCCAAACAAATGCTGTCTCTTTGATGTATGCTGGGATACAGATGTATTGTTGGGACTGTTGGCACAGGACAGATGTGTTGCACACCTGCAACCAGGAAGGAGGTTGTGTGCAACCCTAATTTTGTGATTTGCACTGATGCTACACAAGCCAAACCTGTATTTAAAGGTTTATGCTCCAGATCTTGTCCCTTTCTCTCCCAAGTACTTGCCTGCCAGACATCTCTCTGAATTTTCTCTTATCTACACTTGGACATCTGTATCAGGGACATCTGTGTGGAGTGACAGTTGAATACATACAAGATCTAATCGATCCCTTAGGGTGCAACAGTTTTGTCTCTGTCAAACTGGTTTATTTCTGTTTTTCTTAGAAAAATATGGAGCTGATGAAGTATAGCTTACCTTTCAATGCCAAAAGGTGTTTCTTCCCAAAGGCCGAGGGTTGTTTGAGATTTATGACTTTTTCTGCTGTCTGATTTGCCAGTCTGCATGATTTATGATGAGCCTGTTCCTATGCTAGCTATCAGATCGTCCTTTTCAAACCAGAGTCTCTTGTGTTACTAGTGATTGCAATTCATAATTACTTGTCACTGGGTCTGACTACTATCTGAGTGGACTGATACATGTCTACCAGGCCACGAGTCTTCCTTGTTCATCCACCTTCTTCTGTGTAGGACTTACAACTTAAAGGTATACTCAAAGTGGTAACAATAGTTCAAAATTTAGAGACCTGAATTTTAGACAACTAAATGAGCTATGATGGTGGTTGGCTGTGGTATGTGATCATAAATAAGAGGTGAAGTGTGGCTGGGAGAGCCAAGCTCAGTCTGATTTTCCACCCCCTTGCAATAGTTCCTGTATACAGCTGGCCTAGTTTGTGTGCCTCCTGATCTTGCCCAACATGAAAAATCCATTGAGTCATCTCTCTGTGTGATCCTGAACTGTTAGGCTGCTGCTTTGGGAACAAATAGTGAGGAGAAACTGCTCAGCTGCTGAAGCAACTGCTTGATGCAAAGTCTACAAACCTCCAACCGAGCAATAGTAACTCTGAGCTGTCTCCTGAACTGTCTGTAATGGTCATGGACCTGTGTGGTTGGGATTTCTGTCTTGCCCAGCATATTGAATTTATTGAGACCATGCACATATGCTTTTTTTTTTTTTTTTTGATATGAGAGAAAATATCTTTTACTTTGCATTTTTCACTCATTTCTATCCCTGAGAATAGCCTGATTAAAATAGTCTAGTATAAAAAGATAAGTTGAGACAGAAAATTAATTTTGATTGTAGTCATCCAGTCTAGAAAAGAAGTAATATGTGTAGATTCATTTTTTGTTTTTGATAATAGAGTAAAACAAAGATAATATAGCTGAATTGTATTGATAAATAACTTCATTCTGGCTTATTTTTAAAAATAAAAAATTCTTAAATTTTTATTGAAAGATTTCCAGACATGGTTTCATATTTTACAGTCCCCAAATCATTAAATTCATGTAACTTTCAAGTTTCTTGAATAGTAAAGTTTTATCAATATTACTGCGTGAGAAAAATGGAGGTTGCTATTTCAGATTTGGTAACTTCTTTATATGCAGTGCAGAAAAGAGAAGAAAAAGCTTAGTTGGTATTTTGAACAAAGTGAAAATATTATACTTTCGTCTTAGTCTTTTAGTTGTGTCCAGTTGAACAACATGATGCTGGGACCTATTTAGGATATTATTCCAATCTAGTGAATTAAAGGCATTTTCATCATTTTATGAAGCTTTCTGTAAGCACACAGTCTCAATCATTATAGCAGTAATGTCACAATTTCTTATGCCTCTTGCTTTCATATGTATACATCCATCGAGTTTTAAATTGTATGCAATCTTTTTACAGCAGTTTACCAAGGGAGGAGTAATGCACGAAGCAGCAGTAAACATTTACAGGCCAGTGCTTGTCAATTATCACTTGGGTAAATACATTTCAAAGACTAGGGCATCCTGATTTGCTACAGCAACAATCTCATAATTAAAGGAAATACAACTTAGAGCACATGGTTCTGGAAGAAAAGATGCTAGGGGAACCTAGGGGAATGGAGATCTGGGATCAGAAATACTGTTCCTGATTGCTCCTCAAAGCCTTTTGTTTTTTCAAAAGCAAAATGTTGCTTTCTGTATCAGTTCAAGCTTTTTTTGTTGTCTTTTTTTCATGAAGCAGAGAATGAAAATGTAAAACTTAAACGAAAGTGCACATTTATTGTAGAGGAGAGCACCAAGACTTTTAATATAACTAATGATCTAAGTGTAGCATGACTTATGTTATCATCTGTCTCTAAAGGAAAAGAAATCTCTCAGTAGTTTTTAATGTAAATTACAGACCCTTGCATTTCAGAAGTCTGGGCTTTGGTTGCTTCCTCCCACGCAAGTCATCCCAGATTGTTCAATCTTTGTTTTGAACTAATTCTCTCTTGTATTGGATTCTTTTCAGGAAGCTCCAGAGATACATGCGTTGTGCTGTGACTTGGCAGGTGAATTCAACCAAAATTAGCTTCCGATTCATTCTTTCCTCCTCAGTAATTAAATTTGAAGGAAAGGTACTGGATTTTACTCTCTTTCCAATTAACATGTGTGTGATGTATAGTACTTCACATGGTGTTCTGCCCCTGCCTTTAAGTTATTTCTATCTCACACAGAAGTTCATACCTACAGTTTCTCCTCAGTAACAGCATATTGTTCAGGCACTGTCTAGACTTGATTTTTTTTTTTTCCTTTGCTAAATATGGGAGGTCACAGAGCTTTCCTTGATATCCTCCATCCTTGGGCCCTATACCTTACAGGAGGCATCATCTCATGAGTAACCATCAACCTAGTCAGGCCTAGTATACTGTGAATTGCATGAGATGATCCAAATCACCAAGACCTCTTCCTGTTCCAGCTGGTGTAATTTCTTGTTTCTTACAGACAGTACTTGCTATTTTCAAGGGCAGCCAATTAGTCAGGCTTGAGCCCTTTTCCCTAATTGGCTGTTGGAAACTGTCATCATTTCTTCATTGCTTGGGAAGCATGGGATGGGACCAAATGGCACTGGACAGTTTCACTGTATTCTGCACTGCCCTGCCTCAGGTCTTCAACTCTCCCAGCAATTTCTGGATTGAAGTGAGGTTAATTTCTGGTTTTCTTGTCCTCCAAGAGCATGCATGTCTCTTAATGCATGCTTATGCAGCAGGATGCTCTGGCAGGGTCACAAAGTTGCAGAGTTAATTTCTGGGAGACCCTGCATGTGAATCTGTTCATGGCAAAATCAGGTCATCTCCAGATGAAATTCCTGGTTTCCTCATTTACGCTGTGAATAAAGCCTTGAGTCAGACCTTTGAGGCAGGTGTGTGCAGATCTCTTTCTCTTGTGCTAAGCTTCCTGAAGAAGATGAAAAGCTTTTGAATTCAAGCAAGATTTTATCTGACTGAAAGCTAGAATAAGTCAACCTTGAATCCAGAAAATCCATAATAGCTAGATAAGATGGCATGAAAAGAAGGTATGCAGCATTTTTGTTGATTTAGAAAATTTGCTGCCCACTGTGTCTACTCAAAAGTTTTTGCTCCCAGGCAGTTTAAGGGCTCTGAATAGCAACAAATGCTGTACTGACTCCTCTGATACTGAGGAATTTGCCTTCCAGCTGCCTCTCTTAGGTCTGGGTGTTTGCTTCTGGCTCTGGGCAATCTCTGTGTGAGCTGCAGCATCCCCAGTCTGAGCTGTGACTCCCTTTACTCTCAGCAGGCACTGCAGTCTCTGGAAGACAGGTTCCTTCTCTCTGTGCTCAGTAATGCCCCAGCAAAAAGACTCTCCCCTCCTTCCCTGTGCCTTACTGTTGTTTTTGGAGGAACATCACACACTAGTGCAAAAATACAAGCAAGCATTCACCTGTGTTTGAGCTTTCCTGTGAAGATCTGACATACACTTTTCCTACACTCCTCTCATTACTGAAGTAAAGTTTGTACTGAAAGAAGACCATTTCAAAATCTTTCATAGCCTCAGACAGATGAAACGTTTAAGCTGATCTACCTTGTCATGCTGTCTGTAAAAAGATGAACCCACCTCTAGGCATGAAGGATCTCATATCTGTGGTAGGGGCCAGGTTCATTATTCTAGTTCTTCCACAACAGCAGCTTTGTCCATGAAAAAAATGGCACTTCAGGGTGTTCTGCTGAACTGCAGAAAAGGACCCACCAGGATCATGTGCTTTATTTAATAAAGATATCTTTTGCTCTTCAGTCACAGCCACAGGTACCTCCTTATGAAAACACAAATTGTCATGAACTACTACTTCCATCTTAAAAAGTCAGAGAAATACTTCATCTAATATTTAAGTTCTTCAAGATCACAATTTCAACTATTCTCATCCCCATTCATGAATAGGTAAAATCCACTTCTGCCTTGAGAAGACTACTGCATCTCACTAAAAACTGCCAAATCTTTGATTGAAAGGCATCTTATGTACACTGATAGCAACTTGCTTGTAAAAACATTTATTTGTCATATGCATCATTACTTCTAGGATATAAATAGCATGGAAGTCCTTCTGTCTGAATCTTCTGAGGTGATATTACACAGAGATGATATAAAAATTGCTGACAGATTTAACTCTTCAGCTTTGCAGTTTAATTGATAATTTTCCCTAACCCACATTATTCTCTATAGGTACAGATTGGCTCACTACACTTAGTATCACTGAAACCCTATGGTTCTGCCCTAGCAGAAAGTCTTTCATGCCCTCCATTTCTTTTGTAGGCTGAATGGCTAGAAGCTGCATCAATTTAACTAAACCATTTCCAGACAGATAGCTTCCTTCCTCTGGCAGGTATCTTTGTTCCTTTATTAGAGTTCCAGGCTACTCCTGTATTTGGTTGAGAAAGTTCCCAGTGTCAGGCTGAGAACCTACCTGGTAATTGACTTATAACTCGTTATTGCTCTACTGCTGTGGGTGATGAGGACTGGAGTCCTCTCATGGTCTGTCTGTACACTCAGTCTTTACATTCTCTGTCTTTTAGACACTCGTGGACTCAAAAGTTAAATATGTTCATCATATACACAGGAAAGAACAAAAGCCATGTTTAATGGTTTTGAGAATGATGTAGAAGATTGATACTTTTATCAAACTGCAAATATTGGTGGATCAGCAGACCAGCTGTGTCACCAAGGAAGAGTGTGTGTGTTTGCTTGATCACACAGGATTGCTGCCTTTCTGTACAGTGCTGGTGATAGATAGCTTAGTGAAGTGATCTGTTGGTCTTTAAATAGGCAAAAAAAAAAAAAAAAAAAAGGAAATGGAAAAAGGGAGTTGAGATTAAAAACTACTTGTCACATCTTGCAAAAATGATTGATGATTCAAAAGGAATCTCGCCTTCAATGAATGAATATAGAATTGCATAAATCTGAAATAAATAAAATATTGTGACTTTAATGTGGCTTTCTCTTTCCTGGTCATCCGTTGTTTTATTCAGTCTCTCCCTCTCCTTGCCACCCCAGCCCCTTGTGATTCCCCATTTACTTCTCTTCCCTGTCATTATATGATTACCCTTGATCGTTTTTATGTTCTTTGTGGGTACCCCATACTGGCATTCTTCTTTCCTTTCTACCTGTTCTGCCTCTGATTTGTTCTTCTGTTTGTTCTTTTTATAGCCAGAGGAAACTTCCTTCCCCCCTTTTTTGTGACCCACATACTCCTTGGAGTCTTTCTTTCCCCCACCATACCCACATCTTTGCCCTTATTCTAGGGCTGTGTGCTAGAGCATGTATCCCAAGAGCAGTCACCTTGGCTCTTACAATCCCTTCTGTTTCAGACTGCTTAGTCTGAAGGAAGACTGAGTATTTTCAAGGCTTGCTCTACAACTGCTCCTTCTTTTCCTCCACAAAGGCAGTATATTGGGAACCCAACAATGATGTCCCCTTTACCTTTGCCGTTCCAAGAGCACCGCGTCATAAGAGTCATAGTACTCCTGTCTCTGCCTCTTGGACTTGTGGAAGATTTAAATCCCCAGTGAGGATGATGGTATGACCTGGAGTGTGACCTGCTAGCTGGGTCTAGCTCAATGAGGCCTGAAACTACAGCTATTAACTTGTCATTTACAATTACAGACCTGTAGAAGCTGATGAGTGTGTAGAAGTAGATTTAAAATAATAATGTAGACCAGAATCAGTAAAACTAATGTGGCATATAACAGTGAGGTGAATAAAAGTTTTAATAAAAGTACCAAATTTTGCCCATACAATCTTTTTGAAGATGGAAATATACTACTTAAGTAAGCAAAAAAACCTTAAGACTGTGATGTTTCCCATCCCATGGCACTGCAACAGAATTCTGTAAAGCCTTTCTCCACTAAAATTAACTGGTTTGTTTTGTACTAGATAATTGTATTTTGGTGTTCAACTAGTGCAGAATTCTTTTACTCTGAATTGATTAGAAATTATTAGAACTAATAAGGAATAATGTTTCTTAATGCTGCTACCTTAATTATAGCTTCATATGCTAATTCTTACATTTAGTTTTAAATACAGAAGTTTTTATTTTAACTGTAATACTTGGAGAAAGAGGAAGTCTTATAGTGGAGCTTTTCTCTATTATTAGGCAATTTTTTTTGTTGTTGTTTAGAAAATGGCTTTATAATCTCAACTTGGCAGCTATTTTATTATTGATTTAATGTTTATGAAATGTTCCTAATATAAAATATGTTGAGTAGAAAGCAATATTTCAACCAATTATAGCAATAATTTGTCTGTAAGCATTTTTTATAGTAGTGCATCTTCAAACCTGTCAATAACTGAAAGGATATAAGGCAAGAGTGCAAAAGTGTTTTGCTGTATGTATCTAGCCTGAAAGTTCTAGCTAGTTCATTTGTGGATGTCTATGTTGTAGAGCTCAGACAGAGGCAGTACAGAGAAAGTACAGAGACAGTACAGAGAAAGTACAGGGCTTCTCCAGTTGTGGAAAGAAGGCTAAGAGCACTCTAAAACAGTACTGAAACATATTACAGATATGACAAGATCTTCAGAGTAGTTCTGGAGAGCAAAGAAAGTGTCAGTGGCAGATGGTACGTGAGGACGTTTAGGTTGGACATCAGCAAAAACATCTTCAGTAGGTGGCTCCTGCAGCACTGGGACAGGTCACCCACAGAGGTGGTGAAGTCTCCATTCTTGAAGGTTTTTCAAGACTTGGCAAGTTAAAGCTACAATGTTTGTGATAGTCCTGGTTTGAATGGGAGGCTGGTTGGACGGACCTCAGAGTTACATGGCTGCGTGATGCCATTTCTTCAATTTTATGCTTTTAATTTTTAGAAGATGATGTTGCTGTGAAGTCCTTCTTTCTGGCTTGCCCTCAGCTGTGGAGAGCAAACTTACTGCTTGTTTGCAATCCCAGTGATTACACATTAGAAAACATTAATGCAAAAAGGTGGGAAAAATAAAATTACATTATGCCTCACCTGCAGGGTCCATTATTCATTTCTAAAAGAATCTGCAGCTGAAAATCTTTTCTGCTGGTGGTATCAGTCTACAAACTGTATGAGAAGTTGCAAACTACATGGGAAACTTCCAATCACAAAATTGTGATTTTAATTGCAAAGTGGCAGAAGAGAACAGTAGCTGTTGTCTCAGGCCCTGGACCTCCATTATTTATGTCTTTCTGTGTGTGCTTAGAAGGAGACTGATAATCAGTGTACAGTCTCATGTGTAAGTGTTATACATTTACTTTAGTTCCTATTATCCAGGAGACTACTGGTAAAGTACTAGCATTTAAAACTTGCATGTCAAATGTTGTAGATCCAACAGCTCCTCTAACTGTAGCCTGTATGAAGTGTCCATACTAAAACTTAACAGTATTCTCTTCAGTGATTAAACACTCTGACTCGTTATCATAACCATTTGAATTCCTAGAGAACATCATCTGGAAAGATGTTGAAATACAGTGGTTGACTTCAAAGTGCTTCTGTGGAAGGTTTAAAAATCTGTTTCCTTTTAAACCTTGGCTGACAAAATTAGTTCTGAAAAAAAAAACGTGTTTGATAAAGTTTATTTCAAAAGCAGATGCCTGCTGAGTCAGAGTTCATGTGATTATAATGTTGTACACTGATTATATCAGGCAGCAGCTGTGGCTCCAATTTGTGTGCCAGGTTTACATAGAAAAGGGTATTTCTTCTGGGACCAATCAAAAATCCTAATATTTGATCAAGGAATTACTAGCTGAATCTTTATTAATTGCATAGTGAGTATTCAGTGACCTTTAGTTAAGATGATTCTTTAGACACCCAAAATTAGCTAATCTAAGTATGTTTCATTTAGAGTAGACTAACCTCAGAAATACCATCAGGAACGAAGCATCTGTTCATCAGTCAAAAACCTCTTTATGAAAAGAGCTCTTCATTCATACTTCTTATAAAGTCAGAAGAGACTTCTAGATGTAGCAAGTCCACCAAAAATAGCAAATTTTGCAAAATGTTGCAATACATGAAATGAAGATGAAAGTTATATCTTAACTCAGTGCAAAGATAAAGATAAAACTTCATTATGGAAGATGGAAGTGTTTGCAAGTTACTGTGGGTATATGGAATATGTCATTCACTGGTTTCATAACCTCTGCAATCTTGAGTCATGAGTGCAACAGTGATGGAATTTCATTGCAAGATTTTACTTGCTTTATTCCCTACACTTGCTGCAGACATTTCATATAAGTGACTTCAATTTCTGCTTGGTATGTCTGACTAAAATATGATAATACTTATTTTCCAAAAATGCCAGACTAGATTAGGATAGGCAGGGGCTATAGAAATGCACAAATGATGCTGTATGTATTCGTCTGTCCTGAGCAAAGCTCATTGACTTTAGGGAAAGCTTTAGTGTGAGGTACAGGTGAGATTAAAGAAGCATTCTTCCAGTCTCCTTCTTCATTAATATACAATTTCTCAAGTTTAGTGTGTTTTGGGAACAATTTACCACATCCATTAGCTGCCCAAGCATGAACTTGGAATACTTTCGTGACCTCAGTTTACTTTTTGCTGTCACAGGAAAATAAATACTTTGTGTTTCATTTTCATGGGCTCACTCTTTCATTCTTCATCAACTCTTCATTGGTTTGTGAATTTAATTTCTTCCAAAAAAGAATCTTTATAAATTGCAAATATGACTCTCTGTCACAACTTTAAGAAATCTTTGCCATTTTTGGAGGAAATAATTTAAAAGATGGAGAGAGGGGAAGATTCATATCTGTTAACTGTGAGCTTATTAGTTACGAAAGGTAGCATTCTGGTTGTGTTGTGCTTCCTAGAGAGTGAGAAGAAAGAGGGTTCAGAAATAGATAGGAATTGTTCAGAAATCGTGTCATCAACTTTTAACATAAGCCTTTCATTAACTTACATTGTATTTCAAAGTTGGATGGAAATAAAAACTGCTCCCTTAAGTTTGCACACAGATTTTATTTTTAAGCACTTTTTCAAAATTATGAAGTTTTGAATAAGCCAGTTTATGAGGAAAGTTTTTTTTCCATTCTTATAAATGAAATGTTCCTGGCATGGCAAGCAGGCAGGAGTGTTTTTCTGTTTTGTTTCACTTGGTAGTCTCCAGACAGAAAATGGAGTACAAAATACAGCATTTTCTTTCATAGGTGGAATATATTTATAGTGAAAATGTTCACAGAACCACTAAATTATTTAGGCTGGAAAAGATCTCTGAGATCATCAAGTCCAGCCTATGACCTAACACCAGCACATTGCTAGACCATGGCACTGAGTGCCACATCCAGCCTTTCCTTAAACACCTCCAGGGACAGTGACTCCACCACCTCCCTGGGCAGCCCATTCCAATGTCTGATCACCCTCTCCATGAGGAAGGGCTTTCTGATATCCAACCTAAACCTCCCCTGGAGCAGCTTCAGGCCATACCCTCTTGTTTTGTTACTTGTTACCTGGGAGAAGAACCCAACCCCCCCCTGGCTCCAGCCTCCTTTCAGGGAGTTGTAGAGAGCGATGAGGTCTCCCCTGAGCCTCCTCTTCTCCAGGCTGAACACCCCCAGCTCCCTCAGCCTCTCCTCACAGGACTTGTGCTGGAGTCCCTTCACCAGCCTGGTTGCCCTCCTTTGGACCTGCTCCAGGACCTCAATCTCCTTCCTGAACTGAGGGGCCCAGAACTGGACACAGGACTCGAGCTGTGGCCTCACCAGGGCTGAGTAGAAGGGGAGAATTTCATCCCTAGTTTTATTGGCCACACTATTCCTGGCACAAGCCAGGATGCCACTGGCCTTCCAGGCCACCTGGGCACACTGCTGGCTCCTGTCAATCTATTGTCAACCAGTCCCTCTCTGCCACTGTTGCCACTGATTTTTGTGGAACTGTGGAATGCAGTGAGATTTCTTTTCCTTAATGTCTTAATTTTTTGCATGGCATACGTACAAGACTTCTAAGCAACCACACAGGAGTGTGATGAAAACTTGAAAAACTGTAAACATAAAGACAGAATTCTCTGCTTTGCTTTACTGCTCCTTCCTTGTGCACATCCATATATTGCAGTCCTTAAGAACATGCTTCCAGTGAGACTCATTTTCCATTTAGTGTGCATGTTGGAAAGTGAATGCAGGTACATCTGGAGTGTAGCAGTTTCACAGAGCCCAGAACACGTTTCCTTATTTTTCCCTTTGTAATACACACCCTACTTGCTTTCTGATAAATGTAATTTCTCTCAGTTTTTTACCAGCAATATGGGAAGGACAATTATTTTTGAGTAGTGGAGAGAGCGTTGTTTGAAAGGAGGCTGGTTACTCTTAACGTTTCCTTGTGAGAGGAAACACCAATTAGAAAAGAAATACAATACTCCTTGCTGAAGGCAGGCAGTGTCAGGTGAGCAGGGAGTGTGCAGTGGAACTACACCTTCATCAGTGAGAATATTGCGTGGCTGCCCCCTCCCTGGAAGTGTTCAAGGGTTGAATGGCTTTGAGTAACTTTTTTAGTGGGAGGTGTTCCTGCCCATGACAGTGGGGTTGGGACTATATGATCTTTAAGGTCCTTTCCAATCCAAACCATTCTGTTTTTCCAAGCATCTTATATTTTGTGACCTTATTTTGGAAAGCCTTGTCATTTGTAGCTGTGTTTGGTCTGTACTTAGGTGGTGGTGTAAACAGAAGCCATCAAAAGCATGTGCGTAAAGGTCTCCAGTGGTGCAAAGGTTCTGTACAACAGTGTCTGTGGCCACATACTTGAATGTGTTCAAAGTGACACCATGTGAACTTACTCTTTCTTCTTCAAAGGTAGTTTTAGTTTCCTATTTAACAAGGTTTCTAGGAGTGTAGTGGCTTAACCCCAGCTGTCAAGCAGCCCTCCCCTCAGCCACTTGCCCGCTCCCCACAGTGGGATGGGGGAGAGAATCTGAAGTGTAAAAGTGAAAAAAACTCATGGGCTGAGATAAAAACACTTCAATAGGTAAAGCAAAAGCTGTGCACTCAAAACAAAATAAAGCAATTCACTCACTACCTCCCATCAGCCAGACAAGTGTTTGGCCATCTCCAGGAAAGCAGGGCTCCATCACAGTTAACAGTGGGAAGACAAGCATCATCACTCCAAATGTCCCTCCCCTTCCCTCTTATTTCCCCCCAACTTTTTCTGCTCAGCGTGACATCATATTATGTGGAATATGCTTGTGGGCAACTATCCTGGCTGTGTCCCCTATCAACTCCTTGTGCATCCCCAGCCTGCTTGCTAGCGGGGTGGGGTGAGAAGAAAGATAAAGCAAGGTCCCTTACCTTGGGGAAGGTGGTTTAGTGGTTTTTCCTTCTCTGAAAGCCATCTTCCTGAAAAATACTCATGAAGGAAGGGAGCGGGATTTCCTGATTCAGGAAAAACCAGCTAAGCTAAAGTGGTAATTTAATTCCTACTTGTTTTCACAAAAGTTTTAGAGGAAACAAGCACAAAGCTCCTCCAGCAACTAAGTCCCCAAACACCCCCATGCTAGCTACTATGAAGAAATTTACTCTATATAGCCAAAACCAGCACAAGGAGGCTGGACGTTTTGCTTGGATTGTAACACAAAAACTGCAATTTGTGTTCCATATAAATTTGGCTGCAAAGTAGACAATATATAAAACGACAACCATTAGAACAAAACCTGAATGATTTATTTCCTTTTCATTGTGTTTCTGCTACTTAAGTACAATATAGTAGGCTAGCTAGTAAGTCTGTGAGGAAGCTGTTAATCAAGGGTCTTTTGGGCCTAGAAATCAAATCCTTTCAGCAGCTATTTATTGAGATAATGTGTGTGTTTAAACTCTTGAGAATTTCACAACAGATGCATGGTTTACTAAACTGTTAAATTATGGTGAGTCTACATATTTTTCTTGCCTTTTAGTCTTTGAAGCTTTTAAAAGGATTCTATAAAAAGGAAAGACATACATTTTAAATTCAATTAAATTAGTAATTAGAATTTTCCTTTGTATAAAAATACATTCATAAGCACTCAACATCATGGCCATAAAGATGACTACATCAGCCTTCTTGTTAGGAGGAAGCAAGGAAACAGGAATGATTCTGTTTCTTTCTGATAACTTTAGTTTTGTGTTCACAGAAATCATTAAAAATTTTGAAAAACACGGAGATTTTTTAAAACAAAGCCTTTACAACTTTTTCCTTTTATAACTTCCTCTCACCTTGTTTTGATTGATTCTGGCCTCTCAAAAAAACAGCTGATTGTGAACAGGAGTACACTTTCCTTTCCTTTCAGCCATGTGACTGCCTGCCAAGGTCTGTAAACATACATTTTGCAACATTGCAGATCTCTTTTTGATGCCTGTAATGCTATAGAACTTGAATTAATGCACAACTTGACAGTTGTTATGTTTTAAAATAATTGGTTTCTTTCCCAGTAAAACTGGGAGAAGAAATTAATGAGTGGTCCCTTTCCATTTACTGCTTTAGTGTTGGGCTATTCTGGACTTCTTTAACCTTCAGTTTCATGAATTCTTCTTTGGTATATCTAATAGTGTTCTTTTGAGTGATAACTAGTAATTAGCAAAAAACAGCTCATACTTTTAGGAAGAGTTTATTGTCCTGATAATATGTTATAGAGCAGTTTTATTTTGCGTTGTGTCTGTTGTACAGTTTGTACCTCAAGAATCCAATAATTAAATAAGGGTGCAGATGGGGAGGAAATGTCCTTGTGGGGGGAGAGGGTGCTATGAGATTTCCTTATTTTTGTCAGTGAAAGCCCAAGACTGAAATTCTTTTTTCTTGTTTAATTTAAATCATAGAGTTTAATGACATTTAATGTCAAATTAAATGATGGTGCATTTGTAATTCTGTCCAATTTGAAAGCATAATTTTGTAGGCATTCCTGTCAATCTGAGGAATCTACTTTTGCAGTTTAGAAGGAAATGTTTTTTGATTTATATATATTGTAAAAATAAGGTACAAAGACTAACTCAGTGCTAACTCACACTAGTGGGTCTGTGATCACAGTATTTAGTCACTTTAATTTCAACAGCTATTTATAGCAGTAAATTCTGTGGGATCACTCAATTGGCTTGATGTTTGTTGTCCTTGAAGGGCTATGAGTCTGATTTCTGTTCTGATAAGAGGGTTCACACAGAAGCCAGGCTTATAACTTGCAAAGGCTTCTAACTAGCACCTTCTTTTTATGAGATTTGATTGCAATTCTAGAATTAGAGTCTGCAAACTATGTGCTTTTCACTTCCTTTTAAAATATAATGAATAGCCCACTAAGTTAGGACCGTGCACATTTAAGATCATGTGCACTTGATAGCTTGAGTGATGCTGGACAGAACTCTGGAAGTAGAGCAAT
The DNA here is from genome assembly GCA_023637945.1 of Phaethornis superciliosus. NCBI lineage: Eukaryota > Metazoa > Chordata > Aves > Apodiformes > Trochilidae > Phaethornis > Phaethornis superciliosus. The sequence goes on along the minus strand of JAJQWJ010000001.1, from coordinate 146,554,395 downwards.
AGCATGTTTATGTTCATAACATTCTCTTTTCTTAAGACTATCTACAAAACAATGCCAGATAACAATTAAGAAATGCCACAGTGGGAGCTCTGCTGTGTGCAGCTGTCTCCTATCCACCAAATCCCTGCAAAGATGCCTTTGAGTGTTCCCAGTAGGATATGGAGGTGCTTGAGTGTGTGTTAGTGACATCCTATAAGATCCAGAGTACATTTGGGCTCATGGGATCACATGCATTTCCAATGGTGCTTTTCAAAAGATAGGAGAATCCAACTTTGCTCGTGTCCAAATGATTAACCATCTTTATTTAGTGTGTACAACGATGAACACTGAAATGTAATAGCCTAGCTGTTTCTTTGTAGAATACTTTATTCACTGATGTTTTCTGTTATGACAATTAGAAGTCGGTAAACGCAGTTTTAAAGAGTCTCTGAATTTATTTACCACTTATTCTTACTGAAGAGATTCAGGTAATTGTCTTTAAAATCTGTAGCAGAAATATCACAGGAGATTATATTTCCAATTAAATCAGAAGTCTGCAAAAATGACATGTTGGAAGGGAACAGATAGAATAACAGATGTCTTCTGTTTGTGGAACAATTCAAGTCAAAATGGAAAACTACACTTCCTTAGTACTTTTCTTTTCAGAAACTGTAGGCAATCAAGTGTTTATCCTAAATGCAGACCCAAACAGCTATCAGCACTTTGAGAGAAGTTAGCAATACACAAGCATTTCATCTTAGGATTTCTTTAAAAAAAAATCCTCAAATTTGTGTCTGGGTAGGTTACCCAGATAAAATTTTGCCCACAAGAAATAGATATGGCTACAGGTATTATAGTACCTGTAGGTAAAAATAATGTTAAAAAATAATGCAAAGCAAAGTGATTATAGATACCAGTAATACAGGCCAGATAATAATGGGTGAGATTTTCTCATATGACAGCCAGAGCCATGTGTGCCATGAAATTTTTCAGGCAAGTCTCTGTCTTCAGAGTCTTCTCCCTTGCAGTAACACCTCTGAAAACTGAAAACTGGTTGTAGCTGAAGTACTGACTGTTACTAGTTTTTCTTGCTTTCTTCAGTTCTAACAGAATGAATCTCAGATCTACAACAGACATCTCTGCAAGTCTTGATAGTATGCATTGTTACGTTGCAGAAAAGACAGATTATCTTTCCTAGTGCCTTTTTCTTTTCCTGTACTGTCAGAAATGAAAATGTTTCCATATATGATTAATCATGTCCATTTAATAAGGCTATATCTTCATTTCTTGTAAAAAACATGTGAGGTTTCTGCCTCTATTTTGCATTATTAGATCAATGGAAACTTAGAAGGGTTAAAGCAGATTCTTAAAATTATTTGATTCATCCAGTTTGTCATAAAACAACTTCTAGTGTGGAATTTCTCTCCCAGGGCTAGCAGTTGTATCTCCAGAGGCCTCTCTGGTATCTCTCCTTATGGAGGATGCTTGATTGAAACCTGAAAGGATTCCAGAGAGCTTGCTAGGAAAAATGATACTCAACAGTACTAATGGTCCACAGTGAAGCAGGGCTCTGTAGGATTTCATAGTGTCTATTTTACATTACACAGATTATTCCCTTGTTGCTGTGACTCAAAAGATCATGGGATCCATTCTTGTTCTACATCTCTTCTTTGCATGCAAACAGATCACTCCAGCTTTTCAAAGAGGTTAAAGTTGTATGACTGTAGGATTGTTAGGCTTAGATGACAGAGGTTGAATGTTGGGGTCTTTGTCAGCTTGGTCTGCCATTTGCTTGATGCACTGGGCATCAAGTGGTTTGTTGGCAGCCTCTGACAGACTTTGCAGTAGTTCAAGTATAATCTTAGCAAACAAATTCTGTTGGAGAGCATCTGTTTCTTGTAATGCACTGGGTGTTCATTGCACTCCTTATTTTGTCAATATGAGCAGATGTAGACTAGGTAGTGTGCTGTGTAGTATGAACTTTCACAGTTAATGTTTGACTTGTTGCATGCTAAAGGTCAGAGGTGTAAGTATAGTACATGCACCCAGAATATGTACAGTAAGGATATCTTTGTACATTCAGAGTGTTTCATGGCTTGGAGTTACTGTCTTACACCAGAGAATTGCATAGGCAGAACAGTTCTGAAAATACAGTTGAACTCAAAAATCACCATGCTTTCACCCTCTTCTCCCAGTTTTTTATTAGGGGTGTTTGTGTTATGGAAGCAGTTAGATAATCACAAGGGATGTGGGCATGGTATGCTGTACAGAACACCCCTCTGCCCCTTTTCTTGAGGATTCTAGCATGATGAAAAGCAAATCTGCAAGAAAAATTGAGAGTATTAAGAACATACGAGTGGTTGCTCTGCTCTCTCTATTTCCCACTTATGACCCTTGTTTAGCCTCCTGAACAAAAGAATGTAGCAATCTGTCACACAAAGTATTCTTGACATCCCCAAAACGAGCCTCCCCCCGTTTTCTTTTTTAACTTAGATTTAAGTTGTTGCATAATTTAAATCACTTTGACATCCTGCTCACAGTTGCATCCTCTCACAGGATTGGTATCCATCTGGCTCACAGCTGATGGAACTTTATACGTTCCCACTCTCCTCATATCAGACACCGCTGGGAAACTCATGACCTTAAATGTCATCATGGTTATACTTTTTCAGTCCCTGCCAAGTGTAATGATTGGTAGGCTGCAGGAGCTTTTTTGGGGTTTGTTTTCCTCTTGAAAGGCATTTAATTTAAAATGAGTTGCGCTTGTCTTCTTCTTTCATAGGTAGAAATGTATTGATTTTTCACACATATTATATACATCATAAGTGCACTAACAAATGAACAGAGATCCAGCAATTATTTTAAGGTTGTTTCTGGGCATGTTGCCTTTAGCTATTTTAGTTGTTATGCATCCTCACTAGCCAAGAAAGGCAAATATGACCTATGTGGAAAGGATGCTCATTTTCCTGTGTTGCAAATGCAGCCCACAAAGAGCTGTGTCAGCCCATTCAAGATTCTCCTGCTTTGAGCTAGGAGAGAAACAATTTTGTTTCTAGTGGTTTTACTTTTCTGCTAAGTCTCTTCTAATTAGCTGCACTTGCTGATATTAACAGCAAGTTTCTCAGTCAGTGGCAGCTTCTGGGACTGATAACACTCGATGTTTATAGTTACTGCTGGAGAATGGTGTGCAGAGCCAAGGACACTGCTTGGTTCTGAGAAACATGGATGTGCTGGAGCATGTCCAGAGAAGGGCCACAAGGATGATCAGAGAGCTGGAGCACCTCTCCTATGAATACAGCCTGAGAGAGTTGGGGTTGTTCAGTCTGGAGAGGAGAAGGCTCTGAGGAGACCTTATTGTAGCCTTCCAGTATCTGCAAGGGGCTACAGGAAAGCTGGTGAGGGACTTGTTAGGATGTCAGGTAGTGATAGGACCAGGGGGTATGGATAGAAACTAGAGGAGGGGAGATTTAGATTGGAAGTTAGGCAGAAGTTCTTCACCATGAGGGTGGTGAGACACTGGCACAGGTTGCCCAGAGAGGTGGTGGAAGCCCCATCCCTGGAAGGTTTTAAGGCCAGGCTGGGCAGGGCTCTGAGCAACCTGATCTAGTGGGAGGTGTCCCTGAACATGGCAGGGAGTTGCAACTAGGTGATCGTAAAGGTCCCTTCCAACCCCTGAAAATTCTATGATTTTATGAACTTCTTGTTCTCTAGAAACAAAAGGAAGGAAAGGGGTCACACCTGCAATCTTCCTTTAGGGAGGAATGGACCAGACAGGTAATAAAAAAATGACCAAATGGAGTATTCCATCCCATACATGTCATACTGAGGTAAGCTGGAGGGGTCACAAGGGTCAAGCTCTCTTCTTCCGTAGCAAGTGTCCTGAGAGGACTCTGTTTGTCTGTTTGCTATTCAAATGCAGTGGTGTAACTTCACTGAGAAATCTACCCTTTGCTCTTCAACGTGAAGTTACACCACTGCATTTAAATAGCTTTTCAGCAGAACTGCTTTTCAAAGCATTGCCCTGGTGGCAGGAGTACTGTTAATATATTACAAAAAACAGGGCAGTCTTCCCCCAGAATTTTTCCTGTTTTTCATCCTGGAGATCTGTGCCTTGGTGGAAAAAGAAAAATTGTGTCTAGATTTCTAAAATATCTGTGACATTTCTAAAATATCTGTGACACTTCAAACCTACCATACATGCACAAGCTGGTCTGGATGAACACTGGATAAAACACTGTGGTGATGCCCACAAGCAGGGTAGTTCCCAGCTGTGTCAGCCTCCCTCTGTGTATTGGTGTAGATGCACAACAAATGGCAGCTTTTCTGGGCTTACTGCAGGTATGCTGCACAGTGGACCTCTGGCTGTGTAAGTCTGGATGTTTTCAGAAGCTTGTCTCAAGCTGGGGTATGCCTTTTTTAGCAATCGTGCATTTATAAAGATCTATTTACAGAAATCCAAGAGTTTCATGAATAAATGAGATGGCATATTCCTTTCTTCATTTCATGAATTACAGTATCAACATTTTAGAGCCTGTTCATGAATTAATAATTGCTTTAATCAATAAAAATAATTACAGGGCTGAGAACATTTTAACAATGAATGCTTTCATGCCATTTCCACTCCTTTTTAATTAAAGCATGACAACTCATATTTACCATTTTCATCATGATGGCTCTAAATGGTGAAATTTGTCATATTTGACTTGGGCTCTAATTATAATTCTTTTAGATGGTTCAGATTTCTTCTCATTATTCAATTATGCTTGCTCCAATTTTAAACCGACATTTTTTTTCTCTCAAAATCTCTTTCAAGCTATAAGAATATCTTTGACTTTGTAATACCCATTTTAAACATTATGTGCTATTCAGACTAAATTCAAATTAAATATATGAAATAGAAAACCAAATATAAACTGCTGAATATAAATAAATGCATCAGAAGACTGATTATTTCCTGTTTAAATTCATCTATTTTGTTCCAGTATAGTATGAAACATTAATGTAAATTTGTTGCAAATACAGAAACTGCTAAAAGACCATATTAAGCTTGCAAAAGCAGCGTACAAACTTAATTTTTATGCCTGTGACATAGTCTTCAATTAAATGGTCTCTTATTATTTTTTCATACAGAACCTCTTACTTGCTCTCTCAGCAGATTGCATGGCATTCCCTTAAATGTAATAACTTACTAGAATATTCTTGTTCAGCCTAATCTCCATATCTTACTTGTCTAATATTTTTTAAGCTTGGCTTTGTGAGAATTAATTTCTTTTCCTCATTACGGGAAGATCTGTTTACCTTACAGATGTGTGTTGTCAGTGCCTCAGACAATATTGTATGTCTGGGGTATAGCTAAGGGAGCAAACCACTGAGTAACTATGGGGAAGATTGTTATGCTTAAGTAGACCCTCATCAGGCATGTAGGATCTAGGTTTTTAAAGTCCTTGCTTTGTAAATTATGATGTAATGCTACAGGTATTCGAAGAGCTTTTGCTTATTTCAAACACAGCCATGAGAGTTCTTTTTAGTAATGCTACAGCTATTCTAAGAGCTTTTGCTTATTTCAAACACAACCATGAGAGTTCTTTTCAGTAATGCTACAGGTATTCTAAGAGCTTTTGCTTATTTCAAACACAACCATGAGAGTTCTTTCAGGAATCAAGCTAGACTGAGGGCTTCCTGACATAGATTAATGCTATTTGGATTTAATCATGCAATTGTGATAGGTACATCAGGAGTATCATATTTCTTTGTACTCCCCAAAACCACAGTGTTTTTTTTTTAACTTCTTGCTATTATTGTTTCTGTCATTATATGCCTTTGTTACAATGCTTCTGCAACATCTTCCTTTCCTGTGAATCAGACTGGCTTGTAGACTGCTCTATGTAGTACATAAGAAGAGGTGTATTTGGGCAAATATCAGTACTTGCTGGTTGCTATGCCCATCAGATGGTTTCATCTATCCAAAGGATGCTTTCTGTTGACCATTATGGTCTTCAACCACTGCATAGTGTCAGCCTAAAAAGCCAAATACTTCCTCCTGTGCCCGTCAAAACCCATCACTTGCAGACCACCTTCTTCTGGGTTTTGATGGGCATCAGTCTGAAAATAGATCCACCATTTGAATCCAAGCTCCTTGAACTCCTGTGACTGGAGAATTAAAGACTGAATTATACTGTGTGCAAGGGAGGGAGTAAGTTAAATTTGCAGATGGAAATGAGTTTCTGCCGTTACATTTCATAGAATCATAGAATAATTTGGGTTGGAAGGGACATCTAAAGGCCATCTAATCAAACTGCCCTGCAGTAATGAGGGACACCCCCAACTAGACTGGGTTGCTCAGAGCCTCATCAAACCTCACCTTGAATATCCCCAGGGTTGAGGCCTCAACTACCTCCTTGGGCAACCCGTTAGATTTTTCCACTACCCTCATAGTAAAAATTTTTTTCCTAACATCCAATCTAAATCTGCTTTTTCTCTAATTTAGAACTACTGCCCCTCATCCTATCACTACAAACCCTTGCAAACAGTCCCTCTCCAGCCTTCCTATAGGCCCCCTTTATGTACTATTAGGTGTCCCCGGAGCCTTCTTTTCTCCGTGCTGAGCAACCCTAGGTCCCTCAATCTGTCTTCACAGGAGAGGTATTCCAGCCACATGATCATTTTTGTAGCCCTCCTGTGGGCCTGCTTCATCAGATCCATGTCCTTCCTGTACTGAGGGCTCCAGAGCATGACTTAAAGTCATCATGAGGTTGTTTCAGCATCATTTTGTGCACACAGTTTCCAGTAATTTTAGGACATCCATTGGGAAGAAAGGCAGCAAATATGCCAGTGCACACACAGGTCATCATGAGAACTGAGAAATTTGCTATTCACTGTGCAGAAGTTATCTGTTTAACCTAGCTCAGCAGTCTGCAGCTGCATCCTCTGAATGACTTGCCCTTTCCCAGTGGCATCATGCAAACTGGCTTCCCGTGGTGGAAAAGTCAGGGTTCATTCCAGCTCTGGAACAAAATGTGCTTCTGGGTGTTCAAGTCCTCAGCTCCTTTTACCAAAGCACTTCTGACCTATCTTGCTCTGTATTTTCTTTCTGCCTAGTTCCTTTTTTAGGTTGTTTCCTTGCCTCTTCCACCCTCTTCTCCGTGGGAGAAGGAATATGCCTTCTTCTCCAAGGAAGAAGGAGTGCCTAGGCACCCCTGTCCTCTTTTCAGTGCTGTTCTGGTGGCACAGCGGGTTACACTGTGGTAGATTACCAAAGCAGTAGTGAAAAAAGGAATAAAAATTTAAAACTTGATGGTGATTACACTCTGGGTTTTACCTAGTGGCCACTGCCCCGTACCATGTCTATAAGTTCTGCTTTACCTATCAGTGTAAATGAGATCTGCTCACATGTAAAACTCATATTGGCTTTTTGCACACAGCATGTTTAATTTGCAGTATATTAATTGCACTTTGCACTTGGTGGGTTAATTTCTTCATGTATCCCAAATATTTTTAGAAATTGCTAACTTTATGTGGGTGTCAGAATAAGAGATATGTATTTTTCTGCTATTTACACAGTCACCTTTTGGCAAGGAATACCGACAAGGTATTTACACAGACAACTAAGAGACAATCACTGATTTTATATGGACTTTTTTTTAGGGACAGAGAATATATTTTTATGAAATCCAAAGTAGCAGGTCACCTATATTCAGTTGCTATTTCAGTATGAATTGTAATCGCTGTAATGAAGTAGCTATTTACATTTTATCACACTCAGAAAGGAGCTCAGATACCACTTTTCCTGGCACCGTGTTTGACAAAATACTGAAGACTTGAAATATTATACCCAAATCCCATGTCAGAGTGCTTTTCCTGTATTATTTCTTGAACTCAGAGAATGAAGACACATCCAAAAAATATCTTGAGCAAATATTTGCATTTGGTGGATTTATCATTTGCTGTAGGCAGCTACTTCAAATTATTCCAAAATACCTGAGATCTGGGAATAATTCCCCATGAAATGATACAGCTTTTCCTTTAAAAAAGGCATAAAAAATAATAGGTCTATAAGATGTAATGTTTATGAGGTCATGTGAATTGTTGCATAATGTGCACATGGTGAGAACTGTGCATTTCATGTTAAATACAAGAAAGGCTGTGCACTGGGAAAGAATGTTTAAGAAATCAAGAGAACTATAAACAGCCATCTGCTTCACTCTCCAATTTTATTTGCTGTATTAACCCACTGCAATATTTTAATGGATAATGGATTACTGTTCCATCTGCTCATTAAATTTTTCACACCACAAAACTTATGAAAAAGGGTTCCTTCCTGTGTAGGGAGGGGGCAGTTTTTGGGAAAGAGGGAAAAAAAAATAGGTATTAGGAAGAAGTTCTTCAGTACGGGTGGTGAGATGCTGGCACAGGTTGCCCAGGGAAGTTTCGGATGACCCATCCCTGGCAGTGTTCAAGGTCAGGTTGGATGGGGCTTTGAGTAACCTGGTCTGGTAGGAGGTGTCCCTGCTCCTGACAGTGGGGTTGGAACTGGATGATCTTTAAGGTCCCTTCTGACCCAACTGATTCTGTGATTGTATAATGTGGCAAATGGCATGAACTGTACCTTTCCTGTTAACCTTTGCCGTGATTCTGTTTTTTCCTGTACACTCTCCTGTCTTCAACACAAGAGTCCTTATGTTACTGTGGGGTTGCAAAGCAGGAATAACCTGTGGGGTCCTATCACTGTCCTTCTGTTCCTCTGGGTGATAGCCTGTTCTGTGAGTAGGACAGCAAACAGTGAAGGTGTGCTTTGTTGTGGTTACTCGTCTGTTTATGTGGTGTTGGTGCCAAAGTCTAAATGTGAGTAATATCATGGCATTGGGGGCTGGTTTGGACTGGACTTTCAAAGATCATCTTGTCCTACCCCCCCTGCCATGGTTAGGGATGTCTTCCAGTAGAACAGGTTGCTCAAGGCTCCTTCCAGCCTGATTTTGAACCCTCTGAATAGCTCTTAGGCTGTGCTGACCCTTCTCTTTGATGAGATTAACAGAGCTGACAGGCTGAGTAGAATGAAGCTTGTGCAAAATATTTTTCATTTCTTTCTATTTCACCTCTTTTGTACCAAACAGGGGCAATGCAGAGGGAATGCTGAGACTGGACCTCAACTTTGCACTTCTCTACAACAGCAGAAAATATTTGAGTCTCTTAGTTCTGTAAATATGTGTTTTCTGCCTATTCAAATATAACCAGTGCAACTTTTTTTCTGAGGTGTTTCCAGAGAGTGTTGTTTTAAGGAATAAGCATTTCTAAGTACTGGGGAAAGCCTTTTTCATGAAGGGTAAGGAAAGTTGCAGATCTTTTTTTTTTTATAAAAGCGGAAATGATACTGGGGGGAAATGATACTGAGTATCATGGTGTTATTTTTAAGAAGGGAAGATAGCTGAAGAACAATATACCATAATATTATAAGATGATAAACTGCATGTTAAGATTTACCTAAATAGACCTAATAGAGCATTTTAGCCATTCCAGTGTGATTATGGTAACAGTGCAGAAGCACAAAGCAAATTACAGCCAAAGCCTCAGAGTCTGATGTTTGCAACAGAAATGTGTTGCAGAAAGACACATATGAATACATTGCTAGAGAGAGAAAAACATCTGGTTTGGGTGACCCAGCAGCCCTGTTGTGTACACAGATGATCAGCCCAGACTGTATGATTTCATTAAAATATCTGTTATCTCATGGTCTCTTTCCTGAGCAGGATTAAGATCTCATTGCCATGCTGAATGCTTTGTTCAGATTACTATTTTCCCCGTGTGCACCACATTTGTTTACACCGAGTTTCACTTGCCATTTTTTGGACTAATCACTCAGTTTTGTGAAGTTTTTCTGCAGTTCTCTTTCCTCACAGCATAAATTACAGGCTTCATGATGCTTCTGTCCAGAGGCAGGCCATTTGGTACCTGTGCTCAATTTGAGCTGTCGCCATCTGACTTCTGCACATATTTTTGAAATAGGATTTATCCTCCAAGTTTAAGATAGTTTTGCAGGTACTCTAGCTCTTCCACTCTCCCTCTCCTTGTTTTGGAGAAAAGACTACTAAAAAATGTAGAGGCTGAAATGCTGCTTCCAAAATGCTTCCCTGCTATGTGTGTGAACATTTTCCTCTTGTAATGGCCTGGTTAGTATTAATTTTGTTTAGGAAAATGACTTACCTGAAAATGTATTTTTTCCAATTTAAGAAAGAGCAGCTTATCATGCTCATGCCTTTTGTCAGCCTTTTGTCATCTCTGCCCAGGTTATTCTGCTGGGCCTCTCTTAGGGAGAGCAAAAATTCAAAGGTGAGTCCTTCCCAGACTCTGAGGACTTCATCAGGAGCATGTAGGAGCCCATGGTGGGGAAATCACCCACTATCTTACGGAAATGAGGGAAGGTGGGTCTCCTGATTGTATCTTTAATTATGCAGTCAAGAAACTGCAGAGTTTAGGAGTGGGAACCCTTGAAGCTTCTTGGCAGTACATCATCAATATCTAAAGGGGTTGCACATGTGATGTGATTTTTCAGTACAGAGATCCTTGAAAATTGCAGAAGTTGCTGTACATCATGTCACGTCAGAAAGGCAGTCAACATGAGCTTGTACCTGACTATTTATACCCTTCTGCTCCTACAGTCGAAGTTAAAGAACCCAAATAAATTGTACTGTGTAGCATGGAGGTAACAAGAACAGGATTTCTCTTTCCTAACTGCAAGACAGCTTCATAGAGCTGCACAATTCCATAGAAGGGTTTGGCAGGTTACTACGATTTGTTTCTCAGGTACTGGCTTCAGTTGCCAGGATTACACCCCTCTGAGCTATTTCTGTGGGTCACCACATTTTTTTTAAAATCCACTCAAGCCCCTGTGAGCTTAATGACTAAAAACCACAAACAATTAACAAAAAAAAAAAAAAAAAAAAAAAGAAAAAATGTTAATCCAGTTTCAAGAAGTTTCAAAGACTGCACATATTGAATTATATTTTCTCTGTGTATTTATGACTTCTTCTTTCAGTCAAAGAAGGCCTCAGAAATATATAATACCAGATGACAATAGAGAAGATGATTGATGAAAAAGATGTTACAAACTTTCAAACCAGAGCATAGTGTCTTGCTTGCTGCCTGGTACAAGTGCAAAATACTTCTAACTGAAAATTAAATTAATTGGCTTCAATCTACCTGGTCATAAAAATTATTAATTAACTTAGGATAATTATGAAGCACTTCTGGCATACCATAACTTTCCCAGTTGCAGTGAATTCATGGACTTCAATAGCAATAGTCATAACATAAGAAGCACTTTGATTGTTACGTAGACAAAAGTCAGTTAACAGTGCGAATTTCTAATTTTCACAATATGCCACATGCTCTCTGAATGAGTTAGAGCTAACACAGCAACTATATTTTGTTCGTCTGTCACAGATAGTAAGAGGAAAACACTCTTCTATAGAATTTCTTCCATTTAAAGTTCTTAATGTTTTACATGAGTGTATGAAGTCCCTCAAATATAGAAGATTTCTCATGTTCTCTATGGCTACCTGTACTCCAGAAGCAAAAGCAAATATGCTGTATCCTGTCCTCAGGCTGTAGGGGTTGGATCCCCATGCCAGTCATTAAGATTTGTAACATCAGACTCAAAAAATGAGGTTGAACTTCCATAGGTCTCATACACCACATGGTGGGGGGTGGTTTGTGGAGTCTCCGTTCTTTTTTTCCGTATGTGCACAGCTGGACAGGAGTTACATGAATGAATGAGGAGCCTCTAGGATTTAGACTGTGAGGCCAGGAATATGTTGAGCATATTTGGAAGCTTAAGTCATATCAATCATTTAAAATGCTTTACAAATTTTAAATTTTATGAATTAGTAAATAAAACACAATAAAGTCTTTAGATGTAAGATAAATGAAAGTTATATACAAAGTCTAGTTTGCTTTAATAATTATAATTCTTTGTCATGTGCTTCAACATTAAACTACTAAATCTTGCCTCTGCACTGCTGAGACTGACATTTTCTTTGCTGCCTGAATTATGGTAGATTGCACAGTAATGAAATGCCAGTTTCTGTGATTCTTATGAAAAATAAAAATTAGGAAAATGCGTAATATGCATCATAAGATCTTTTCTCTGCAATGTTTGGGATACCATTTTAAAATTGCTTTTTACTGCATTACCTCATCTTTCCTTTTGTTTTAATGCAAGAAGGATCTTTTTTATAGTAGGTGGAAGTACTGTGAATTGAGACTTTTGAGTGCTTTGTAGTTTTAGTACCGTGTTTTTCAGCCTTTTCTTTGCGTACCAGTGGGAAAACATTAGCGGAGGTCTTTTGGTTGCCTTTTAGAACATGGGGGAAATAGTATGCTTTGAATTGCCCTGAAAGCACCAAATAACAAAGCAGATTTTAAAAATTTTTATTGCCAGCTGATTTCTTGTTAGATTCCAGCCATTTCAGAGCAGAGGGCAGGAGAGCACTGCAGGGCCATTTTGGAGTCTGTGCCCCTTTCCTCCTTGCCATCCCAGAGGATTTTGAGACCATGAAACATGGGGCTGATATATGTGATAAAAATATTTCTCTACATTGATTTAATGCTCTTCTCATGCTGGAAGAATGCATTTCTCCAACTTTTGTCCCATTTCTAAGGCATCTAGTTTTGATGATACAGTTGTCTTAGCAGTCACCCATTATCTTTTCAGAAGGGAAGCATTCCTGGGGTGAGCATCACAATCCTAAAAGCAGATCATTTCATCAGGTAGGGTTCAGTTTGCCTGGGGATAGTTCACTGTTGGGACTGCTTGCAGAAAATGTGATGGACAAAAAGGTATAAGGTTCATTTTCCTCTCCTCCTTGCAAATCATAGAACCATAGAATGGTTTGGGTTGGAAGGGACCTTAATGACCATCCAGTTCCCACCCCCCCTGCATGGGCAGGGACACCTTCCTCTAGACCAGGCTGCTCAAAGCCCCATCCAACCTGGCCTTGAACACTTCCAGGGAGGGGGCAGCCACGACTTCCTTGGGAAACCTGTGCCAGCATCTCACCACCATCACAGGCAAGAGTTTGTTCCAGTTGTAACCTGAATGTACCCTCTTCTGTCTTAAAGACATTACCCCTTGTCCTCTCACTACATGCTTTTATAAAAAGTCCCTCCTCAGCTGTCTTGTAGGCCCCCTTCAGGTACTGGAAGGTCACTATAAAGTTCTCTGACACATTCTGAGAAGACTTGGTACTCTCATGTATCAGAATCAGACCCTGGCCCACCTTTTACTTCAAACATCTATGAGGTTAGGTGAGATTATAGGTAATGTAGGCTGAAATTTGTGTGCCATCCTTCATTGTAAATCAGGCAACATGCCTCCTACCTTTGTCCTTGGACGTGACTTCTCTTGGGAGAGATACATATGGCATGTCTTAATATATCTGTCCTAGGTTGCATAGCTATTGTATGTCTAATCACCCTCTAAGCTGTTTTTGAAATGGAGCCTAATCCATTCATGAGAGGAGTCACAGGAGAGACAGCTGATATTTGAGGGAACTGAATCTGAGAACCACAGAGGTCCTATCCAGACATGTTTCCATTTAGGTAATTTTTCTGCTTTCTTTTAGTAAGTTTTCTGAAACAAGATAACGGCAAGCACAATGCATAAACAGGGAAAACACTTGTACTTTTAAATTGCCTTGATGTTGGAGGCGAAGGGTTTTCTGAGGAGTTTTAGTGTGTCCTGTTGTCCACCCGTTGAGCTACACTGTAGGCAGTGGAGTCAAGTTTGAATTCCTGCTGCAGCAAAATTCCTTTCATGAGTCTTCGTTGCTTTTCTGTAGTTAGCCAGATTGATCTAGATCTCATGAGGTGTTTACTTTGGTGTCTGTTGTGTTATTAATTTCCTACTCAGGTATTCAGAGAAAAGCTGTATGTCAATGTGAAGCATTACACCTGCATCAGCGTTATATTTGTCACTTTCTGCAGGCCTAAGGAGTTGCGTATTTCATTTAAAACAAACAAACAAGCAAGAAAACAAAAAGTCATTAGGGTAATTTTGGGGTCTTGTCATAATCCATAAAGTAATTGGATTGTGTTTTTTTCTTTTTATCAGTTTAGCTTGCAGTTTATGTTGTGGACATCTATTATAATTAACAACAAAAAAAAAGGTAATTCCTTTAATCAGACTGAAATGTATTACATTTGAATTTTATAGGAATAAAATGCAAATGCAAACATAATTTACCACCAGTAATTTATCCGCTTAAAGAGATGTTCTACCATCTTTTACCGCTCTCACCATATTTTTGGATCCCTTTAATGCCTGTATATTCTTTTTCAAAGAGTATAGTGGCATTGCACAAAGCAATTTACTGCATATTTGCAGTCTGTAACATAAAATAAAGATTTAATATTTTAATTCATTTTCAAATTTATTCCATCTTCTTAGCTGAACCTCTGCTTGAAGCAGAGATTTTCAGTGGACTATCCACAATAAATTTCACTCTTTCATATTGGAGTGAGTTTAATGAAGAATTTAATCATATGAGTGATTCAAGTAATTTTCTAGTGTTATACTTTGCATACAATAATATGTTGAATATTGTACATCGATCTAAATGAAGTATTTCTAATGACCTCTGTCCTTTTTAAATCTAGGTCTTGATTAAATAACTGATTTTTTTCCTCTAATTTACAATTTTTGTTGTCCCCATTAATCTCTCCTGGAAAGAGATTACAGAATTTGTCATTTTCAAATGGGTTGTTTTATGGGTTGGTTGTGAATATTTTCCCATGTCAAAAGTCATCAAAGTGCTAGCATGTTGCATCTAGTATTCTGAGCAGACTCTTCACAAATTCTTGTACAAATGCAACTGCAGTGTAATCAACATACCAGATTGCTCAAAAATGGGAAAAAATGTTTCTGTCACTTTACTATTCATTTTTATAAGAAAAATGTGGAAGGGGCTTTGTCTGAAAGTGTTATTCTTTTGGAAATACTATACTTAGATAGGCTTTTTCTTGAAGTGAAACCTCAGTGTAGATGTGGACAGTTTTTTATTAAGCCTAGTGATTTTTATTTAATTAAAACTCAAAATAGGTGCTATGATATCCTTTCGTTTCAGTGAAATGTGTATAAATGCTTTTTTCCATGAGGCTTCTGAGTCTGTTTTGTGTGCAGAAGACTTCTAAGGTAGTACCCAGGTATTTTTTCAAGGACAAATAATTTTAACTGATTTCAAGGAAAATGGAAGAGTGTTTCTCTGCCTGTATCCAGGACCTGGATAATGAGATCTGCAATTCTTTTCCATTCTGCCTTTTTTTATTCTTGGATTCACTATGTTGTAGCTGTAGGATGTGGGTTATCATTTAAGGGAATACAAGCCTTCAAGTGATTGTTCATGTCCATGTCAGCCAGCTGTGTGGTCTTTCTCAATATTTGCTTTTAGTGGCCAAACCTTCCTTTCAGTGGTAAAATAGTAATAAAATAAATATCTATATTATACAGTAATAAGACTTTGGAAAAATACATTCCACAAGCTAACAGAGTCTCACTAGTGTATGTTTTTACATTTCTTTAACTTTAGATCTCTTCCTTTTGTTTACAGCACGAGGGAGTATTCCATCTGGGACCTGTCCCAACTTGCACTGGAGCAGGGAGTCGGTTCTGGGGGAGTGTTCTTCACTTTTCAAGAGATGTATAGTTAAGGGTTGGACGTGATCTCTGAGGTCCCTTCCAACCCAGCCAGTTCTATGATTCTATGATAGTTTGCTATGAGTGTCAAAGGTAGTGGCCAGCTTTATCTTGTGTCCACTGGAATTGGACAATTAAGTCTATCACATCTCTTCAGTATGAAGGCCACTTAATAAGTTTGGGTCATCACTGACATCAATTGGGTTTGAATTAGTGGAGCTGAAAGACTGAATATTAAATTATTAATGCTTTGAAGTCTCAAGTTCCCTCACTGAAAGTGTCATTCCTTCCCTTCTGTTTTCTGCAGAGGTTTGAATAAAATACACATGTCAGGTCAGGTCTGTTCTCAATTGGCAATCTGGGACTTAGGTTCCCCTTCCCTGCTCTCCCCTCCCTACCCCCAGCTGTATACCAAGTTGCCATGTTTTTCATTATTCTCACTAGGTCTCTAGCCACTGTCTGCTTTTACAATATTGATATCTTTACTGTTCCCTGCAGGAGTCTGTGGCTTTATAGCAGAGGAACCAAAGACCAAGAATATTACTGTATGTTTGGAGGTGTAATTGTGTAATTTTGTCTCGCTCTGTTTCTTTGTGGAGTGGTGTTTCTAGAGGAGCAAAGCATGATGTGCCACAATAGGAGTTTTTTCATTAGTTCTTTAAGCAGTAGCACTACAGGTAGTCTGTTTTGTAACATGTTGGTGACTTACATCTCTGAAAATAATCTCTTATACCCAAGGAGGAAAACATCACACAAAGACAAAATCTGCCTTCATATCAGAGACAGGAAGAAAACATCTTTCAGCTTAGATTTGTATAAAGCCTGACAAACATAGTTTGCAGTGATTTTACTTTCAGGGAGAAGCCCTTTCAAATAAATAAGAACTTGCATCAGATCCAGATGACAGTGCCTCTGTAAAAGTCAGATCTGATTTTTTGCCCTTTTCTTGGCAATGATGATAGTAAGTGACCTGAATGCGGTCTCTTCTCTTGAAGTGAGCAGCAATAAAGAGCATTGAAGAAGCTCCTTCCTTTCACCCTATTAAAATAGTAGGATTGTGATCTTCTGTTCCCATCCCCATAAATGGGAGTGGTACACGTGCCTGCCTGTGTGTGCTTTTTTGAAACAGAGCCCCTGCTAGCATGCTTCCATGTACTTACTAGTTTATCGTGTAACATATGCCAAGTTTGTTTTCCATGATTTCTGTTAATGCCTTTTCAATAACCAAAGTGTAAGAATAAATAGATGTTTATTATGATTAAAGGCGTAACTGTATATTCTAAATTTATTGAGTGCTGACTGGAACCTTTTGGTTGGAAGTTGGTTGGGAAAAATTACTGTCAAACTCATTTACCACAATTGCAGCAGAAGTGCAGTTCCTTCTGGGAACACAGGCATTTGTATAATCTGACTCTGTGGCACTGAGCTATGCTGTGTGTGGTGTATTTATGATTGAACAGAAAGTTTCAAACAGCAGCCTGTGAAATTGGATTTCAGATGTAATGTACCATAAATAAGTGCTATAAAGAATGCCTTTAATGCTATAAATCAGTTTTTATTGGTTTCAGCTATCTCATTCTGGTTATTGTATTACCCACAAAATCAATGGGAATCAAAAAGCTGGAATATATTTTATTTTAATGTCCCATCTCCGATGGAAATGGCATATGAGGCCTTAGATCACCTTTTGGGTAGGCTGGGCAAGGCTGATAAATTACAGGCTATGAGAGTGTGTTCACAGAAAAGGTCTGTGTAAATAGTAGCTGTGTAAGACTTGAAATGCTTTGGTACAGCACTTCCTCCCTGTAAGGGGATACTTGCCTGTCTTTCTGAAAATCCCTTCCTTTTGTTATTTCAGTAAGTTTACCACTGTGGTTTAATTCCCATAGCTCAGGCTTTAAAGAAATGGCTTCATGGAGCTGCATGAACTGGATGTCACTACCTTTGCATCCAGAAATGCTTTGAGGCTAGGAAACCTGGTTTCATTGTGCCTTGAAGCATTCCCTCTAGCAGAGGTTTGCTTGATCCTGGGAAAAGAGCAAGAACATTTCAAGCAGCAGTTGTGAAGAGTAAAATATAGTGGGGGCTCTGCTTAAGAACGTATTATTCTAGCAGAATGGAGGTAGGTCATGCATCATGATCCTATGAATAGACTTTTATAACCAGAAACAAATCATACTGTCCTGGAAGAGTGAAGAAATAGGAAGAAAATCTGTTTTCTAACTAAATATTATCAGATCAATTTAAAATGTTATCTGTACTTCCTCCGAGTTTCTTCTTTGCTCATATTAGTATCTCACACAGTAGGATGCAGTTAGGAGAAACATGCATCTCTGGAGCTTAGGTTTTTAAGGCTGGAAATCTATAGTGGAGGGAAGAATATTTGCCTTTACTTATGTTAGGAACCTTCACTATGTTAAAAGATGGAAGTATAAAACCAATGTAGTAGGATAAGGGTACATTGATAAATGTCTCTTGGAATATTGTACTGCTTCATGAGACTACTAAAGATAACTGAAGAAATAAGCTTATTGATAAGTATTAAATATGGGTTATTTGTACTGATCTATGCATCAGCATTGAGTTTTCCCTTGTCACCCAAGGTTAAGTTATTTATTAAGACGGAAGAGTAGACAAAGAGGAATGATCACTTGTGGGGATTTGTGTATTGTGTAATAGGTTTTTCTTGGTAGAAATCTGAATCCTAAGATGATGGAAAGGTATAGGAAGAACCAGAAGAGCTGATTTACTCATCTTTAGTCCCATGAATACTATTAAACTGTCTTTGAGCCTAACTCTCTCATGTCGACTTACACCCACATCACCTCGCACTGGTTTTTAAGCTTTTATTACAAGGATTGGATGACATGTTTTATTATTTGCCATAGTGTAAGCAGGTATTCTCACTGGAGCACAAAGGTGTGTGGCTTCATGAGAAGGGAGTGCTAATCATGCCCATGCAGATGTGTGTGGTTGTCTGTGGGAGGGGGTTAAAGAGACAGGTGTCAGACCTGGCTGCTTAATAGGAATGTAAGACATGAATGATGCCAAGGAGGCAGAGTGTAATGCCTGACTGCCTCAGAGATGGTTATAAAGTTCCCTATCCCTACAGTAATTTTGCAGGTGGTGATTAGAGGAGATATAATGATTTCATACGAAATACAAGATAATTAAAATGTTTGATTTGATCTACAGACCCGTGGTCAATTTGCAAGCCAGCTGCTGCCCAGCAGTGCACCATGCCATCGTGAGCAGCGCTCAGAATTATGCCCTTGGTTCTGGTAATGCTGTATCAAGCACAAATTTAGATGGCCTAATTTAGATGTTGCTGCTACTGATTCGGGTCCAACACAGTACCTGGGCTGATTACTAAGTCCAAAAGAGACAACAAATCTATTTCTCTGATCAAAGAAAGATACAGGAAATGTCCCTTGGTCTTTGGTTGCTGCTAATGTACAAACCTTTAAGTGTTGCATGTTGTGTCCCAGTGGGGAGGGAGGTGGAAGAGGAATGCTGTGAGGGTAAGAGCTTGCTTAGAGGTGAGATGAACAAATGAAGGACTTCACAAGTGCTTATGGTTAAGTGGGCAATCAGCTTCCTGCATATTGAAGAGAAGCATAGGATTGTGGATTATTTGCTTTGTCTTCCTGAAGCAGAGAATTTAGATGTTAGCATCTGGAACACAGATAGAGCCTTGTCCTTACTCACTTAACATACAACTTCCTTAATCAGAGGATTAAAAAGTACTTTGTGAGGCTTGTGTGAGCACAAGACCCTACACATCGCCTATATGGTGTTATAGAAGCACTATATGAAAGAAAAAATTGGTGTCAGATGAAGGTTACTGAAGCGTAGAACTAAGAAGGAAAACCCTTTTGCAATCATGTGAGTCCCAAAGGATAGGGTAAATCAATATGGTTTTGACATATGTATAAAAAACATAGTATATCTAATGCACATGCACACGTGGAATCAGATTCTACATTTACACATTGATTCTGCCTCTGGTGCCATGAAGTGCAGTTTAGAGCCATAGAGTGGCACATCACCCTGAGTGGGGTAAATCCCTATACAGCTGCACATGGCTCTGGGTGAGAACTCTGCTGGGTGGTGGGAGCTGTTTTAGGGGACCCAAGTGTCCCCCCATCCCAGGAGTGTGGCCCCAGTAGATTGTTATCAAAAGATAAGCTGATAAACCAGAGAATTTAGTTGGGTTAGGCCTTTGGGTTTAAGCGCAATAACAACTGCTTGTGACTCCTGCAGTCTCTAGGCTGAGGGCTGAGTCAGGAGATGGCCCTAACTGGAAGCAGCTTTGGGCAGGAGCTTTGGGCTCATCCTCCTCATGCACACTTTTTGTGGGCAGCTCTGCTGGGTGCTGCAGTCTTCAGGGTTTTAATTTTAGATCTCTCCACAGATTTGGAACAAAGGTACATCCTTTTCTTTTGCTTCTTGTAGCTACGAAACCAAGAAGACAGTGGTGTAAAAGACAGCAAATGGCTGAATCTGTCATTAGGGAAATCCATTCTAGGTTCACCATAGGTTTTAACATCTTATTTCCCTTCAGGTGAAGGCTGATCACTTTTCTAGCCATTTCTGTGGGGTGCTCTGCTGAATGGGGTTCAACACGGCGTTGTAGTGCGTAACAGTGCGATGTTTCTCAGCATCTCTTGGTTGGTGCCTTGTCACAAACTAGGACTGAAAATTGTAGTGGCAAGGAGGTGAACAGGACCAAGTGTCAGATCTCATGATTTATCAGAAATAACACATTGAAGTCCTCTAATTCATGAAGTCCTAGCATGTCAGTTCCATGTCTAGAGATAGAGTGACAGCCAGATGGCAGGAGGCTGTGGATGCAATGCTGTAGTTCCAAGCAATCCCACAACCTCTCCCATCCCCCGGGATCCCAGGCATCATTACCTCTGGCCAGCTGTGCCACATACATGAAGCAAAAAGAGAGAAGGAGACAATAATGGGTAGTGGTTTTGGAGTTTCCTTCTCTGGAGACATCCAAAACATGCCTGGATGCTTTCTTGTGTGACTTAGGTGATCCTGCTCTGGCAGGGGGGTTGTCTCGATGATCATTTGAGGTCCCTTCCAACCCCTAGCATTCTGTGATTCTGTAATTCTGTAATGCATGGAGGAACATGTTACTATTTAGGAGTACAAGTGGGTTGGTGGCAGGGTCTCTGAATGAAATCAGTGTGACTTGTGCAGGTGTGCTGCAGAGGGGCATAGAGATGAGCTGA
The DNA here is from genome assembly GCA_023637945.1 of Phaethornis superciliosus. Lineage (NCBI taxonomy): Eukaryota > Metazoa > Chordata > Aves > Apodiformes > Trochilidae > Phaethornis > Phaethornis superciliosus. The sequence continues at coordinate 146,533,485 of JAJQWJ010000001.1, read as the reverse complement.
TGAGCTGACGGGAGCGATCATTGCTGAAGTGTTACAGAGCACTCACTGAATGCATATTGATTTGGAAGTGTGGTGGGGGAAAAAAAAATTGCAGGTTTGATGAAATGTAATGTTTCAAGGTGTTAGTGACAATGTTAAATAGCAATGCTAAGAAACAACTTAACTTGAAGTCTGCAGAGCCAATATTTTGCCATTAGCTCTCACATCCTCTGTTTCTCACCTGAAATTGCCAGTGCCAGCTGCAGAAATAGAACATTTTCTGCACAGAGTAGGAGCTGTGCAGGCAGCTCTGCCAATAAAAGCAGCAGTTTCTCTTCATCCCCTGAGCAATGCTAGTAGCATGAACCCCTTTGAGGCCACAGAGTCATGTTGGTTAGGGACCTGAGCTGCCTGTGAAGTACCCAACTTGTCTCCACAGACCCTCTGAAGAACCCCTAAGATTTTCTGCAGGTTTGTATCCTGAACCATCTCACCCAGGCACATGAATGCCTGATATACCATAGTCCCTCAGTTTAATCCTTAAGTTCATACCTTGCCTTTCATGACTTCTTTTTTTTACTAGCTCTCATTCATTAGCTCACTGCTCTGTTCTCTCCTTCATCCAGAGTGGCTTGTTTTCTTTTTTTTTTTTCTCCTATAAAATTATTAATTTTGGGGAGAGAGTGGAGAAGAAATCTAGTCTTTTGCAAGTCACAGAAGTGGCTCTTTTGTTGTTGCTCTGCCTGTTCTTTCTGCCTGTTCCTTCTCCATCTGTTTTGAGACAGATACTTTTAATGAGCAGCTCTCTGCAGAGATATCTGAGTACTTCTATTCCCTGGTTCTGCAGGGTGGCACAGATCAGAGGCTTTGCTTCTGAACAGGACACCCAGTTTCAGTTGTCAGTTTTTCCTTTTTCTCATGTTAAATCAATGATGCGCTCAACAGTGCAGAGTAACCTTTTTTTTTCTTTCCCCCACCACTGACAGTGCACAAGAAAAGATGAAAAAAGGAGCTTCTCTGAATCCTCAATCAGATAAGCAGAATCCCCAAAATAGAAACACTGGTGTCGAACCAACATATTCAGCACTTTCTAATCCTATTCCATTCTTTTTTTCTTTCTTTCTTTTACTCTGTTTTCTCGTTTCTATTCTATATTTTCCTGAAAAATAGAAATATGATGAAATACTTCTATTTTTCCCCTTCCATCTGAAATCAAATGTGTTTGAATACTGACAATCTTTTTCAAATCATATGCCAGTTAAAGAGAAAAAGTGGGCATCACTAAACTAGCTTCTCACTGGGCAAAATTTGGTTCTTGAAGTGGATGCTAATTAGAGTTTACTGCAAATGGAACAAGTTTCCTTGGGTCAAACTAAGCAGCCCATTTTAATGCTATGTACTGTATCTGAGAAGCACTGAACTGATGCTATTGCAGGTTTCCCATTGCTAGGTATTTGTCATTGGAGTGTGCCCTTTCTTTTGTGTATGTGTCTCTAGCTTTGATGAATGTCAGGGCAGGGAAACATGAGCTTTACCTTTTGCATGCACAAGTGTATACAAGTAAATTTGCCTATTGACACTGATACAGTTTTTCTTCAAAGTCAACTGTGAGGAAAGTATAGCCCAAATGAGGTCAGCAGCTACTCTGTGTGTGTGATTAAAAAAAAAAAATACAGAAAAAAAGGAATAGATCAGTGGGCTCAATTAATGGCACCACTCACAATCTCGTGCAATATACACAAATAACCCCAGGCTAGAATTCTGCTTAGAAACAGGAAATTTTCAGGCATGTCTTAATGAGCTCATCTTCACAGGCAGAACAAGCAACTCTCACAACCTCCATTCTTCGTCTGCTTTAACTTGCTAAATGGCATTGAAACAGAAGGAATGTGTGTTTAGCATGTCTCCTTAGACATAAATTATCCCATCACACTTTTTGCAAAAGCACCATGCCTTATTATTTTTCTGCACAATGTGGTAGACAAGTAACTGTGGAGCAGGATCTGAAATTATTTCACCACCTTTAAAATGGAAAGATTTTTAAAAATAGTTAACGGTGAGATTTTAATTGTCTCTTCTTTGTCAAACACATAGACTTTGGGCTACCAAGCTTCACACCACAGTCATGAAGCATATATTCATGAAGCATATACTTCACCGAAGTACCTGCATTAGCTGTGCAATTACTTATACTTTCCTTCTAGTACATGGAGGAAGATAGGTCCCTTCAGAATTAGGTAACTGAGATGTGAATGACACTTTGGAGGTAGTTATAGTGCTAAATTAGTCACCGTAATTTAATGATTAAGCTTTAGTGAGCTAAATCTGTGCTTACCTCTTTGTTTCATGTGAAAGGAAAGATCACTTCAAATGATTTTAACTTGGAAAGGAGTTTTTAGAGGAATTACTGAAACTGCAGGAAAATCCTCAAAGGAGTTAGCTACACCAGGCATGGTTTGCTAACACTTATGTGTTCTTATGCTCTCAGCCTCTGATAAATACTTTGAGTTTATAGGGATGATTGAGAGATACTTTAATCTTTTCTTTGAAAACAGATTTGTTTTATAACCCAGGAACATTAGACTGCAACAGCTATTTGTAGTAATGTGCACAGCAGTAGCTGTTAGAGAGGCTCATGCAATCTTAAATGCTCTCGGTATTAATAAAGTTTAAAACAACCAGAGAGCTTCAAGATTAGGAACATGGAAGGATCCAACAGGTAGACAAAATGCATTAGCTAGGTGGCTTTGAGAAGCCCAGTGACAAGGGAGGGGTTTTTTTGAAGGTGGTAGAGGGAAGAACCACATGTATATCAGTAGTCATGGGTTAGCAGTGGCCTAGTTAGTGCAAAGGTGTTGTGTATGGCAGAAGTCACCTTTTCATGAAGAATTTAAAGGACAGGGATGCTATTTAAAGGCATTGGTTGCACTTTCCTTCCCTGCAGACACGAAGAAGGAACTTCAGAAAGAAATGGCATGTGAGCCATTAGGCAGGATGAAGATGTTGCTCATGCTGCAATCATGTAGTAGGTGTGATAGGTAAAGGTGAATAAGATAAGAGCAATGGGCATGGGGCAGTGCACTCTCTCACAGCCAAGTGGTGACTTTGATGTTGGTGGTGTGAGTTAAAAAAGCTCTTGAACAAGCCCTCTTAGTCTGTGTTTGGGTGGGACTGTTCCTCATTCTGGAGTGATGAGGATGGATGGGACTGGTCCTTTCAAAGGTATTTGTATGAAGTGTTAAGTCAGTGGTGTGAGCTCATCATCTGGGAAACTTCTTGTGGTCACTACTAAGCAAGAAAGAGGGAAGGCCTTTCACAGAATCACAGAATCAGTCAGGTTGGACAGAACCTCTGAGATCAAGTCCAACCCTTGATCCACTACTGCTGTGGTTACCAGACCATGGCACTGAGTGCCACATCCAGTCTCTTTTTAAAAACCTCCAGGGATGGAGAATCCACCACCTCCCTGGGCAGCCCATTCCAATGCCTGATCACCCTCTCTGTAAAGAATTTCTTCCTAATTTCTAACCTAATATCTCTCTTTTGAGAGAACATTTCTTGTCTGTCCTCATGTGAACGTAGAGGTGACTGTGATTAATTGCCTTGCCAATGTCTCTGTGCACCACCACAGAATGACTTAAATTTTGTACCAAACTTGTGTGTAGTTGGGTGAAAAGTATTCTGCTCAAAACATGGAGGAATATTAGGGAATATATACAGTTATGCAGATTGGGATCATGCTTATGTGATTTAAACATTATAATCTCAGCAAAACTTTATTTTGAAACATCTCAAGAGAAACAAGTGTTAAAAAAGATTGAGGGCAAGGGGAAAAAACAGAAACTTGAAGATAAATGAGAAGGTGAAAGCATCACATATTCACTTTAAATTAGAGATTTTATCTATTGTCCTTCAAATCAGAGGGAAGAGTAACAGGTATCTCTACGTAATAGAAGAACTTCCTAAAATTGCACAGTTGCCTATAGAAGACAGAAAAAAAATTATTGTAAGGACAGCTGTAATGATGTATCTACAGAAAGTTGTCTGATTGAAAAAATAACCCAATTTACCCAGCATGGGTTTGAAATACAAGGGAATCCTTCAGGTTTGTATAATCCTAGGTAACTGAGGGTAGCTGCTGTTTAGTGCTTTTGCCTCTCTCTCTGACTAAAACAATAGAAACTGACCTTAGACCTCCAGTATTTTTGCTTGGGAGCAGTGAATTGCTGTAGGCCTGCTGAGAAACCACAATAGAAATCTCAAGGGAATGTTTCACTTCTCAGAATCTGAGGATTCATTTGCAATGCCCAGTTCAAGCTTTCCTTTTGCCCATATTCTCACACTTAATAGTAGACACCAGATCTCTACTTCTTAAACCGATTTTTTTATTATTACCATGCCTAAACTGATTATTTTAATGGGACCGGTGCTGTCAGTTAAAAAAATGGACTTTCTTTGGCTCTTTTTGCTGTGTATGGGGGAAACCTCGGGTGCTGTGACTTCAGGTACTTAGCTCGGTAACTATTTGTACATGCTTCAAGTACTGACAGTCCTCCTGATAAGCCCACAAATGTATGGTTTATACCTGTAATTTTTTTTTTCAGAAGCTGATGGAATAAGCATACTTTCTTTGCTGCTCTTGTGTAGTTTGCTGTTTTGAAATTTTTCTTTTTTCCCCCAGATTAGCCATGCACCTTAAATTCTTTGCCAATGGTTCTTCAGCCAGGAAGAGCCCAGAAAGGCTATAAACATCCAGCAAACTGAATAACTACACTTTTGCTTTAATGAAGAGCTCCTTCTGCTGGTGGGAAAAAAACCCACATACACTAAACCCAGCAAAGAATATACAGGCTCTGTTGTGTTCTAACTATAGTCTGGTTTCTGAGATATTTCTGGATGGGAAATGCTTAACATTTAACTTTTCTATTAGCAGAATGTGCATGTGTGCTAATGCTGTATTCCTGTGGTTGATACTTTTTGATAGTTGTCAATGTTTGATGGATGTGACAGATAACAAAATGAAACCTTATGTGTGTTAAAGACATAAATTCAGTAGTTTGGTTGTCAATAAAATGCATTTTCTGTATCTTATGTACTAATGCACTGAAAGAAAACTTGATGAAAGAAGTGTTCTTCATATGCTAAAACAGAAAATGCATCCTAGAGCACCAGCTTTGGGTTGCAAGCTGTGAGGGGGGTTCTGCTTTTCAGAACATTTTCCTTCTGATATTGAATCTGTTGAGACTACTGTACTAATATAGTTGAATATTCTCTATCAGCATTCAGCAAATTTTAATAATCGTACAGGTAGTAAAGATAAATACAGCAAAGCTCATTTCCTTCTTTGATGACTGAAAAAATGTAACTTTTGCCAAGTTTTTTTCCCCATGTAACTAAACTCCCTCCATTGTTCTCTCTGAGGTGCCATCTTAATAAGTGCCATGTCCTGAGGCTAATGCTGGGGATGGAGAGCTTTATTAAAGTGTGGGAAAATCCAAGTGGGTTGTAACCTCTTCTTGGCCCCCAGTATGGAAGAACCTAGACAGTTATCACTTTGTGCAGTATTTCAAATAATGAAGAGTGCAAGTAAACAATATGCATTATCTCCAGGGTTGCTGTACAGTCAATAACAAGGACCAAGTCTTTTTGTCTAACTTTTGTATACATCCTTGTAAGAATTCCATCCCCAAAGAGTCCATCCCCAGAGATTCACCTCTGATGCTAAAATTATGTGGTGCCAAAGTATTCTTTGAATGAATCATCTTTGTTTTTGTGAAAGTTCTCCAGAACCTCCAGTTTTTAGGTAGTGAAGCAATACTAAGCAGTAGATCTTTCCTTTGCTCTTCACAGCTGATTCTGATATGGTCCAGAAAAGGGCTTTTACTTTCTCTGAAGACTGCTGCTGTTTCCTTTTAGCCTCTCAGTTGGATATTTACTTTGCGTGTGTGATTAATTCTTTAATTCCTGTTTCTGTAGAGGTCATAGTTTGTCCTTCCTGCAGAAATTTCTTCCTAGCTCCTGGGAGAGCATAGGCACTTCTAGGGAGAAGAGGGAGATGGGGTGGTGCTTATGAAAGTCCTTTCAGAGCAGATTTTCTTCAGTCACACCTACCTCCTTTCTCAGGGGAAGGAAAGACATGGCACTATTTAGCTGAAAACCTCAAGGCAATCTGGGTGATGTAGCTTTTTATATCCACTTGGAATTGTCAGTTCTGTGAAGGACTGTTTGCCCTGTTCTTCATTGTTCTGCTACAAGGCAGTGCTCAGACGTCTTTTTTTTTAAGTATTGAGAAACAAAAGTGGTGCTACCAAAGTATCAGAGACACTTGCTTAGTCACTTTCGGATGTATCAACTCCAGAAATTAGCAATTCATTTCCACTCATAAGTAAGATGTTCCTTGAGATAATTTTTATACAAGTTGAGCTTGTAGAACTCCTACATAATTTAAAAATACTTAGTTCTTGCAAAAGTATGTAGAAAACAAATGTAATCACTATGCCTGATGTGCTTCCTAAAACTTGTAAGGCATATGTATTTTAGTTCTCAGTAGATTAATGCATGGGGCTAAGAAACTTATGAAAGAATCATAGAATAATTTGGGTTGGAAGGGAACTCTAAAGGTCATCTAGTCCAATCCCCCTGCAGTAAGCAGGGATTCATGTCCTGAGAAACTAGTGTTTCTTATAATGAAAATTATTTTCTTTTATAAAGAACTGTTAAGTGAAACTTTTCATGGCAAAAATCTTATCTCAATTGTGTTTTTTTTTTTAATTAAGTAAAACTGAATACTCCAAACCACCAGTAGGTGCAATGCAATTGCCCCCAGTGGTGGACTCAGTTTCACTTGCTGTGTACCACTTGCTGTGGTACAGCCTGCCTGGCCCCCAGCTGCCACTTTAGAAGGACACAGGTCCCCCCCTTGGTGCTGCTCTGTGTCTGCTGCTCTGTGACAGTGTCCTGGAGAGGCAGGACAACTACATCACTCAACTACAACTACATCACCCAACTACAGTCCATTTCAGAACAGGAGAACTCACAGGGACTTCCTTGGGTGGCTCCTTCCCAAGCTGTGCTTGAACCTTTGCGGCTCTACCTGCTATGTTGTGTCTTCTGTGGTAACGTGATCTAAATACTCAAAATGGGCACCAACATTTAATAGGTGTATTTGACCTTGATTTCTCTGTGCTTTGTTTTCTCATCTGTAAGTTTTGATAATACCAGCTGTTCATCTTTCAGGGATATTGTGAGGATAAATTATTAGTGAAGCACTTAAGTATTTAAGGGATGAGTAATGTGGTAAAGTCTACAAGGAAATTAAACATTCTGTCTTTCTAGCAGGATCTGATTATTGTTTATTAAATGAGATACAGGGTCATACACAAAATGCTGAATAGTGAGGTATGCATCCAAATAAGGCAGAGCTCCTATCACAGAAAAAAAGTGTAAATCCAGACTTCTGTGCCAAGTATGTCAGTGTACAGAAGCATGTAAAAAAGAACAAAGATAGGACAGTCTACCATAATTCTGTTATCTGCAATTTTTTAGCTGCCAATTTACAACTTTAATACTGTTTTATGTGGTACTTTATTTTGTGATATTGTCAGTTGTATTACATATATACACATACATGCATCCTCTTATAACCAGCTTTGTCAATGCTGGAGTCTGTAACCAGAACATATGATGCAGCCAGATCAGGGATTCACAGTCATAGAATCATCATGGCTGAAGAAGACCTCTAGGATCATCAAGTCCATCAACCCAACACCACCATGCCAACTAAACCATGTCCTGAAGTGCTGTGGACACATCTTTTTTGAACATCTCTGGGGACAGTGACTCCAGCCCTTCCCTGGACAGCCTGTTCCAATGCTTGACCACTCTTCCAGTAAAGAAATTTTTCCAAATATCCAATCTGAACCTCCCCTTGCACAATTTGAGTCCATTTCCTCTTGTCCTATCACCAGTTAGGTGGGAAAAGCGACCACCTCCCCCCTCACCACAACCTCCTTTCAGGTGGCTGGAAAGAGCAATAAGGTCTGCCTCAACCTTCTTCCATACTAAACAGCTCCAATTCCTTCATCAGTTTTGTGCTCCAGACCCATCACTAGTTTTGTTGCTCTTCTTTGGACATGCTCCAGCAGCTCAGTGTTTTTCTTCTGGTGGGGGGAACAAATCTGAATACAGTATTTTAGGCGTGGCTTCAAATTCGGGGAAATGTTAAGAAGAATAAAAAGGATGTTGACTTAGGGGGATATTTTTGCTTTTTTTTTTTTTTTTTTTTTTTTTAGCATCTGCTTTCTAACATGGCATAAAAATTTTCTAAAAGGTTCACCACTCAATTAAACTTTTCTATTAAATGCTGGATGCAGAAGCCATATATTTAACAAGTTTTCCACTCTGTTGCTTTACTGTATAAATAATATGTCTTCTGGAAATTTCTAATACATGTCAGGTATTCATGATGAAAAAGCACATTTGTACTGCCGGTTCAGAGATAATTACTTGCCATTAGGTTCATAAGAACATAAATTTTATTCCTTTCTATCATCTAACTTGTCAAGTTCTTACATTTCATCTACACTCTACCCCTCGCTGACAAGCAGCAAATAATTTAGTCCTCCACCAAAATGGTAATGACTGGCAAATGAAAATTTCATTGAAAGAGACAACACAACATCAGATGTACTAAAAGAATTCTTTTATTTTTAACTTTTTCCAGTGATAATTCAAATGCTGTCACTGAAATTATTTTATTTTATGACATCTGCTAAGATTCTCTTATTTAGATGCTTTCTTGTTATTTAAGAGATAAGTAACATGTACTGTTTTTTTTTTTTTCATGGTGCATTTTTGCACTGTGGCACACAGTTTTGTAGTACTCCTGTTATAAGTTGTTTGAGAAAATAATATACCTGACCACTGCAACCAAGGTTCCTTTCTCAGTTGTGTAACTTACATGACAAAAAAATGCATACAAATCCAATGAAGGATGCAGATGTCTAGCATCTCGTCAGGCAAAGATAATCTATTTCCACATCAGTTTGGTTTTGAGATGCTGTCCAGAAGTAACACCAGTGATTTTAGTGATGTGCTGCCTATAGCTTAATTGAAGACTCCCACAAAATTGTATGGCCACATCCATTGCAAGATCTGTGGCATACTGTTGTATGAGTATAAAAGTTCTTGAGTTGTTGGAGACAGCTGCTAATTTGGTTATTATTTGGGAAATATTTTTCTGTAACTCAGTATCTGCACACCTCAGTCCATCCAAAGAAATTTCCCATTTCTTTGCAGAGTAATTGAAAGGGGTTTTTTTCCCCCTCAGCTTCTGTGTTCTTTATGTGAAGTTCTTTCTGACCTCAGTTACTGACTGGTTCAATACCTTAGAGAATCATAACTAAGCAGGAAGAAAACACACAAATAGACTTCAAATATTGAAAAGTGTCATACAGAACAATGCTTAGTATATGTAATTTGAAAACAGAAAAGGTAACGTAATTCTTGGCCGTGTTGTCATGTTTGTGTATTAATCTGCCACTGGAGAAAATCAGATGCAATTCAGGGGAGGAAAGAGCTAGCACTCGAGAAGCAATTTTCCAGTGAATTAGTCTCTGGCAAAGGTGACTTAACAGGGGAGCCTTGCCTTTCCATCAAAGGGAGAAAAAAAAGTAAAAAAAAAAAAAAAGCACATCACCTTTTCTCCCATGTGGTGGTAAAAGTTGATAAGAATGTGATCCAGTTGGTCCCACAATGCCTTCCAGCATATGAGTGCTGACAAGATTTAGAAAACAAAGAATGTCCCCTCACTGTGTGTGTTAGGTGTTGGTATTGTTGACTTGCCTTTATGTTAGCAGGAAAATAATACACACTGAGATGAAATGGTTTGTGAAATGTTCATTCTATGCACTGAATCCTTGAGAATACCTTAGTAAACATACCATTGGAGGCTACTAATGTATAGTATTGACTTCAATTAGATTTTACTGCATATCTAGTAAATGGGAAAGTGTGGAGTTGCATGTGTAATGCAAAAGTAATGTAAATGCTTGGGTTAACAAAATGACATCTGATTCACTAAAATATTTTACTTGCAGGTAATTGTAGCTGCAAAGATTTTATTTAATACAGTTAACTATTAACACAGATATCAACTCACAAAGGCAGGCATCCTGTGTCCTGGGAACAGATGATGCTGAACTATTCTGCCTCTTTCACATTTCAAATTGCCCCACTTCGTGTGCTGATGGTCTCAATAGTATTTTTGATATCTGGCAAGTTAAGATAAAAGCTCCAATATGACCCTGAAAAAAAATGCGTTCCTTTTGGGTTTGTTGGTTTGTTTGGTTGTTTTATTCCTTTGTGAATTGTTTTGGATATCTTAAGATCTCTGAGAAATAGATGTCACTGAACACTGGGTTTTGAGAAAAAAAGAGCTGGTCTAGGTTGTTTGTGGAGAATGCACACAACTGTAGCTAAAATACAACGTAGTGGGTTTTCTTTTTGTATTTAAATTTTTATTTTCATTTTTAAACGCTTAGTGCATTTGCTGCTTCATGGTTAACAGTCAGCTTTCAAAGTAGGGTGATGTATTTTATTCAGTCATTTTCAATTTCATATTCGTGGGTGTAAAATTGAAATTACTGCTTTGAAGAAAACTGCTAGGAATAAGGATTTCAAAAGAATTAAAATATTCAGTTAAAAAAAAAAAAATTTAAAAATAAGCATGAGCTGGCAGCTCAATTTCTGTACAGCTGGTACCAGGGTCCTTGCTTCTTCTAATGCTTGAGCACTCAGAAAGTTCTGGTACTGTCTGTGGCTCCAGAGCTGTTGGTATCCCCGCTGGAAAGCCATCCTCCTCTATCCTCACTCTCTTACAAGGAGCTGAAAGACCCCAGGATATTGAATACCAAGGCAAAGTTGGACTTCCAGAAAGTCTAGGGTGTTCAGCATCTCATCATTCTTGCCAGATGAGCTGGCAGAAAACCAGCTGAGTTTCAACCTTCTTGTTTCCTCTTAGTGAGGCACTTCCATTTCAATGAGTCTGGTTTTGCATGGAAAAAAAAATCTACCAACATCTACAACAAAAGAGATTTCTGGCCAATTGTCTTCTCAATTTTGACCAGCAAACCAATGTGAGATTTTTTTCTTTTAACGTTTTTTTAGCTAATCACAAGGTACCTATGTTACTGTCTGTCCTTCCTTTGGCTGGGATATAGCTATTTTTTCCTCTTTTTCTTCTGGAATAGCATTGTGTTTAATCTGGGATTTGATATGAGAAGAACCGATATGATGTTTTTGTGTTAGTTCTTAGTAAGTAAGTGTTACTAAGAAATCAAGGAGTTTTCAACTTCTGAAGGTTTCCTAGTGTGTGGCTGCACAAGAAACTGGGAAGGAGCATTGCCAGGACAGCTGACCCAAACTGTCCAAAGGGATATTCCACACCATATGATGTCACGCTCAGTATATAAAACTGAAGGGGGAAGAAGAAAGAAGGGTGGGACACTTGGAGTGATGGCTTTGGGTCTTCTCAAGTAACTGTTCCACATGATGGATCCCTGGCTTCCCTGGAGATGGCTGAACATCTGCCTGCCAAGGGGCAGCACGTTCGTCAGAAGCTCAACATAAGCTGACAATGTGCACTTGCAGCCTGGAAAGCCAAACTTATCATGGATTGAATCAAAAGAAACGTGACCAGCAAGTCCAGGGAGGTGATTCTCTCCCTCTACTTCACTCTTGTAACAACCCACTTGGAGTACTGGGTCCAGTTCTGGAGACCCAGTGTAAGATGGACATGGAGCTGTTGGAGTGAGTTCAGAGGAGGGTGACAAAGGTGATGAGAGGGCTGGAGCAGCTCTCATATGAAGAGAGGCTGAGAGAGTTAGGGTTGTTCAGCCTGGAGAAGATTCCAGGGGGACCTTATGGTGGCATTCCAGCACCTGAAGAGGGCTTACAGGAAAGCTGGGAATGGACTTTTTATAAGGGTATGTAGTGATAGGACAAGGGGTAATGGCCTTAATCTGGAAGTGGGTATATTTAGCTTACACATTAGGAAGAAATTTTCTAGTGTGAGGGTGGTGAGACACTGGCACAGACAGGTTGGCCAGGGAAGTTTTGGCTGCCCCTTCCCTGGAAGTGTTCAAGGCCAGGTTGGATTGGGCATTTAGCAATCTGGCCTAGTGGGAGGTGGGTTGGAAGGAGGTGATCTTAAGGTCCCTTCCAACCCAACCATTCTATTTTGCTGTCTTTCTATGCTTCAGTCTTCATGAGACCACACTGAAGCTGCGGCTTCGATGATAATTTCCCGTTTAGTTTTTTAATCACTTACCCAAAGACACTGATGCTTTACTGCCCTTTCCTCTAGTCCCAGTTGAGAGAAGGGGCAGCTTTCAGTCAGATATCTAAGTTCTCATGTTGTTACTAGGAGCAGCTCTGCATTAAACACTACACTTCTCTGGATTCAGTTAGTTCAAGGAATCTTTCAAAATCCACCTTCTTTAAGCAGACAACTGGATTGTAAATTATCAGAGAACATGTTTACCCATATTTCTGTAAGGATTTGGAATAACATGCTGGAAATAAGCACTCTGCTCTGCAAATTGTCTTCCAGGCTGGCAGAAAAATGTAACATCTGCTGGGTTCAGTCTGTAAGCGGAGGACGGGCAGAAGGGTTCTGAGAAAAGAGAGAGAAAAGAAACCACAAAAATCATAGAGTCACCCAAACCTTCACAAGTTAATATTCAGACATTGGTCTTCTCAGTTTATGAGCCTTGGCTCTGGAGGGCCATGTCCAGGGTTCCAGCCATGGTTTCATTCCTTCTCTGCACGGAGGCAACAAGCATATGTCAAGCTATTTGTGCCATCTGCCACATGAGCATCAGGGAAAGCAGGAGGAGCACAGGGGGGACAGATACTTGAGGACATAAGTAGTATATTATTTAAATGAGAAACACCAGGTCTGGTGTTGAAAAGCTGTATAATTTTGGCAGCCTGGCTTTTGAACAGACAGGCAGTGAAGCAAAGCTCAGCTGATTGCTCTTGCCAAAATGTCAGGGTATTAGGTGGGGTGAGTGTCTTCAGTCTGTGCACAGACCTGAAAATAAAATAACAGACTTGGTGAAATCACAGATAGATTCAAATGCATTTTGTGAGGTGGCTACTCTACAGCATGTTTTGCTCTATGAAAAAGGAAGTCTTAATACAAATATTTCCAAAACCAGGCTTGAGGATTTTCTAAGGGTGCTGATTGAATGTTTATTGGCAAAGTTTTTCGTCAGCTTATCCATCACTAATTACTTCGCTTTTCATAACTTTCCAGCTGTATCTCTGGGTTTCTTTGTTGTGATTTTGGGGGGTGTAATTTCTACTTCACATAAATAGAGAGGAACTAAAGGGAGTGGTGAGTCCATTTGCTGGGAGAATGCAAGAGTTGACTTCCCACATGGCCTTCTTGGCTGGCAGGTACAAAATTAAGTATATTACTAGGTGATTATGTTTAAAGTTTATTTTTTAAATTTTGGGGGAGACTGTATGTCTGCTCACCACTTTACAAAACTTGTAGTTTGTTGTACTTCCATTGCTTACCTGGAAAGGAGCAAAGAAAGGACACAAGAAACAAGACCTATTGCATTGCAGAAAAGTGTTGGAGTTAAGGGAGAGTTAAAAAATTAGGGGCTGTAAAAGATCTGATTTATCAGGGTGGTAGCAGCACACAAAGTAGCTGCCTTCCCACCCAAGAATGCAGCTGAGATCGATGCAAACACTCTTGTTATCACAGGATATTGTGGCTGGTGCTTACCCTTGAGCACAAATTACCCCTGCCTTTTTGATAATGAATATGCTTCTTGTTTTGCTGTATCCACACAACTTTGTTTTTAATGGAAGATAGAACCAGCTGTAGATCTGGGATATATATGTGTGTGCATAGAAATAAGGGCTGAGTTTCTCTCTTTGCCTTTAGAAACTGGAAAAATTCCCACATAGTAAGTTTTGTGACAAAAAATAGCAGAATTTCCTGTGATGCTTCTACAATTTCTGTAGGTTTATATATATATGTAGCCATTTTCCTGCTTGCTTCTTCACACCTGGCTTCTATTTTCCGACTCCTAAAAGTGAAGAAAAAGAATTTAAGTGCAAATTTTTTCCCAGCCCAACACACAGACTGTTACACAATGGGACTTGTTGCTTGTTGGTCTTTTGCTTGGCTGGTTCTGTAAATGTGCTTTGCTTTGTTGTGAGTCTCCTGTGTAGAAAGCTATTTGTGCTTTAAGGAACAGAAAATGTTGAACCTGATGGGCTCTTAAAGTCCTGAAATGGAGGAAAGTGGGAGATCTGTACCAAGCACCAGCATGCTGACCTCAGTCTGTCATTTAAGGGTTTCAAGTACTCTTTAGTTCACATTGGTGCAAAATATTAAGGTGTTTGCCTAAATATTTCTGGGAATGATGCTACAGAGATTAAGATAATACGGTGGTATTTTATTTGTCATCAGTGAGCAGATTTGTTGAAAGAACCATCACTAGTGACAGACCTACAATGAGGTTTCCCAAATAATTAGTTTTGAATAAACAATATTTCATCATGTTGAAATTTCACATGAACTTGTGAAAAAAACCCAAAACTTCTTTGCAGCTACCAAAACATGCAACTTAATTTACTCTCCTAATGAGAAAAATAAATGCCTTTTTACTGCAGCATAAAATATAATCTTATTTATTTATTTATGTAATCTAGAAATATTAATTGGTAACTTTTATGACTTTTCTGTGTTTCACTCTGTTATAGGACTTAATGTACACAGTACATTGTAATGAAGGAAGAGTTGTATTGTGAATTGCCTGTTCCATAAAGCACAGAATCCCAGTTGCTCTCCTTTAAAATATTCTTAACTGATTGCATATTCATTATTAGTGCACCTTAGCAAAAAGGTCCAAGAGTTACATTCTTTGTTTGAGGCCTGTATTTTTAGTTTACTGTGTAATATCTGTATGCTGAGGTGCTAGAAGCAGTTGCACAGCCCAGTCTACATGGAGACAAGAACATGACAGTGCCTGCCTGCTATGTCCTTGGGCCTTTAAAATGTGATGAAATTTTCCTTCTTCCTTAAAAGAACCTTGCTGGGTGAAGGTTTCCAAGGCATCATTCTCCCATGTTATCTGCTGGCCTTGACTCAAGTAGCATGAGCATGAGTAACTACATACTACATACTACATGTATGTAACTACTCCTCTATTTCCAGAGTGTGCCCAGTGAGGAGATAGTTGTGTTTGTAATAGGTACCAGAATAAAAATCCGAGTGGGACTGAACAAAAATGACACCTGATCCAACTTCTTTTTCTGTAACTGTAGTATCTAAAGACAAAAAAAAAAAAATAGTCAAATAAGGAGTGGTTATCAGTGAGTAAATTGCCTTGGATTGTTTTTTTGATTTTTGTTTTTTAGGAGATAGGCTATGATTGAATATATTGGTGTATAAAAACTAAACATGGCAAGATTTAGTTCTCTTTTGATACTCTTGGATAATGTTAAATCAGACCAATGAGCAGCCTCCTATGCTGGAATAATTCTGTGGGCAGCGCCATGAAGTATTATTCCTTTTCAGGAAATACCTTAAAAAATAATAATTAAAAGCTTTGGATGAAATTATCTTATCATTTGCTAATAGAACACAAGTAGGGGTTTGTACAGTTTTTAATAGTGCTAGATTGAGCCTAAATGGCTTTAGTTTTTTTTACCTCTGGCAGGGGAAGCTTTTCCAGTTGGACACTGATGTGTTGGCACATGAGTATTTGAATTATCTTCCAGTGCTTTTGGCCCTGGAATAACATTGAAAGTTAGTTTCATTTCCAGCACAAATATGAACGGCCATGAAGATATTGCATAAAAGTTTAAAATTGCAAGACTGCTTTTAGGAGGGAAGAAAAACTCAACCAACCAACAACAACAAACAGAAACCCAAAAAACCAAAAAAAAGCAACAAAAACTAATGCTAAATGGTCAGGAGGACACAGAGGAACCTGCATTTGGGTTTTACATTATAAGAAAATTAATAACCTAAGACATTAACTTACCCTTATAATATGAATCTTTTGTATGTAAAGATACATTAAAATTAATTTTAAAGTATTTTTTTCCTAGAGTGCACTTGGCATATTTCATATTGAATTATGGCAGTTTCTATCCAGTACTGCAGGATGGAGCCAAGTGTACACCAATCTAGCTTTTCCTTTTTTTAATCTTTTAAGTTTATAACTGCAGAATGTTTCCAGCAAGGCTAGGGGCCTATTCTTATTTATTTTATTGAAGTTCTATTTTCTTGCTTTTCCCTGCAGTTTCATCATTTCCTTTCTCTGTTCCTGAATGAGGGCATAGCTTTACTTTTTTAACTGTGGGAAAAGAATCTACTTCCTAATTTGTCAGGCTCGAATTTGTGCCTCAGTAAGCTTAATGTAGACACTGAATCAATCTTTTCTAAATTTGATACTTGGAAAAATGCAATGTTACATTTGCAATGAGCATCCTTTGCATTCTCCTTCCTGCACAAGAGGTTCCTTCAGCTCTTTAATTTTGTTATAGAAATACACCAGGGAACTTACTGAAGGCAGCTACATGTATATTACCTCCACTGTGCAAGTTTAGGACATGCTATTGATTTCTGCTAGGGAAACTCAGGACCTGGCACCAACTCTTTCTACTTTCTGAAGTGACTCCCAAGATGAACCTGTGAAGAGGTAAATGTGTTGGCCCCCTCCCCACATCCTCTCCCCAACTGCATTATATGATTTTTTTATCACTGTTGAGAAAAAGATAATAGAGAACAAAGCCCCCCACCTGACAAGTAAGTAAAGATTAATATCTGGTTTCTGATGAGAGTTTTACAAAACCTTCCCATTTTGTAATCAAATACAGAAAATGCATTTTGTATGTATTACAGATTTTTTAAGCTGAAGTCCCCTCACTTGTTCCTCTTAGTACATTTTTCTGTGGGCCTTCATTTCATACCTGAATATTTTTTCCATGCATTTTTGAGCTTTGATTTTCAGGGGGAGATGATATCTTTTATTAGTTCACCTGATGGATGAAAAAAATGGATGACCTGCTGAAACTCATCTCTTACCAAGCTCTTCTCAAATTATTGAGCTACTCTTCTCACTTGTGTTGCTTTTATGCTGGATCAGCAGACAGCAGTCTGGTGCCAGAGTGCTTTATCCTCTGCAAACATTTTGGGATGCTTTGCAGCTCTGTGATTCTTTGAAAAATACTGTGAACTCCTCAATGATCCTTGGCAAAACAGAAGTGAATATGAAGTTTTTCATTAATTTCTCAAATGCTGAGATAATGATGAAAAGAGATGTTTTGACTGGTCTTGGCATTTGTGACTATTTAATTCAGAACCCAGGTAGTAGATAATCATTTTGTGTAAAACTTTGCATTATTCTGTATGACTTTATTAAAGGAGAAATGTAATGATCCCTTCATTTTAAAAAACTAATAATGGGACTCTGCTTCTCCAGATCTATGGGTGCAAAAGTTTCAAAATTGTATCCTAACATAGTAGCTGCAATTTTTGTATTTATTTTGTCTGGTGGCAAATAACAACACAAGGTGAAACCAGCCCTGTGGTTCTCCACCTCTTTTAATTAGGACCGACAGCTCGTAATACAGATGCCTTAGTTATATATTTAAAACAAACAAACAATCAAGCAAAAAACAAACAAAAAACAAACAAAAAAACAACCCGGAAAGGTTTATCAGTGTATCAGACTGTGCAGTGATAACTTTATTTATAGCCTAGTTCATTTATGACTGTAAGTAAACCTGACTTCCACACACAGCAAAGTGTGAAATAACCAAATTAATCACAGATGTAAGTGCCCAAGGAAAAGAGATTTTGAGAAGATCAAAGGTATGAAATGAGAAACAGAAAAGGATGGGGAAGAGGCTGTTTATGGATTACAAGGCTGAAGAGAAACTCAGAAATAGCCCTCAGAAACAAGGCTTGAAGGCAGGGCAGCTATTGATTTTTTTTCTTAACCAAGATGCCATTTATACTGAACAAGAATTAAAGCATAGGCACACTAAACAGATTAAAATCTTCTACATCCCTTTTGCTTGTGGCCTCTGAATTTATCTGTCTGGTCCCACTCACAACCTGAGTCCTGGCTACTGCTTGAAAGGGGACGACATGGGAGAAGGTGCAGTTACTTGGGCTTGAGTGTTTGATGCAAGACCCCTGAGCTCAGGGTCTCGGGGGGAAGTTGGGAACACACTGGAGATTTCTCCATGTGGATGCTGGTGGGCTCTGTCTGTGATTCAGAGGCAGTGTCAGTGGAATGTATCAACAGTGGCATGTGGCAGTGTCTGCTCTTCTTAGGTCAATGAGATGCAGGATTTTCAGGTCATAATAAACTTAGTGAAAATAGGATGGTTCCAAATGTCTTTGAAGATATCTCTGCTCTTACAGAGGGTGTACACTTAAATCTGGAAGGATCACTTCAGGCACCACCACTGAAAACATTGGCTGCTAGAAGTTCAGGCTTTCACAGAATAAACCAGAGAAAAGTTGCAGGCAGAAAACATGTTTTATGTAAATACCAAAACATCTCAGTAGAGCCAGCACAACATAGGTAAAAGTTACTTCTTCCAGATTTGCATTTTGCCTCAGTTTCAGTACACATTACAACCAAAGTAAAATTGGAACATCAGAAATGTAAAACAATGTTTGGAAGGTTTAGTTTGGATAAAAATGTATAGATAACAATTCTTTCAAAGTGCAGTCAACTCCTCTTATACTGTCAACATGATACTTGACTATGCACAAACACAAGCTGCTGCAATGACAATTTTATACCCTATTGTACAACTCCAATCAGCCCTGGTGTTTCAAAACAAGACAATTTGTCTTGCTGTAAATACAAAAAGAATTATACAAATGTATCTTTCTGCTTTATTATCCTGGAAACCTCATAGATCATATTAAATGTTTGGTGTGTGGCAGTCCAAGGTGAAAAACAGGAAAAAAGACGGCATTTAATTTGGCTTCTTGCTATGTTTACCTCTATCATATGTGGGATTAAGTTGTCATTTATGCAGCTTTAACAATTTTTTTATTCCTTTTGAAGTTTGTGAAATGCAGGCTGGATGAATTGCATTATATTTCCTGAGTTCTCTCAGCATTAGAAGTCATTAAAAGGAGTGTTGTAACTACCTGGGAGAGGAAATGCAAGAAAAATAATATGGATCTCAGCAAGCAAAAACTTCTCCTGTTAAATCTGACATACAGAATGTCACAAAAACATTTTTCAGAAACGTGCTGACTTTTGAAGGCTTGTGGGCATGTTTCTCAATTGGCAATCCAAAAAATTTGATCAACAAAGTATACAAAGAGTCATGGAAGTGGGTGTCAGCAGCTCACAGAGCAGGTGCCAGTTCATTGTGAAGATGCCTTAGCAGTGAGCCTCAGGGAGGTTGAAGGCTGAGATGGAAGCACCATTGCAGGAGTGTTTAGGGTCAGGTATTTCTTGATGCATGGAGAAAAATGGCTTAATGAAGGAATGAGAGATGGAGTAAGAAGTGGTTATTACACACAGCTGAAGTGTTCTTGGTCTTTGACAGTTGCTTTGGTCTGATTTCGTGTTTTCTCAGTTTTGTTTGGCATTATACTAAACTGTGTCGTTTATTTGCAGCCTTTCCTTCTGATGTCACTTGGCCCAGCCAAGAGTTATGCATGTGGCACAAGCTGCTCAGATGCTTGACACGTGCTTTGCTTCTGGCCTCCAAGGGATTGAAAGAGGGAGCTGGTGCACAGAACAGAGTGGAGAAGAATATTGGGCAAAGAGCAGTGGCTGCTTGAGGACAAGTGCCTCTTAGCTACTGAAACAAAAAAGCCACCCTGAAGTAAAGCTAGGTGGTCAGTAATCACAGTGGAATAGATCTGGGTTGTTTTTTTTTTTCAGCTGAAATGTTCATTTCTGAAAAGCATGGCTCAGTCCTGCACAGGACATCTTTATAGAAGTCCTATGGACTTTTCCTTTTACCAAACAGACTTTCTTTACACACAGCAGTCAATTTTTAAAAGTGTGTTATTCTGCAAAATTGCTTCTTGCACTCTGCTATTATTTGCAAATTGCACATTATTCAATAGCATTTGTAATGTGTACCTTACTGTAATTATTTTACCACTATAGAATTTCCATATTATAAATATTCCTTTTCCTATCAGGCTTCAGTTGATGCATCTGTAGGAATAGCAATCTTTATACATATCATTAACAGCAAGCCAGAGAGACACTTATTTGCCCTGATAGCTTTTTGCATCAGTCCTGTCTGACTTGGGTATGGATACTGCTTTGTTAATAAACTGAATTGATAAGTAGATGGTAATTGTACTCAATGTCTATGGTTTGGAAAATCTGTTCCGTACAGCTTCTGAAATATGGTTACACAAAATCAGAAGGATGGACAACTTGGAAATAAATATGCACTTATATCCTATAACCAACATGGGATTCTCTCATGTTGAGGGGAGGAGGTGTTAAAGCTTTATTCTTTTGACTGTGGCTGGCTGTCATCTGCATATCAACTCATTATTGGAATCCAAGTGAATTTCTAGCTATACTTCATGTTACATTAATAAATAAAGAATTGGAAAGTGTTATTTTGTGTAGATTTATAGTGCTGTGAAACATTGTTGCCACTGGCTTTCTTAATCACATGCAGTAATCAAAAGACAAAACTGTGCAACATTAAGACACTGATTTCAATCAACAATAGTCAAGAAAAGAAAAGAGACAAAGGGAGGGAAAGGAAAGAAAAAGGGAAAGGGAAGGGAAAAGAGAAAGAGAGAGAGAGAGAGAAAGAAAGAAAGAAAAGAAAGAGAAAGAAAGAAAGAGAAAGAAAGAAAGAAAGAAAGAAAGAAAGAAAGAAAGAAAGAAAGAAAGAAAGAAAGAAAGAAAGAAAGAAAGAAAGAAAGAAAGAAAGAAAGAAAGAAAGAAAGAAAGAAAGAAAGAAAGAAAGAAAGAAAGAAAGAAAGAAAGAAAGAAAAAAAGAAAGAAAGAAAGAAAGAAAGAAAGAAAAAGAAAGAGAAAGAGAGAAAGAGAGAGAGAGAAAGAGAGAGAGAGAGAAAGAAAAAGAAAGAAAGAGAGAAAGAGAGAAAGAAAGAGAGAAAGAGAGAAAGAAAGAGAGAAAGAAAGAGAGAAAGAAAGAGAGAAAGAAAGAAAGAAAGAAAGAAAGAAAGAAAGAAAGAAAGAAAGAAAGAAAGAAAGAGAGAAAGAGAGAGAAAGAGAGAGAGAAAGAGAGAGAGAGAGAGAAAGAGAGACAGAGAGAAAGAAAGAAAGAAAGAGAAAGAGAGAGAGAGAAAAAGAAAAGCATCAAATTGGAGCTCTGAAAACAAGCCCTGGCCCTGCTAGCATGTATATATATATGTATATATGTAAACCTAGTAGCTATGTAGTTAATTATGTTAATGCATAGTTAAAGTAGTGAAACATTGTGTGCTCTATTCATATCTTCAGTATTAAGATAATGATTTTATTTGGGGGTAGGGGTGGGGGAGGGGGAAACTCCTGTAACTGTAGGATTGATTATAAGAACCGTAAAATAGCTTAAGAGATCTTAAAAGACTTCAGATTACAACAGTGATTTTGCTTGGTCTTTTTCTTGCCATCCAAGAAAGCAGTTTGTGATTTTGCTCTGACAGATGGGAATAACTAAATAACCTCTTAAAAATGGAAGTAATTGCTCTTAAAATGTTACTTTTTAAAACCTGGAGAGGTTTACAGCTGCAAAAGATCAAAATAAGTAGGGCATTCTTGTAATATTTTTCCTAGAGCTGGTTGAATTTGCAGAAAACAACTTGACTATAGGTTTGCCTTATTTCTCCAGTGCTGTCAAATCCATCAAGTGATTGAGCCACTGAAAAAGAAGGAAAGTAAAACAGAATCAGGAAAACAGAGCAAAGCAAATGTACAGAAGTGTTCTGAGCCCTACAATTTAACAATACAATAGATACAATTGTATCTGTGCTGTTTGTTCATTTTGTAAGTCTGCAAATGTGTTTCTGTTACTCTACTTTTACTTGCTAAATGTCATTTCTAATATAAAGAAATACTATAATTTGAGGAGGCCTCACAGATACATTTAAATATACTAAATCTAATTTTTCAGTTTCTTAATACCCAAACAAAATTACATAGCTGTAAGCAAAACCAAAATGTAATTGTGTTAGTGTGTGTTTGTTATTTGTTTATATTTATAATGCCTCAAAGGCATATTCATGACACAGTACCCCATTCCAAGAAGCACTGCATAAACACAGAATAGAAACAGTACCTCTGCCTCTAAGAATTTGTGATCTAAATTTAAGACAAGAGAGGAAATACTTCTAGGAAAAATCATAGATTTAGAAATTGCAGATTTAGGTTAGACATCAGGAAAAAATTCTTTGCTGTGAAGGTGGTGAGCCACTGGCACAGGTTGCCCAGGGAAGTTGGGGATGTCCCCTCCCTGGAAGTGCTCAAGGCCAGGTTGGATGCGGCTTTGAGCAAACTGGTCTGGTGGGAGGTGTCCCTGGCAGGGGGGTTGGAACTGGATGATGTTCAAGGTCCCTTCCAGCCCAAAACATTCTATGATTCTAAAATGAAGGTATTAAAAGGAAGTGGAGTTTGGCTGAGCTAAAGGAAGAGTGGATGTTCAAGAATGGGGAATATCACAAGAGATCCTTTGCAGTATACACCAAAGGTGCCTTGTAGAGGAAAAAGTAGTGCAGAAAGAAGAGGAAGAGGCATGTCACTGGAGAGGCATGAAGAGTAGAACCTTGCTAAAAAGACATCAGACCTAATGCATTATAAGCAACACACAAGTTGGATGTCAGGATGTGCAAGTTGGGAAGGGCAAGCGGGAGCGCTGGGGGTGCCTGGAGAGTGAGAGCAGCAGGGAGTGGGTGTGCTGAAGATGAATCCTTTTGTGAATAAAGGAGATAAACCACAGCTGAAGGTCAAATGATCTCATGGTGATGGGAACAAGGAGGGCAGGTCCAGATTGAAGTCATTAGGAAGAGAATTAGTCAGCTTGTTAATGCTTGGGGTAGATAAACCACCTCATTGCTGAACTTTTACTATTATTTTGGCTCTATAGTCATTAGTGATCACAGTCTTGGGATTGCAACAAGTTTCCAAGGTTTATATCACTAATAATAACTCATACAGCTTTTTGGTTTGGAAGAATTTTAGGAACAACACAGGTGAACCTAATTTTCTAAGTGAGAATGAAATTAAAGCCACATTTTTTCTTTTAACTTCAGTTATTTTTGGTTACAATAACTGAAGCTGACTGGCCAGGAATTCTTACTTACTCTGTTTCTCTCAACTTTAATAGATGTTCCTGGTTGGGGTATTCTACAGAATAAAATGACATAAAATCTTACATACCAAATCTACCTCTTTCTTTTTTTTTCCCCTCAGTGTATTAAGTTCTTCTTAGTTTTCCTTACAACTTCTCTCTGTATTTTTCTAAATATTGTTCTTCTATTATTGGTAGTAGGTCCTTTCCTGTGCAGAAGCTATCCACCAACTGCTGAAACCAAGCCTTTAATTTTAGTGGCAGAGGCCTGGCAGGGAGACTGCATCCAGAGTGAAAGCAAGGAAGATTGACAAATACTTATTTCATAATTATACTGAAGTATTTAATAGTAAAGCATTAACTACTGGGATTAAAGCTGAAGCTTTATAAATGTGTTAGACAAACATGTCTTGCAACAAAAAGGCTTAAAGTCAGGCAGAGAGGTTTTTTTTCTGGAAGCCTTCAGGGTACCTGCCTCCCTCCCATTGCTTTGAGATCTGCTTTTCTAGGCACGTAAAATGAGGGTGCAAGTTTGGATCCTGAGAGGGTGTTTGGCCTCTCGAACTAGTTGAGCTCTGAGGATAACTTTCATTAAAATGAATTGTTCTCTCTATTTTATTAACAACTCTTGCAGCTGCCTGCAAATTTTTCATTTTCTGTAGGTGATATTAATCACAGCGTGCCCGTAATGTGCTGCTGCTTATCGTGAACAAATACAATTAAACTATATAAAAATTCCATAAGGGATTCTTTAAATACATTTATTCCTATGTGAATATTAATCACTTTTTTTTCCACTTAGCAGCAGATGTTCACTCTTTCCATTTGACTTCCCTTTTCTAGCACATGCTGCGTGACTGAGGTACAAGTTACATAGCATAGTGCAAGTGTTTGGCATGGGTTTGAGCTGTTTAGGGAGTTGTCACTCATGGCCCTCAGTTTTCACTTGATCCCTTGTCATATGGGCCTAGGAGTAAAGCCATACAGGTTCATGTAGTCATATACTGCTATTTGCAGTATAAAGAATATAATGCATACTCTGTATGCACTAATGCATACACTTTTGTGTTGGGAAGGATCATCTCGTGGCTGCTGAGTGTCAAAGGTGACTGTTCAGAATGGTGCATCCTCTAATGCTTGAGCTGAAAACAACAGCAAAGCTTCTGCTTTGTTAAGCCAGAAATTTTCCTGTGGGGAAAAGGCCACACAGGGGCTGAAGGATATTGGGGCTTCTCTTTAGAAAGCCTCTTTTGTGCACTTGGCCAAGGTGGCATGCAAATATTTAAAACTTCAGACTGATGCTCAAAGAAACTCTCTTCTCTTACCACAAAGATGGTTTTGTCATGATGTTTCCTACACTGGAAAATAGGAAACTACACTGGTAGTTTCATTGTTTTGTGCACGGAACACTGCATAACCCCTTAATTATGGGGGTGAGTTTCTTTTCAATTAGTCTCGTAGAGGATGGCTGTAAACCTCTTTGGAAAATGAAGTACAGTTACAAAGATTTTTCATAGCCATGGTGGAAAAACATCTTCATTGTGTAATCAGACTGATAGGCAAATTATATAATTTGAATTTCTAAAAACTACAGTCAAGGAATATTGCTTGGGGGGAAAAAAACCTCAAAACGCTTTCTAATAATGTACTTAGCCAAAAGGTAAGCTGCAATGTATTCCCAGCCTATGGGTTAGTAAAAATGTGACCATTCAGACTCTTCTTTTAAAAGATCTGTTTGCAATCAAACACTAGGCAAAACATAGCTGGCATGAAGCAGAAACGTTTAAGATTATTGGCTTTAAATATAAAGAGAAAAATACAAAATTTCTGGCACAAAAGCAGTAGCAACTCCTTTCGCATGCAAAGCAATGAGAAAGGTGGAGAAAAAATATAAATCCATCAAAATATGTCAGTTCCCAGTCTTCTTAAGGAAATTACATGGAAATGTAGCTTTAGTAACTTATTTTATAGCCATAGAAAAAGGACAGACATACTGGCAGTTCTTGAATTGCTGGCTTCAATCCCCTGCAATATGTTGGTGGTTTGCATTCAGAAGGGGTGATGATGAAGTCCAAATCTGACAAGCAGCCACACTGCTTTCCCCAGATGTTTTCTGGGCTTAAATCTGGCTTCGTTCCCCTCCTTCTCCTTGAGCTTCAAATATGAAGGTGGTGTGGAAGGTACTGTTGTCACCTGGATATTGCATTGCTCCCAGAACCACATCCTGGGCAAAATTACTGACTCAGATGTGAGCTTGGTAAAAGGAGATAATGGATGCATGAAGAAATATTCTCAAGAATTAGCTGGGATGCTGTTCTTGCCCTCTGTTACCAGTTAGTGGTTTTTGTGTGCTGTGTGTAGGAAAGACAGACTGATAACTTGGTGATGCTTTTGGAAATGTGATGGTGACAAGAGGGACAAGTGAGTGAGAAGTCCTGAGGGAGGACAGTGGTAGCAACATGTCTTGTGAAAAAGATGCTCTGATTCTCCATACTTGTGTGAGGCAAATGGTATTACAGTGAAGCTGCTTTTGCTGATCTCCAGCTTTGCCATGCCACGTGGGAAGCACAGTACTTTCCCATCTTGCAGCACCAGCAGAGAGTGTCCACCAGAAGATGCCAGAGAAGAGAGATGGCAGGGATGAAGGCCATAACTGCCAGCTGAAAACTTTATCTGAAAGTTGTATCCTGGTTCAGCTAATTATAACTTCCCTCTCCTTGTCTGTTCAGCTTCAGGCAATAATCATTAGAGCTGTATAAGTGTGTTTATATTTACTGAGAAACAGCAAATTTGCTGAACAATGTGATTTAAAGTCTCAGAAGCATTTGAATGCATCAAATAACTGGCTGGAAAAAATCCAAAGCTTAATTGGAAGTTTTCTCTTTGTTAATCCCATAACTAATTTGGTGATTAGGGAATTCACCCTTGATGTGGGAGAACTTTTTTCAGTTCCCCTCTACCTCAGGGGCACAAACTCAAACTTTCCAAATCTGAAATACAGCTAAGCAACAGATCTCATCCTCCACTTTTCCTACCAACATTTTACTGTGGATAAGAGGACGGCCACTGTGACAAGGACTAGGACCTGTATGCCTGCAATCTGATCACATAAACTAGAGTACTTTTCTCCTTGCTTTCTGTTTCATTTGCTGATAAAGCTTTTTGTGCAAAAAAGGAACAGCTCCAACAAAATATTAAGGACGTTATTTGGGGCTCTCATGTAGTATTCTGCTCTGGGATATTTACTAAGAAGAGAGACTTTGATAGAAATTCTTACTCTAAACTACTTTGAGAAGGGATTTTAGTCCAGATCTTTTGCCTTTAACCAAATACATTATCTTGACAAAATTTTACATGGGTAAGTTGGGTAAGGGTAAGGTTCTGAGTCATCTTCAGCTGCTTCCTAGATGAGTGTAAGGAGCAGTTCAGAGGCTACCTGAACTCAAATACCTCTGTCTTACTCAGTAATTCCTAGATGATTCCTTCATGATCCTGTCCAGTTTTTACATCTGGATTTGTTCATTTAGGGTGGGGGAGAATAAATGACTGAAGGAAGGTAGGCATTGAATACTTAGTTTCCCTGCATAATCCATTACATGCTTTCTTTTCCCATAACAGAAATAAACTCCATTTCCCTATTCCTTTGACTATTTCTTCTAACTATTGACCTTTTTTGTTGCCTACTATGTTCCTCAGAAACTATAGCTTGTCCTGTATTGTTCCTACATGGTGGTACTATTCCTCAGTTGGCCTTTTTTTTTTTTTTTTTTTTAGCGGTTTTATTTTGTTTTGGGTTTTGGTTGGTTGGTTGGCTTCCACTTCATTTTCCCAATTACTTCCCTGAAGTAGAAAATCTAAAATATTTGCTTCTCTACTAGCTCGCTGCTTCTTTAGGAATGGTCTCTTGCAATACCTCCCCAAGCTTGGATTGTCCCCTAAGCATTTCTACTGATAACAGAAATCAGTTCCTTTGACACCTTCTGAAATGTTAACTTCCCACCATGACTTTAGACATGCTCTTCATGGCCTTTATCTTCAACCAAGTCAAAACCCTGCCTTCCATATCTTTCAGAAGCTGAAAGTGAGAACAAACCTTACTTTAGTTTCTGAAACAGACTGCTGTATGCTTGGGCTTTTAACTTCAATTTGCTGTGTTTGCTTTTTGTGCATAGAAGGGCTGTGCTGTTGGACTGTTGAATTAGTTGTTCATCTGGGATTAGGATTTTAGCCAACGAAATCCTTAATTATTAAACACTGTGCTTCTTTACAGTTTCCAGAATACCATTTTTATTAGAAGATTCTGTTTCAGTTTGAGTTTCATGTGAAATGTTAGTAATTACTGTCAGTTTCAGAACAATAAAATGTTAATTAAAGATCTGAATTGTAGGAAAAATTGGGAAAATTTGGATAATTAAACAATATGATCATTAATAATTATTCCATTTGTATGGGTATGTAATGTAAAATTTTTAGAAATAAAATGTGAACTATTTTAAATATTTTAAATATGGGAAATAACTACATGCCAGTGTTTGCACTGCAAAATATTCACAACATATCAAAATATATTTGAAATCACTTTGCCTAAAAATATATATGTACAGAAAGAACTTTTGGGGGCTTTGTGTTTGTAGTGGCTTTCTAATTATAAGTAAAACATATCTTTTACCTCAATTAAATTGCTACCTCCAAGTCCTACCTTCATCCTTTGCTCATCTTAGAAAATAATCTTCCAAAAGACAGAGTGAGCTCTTTCCCAAGAAAAGACAGGCAGGAGAAGGACACAGTAGGTAATGTGACAGCCCTGTTATTTCTTTTGTGTCCTGAAATGGTGCTGTACAGAAAAAGCAAAGCACCTGGAAATACCAATGATGAATTATTCTGCTAAAATACATTGAATCATCCATATATTCTGGGGAAAGTGACAATTCTGCAAATAAGTGGAGACAATTCTACAAAATCCTCTACTAAAATATTATTTAATACTGTGAGTAAAACCACAGACTAAGCACTTCATCCCACGATGGATCCTTTTCCCAGCAGCTGACTGCTGAGCAGTCTTTTAGATGTGCCTTACTTTATGCAGGAATCTGACCCTTCTGGAAATCCTCTCCCTCTTGCAGGTTTGCTGAAGTGCTCCTGACTGCTTCTTGAAAATACAGAAACCAAAATACTTTTTCACTGTGTAGAAGCTAGTAGTGTTTTCTTCTGATACTGAGCCAACACCAGGTGTACAAGTTAACACAGGAGATGTCAGAATTCTGCTAGTATGAATTTGAAGAGGTAAGGCAAATGCCACATTAATTCTCTTCTGCCCTAAAGACTGTAATCTGTGATGACTGATAGAAGTGTTTTGAAAAGAGCATTTCAGATAACAAAGCACTGAAGAATACTGATGAGAAGGTATTTATTGTAAATTCTGTGAATGATGGTGTCTTACAATGTTACAGAACAGGTGTTTTCTTTTTCAGCAAAAGTAAAATTGTCTGGTGTTTTTAATAATTTTTTAGTGAGGAATCTCAGTATTTTGACACGTTCTGCTGCCTGTTTAAGCTGAGATTGATCTACTAAAGACAAGAAATCTTTCCCTTTCTAATTCTAGTGTTCCAAGAGCTCCATGTCCTTCTTGGGGTGAGGGCTCCATAACAAGATGCAGTACTCCAGGTGAGGTCTCATGAGGGTGGAATAGAGGGGGAGAATCATCTGCCCTGACTGGCTGGCCACACTTCTTTTGATGCAGCCTGGGACATGATTTAAATCAAATTTGATTTAAAGTCCTTTATGATTTAAATCAAGGCTGTGTTTTTGCATTATGTGAGTTAAGTGAATCTATTTTGAAATTTGTGATTCTGATTTGCTCTGGACTCTGACTTGATAGCAGATGCCAATTTCCTGCCCAGAACAAATTTTACAGCTCAATTCCTTTTTCCCTAGTTGTTTCAAAGTGGGAGAGCAAAGGGTCAGAGTTGATTGAATCTATAGCCAGGCCTCCTGTACTGCATGTTTTGTTTTATTTGGTCTTTGTTTTCAATTTAAGGCAGACACACTCAAGATGCAAGACAGAAAGATCTGCTTTTTTTTTTTTTTTAATGTAAGGTGGGTTTTATTAATTTAAAATTTTAAAAAAAACAATAATATTCAGAAATCCTGATTAGTCAAGGATTCATGCTAATAAGCAGAGGCGGGATTTTTGCATCTTCCGTGCTTTCCTTCAGGTTTCAGTAGAGTGTTTCCCTCCTGCAACTATCACCTTTTCCATAATTTTTTATTATTAATTTAAGCTAGGGAAGGTGGTAGGTTGTCATTCCCAACCTCCAGTTTTTCTTCAGATCATCAAAAAACAGGGACAAAGTGACCTCCAGATGCCCTCCAAGAGGCTACCATATTTTATGGTGCTTTTTGTAAAGCAGATGCTGGTCTGAGGAGCTGAACAGGAACCCTCAGGTATGTCAGTATGGTCACAATACTTTCAGGTGCAGAAAATGACAGGGAATTGCTGTTGGGAATTTTTGATCATGCTGGTGCGCTTAGTTGGATGGGTGTAATTCAAGCTTGTTCAAATGACTGTAATTAGTCTGTCTGAGTTAATGAAGCAGCTATTACGCTTTATGAAGCAGAGATTTATAATTTTGGCATCAGTGATACTTTGGAAACTTAAGAATTAATCAAGGAAATTTTTTTATAAAAATGTAGACTGTATACATAAATGCTGCTGCATAGGGGAAGAAACAGGGTAGCAAAATTTGAAACTTCATTAAAAAATAATAATATGTGCATCAGATATTAGAAATATCTTTAACAATGAGGGTGATGAAACACTGGAATGCTGAAGGTGATGCCAAAATTTTCATAAGGAGTGCTGAAAGTTTTTAAGAAAAACTGTCAGGAAGGCACTCGTGCATATTCATGGCTAGATGACCTTTTGAGTTACTTATTGATTTTATTCACCACAATTTATATATACAGGTAGTTCAGGGCTAGATATGCAGTTTCAAGCCATAGATTTCAGATAATTTCTGCTTTTGTGGAAATTCAGGTGAGGCGTGGATCATGAGTTGTTTATGATGCAGCTTCTGCAATTTTTAGATGTCCATGAATCAGTATGAGATTAGGCTACCCTGCTGGGTTAAGAATTCAATACCTATAGTTTGAGCCCAGACAGAAACCCAGTCTGATGACTTTCAAGGGCTGTCTAATTGCATTCTTGAAGGTATTAGTTATTTACTAAGATCTCTACATGCTTAATTCCAGTGGCCTAGGAAGATTCAGGCTATGTAATTATTATCAGATGATATCATCAGGGATCAGTGTTGGGCCCAGTTCTGTTTAATATCTTTATTGATGATTTAGACGAGGGGATTGAGTCCATCATCAGCAAATTTGCAGATGACACTAAGCTGGGGGGGAGTGTGGATCAGCTGGAAGGCAGGAGGGCTCTGCAGAGGGACCTGGACAGGCTGGAGAGTTGGGCTGATTCCAACGGGATGAGGTTCAACACGGCCAAGTGCCGGGTCCTGCACTTTGGCCACAACAACCCCATGGGGAGCTCCAGGCTGGGCACAGAGTGGCTGAGAGCAGCCAGGCAGAGAGGGACCTGGGAGTCTGGATTGACAGGAAGCTGAACAGGAGCCAGCAGTGTGCCCAGGTGGCCAAGAAGGCCAATGGCATCCTGGCCTGGATCAGGAACAGCGTGGCCAGCAGGTCCAGGGAAGGGATTCTGCCCCTGTACTCAGCCCTGGTGAGGCCACAGCTCGAGTCCTGTGTCCAGTTCTGGGCCCCTCAGTTCAGGAAGGAGATTGAGGTCCTGGAGCAGGTCCAAAGGAGGGCAACCAGGCTGGTGAAGGGACTCCAGCACAAGTCCTGTGAGGAGAGGCTGAGGGAGCTGGGGGTGTTCAGCCTGGAGAAGAGGAGGCTCAGGGGAGACCTCATCGCTCTCTACAACTCCCTGAAAGGAGGCTGGAGCCAGGGGGTGTTGGGCTCTTTTCCCAGGCAACTTTCAACAAGACAAGAGGGCATGGACTTAAGTTGTGCCAGGGGAAGTTTAGGTTAGATATTAGAAAGAATTTCTTCATGGAGAGGGTGATCAGACATTGGATTGGGCTGCCCAGGGAAGCAGTGGATTCTCCATCCCTGGAGATATTTAAAAAGAGACTGGATGTGGCACTCAGTGCCATGGTCTGGTAACCATAGTAGTAGTGCATCAAGGGTTGGACTTGATCTCTGAGGTCCCTTCCAACCCAGCTGATTCCATGATTCCATGATTTTATGAATTTAGGAAAGTGGTGTGTAAGTCTTGAAGAGATGCCCAGGAAACAAGGTATGAGCAGGCCTGAGATGGATTTTAATGGTAGGCACTTCTTTCTACATTATTGTTCATGGTTTGATCTGTCAGCCACGGGGTGTGGGACAGGTCCTGGCTTACTGATAAACATGGAGAAGAAAGACTTAACCTCCTGGTAAGGGAATTGTCCTGATTATTAGGTCTTAAGCTTTCCTCAGCAAGAGCTTTCACCTTCTGTGCTGAAGGAAGCGGAGCCCAGGTAGGAGGCAGATAAAACCAACACTGGTTTAATGAGTAAGGAGGATGGCAAACTGATCTTAGCAGCTCCGAGGTCACCAGACTGTGGGTGTAAATTACACTATTACTGATAAAAGCTAAACACAGCCTTGGCTCTGAGTGGCCAAAGATGCCTCACATTTCCCATTCTCCATTCTCTCACTGAAGGAAATAGATGCACAACTTGAGCTGGCATAGGCTCCCTCTCAAAGTGGACAAGTTCCTTCTGAGTTAATAGAGGCAAGAAGATATTCCTGTTGTCTTGAATTTCAGATGGACTTATTTGCTCCAGAGAAAAAATGTAAGTAGTTGTGGTGGGCTGACAGGATGCTCTTGCTCCCTTGCTCTGATCCACATGATTAAATTAGGCACAAAATTATTGTGAGTTGGATTCAGCTCTTCTGTTTCTTAAAAGAATATTTTTATTTGCTTTCCATAGTTGGAAGGCAGTGGATGCAAACACTGATATAAAAATGATATTAAATACATTCCCAGTACATGCAGAAAGTTCAGGTCATCAAGCAAGTGCTGATGGTCACTAGGAGTGGCAGTCTCATGCAAGGGAAAGACAAAAGGAAAACTCTTATATACCAACTGTATGTATCAAAAATGAAGGAGTGTTGTCTACTCAGCCTGAAAACAACCTAGGTGAAGAATATTTGACTTCTGTAGGGCACGACCCTTCAGGCTGGAGGTGGACCCCAGAGAGACAGCAGCCAGCTGTGTGGGAAGTGGTTGAGTGGTGGTGCAGAATCAGAGACCTGCAGATGCCATATACCTTCTGTTCCCAAACCCCTCTCAGTGCTGCCTCCTTTCCATTTGCAGTACTTACTCTGGTGAGGCTTATAACCTGGAATGTTACTGAGATCCACTAACTTTCTCAAAAAAATCTCCCAACCACTTCTAGTTGAGGTCCTCACTGCTACTTGGTGAAATGTGTTTGCAGACCCATAGGAAAAAGCACAGTTAGACAGTATGGCAGTAGGATAAATTTTTCCCTCATCCAGCTCCTGTTAAGAATATTTTTATTCTGTTCTATAAGGAAAAGTGTCTTTGATTCTCAGATAAAGTTTAAGGCCTGAGTTAGTCATGCAGTATAAAACACTGGCTCAAATTCTGACAATTTTGACAGATTAGTAAAAGAATATAATGTACTTAAAGGCATAGACACTAAAACCTGAAGTCCATTCTCATAAACTCATTGTTAAAGTAGTCATATTTAGTAATGCATGTGCATCACAACAGAAGACTTGCTGTTACAGAAGGTGGTGAAAGAGAACAGGAGCTAGTAATTTCCATTCTGAGTTCTTCCTAAGACTAAGAAGAAGGGAGGAAACTAAGAAGAGTAGAAGATAAAATAATTTTAAAACTAGGTAGCCAAAGCGGCTGGAAGCAAGGAAGAAGGTGACAGCTCACAGTAAGAAATTAATTAGATTTCCTTTTCCTTTTTTAGCAAAAGATCTAAAAATCTTTTTACCATTTTTACATTTTTTTCTGCTTTTCTATGAATATAACAGTAAAAGATGAACTGACAAACTACATAAACAAATAGTAAAATTAACTTTTTTTGCTGCCTTGTTTCAGTCACTGTCATGTAAGATTTTAGTGATAACATTGTCTGATGTTTTCACATAGCTTTCTGATTCTTTTCAAGTTGACCGAGCCCATTGAGCATTGGAATTCTGTAAGCAGATCTCTGGTATTATTAAATTTGGCTGTTACATGTGTGCATCTAAACAAGGACAACATGAACCTGTATTAAATTTGGTTTGAGTCATGCATAATTCCTCAGAACCTCATCTCGAAATGGCGTACTCTTCTCTTTCTCCCTAAGAAAGGTGCTACAGCACTTGTATTTCTTTGGCATAAATCAATAAATCAGAACAACTCCAACTGTGATACCTCAGGGTAAAAAAAATTAAAACTCATTTGAATGCTCCACTTGGAATTGAATTGTGTACAAGTTATATTAATGAAACTGAGCTTTTCTTAGTACGTTTTGTTTATATATGATGCTATTTCTAGAAAGTGTGCTGTACATGTCAGTGTAATATACTGTAAATATTACACAGATCTTTTTGGCATTCATCTGTAGGAAGCAAGGTGGAGTTCTGTAGCATTAAAGGTGATGACATAAAGTCTGGGATACGAAAGGACTGAGTTTTTTCCAAATATATGGATGATGCTGGCCTCCTTTGCAAGGTGAGTGAGACTTGCTCCAAGTATTGAGATAACTTTATTAAACCAATTGGAAGGCACTCAATGTAGCCATTTGGTTTAGTGGAGAAGAAATGTTATTAGGTTGGCCTGTATTATTTCTGCTGTGATCCAATTACTTGTTCTTCGGCCAGGATAGATCCTGAAAAACTGTTGTTGACCACAGTGCTTTTGATAGAAGCTCTGAGCTCTTCTTTAGTTCAGGAACAGATCAGTGGGAAGCTGCAGAGGATTTTGGGGAATGACTCTTCTTGAAAACGAGGCTGTAGCAATGGAGAAGGCGGCAAGCATTTAGATTTACAATGATGTGTGGACTACTACCAGTGCTGCTCTAATGGTGTGGGATGCATTTTGTGTGCTTTTCATGTTCATTTGTGGCACTAGCAGCAAAATGCTGGGACAAATATCTGCTCTTTTCTGGAGCACCTTACTCGGTTTGCTTTGGGCCAGTCTCTGGAAACCAATTCAGATTCCTCAGGGAACACCCCAAACATGGATGATGCAGAAGTTTGTTCTGATAATTTCAGTGTTGTTTGGGAAAGTGCTGCTACAATACCTGTAACTACTACAGGCAAAACTGTAGAGAAAATTTTTCAGAAAGTTCTTTTCATAATGTACAGAAAAGATCAAAGCTAAATGCATTGCAAAACAGGAAGGAGCTATGCAAGAAAAAGCATAGACATGAGAAGGGTGAGCTGGTTTAAATAGAAAAGATATAAAATCTTTAATGATAGATTAATGTAATGACAGTAGTGAAAAAATAAGCAAGTGTGTCTGAAGTGTTTTGTTTTAATCTTCTTTTACATTTGTCTCCAGAAGAAAGACTAAAGAATAAGAAGAGCTGTAGCCATTCATAATTAGTTTTTCTATTGAAACAATCTTTCACGCTCATTTTTGAGTCTTCTCTTTGTAAACCCAGAATACTGTTTCTGCAGAACATCAGTTCAGGCAGTTTAATCATTAGCAAGCTCAAATCAAATTATCCTGTTTAATTTTTGCTATACAGAAAATTTTGTTTGATACATTTCATATTTGCTTATTATTTCACTCATGATTTGTGCCCTTCTCATTTGGATGGAAATGGGTGTTAAAAAAAAAAAAAAAAAAGAGCTCAAATTTAATTCATCTTTTTAGTGATTGTATTTATTTTACCTTTATTACCGCAGTTGTCAATGTCTATTTTTCACTTCAAAGCAGCAGCTTTACTCAATTTCATTACTTTTTCTAGTCATTGCTGGACTAAATTTTTTTAAAAACAAGATGTGTCTTTGGTAGCCTTGCTGTTGTTAGTTACCAGGAGAGCTAAGAAAACTGGCTTGCAGACAGAGCTCAGCTTCTTTGAGATACAGCCTGCAAGAGCATTTGCATCCTACATTTTTCCCTCTTCTCCTGAGCATGTCCTGAGAATAAACATCAAACAAACCCAAAACTGTAATGGCTTTGCAGCTCAGAGCCTGTTGAGATGAATCTGGAAGGTCTGTCAGCTGCCTACGTGTAGTGCTGCTCACCCATGAATACCTGTGAATGTCCTTCAAATTTTGTATTTACTAGGGCTTCCTTTTACCGTGTAATTTGTATTCATGTGTTGGCAGAGGAGAACAAGCTTTTCAGCCTTTGCAATAGAGAGTTGATGTCTTAACTTTTGATGAACTTATCCGGTCAAAGGAAATACACTCTTGACACCTGCTAGTTGTGCTGAAACCAGAATTAAGGAAAAAGCTCCAAATAAAAACTAGAAAAATGTAAATAACAGCTTTTCTCCATTCTAAACATGAAGTTAATTTAGCAGCTTAAGGGATTATCAGATACAGTGATACTCATGAAACTATATTGAACCCCCAAATTTGGCTTTTTCATAATGGTGTATTTTTTAAAATAAGTGTTACATGATTTATTAAGTTATATGTGATTCAGCAACAAATATTAACTTCTAAATCACATTTGTGTTATTTTAACATAGGACTGTTAGTTTAACCGTGTCAAAATTACTCATTTATTTGACAGCAACTGTATTTTAAACAGAGGATATTTTTTCATGAGGTTTTTCAGGTCATACTTTTTTGTCCCTTCTGACAAAAAGATGATTTGTGGAGTAACGATTATGCTTTGGGGGGCACTTTTCTAACACTTTTCAGTTTATGGGCTGTGCAATGCTTGTTTTGTGACTTAAACAGCATTATGATTTCTGTAAGCAGTTTGTCTTCATGGGTGTAATATAATCAAATTTGTATTTTGAAGCCTATAAAGCGATTACAAGAAGAAAATGCTGTGTTATTGCGGTGGAAAGGCATCTGTCTCTGATAGATGGGGTACTGAAACATATTAGCTTGATTTTTGGGGATGAGTTGGTCTCTTCACTGAGCAATCCTTTCCATACATACACAATGAGCATTAAGGTTGTATTTATTTAGTTAAAATATTCTTGCACTTGGCTGTGTTATATTAGATGTTGAAAGAAGATTAACTTCATGAGTTCTACAGTTCCCTTGGTTTTTTGAAAACTATGTTTTCAATAGCTCTGATTTATGATCTGTGACCTGCTTTGTTGTCAAAGCAACCTCCGAGTAGCTTTGAATGCGTACTTAAGTTTAACAGTTGTGATCCTCAAGGTCTTCCAGCATTTGGTCTTGTGTTAATTTACCTGCAGGGGACTATTAACTTGTCTTATTAGCTGGAGGTCGTTATTTCCTGTCTGAATGAAGTGAAATCCAATTAGCATTCTCAAATGTTTCAAATGTTAATTTGGAGAAAAGGGAAGGAAAGGGAAAGGCAGAAAGAAGAAAAAAGAGCAAAGAAATGGAGTGATTTGGCCTTTAAAATACAAAGCTGCAGTTCCATTTCTAGTTAACTGTGATGCAAAGCTGCTATGAAAAAGTTTATCTTCCAGTGTTGATGTAGGTGCACTTACTCCTGACTTCAGCTGTGTTGGGTTTTATAAAAGCATAAAATGGTTTTGGTATGAAGGAACCTTAAAGATCAAATAGTTCAAACCCCCCTGCATGGGCAGGGAAATCTCCCACCAGACCAGGCTGCTCAGAGCCCCATCCAACCTGGCCTGGAACACTTCCAGGGATGGGGCAGCCACGACTTCCTTGGGCAACCTGTGCCAGTGTCTCACCATCCTCAAATTAAAGAACCTCTTCCTAATGTCTAACACAAACCTCCCCTCCTCAAGTTTGAAACCATTTCCCCTTGTCCTCTCGCTACACACCCAGGTGTGTTTGAGTGCAGGGTTTTGTAGTGGGAGGCTGCAAGGGTGGATTCTGTGAGAAGCTGCTGGAAGCTTCCCCTTATGTCTGACAGGGCCAATGCCAGCCAGCTCCAAGATGGACCCACTGACCACTGACCCAGGTAGAGCCCATCAGTAGTGGTGGTAGTGCCTCTGTGGTAATGTAGTTAAGAAGGGGAAAAAAACCCTGTGCAACTGCAACTGTAGAGAGCAGTGAGAATATATGACAGCAACAACTCTGCAGACATCCAGGTCAGTGAAGGAGGAGGAGGAGGAGGAGGAGGTGGAGGTGCTCCAGGTTCTGGAGCAGAGATTCCCCTGCCTCTCATGGTGAAGACCACAGTGAGGCAGGCTGTCCTCTGCAGCCCGTGGAAGTCCAGATAGATGGAGCAGATATCCACTGGGACCCTGTGGAGGACCCCACACGAGAGTGAGTGGATGCCTGAAGGCAGCTGTGCCCCTGTGGAGCATCCTGCTGGAGTAGGCTCCTGGCAGGACCCCTGGCTCCATGGAGAGAGGAGTCCACACTGGAGCAGGTTTGCTGGCAGGACTTGTGAACTTTTGGAGG
The DNA here is from genome assembly GCA_023637945.1 of Phaethornis superciliosus. Classification (NCBI taxonomy): domain Eukaryota; kingdom Metazoa; phylum Chordata; class Aves; order Apodiformes; family Trochilidae; genus Phaethornis; species Phaethornis superciliosus. The sequence continues at coordinate 146,495,598 of JAJQWJ010000001.1, read as the reverse complement.
ACTCTGGATCAGTCTGTTCCTGTAGGACTACACTGCATGGAAGGGACCCGTGCCAGAGCAAGGGAAGAGTGTGAGGAGTCCTCCTGTGAGGAGGAAGAAGCAGCAGAGAAAACGTGTGATCAACTGACCAGAACTGTCTTCCTGTGCCACTGGGGAAGGAGGTAGAGAAATGGAGACTGAAGTTCAGCCCAGAGAGGAGGGAGGAATGGGGGGAAGATGTTTTAAAATTTGTTTTATATTTTCTCATTACCCTACTCTGATTTGACTGGTAGTAAACAGATTTCCCCAAGTCAAGTCTGTTTTGCCCCTGATGGTAATTGCTGAGTGATCTCTCCCTGTCCTTGTCTTGACCCATGAGCCTTTCATTACATTTTCTCTCCCCTGTCCTGCTGAGGAGGGGAGTGATAGAGTGGCTTTGGTGGGCACATGGTATCCAGACAGTGTTGACCCTAAAACAGATGAAAATCTGTCAATAGATGCCTGCTTTTCAAGAGGGCAGCTCTGCTTCCTTTAGCAAAGGCAGGCAGTGCTGTAGTTTTGATTGGTTTTCACAGAATCACAGATTCTGTGTTGAAAAGGACCTCAAAAGATCATCGAGTCCAACCTCCCTGCCAGAGCAGGATCACCTTTGGGAGAGCTGGGAAAAAAAACATCCAAATCCTGCACATGCATGAATGCTGCCATGTGCATCTGTAAAGTACATGTTCTTGGTGGTATTCAGTATTGCCAGATTTTCAGAATAACATCCATACCTGTGATACTGGTATATATGATGCTGGTATTTTACAGAATGAAGAAGTCTGTTGCACACAGATCTGCTGCTTGCAAAACAGATGCACAGGGCACAGCAACAACCTAAATTAAGATATATTAGGGGCTGCAGCTTAAGATGCATCTTGAATTCTGAACCTTTACAGTCTTACTTGCCAGCTTTGAGCCATCAAAATGTCCTCTGCTGTCCTCTTCCGGGAGTCTTATGGAGGTGCTGTTCTTTGGAAACAGGTAAATGGTGCAGTCTTGATTTTAGTCTAAGAATGTCCAAGCTTATGGGGAATTGGCTTGTCTGAGTTTAGAGGCTCTTTTTTGCCCCCTCCTTTCTTAGATTATGAAATAAAGTTTTTTTAAAAAAACTGTGTTAAAAGGTAAGCACAAGTGAGAGAACAGTCATAACTCTAACAATAAATGGTCAGGTTATGTGCCTAAACACAAACTAAGGTATGATGCCACGTATCAGAATGGGTGTTTAAATATGAAGATATGGGTTTTCTGAGAACCTGGCTCTCAGGCTGAGAGCTGACCTACTCCAAAGTCTCACTACAAATGCCTAAATCCTTTTATGAGGCTAGTGTCAGGGAGCTCAGCTGGGGTGACAGAGCAGAGGAGGGTGAAGACGCAGTTTGGGGGATGTCAAGGAATGCATGGGTTGTGATCCTGGAGGGTGGGCAGCCAACCCCTGTCCCACCTCCCACTGCATACATTTCTTCTTTTGATGTTTTTCAGCATTAAAAGGAGACCATATCAGCAGAAACTTGCTAGCTAAGTAGATTTGTAACACATAAATAGTTTTTACTTTTAGCCAGGGTAAAGGAAGCTGAGTTGATGGTACAGTCTGTTTTAGGAAGGGTGGTATCAGTAGTTTAATCTTTGTCTATTTTATAAGATATTCTATTATTTAGCTTTGTGATCCTGCTATTTCTGTATCTGTTGGACATCTACAGGGATTTATGAAGACAGAAATGGTTTCTCACTACCAGATTCCTCTAAGTAAGTTATGGCTTGTGATTCAAGATGTCTTGACCGTCAGTAATATTTTAGTGAAATCAAATATCAACTGGGGAACTCTAAATAAAAGCAAAATTACTTTCATCCAGAGGGAAGTTAATAGCTGATTTTAGATTATGGTCCTAGTTGATTACCTGTGAAAGGCTGATTCTGTTATGCAGTGCGTGGAATTTTGTGTGCAATTGTGTTCCTTGGATAAGAGTCAGGACTGCTGTTTTTCACGCAATGTGTTGCCATACAAATTGGTGGTTAAAAGTGTTGACAATACTATTATTACATATATTTAAATATTTTGTGTTTAGTTTAAGAAAAAAACACTAGCTGAGATTATTTTCTGTGCGACAGCAGAGGAATGGTGCTAAAGGTCTTCATTTCTCTGTAGCTGCCTTCAAGAGATTGCTCTGAAAATGCTGGACCTGATTTTCATTAGTAACTTAACTGTTTTTACCTTTTCAGGCAATGGAAAGTTTCCCATCGAGTAGGAGTGATTTAAAGCAACATTCAGTATCCTGTTGTTAGACAATCAGTTGATTGTGTGTTATTAGTCAGACTCAGGAGTCCATCAGCAACACTTCAATGAACACTGTTTCTCCCTGTCATCAGCTGTGACTTCTGCATTCAAAACTGATGCATGATTTTGAGGCAGAAGTGCTTGTCTGGAGAACTGAGTAACAAATGGGATATGGAACTTCTCATCTCAAGGTTACTGATTTGAATCCAGCCTTAATAATGAATAATGTTGTAGAGTTATCTAAATATCAAATAGGAAGCTGTAAGTAAGAGTGAAGCTGGTTGGATCTGGAGTGGAAAGGTGTATTTCCTAACTACCTGGCAGGTACAGTCATTATACTCTCATTTTCTTTGTACAGCCATATTTCATTGTACTCTATTTTCTTTAAAGGTTCAGTGCCAAGGCTGAAACCATCCAATTGGCAATTTTTTAGGGATAAGTCTAACAACTTCATTTTCTTGCTTTCTAAACTTATGTGAAACTACTCAGCAAAGACTTAATTTCTGTGTTAGTGTGTGGTGCTGGGCTGAGACTCCATCGGTAATAAATAGAAGGGTGTATGGTGTCTCCAGAGAAGTTAAAAAAAAAGTGTGATGTGGAAATAGAAACAAGTGTCTCTGTGGGCCTAGAGGACAGAAAAGGCTTTGGTATTTCTTGAAGTAATGCTACATATACTATTTTATATCACCTTCCACTCTCTGAGCATTAACAACCATCACCACTGGGATACCAGCAATGCAAAATTCAGAAATCCTGGAAGGAGCTTTTTCAAAGAGTGTCTTGGTCTATGTGAATTGCCTGCTAGTTCTTCCATGTGTATTAGCAGATGAGGAATACTCATGAGATGTTAAGCTTAATAATGTAAACAATGACTAAGCAGCAGGTGTGTTAGGAGGATACACAAAGAAGGGGGTTAGAAGCAGTGTAAGAATATAGTTACTGAACAGGAAAAACCATATCTGGGAATGTGCGAGCTCAAGACTTGCAGGGAATGCTCAGAAGATTTGAGCAGCAGGGAATGAAACAAGAGTGTGTTTTCCCTCATCAGGGCTGAAGAGAAAGGGTAAGGAGGAGAGTGCTCTCCTGGGTAGAGGGTGGAAGCAATCTCCACCATGACTTGGAAATGTAAGAGGAGCTCACATCTGTTAGCAAAATGCTCCAACATGGTAAGGGAAGCGTGTAAGAATGACTCATGTTTCTTTATCCTGCACCAGGTGTGTGCTGTGAGCTTTAACAGGGTACTACAAGCACTACACTGTTAATCAAGAGAGACAAAGATGTTTACATTCAAGGAGAGAAGTGTGCTTGTCAGAGGTGTTGGGCAGAGGGCAAAGGAAGGCAGAACAAGTCTTGAAGATGAAGATATAGATTGGATGAGGTCTGAGTTAATTTTTTTGCAAAGCAATTATAGCATGGGAGCCTGCTTCCAAGAGACAAACAAGAGGATCCATGGTAAGACCACATCCTAGAGCTTATCCATACTGAGGAAATCTCTTGAGCCCATTGGAACAGTAAACTGCTGCAGGAATAATTAACTTTTGAAACCCTTTCCCAGTAGAAGCTTTTTCATGTGCATCCCAGTAGAGTCATTGAAAATGAGAAAAAGGTGTAGTGCAAATATTAAAATGGAAGTAAACACCTTAAAAGAGAATTAATGTGAGACTAGTTAACTTAGCACCTAACCGTACAGTTCAGCTTCCTTCCTTTTTTTATCTCATATCAGTTCTGTACATGTTCATTGTTATTTTGCTCCTTTGTGCACTGAATACCTCACTGTATTTAAATGGATCTGTAAATGGACATTGAACCTTTTAGCTGAGAGAAGGACAACTACAGAATGCCTTGTTGTTAATATAATCCTTATACAGTGTGTAAGGCTGGCTTATAATAGCATTTAAGATGTGAAAGGCATCTAATCTATCTTCAAAATGACCACAACTTGGACTTGATGGTCTTAAAAGTCCTTTTCAACTTTAACAATTCTATGAAAAGCTACCTGCTGTTTACATTTTTCCTTACTAGTGACAAATGCACATTTCTTAAATACATTCTCTTTGAACTCTCTTGTGTCACCATGAAGCATACCTCAATCTAGTGACACATTTAAAATCTCAGTTACATTGCGAAGGAGACTGAAGCACTGGTGAAAGGAGAAAATCACCTGGGTGGTATTGAGCCTGTAGAAAAATATCCTTCATCTGCATCAGAAAGCAAAGATTTCTTCCAAAATGCAAGAACTGACCTGTTCTGCAGCTGTGCTGTCATCAGCTTCTCAAGGAATACTATTTCATTTAGTTCATGAATATAGATGGCTAATTCCTCGGGGCAACTGATTCTATTAATACAAAGCATATGCACAACTACCACTAATAGCAGAACTCTGCTTAGTTTCTGGTGGTTTAACTTTATTCACTAGAGGGAAATGGCAATCTCAGAAGGAAAGGATGCTGACAATAGGGTTCCTAAGACTGCAGGAGTTTCACTTTTGTAAATATAGATTTTTAAGGAGAATGGTAATTAATTTATGTACTTGGGTAGTTGATTTGAGACCTTCCACAACTCTTTAATTTTGAGGCAGCTGGTGAGAGAGTTTATACTCTGAGTTCATTATGGAAATTACTGTACAGTGGGGTGATTATCATGGTTAAAGTTAAGCATTGCACATAAGTGCATTCTGGGCTGACTGACAACTGGAGAAGTTGGGAAACCGACCTTGAGAAGAAAATCTCAAAACAGATACAAATATATTTCCTTTCTCAGCATAGTAAAATGTGTAATAGGAAAAAGCCATTACATAATTCCCACTACATAGGAAAGTAGAAAAACATCAATTACAGTAACAAAACATAACAACTTAAAATGTGGAAATAGTGAATCGTGAAAGGAAGGGGTCATTAAACTATCAGTGTCACCATTGCAAGACCCTATCTAAAGAGACCAAGAAGCTTTAGTCTTCTGTCTCCACAAAATACTACATTTCTGGCAGATGTAGACAGGGTTTCTTCCTACATGTAAGAAAAGGTAAAAGGTGTAGAAGTTGACCAGTGTGAAGCTGAGGGAAGAACTTCCACGTTCTCAGTAGGCATAGGAGGAATTTCCATTGTGCAGCTATTGAAAACCTTTTGTGTTTTTCTCTCAAGTGACAAGAGGTTCAGCTTCCCAAGGCATTATTGAATGGATTCCATCTTGAGTCATCAGCTTGTACAGAGAAGCTACTGTTATAGTTACAGTTAACATGTTATAGTTAACATCTCTTTTATTTGAATAGGATAACTTTTTTTTTAATTTTATTTTTATTTAACAGTAATACATTTGAAGATAAAATGAGTATCGTCTTACTCGTTACAGACTGAAATTGGCCTGTTAAATATCTAAGTAAGTGTATTATAATCTGAAGTAAATGCTAAAATCTTGAAAATTATTTGTGTCTATTACAGGATGTATTTATTCAGCTGTGTAGTTTTATTCATCTCTATTGCAGAGAATTGTAGAGTCATTGAATTGTGTTTCTTGTAGTAGAGAAAACACAAAGCACTGCTTGAGCTCTGAGAAAGGGATTGGCAGCACTAGACACTGGCTCAGTATTTGGCCTTTAGTTAAGGAAAAGAGAAAGGCTATTTTGTATTTCTGTGTGATTGTCATGGTTTTACTAGCACAGGGAGTGGGCACTGCAAGTGCAGCCTTTCTTATCTATGGGAAGATTGACCAAAAGTGCAGAGTGCAAGTGGCATCTGGGAGCAACAGCATTTTCTATCCTCATTGGACGACAGAAATGGAGTTCAGTGACTAGAGGATAAAAATGGAGCAAATTACCCTGTTCATTAGTAAAACTGGTAATTATTTTAATTCTCTAGGTGCCAAGCCTGGTAGAGATAACCACTGAAGGGGGTCACTTAGTGGAAGAATCTGTGTTGCCCCTACTGTGCCAGGCATGTTCATTAATGAAGTAGGCATACCAGTGTGGGATGTCTTTTTTTAAATTTTTAAGCTTTGCAAGCTCCTTGTAGCCCAGGTCTGTCTGTGTGTTTGACGAAGTAAGTTTGGACATGTCTGAGGAGAGAGGATATGTCAACTGTTACTGTCTGTAGCTGGGAATTTTTTCCAAGGAAAGGAGGGATTCATGTCATGCTGCAAGCAAAAGCCTGAGAGCTGTGGAGTTTGGGAACAGGGTTTCATATGGAAAGAAAGTTTGTACCATGTGGACATCTTTGGGGATAAAAGACACTCTGGAAGTAAACAATCAGGACCATCATTTCTGTGATGTTCCCTTTGTGGGACAGGGAATGGCAGCTGTAGTTGCATTAAGCTGTTCCTAGCGTAATCACCACCCCATCAGTGCATTGAGCATTCAAGTGCCTTAGCAATGTCTTCCTCTGCTAAAGCATATTAGTCTGGGAGACAGATGTTTATGTCATGTCATTTTATTCCTCATCAATCAGCAGTTTCCCAACAATCTTATTTTTTTCTTGATTATTTACTAATGAACAATAAAACCCACAGTGCCTGCAGCAATGTTTGCACAGCGGGTCGTGAAATAGCAACACACACACTTTTTTTCCTTTCTTTTCATGTTTACCACATATCAAGTCCTTTCCTAATGTCTATGTCCTTGTTTAAACCTAAATCATAGCAGGATATTTCTGTTCTTTCAGATGTTTTGTTTTAATTACAGCCACAACATTTTGGCCATTGAAGTCTTAGCAACTTGTAGCAGTCTTGGAGACCAAACCCAAGTATATCCCCTGGAGGCTATATGCTGGGATGCTGGACATTCACTTCTAATTTGTTCTGACTTCCTAAGCCTGCATTAATTCTGATTTTTTATGAAGTGAATTAAAGCTAATAGGAAGTGAAACTTCTTTCAGCTAAAATAAGGGGTTGAGGTGAAGAGGTCCAAAGATGCCATGAGGCAAGGTGGCTGCTACATCTTAGAGTGACACGTGCAAAGAATCTGTGGTCTTGAAACACACTGCCTCAGAGTATCTATCCACACAGCCCTACCCATACAGAAAGCCAGAAAATGCTTCCTCTGTCAGTCTTAAACAACAAGAGAAAAAATGCTGGCTCTGCAACAGGTATTCAGGTTTGCAACATGAAGCCACTGCTGTGAGGAGAGATGATTAGGGTGAGTGAATTTTGTTAAGAGGTGTGGGGAGTAAAGACAGACTCCTTCAATGTGAATGGCTATAGGGAGGGAGATTATAAAGCCAGTGCTCATCAAATCCATTGAAGGATGCAGGCTTCACTCCTGCAGCAGAGTATGGTGTGGTTTGTAGTCACTTGTCAGTCTTTCTGGAGTTTATTTTACAGCTTCTGACTTGCTTCTGAAGAAAACCCTTACAATGGCTTACATCAGCTGGCTTTATCCTGTCTGCATTGCATCTCTAAACTGGAACATTCAAGTGGCAGTGTTACACTCTGTAAATGTTTAAGCTAATTCAAAGTCTGCTGTGACATGATGGGTGATTATGATTTCTGAGCAAATTAGTTGAAAGTAGCTGTGGAAAAGAGTGGGGAGAGTATCTGATGGTTATTTTCAGTGCAATTGGCTGCTGGTCTCTTCCCTTGTTGACTAGATCAGTGTTAGAACTTGTCTGCTTAGAAACTTGCACCACTGCAGCTAAACAGGTTATTTTTTCCATGTTTTCAATGTTCTTTAAATTGATAAAATTGTGGCACATGGACTGGCCTTTATTTTGCATTTTGTGTATTCTTTCCCTCCAGCCAGGGACTGAAGTGCCTCTGCAGGAGATATTTTGTCTGCTCAAGGCGTGGTCCCACAGTGAAAGTCTGAGAGAACAGTATCAGAGAAGAGTTATATCTACTCACCTCCAGGGATTCATTATTTCTGATCTGTATCACTGCACATTTTTAAGGTGTGAGGAGGTAAATAACACCCAGCCTACCAGAGCTCCCGTGATTAATGTGAGATTGGCCTGAGAGAGTGTAGTGAGGGTTCATATCCTCCTTTGAGGCAGAGAAGAAGGGGCAGATTGAGGCCAGCAGATGGATGGCTGTGTGCTGAGTGGATTAGCTCAGCATAACTTGCAGCAAAGCCAGGATGTAAATGATACTTGATCAGCTTGGTGCCAGATACCAGCAAGCAGTCTTATCGTGGGAGGGTAGATCTGGCTTGTACGGATGTACCTAAGCAAGGACAGTATTAAAAGTGAGCCAGCTTCTTTCTTCTTGTTTTTATAACTCTCCAAGAAGAAAAAAGTAACTTTTCTGCTTTTAAAAGTTTTGAGTTTTCTCTTTCCCATGACTTCAGATACATTTTGCAGCTGTGGTGGAAGATTTTCTCACCAAGTTCTATGTGTTTATTACCTGACCGTAAGAGACCTTGAGACCCAATTTCAATCATTCTTATAAACATGATCAGTATAGCAAAATCCCAGTGTCTTCCTTGTAATGTACTAGAGTATCCTTGAAATCTACCTTGTCCTCTAGTAGGTAGCAGTTTTTAAAGGCTGAGTACATTACACACATTGCCTGATCTGCAGTAAGCAGAGAGGAAAGATTTGCCAGTTCCAGTGTCTCTTGCTGCAGTCTGTTACTGGCACCTTGCTCCTCATTACAAAGCTCTGTTCTAGACAGGGAAGAAAAATGCTTGCACTTCAAAATATTTCGTAGCCCATTTGCAAACTCTACAACATTTATTATTTTCATCATGTTTAACAGCACAGCTCCTCATTTTCCTGCCCTTTTATTGATGTTATAGTACTCTGGGCTATGACTTCATTTGACTTTTCTAAGTAGGCAGTATCACCTCTAGTTAGCATTTAGATGGGAAAATATCTGAGGGTGTTTGGGAAGCGTAATGACTGTTCAGAATGTGACATGTATCCATTTAAAACAAGATTGAGAATATGCTGGGAAGTGGTTTATTAGAAAGTGTTTGCTCATCAGAGCCAACTACTTCCAAGTGAAATTACAAGCTCCAGAAAAACCTTAGTAAAACAAACCATTTAGATCAAAGCAGGAGAGGCAGTCTGCCGCATGTGGAATAATATGGTACCTAATATCTTCACAGGGTAGCTGCATGAATTCTCTAGTCAGGTCTTCTTACTTCTTCCACATGGCCATCATCATCCTGACTTGTATCAGGAGTAGTGTGGCCAGCAGGAGAAGGGAAGTGATCGTGCCCATATATTTGGCACTGGTGAGGCTGCACTTTGAGTACTGTGTTCAGTTTTGGGGCTGTCACTACGCGAAGGACATTGAGGTGCTGGAATGTCTCCAAAGAAGGGCAACAAAGCTGGTGAAGGGTCTGGAGAACAAGTCTTACGAGGAATGGTTGAGGGAACTGGGGTTGTTTAGCCCTGAGAAAAAGAGGCTGAGGGGAAACATTTTTACTACTTGAAAAGAGGTTGTAGCAAGGTGGGTGTTGACCTCTTCTCCCAAGTAAAGAATGATAGAGTAAGAGGAAATGGCCTCAAGTGTTGCTAGGGGAGCTTTAGATTCAATATTAGGAGAAATTTCTTTATTGAAAGGATTTTCAAGCACTGGAACAGACTGAGCAGGGAAGTGGTTGAGTCACATCCCTGAAGTTCTTTAAAGATGGGGAGATGTGGTCCTTCGGGAGTTGGTTTAGTGGTGGGCTTTTCAGTGCTGGGTGAATGGTAGAACTTGATCTTAAAGGTCTTTTCCAACCAAAACCAATTCTATGTTTCTGTGTAATCAATGTGTGGCTTTGTCTCAGTTTTTCCTGCTAGAGCTGTGCCCAGCTGCAAGAATTTCAAAGTATCAGTGATGTGGAAAGCCTCTTCTGTAATATAGCAACAGATTTTTGTACCAATATAGCTGTTTCAGGTATGGGGAAGCATCAACCAGTATGTCTTTTCAGTATGACTGCTAATGTCTTTGTAAGTGTCTTACATTGTTTGTTTTTCATCCTTCTTAAGGAAGTTGCGGGGTATATCTAGAATAACAAGGATACAAGGTTAATATATTGGCCTGAATTTACTGTTACAACTTTCTGTGTGGTCAAGCCCAAACTGGTTCCGTTCAGCTTTCTGGAGCTGTTAACTGAGGCCCCTGATACAAATTCCAAGTTACTCTGCATATCTTTGCCAAGTTCTGTTGAAAATTGCAGCCTTTATGACCGTGCCCCCAAATTCTTTTGAAACTGATGCTAGAACTAACATAGTTTTCACAAGGTCAGCTTCATCCAGTAAAAAAGGTAAGTAAAAAAAAAAAATTGAGAAATTAAGTATTTGATGTTTCCATTCCTTTCAGCTCAGGTTTTTTTTTTTTTTTCATGTTCCACAGGTTATGTACTGCATTTTATTGGAACAGTAAGGGTGTAATCTGACCTTGCAGTTCAGTTTACAATTCTGTTGATGATGTCCTGACCAGAGCTGGATCTTTTGCTGTCTCAACTCTCTTAAACAGAACCAGAAGGAGGAAAAGGAAGTGTTAGACACTGAGAAAAGCAGGTGTTACTAGAATTACACACAGGGAGGAGAACTGTGGAGCAGTAGATTTAGGATTTTTTTGATTTGCTTTCCTACCAGCATCTCACTTTTATCATAAGCTGTTCTGTAGTGTCATGGAGTTCTGTTAAACAGATGGTGTCTTTTATCCCAGCGGTGTCTGCTTATTGCTTGTGGATGAAGTGATTTTTCTATGTAGTTAGTTAAAGTGCAACTTGAGGATCTTTGGCATTCTGAGTTGTTATTTAAAGAGTCTTAAAATGTAAGTCATGCTTAACTCATTGCTCATTTTAGTTTCTACATGCTTAGCAGTAGATGTACTTCCAAAAATACAAGTAAACACAGATATCTAAGTGCACCTGTGGAGGTTTTCAACAAGCTTAAGTCTCCATTTGGAGGAAAGAATTGGTATTTTGTGCCAGCTGCAGGTTTTATTAGGCAAACTTTGCAACAGCAATGAAGAAATAGATGAGTCTTGTACAGCTCTTTAGGAATTATGATGGACAAACATCTGTCAGGAACAGTGTAAGTATCGGAGGGTGCAGTTAATGATTGACTCGCTGAGGTGTGTCCATGAGCACTCACATCCAGTTCCTAATCTAACAGCCCCTGAGATGGCAAGTGGATGGATATCTTTGGCCTGCTTCTTTTGGCTTACAGTCATGGAATTTGAAAACCTGGCTCTAGACAGCTTCAGATTAAATATATTTTTTTTTTCCACTCCAGTGTTTAAGCTTCCAAGGGATCTTGTAGGATATGGATGTTAGAGGCAACAACTTTTCTCATGCTTTGGTTTTTGGTTGGTATGGTTAGTTGATTGGCTTTTGTGCTTTTGATTTCCCAGTTGGTTCCTTCTTTTTGTCTACTGACAACCACTGACCTGACAAAGCACTGGCTGGGATGCTGACTTTGTTCTTGCTGCATCACTTGAGGACTTCTAGGAGTGGCATCAACAACCTGTATTATCTTTTAAATGTATTTTAGCAGCTTGAGCTGTATATAATCTTCCTTAAGAACTTTCTAAGGAGGAGAGCTTTTTAAACAGCCATTACACTACTTGGTCTTCCCTACCTCCTGCTACTTTTTAACACTTGGTGAATGAGATGAGCTATTAATAATTTGTATCCTACTTTTCTTGCCATAAATAAGTGAAAACTCTCCAACACATGCTAAATTCTGTGAAACGTTCTGAGCAAAGGACTTACGAGCTCACTAGCCTCAAATTTGCCTGACATTTGTTTGAATTGTGCTGCTCTAATAGCACTGTCTAAATTATTCCTACATCATTCAAGCTACAAGTAGTTTTTTGACACACACATTCCCCTATCTTTTGTATTGTGCTTTTTCATTTTTACCACAATTGTCTAAACTGTTTGAATAGAACGTCATTCATTTGTATCATTGTTGGAAATACTAACTGTATATCTGTCACATTTCCCACACTATTGGAGAAGCTCGAACATTTAAAGGATGATTAAAAGAAGAGTAACAGCATATGGGGCTGCTGAAGTGCCCCATAGGACAATCAGGACTCAAATATAGCGTCCCAATGTAGGATCACTGTAGGGAGGGGTTTTCAGCCTTCTCTTTTTTCTCTTTCTGCCCAGTTCTTCAAAGGAGAAGGTGCTGATGCTGTCTCAGTGTGATTAGTAAATAAGGCTATATTGTGGGAGAAGGCAATGTTTCATTTTAGTCTCTAGCTATATATCAACATTTATAAATACATCATCTTGATACCTTTTCTAGAAAGCTAGTGTTGTTGCGATTTTATTTGATTTGGACTTCTTCAGAAAGGATAATTATGACAGATGTTTCTATTACCTATTGCTAGTGCTTTGGGAAAGGAGAAAAAGTCTGTGATTGCAATTAGCTCCTGTAGACAGCAGAACTTTGACTAAAACTAGGTTTGCTTTGTTGTTAACTGTTTCCTTTACAGAAATCAGTACTCACTGCAGTTTGATTTTTCTGTGGGTAGGGAAGATGCTGAATGTTAGACACATCATTTAGGCCAAGTGGGCACAATAGCTTGACACTGGGTGATGGCACTACAAAAGCCACACAGGTTTGAACCATGAAGCTTACTTGCTCTGTTTTTCTCTAGACTTCAGTTTGTTTGGTTGTCACTGACTTTCTGGAGTCCATCAGTTCTGTCTCTGATCTTCCCAAGTTGATCCCTCTATACAAAATCCTTGGCAAACCCTGCTCCCTTACTCCCTCATTCTGTATATTCTACCTCCTTTTACAGCAGAGACTCTTTCTATGCTGGACACTCAGCTCCCTCTGTTTTCAAGACTGACTTGGGAAAAGATCTCTAATCTTCTCTCATTTCATGAGATGGTTCATTTTCCTGGAAAAGATAATCCATTACTCTCCTACTCAGGTTGATTTTTTTTTCCCTGCATGCACATGTCATTGCTCCCTGCCCCAGTCAGTCGGGAACAAAGTAGAAAGAAGCCTCTTCACTTCAGTTTCTTTCTCCCTCCCACTTCTGAAGTCAGAGATACTGTAAGGCATTGTTCAAAAGAAGAAAATACTGTCCTGGAGGTTGCAGAATAGAAAAGGCTAATTGCCTTCCCATCTTTCTTGTAATTCATGCAACATAAATCCCAAATCTATTTGCAAAAACCATGTCTACTAGCTCTCCTAGTAAGGAGACATATACTGGATTTAGAGGGTGGAGCAGGTTCCTCATAATTACTGGTAGCATTTGAGTCAGGAAATCCTTTTGATTCACCTGAATTAAGCTTGATTATATAGTTGGTTGTATTTTTAGATGCTCTTAGTCATATGCAGTACTAACAACATATCAATAGGTAGTACTCTACTCTCTAATTATTTCAAGTAGCCCCAGCTACACTATATTGTGCAGTCTGATCTATACCTCACAGAGTGTATCAGGATGTGGTGATAAGGCACAGGGCTGGTGAACACCATCATTACACTTGGGCAGTAATGTAAAGTACTCTAGTACTGCTCTTCAAGCTGTTGTGGAAGAAGGTTCTTTAAATGGGCTTTACCTGTGAAAGTCTCTTGAAACCCCTGTGTCATTTTTTGTCTCAGCAGTGGCTTGCTTATTGCTTCTTTCTTAAGAGCAGAGATCTGCAATAAAGCTATCTACAGCCAAATAACCAGAATAATTAACTTCCATCAGTCATTTTACACATCTAGAGCCTGGCTTCCATTTTAAAAATACTTATATTAGCCTCTTCTCTTGAAAGTCAGGGTGTGGGATGAGAGGCTTCTAATAACATTTACACAGAAAGTATTAATATAAGGTGATTCCCATTCACTTTCTGGTTAATACTTGGGGACTCAGATTGTTATCCCAGGCAGATAATCTTCACTTACAGTAGTTTAAAGTTTTCCATGTCCAGAATCATAGAATGCTCTACTCAGTCTCTGTTCCTGAGACTGAAGATTTTATAATCTTCTTTCAGATGGCTGAGATGCTTGACTGCCTTTGGCCATTATGGCTGGCTTTTGTCCTTCCTGTGTTGCAAGACTGAGCAGTACCAGAAATTAATCTGGTTTTCCAAATGGGAAAATTACAGACATAGTTTTTAATTTGCCATGTTTAAAGCTTCACTTAATTCATTGAAGTGCAATGTTATGTCAAAATACACAGATTGCTGTGATTAGAGTATGCATGCATGACAGTGTAATTGTACTTCACTCACTTAATTTTATCATCCATCTGACCAGTATGTTGCTTTTCATGCATCTGCAATGCCATGAAACTGTTCAATGGGACAAGCTGCATGTAAAGATGGATGCTTTTGAGTCTTCTGTAAGTACTCCTCAATATTAGTGCCATGCATATGCATAGCCTCTTGTGGTCTTGAGCTTCTTCAGGAACCCTGGCTTCTAGTGAAGATTTTTACGTACTTGAACCCTAGGTCTTCTACATGCAGACTGCTGTTATTCACTGTTTACACTATTGTACTTCATGACTCTAAGTAATCAAGAATTCACAACTAATTTTAGTACAAAAAGGATAAGAAATCCAAAGAGCAGGTCTAGTTCCATCTTGCTGTGTCTGGTCGTGAAGGGATTGAAATGTTGAGGATCAGTAAGGTTGTCCCACTAGTATGAATTCTTGTAACATGAACTTTGAACACTCAAAACTTGAATCTTCTATGAATCACCTGGCTCTACATTTTTACTCATTAAAAAGATGTAAAGAAGCTTGCAACACATTTATCATGATTAGTTCTCTGAAAGTGCCAACACAATTCCACAGTGACTTGAACGGAGACATTCTGTAGAAACACTGAGCTTATGTTGTACAGGGCTGAAGACTGGAGCCTTCCTACAGAGTGATAAATACAAAAGTGCCCCCTCCTTTTCTGGGGGAAGATCATTTCAGATCCTTCAATCAAATGACTTCTCTCTTTGTTCTTTACTCACAGTTCATCTGATGTTTGGTTGAACATCAGATTCAGGTATTACTGATCATACAACAGGTATTATGTTGAACAGGTCTGTTTCTGAGGCCTGTTTGTAGGCATACAACAGACGTAGTTTGAAAAACTCAGAAAATAAAATGCAAGACAATTTGTAGAACATATTTGTTCTTCTACGCATTAACTTTTTAGAGCAGGTCATGGCTACTTTGATTGCAAGCAGTGGTTGAGGCCCCTCAGTTGTCAAAGGAGAGCAGAAGAAGGAATGGTAAGTAGGGCAAGGGAATTCCCCTGGCACTGCCAAGGCCATAAAGGCTTACTGGGTCTTGGCAGCTCTTCAGTGCTTGGCTTCTCTGGAAGCCCAGGGTTCAGCTCTGTGATGCTGTGATGGTGGGGAACGATGCAGAGAGCTGAGTAGAAATAGGAACCCCAGCTGACTTCTGTCTGTTTCAGGTAATAATGACGTTCTACGTCTGTTCCCTTCAACAATAGTTGAAACCACACAGGTGGTGGTATGGAATGTGTGAGAGAAATCTTAAGGGGAACAGCAAGTGGTCAAGATTCTGATCCCTTCTTGTCCATGTGTTCCTTTGAAAAGAAAAAAAGAAGAAAAAAATAAAAAAGAGAGAGAGAGAGAAGAGCTATCTTTTATAAGGAATTTTCCATCTAAAAAAATAGTCAGAATTCCTCACTGAGCTAAAAGTAAGTCTGAGAGCCATAAGGAGTTCCCCTACAACTGCAGAAGCTACCCACATCCAAGGGTGTGCAGCAGGCAGAGAGGGAAGCAATGTCTTTATAAATGCTTCCCTCTCCTTTGAGGCTGGAGGAGGGGAATGGATAGAGACAGGACAGTGATAGAAGGCTTTAAAGAAGGCAATGGATAATTGTCCCTGTCTTTCTTTTCCTTCTCCCTCAATCATTTCCCCTGGAGCACTGAGTAGTTTTTTGTTCAGTTTTGGTCCCTGAGCAGTTCCTGATGCAGTATGACTACATTCCCCTTTTACAACCAGTAAACAATGTGGTCTCACTCTCGACTGGTTCTGTACACTATCAAGAAAAAATAAAATAAAATAAAAGTCAAGCTGGGTGACCTGCCAAGGTAACCTTATAAATTTCAGTGACTTTAAAAATTTCATCAGCCTTAACCGTATGTGCTGAATACCCCCAACAGCTGCAGGTTAAGAAGGGCATTCAACACATAATTACCTCAAAATTGACTTTTTTCTATTTAGTGCCCATGAGTCTATCCTTGCTATGGCTGACTGGCTCCCATTCAAGTGATGGTCCAGCAAGCCAGTGAGGCAGCAGCCACCACTGAGCCCACTGAAGCATAGGACAAGCTGGAGGGGTGGAGGGAAAAGAAGTGATGCTCTTGAGTCTATATATTGCCTTTCACTTTTTAATTTTTTATTTGCAGAAGATTTTTCAAAAATAAACAATATTTGGTTTTGGTTTGGTTTGTGAGATTTTTTTGATTGGTGGTTTTTGGTTTTGTTTTTTTTTAATGGCCAGTAGCCCTCTCCACAAACAAGCTGTTATGTGTAAGGCTTCTGGAACAATTGGAGTTTTACTCGTGGTGGCAGCTGGGCAGAGCTGGGTCACACTCTTGAAAGGGATGGCAGAATCAGATCTGATTTACTTATAGTCTGGTGCCATGTGTCGCTATTGATGTCAGGATATTCAGTATGTATATTCAAGGTATGGCTGGCAGGTCACTTATGAAAATGTAACTGCTAATTTATGCAAAATATGCTTAGATCAGTAATTTTCTCAAATAGATCGTTTTTTCCGTCTGGAAGTGTTGGGTGAGATGATCATGATCCCTCTTGGAGTGGGGAACAGTGGCTGAATTAAATCCACCAAGAAGTTTAGAATTATAGTGCAAACAGAACTACCTTTAGTTTGATACTTGGTACTGCCTGTAAGGCATTAAGGAAATTATATGGTGCTACCCAAGGGTAAAGAAACTCAAGTTCCTCTTCACTGTAAGGCATTTGCAGTGTCTCACCAGAGGAGAAAGACTGTATCTCTGTTAAATGGAGGTTCCCCCTGACTATGAAGTGTATTTTGCTGTGGCAATTCACTTACTATCCATGTTACACTGGAAATAGTGAGACTGGGAAAGACATTCTGTGTATACCCCAAAATATTGATCCTCTTTGTATGAGAAGTGTGCATCCAAATTGCTGCACTGAGGTCTCTGCTGCAGTATGAAGGGTGGGATTCATCTGGCTGATAGTAGATGTCCACTTTAGAGTTACTTATCTAGGCTCTTCTTAGAGACTATGGAGAGAAATACAGACTTTTAGGGCATGATTCTCAAAGTATCCAAAATGGCTTTATGACCCCTAAGTGCCATTTTCTGGTGACTTGTTTGGCTATTTGTGGATGCATCTGTAGATGTCCTAAGCAGGCAAGGGGACCCCTGAAGTCCTGATGAGGGAAACTAAAACTGTTTCCTGAAAATGGCTGGTGCCTCAGAAGAAAACAAAAGATGACACAATTTTGGAAGTCTTTGTATAGACCTAATTTGTAGGTTTCATAGCCTGTGACCTTCATTAAGACTTTTAGGAAAGCAGTGGCCCATGAGAGGATGTATTGCAGTGTGAACTGTATTTCTTATCTCTGATAAAGCTGGGAATGTCAGCATTCATGTGAGGTGCCACTTGTTCCCGGTTAGGAATTGTTTTTTTATTCCTAGCAGGTTTGTTCTAAATAACATTCATAAATCTGACTTTCTCACCACATTCCCGTATTGATTCAGTTCAACATGTGATTCAGTTTTTAAATGTGAGTAATCTGTCACCATCTGTAGATAAGCATTTTTGTAAATGCACTTCATTGTTTTTTTAATATTTTCTATAAATTTTCATCTGATGCAATCAAAGAACTTAATTCTATGCTTGCATTGCTGTCCAGGAAAAGGCCTGGACATATAGAATATTTGCTTAGGTAGCAAGTGTATCTCACTATGATACACCTCCACACTTTAAATACCAGGAACCATAATTTATTGCAGTAGTAATGCAGCCACAGTGATACCAAGTCCATTACTTGTTTTTACATTACACAGGCAGGCTTCACATTTCCTGAAGTGTCACCAAAAGACTACCTTTACTAACAATCCTGTAAAGTAGAAGTCCCGCCTAATGTGAAGTGCTAGCTGCTTTTTTATCAGCATAATGAATAGGATGAGAAGAGATTGCCTCCCTAATCAAACCCCTGCACTGGATAAAGTCCAGTTCTGTTTCAAACCAGGAGCAAAGCCTGCAGGTAACCATCAGCTGGTGGAACCAGCAGTGTCGAGTGCTCTGTGTTTGCAGAGCTGTTGCAGTACAGCAGAAGCATGGGGCTCATTTCCTGTGATTTCTCATTTTAGTGCCCAAAGGAAGATTTTAATAAAAGAACCATGCATCCTGAAAGATGTACTGCCAAATTATAATTTATTTATCAGAGGTTCCTCTAACTTGTGATGAATTTTGTTTTGCGGCTTTTGTGTTCATAATGGAGAGGATCATCCTAAAGGGTGGATTTGGGGGGTGAGGAGGTGGTTTTTTTGCTTTAAGGAAATCTGTGATTTTCTTGTGTATGTATTCTGTCTTCAGGTTAATTTATTCCGGTGGTGGCAATGTTATAAATCTAAGAAGCTGGTTTCTGGTCTGTATTATACTCAATGGACACAATATGTACTTATTTTGATATCCTTATTGTACCTTCTGATAGTGTGTGTAGGAAAAATGGTTAATGACTAAATACATGTAACAGAGTCAGTAAAAACGTGGGTCTTCTTGACTCAGCCACAAGTTTCTTAGTTAGATCCCTTGACACCTGGGCTTTCCCCCTTGTTGACAAATTAAAGATAACAATATCAACCTTTGGACTGAGCATTTTTGCCATCATTTTGCTGAAAAGTATGAGAGGACAGAAATTAATCCTGCTAAATATGTTCTGCCTTCCATATCTGTGCTGGGCTGAGGAATTTTTTTGAGTCTTTTTGCTTTTTTACAGTTATCCACAAACTCTGTTAGTAAAATGGAAGCAATAATGTAAATTCTATGGTTTCTGTTGGTGAAACATACTCTGTAAAAGCTAAGTATAATTTACTATTCAAATCCCATTAGATTAAATTTATTGTGTTTTGAGGAGGTGCCCATGTTGTCTAGTGATGTGAAATTTAAATCACAAGAGAGATACAAGGATGAAATTTAAACATGTCCTATATTGTGGTATAAATGGGTATCAGGACTGTGTCTGTGAGCAAACCCAAATTAGTAATTTCCTGTGTGATCTGGAAACTTCCCAGTTAGTCCTGTACATATAGGACATAATGAACTGGCTCGAGACAAGGAGGAAATTGACTCAAGTCTGAGTCACCTTCATAGCAAAATATTTTCTAATTTGGTGTTGGAGCTCTCCGAGTGGGAATTTCAGAACTATAAATTTACTCAGGCAGCTCCTACCATGTCTGCAGCAACTGATAGGCACTACTTTTGTGCCTCCATTTGTTGATTTACATCCTGAGTATAGAACCTGGTCACGGGAAATTCCTCTAGGTAGTTCTTTGCAGAACTTACCAGATAGCACCTAGGCAAGACTCTTCTATATAATCAATAGCAACTGTTTCTGCAGATGCAGAATTCATCATTCAGGACATCTTTAGAATTTGAGATATTTAGGAGATGTTTTGTAGGTAATTTAAAATAGTACATAGAGAAGGACCATGCATGTGCTGTGGTAGTCATGTAGGACCATGGGCCAGTTGGATGCAAAAAATGCAGCCGAGTGAAAAGTTTGAAGTTTCTTTCAGAAGCCTCATTGAAACTGACAGCTTCACAAAATCTTTTGTAATTTTTATGCTGGAATTTTTGAGTGGAATTCTCCCATTAGAGACTGTTCAGTGAACTTCCTACTCAAGCCATGGCTTTGAAGGAGGTGATGAGAGCACAGAGAAATACAGAGAAACACAGAAATACATTTATATTTCTGGGCTTCAAGTTGGGTGTACAGCTGAGGAAGGAGATGGTATGGTGAATTGTCCCTTCCTCACTGGTCAGAGTTTCTGGCTAAGAAAGGTGTACTTGGCAGTGGCCCCTTAGTTATACTCAAGAATTTTGAAAGAAATTAGCTTTGACAACAAGGCAAGCCACATTTTGATTTTTCAGCCAACCTGAAGGAGACTTTGTAAATGAGCACACTAAAATATTCCATTTTCATTTTCCTCCCAGCAATATCCCCTTTTGTATTCAAATGAAATGTCACTGTGGTCAAAAATATCTCAAAGAATATGTAGAGACTTTCTAAATGCAACACCTTGAAAACTTAGTCAAACCTGGTAGAAGATACATTGTGACTTGCTTTTTGGAGAGACAGTGAATCACCTGTGTCACAGGGGAAGATAGAATTTACATTTCTATTTCTGGTTTGGGGGTGGGGGTCTCATGTAGAAACTGTAGTGCAGTCATTTGATGCTTGAACTGCTGCACATTTTAGCCTAATTATTAGAATTTTCTATCCATACGTTGCACTCTTTGCATTGCAAAGTTTGGAGCTGTGAGGATCAGGCATTTTTTTCTTACAGCATATTAATTACTTGCTATTTAAGTATTTGGGGAGGAGGTACTACTTAGGCAGACTTTGCTGATCTATCTTTAAGATTGCTTGTGACAGATCAGGGCAGTGGGTTTTTTTAACCCTGGCAAAACAACCACCCACTGTTAACCTCAAAAGCCCAAGCCAAAGTAGAGGGAACCATATTGCACTAAAATGAGCATAAAGCAAAGAGAAACTTAAATATATTTCTAGGAATCTTAGAAAGCTGTGGAGTTGACATTTTGCAGTAAGGAATAAAAAAATATTTTGTATGATTTGTGGAATGACAATTCTCTCCCTTTCAAATGTAGGGAATGTCATTGAAATCAGAAGTAGCACAGGAGTGGGCTGAAATTTTAAAATGCAACATAGCCAACAACAGAAAGTCAAGCAGTGAATGGAGATCTTTGGAATAAAAAGTCTTAAGGAAATCACAGGAACACTTTGTGTGTGGAGCCCAGTGGCCTGCTTGATTAAAGGATATTTTCCAGAAAGTCATACAGTCTTCATCTGAAATTTCAATAAACATAGTATCTATCATTTCCTGTGGTAGTTTGTTTCAAAGGTTAATCGCCCTCTCTGCTAGAAGTAGAGGTATTAATTCTCATTTAAATTTATCCAGCCTCAGCTTCTAGTCATTGCTTCTTGTTATGTCATTCCCCATTAGATTAAATAGGCCTTTAATACTGGCACTTTCTCCCTGAAAAAGTACAGCTTTGCAGTAACCAAATCTTTTCTTGCTCTTATTTTGAATAGAAAAACAGTTTTAACTTCTTAAGTCCTTCACTCTAACACCTTCTCCCAACTCTTGGTTAAGCATTATGTTGGTTTACCAGGTTTATTCATGTAAAAGGGTAATGCCAGAATCTGATGTGATGTTTTCTCTTATTGGTGCAATATTTAGAGGTAAAGTTACCTTTCTTCTCATTGTTGCTCTATTTATCCAGCTTGGGTTTGCATTTGATATCTCTGCCGTATTGTCTGTGATACATCTTCACTCAGTCCATCTTATTTGCCATTTCTGGGAGAAAAGGAACACCATATCATTAATGGTTTGAGAAGGGAAGTTTCCTTTTATTTTGCTATCTTTTGTTTGATCTCTGATAAACAAAGAAACTACATTCCAAAGAAGAAAATAAAAAATTAATGTAGTAGTCCAAAGATTATGGAAGGAATGGGCACTTTTAATGGCTAGGAAAGATCTATTGTGTTAATGTGCTTTTGCTTTACTGTTGGTAGGAGACCTGCTAGAATTCTTTGTGCTTCATATTCAGCTAATTCTTAAGCCCAGTGGGGAGCAGCCACTGAATTTGAGGTCAAGTTTTTAGAAATAAAGCTCTGATGTAGTGATCTAAGCTCTGAAACCACCCTGTGCAATAGTATCAAGAAGCCATTTGTGAAATTCTTTGGTAACATCTGAGGATACCTCTATAAAGAAAGTTTCTATACTTTTTTAATTATAGAGGAGACCATGCTGTTCAGCATCCATGTGAACTCTCTACAGCCAAGTGTCTTTCACAACAAATTTGCTTCTCCTGTGTTTGTCAAATTGTGGCACTTGGGATATGGATTGCTGGTTCTGTTCTGCTCAGGCCCCAACAGCAGTATATCAAAGTCATTTCCAGGCTCTGTGGTTGTGCCATGTTTGCCTGCCTTACATTAGTGCATAAAAATGTGATAGAGCTGGAAAGGTCTCAGTTTATTATCCCTAAAGTGAAAGTGAAGTAGCTGGGTGGAGAAGCTCTGTTTGGGAGGTCTGTAGTGTGGGCTCCCTCCAGCAAAGAAAAGGGGAAAGGTTTTGCAGGTGCTAACTATGAGATATGGATATGACTGAAGCTCGAGCCCTAGCCCAGATGCAGAGCTTATATTCCTTCTTGTTTCTGGTGCTACAAGCTCTCATGGGACTCTAGTGCTGCATTTTGATTCCTTTCATACAGTACAGCTGTGGAGCATTGTTTTCTAAACAAAATTACATTTTGTCATGCTTCTTTCTAAGGAGTCCACCAATACTGAACAGATATTGATAGGATGCAATGAGAGCACAATGGACTTTATAGTGTAAGAGTTAGGCATACATGCACACAGAAAAAGACTTTCAGAAGAGTGTTACAGTGTGAAACTAAGCACGTGGAAGTCAAGAAATGCCAGATGTTGTTTCAGGCTGCTTTTGTATGTGTATGGTTTATAATCCAGGTGTTAAACTGGTGCCTATTATGTGTATTAATCCTGACACCAGATCATTTTGTCATTATAGTGAGGTAGTGCACAAGGGCCAAATCTATCTTATGAGGATAAGCTGTGGCACAGAATTCTGCATCCACCAATTGTACTGTGCCACCTTGGCACTTTTAATTAAAATATTCAGGTGTTCTGACTTGGACCCAGGGAGAAGGTGGGACAAGGTGCCATAATATAGCACTTGATGCAAATTGTCTCAAATCATGATCATAAGACACCTTTGCACTCACAGCAGGGACTGAACCTTTTGTGGTTTGTGAGGCAGCAGGTAACTCTTTTCTGGTGACTGAACCATGAGTCAGGCTGAAGGACTCTGAGTTTCTCACTTACTTTGGTCTCTCATTCCAACAGATCTTTGCTGAAAGATCCCTAAATTTTAAATTCTGGGTGAAACATGCTCCCAGTTGACCTTCTTTTTCTGCCACTACCCTTCCCTCCCCAGGGTCTTGCATGGATCAGCATGTATGAACTGTTTTACAGGAGTGGTATAACCTGGCCAGATTTGGATAACACCACACTGTGTATCTGCTCCTGACACTGGGGAAGCAGTTAAGCTGTTAAGCTGTTTTGTGTCTCCAAAGCGTGATCATATCCAAGCTTTTCCATGAAGTTAATTCTAAATTCTGACATGTGAAATGGATAGTAGGGAACATAGAGGTGTGGGGGGGGGTTGTTTTGTTTTTGTTTTTCTTTAACACTATCTTTCCAGGAGAAAAAAACCAACGTTGTACACATACTAACTTTTGAAAATCTCAGCCTCATATATTTGAATTTGATTAAACTACGAGTACTGAAATTAACACATGGAAGTACAGCACTGCTTTAGTGGCATGTCATTCTGGCATCTGTCAATACAGTAACATAAACCACTACATACAGTTTGGTATTTCATTATGTAAAAGCTGCTGAATAAGTTCCTCTGAGTCTTTGATGTTATAACTTTGCTTAAATTTAGTTCCTCCTAATGAATTTCAGGTTAGTGAATTCCAAGTTTAAGAATTATATATGACATAAGCTCTGTTCAGTAATTGCTTTTAAGATTCAAGTGGTGGTTCCTTGCCATGGTGAAGGATTCATGTACCACAGCTTCAGTGATGAGGGAGTCTATTTGACATTGCTTAGTCTTTACTGGGAAAAATACTGCATCAAAACAAGAAGCTTAGAGTTGATGATGTGGTGCCCTTTTCGATATTCCAGATAAATAATTCCATTTTAATCTCACAGTAGGAAAAAAACCTATTGAAATTTAATGTCATATATGAGGAGCTGCACAATATGTTAGTTATTTGTCAGCCTGATGGAAGAGCAGAGGAGTTTGCTTCCTTTGATTCCAGCCGTGCAATATTTTATGACTGACTTTTACTTGTTTTACTCATTCCAGATAAAATCTGTCATGATTATACATCAGAAAACATTTCATTATTCCATCCATGAGAAATAACTGTAGTTGGTGCAGGAGCAACAGATTGCTGCTTCTTGCAGGCTTTATGGAAGTGTGTTGTAATGGGATGGAGTAGCCTGGATCAATAGTTCTCTCTAGTAATACAATCCACTGTCAGATAACTTCCAACAGCTTTACAGATTTAATGAACTCCTGGGGTTGATGATAAAAATATAATGTAAGGAGGAAACTAAAACAACATCATGTATTAGATATAGCCCTAGGCAACATTTTATGAGCATCTTTTCTTCAGTTGTATATTTTTAATTATAAAGCCAGTATGCATCAAGCACTGTCCTGAAATTCTCCATCAGTGAAATTCATCTTACTCTTCTCAAGTCACGGATAAGGAGACTTCATGTAGGGAACTAAATGAGAATTTCAAGCTCTGTGTTCTCATTGCTTTGGTGGTAGTATTTTAGCCTGTGAAATGGAGGAGAAGCCATTTCTCCTTCTGCCTTTTTCCTGGGCCATTGAACTCTTCTGGAGAAACACCCTTTGTCTCCAGCCCCGCTCTGCCCCACCCACAGTAGGATCTCAGTTCCCACAGGTGTTTTGGAACTGAGGACGTCACAGATGGAAGCACAAATCTGTGGTTACCCAATCAATGAGAAGAAGTGTCTGAACTGCTAAAAATATTGCTTATGAGTAAGTAAGACTTTTCTAAGTAAAGCCTTAGGAAATTAGACCTATTGCAAGGCATGTGTCTGCTACTAAGAAACAAACTGCTTAAATAAGGCAGTGTATAGCCATAGGAGCAACCTCAAGTGTTTCCAGGTTTGAGCACAAGGACATAAGAGGTAAGGATTTTTGACTGTGATAGGAAGGTGGAAAGCTACAAAGATATTTGAAGAAACATTGAAAACTATTTTCCTCCCTAGAAAATGGTCAATAAAATTGCCCATGCTGTACAGTAAGAATTTTTTTTCAGATTTTCATCCAAGTAAGCAGGAATTCTCATGCAGATCTCAGACATGACACAATTCTGTGTGAGAAACCTAGGACAAGCAAATTTAGCAGCAATGTGGCCTCTGGAAAGACTGAAAAAAATGCACTATGGTTTTCTTGTTTCTTCCTATCTTTTTTGCTCTCCCAATGAAAAAGTAAAGCGACATTGTGATGATGCCACTTACTAAATTTTTTTTGGGTGTACCTAGATTTCCTCTCTGTAGATTTGATGGCAACTCCTCAGTGGTGCTGTCATCCATGTTCTGCTGCCATTCAGCTTTCCTTTGCCCCTTTGTGGTGGTGGGAATGCAGCACCCACCTAAGTGCTGCTGCCAAGCCTGAATTCACAGGGTGCCCTCATTTTGGTAGTGTATTCTTGAAACAGATGTTTCCTTGCCTAACTGGACTCAATCCTTTCAACATGCTTGACCCCGGGGGAGAAGGTAGTAATTAGTCCTTTCTCAATTGAAGTTCAGGGCACTGTTGGAGAATTCAGGTGTAGACTGGCAATTGTGTGAGACCTTGGACCACCTGAGACAAGGTTACCTTCAGAAGTGCAGTAGACAAGGTAAAACAGGAACCTCAGAGGCTTTTCCACCTGGCTCCTCTGACAATTAGCTCCTCCTGAGCTAATTGCACATGGATCTGGAAAAAGGACTTTTGTCCCAGATGCTCCAAAAAACAGTGTCTCATCCATGCATTGCTATCAAGCCCCATCCCTGCAGCTGCAACTCAGAGACAAGGGGAGCCTGCAGACCCCTGTAGTGGAGGGAGTTGCACAAGAGCTGACTAGTCTTCCACCCCATCCATCAGGCTGACAGCAGCCATAATAAACAGGAAGAGTGTAAATGCCTGATACATAGAAATGCCAGATATTTTTTCCCTGAACACTCTAGTTCTTGGCGTATTTCATAAAACCTAAGTGCCACCTGCACAGAGTTATTAGAGGAACAATGCTCATAAAAATGTTGACACTGCTTTCTGTCACTTAGACTTGATTGGTAAGGTTAGTGGAAAGAAGGCAAAATTTATGTAAACAATTTGATTCTGTTAGAACTACTTAGAAATGCAAATCTACGGGGCTGGATGTAATCCACCCAAGGGTACTTAGGGAGCAGGTAGAAGTGCTCACCAAGCCACTTTCATATAATCATATAATGTCTTATATGACCTTAAACGATCATCTAGTTCCAAGCCCCCTGCATGGGCAGGGACACCTTCCACTAGATCAGGTTGCTCAAAGCCACATCCAGCCTGGCCTTGAACAGGGTTGGGGAATTCCCAACTTCCTTGGACAACCAGTTCCATTGTCTCACCACTCTCACACCAAGAATTTCTTCCTGGTGTCTAACATAAATCTACCCTTTTCCAAATTAAAGCCATTACTCCTTTTCCTTTCACTACATGCTCTTGTTAAAAATCCCCTTCAGGTACTGGAAGGCCACTAAAAGGTCTCCTTGGAGTATTCTCCAGACTGAACAACCCCAAGTTTCTCAGCCTGTCTTCACAGGAGAGGTGCTCCAGCCCCCTGATCATCTCCAAGGTCCTCCTCTGGACCTGCTCCAACATCTCCATATCTTTCCTGTGTTGGGGGATCCATAACTGGACACAGTACTCCAGGTGGGGTCTCATGAGAGTAGAGGGGGGAAATCACCTCCCTCAACCTGCTGCTCACACTTGTTTTGATGCAGCCCAGGATGCTGTTGGCTTTCTGGCTGCAAGGGCACATTGCCCACTCACGCTGAGCTTCTTATCAACAAACACCCTAAGTCCTTCCCCTTGGGATTGATTGAACTACTTAAAAGAGACTTAGATGAAAGCAAAATTACAAGACAGGAAGTTAGCTCTATCCTGGCCCAAAAAAGTACAGTGAGGTTGGTATGGGCCCACCTCTCAAGACTATCAGGGTTCCTCTAAATTGCCTTCCTTCCTTCAAGCCCTGGTCCTCATAGAAGGGATGAGGTTCAACACAGCCAAGTGGCCGGGTCCTGCACTTTGGCCACAACAACCCCATGGGGAGCTCCAGGCTGGGCACAGAGTGGCTGAGAGCAGCCAGGCAGAGAGGGACCTGGGAGTCTGGATTGACAGGAAGCTGAACAGGAGCCAGCAGTGTGCCCAGGTGGCCAAGAAGGCCAATGGCATCCTGGCCTGGATCAGGAACAGCGTGGCCAGCAGGTCCAGGGAAGTGATTCTGCCCCTGTACTCAGCCCTGGTGAGGCCACAGCTCGAGTCCTGTGTCCAGTTCTGGGCCCCTCAGTTCAGGAAGGAGATTGAGGTCCTGGAGCAGGTCCAAAGGAGGGCAACCAGGCTGGTGAAGGGACTCCAGCACAAGTCCTGTGAGGAGAGGCTGAGGGAGCTGGGGGTGTTCAGCCTGGAGAAGAGGAGGCTCAGGGGAGACCTCATCGCTCTCTACAACTCCCTGAAAGGAGGCTGGAGCCAGGGGGGGGTTGGGCTCTTCTCCCAGGCAACTTTCAACAAGACAAGAGGGCATGGACTTAAGTTGTTTAGGTTAGATATTAGAAAGAATTTCTTTACGGAGAGGGTGATCAGACATTGGAATGGGCTGCCCAGGGAAGTAGTGGATTCTCCATCCCTGGAGATATTTAAAAAGAGACTGGATGTGGCACTCAGTGCCATGGTCTGGTAACCACAGCGGTAGCGGATCAAGGGTTGGACTTGATGATCTCAGAGGTCCCTTCCAACCCAGCTGATTCTATGATTCCATGATTCTATGATTCTCTGATGTCTCCAACCACCCCAGTATCTGTTGGAGGGACAACACATCAGGGCACCAGCAATCTAGGAGGTTTCTGGAATGCATTGGTGGTAACTTCCTCTTCCAGGTGATAAAGCCTATGAGAAGAGGTGCTGGACTTTGCTCTCACCAACAAGGAGGGGCTGGTGGGGAATGTGAAGGCTGCCTTGGCTGCAGTGACTGTGAGATGGTGGAGTTTTAGATCCTTAGAGCAGTAAGGAGGTTACACAGCAAGCTTGCTGCCCTGGACTACAAGAGAGCAGACTGTGAGCTGGTTACTATTTACTGGCACACTAACTTGGATGAGGAGTGATGTTTGTTCCCTGATGTAATTCCAGCAGCACAGGGAATCCAACAGAGGATGAAACTAGCAAGCCCCATCACAGATGCACAGTTTAATAATATGAATTACTATAGGCAAATGGGTGTAATGCATTCTCTTGGACACAGCCTGAAGCAATAATTCCTTTTTTCTCCTTCTCGTTAACTCTTCTTTCATAATTTCCTATATGGCATTTTTGTTGTTATTCTTTGTCCCCTAGGACCAGTTTAGCCAGTTGGATAACATGGCCATAGGTCAGCTTCAGTAAAGAGGCCTACAACATATCTACCTTTTGCTTGCAGAAGGCTTTGATCCATTAAACACCAAAATGTAAACTGTACTTCCTCACAAGTCTTTAAATATATATGTATCCATAAACTGATGTATAGCAGCCATGTGCCAAAGGAGAAGATGGAAAAATCTCGTTGCAATGGCAGAAGTAACAAACCAATTAAACTACTGCATGTGACTCAGTCAGTCTCATAAACTGCAGTTGTTTCCTGGTAAGAGATTTACAGAAAGGTACAATTATTTAGGCTTGTCTGAAGAGTTATGTGGAATAACCCTTCCTAGCTTTAATGAGCAAAAAGACCCAAAAGGCAGGAGACATGACTCTCAGGGTTACTTTTGCCCAGATCAAATCATCTGTTACTGTGGGCCAAGACAAGCTGTTCTTGAGCTTTTATCAAATTAAGCAAGGGCTCCTGGAAGTGTACATTTTTTAACTCAAGGTTTAATCCTGTTTTTGTAACCTTCCTTTTGAAGTCTTAGTCTTACCAGCTTGTTAAAGCACATCAGTGGCAGAATTGGTCATTGTAGCTGTCAGAAATATGTTTTTAACATATGATATCACCTTCATTTACACAGAGCAGGTATTTTTGATCAGTTATCCCTACAGAGTACCTTTTGTGCAACCACTTGCAGAATTAAGAATGTTTTTCATTTCAGAGGTCCCAAAAAGTCAGTTTTCTAGTTCATCTTCATCTCAGGGGAGATGAGCTTGTTTAAGGTGAGATTCAGTTATCTGATCCTGCAGTCTTATGTGATTTTTAGTAGCCAACCTTTTCTAACTCTTCTACAGCAGTCATTTTTTATAAAGCTCATTTTTGATCTAGGTAGGCTTTCACTCTTACAGCGCATTCTAAAGCAAAACTTGGCAACAGCTGTCACAACCTAATGGACAACATCTCTGAATATCAAGTGTAATGCAGAGCTCTGTGACTCTGGTGACATGTTCCCAAGAAATGTCAACTCTTGCTATGCAGCACGTAGCAAATGCAATTTATACAGCTATCTCTCAATATGTAGCTGCAGCCTAAAAACAAGATATAACTTATATAGGTGACAAAAAGCAATAATACTTGATTGCAGTATTCATGGAGGAAAATATCACCTACGTGTACAAGATGTCTGTGGTCTCCTGATATCAGCATTTTATAAGAGACAACTCCTTTTTGATTACTTTCTTCTCATAGTCCTAAGGGTGTCTATAGAGAAGATTAAGACAAAAGGGTTTTTTAGTGGCAAAGCAAAAATGCAATCTGTCCCACTTTTCCACTGAAGAATGTTTATGCCCCAATTACCATGTCCAGTTATCCTAAAAGAATACCTAAACCATGCAACTAAAAAGAGAATAATTCGGAATTTGCAGAAATCCAAGAGAAAGAAAAAAATGGCATTAACAAAAATGCAGAAAGTTTTAAAGCAGCAGGCTTGCCTGGATTTCACTGCACTGAACAGATCTGCTAATTGTATTTTATTAGTTCAATCTTGTTTCCTTAGCATGAAAGATTAACAACAGATCTTTCTTTATCTTTCTTTTTTTGTTGATGTTTTTTTTGTTTGTTTGTTTCCTGTTTGGAAGCAGGAGCTCTCCTAGGAGCTCTCTCCAGACAAAACCATATTAAATAACAGTTTGTGAGGGTGGAATGGATAAAATTTGGAGATGATTGATGACATGATTGCTAGTTGTTGTCTATGAGATGTTTCAAGCTTTCAACTGCTCTTCTGGGAGCTCTGTGCATAATACTCCTGCTGCATAGATCTCAACAAGGCAGCTCTAGAGAGCAGCAGTGTTTAAATGTCCCTTTTAGCAAGAATATTCATAGTGCACTGGAGATAGCTTTGCTAGAGCTGAGACTTTATAGAAACATCTGTTAGTCAAATTTTGGCTTTGTTGTTTTGTTGTGAGGATTTTTTTGGTTTGGTGTTTTGTTTGTTTTTTTTTTTTTCTCTTTGTTTCATTTTGTTTCTTTGTTTGTTTGTTTTAAATCAAAGTGTTTATGTCTATATACCATGGCAAAGAATCAAATCCTCTTGATTTTTGATAGCTCTATCTCACCATTTGATATTTGAGTCCTATGCAAGCATCAACTCTGATCATAGAGTGGGGAGAAAAATGCAATATTCAGCAAAAGTGCTTAATTTAAAAAATAATTTGAGATGGTGTGTAGACCTCTGTATGCACTCTGTAACTTATGAGGTTAGGACATTAAGTATGTCTGTGGCTAACTGCAAAGTTTAGTGCCTTTGTCCCAAGAGTTCAAATAGCACATCTGAAGGTACACCAGTGCCTATCTAGTTTTATCAATGACATTTTATTCTGCTTCAGGGAAGAAAGATTTGTGGAGAGATGCTATTTACTTCTGTAATGCAACAGAATGGGGTAGTGTCCTTTATCAGAGGAGAGAGAGATTAATATATAAATCTGTTTCTCGGTTTAAATCTGTTGTTTTGCTGGGCCAGGGTTAAACCGTGACAGATAGATACAGAAGCCCCGGCATGGGTCAGACCAAACTCAAAAATGGCAGTATAAGGATATTATTGGAATTGATGACCCCAATAAACTTAGGTACTTCCCTGGAAATACTTTTGCAGGAAGCAGTACTGCTCATTGGAGAATACAGATTCAAAAGAAAATGTTCATTGCTGCTGGATGCAGCTTCTCAGTGGAAAATCTGTGTACCTAATTACGAATTGAAGGCATGACAGTCAGAAATTTTCGAAGCTTCTAGCTTTGTTGAATTTTTAATATTTAGGAAATGACACTTTAATTAAATAATTACATTTGTGAAGCATGCTTTGCAGGTCAAAGCTTAAGAACTGTCCTCTTTGAATACCTTTTTTTTTCTTTCAAGACAATATAATTGCTGTAGAAAACCGCACAGTAATGAATAGCTTTTTATTGATAAGTCTCAAAGCACTACCTGAAGGAACTAAGAATCATTATCCCTGTTTTGTAAGAGGAAAGAGTCAAGAGATGATGGAGAGACTGATAAAAGACAACTGGAGGAATATAACAATGGCCAAAACAGGAACAGAGCTGAACACCAGCCTTACACATTATCCAGGAGGCTGTTCTTCCTCAGTCCTTGCTTTCTAATGAGTTTTCCCCCAAAGGAGGGTATTCAGGTTTTATGACTTCGTTTTTGTTTTTTTTTAAACTCACATAGACACTACATGGCATCAGTTTTATATTTAATACAGCATTTATGAGCACTGAAACACTGAGGAACTATCTCCCCTTGAAAGCCAGTGCTCTTTACCCCAATGTTTATGTGCTGAATCAAACATTGGCTACGTTAAATTTGCTAATGCAGAACAAAATGATCTACTGGGTTCTTCCCTTGCCAGGAGGATGACTGTGGCAAAAGCAATAGAACGGTTTGGTTATTTATACCATTATATAATGGCAATTATTGAGTCAGACTTCTCTGGCAAAATGAATTTTCCTTTCTGTTCACCTGTGTTATTCTGTTTAAAATGTGACAGACGTTTCTAATTCGAATCCATCTCATCACCAACTAGGTACAGACTCAGCCATCTACAACCCTCAGAGGGTCTTTCAGATCATGGAATCTGAATTACCACTTATGCACATCTTCCCCCCCCCTCTTGAGGCCACTTACTATGACGAGCATCCAACCTTGTGTGTCTCATGAACTCCAGACTTGGTAGGAAAGGCCTTTTTGGCTATTTAGGAAAAGGAAACATTCCTTTTTGGGTTTTTTGGGGTTATTTTTGTATGTGTTGTTAAACTTATCAGTAAAGAGCATGTCAGCATGTCTTCAGTAGAAGCTACTCTAGCAGGTAGCATTGCTGAAGCCTGTGTGTGCACAGGAATAAATCATTCAAGACAATGCTGGTTTTATCTAATGTTTCACAGTGTGTCCTCGGAATGGAGGAGCTGACGTGTTGTTTGAAAAGGTCACTTAAAACCTATAGGCAGTTGGCAATTATTAATATTTATTACTTGTCTGAAGAAGCTTACTAGCTTCTTACAGGTTGTGAGCTGTGGCAGATAAAACTGATAAGCTCCTGTTCTTATCTGTTTGGAACTTTGCCCCCTTTGTTTTCCTTCTTAGAATTTATTCTGCGCATCATTTTTTTCTGCTTTTGCTGAACAATTTGGAAGTGAGGGGAATTATATTACTATTATTATTATTTGGAGCTACACAATTATACCATTAAGGTTAATGATGCCAGCAATTAAAAGGCATCTAGTTATTTGCAAACTGTCAGTTGGGACAAATTGTTCTTTAATGTCTCTACACATGGATTACTTTGATGGGAATGTAGGAAATCGGTAGGTCAGTGCAATATTTCTTGTTGCTTTTTGCTGTCAGGAAGCTTTCCCTGCTGTCCTTGGAAAGTATTGTGGGAAAGTATAAACCACATTATACCACCTCTTATCTTTCTTATGGGTATTAGTTACGAATATTCTCATTAACTCTCTGTCAATGAATTATGGACCAGCTATTTATGGTACAGAATTATAAATTGTCTGGGACTGTTTGTGCTCACGGGTTTCTGGCTTTGAAATTAACCTCCTTTTTACAAATCAGTTATAAAACTCGCCTGGATTTCTAAGGGTTGAGTGGCTTTGTCATGTATGCTTCACAAATAAAGTTTTCCTGTTCTTGAAAATTTTTCTTTGCTTGAAATGCTTTTCCTCATCAAAAAGTAATTGCAGATACCACTCCAGTTACTAGGCTGTGCTCGTACAGACCCACATGAAGCCAAGAGAGAGGAATAACTCCAAGCTCAAAATTCTGCAATCAGTTGTTTTTATAAAGTCTTTGGTATTTAGAACATAGGTGAGAACATTGGTGTTCTGTGCCATTCCAGGCTCTGTTTTAACAGCTCAGTAGGCATCCTCAGTGGTCAATGTAGTGATACCTGCAGTGCATTTTCCCAGAATGTCATCAAGTTTATTTGTGGCAATTAGATGTGACAACATCCACATTTAGACAATTGCTTCTTTTCCCTGTACTTAGTAAAGAGAACAGCTGGTTAATACTGATAATATATTGAAATGAACACATATGGAGGCACAAATACATAAAGTTATCTAAGGAAGTAGTTGGCATGATTTTATGATGCTACTTTCTTGCCAGCTAACAATTAAAGGTTAAAAAAAAAATATTTCATTTGTTTCCAGTCTCAAAGTGATAAAAACAATGAACTATCAATGTCTTGATCTAGGAAACACTTCCGGTTAAAATGCTGTTTGAATGCTTAAAGTGATAAACAGCATAGAAAAAAGCAGAAAACTGCACTGCAAAGTACAAACAAAACCATGGAGGTAGATGCTATCCTACCCACTCTGTGCAACTTTTAGCAAAAAGAATCCAAAGCAAAATCCAAATGAAACCATCTATTGTATTTTATTTTCAGTAAAGGTGAAATGCAGTATTTTAAGTGGGAATGCAGGCAGTGGTCTTGGAATTGGAGCAGCACTAATGAACTTCGGGTGAGCTTCAGAGAGAGCCTACACAAAGCACCTAATCACACAGACCCATCTTAATGTACCTACTGACAGTAGATAGGGCACTTGCTGGAGCTGCTCCATTTCTCTGTTTCTTTAAAAGAGTGAATACATTTTTTTGATTGATCTGCACAGCAGAGAAGATGGAATGGAATGGAACCAAATGCAGAAAGATTCGGAGAAGTTCATTTTTTGTTATATCCTGTCTCAACTTCCCTGCCAACCTTTCCTTTCCCTTTAAGGGAAGATAAAATTTTACTGAGGAGTCTTCTGCAAAAAAGTTTGTTTTAAGCACAAGAAACATTCCTTAGAGGTTTTATGTTGCAAATACAAATCTGGTGTGCAAGCAGCTCTCTGAACTAGCTTAATGCTAAAAATTACAAGTTAAGAAAAATCCTTCCACTTTTAATAAGAAACTCCAAAATGGTTTATTCTCCAAATTGCAGGAAGTGCAAACTATTGATTCTTTTTTGTTTTCCTAAGTAATTACAGAGTTCAACATAATTATCCAATGAATATTGTTTATTTAGTCTTAATGTTTAATTGTTCCCATGAAACCATGTTCCCATGAAATCCAGGTTTTTGCAACAACTTTGAAATCAGTTCAGGAAAAAAAAATCTATAATTAGGAATTAACAGTCCTGCTGCTTGGTATAATAATTACATTAGTTTTGAACAATAAAGTAAAGCTAGGCCTTATTCTTTAATTACTATTATTATTTTTTTCTTAATATGTATGTCCCTCCTGCTTACTTCCTGCCTCAGGCATCACATTTGCAGAAGGTGGTTGTGAGGCTATTTCCAGCCAGTTTTGTATGTACACAATGATATATAGTTCATAAAGAACCAGGTGACTGATTACACTGGCAGAATAAAAGGGTAAATGTGAAAACATCTAACCAACCACGGGAAACCTAATTATGGTCAAAACTGAGTTATATTTTCTCCTTATTCATGAAATAGTTTTGGCATGGGAATTATTTCTGCATCACTAGCTCTAATTGTTTCCTAAGTATATGAAACCCTTTTCACAGCTGCAATTTTCAGTGTCAGATGGGACAATCATCTCTGGCAAAGGCTTAGTTGCAAAGCTACCAATTCTGGATGCTATAGGAACCTTATCAGTTGGTCCATAACAGTACTTTTCCCAAGCACAATTTTGAATTTAAATAAATTCATGAGGTTCAGATTTCCCAGAACAGTGGGTTCCGATTGGAACTTCATAGCTTGAGTGGAACTATATTTTAGGTGCAGGAAAAATAGTTATATAGTACTGTTCCTAGATGTATTTGAAGGACATGTAGATGTGGTGCTTAGAAAGATGGTTTAGTGATGGACTTGGCAGTGATAGGTTAATAGTTGGACTTGATGATCTTAAAGGTCTTTCACAACCAAAATGGTTCAATGATTCTGTGATTGTGACCCCTACCAAATTAATATCTATCAAGACCTCAATGAAATCTCACTTATTTAGCTAGTGTGAATCTTTTAATGAAGCAGAACTAAACTTTAGCCAGATAGTAAAAGCAGAGGACGTTCCATCTATTCTCAGCAGTGAGGTTGGACACAGGCCAGGCTGATCGAAAAATGTATGGGACTTAGGCACCCCTGAGATTCTGCTTCAGTACATCCTTGACTGAGGATCCCTCAGCTTTCCATTCAGTGGATAAATCTCATCCCAGGAGGGCAAAAATCCCTTTTGGTAGAGGGTACACAAATTCACACTCAAACTTTGCCTGTGCAAAAAGATTAATCTATCTTTGCATTCTAAGTCTGCTGCTTCTTTCTCTTTAATTGTTGTTTATTCAGATCTGAGGATGCTTTTCATTAATGCTGAACCCCCTTGGCAATGGCTTGCTAAAATCTGTGAACAGTGTTTAAGAGTAGCCTGTTTTGCTCTGATAAAAGCAACAAATCAAACAAATCACTTGACGCATACACCGCATGAGAGGCTATTGAAGAGACTTAAGGTGCCTCCGTATCTTCGTTGAACTTGATGCCCATTTTATATTCCCTTGTTCTGTTTTTCAAGTTTCAGGAGAAGCCAAATTCCTCCACTAAGTGTAGAGTGTGAAATAGCTGCCAGTAATAAGACTTGAGCCAGAGGATGACAAGTGAGCCGAAGCAGCCCAGCAGCAGTGCTTGTAAGAGTAGTGTGTCATGGAGATCATTTTAAGGCCATTATTGATTAGGGGAAGATGAATGTGTCTTTTAATGGTATTCTTTGGTGTATCATTGATCTTCATAGAGCCCTACCAAGCCCCCTTCAGGTACTTCACTGGGAACGCCATATGTTGTAGCCTGAGGCTGTGTGATGATAAATTACGTGGCACCGATCCGATCCGCTACAAAGTGCTTCCCTCTCCCTTCAGGCTCTTCAGCAACAGCCTGCTTGCTTCACTGGCCCAGCAGCAGGCTCCTGCTGAACTTCTCTGGCACACAACTTCTCTTTGTTTTCTTACATACCTGGTAGGACTGATTAGTCTGCCACGGTGGATTCAGCGAAGCTTCTGAAATTCAGTTCGAAAGTGGTAGGAAAGCGGCTTGCCCCTTCTATACAATTAATTGCATGGAAGTTATGCTTTCTGTTTGTATTTGTTCTCACACAGGCAGGACAGGCTGCAAAACAAACACGAGGATTACAGATGGATCAATCACCTGTATTGATCCAGCCTGATCCCTTCTGTCATGCTGACCCCTCCACTCATGGTGAGAAAGTAGCAGGTCTGTTCCTGAAGGCAGTCCCAAGGAAAAACAGCATCCAGTGCCTGGCACAGTGAAAAAATTCTCAGACAGATTGTAGGCATTTATTTTAAAATTCAGTATGTTTAAATAAAATTGGATTAAAGGATATTTTAAACTTGGCAAACCGTAATTATTTCTGAATAGTTCTTTACTTTTATGTATTTCATATGACACAAATAAACAAACATTGTGCGGAACGATTTCATGAAGAATCCATATTGCAGAATTAAAATAATATGATCATACACACTTGTTCTTCTAAGGCAGATGGGTAACTTGCATGCAGCAATTTAGTGCTTCTTTATAGGCAGTAAAAATTCATACTAGCAGTTCGATAACCAATATATTTTTTATTGTTTCTTGGCATGGCACAGAATGAGGCTATTTCTGAAAATTTTGTTCTGTACATATGGAGAATATACTATTGAGAATATACATATAGAGAATAACACTATACGTGTGTTCTGGAGGTATCCCTTTTAAAGAAAATGTTAACTTTTTTTCGTAATTTCTGTAGTCTTCATTCTATTATGTCTACAAGCCATCACAAATTATACAGATGCATTTATTTGTACATATTTTGCATTAGCGTAATTTTGAGATGTACCCTTTCACAAAAGAACATGCATTTAGCCTAGTTTGATACCACTTTTGGGGTGGAGGAGCATGGCTGCCTTACTGCTCTTGGTCCTCACAACTGGTGAAGGGCCGACCCCTTTCCTGACAGAGCAATGGCAAAACAGACTCATAATGGGGTGACACAACCAGGGAGGCTCTGAAGGAATTTGCCTTGATCAGTGACTGATTTCTCTGATGTTCCTCCAGTTGTCTTGGATGGTGATAAGTTCTCTTCTGGACCTTCTAATGGTCTTGGCCACTGGTGTTAGTGCAGGGTGACTTCCCAGCCAGTTCTGCTGTCTTGCTGAGCAGCTTTATCGGGAAGAAGGTGTTTGCTGCTGCCTGAGAGCTTGCTCTATTCACCATTTCGGACAAAGTACATACAAAAGTGTACATATTTCAGATTTTCCTTTAGATTTCTGCATTTTGGAGCACAGAGGAGGTAAACTCAGTTGCCTGGGAGCAGCCCAGGTGCCCAGTTGATACTTCCAGATTTAAAACATTGTTGGTAAACAGAAGGTATTATCCCTCTAATACTTCTGTGCATAAATAAGGACTGTTTCAGTCTGGGCTTTCTCTTTTGAACTTCTCTTATGTTTTTGTTCTGTAAGATTTTTTTTTTTTTTTCATGAGAACACCTCAACAATTTGAGCTGCAAACTGGTACATAAGGTTTTTCTGGTGACATCTTCTTGTTCTGCATCCCTCCAGATGGACAAGTTTGACATATTTGCATTATCAATTTTCTGACATAGCCAAACCATCTGAGTGTCTCCCAAGTATTTAAAAGCAAAAATATTCCTCAAGTTCTCTAGATGTGGTGAGTTGTCATAATTATGGGGGGTTTGTGCTTCTATCTGTAAGTGACATATTGAGGAGAAGCTGTGCTAAGTTTGGCATGTGTTTTATGACTATTATTATCTCTGACAAAATAAGTAAGTAGATAAATAAAATGTTCAGGAGTCCAGGTTTGGCTCTTAGATCAGATTTGCCCCCTGGACTCATAGGCTTCCCCGTCTTAGGTGACAGTTTAATTATCCTAGTGGGCAATTGAGATTATAGAGTGCAAGGTGACTTGTCAGGTATATAGGCATAATCCTGTGTGCATTAGAGGGAAATGCAAATATTTAATGTGAGTTCAAAAAGCTGAATCACTCTACCTGCTGAATGGCTTGCCAGGCAAGAATGTCTAAGTGGTGGTTTCATTATATCCCCAAACTTTATAATCTTCTGCCTTTTCCAGGCTGCCTGGCTTCACAAGAATGGAAAGCAGAGCTCCTTACTCAGAGACTTTCATTGACCTGACCTAGAGGCAGCACATGCAGGGACAGCTGAGAGGTTGGGTGGGTAATAAAGACCTGTCTGACAGTCTTCAGTGGTGAAGTTGGTGTCCTTGGATTCTGTGGTTCTTTGAGGATCCCAGGAAATACCAGCAAACCTACTGAACTAAGGAGTGGTATCCTCCATGTAGCTTCAAAACTCCACAGTTTTGAATTCTTGAGAGTACTGCCTGTTTTCTTTCAGTTTATACCTCAGTCATACTTGAATTTGGGTATTGCTGGCTGATTTCCATAGAGCATTAATGGCACTTTGGGAGAGGGAAGAAGCCAGTCTTTCAAAAGTCCATCAGGATGGGTTTTCCTTCACTGTGAAAAACATATCTTGGTGAAAGTCTTTACCCCAAGAGCTGACCAAGAATAATTCCTGTACCAGCAGGACTTCCTGTACCAGCTCTCTAAACAAGCTGGTTCAGAAACAGAAGATGCAGGTTATACATTCAGTAGTGTTTTGTGTTTTTATAGTAATTTCTGAAATTATAAAAACACTATGAAGTATTTTAGCTTAGAATGTAGATGCTGGTTGATCACAGAGCCTGTCAGAAATAGTATAATTGGCATCTTTTTTGTTAAGCAGCAACACAAGCAGGGAAATCTACCCTTAACTCCTAAATATTGCAGTAGACTTAAGACATCATCTCACAGCTCTGCAGAACTCTCAGAACTGTTGCTCAGTCCCCATCATTCTATTTCTTTCTGTCACTGGAACATGAGGTGAGTATTTTCTCAGTTCTCCTCCTGTCATGGTTCTCAGAAGGCTGCTTGGCCAGACTGGACGTGGGTGAACCCTGCGCTTGGAGGATAATTCTGCACAGTGAGAGGTGGTGTCTTCTGGAAGCAACTCAGTCTGGGTGTCTGTTTTATGAGGTCTTTGTGATCTAAAGGGGTGCTTGCTCAGTTCCTGCAGCATCAGGAGATGTGATCACTTTGCTTTGCAGTGTCTCGAGGAAAAATCTCTCAAGTCCAAGTACTCCTCAATCAGCCGGTACTTCTTTCACCAGCAAGAGTCAGGTTTTCTTTCTTCTTTTTTTATTTTATTATTTTTATTTGTCAGTGTCTGCTTGAGACTGACTTTCACCTCTTTGGCAGACGAAGAGGTGGAAGCAGGAAAGGGACAACTAGCTTCTGGATGCCACCAACTCAGCACTACCAACTGAGCACCTTACCAGGCACTTCTGCATTGCCACTCACTGCTGGGACAACTCCACGTGACCTGTAGTTGGCACTCGTTCAGTACCATGAACAGAACCACCTTCTACTCCATTAGCAGAATCTTGGAGAACAGTTGGCTCTGCTCACAGTGCTCTGATTTTTACAAAGAAACTGTGAATATATAAGGGAGTGTATGAGTCACACAGTTTGTTTGGGCCAGTTGGTGACAGTGAGTTTGTTGGTGGCAGCCAGCTGTCCTAGACCTGTGGAAGATACATCTATTCCAAGCGTATCCACTGCAGGCAGGAGGGCAACCAGAATCATAGAATCATAGAATCAGCTGGGTTGGAAGGGACCTCAGAGATCATCAAGTCCAACCCTTGATGCACTACCACTGCAGTTACTAGACCATGGCACTGAGTGCCACATCCAGTCTCTTTTTAAATATCTCCAGGGACGGAGAATCCACTACTTCCCTGGGCAGCCCATTCCAATGTCTGATCACCCTCTCTGTAAAGAAATTCTTTCTAATATCCAACCTAAACTTGCCCTGGCAAAACTTAAGACCGTGTCCTCTTGTCTTGTTGAAAGTTGCCTGGGAGAAGAGCCCAACCCCCCCCTGGCTCCAGCCTCCTTTCAGGGAGTTGTAGAGAGCGATGAGGTCTCCCCTGAGCCTCCTCTTCTCCAGGCTGAACACCCCCAGCTCCCTCAGCCTCTCCTCACAGGACTTGTGCTGGAGTCCCTTCACCAGCCTGGTTGCCCTCCTTTGGACCTGCTCCAGGACCTCAATCTCCTTCCTGAACTGAGGGGCCCAGAACTGGACACAGGACTCGAGCTGTGGCCTCACCAGGGCTGAGTACAGGGGCAGAATCCCTTCCCTGGACCTGCTGGCCACGCTGTTCCTGATCCAGGCCAGGATGCCATTGGCCTTCTTGGCCACCTGGGCACACTGCTGGCTCCTGTTCAGCTTCCTGTCAATCCAGACTCCCAGGTCCCTCTCTGCCTGGCTGCTCTCAGCCTCTCTGTGCCCAGCCTGGAGCTCCCCATGGGGTTGTTGTGGCCAAAGTGCAGGACCCATTCTGCAGAACCAGGCTGCTCCCTGATCACTTATGGGTGTATTTTTTTGTATGTTCACTGCTCATATTTAAGACTAGATTTTCCAAGAGGTGCTCAAACCTTTGGAAAAACACCAGATGTCTGCTTGCAGCCAGGTAATGCCCTTTATGACATGCTGGAGCTGGACTTCTATAGGACCCTGCAGTGTCTGGGGTGCAGGGTAGTGCTGTCTCTGGAAAAAGGCAAAGGCTTTACCTCCATCTGGAAAAGCAGTTGATGGGACCACACCAGAGCACTGCTAGTTTTTACTCGCAGCAGTATCATTTACCCATTACCCTGTCTGTGTAACTGTATGGCCTCTGAGCTTGTGTCAGAGACTACAAGAGGTAGCAACTTAGGTGTAACCACCATCCTCCTCCCTGCTCAGAAGACTGAAATCTGTTGAGGAGGTGGCCATGCAGGCTTCTCTGCATTTTCAGGCAATATTTTTTCTCAGACAGGTCTCTGGTTATTGGGTTTTATAACTTTGGAGTACAGCCAGGTTTTACCTGCCAGATTAAGTGTGCACACTAAAGGGCCTTGAATTGGAATTAACTTTTCAGTGCTGAAAGTGTGGAGGGAACAGGATGACTGGTCCCCCCTACCCTGTGCTGAGC
This sequence comes from Phaethornis superciliosus, assembly GCA_023637945.1. NCBI lineage: Eukaryota > Metazoa > Chordata > Aves > Apodiformes > Trochilidae > Phaethornis > Phaethornis superciliosus. Next base: position 146,453,844 of record JAJQWJ010000001.1, on the reverse strand, counting down.
AAAAAGCTTGGGGCAAGGAGGCGAAATAGCTACTGCCAGCTCTGCTGTCTCAGCCAGAAAAGCAGGCTGTTAGCTCAGATCCTAAGATTTTCTTCTGGCATTACATAAAAACACACCGCTCTGGCTGAGAATTATTAACATCCAATTGTGTGGCCTCTGCCTACCTGCAAGGAAAGAGAAGGGAATAAAAGCAGATCAGTCACTTATCTTTGTGATTTTATTGGGGGGGAGGGGGAAATGGAAGCGGGTATTCATGCCAACATGTTCTGGTCTATGACCTTAAGTTTAAAGGATTTATTTTGCATCGTTCCTTGCTTTACAGCTTTAAAGACATAGTAATGAGGTACTCTCTGTGTATCCTCCTACTCAAAAAAGCTATATTGAGAAGTACAGCTGCAGCCAGCAGGGTGTTAATCACCACTTACCAACAGGCAGGACTAACACAGGCAATTGGAGAGTGTGGCAATTTTCTATAGGACGTCTGCTCTCACCATCCTGTCTTCCATTAATAGGGTAACATTTGAAACACTCAAGCATTAGCTATTTTGCCATGGAGGATTTGTGTAAACAAACATTAATCTGGGTTGAAATCAGCCAAGGTGTTAAATTGATTAACTTGACTTGTGAAAAATCCAATGGCAAGAGCACAGGGGAAACAGGGCAGCCTCCTGTGGGATACAAGGTTCTTCCAACACCCCGGGTTGGAAGGCTCCTTCAGCTGGGGGCTGCTAATGTTAACGTGAGATTTCCTACCACTCCATCAAGTTGAAAAGGAATTTACTGTCTTCCTGCCTCTTGCTGCTGGCCTGGACAGTGGGGAGTTTCAGTATCTAGCATCATTTCAGGCAACTATCATTAGAACAGTGATTATTCAAGGTAATAATTAAATCCATGTACCAGAGTCCCATCACAGGGTTGTCTCCTGCAAATTATGTCATCCTCTGGCCTTTCATAATTTGCTCCCTTGTTCTTTTTTTTTTTTTTTAAAAAAAGCTTCTATTAGGGATAACATTACAAGCACAAAGGACTGTAATAATTTTAGATCTTTATTACCTTTTCCAGTATTACTCAAAATTTAGATTGTCTTGAGTATCAGGGGACCAGCATGATGGATGCAAGTGACTAATTGCAGTAGGATAAGAGGTTATTACATCCCAAAGAATTATGAGTCTCATAAAATATTATTAAAAGTTAATGTGTTTGATTTTTCTCTTAAAATTATTCAAACAATTTTACTATCACTGGGTAGCTGACAATTTTCTAGGGAGTAATCAGAAAATATTCCAAGGAAAATGTGAATGCATAGCTTTTGGATTGTTTCATTATGTGTTATTTTATATTTGTTATGACTTGTAAACTTAATTATCTCACAGGGTAGATAGCGATGCACTTATTGATTTGCCAGACACCAAAGTATGAAAATACAATAACTCATGGTGCAATATATATATATATATCCAGATATTTTCAGTGTTATTGCTTGCCTTTAAAAATATCTAGATCCAGAGGATGGATTGACATTAGATCTCTCTCTGTTTTAATAACTTTTTAAATAGGAAGAAAAAAAAACAGTTTAAAGAGAACCACAAAAATGTCTGAAGAGATTTGACCCTCGCAGCGTGGTACCCTGGCTTCTCATTTCTTACCCTTATCTTCAGGGGCTAGATGCTTACATGTATCTGAAATACCTCCCAGATCCAATTCAGTGAAAATTTGTTTCTCTGAAAAAAATCCACCCAGAAGTCTAAGGGAAATTTGATTTTTCTTTTCTGATGTTTTATTGTTTACACGTGTAATGAATGTTCCATTTTTTCAGAGACTGCTCTTAATTTTTTTATGATTAAGTCTTATTTGCAAATTGGAAGATGTTTTTTTCATTAAAGGGCAGAGAGAAATAGGTTAGGTGAGTTACATTTTTGTCTGTGTTTCACACTTGACATGTAAATCTATCAGATGTAATAGGTACAAACACCAAGAGGTGGGATGGTGGCTGCATCTTTTGACTTCATGCCGGTCTGTGAGAGGTGAAAGGAAAACATGCTGGGTAGGAATATTCTGTATTGATTCACCCACCACCTCTTTAAAAAGGAAATTATGAAGTAAAAGCAGCTTTTATGTCCACAGGTAGTCAGTGGTTTGGTTTTGGAAGCTCCTGTTGATGGATCAGGTGTGACCAGAGATGGGAGTTGGGTGCAGTTTTTCTGTCTCTCTCAGTCTCCTTGTGTGACTTGGAGATTACTTAACCTCTCTGTCTAAAGGCAAGGTTGATAATATATTCCTACTTGGATGGGATGACACATCCATTCCTTGGGCTTGAGACACTCTGATGGCTGGGTGCATCAAAATATCCAGGTAGGCCTAGCATGGGAATTAATTTTAGCAGCATACAGTGCACCAGCAGAAGCTGCTGTTGAATCTGGAGGTGTTGCATCCTCCCACAGAAAATTTCCTCCATTTGCTCTTCCTTTAATCCCTTTCCCTTTCACCAGAGCTGGTGTCCATGCTGTGACTGAAGTAATTAATGTCAATCATTTGGTGGACAGAGAAGTTGGTGTGCATAGGACCTAAGGGGGACTTCAGTTGCATAGACCTTCAGCAGCAACAGGCTTCTCTCTGACAGCTGAATGTTGATGCTTGGGATAGGCAGGTAAAAATAGATTCAGAGGACAGATAAAAGACAACTTTCACAGCAGATGAAATAGATGACAGTTTAAAGCAATAGCTTTTTGCTTTGCATAACGGCCCTGCTATATTTGAGATGCTTATGGAGAGGGTATTGCTTTGGTTTGCCTCTTGGGCTCTTGGGTCCCTTATACTTACAATTTATAGTCTGATGTGGAACTGAATCTGGGGAAAAAAAAAAAAAAAAGAAAAAGAAAAAAAGAAGAAAGAAAAAAAAAAAAAAAGGAGCTGTTTCAGAGAGAGGGATGAATACCAGTGAATGAGGGTGGGATTTCCTCTGACGGAATAGCAGAAAAGAGATGACCCTCCTCCTCTAAACAAACTCGGATGTAGGGATGTGCCTGAGGTCCATTCCTGACACAGAAGACTCTCTCACAGTGGCCAGCATCACAAAACCTTTGTGTTGGCCACGTGAGGGAGGAGAAGATGCTGTTGCAGTCTGTTTGGGTGTTGGCAACATTTAGGGGCTGTGTGATAACTCCTGTGTCAGTTTAAGTGTGCTTCAAAACCTGCTCTGTATCAAATAGGGATACTGTTGGTTATGGGTCAGCTTTGCTTTTAGGGCAAGGATTCATAACTCGTGGTATCACGGCAGCTTATCACAGGGGAGGGCTGTGCTCTGCTGAGATAAATTATGGTGCCAGCAGGCAGGAGCTGATGCCAGTGATTAAACCCATCGCCTGCTCTCACCACTATTCAGGAAAAAAAATAGATTTTTGCATGTGGAAACTTGGCAAGGACAGATAAAAGGAAACAAAGAAGAAAAAAAAAAAAAACACACCACCTTTTTTTTTTTTTTCCTCCCCCTTTTTTTTCTTTTGGTTTCATTCAATTCCGTGTCCTCCTTTGAGGTATTTTTTGAAGCAATGCACTCTCTGCTGAGCAGCAGAGTGTTGTTGGGCAGGTGTCACCAGGTGGCACTGCTTTCAAAATGTCATTGTGCACCAGGAAACGCAGAGATTGGCATTGCTTTCCTGCTGACATTTTAATACACCTTGCTGATGAGGGCATCGCTGTGTGAGAGGCCAGAGAGTTTGCTTTCAGCTGATATCTTTGATTGAAGCTGCTCCCTGGGAACATGGTGTTGGGGTTTGGCTGAGTGTCTTTAAAGAAGGGATCGCCTGTGTGTTATTTATGACAATCTCTGCTCCAGGATGAATGTCTAAATGTAAATTACTCAATTTACCTTTAGAGTACATCCACTCTGATTTCTCCTCCACTGAGAAACTAGTCTGCAGGGCGCTGACATCTGCTAGCATTTAGAAAAGAAGCAACACATGTTCCTAGAAGTTAAAAATGGAAGAGACATACTGCATTTTCTAACATTGTTTTTCCTTCTGCTAGTGCCAGTGTTTGTTGCCAGTGCTTAGATCTGGCTATGCTTAATGCAGTGCCAAGTGCCTTCAAGTTAGTACAGTTGCCTTAATTTGTCAGAGTAAACAGTGTCTCCACCACTCAGCTATCTTTTCTTCTGTGGACTTTTAAAGTTTTCAAGTAATTGTCACGTCTTCCCTAACTGTTTAGTCATTTACTTTTCCTTAGTTGATTTATCTCCATGCTTTGTTTTTATGCTTTAAGTTATAATTCTTAAAAAAATAACATTATTCTTAAGGGGACCTATTCTACAACTGCTGAAATTAAGGGAGGTGATTCTTCCCCTCTGTTCAGTGCTGATGGGGCCACATCTGTTAAGACCACACTTGGTCTGTCCAGTTCTGGGCTCCCCAGCATAAGACATGGGCATGCTGGGGCCAGATCAGTGAAGGGTCTCTAAGATGATTCAGGGTCTGAACCTTTAAGAAGCTCAGAGAGCTGAGACTGCTTGGCCTGAAGAAGAGAAGAATCAGGGGGATATCATCAGTGTTTGTAAATACCTGAAGGGAAGGTGCAAAGAGGAGAGAGACAGGGTCTGCTCAGTGGTGCCCAGTGACAGGACCAGAGGCAGTGGGCACAACCTGAAGCACAGGAGGGATCCCTTGATCATCACAAAACATTTTTCACTGTGAGGGTTACTGAGCACTGGCACAGCTTGCCCAGGGAGGTTCTGAACTCTCCATCCTTGGAGGTACTCAAAACTCAGCTGGACATGGGCCTGAGCACTCTGCTGTAGTTGACTTCCACTGTCTTCAGGGCTCAAGAAGCAAGAGTTGATAAAGCTTCTGAGGTTTGCTCCTGTTCTGTCAGCATTTTGCTGTCATTCCCCCCAGCTTGTTAGTATTTTTTCTTGTCCCAAAACACTGTCTTTAATTCAGACATTAATATGCTTAAGTCAGAAGTCACATCTTAAAACAGGATACTTCTGAGTATGAAGTGACAAATATCCCTTCCTTCCCTAAACTGTGTATGTGACAAGCAGTTTCCATACTATTCTGTATTTTTGAGTCCTAAAATGTTTCCATCCCATAAAATACTTGTTTCATTCTATATTTTTCTTCATGTTTTTTCCACATAATTTTTAAATTAAATCTCTTAGTATCTTCATATGATTTTCATATGCTGGTTAACAACAGCATGTTCCAGTTTAGTGTCATTGCCACAATTAGCACACTTAGTATTTAGTCATAGTCATAGTCACACTTTAAGTATTTAGTCATAGTATTTTACACTAAATAACATTGCATCCAATAACATTGACCAGAGTAGTACTCATTATAAATTCCTACTTTCAGTATTTCTAGAATTTAAGTTAATTTCTATTTTTTCCCCCATCATTTAATTACCACTCTACATGACCATGTCAACAGTTGAGAAATGTTAGCATTTTTTTCATGGATTTATGAAACAATCCTAGAGTTCACAGCACTTTGTGCAGAGTGATTGCCCTCCTCTAATATCTGTGCTGTGGTGATTGAAATCCCTGCAAGTTCATGCTGTGAGAAAAGTCAGCCTTCTTGTACTGAAATCTAGATACAGGTTTAGAAGCCTATTTCCCATCCTCTGTTTCTAGAACTCTTGGTGTCTGAGCTTACAAAATGGGAAAAATTGTTGCCTCTTATCAAGCTCTTGGCTCAGGCAACTCACCACTTCATTTCTCAGTGAAATCCTTCTATCGTATTGGCTTGTATCAGAAGGAGAAGGGACCAAGTAACCCCAAGCTTAACACACACATGCCAAATGGCATCCTAATTTCCTCTGACAAGTGACAGCAACAAACAGATCTTGGCAAAAGCCAAAGTTTGAAAAATTAGTTGGACCATCATTTATTTTGAATGATACGGCAATAAACCAGTGATTTAATGGATCAATGAGCAGCTACATTTACAAAACTGGAGAACTCAGCACAGCAGTGAAGCAGGGTAAGCAGTGCTCAACTTTTGAAACACAAGGAGGTAACCATCCTTTACAAGTCAGTGTTTCATAAAACAAGTGATGTAACCAAGTAATTTTTCCAGTAATGTAATTCATTACAGAAAATGTCTTTGCCAGATGGTCATCAAGGACTATGACTGGCTGACATGTTGCTCACCATCTGATGAAAAGAAAGGAGCATCTACTGAGTAGCAGAACTGAGTCTGATGTCTGCCAGTCACTGAGTTGCATTTGATCTAATTTCAGTGATATCAAAAGTGGAGTGATGGTGATGGTGGCTGTAGCAGGGAGGTGTGAGCAGAAGTTGGTATATCTGTATAGAGAGCAACTGGAGCACACTTTCAGAGAGGAGCTCATTCCATGTCTTCCAGACAGCTGTCTAAGGAGGGGATACATCATCTCTGGCAGTACCCACCTTTCTCTGTTGATTGCAGAGGAGACTTAAATGCCTGACCAAGACTAGATGTTTAACAGTGGTTGACAGCAGGTGAAATAAGTCATATGAAAAGTCCTGTGAGAGGAGGAGGGTTGTTAGCAGGACTCAAAAAAGCAGTATGCTAAACTGAATATACTTTGAATGTGTTTACACTAACCATTTTAATCCTCAAAGACAGAACAGAAATGGGGTAGGCTAACATTTATGAGAGATCTCAGAAGAAAATCTGTTTTTGAATGCCTGTGAGTTATATTTTCTCTCGTAGATAAATGTTCCAACTCCCAGAGCCAAACTCCACAGACAAAGGTTTTGCTCCACGTAATTAAATTAAACTAAAATGTCAAAAGGGTAAGGAAGACCAGTCCCAGCTGTTCTCTAACCACGGCGATCTGTGCTACACCACAGTGCACTGGCAGTAAGCACTTCCAAGGCTTCCAGAGCAAGGACATTTAAGCTAAAAGCAGTTTACAGAGACCAGTTATTTCAGTGCTTTATGGCAAAACACACACACAGGAATTTTGAGGAGAAAGAGTGAGAGGAAATTTGGTCAATAGTCTGTAGATGAGGGGAATGGTTATTTAGAGATATGGTTATATAGATCTCACAAAAATCCATATTTCGATTTACTGAAGTTTCAATAAAAATAAAGAAAAAGATTCAAGGGTTTGGTAGTGTTCTACAGACTTCAAGGACCAGAAGAAATACAAGAAAGCAAAGATTTTTTTGAATTATTGGTTTCAAAAAATATCCAGAGCTTTGACTGTCAGAAAAAAAAGTATCTCCAGTTATTGAAAAAAACGAAATCAGATATAATGTCATTCGTAATCATTGCTATTGTATCCCACAGAATCATATGATTCTATTTTGGGCATGTGTCCATATTGTAAATACAGAAAAAATCCAATTTATCTAAAAAATTAAACTGAAGAGGTCTAGCTGCTTTGAAGCACCCTGGTTTGCCCTCTCCTCTTTTACCCTTACACAGTGGTGCTGTTTGGTGAGTCAGGGACAAGGTGCCTCAATGGGTTCACCCAGACTTTCACTTCTGCATTTCAACCTGGGCTCTTGAAGGCCTTCAGAGAGAAAAAGGGCTCCTCTAGCCTTTGTTCCTCTGTTCCTACCAGCTGTGGTGTCTCCTGCTCACATGCTCTTGTGGTTCAAAGCTGTCAGGTTGCAAACACAAATGAAGCAATATTGCCGTAATTATTTGCTCACCCCTATCTACATCATTTATTTGCACTTTGACTGAATAAATCCCTATCAGAGAAAATAAAACTGTGATTACTTTAATTCAGAGCATGTAGACTCCACCTATCATCCAGCTAACTTACTGTGCTCGCAACTGTCTCTCTGAATAATGAATTAGATAATAGCTTTCCCAATGTCCACAAATAATTGAAGCCCTGATTCAGCAAGACAGTTAAAGCCTGTCTTTATTCAGCAAAATACACAGACCTGCCTTTAGCTTTGTTCAGGATAGTACCAGGATAGTACCAGTCAAAAGATAACCAACTGGTCCCTTGTACCATCTCATCATACTGTTATTTTTGTCTGGAAGTAACTTTGCTTGTGAAGTTGTGCTTCTTAGTGAGTATAAAGGATAGGCTGACTGTAAAACAAGTTTTCTATGTAGCTGAGAAGTATGTCTTTTTAGAGCATGTTAAAGTTACTCATTGATCGACTGAAAATATATTGTATCCATACAACCCCTAGATTTAAAAAAAAAAAGAGTTTTGTATTATTTGTGAATGTATCAAATATTCCTTTTTTATTAGGCATGGTTTTGCTTACCAATTATTTGGAGACAGTTCTTGCACTCAGTAATATATTTCTTTATGGAAAATATGTGGACAAAAATAAGCCATGCCATTATCTGTTACCCATGTTTTAGCATCTCTAGCATCTGCCACTAAGTGATGGCTCCAAAAACACATTACTGCATTATTAATGTCAGTCATTTCCTTATTAAGATTTTTACTGCCTGAAAGATGCAATGAAAAACAAGAGACAAGTATTTCCAAACAAAAAGTGAGAATGGATCGTTTAGTACTAATGGGCTTTTTTATACTGATAGCTGTTTCATCACCCTGGGCCATGTGCACTTGCAATCAGTACACATAGCAAGACTTCAAGGTAGATAAATGACTAAGTCTTCAAGATGCTGGTATTTTAAAATAGTGTTGCTCAAATTCAGGATTACAGCTGGAACTGAAAGGAGTGGCCTGATTTCCAAAGATATTGTTATTTAATGCGGTAGTCCGAGACCACAAGCTATAAGGGGCAAGTAACAAGGCTGGGAGTCTCAGACTCAAAAACCTTTCCCAGTTCCACCATCACAAGAAGCCTTAGTTGTGATTAGAGAGGTTTGTTAGGAGTTTGTGGATGTGCAGCTCAGCTGCCTGCTTTGAGAAGAGTCTGAGGAGACCCATAAATTCCTCTGAGGGAGGACAAGTGGGGAACACCTTGCTTCAGGGGCCATGCAGCACCAGGAGCACCTCCAGATGTGAGTCCCACACCACACAGTAGTCACATCTGTGTTTGTCAGAAACTGGTATTGGTATGTAGGAACTGGGAGAGATTTCTTCTGAGTTTTTATGCAAAGCTCTAGGCTTAGGAAGAGTGTTTGGAAAGCTGCCTGGAAGAAAAGGGCCTGCAGGTATTGGTTAACAGCCACCTGAATATAAGCCAGAAGTGTGCCCTGGTGGCCAATAAGGTCATCATCATCCTGGCTTGCATCAGGAATAGTGTGGCAAGCAGGACTGGAAAGTGATTGTCCCCCTGTACTGGGCACTGGTGAGGCCATACCTCAAGTACTGTGCTCAGTTCTGGGCTGCAACAAGGACATTTTGGTGCTGGAGTGTGTCCAAAGAAACTGGTGAAGGGTCTGGAGAACAAGTCTTATGAGGAATGGATGAGGGAACTAAGGTTGTTCAGTCTGGAGAAACAGAGGCTGAGGGGAGACCTCATCATAACTCTACAACTACATGAAAGGAAGTTATAGCAAGGTGGGTGTTGGTCTCTTCTCCCAAGTAACAAGCAATAGAATATGAAGAAATGGCCTCAAGTTGTGCTAGGGGAGGTTTCGGTTGGATATTAGGAGGAATTTCTTCACTGAAATGGTTGACAAACCCTGGACCAAGGTGCCTGGGGAAGTGGTTGAGTCACCATCCCTGGATGTATTTAAAGGATGTGTAAATGTGGTGCTTAGGGAGATGGTATAGTGGTGGACTTGGCAGTGCTAGGTTAACAGTTGGGCATGGTGATCTTAAAGGTCTTTTCCAAACAAATACTATTATATGATTCTATAATTTTCTTTCATTGCCTGAGGGGTTCAATCTTGCCTCTCCTAATGCCCATGAGACCATTGCAGCTCTGTGTCTCTTCCCTTTTTGATGAAGGAATTTGTCCCCAGTATTATGGTGCTGTTTCTTTTTAACCTGAAAGAAATCAAGATTCAGTGGGCCAAAGTGCAAGGGTATTGTGATAGTAATAGCTGTGAGGAGATGTGACATTCTGTACCTTGAGCAGAGTCTCCATGACACACTGTAAATAAAACACTGAACTATGGTCTTTCACAGGACAGTAAAAAGAAGTATTCAAGTCATATCACTTGCTGAGCACTGCCTGTTCTGTACACTGCACAAAGCAGGGGTCCTGTGGAAAAATAATAATTTTTATTTCAAATAAGTAGGTTATCATAATGGCAAAATAAAGCTGCACAAGTCATATTATTTCTGGTACTTCTAACTCTGAGAACAATATTTCATCTTGTAATGCAGGCTTTTATTCATTTATTTTGTTATGGGATTGACATAGTATTGCTATTAAATGAATTTTACTCCTTTAAATTTTATGTTTGATATTCAATATTTAAGTAATATTTCAGTTGTGTCATTTACTTTCTTCCCATTCATATAGTTTTAGTACACTGGAGACAGAAAATGTATATTATGGGGGAAAAACAGCAGAGGTTAGCTAAGTTAGGACAGACAAAGAGGCACGTGGGGCAGCAAAACTAAGATCATCTTGGTGTGATTGCACACTCATAAATCTAAAGTAACTCCTGCACAATTGTAAGAGGTTGGATACTGAGGCCACAGTCTCACAATACAGCTGAACTGGCTTTAGATGTCCTAGGACTTGCTCAAAAGCAAGGTGAACAAATGGTTCAAAGTGCTACTCCAGTATAAACTCACTGTGCCATTTCAAGCTATTCAGGAGAAGTCAATCAACTGGTTTTGTACTGGAAGACTTTGTGCCAGCACGGGTGGTTTTGCTCTGCATTATCCTGTGCCCTTGTCTGATACCATCTCTTCTCTCACTTCTGGCACTTGTGAACACCTAAAACCAGCACAGGCACCATATCATATCCTCTAGATAATTTGTGTTGCTGTGGTTGCCATGGATCAGATTTCCATTGCCAGGCCACCTAGCCCTGGGCAGACCTGGCACTGGACAGCAGTGGAGTTGTCAGGAGAGGGGTGAGATGTCTTTCAGCCCACCTGAAGGTCACCCCAGTTTCCCTTTCTGTGTTGTGGCCTCAATTGGATTCCCTGTTCCTGCACCCTGCATGGAGGTTGGTTCCTACATTCAGTCTGTTTCCATGATTCATTTGTTTCTTCAGAGCTGACATGCTGTTTGATGTTGCCTCCTACCAACCTCTGGTAATAACGTGTTTTCTGATAGTCTTTTTGTAAATAAATGGAAAGTGTTCATTTTTACAAGCAGTAGAGAAAGAACTGCCATTTTTAACGCCCACTTTGCAAGATCCATTTTAAAGAAAACAGAAAACAGATTTCTTATTGAAGGTCTGAGGACATTTTCTATGGCAAGCATGACATCCAAATTCTTCTTTACACTTATGACTAAGTACAGATCTTTTTTCTTTTATTTATTTATTTATTCTTTTTTGAATTAACTCATCAGCATGTGAGATACTTCTCTCATCAATGTTAATTAAAAAAAAATAAAAAAATTACTATGTGGGTGGCTTGAAGTAGCATGATGGCTGAGTCACATATCCTAATACCCTGTCTCTAACAGTAGCCAACAGCCAGAACCTTGATGATACCCCTGAATATATTCCCTTATTCTAAAAATTCAAGGCCTGAGAATTTCTTGGTTAGTGGAGATGTCTTGTATTTAATAGCTCTTGATGCATTTATATTCCATGAACTAGTCAAATAGCTTCTTTAACTCCTTTTTAATGTGGCATTTTTCATTTAGCTCTTTTTACGAATATGGTTCTTCTAAAGTCTTTTTGGAAAACCAAAGCCAAGTCTAGGCTAGGTTAAACAGAGCTAATTCCTATTGCAGTAGTCTAATATTATAAATGTTATAGGATGTTCAGGATTGGAAGGTAAACTGAGGTTTTTCTAACCAATTTCAGGTTTGTTAAGAAAACCTGAACTGACAGTAAATGTACCAAATGCACAGACATCTAAACTGAACCCCTCAGAGAGTCTGTGTACCTGGGATGGAAAAAAATGGGGTGGATCCAGTTTCAGTAAGCTAAAATTTAAAAAAAAACCAATTAAACCCAAGCCTTTATCTTGGCAGCTTGTAGAGGGCACAGCCCAAAGAGAGTAGTGCTGGGAAAATGGTCTGTGACCATAGCAGCCACATCCCTAAACCAACATATCTCTGGGTGGGAGCTTATAAATCCAAAGCAGCTCCTGCTCAGGTGTAACAGGTTAGATGCTGAGGGCATAGTTTGCAGTTGGCAAACTCCAAATACTTGTGTATGGCTTTGCCAGTCAGCTGCACAGCCCCTAATACTCTGGCCCCAGCATGCTGCAGGCACAGCAGAAAGGGTTTGAGTGGCACCATCCCATTCCCACTGTGCAGCAGTTTTTCTCTGTAGCCAGCTCAGCGTGCAGCAAAATTTGAGCTTAACCCTAGCTTGGAAAAAGTCGATTTTCTTCTGTATCAGCCCAACAGTCCATTGCACAGAGAAAGGCTCTGTTTGCTCTGCAGCTTCTCCAGGTGTAAAGTTAAGGTGCTGCTGTCTGAGGGCACAAATAACAAAAAAAGAAGAAAAGAAATAGATTGGGGGTTGGGTGGGGAAGAGGGCTGGGGAGGGGTTGGTGGTGGTGGTTCCAAAAATGAAAGAGAAGCTGGGAAGAAGAGGAAAAATGCACACATATTAAGTGTGTAGTAAGAAACACTGCAGTTTTCATAGCTCTGATGAATCTCTATGTTGTCTTCCCAGCTTGAGTGTCAAGACTGTGCTCAGGGCTTACTGATGTTAAGAATTTTATCCCCAGATCCTCTGCTCTAAGGCATTTAATCTGGAGTTTTTATTATTAGCAGGTATTTTTCCTTTTTTTAATTCAAGGTTCAGTCTCAGGGTTATGTGTGTTTGTAGGCCATTGGTTAGTTCTACTTACCCAATTTTCTCTCCTTTTTACAATAAATGCAGGCATGTTTTCAGGATGAGATAAAGAAAATTGCATTTAAGATTTAAAAAAATCTTTCAAGAGAACTGAATATTCCTCTCTACCTGCCTGGTCTGTTGCTGTTTGCATAGCATTTGTCGTAAATATATCTTCTTATTCTCTTGAGAATACTGGGTCAAAAAGAAAAATCAATTATGTTAGGGCAAAGTTATGATTGTCTTTGTGAACTTAAGGAGAAGGGGAGTCTGCACCATCCCTTTGTACAAGTCCCTCTCCTTCTAACAAGGTAAGCTGGGGTGTCTGCCAGGGAAGACTTTGGTCCTAGGCTGCTGGGCCAGGGGAGGTGAATTTCTGGCCTCAGAGCAAAATGTCCCAGGGACTTTGGGGAGACTTTGTACAGCTTGGTGGCTGCTGCCCAAACCCCTCACCCAAGGGCCCCGCTGTTGGGTGCCAGAATGATGAATACGGGAGGGCTACCTGTGTCTACTTACCCACCCCAGTGGTCCAGCTACACTGCCAGGCTTTTTTACTTTAATGCTGAAGGAATGCTAATGTGGCTCCTCACTTTCTGCCCTGCTACACCTCTGAGAATTCCTGCTGCTTTCCCAAGAGTGATTTTTCAGTGATAAATCCCTGCCTGTGCTAGTCATTGTTCCTAGCAATATGAGCGGTGTTACTGGAAACAAAGTGGAAAAATGTCTGAAGTGAGTTATTTTGGGGGCTGTGGTTTGCATTAGTATGCTTAGTGCTGGTGTATTTATTAAGGCCGTGGAGCAAATTAAAGTGTCACGAGTAAAGGTCTATGTGCACACAAGCTTTCTTTCATTTAGGGAGAGTCATAGTTTAGACTGAACATACAGCAGCTGCTACTGCAAGATGGAGAGCAGAGACACAAGTGCTAAAGAGCACTTGGTGAGACTATTGGGATGTATAGTTTTGTCACATATGAAAAACAGTATAATTGTAAACAGAAATTTTGCTTTAGGAGAAAAAAAGCCCTTTGAAAGAGATCTTCAAAACAAAAAAGCAGAACCAGATTAGTTTGCATCCTTTTCTTTTTTGGGGGCTGTTTTTACTAGGCAGGTAGCCTTTCTACAGCTGCTCAGGAAACTATGATGAGATTCCTTTTTCAAATTCACAGGTATTAATTTATGCACACTTTTGTAATATTCAGTATGTGCAGCAAAAATAAGATTGACCTACACTAAAAAATCGACTCCATTAGATAAATTATAACTGTAGAAAAATTATAATAGTGTGACATTTTAACCTGAATTTTTCTTTCCTGTTTGGATCACAGCTGGACTGTATTAACAGTAATATTCTGTATGAAAAAGAAAGCAATTTATAGTTGATAAAGAAATCTTAATGAATGTTTCATGTTCAAATATTTGTGTTACTTAGGACACACATCAGCAACTTTGCACCTTGGTAATGCAGAAATATCTTTCATAACGCTGTTATCATCCCATTTCCTTTAGAGCAAGAGAAGCTCATGACCTGAAAACCTCTCTGGCTTTTCAAAGGGAAGGGAAAAAATCCTCAAGTGGCAAAGACAAAGATCCTTACCATTAGGCACTCCTGGATCTTATACTCAATCTCAGATGTGTTTTGTTTCTGCTGCCTGAACTTCTGTTCAGTGTCTGCACAGATGTTTGTTAATTTCTGTGAGAGAGATATTTGAAAATAAAGTCCTGCACACTGTTCCCTTGGCTTTTCTTTCAGAAAGATGCTAGATCTTTTTGAGTCTCAATGTCAAATATCTCTTTGGGGAAAGACTAGAAAAGCCTGACCTATTTGCACGTGTGAGGGGGTACAGCAACAGTCTGCTGCACTTATCTAAGAGGATAAGGTTATTTTGCAATAATAAAACTGCAAAGATGATAACCCACAGTTAAAAAAAATTACTCTTTTACCCTTTTTTTTTTTAAATAAAAATGAAGATGAGTGGGAACATCAGCTCAGAATATGTGGCTGGATTTTAATAAAGGCTAGATGACTTCATGGCCCTTAACATCTTCTATGTATAAATGAGTTGAGATAATATGGCTAATCAAATGTCATGCTTCAAGTAGTCGGTTTACGGCCTGGAGGGATTGGGAAATGCTTTTTCTTCACAGTACAGATGTGCTTCATTGATTATGATTTGTCCATCCTGGAAAAAGGTTGCAGAGCCAAAGGCATCCCTGATGACTTGCTGCAGCCAGTAATTCATACGGAGTTCCATCAGCACCTTTTATTTTACCTGAATGCACAATTATTGCAGGAGCCTGAACTCTGCCATAGACATTGGTTAAACATGACCATATCATATGGCAGTATTGCTGAGTGATCATGAAAACTTTGCTTTAAGATTTACTTGAATGAGTTAGCAGTTCACAAACCCACCGGTTTCTGCTGTATCAGCAAGCCTGGATTCACATAATTGCTTGCTAGTTTTCCTGGAAGATAAAGAATCCCACATAGAAGCTGGAGGCTAGAAACATAGGCTGATGTATTTCATCTTGCTACCTTTTTTCTCAGAGCATAACAATAGTTGTTCAGCACAGTGCACAGCCTGGCACCTGCTGCCTGGGCTTGATTTGTTAAGGTTTGGGGTCAGAAGAAGGAGGTGGTCTGATTTGCATCAGGTGTTCCAAGGTCAAAGGGATGGTGAGTAATAGAAACCTCACAGGGGTACAATTGAGTTAAGAAAATGAAGACGTATAACTCTGTCTCCATAAAATTGAGAATATTAAAGCAAATAACAAAACATCCCATGCAAGTTTCATTCACCATATCTGCTGGGAGTTGAGTGGACAGTGCAAATAAACTTAATACCATTTGTACCTTAAATTTTGTGCCTAGGGGATGCATTGACACAGAGCTGAAATCACTAATAGTGTCTTGGCTTACTTCAAGCTTACATAGCAAATTGCAATACAACATAGAGCTTGCCAGCAGAGTGGAGGCTGCCTCACCAGGGCAGTGAGAGTGATTCTGTGTGTGTGTGTCTGTCTGTCTGTCTGGGAAAAGTCTCATTTTGCCTGTTTATTGCAAGTAGTAAACTCTAAAAAGTTTTATCCAAGTTCTCTGCATGCCAGGCATGCAATAAAAACTGTACATAAAAAAACTGATTCCTTGTCAAATAATGGTTTTTGCTGTATAAAATTCTTTCATAAACTAAATTCTAGTTGGTACCTTTTTTTCTTTTTTTCTTTTTTTTTCTTTTTTTCTCTTTTTCTTTTTTCTTTTTTTTTTTTTTTTTTTTTTTTTTTTTTCCTAAGATGCCACAGAATCTGTAGACAAAAGCTTTGCAAGGTAAGTTTTTTGAAAGTTAAGCTTTTGCTAAAATTTGGGGAAGATCAGAGGGCCCCCTTGTGGAAGTTGTATGTATACCCGCACACAGTGTCCTGTGTATAAAGGATAAACGTGATTTTCTGGTTCGTACTTTTGCTTTCACCTAAGTCTCTTGTAAATAGTTGCACTTGCTGAATAGAGAGCTTAATAGAGAGCATCTGTCATTCGGTTTAATTGCCGGGCCAGTGTTAAACCCTGACACACACATACAGAAATAGTCTCGGCTGATGTGGAAAGAAATCTGTTTGGTCAGTGGATGGAGAAGATACAATTTTGCTTGCAGCTTTGAGTTGTATTATTCACATAGCAAATGCTAACAGATTTCATTAGATCCTATCAAGCATTTTAGTGGAAACACAATGTGCAGAGTAAAAATGGGAAGTCAGTCATCTGTCTGGGAGGTATTCAACTGAAATACCCCATCAGCTGCTTACTTAATCAGTCTTGCAGGAAAAAAACACACAGTTACTTCACAAGAAGAGGAATGTTAAGAGAAACAAAGTTAACATTTATTGTCTTGCAGCTGAGAAATTTCCTTAGCTTTTGGTATTTTTTTTTTCAATGAATGGATAGGAAAGACCACTCTTACAATGTTTTAATTAGTAGAATCACATGAAATTCTTTAATATTCATATTGTTTACCTTAGGAAAAGCAAATCGCATATATTATGACCAAACCTGAATGTTTCAGACACTTAGTGTGTAGGATAAGAAAACAGTTGTGATGCCTGAATTTTGTGATGATCCTTTATAATTTATGGTCATTATGCTTGATGTCAGAATTAATAAAGACTTGAGGCAAAGCTTAGAGAGAATAAATTGATGTACTTTCAAAGGAATTTCAATTACTGAGCCTTTTTATTGTTAATTACTTTATTAATTGAGCTGAATTACTATACTGATTCAAAATGAGTTGCAGTGAAAAAAACACCCAGAACTTTCATTTGAGCATCTGCAACTGAGCTACTAGCTGGAAATCAGAGGCAACTCGATTCAGGAAGGAGCCTGGATGCATGCCACTTGTGTCACATACTTGGTTTTAAGTGTAGCCAGCTACAAAGGAACACTGGAGATGTCCATTCTGCTTCTCACCCCTAATCAGGGAATAAAATTGGATAGCAGCAGCTCCTTCGAAAATGAGGAAGAGGATTAGCATAAACATGGCAGTTGAATTTAACATCAATATTTTTTATGTGTTTCAGACTTAACAAGATCCGACTGATACATAAATGTCAGAAGATTTAAGGGTCTGACTACATTTTATTTGTCTTTTATGGGGCTCTTTGAAACTGGTATGTTCTTATAGGCAGCTAGTACTTGTGAGAGCAGATATCTCATTGTTTTGCATGTGGGTTTTTTTTTCTTTATAACCTTTACCAAAAGCCTTATGTTGTTTAGGTTACTGAATAGGCAGGAGTACTGCTTTCCCATCTCTTCGCATCAGAGCTTCATGCTCACTCCATCATCCTGGCAGTAACCTGCACTGGGGAAACTGCACCTAAAAGCTTAGACTTGCTCTAACCTTGCTGGCAGCTGTTCAAAGACTGTGACCTGAGAGTGCGGAAGATTTTATGGTTTGTCCTGTGTGCATAAGGGGTATTTTATAAACCCTGTCATGCTAAACCTTTACCCATTATTATAGGCATCAGACATGATCAGGAAGGTCCCTTCCCAGCCTGGGTTCTGTAACCCTTGGAAGCTACGTTGGCAAAACAAGCTCCATCTGAAGGTCCCTCTTGCTGCAGTGTCACCAGGTTTGGTCTTCTCTTCTCCCTTGCCTGTCATCACCTTTCTTTTTTCTGGCCAGTCCTTGTTTCCTGCTGTTGCCTGATACTGCAGGTCATCCCCTTAGCCTGTCTCTCCTGTACTTGTAACATCTCTCTGAGAAAGGCAGGTTCAGCTTCCTCCCCAAGCTGGGGCTAGAGACAGCTCTGGAAGGAGGTAGGTTATACAGCAGTGCAAATACATCATTATTTCATTTTCCCTCCTGTGCAGTGGGACAGCAAAAGCAGAGACAAGAGGAATAAACAAAATTTTTGAGTAAAGGTGACAGATGTGCTCCAGATTTTCGTGGTTCTTTTGAGGCACAGCAATGATATGTGCACAAGAGACATGAGGTAGAATGGAGGTCCTATGAACAATGGATTCCTCCTTTGCCAGTCTTGATCACAAAGCATTTATTATTCTCTCTGGCACAAAGTTATGCATGGTCTTGCATACAATATCTTTAAAGACTATTATGGCCATTATATGTATTTATTGTTTTTTAGTAGTATTTCCTCCTATGTGCACTCATACACTGCCTTTTACAGGTCTGAGGTTTTTATTTTGTTTGTACTTCATAGAACAACCAAATTCTTTTATTTGATTTATTATTGCATTTTATACTTGCATTACTTTCAGCAAGGCTCTTGCTGCTTCGTTCCTTTCAGCAATTTAAAGAACACTTAGAACAACTGAGCTTGATGTGATTTAGGCAAAGAACAAAAATCTCTGGAGGGAACTTTGTTAGATTTGTGTCTCATCAAGAAATGATTTACAATTTGTATCAAGGTTATTTGATGGCAAGTGGCAGATTTGGTTTTCCATCAAATCACCTAATCTGTAAATTTCTATTCCCCACCACTTCTCTCTCAAATAAGTTGTCATTTCCTCACTTTAGCCATTTTCTCTCTTCTCACATGCAGCAAAGCTGGGTCCACCATTCTCAGCCTTTGGGCTCTGAGACATGTAAATATCCAGCATCTCTCTCTGGTAAGGGAAAGGAATTTTACCTTCAATAAAGTATTTGTTAGAGAGGCAACCGCAAAGTGATTCTACAATACAGAAAACATGAAACTGAGCATAACAATTTTCTGGTAGACAAGAAGCTGGTAACAAAATGGTGTGTGCTGAAAGAGGAACATTTTGGTTTAAAGGAAAGTTATTAATGAATTTCCTCAGGGCTGGTCTTAGTTCTGATTCTTTTTCATGTTTTCATTAACAATGTTGGCACAAAAAGCTGAAGTATGTTAATGGGATTTCCTTAATGACCTTGAGTATTTCAGTAAAAGAGATGGAATGAGGTTCGGAAGCTAAGTGTAAGATTGTGTGTTTGAGGGTTTGAGGCCAGCAGAAACATATTTCCTCTATCAACTGAGTGCTTATCAGGTGAAATGGGAGGGGGATGGAAAGACCTCTATATATTAGCCAGTGACACAGTGAGTAGGAGTTTCCAGAGTTATATGATCCTGTAAAAAAATGAATGCATTTTGAGGATGTATCAGAGCATACATTGCTACTGGAGATAAGGAAATATTTATTGTACAAGGCACGTCTGAAGCCTTCTGTGAAATTTGCCCAGTTCTAGCCATGTCTAGTCAAATGGGATGCAAAGTCAAATGCCAGGATGGACTGCTTGGGTGGTCAAATACCAGAACTGATCTCAGGATCTTCCACCACATCTTTCTCTTGTTGGCCTCCTATCAAAAGACAGCATGGCAGGCTGAGATGTTGGAGGTGCATCTCTGGGTCAAGCAATCTAAGTGGGACCAGAGGGGCTTGGGGAACAGCCGTATGGTCACTTCTGGCTTGTCTTATCAGAGAAGACAGTAGCAACTCGTTTAGCTTTGTAAAATGAAAGCCAATGTGATTGCTCTCTGCTCTCCATCTTAAATGTTGTTTCTCCTTCTCTGATGTTACATTTGTAAATCCTCTTGATGTCTTGATGTGCAGT
This sequence comes from Phaethornis superciliosus, assembly GCA_023637945.1. Lineage (NCBI taxonomy): Eukaryota > Metazoa > Chordata > Aves > Apodiformes > Trochilidae > Phaethornis > Phaethornis superciliosus. The sequence goes on along the minus strand of JAJQWJ010000001.1, from coordinate 146,433,965 downwards.
GTTAACCCAAGAACAGCTGGATGTAAGTAAACTGAGAACAGGTTTATTCTGGGAATAAGGTTTGTATTCCTAACGGTGAGAAACAATGTTCTCAAACTCTTTCCAAGAGCAGCAGTGTCATGGAAAGGGTATTTCAAAAGGGTTTGATTGTTTTGTGAAGGGGATAATAACGTCCTGTTATCTGTGCTGTCATGGAAGGATACTCTCATGGCTCTAGGAGCCTCCTTTTGCTAAATAAATCATCAGACCATGTTGTCTGGGTAATTGAGCATCCTTAGCTCCTACTACTGTGTATTTTCTTCAGTGGCACTGAGGCTGAGTATATCTACACATTTAAATATAGATTTAGGTGCCTAACTTTATCCTCTGTATTTGAAAGTTTATGCCCAAATCATAAAACCAGCACACAGGAAAAACCTGTATTAGCTCACACATATTCATATGCTATTTGTGTGCATTTTCTAAAATCCTGGGGCTAAAACCATGGGTAGCTACATCATTTCATTAATCTAGAAGCTGTTCAAGATCTAGACTTGATATCTCTGAACAGAATTAATTTCTTTAGGTGCTGCACTGTCCTCTCCAGTTTCTAGAGACTCTATATTGAACAAAGCAACATTGACATAAATATGCATGAAGATGCTCAATAATTCAGCATGTACTGATTTAGAGTGTTTATAGCCCTGGTTAAAATCTCATACAAGTAAAAAACAATTCATAAAAGGCAAAACACATTCCCTGTACTCCACCTGGGGAAGCCAGGAGAGAGCAACCAAGAAGGGGTGTGATCTAGTTGGTGGGTTGGTTATGGTTTGTTGTGTTTTTCTGACAGGACTGTATGTTTGGTGACAGAAGGTTGGGCACTGTCACACAAGATCAGACAACCTCTGGGGCAGGAAGGGATCTCAGGAGCTCTCTAGTCCAACATCTTTGCTCAGAGCAGGGTCATCACTGAGCACTGATGGGGTTGCTCAGGGCTCTGTCCAGTTGCTTCTTCAAAACTTCCAAGATTGCAGGGCACACAGCTTCTATGGGAAAAACTTTTCCAGTGCTTAATTATTCTCATAACTAAAATTATTTTCCGTGAATCCTCCTCTTTTTCAGTTTATGACTGCTGTCTCTCATTATCCCACCATACACAACAGTGAAGAGCCTGGCTCCATCTTCTCACTCACCTCCTCTTAGGTACTGGAAGGCTGCTGTTTGGTGCCCTTTTTAACATCTTTTAACATGTCTTTGAAAGACTTCATTAAAATTTTCCTTCTCACAATATTCTCCTCAAGAAAAAAAAGTCTCAGCACTTCCAGTTTCTTTTTCCAGCAGTAGATCCTGAGGTCCGTTGTCATCAATGTTTTTGAAGGGCTTGTGGCAATGTGATATGTAGAAAACATGATTGTTATTAATGTTTAATTGTTACTTTATAAAAGTATAAAATCACAAATCCTTACTCCAAAATCTTACAGTGTTTTAAAAGAAAATTGTCAGTTTGCATAGTCCCAGGCCAGTTGTCTTCATTCCTAAAGTATATAGGACAAAAAAAAAAAAAAAATTAATGTCTCTTTAGATATGGCTTTTACCACTGTTGGCAGTATAGGTGTAGTGCTTGGATTTTGAAAGGCACCTTTTTTCTGTATATTACAAATCTAAAACAGTGATACGTTCAAATAGCTTATCTACCATCTCACTCTTTTCATATCCTTGTACAGCTCTACACCACTGTTGAATTTGCCCTAGATTCACTTCAAGGAAAATTAGATTCTTCAGGTGAAAAAATTCCTGAGGTTGTACAGGAAGCATTTGTGTCACCACAGATTCACTCTCTTCCTTCTATCCTTCTGGATTACCCTAAATCACTGCTGTTAAAAGTAGTTTGATATCAGAGAGTGTGATCTCTAGTGATGCTCTTTGCCATGTGTCAGTCTATAATCAGATGTGGGACACTAATCATCTGATCAACAGGAAAAAATAATAAAGTAGTGCTGTAAGGCTTTCTGGAGGTTTTTCTGATAGCACAGATACAGAAATGATTTGATATTTCAGAGATTATCTAGGGGGACATAAAGAGCTTGTAATTTCTAAAGAGGAAAAAAAATACAAACAACAAACAAACAAGGACTTTTACAATGAGTCCTAAAGCAAGAGTTTAATGTGAAAGAAGTTGGTGGCAGGGAGTATCACTGATAAGATGGAATTAAATGGGATGTTTCCCATTTTTCCAGTGCTTCCCAGTGTCCACTTTTCTCTTTCCTGTATCAGACTGTGTCAAGACAAGTAACTTCTGGAGCAACCACCTTTGCTTTCCAGAGCTAGAAATATAAACCCAGTTCTCTGTCTCCAAGCCCTCCCCCATCTCACTGGTATATCAACAAAGTAATACAACAACAAAGTAGTGATAATCTAATTTTCTAACTGCTGGTCTGGAGATGTATGTGAAATAATACCAAACTTACTTAAAACTTTTGCTTATTTGAGGAATACCTCATCTCTAAAAACATTCTTAGAAAGATACAGTGTAAGGGGAAAGATGTGTACCAGTGTATAAAAAGTCAGGAAAGAATAGTTCACTGTTGTTACTTCTCACTTGTTACAAAATGTTATATTACTGCTTAGTTTTTGAGGTTGGCCTGAACTTTTCACTCGGTCAGTAAGTCTGTGCAGGCAGGGAACCTTTGACTCCAGACAGGGGGTACACCTTGCAGGTGAAGACACCTGTATATAAGTGCCTACAATGTAGACATCTCCAAGTTAGCAGGTGTCTAAGCTCCTGCTGTAGTCAGGGGACAGAGTGCAATGCATAGGGAGCCTCTGAAGTGACAGGGCCAGATCTGGCATCTCCTGTTGACCATCTGCATCCCTCTCCAGACACCACTGCCTGGGTTCAGCAGCTCCCTGCTGGCTTCTGAGATACTGCTTAGACATGTAGTTTATATGTAGACCACTGCATTTAGAAGTCTTATCCAGGAAGCAGTATCTGGTCCCTTCTCTGAGCAGGCATGTGCTACAGGTTTAGCTACATTATACGCCACTGGGATAGCAAAAGGTGTAGCTAAGTCCAGCACACACCATTTTGTTACCAGCTTGTTACCAGCTTGTGGCCAATCTGGAAATAGGAAACAGTGGCCATTTATTTTTTTCTGGTTTGTCAGAGTTTAACACTGGCCCGGCAACTAAACCGACTGACAGATTGCTCTCTAATAATCCCCTTCTCCTCCCTGATAAAGGAAGGAGAGAGAATAAGGGAGAGAGACTTATGGGTTGGAAACTAAACTACAGAACTTTAACGAAACAGTAATGATAAAAAGGAAAAATTACTAAATATATACAAATATACAGGAAAGTTGATACCACGTCCCTCTCCCCTTTCCCCCAATAACTCTCACATCACCACTGAGGCTGCAGGGCAGCCCTGGGAAAGTCCAGGCTGGAATCCTGGAGTCGGCAGCAGTCGGGAGCTGGAGGCAGGAACACACAGATTCAGGCTGGCATGGATCAGGACCACAGGCAGAGGGACGGATGGAATCCTCCCAGGATGCTGGATCAAAAGACAGGGAACAGGCGTAGAAGGGAAGCAGGAAGGGCAGGAAGGACAGGAAGAAGGGTTTGACCCTTGTGATCCTTCAAATTTATACTGAGTATGACGTGTATGGGATGGAATACTCTGTTTGGTCAATTCTGGCATCTATCTTGTCCGGTCCTCCCCAAAGGAAGTTTTCAGGTGGGACCTCCTTACTCCTTCTGGAAGGTAAAATGTTCCTTAGAGCTGAGCAGTGTCCTTGGCTCTGCACACCAGTCTCTGGCAGTAACTATAAACATCGAGTGTTATCAGTCCTAGGAGCAGACACTGTCTGAGAAACTTGCTCTTAATTTCAGCAAGCGTAACTACTTACAAGAGACGTAGCTGAAAGCAAAAGTACAAACCAGAAAATCACCTTTATCCTGACCAGAAAATCACCTTTATCCTGGCCCAAACCAGGACATGGTTGTATTCAAAGTGCAAGGTTTTTTGGTGGTTTAGTTTTTTCTTTTAGCTCTGCTGAAGTCAGTGACAAGTTCTTCTTCAGTGTGGAGTGTCTGTAGACCATTACAGCCATTTAAAATAAGCATGGTGCTCATCATGCCAGTTAAAAACAGAAGTGGTGAGTGCTCAGATCCTTTGAGAAAACAGCCAATGAAGTATTTTTCCTATATGCTGAGTGGATGATGTATGTGGTACCAGTGGATAAACATCAGCTTCTTAATGGTGACTGCTGATCTTTTACTAAAAGACTTGTAAAGAAATCCATAAAACCCTGAAAAAACAGCTGATTGTATTAAGTTCACAAGTTTTTTAAAGGATGTCTTAGAAAAGCATTCCCATCACAGTGGTCTAGCATCCTGTGACAGATCCTAAGCTGAAGAAACCTATATGTCATTGCTACATCATCCTTGCACATCTTTGTGGGCTTTCTAGGATTTATGTATCTGACTTGGTGGATATGTCTGATGCTTCCTGAAGCCTGCTGGGCATGCATATCATTTGGGCAGTGTTTCATAGCTTTTTCTTTACAATACCATTTTTCTGAATAGTATGTATACAGTCAGTTCAAATTCCACTGGGCAGTTTATCTGTAAATTAAGCAGAGCATAGATGCAGTGACACCCTGCACTGTAATACTGCCATCCCTGAGCTGATAGATCCACATTATGCTTGGATGATTTGATCACTTCAGATCATCCCAGCAATGTTTCTTCACTGTCTGCCAACCCTCACCGTTCTTGTTGCATGCTCTTATTCCCTAACTGTTGATGTATTGCTTTATCTGTAGTTTTATTTCATTTGTTTACCCTCTTCTCTTCGCTGTTACCCATACAGATGATGCTTTGCCTGAAGAGAAGCTGCTGATCAGTGGTTAGCTCTTCTATTGCCTCTGATAATGTGTGCTTATGGGTAAAACTGGGAAGCATAAGGCTTTTGATCAAAAAATCCACATCCTGCTTAATGCTTCATCTTGCCATGACCTCTGTGGTTAGCAGAACCATGCTGCTAGGCAGGCTTTTGCTGGGTATTTCAGACCTTTCTTCAGGAGCACTCTCACTTCCAGGATTAAAGCTGCTCACTTCTTATCTCAGCTTGGGTCATAAACTTGACCAGGGATTTTATTTGCCTTGCTACCAGGGAGGACCAGAATGTGGATGGCTTTATGATGCACCCGGGCTTTTCAGTCATTTGGGTTCTTTTTCTTTCTGTCTTATAGTGTCTTCCAAAATATTCTCCAGTGACTCTTTTTCTCCAGCTCAAATATCCCTCTGTCTCTGCATCGGCTGCTATGAGTACGCTCTTCTTCTTTATGAAGCTCATCACTCCCTGCACGTAAGGTCTTGCCTCACACTTTGAAGGAAGAGGGAATAGCTTGGTTTTTTTCTCCACTCCAAGATTCTGAGAGTGCTGCTTGAGCTTTCCTTGTGCTGGCTGCTCCACATGACAGCAGAAGTGACAGAGTAAATGCCATTCATCCTTCTTCCCCAGGAGGTCCAACAGGATGCTTTTGTTCTCCGTGTGCAGTGATCCTTCCCATACTTTGTAAATCTCCCTCAGCTGGGACGTCTGTTCCATGGTGATAGAAGAGGCAAAAGCCCTGGTTTGGGATCACCTCCACTAACATCAGATTCTGCTCCTCTGAAATTAATTTCTAAGCCAGAGCAAGACTATTGAAGGATTAATGTAAGATTATAAGCTTTATATTAAAATACCAGTTAATATGAAAGAAATACATGCTCTTAGATTATAATTAGAAGCTCATTTTAGCTGCTCTATTAATTAAAAGTTTTCTTTGCCTAATACCAATGAAGAGACTGCATTTCATGCTGGTGGGACTGGAGCCTTGTGAATTCCCAAGTGCTTTTTTAACTCCCATGCAGCTCCTGCTTCACACCCATGCTTTTTTTGGGCCCTTGCATGGGTCATCAGACCCTTGCCCAGATCATCATGAGGCTTAGCATCTGCCCCAAAATGTCAACCATCCCACATCAATAACTTATAAAACCCATTCATTTCAGCATGTTAGGCTCAAAAGGAGCTTGTTTTATTTGGGGAAGTTGTAGGAAGTTGTGTCACCGTTTAGGCCCAGACGGTAGCAACCAGGCTTCTGCTTGCTCACCCCCACTGTGGGAGGTGAGGAGAAAATCCACCCAAAGTCTCATAGAGACAAGGATATGGAGGTTTTCATTCCCTAGTTATGGTAACGGGCAAAACATGACAGATTCAACTTGGGAAGAAACAAACTTGATTTAATCTACAAGGAGAAAGAGAAAACATAACCAGATCTTAATACCACCATCCCCCCCCAGCCCTCTTCCTTCTTCCCCTGCCCGGATCCCTTCCCTGCCGCCTCCCCCTCAGGGCACAGGGAGGGGCAGGGGGGGTTTAGGGTCAGTTCCCCACACGCTGTTTCTGCCGCTTTCCTCCTCAGGGGGAGGACTCCTCACATTCTTCCCCTGCTCCAAGGCGGGGTCCCTCTCAGGGGACAGAGTCCTTCAGGAACCCCTGGGACATGAGTCCCTCCCACAGGTGCAGTCCCTCAGGAACTGCTCCCGCCCGGGCTGCACACAGAGTCACGGCTGCTGCGGGAGCAGTCACCTCCTCTGACACCGGCTCCTACATGGCTGCAGAGACACATCCCGCACAGGCTGCAGCTTCACCTCTCTCCACCTGTGACACTACAAATCCACATTTTTACCCCACCGTGGTCCTTCAGGGACGGCTCCACCATGCTCTCCCATGGCTTGCAGGGGCACAGCTGCCATCTCACCACGGGCTACGGGGAAATCTCAGGCACCTCCTCCCCTTCCTTCTTCACCGACCTCTGGCATTGCTCTTTTACCTCCTCTTCTCCTCTGCTCTGCAGGTCTCTTTTTGATATTTCTGCAGTTTCATTTCCCCTTTCTTGAATATGTTACAGAGGTGCATCCAGCTTACCGTATCTGCTCGGCCTTGGGCAAAGTTTGAGTTTCCAGCAGCTTCTCACAGGAGCAAACTCTGTGGCCTCCCTGCATCCAAAACACCACTGCACCAAACCAAGACAAGTTTCCTTTCAGGAGGAGCTAACACTGTGTCTAGTAGGCTGCTGTCTGAAGCATCATCTGAAGTGTTTGTACACGTCTGTGTGTTTATGTGGGTTGTCACAAGATATGTTGGCAAATGCACGCTGTACACTTACTGTGATTTTTGCTTCATTGACAACTGCAGCTTAGGGCCACATTCCCATGTAAATTTTTACGCGTACATTTGCACACGCACAAAAGACATAAATATATAGATAAAATTTATGGGGGTCTTAATTAATTTGGAATATTTTGTGTGAAACATCTTCTCACTGATGTACCAACATATTCTTCTTGGCTACCCTTTAAGCACTGAGGCTGCCTTTGACAGCAGTTTGAGTAATTGATGATGGGAGTACACTGAAATGAAGCCAGTAAGTCTGTGATGAGTTTGCTTTGTCAAACAGGGTAAAAGAAGCTATTACTTAATTCTTTGCTGAGGAGTTCCCTCAGTGGGTATCTGTGGAGCTTAACATAGATGTAAGTGCAGGCATGGCAGATGCAAGGGGGTCATTAGACACCAAGGAGAACAAGTGCACGTCCTTATTCAGAATGGCTCAGGCATGTTCAGAATGCAGCTGACTTGTTGCTTTACTGAGCAGTGAAGAAAGGGGAGACCCTTTCCCATGGTCCCATTGACCATGCCCAATTTCATGTCTTTATCAACTGCTTCTTGTTTATATTACGAGCTGGCTCCTCATCCATTCCTGCTGTGACTGAATACTATGTATTAGGCACTGAGAGCTATGAAATGCTGCTATGTTTAATCCATAAATGTCAACATTTGAGAACAGTTTGCCAAGTTAATTTTTATAATTTTCCAACTGAAACAAATATGAAGGACCTATGTATTTTTGATTATATAATTATTCTAGAGACATGACCTCCTTTTCCCCAATAGAAAAATTAGTGCCAGAACTGCTGTGCAGCATCCCCCAGTCCTCTGTGTAGCACTGTAATGGTGTCACCTGGACAGTGCCCACTATCAGGTGGAAAAAATCTTAGGGTCTTTCAATCTCAGATCGGTTAGAAGAGTGATAGCGAGCCAGGAACAGAAGGTTGTAAACTAGGAACATGGTGGGGAGGTTGCACCTCTTACCTTGGAAACTAAATGAGTATTAGGGTTCTCCTCAAGCTTATCTACCAGGTGAAGAAGCCATTCATTTGATAACACAAGAAGACAATACTCTGAAAAAGGCACAAAACGGAAGCAAATTAATCAGTATAGCAAAAACAGATGCAGGATTCAAGTAGTTACAAGGAGGAGAAGCAACAAACTGGAGAAAATTTCTTGCCTAGCCTGTACAAGGGAAGCTGTGGATGTTATACAAAAATGCACTGTTCTCATTTCCCTGTGTTTGCTTCCTACTTTTGTTTATTGCATACCAAACACATTTGCATATCCAGGGATGAAATGAAAATGATTGATGCAAAGGAGGTATTTTTGTTAATTGTTGTTGCTCTGAGTCACGCCTGACTGGAACTGCTGGAGATGGGTGAGCAAAGGCAGAACTATTATTAGAGGTACAAATAATTGTCAAGGGCAACTTTTAAATCCATCTGTTATCACATATCAACATCTAAAATTATCCAAAGAGGGAAGGGGCAGTAACACAAGTAACCAGTGCCAAGTCTCTGTCAAAATAGATGCTGGCGACTGCCTCTAGATAGATCTTTGTCTTTTTTTTTTTTTTTTTTTTTTTTTCCCATTTCTGCTCTCTTGGAACTTCAATCATTTTCTGTCACAACCCTGTTCATGACTGCTGGATATTGCAACAGCAGTCTTATTCTTAGAGCTGATGAGTGTTTGAGAGTTGGGCTGCTTTTTATTTCACAGCGCTAGTGAAATGTGTCCACATTTTGTCCTCTTAGTTGAAACAAGGTAGAACTAAGATGAGGTAAGCATCCAATTTGAGATGTGAAAGTTGCGCTTGAAGACTGCTTAAAGACTGCTTTTCATAGTGGATTTTTACTGTAGAGTACACAGGAGGATTTCTGGTCATTCCTGATCTGCAGGAGTAGTGAAGATGAACTTTGGAAATATCTGTTTGGGGATGGTTGTGTGATCCTTGAGTCCACTATTGGTGTTGATTGTGTGAGTAAATGAAGTGGATCAAAACACCTGCAGTGCAGTTTGATCATGTGTGAGCAGCAGTCAGAAAACCCAAGACCCAAATAATTTTCAATATCCTTCAGAGTATCATCTCATGCTAACACAAATCATGGCTCCCAACACAAGTGATAATGAAAACATATACATTGCACTTCCTGGTTTCTATCCTTCCACCTGTAATCCTTCTGCTGTAAAACAATCCACAGAACAGCTGTTTATATTAGATAGTAGTTCAAGAAGTAACCCTATGTCAGAATATAGTCCATAGTTTGGCCTCACAACCTTATTCCAGAAAATATAGCATAGATCCTCTAGGTGGAGAACTCAAGATGAGTAAGGACAAAGCATTTGGCCCTGCTTGATTTTTTTTTTTTTTTCTTTTTTGCACTGAGGAAAATATCTGCATTTTTTGGAATATGTGGGGAAATATCTTTTTTATGGCAAACTGGAGGCTTATGGAGAAGCTACGGGGAATCTGTAGTGACAGAAAATGGGTAGTATCTGAAAAAGAAAGGTAGTTGGCTTGGAGATTGTTACTAATTTTGAGATTTTTTCATTTAGCTGGAGTTAGCTCTTGTATGAGATAGCCCTCACAAAGTGTTGGTTGTTAAAAGGGTAAGATGTCTGCAGCAAGCTTGCCTGCAGCTTATTTGCTTCATCATTCTCCAAGCTCAAGAAAGAGTACTGAGATCAGACTTTTCTTGAGAAATCTTCAAGCTCATGATTTATTAATGTATTGTTTGCAGCCAGATGAGTCATGCCAACTCACGAGCCTATTTTTATACCAGACCATGTGTTAATTTTAGTCATGAATCTTCTGCTCGTAATTCTAGCTGACAGAAATTTTAAGTATTTTGGTTTTGCTTTGTCTTTAAGATATCGCCCTGTAATTCAGGTGAGTTGTTACTGAATAAAACATTTCTCAGGAAAAAACCTCAACCTGTGAAAGCCTGCTTAAAGCATACTCAATTGCAGTCCATTTGAGATTGCCATAAATAAATGTACAAACTGAATTCAATAGCTAAAAGTTGAACTGACAGTGTGAGTTCTGCAGTTATTTGCTGTAGTTCAGATCAATATTTCTTGGTGTCTCTTTTGTATTCTTGACAGTTGTGGCTGAATAATGATAACCTTTATATCAACAAATGCTCTGTACTACATGATTACAACTAATTTCAATCAAGCACTTGTCCAAAATTAAGTCATGTCAATGGGGTTTGGGTGTCTCATTATCTTCACTCCAACCCATTTAATAATAGGGTTCTTTTTAAGGAGGTGGCTCATGCCAGTCTTCCACATGGCATTTTTAGCACTTGCAGCATCTACATGAATTGCTCATGCTTTGCTTATGTTCTGACCAAGTGCTGTATGGATTATTATCTCGTGAGACACACATCTGTCTAGAAGAGAAGAGGCAATGTTATAGAAATCCCTTTTCCCACTCATTTTGCTATTACTGGGGGTTAGCTTTTCAAAGCAGAGGGGAGTACGATCCAGTTAATTGATTTCTACATAAAGTAACTACCACTGAACTTTGACAGGTCAAAGTCGTTCCCTTTCTTTGACAGCTGCTTATTTATTTTCATCTTTCTCTTCTTCTCCCAATTTACCTTGTATTTTATTTACAGTATTCATGAATCTTTAAGCTTTTTACTCAGTAGTCATTCAGAAGTGCCTACGTTACACCAGAAAAAGTGAAGAGGGTGGTGGCAGTGGCTGGCACTTGTTTTATTTCAGAATAAAGAAGTGAAATCCCCTGAATCTTAAAACTGTGTTTGATGATATGTTTCAGGAACTTCTATTACATCACGATGCTGAGGGATCCTGTGTCACGCTATTTGAGCGAATGGAAACACGTCCAGAGGGGTGCAACATGGAAAACTTCCCTTCATATGTGTGATGGAAGAAGCCCAACACCAGACGAGCTGCCTACCTGTTATGAAGGAGACGACTGGTCTGGAGTCAGCTTACAGGAATTCATGGACTGTAGCTACAACTTGGCCAACAACCGCCAGGTGCGCATGCTGGCTGACCTCAGCCTGGTGGGGTGCTACAACTTGACTTTTATGAATGAGAGTGAAAGAAATATGATTCTTCTCCAAAGCGCCAAGAACAATCTGAAAAACATGGCCTTCTTCGGGCTCACGGAATTTCAGAGGAAAACGCAGTATCTCTTCGAGAGGACATTCAACCTGAAATTCATTTCCCCGTTCACCCAGTTCAACGTCACGCGGGCCTCCAACGTGGACATTGGCGAGGACGTGCGGCAGCGGATAGAGGAGCTGAATTTCTTGGATGTGCAGCTCTACGAGTACGCGAAGGACCTGTTCCTGCAGCGCTTCCAGTACTCCAAGCAAGAGGAGCATCAGCAGAACCGTCTCAAGAGGCGAGAGGAGCGACGGCTGCTGCGGGAGCAGAAAGCTCACCAGTGGCCCAGGGAAGGGGCAGCAGACGTAGCTGTTACTGAAGATTATAACAGTCAGGTTGCAAGGTGGTGATGTTCCTTCGTCTTGACTAACAGATGAGAGAGGATCAGAGAGTTTGTGCAACTTGGCTACTTGGGACAGAGCCAAGGAAGGCCCTACTGCTTTGGTAAATGAGACAGTGTCTGAAAAGTACCCCTCCTTGTCTCAGTTTCTCTTGGTTTCTGCCAGTGAGGAGAATGTATTTTTTTTTCTCAGTAGGCATTGATTAGTGTTATTAAATGGCAGTAGAATAGATTCCTGTCCAAAAAGACTTCCTTCAAAGCCCTAAGCTATGAGGATGGGTTGAAGAGAGAGCTATATTGTTTGCATTAGCAGATGTACCCTATACAATCTGAGCTACTTGAGCAAAACTTGAGCTGACATTATTGAAAAATTGAGAAAGAAATACCTGGTTTGGTTCCTCTGTGATATGAGAGCTGGTTTATTTCATGCTGTCCTTTGCAGCTCTAGTGCATAGCTTTCTCGTGAATGAAATTGAGGAAAAACCATTGCCCTTCAACCTTCTACATGCTGTGTTTTGATTAAACAACAAATTTGCTGAGGTGATTAGAAAAGACCTAGGAAATGTGGGACTGGGGCATCGCTTGTTCTGCTCTGTTAGCCAACAATCAATCAAAGATGATTTATAAGTAAAGTGATGGAGGGTTTAGTTTATTTCTCCACAGATGTTGAGAGTACTGAACCCAGCCAGCTAGCAACCATCTTTCTGACTGTGTGTGACAAAGGGAAAGCCTAGAGAAATGAGGTTCATGTGGCAGCTGGGCACACGTCGCTGAGATTATCTGGCTGGAGGCAATGAAATCAGCCTTCACATTCACAGGAGGTGAAGAGGGGCCAAGCAAACTACAGGGAAGAGGAAAGAGAGAGCAGGAAAAGCTTAAATATTAGTATGACATTTTCCAGATTTCCTGTAAAAGCCTGCAGATATATTGTCGACAAAGGAAGGCAGGTTTATGGTATTGTCTGTTAAAATACATTGATGCCAAGTGAATGCAATTTAAATTAGTTTTATCTCTAACTATAGTAGTGGCTAAGAAAAAAAATCAGCTTTTTTTTTTTTTAATAGGATACATAATGGGTATGTGGAGGGTCTTGATATTTATTACTCTGTTTAAAGATTCTTTGTAAATTTATTGTTTTCATGATGAGAAATCTGTATCTGTTTTTCTTCCTTGTCTAGAAAAAGATTCAATGGGTTCTTCCTCCATGTGTTACTTTCTTGTGGCTAAAATGCATCTATTTATTCTAAGATTTTATGTTGTTCCATTCATAATAGTGAAATTTTAAATAGAGGGTCCTGTGAACCGTAGATCTTTTGAGAGGTTTTTTCCTTCTTCTAGCATAAATGTAAAGCATTAGGAGGAAATTTCTCTAAGTGCCTCAATGTGGCTGCTAAAGCAAGATGCTGAAAGTATACTATTGCATGTATGAATGGCTTTTACCTTACAGATTTCCTCATTAGAGATACCAGAGTACCTGAAGTGGATGCACATTTCTCATTTATTTTCAAAATCCAAGGGTTTTATCCGGTTGATAAAAATAATGTGTTGCTGAAAAAAAAAGAGGCTGAATTTGAAAATTTGTCGCTTTGTTTCCAAGTCTTTTTTTTGTGTGTGTGTGCTCGCTGTCTTTTTTTCTTCTGACAATGCTGTTGCTACTTATCTATGCACAGTATCAAAAATCTGATCTAGCAATCCTGTTGAGAATTAATGCATACAATAATACATTAAACATGGAATATCACAAGAGCTATCACAAAGTGAAGAGAGCTACCAGTATGATGCCTCATTATCAATGTAGTTTATTACCATTATGCTATGTAGTTTATCAGCATTATGCTGCTTGACACCTCATTGCCAGTGTGCTACTTTTGGGGTGAGTAGTGGTGTTTTTTCATCCCTAATACCCATTCTACTGCTGGATCATGTGTATCTTCCTCCTAATTTTGCCTTTGGAAGGGAGAAGGTGGCACTGCAGGTCATTATTTTCTGTCTGAGCATAGTATGTCTGTTTTAGAGAAGAGTGAAGAGCTCTCTAGACTCTAGTGGTGGGAGGTACCACTTGGATGCCCCATTGCCTGGAAGAGGAACTTGGACAACTCTCTCACATATGGATCTACCTTCAGAGAGTTAAATGGATATGTTTATAGCCTAGGATTGAAACTTGCTCTGCGTGGCTGCACGACGACAAGGCCATGAAGAGCTAAGCCTGACCGGTGTCATTGCACCTTTAGCACAGTGCAGGTACTCTTCATCCAGCTGCCATCTTACCCTCTGGCACCAGGGCTGCAGGATGGGCTGGCCCTGACCCAGTGGAGGGAAGGAGCTGGTGACACGGGGACAATGGGGAGCTGTTGCATCACCCCATTCCCAGTCCATCTCCTCCCGTGCAACAGGCGGGGGGAAGGATACCTTTGGCACCTGAAATGCCATGTCCAGGATTTGTAGGTGCATTCCATGTTTTCATGAGCACAGGAGATGCTGGGTGGCACCCAAAGGGCCCCCAGCAGAGGCAGAGGCAGTGTGGATAGTGGTGTGGGGCAGGCCTTGGAGAAGCCAGGCGCCTGGGAAGACAGATGAAAAGCCACATTAAGGAGGAAGATTTGCAAGGAAGTAGTCAGTCCCATTGTAAGTCACCCCTTCCTTGTCCTCCTGAGCAAACAAAACTGGGTCCCTTCTCTGGAGTACCTGCCTCTTTCCCCAGGAGGCCACCTCTCCTCGCTGCTCATGGCTATGGAGGCCTCGTTCTTCGTTTAGAACATGCAGTGTTATCATTTCAGGGGAGAGACGTGAGAGAGCTCAGAGGTTGTTCCCTGCAGCCTCACCCGTGACTGTAAGTATCAGTTTCAGCTGTCTATGCACACCAACCACCCTCCAGGCTGTTCCTTCTGCCTGACACAAAACAAAGCCTAATGAGGAAAATCAAAGCAGTCTTTGGGCGGTTTACATTAGCTTTTGGCAGTACCTCATGGTGATGCCTAACCTTTTCCTCAGCTCCTTCCCAGGAGTCAAGACTAGAGTCCTGAAAGAGCTGCTAATGTGCTGTAGCATCTGTGTTAATGGGATTTGCCTTCACACTTGAGATTTAGTTAACACTGAAGCGGGGTTTGTTGGTTTGGGCTTTTTTTTCCCCCTGGAGCCTGTGCACAGATCATCCTGGTTGTGCAGGAGGAGTTGAGGAGGGGATCAGCCAGCAGCTGATATCTCACCCAGAGCCTCTGGGACTGAGGGATTTAGCACCTCTTTCTCTAGCTTCAGTGGTAGATCCAGCAAATTCACTCCACCAACAATACTTATTTTCTTAACAGAATTTCCTGGCATGTGGAAAAGAAAGCAGTTTGTAAATAATTTCAAGGCTGAGTTCTAAGACACAGGCCTGCAGCTTTTTTTTCCTCTCGGGCGCTGTGCCTGAAATAATGTAACGCAAAAGCAAAATAAAGGCCCTGGTTCATATCTCTGCTATACCAGGTTTTCATTGCTCTGACAGCACAGACTTCACTGTAATTACACTGGCTCATGTAAGATCGGAGCTCAGTCTGTTTCCTTTGAAACCTCCATGAGCAACAGTGCTACAGGATTTCTGTCCATCTTCATGGCGTTATTTTGTTTCTTAAACAAGGCAATTTGGCTTCTGCTACTGTGGAGATGAAACAAATCTCATTCTTTTGTAATGGAGGTGTACTTTGCTAATTTCTCCCATCACATCCTTAGCACTGGCTGTCTTTTCCAGTTATGATTCATTGTAAGCTTGGAACAGGCATAGAAACATGCAGTGTTGTTAAAACTTGTTCCTGGCAATTCAATGTCTAGTCCAAGAACTCAGCCTATTGCCTATGGGCCATAGTTTATTAAGGTGTGAAAATTTGTTCTCTCTTCCTCACATCTCAGTGCTAACAATCAAAAGCTTTTTCACTATGGGGAAAGTTAAAAAACCACCTTTTCTGATGTTGAGTATTCTCTGCAATTGTGTTAGTGATGAGGCCTTGCTAGGACTTCTATCTAATATTTGGTAGTTATTTGCAGTTCACTAAAAACAGAAGTACAGAGCAAAAAAAGCTATGAAAGGCAGATCTTTCTCACTGCAGTTTATCCATTCAACCAAACCAAATGGCAGGTCACATCATTACCTGGAGATGTCCATTTGAGAAACCAGGAGGTTTCTCAAGTGGGACTTCTCATTAACACATCCATCCTTTTGCACTAGTGGGTTCATGTTTCCCACCTGCAGCCTTTTATCCGTTGTGATGTTAGAAAACTTAGCTCACTGATGCTTTTTTTCCTCTCCATTGCTGTTCCTCTGACACGTATGTAATTAACTCTTTTTTGGTCTGGGATAAAGAATATCTTGTTTACAGGCTGGCGGAGATGACCCTGTATGAGATCAACAATAATAATAAAATCATTCTGCTGAAGCAGATTGCTGTATCCGACTTACATGTGACATGTGACAAAAACATACTCAGAAAAGGTACACAGTATGCACTGAAACTCTTTTTTCAGTTTGGTTCTTGCAATAATTTATTTGTTGATTTTTTTGTGGAGGGAAGACGATTTTGTAGCCTACAATGTCCTTGGCTTTCTACTTGGCCATATCACTATCTCACTGGTTTCAAATAAATGTTGGAAGTGAAAAAAGAAGAATGTCAAGATTTCCCATCACTTGCTATATTTAAGATGAAAGGGTAAACTAACAGGCTGTAAATTACTTTAGGAATTTTCCTTCTGTTTATGTGCAATAATGTGTGTGAACTCTGCTACTAAGAGCTTGTATTGTGAGTAACCATATCTACTTTTATTCCTATTTAAAAGATAGTTTGTAGACTTAGGGATTTTCATTGATGTAAAGCACAAATTAATTATTTAATGTGTTTAACCATTGTGATGTCAAAAGCAATTGTTTTCATATATTTATTTGTTGGGTGGTTTTCTGTAAAATGATACTCATTAGGAAATCTGTTAAAAATGAAGAAGTTTTGTTGAATATTGTTGGGTCCATGAATTACTTATGAGCAACAAATAAACATTGTTTGCGTTTTTGAAACACTAAAGGTTTCATTTTATCCACAAAGCCATAAAAATGACTACAAATGCTTCTGTTGGGCTTGTTTTAAGCATTAGTAAAGATCCACTGTGACCATAATTATGTTTTTTTTAGCAAAACATGCATGTACGGAGGAAAAACATGTTGGTATAACTTATTATTCAATTCTACTGGGGCCCAATACCAAATCTTATGATTCAAATTTATGTTAGTGGGCTATATCTCAGAAAAATTGAATTAAGGCAGGAGACTCTGGACTTGAATAGTCACCAGCACTAATTCAAGTGACTCCAATGGCAGAATGTCCATACTTGGATTTAATTAAGACTTAAGTATACACTTAGGACTCATGAATTCATTGGACTTCATTTTTGCTCGAGGAGAACTGAGGACCAGTCCAGACTGTGAGGATGACCTTGTAAACTACTGTGAGGAAGAATGAGAAGCTGCAATCTGCTGCAACACTGTTAGCCTTGAGTCTGTGTTCTCAGAACCAGGTTAATAACAATTAATAACTAACTACAAGTACACATATGCCTTCCAAGAGGACTGTGTTAGATAACCTTTTGTA
The DNA here is from genome assembly GCA_023637945.1 of Phaethornis superciliosus. Classification (NCBI taxonomy): domain Eukaryota; kingdom Metazoa; phylum Chordata; class Aves; order Apodiformes; family Trochilidae; genus Phaethornis; species Phaethornis superciliosus. The sequence continues at coordinate 146,416,675 of JAJQWJ010000001.1, read as the reverse complement.
GCCCCTTTCAGTGCTATTAATGAAATTCCCACTGGAAGTTTCTGTTTTCATGCCACAAGTACCTGTGTTAGAGTATGACGTTTTGAGGACCTAGCAGGCCTGGCAGGTATTGTCATCTCCAGGTTTTTTTAGATTGTGGTGGTAGTGTCAAATTGCTTGTTTGGTTGTTGCTGTGAAACAATCTTAGTTCTTGGGAGAGATGTGTCAGCCTCTGGAAACACATGGTATTGTTAGAACCAAACCTCCAGAAGCTGGTGGCTGAGTGACTATGGAGCTCAGTCCTGGCAGACGACATGGGGATGCTCATACTACTGGGGAGCAACTCTGGCTGATAAACAGTCATCTAATGCTGTTTATAGTGCATTCAAGATGCCCAGCTGACCAGCAGCTGCTTCTCAAGAAGGGTGCAAATCTCATATATGTAAACCCTGTAAACCCTGCCTGAAATACCTTCAGATTACTGAACAGCAATCTCTTTCCTCGAGACTTATATAGTTAGGAACTCAAATGGGTCCCACAGTATCTGTACCATTTGGGGGCATCACTCGAAACAGTCTGCAAGCTGAAAATCCATCATCATCACCAGTTGTGAGCACAAAATTAAATGCACTGCAGGACAATGTGAGTGATGGAAGAGCAAAATGAATGTTGTTACATTTCTGGGTCCGGCATCCTGGTGAAAGCAGTTATCAAGCTGGGGCCGAAGATGGTAAATGAAATAAATGTCTGCATTGCTGATACATATTACTGCATTGCAAAAGAAGAAATGGATTTTGTGACTAGAAAACAAATGATTTTTTTTTTCCACATACATGGTTGCATTTCAATAAATACATCAGAAAATTGCACTGTAATATGCAGTTTATGGCACACTTAAAGCCAAGAGCGAGACTCAGTGTTTCTGGGTTGTGTTAACGTGCAGCTGGAGAAAGGCTTTGATTTTTAAGATTTACTTCACATTTATTTCTATTTTAGCTACAGAGGCTATACAAGGTGTGACATCTTTCAGCATTTGCTAAGAAATTTGTGAGTATGCCCCTAAAATTCCAAGTATGAGCAGGTGAGATTAAACAATATGAAAGTAAGACAATGACTTATAAATCTTACTGTCCTGTGTAAAAGCACAGAGTGCTGAAAACATGGTGAAAATAAAAATGCTCTGCCCTGCTCAGACAAGGGGGCTAATGCAGGAATTTGTCTGCTGGTTAAACAGCTCACCACTTCATTGTGAAACATTGAGTGAGACTCCTTTCACATAAGTAGAGATCAGCTGGCAGCGAAAATACTCATACAACCCCTGGGGACCTTCTTGTGGGGGTAAGAAGAATTTCATCCCAGAAACAGCTCCTTCCCTTTGCTTTTCATAAAGAGGGGGAAATAATCCTTCAGTGTGTTTCAGAGACAGTAGAGCCTCAGCTGTGCCAGAGGATGAGGAGGCAGCACTTCACTTTTGGGAAGACTGCGCTTGAAATTGAAGTGAGGTTTCCAAGTGGATAGGACTGGAAACATTTGAAGATGTGACAAAGGCCAGAGGGGAAGGATTAAGGACCGAGAGAGCTGATCTGGGCTGATCAAACCACTATGATGAGGGAGGTAGAAAAGAAATAGAAGAGAAATGGGGAGGTGTGCGAGCATCAGAAAGCCCAAGAGACACCCACTGCAAAAGGCAAGTGTGGGTGAAGAAATCCCCTGAAAAACCTGCTTAGCTACGCAAATTTCAAGGAAAAAATGTGCAGTCAATTTGGGGGTATTTCTGTCTTACATAGAAATCTTTATACCAATTATTTAATGTGTCCTCAGGCCCAGCATCCTGAGGCAGGGTCTGCAGGGTCATATGAAACTGTCAGTGCTCTGACAAAAGCAGGCAAGGTCACCCAGCTGTCCCTCATAGATTGCACTTCCATGGCATGCTGTCCAAGTGCCAGACAAGCAGCCTTCTGTGGCCACACAGGGCTCAAGCAATGTCTCCCTCTGTCTACAGCAAGTTTAGCTTCAGGTAAGACTGGAAATCTAAGACTGGTGATGTTCATGATAAGTGGTTGTGGCAGTGTCACTGCTACAGAAGTGGAAGTGTTTCTGACTAACAGGATGCAGGAACAGGCTTGCTAATAAACGGCTGGATGTTAAATAGGAAAACCAGAATAACCCTTGGTGAAATCCATCAACAACAGACCAAAATAAAATTTTATCATTACTATAAGAAATATTGCAGTCTGACTGGTTTGAATATGAATGATGGTCCAGTCAGGACAGGGTTTCAGCAGAGGGATTGTGTGAAAACAAACACTGCCAAAGAAAAAAATCAATGTTTTTGAAGACTTTAATGCTGCACAGGTCCAGGTCTGGTCTGGGGGTAATATATGGGTCTGGAGGTAGTATATGGGGCTCATATGTGTGGGTGTGTGTGTGTGTATGCTGGTATTTGCATGCCCACATATGCACACATATCTGATCTTTCAAAATGCTGCTGCTGGCAGCTAGTTACAGTTTGGATTGATTAATACAGGCTAGACCCATGTGCTTTGGATTCCCAGGCAGAAAGACTCCAACCATGAATCTGCCTTTGTTTTGGAGGATGTTTTTATGTAAGGACCAGATACAGAGAAATGGACCTCCATCTAGCACAAACTGCTGAGAGCAGGAGCTTTTCCTCACCTGTAGTATTGCCAAAAGCTCAGCACTATCTTGCTAGCTTGAGAGAGTCCATCTGTGAGATGTAGTCTTATGATCTTTTCTGTCTCTACACTTTTTAAATGCTTACTGGTGGTAGCAAATGGGTATGCAGAACATTTATAAGACAATACTCATCTCAGAGATGAAGGTAGAATAAGAAATAGTAAACCAGTCCCCCCACCATTCTTGGGCACACTGTAGGATATGTGTCAATCACAGCGACTAATACTTCTTATAGCAAATCCTTTCCTCTGTGTCAAGCTGCTTTTATGAACCACAGAGCAAGTCCCTATCTCAAGCTAGCTTCTTTGGACCCTAGCTGGTCTCACAGCTTTCCTCCATTTATCTCCCTCACTTTGTGAATCCCTTTTGACTTGTGATATGCTCACACAAGCTCTTAGATCCTGTGGCTACCCATGAAAACTGGGAGCTCTTCTCAGCTGCTTAGTCCCAGCTCAATATTGGCGAGGCCTGGGGATACCCTTGCCTTCTCCAAGCATCCTGCTCTCCACTCAAAGAAAGCAAAACCAGATGGGTTAAATGAAAGCTAAGGCCACCCTAATCATAGTGAGTCATGTGGTGACCAAGACTTCAGGTTGTGGCCTCATTATTGACCATCTAAATTGTACCACCATATGTTTACTCAGCTGTATGTTTGAGAGAATTAAATGGCAAATAAATGAGTTGCAGTTTATGAAAGGTTTAGATAAACAATCATGGGATGTTTCATCTTCTATTTGGATCAACTGGGCAGTTAGCTCAGCAGATCATGGGCTAAATTTAAACTTCTCTTGGGTCTGAGCCAGGCTTGCCTTTGCCAGATTTTGTTTTAAAGAATCATCATTATTTATAAACTCCTAGCAGAATTTATCTGTCAACATTGCCAAAATATGCCACATTTAATATGCCACATTTAATCCTATTTAAATAAATCACAAAATAGAATAAGTATCTGAAGGAATAAATATGTAGGAAATAAGTATTTCTGGTACTCCTGGGCAAAATATGCAATCTTGTTGCCTCTTAATGTTCCCAGGCTTGAGAAATGTAGGCATCAGCGGAGGGTGATTCATCTCCTGGAACACCTACCTAAATGAGGACATATTAATCTGCCTTTTTCTTTCTGTGTACTATGAAGGGATGTAAACTGAAGAAATCTAAGTGGTAGACTCTAATTTATCTGCTTTGCCACCATGCCTAATGGATGAACTCTACATTTCAAGCTTACAGTGACCACTTCAGTGTAAAAAAACCTCAGGGTTTGCCCATCTCACTGGGTCTATGACATCCTGTGAACAAAACTATAGAGATTTACCTTAAAAACAGATTTTGGAAGAGCTGAATTAGGGCCAACTAGGTCTGCATCCTCTCTCTGGTAGTGGCTCAAGTGGCTTCTTGAGAAGCAGGGAAGCTACATAAATATATGTATATGTATGCACGTATATAATATATGTATGCATACACACACACACACATACATATATATATATACATGATCAATTGTCTCCTAGTTGCAAATGATTTTCAGGTCAAGGACTTGAGAAAATTGAGCATCTGTGAATTCAACAAGGCCTTTCATAGGATTTTTTTCTTTGAAGCTCCCCAGTTGCTTCTTAAATTTAAGTGAATTTCTGGTACCTTTAACAAAGAGTCTTTTAGCTAGACATGACAGGGTATGGATAATAAGTAGGGACAAATAAATGGCTCAGCATCTTGACACATCATTGATCCTGCTAAATCCTGTCTTCACCTAGGTGGATGGGCCACCTTTACTTGACCCAGAAAAGGAACATGTGTAACTGTGATGAAAGATTCCTGAACACAACAAGGAAACTACCCTTTTCAATTGTTTCAAAGCTGACACATAATGCTTTCTTGTAAGCATTATGTGTCTTGTCTTGTTCTTACACTGGAAGAGATGCTGAACAAGTCCCTGCTCATCTTTAAGCAATTCCTGATTTCATCTTCCTCTATCATAACCCCTCTCCTTTGTGTCTACAGGAGGTGGAAGACTGTAAGACTGTTCAGTAAGCATCCGTGTCTGATTTATTCTGGTTGAGCTTGTCTGCACTATTTCTCATTCTGCTGCAGCTTTCTTGGAGATGGGAGGACAAGGTACTCAATACACCAGCACACCAGGAATTTGTATGATGAATACAAGTGATGTTTTCAACATTGTTTACTGTTTCTTTCAAAATACCTCTTAGAATTCGATTTTGACTTTTTCTGACTGGCTCCAAGCACAAATTTGACATTTCCATAAAATTACCTATTATAACAGCATGATCTCATTTCCAAGTAGCAACAGTCAACTCAGAACTCAGCACAGTGTATGAAAAGTTAAGATTGGGTATTTCCCTCCACATGCCTCACTTGAAATTTATCTAAGCTGAATTTCATCTGTCATTTTACTGCCACACTCCATGTCATCCAAGTCTTCTGAGATTCATACTCAAACCTTGTCTGATACCCCTTGAATGAATCTTTTAGCAGCTATTCTTCAGCACAGATTAGTGTCCCCAGAGCTAATTCTGCAACCTGCCTGGGCAGCAGGGGAGCAGAACTCGAGGCAAGCCTACATATTATGCCAGTAGCAGATATAAAGGCTTCATTTGCCTTCCTAGCCATTTTGATGAAAGTGTTGAGATGCATGCTTGCCATTCTGCTGCTCTCACCGTGGAGCTGAAAAATCAGTTTTTATTAGTGTTGAAATTGCTTTTCACACAGGTTGCCATAAACAGAAAGTTATTGCTTTCTGCTTCGTTCTTTTAGCAGAAAGTCATACTGAAAGGGTGTTTAATCCCCTTTCTCATCTGTATTTTCAGATTCTTTAAAAACTTTTGAAGTTAGATCGCTGTCTCCCTCTTTCACATGCAAATTTTGGAAAGCAGAAATTTCTGGCTTTCCAGTGCATAAGCAGCTTCCGTTTTCACTTGGTCTCTCTTCTGTAAGGCTATAAACAAAGACAGATTGAGTGAGCTGGCAGTGAAATTACAGAAAGATGAAAAGGTCAGAATCTTAAATCATAGATCAGATAAGACAAAGAATTTCAGATATCTCACAGCAAATAAAGTGCAGAGAATGTCATGAATGCTGCGTATAACACAGCATGAAACTATATATGGAAAAATGTGAAGTGCTATAAACTTCCTTTTCTGCTCCAATTTGCTCCAACTGCATTTAGAAATTATAGCAAAAATGCATTGCTAGTCACATTATTATTTACACGCAGTAGGAAGCAAAGCTGAGAAACACGCAGAGATTGTCAAAAAGAGAGGGAGGTGCTTTTTAGTCCTGCAAAAATCTCATTAATTGTGTTTTGGTTTGGAAGCTCAAAAATCAAACTTGCCACCCTAGAAGCTGCCAGAAGGGTATAATTACAATGATTTATGCTTATATTTCAGTAGCATGCAAGAATTCAAGCTCATTGGCTTTGCTGGATGTCTGCAGTAGGAAGACATGAGGGACGCAACACATACTCTAGAAGCCATAAAAAGTGTGACCAACCAAGATCTTTCTACAACCCAGTCTGCATCTGTGGTGTTTTTTTCTCCAGGAGCATGCAGATGACCCAGGTTTGGTGCTTAAGGATACCAAAGCCATTTTGAGGTAAATAACTGATTCCTCACTCGCTGGGAGTAAGCCAGCCTTACAAAATCTGATTTCACAAACCAGTTCCACAGCTATCCTAGGTTAGGAGGAGAAAACTAGCATCTGCAAGTTAGGTGGACATCTCTCCTTCTGTTCAGTTAGTGGAGAGTGGCAGGAAATGGAGGTGAGCAAGTGATGGCTGGAAAAATGATCTGCTGCAGAGGGAGTGAGATGTCTTTTGGGGTGAAGCCATCCCTCTTCCTTTGGCCTTATCACTGCAGAGAGAGCAAACACTTTGTTCCCTTCTGCTGTCAGGACAGTTTCACAAGCAAGCTGGTTTACAGCAGAGGTGAGATGGGGAAGAATCAGGTTAATATATTTTGGAGTGTATTTTGGAGTGTATTTTCTTTAGTTTTTTCCTGTAAGGCTCAAGGACAAGAACAATAATGTTTCTTTTTAAAATATAGGACTTAACTTCTTATTTATGAGCTGCTTCTGAAACTTAAAATGTCTCGTAGCCTTACTTCAATATCCCAGTGTCTGGCCTAGCTTATAAATAACACAGCAGTGCGAGGAGATGCATTTCCATGCCAAGGCTGTGAATACCTGGTGAATATTGATACACTTGCTCTTAAAGGAGGCAGGAAAAGCTTCCTGCCTGTGGGTATGGGGTCACTCTGGAGTGGGGTTGGAGTGTCAACTGGGGTCCTTCTGAACAGTGGGAATTTGGGATTCTGGTTGTTTCATGCATCTGGTACACTGCTTTTAAACAAAACCCCAGATAAGGAACCTCAAGCTGACAGGTGTTTTATGGTCTGCAGCAATATATCTGACTTTACATCTCAGTGGAGAGTTAGCTCAAAGCTGTTAATTAGCAGTGAGCAAGACAATGTGCCTGAGCACCTTCTCCCCCCTTGAAGGGGAGGCTCTGGTACCCAGAGAGATGCAACGTATGCCAGTGCACCACCCATCAAGGTAGCCCCCCTTGGAGTTTTTTTTAATATACCCCAGTGTGTTACCCAGACCCCCGAATTAAAATAAAACCTCCTGAGTTAACGTCTATCCCCATACAGCCTCACTTATGGGAATAAATATGTGTTGCAGGGATGTTTTTCTGTGCTCTTCCATAGACACTAAAAACTTCTTTAGGCCATGTGTTGTTTGCATACATGAAATTACAATGGACCTTCCCTGCAAGCCACCCACTTTCTGGTGTGACTTTGCAGTTAATCACAACCAAACAGGCCCAAAGGAGGGAATGGAAGGTGTCTGGTCCTGCTCTGAGAAAGAAGCTCCAGTGACATAAGGCAGGGAGGAGGGAAGCTGAAAGGGGGTTGTGGGACACTAGGTCAGATGAGGAGGAGGCAGGCAGATTCAAACTCTTCATGAGGAAAGCATTCAGAGTAAGTAAAAGCTAACTGTACTGACTACTTTAAAACACATGGAGAAAAAAGCTGAGTAGACAGCAGGAATTGCTGGAGGCCTGATGACATCTATTATTGACTTCCCAGTTCCACTGGAAAAATGTTTTCAGAGAGGTCTGCAGAGCCAGCAATGTGATGCTGAAGTGCACTAATCAAAGCAGTGTAATCTCAGGGACCAGGACTGATATTCTCTAGGCTGTAATTAGTCAGTAAGCTCTCTGCTGCTTCTCTTCTCAGTGCACTCCCTTTTCTGGCAAAAAAATGTTAACCCCCCCCCAAATCTTTGTTCAAATACTAAAACCTGTGAAGACCCCCACTGTTACCAGGAATAGTGTAATTAGTGCTCATGGTCATGTAGCTTTCAACGTTGCCTCTTAGGTATTAGTAAAATGTCTGAATCTCTGATTAAAAAAATAAAGTCCAAGGGACCAAAGCTGCTCTCTGTTGATGCAGAGAGCATCCCATGGAGCAATTACTATCTAGGCTCTGTGGTAACTGTCATGCCAGGAGTCCAGAAGAAAATCTTTAGTCCCTGAGAAACTTATCAGGGACTTAGGAAAGGCAAGAGAGATCTGTCTCTCTGCTCATCAAAGATGTGAGATAAATCCCAAGGAGCTGTGTGTGTTAACCCCATTGCTGCTGGTTCTGCAGCTATATGGGAAGCAGGGATGTTTGCATTAATTCCTCCCTCAGATTTATACTCTGTGCCCTGCCAGCTTGCAAGAGCTGCAACCTTTCTTCTGGATAAGGATTTGTCAGCTGTTGTTTGCAATCTGCATCATTAGCAGGAAGATCATTAACAAATTACATACTTGCACATGTCTGGAAGTTTACATCAGAAGTCATCTGCTTGTGGGAGTCGAAAGAGTCCCACACAGTGCTTCTGAGGACTGCAAACAAACAGAAAAACAAAATCCCAGCCCATTCCAGGATGAACTCTACATTTCAATCCACCTTACAGCAAACAGCTCAAGGTCTGCATCCTAACACACTGCTTTAGTTTGTCCCCATCCTGCCCTACACTAATTTACTGCATCCGTGCCTGGCTAAAACCCAGCCCTAATTCTGCCCCTGTGTAAGCAGCTGTGTGACCTGCCCTGGCATTGTGTAGGGTTGTTTATAAATGTCAGGTGGAACAGGACTGAGGCATCAGATTGTGGTTTTGTACTATGCTTGATCCCCTCTAACAGGGGAGAGGACAGGTTCAATACCCCAGTGTCTGCATGCCCTGACCCACAGACTCCCTCACACCACAGCCAGAGGTTCTGTGGCCAGCAGGCAGATGGCAAACACTGGAAGACCTGGAGAAGGAGCTCAAGCTGACCCTCATTCACTCTGTGGGTGCTCAGGTGCCTTAGCTGACAGCAGGGAAACCTGTGGGAGAGGGAATATAGAATTATCTCTTCCAGCATCACCTTACAGTGAGATTGGAGCAAGCACAAACCCTGCTGCTGTCTAAGGGAAGGTTTGTGGTATGATGGCTCTGAGTGTTACTGAAGCCTAAGGTTGCTAAATATAATCAGTGAATAAGGACATCAATTAAAAAGAAAAACCAGGCAAGAGAGTTTTAATATCATCTATTCAAAAAAAGCTTTGATTTTTGGTTATTCCCCTTTCTTGAATTCAGAGTATGGAAATACATTTAACTGCCAGTGTCTGAGCTTCATTAGATAGGTACCTGAGCTCTCTATTTTACCTCAGATCTATCACAAAAATGGTATTTCATTTTTATTTTACTCTATTACACGTGACACTTCATCTTCTTGCTCAACTTACAAGATATTTTCCCAAGCTCTCCAGGTGACTGCTTACTTACTGGAATGTTTACATTGATGCTCCAAGTGGGCAGCCATTCTTGGCAGCTTTCCTTTTGAACCCAGTGGGACAGATTTTGAACTTTTTCATCTTGAAAAGGTCAGGCCATTACAGAAAATGACAATTTTTAATTCAGTATCTTCTGTGGGGAGCCGAATGGCACTCACTGAACAAATAAATTAGTGTGAAACTGACTGCTTTAACCAAGCTGCACCTGTCTTTTGGGGGAAGAAGTAAATTAATTCCAATAAGCAACGAGAAATCCTTGATGCCCTTCTGACAACACTGGGATGTCAGTGAGGAGGAAAAGAAATTTAGCTTATTAATTGTTTAAGTCTTTGGCAAACTCCCAAAGTTTATCTTCTCTGTTTGGGTAATGCTAATGTTTTGCAGTTGTGTAGACAGAGGAGAGACAGCCACTAGCAGCCCTTTCACCCTGCAGTGGGCTGGGAGGTTATGGCACATGGGATGTGAAGCCCTCAGCAGCAATTACAGAGGTCTGGGTAGCTCATGGCCACGATATCTCATGCAGGAGGCAAATTAACCTGGTGCAGAGAAAGCTGCCTGAGTCATCATGGCCACACCAACACAAAGTTGTGGGAAAACTCAAATCAGAAGCACACTCCTTTGTAGGAAAACACTAAGGTTTGTGGTATTTGTGTTGTTTGGTTGGTTGTTGTCTTTTTCTTCAGGATCTGGAGAAACCTACATACTAGAGCAGCTTGGGCTTTATCCACTAGATTGTGAGCACGTGACATGAGATAGGCCTCAAAAATAGCAGGGAAGACATTACCATCCTTTCCTATGAGGATCAGCTTGAATATGAAGAGACTTGATTCCCACTCCCCTACCAAAAATCAAGATCTGAATCTTCTTGTCCTGTGTTTGCAAACTACACCCTGGGTTCTGATTTACTGAGTGGAGCCCCCTGTTGCAGTCACCGTCTCTGGGTCCCTGCTGAGGCACAAAAAACACATGGGAGACCATGGCTCTGTAACCTGCTGCTGGCTGAACCTCACCCTCCAGCTAAACAATGGTTTGGAAGTAGGAAATGAGTCCAAAAAAAGGTGATCTTGGCCAGGCAGGTCCAGTATAGTGGTGCAGCACTTGCATCTAATGACTCTTCTGACTTCTGTGCTTAGGAGAACTGTGTGGGAAGAAAATTGTGGGATTTAGAGGAATTTACCTGTAGGAAATAGGAAAGGTTGTGGGGGTAAGGACAGGATGGTAAAGTAAGATGTGTTGTTTGGTTAGTTTTGTTTAATCTACACAGCTTACTTCTTTTGTTAAACATGGAAGCCACATTAATTTGAGGTCCCAAACCTCTACTTGAGTCAGTACAGAAGCTTTTGTTTAGCATAACATGGCCCTTGTCAGAACTGCTGTAATAAAAGAGGGAATTCAGTATTTCCTTGCAATAAAATTGGAAATGAGACCTTGTGTCCTGTTGTCCAACTGGCTTGGTATTTCACACTGGTTTTAAGCCCAGTTCTGTAAATCAGGATGCAAATTCATGTAGTCTGCCAGGCAGGTAATGAATATCAAGGAGGTTTCCAGGAAAACTATGTTGAATTCCTTACCTACTGTAATTGATATGGTCTGCCTTAAGGACTAATAACATCATGTCTTTAGGGAGCAGAAAAGACAGAAAAGCCCTTTGAAGGAGAACCATGTAGGGGACAGCAACAGAACAGCAAGCTAGGACATAGGATGTCTTTGGGTAGGTGACACAATAGCCACCACAAACACACACAGCCTACACATAGTTGTTGAATATAAAAGTCCTTTCCTAGTGCGAGAACCCTGCACGTGGTGATGCCTGGCTTAGCTGTTCAGCAAGTTATCCCACTGCTGAAAAGATAGTGAGTGAACATCTTGGCATCTTCTGCTGATGGTTTCTGACAAAGTGAGAGAGAAGCTGCTCTCTATTCCCTACTCGTTCAAGCTTCAAGCTTTCACCCAGCTTGAGCTGATGGGGACTGGCAGACAGTAGGCTGGGAGACACCAGAGATGTTTTTCCTAGACCTTGAACTGCTGATGGGAACAGTTAATAACTTGGGAAGAAAAAACCCAAAAGATACATTTGTGCATCTCACTAAGCAGGTGCCTGTTCTAAAGAGGACAGCACTTGAGGGCAAAGATTTCTGTTCCTCCCTGGAGTTTCTGCAGTTACAGTTTGGAAACAGGTACAAAGAGCAGTGGTGATCAAGGGGTCTGGGTTGGAACCTCATAAAAGCAAGGATAAAAGGAAAGAAAGAGAAAAGTTGCCTGCATTTCCCAAACATTTCTCTGAACAGCAGCAAAATGAGTTTGACTAGAGCATAGTGAGGCTGCTGCATTTCAGGAGCTCTGGTTTCCTTAGAGCAGATTATAAAGCAGAAAAGCTGAAAAGTGTCTTTGGGCCCAAGACTCTTCTGCTGCTCTTCTCCTGTTGAGCATGTTCTCCATTTGCTCCTTTGCTCCCCAGGGTCTCACCCTTCCATCTTCACCCTGTCTCAGACCCAGGACCACCCCACTGAGACCCATCTCCCCTGTTGTCCATCTGGACAGACAGGGAGGTGCAGCAGGAAGCCATTGGCAGGCTGTGGATTTTTACTGTCAGGGGCTGGCTGAAGACTGTGGTGTGTGCTCCTAGCAGTGAACTTGAAAATGTAACATGTTTTATCTTCCCTGTCTTTACAAGCATTGTCATCCTCTGACTGAAATGGATCTTTAAATAATGAATGCGCTGTCACATCTCGTGCTTTTTTAGCTACAAAACATGAGACTGTGACAATACACAGCTCACTGTCCCTCTGAAAGCTGGCTAAAAAAGAGTTCCATTTGATATCACTTGTGTTGGCCATGGCTTTCCCAACCTGAACAGTGGAACACGTGCTAATGTACTGCATAATGTAGGAGTCAAGGGGTGTCGGGGTTCTTCTGTGCTGTGCCTTGCCAGGAAAAGAGTCAGGAGAGGCTCCATGTTCTTGAGGTTTGTAGGGAGCAGTGAATGAGGGTACAAAGGCAATGTGTTACCTCAGCATCACCTGCATATGCCAATCAAATTGAGAGATGTAATGGCCATTTTACTGGCTGGTAGTTTGGTATTAAATATGCACAAGAAGTGTGAGTGCTACTAATGGAGAAGCCTTTTCAGTGATGGAGAAGCCTCTTCAGTGATGGGTTACTGCTTGTTGAAGGAGTTGCATTGCACTCAGCCAAGACTGGTTAGGCTAAACTATGCCTTTACAATTTATCTAATTGTATGGGTTTTATGCTGGGTGCAAACCTTTATGAATTTACAAAGAAAAACGCCTACAAATCTTCAGTACAGCTTCATGCAAGACAAGGCAGAGAGGTGCCTCCTGGGCTGAGCATTGGAGGGATCCAACAGCAGCTCAAATCCAGCAGGCAGCAGGTGGGCAGGGGGTCTGGTGAAAGGCATGAGAGGTAAGTGAAGATTGAGTCGTGTCTGTAAGCTACTGACTCAGGAAGGTTCCTTTGGAGATGTAGCTCTAGTAAATTATCATTGAAAGATACTTTCTGTGCTATTTTACAGTAAAATAAAACCAAATTGCAGGATTGTCCAGCCCAGTCAAGATGTACAGGGGCTCCTGGGGATGGTGCACACAGGTCTGTGGCTCCCACTTATCATCAAGGTGAGGAGGAAAGGCTGAGATGAAGCCATCCCAGATGAGCTTTCTGCATAGGAGTGTTGAGAACTCACAGTGACCCTGGTGCTTGCCATTGGGGTCAATGGGAGCTGCAGAAACAGGCTTCCTGATGTGCTGGACCTCAGGCACCAAGAGAAATATGAGGGAGGTAATGGCATCCTTTGACAGACCCATGGTGGAGCTTTGCCTTAACCAAGCGCTAAGCCTCTGCAGTCTCCTCCAGATATCCCTCCCAGAAGGGTGGCTTGGAGTCCACAGAGCTTTGAGACCACCAGTCTGACCACCATCATCAATGGGGCTTGTGCCACCCTGAGTCTGAGCAGGAAAAGCATGAGGAAAGGAGGAACAAAAGACATCTGAAGAGAGGATGAAGGGTCAAATAGGTGGTGTTGGGTCCACAAAGCAATTGAGCACCAGCCCAGCTTGCCTTGCTACTAACTCTGTGTCCTAAAGCTTACGTGGGCTCAACCTGGGCTGACCCTATGCAGCACTGGGTACCTACATCCGTGTGGGTATGCAAGGCTGTCCCCGTCTCTGTACACCTCTGTCTGCTTCTCAGACAGCTTGCTGCTCCTGGCATCCCACCCCCCAGTGAGAAGCTGGAGGCTGTGGCACCCCAAAGGAGACAAGGGAAACCAAAGCACATCTCTCAAACCTAGAACAAAATTTTTGTCTTGACAAAGAAGAAAAAGGGTATGTTTTTGTGCCTTCCATCCTGTGCTTGCCATTTCATGGAGAAATCTATTTACTCAGTTCCTTCCCAGACTGCAGCTTTATGGACATGAACTTGCATTCTCCATTTTCAGTAAGACTTAGGGGTTATTAATTTTTTTTTATTTTTTTGCTATTTACATATGATAATCACATGTGGACCTCACAATTCATGTAGGTTGAAACACACTGACTATGAAATGCTGTTGGTTATCTACAGAAATCCTTAGAAACATGTTTACTCATTTAAAGCCAAATCTGTGGTGACAGGATGTGATAGGTAAACCGTGGAAAATATATACTGTAGAAATGTTGATGGGCAGAGCTGTGGTTTAATCACTTTGCTGCCACTTTTAAAAAATATATTTGGCTACTGCAAATCCTTGCGACAAATTCTGGCTACAGTAATCTGCATTCTTATTAACAGCTTAGTTTAAGAAAAGAGGGAAGTGTGGGAGGTAAAGGATTAAGTAACGGTCTATGCGTGCCTCAGATACCTCTTCTTAGCAAAAGCTTGCTTAATAAAAATAATAATAATAATTTTTTAAAAGCCCTTATATCCTCAAGGGGGTTGGCTAGAAGCTGGAAAGGGAAAAATCACATGCAGCTGTTGGGTGAAAGGCTGAGACATCAGGTGAAGCTGTTTGCAGTGAGCTAGGAAGGATTTAGAAAACAGTCTATGCTTTTGATAAGCAGACATATCATCCCAGAGGATGATAATATGCCAGCAGAAAATTAGCTTAGGATGTATCTTCTAAGGACACCCATGAGCTGCTTGTGGAGGGGATGCTGCTGCTGGTGGTGAGGCGACCCAGAGGTTCCTGCTCCCCAATCCCTGCCTACACCAGCAGTGTGCTGCTGCCAAGCCCTGCAACACTTGGGATATGGCTCACAGATTTTTGTTTAGCAAAATGGCATCATGGGCTTTTCTCCTTCCAATTCTCCCTCCTGGAAGGAAGGCTTGTGCCCACACCATGCTGATGCACAGTCAGCTTAATGTTGGGGGGACTAATCGGCAAAACATTCCCTTGCTTAAGGTCACTGACCTCTGAAGTGTCAGAAGATACTTTTTATACTGAGACTTTTTCTCTGAAGTTCTTCTAGCAGTTCTCCTGACACTGATTTTAAGAATGATACCTTCAAAAGTAACCAAGCCATTAAAGTCACCTGCTTTTAATTTCAACTCAAATGCAGCTCTCCTCAGGTCTGGAGAAGTACCAGACTTTCTCACCTGAGCAAATGTTATCTATTACCAAGAGAACCTTGATGGAAGTAAAGTGTGTAAAATTTAGCCTGGTGTTTTCAATGGAAAATGTGGTGGGGTTTTTTTTGTTTGTTTTGGTTTGGTTTTGTTTTGTTTTTTTGTCCCCCACACATGCCAGAAACACAACTATAGTTATATCTACATTTTGCATCAGGGCTGGGATCTGACCCAGCAGAGCTCTCAGCCTCTAATTGCTGTATCCAAATTAACAGGCAGCCAGACCCCGCATCTCAGCTGGGAGGCAGCCACTAATGGTAAAGAGTCACTAAAGCACTTAAACCTTCTCTTGAGCTGTGCCTAATTGTGCAAAGGTTCCTCTCCTGGATGCACTTGCAGAGTGTAAATTAACATGTTTTGTTGTTGTTGTGCTGAAGCAGAAGGTATTTACACCAACAGAAAAGAGGAGAAATTCAAACCTGAGCAGGGACAACTTCTTATGCCCCTCCACTTTCTGCAGTAGGTGTCCAGCCACTGATCCCAGGCTTTTTCTATGTAATATCCAAAATATTGGCATAAATCACTGTTAATATCTGACTTTGCGGGGCAATGGGCTAAAAATGCTCCCAGCCAGACATAGATGAAAGGCAGTTTAAGATGTTCTTCACCTCTTCTTATTAAAGGTGAGAGCCATTCTGCCTGAATTGGGATTAGAGGCTGACAGCCTTGTGATTGCAGATTAAAACTGGAAAGCAGAAGCTTCTCCTCACCCCTCAAGCTTTCACTTCACCCTCTGGCTTGTCAGAGGTGGCTACTGCTGAGGTAGAGGCACCTGAGCCACCTCAGTCACCTGCAGCCTGGTGCACTGGATTAAAGGGAAATTGGGACAGAAAGAACAGATGCAGAAGGGAGCTGGTGCTCAGGCCAGGTGCTTTGCCCTTTGCTGGGGCCTGATGATTCCTCCTGCCAGGACTATCTCCATTTGGATGGAGATCTGTTGCCAAACACAGACCCCAGCAGCCACCCTTCCTGGATGAACAGGCTGCTTTGGGCTCTAAAGATGAGCAGCTTCTGCAGGACGTGTGGGGAGAGTGGCCCCCTCCCCAAAACACTCAGGCCAAATGAATAGGACAGGCTGGCATTTTTAAAAGTGAGAGAACCCAGTTTGCCCTCACCTCCCCTTGGCAAAGTTATAACTACCAAACTGTTCCTGCTCTCTGACATCTAAAGAAGGTGGCTCGGCTACATTACGTTCCTCTGCTTAGAAATGCATAGGCAAACCAGACTGTAACAGGACAGAGGTGCCTAATATTTCTTCTTAATTGATCTTGATCAACATCTGGATGTCTTCACAGCAGCCCAGTTCTTCCTCTCCTGGAAATGGAGATGTGTAGAGCACCACATCTTTCCCTCCATCCAGGCCTGTATGCCAGGTGTGCTATCTCCCACTTTGGGTTACATTCCAAAGAGCCACCCAGCCTCTCTGCCTAAATGTTGCCATTACTCCATATCATTGCTTTTGCAGTGTGGATGGGAGGCTGTTTTGTTTTTCATTAAGTATTCTCTGCTGTCAGGGACCATGAAGATTTTAAGGCATGTGCTAAGTGTTGGCACAGCCTGGAGGTGGAGACGTAATCACACAGACAGCAGAGAGACTAAAGAAGAGCTATAGTTTGTGCTCAGTGACATGCCATATAGACAAGTGATATATGGACAGACAAAAGTGGTAACTTCATAGCACTGCCCTTGTAGCATAGAGGAATAGTAGCCTCATGCCAAAATTAAGGACTTCTGTTTAAACGAAAGCTTTATCTTCAGGTATCTTTCCAGTTCTTTGTAAAATTACGTTGCTCTTCACTTCTAATGAAACACATGAAAAATCTCAAGACCGTACGCTAAGGCTGATGACTCTAGAATTTTTATTTCAGTTCCAGGAAGAGGCTTTTGAAGTCC
The DNA here is from genome assembly GCA_023637945.1 of Phaethornis superciliosus. NCBI lineage: Eukaryota > Metazoa > Chordata > Aves > Apodiformes > Trochilidae > Phaethornis > Phaethornis superciliosus. The sequence goes on along the minus strand of JAJQWJ010000001.1, from coordinate 146,399,651 downwards.
CTATCATCCCTGAGGAGCTGGGAAACTCAGATCTCCTTGGCAGACAGGTCCTTATTGCAATGTTCCATGGAGAGCAGCTGCCTTCTTGCTCCTACTCCATTTCCTCTCAATTGGTTGTAAACCTCAGCAAACTAGTTCTTGCTGTGCTTTTCAGGAAGGCTCCCTGGTGAGAGCACTCATAAGGGGAGAGGAAGGCAATTTGGACTAAAAGACTTTAAATCAGCTGTGAGCCAAGCTGCTGACATGAGTGGGAGCAGAGTGAATTCAGCACTCAAGAAAGCAACTGCCACCTCAAGGTGAGTAATAATTCTGGTTATATCACTGGCTGTCCTGGGAGAAAATTAAACATATCCTGATATCATTGCTGCAAAGTTTACTCTTTAATTGTGCTTCTTGCATTTATGCTTAATAGATTTCTGAAATAGATTTTCTTTCCTAGAATTAGCTGTAGAAATAGAGGAGGTCAATCGTTCCAGTTGCTCCAGCAAGGAACTGCACTGGGTCAGACTCAGTGGTGCTGCTAAGCCCTGTTAGCACCTGATCCATGTGTATCTGTGCTTCTGATGGAGTTAGACAGGGAGAGAAAAGAGAGAAAAGAGAGAAACCTTGAAAAGCCCCTGTGTTCATACAGCACATCAATCTACTTCTGTCAGTGCTCTCCAATAGCATCTCCATCTCCCGAGATGTGATTACCACATGGTTGTTTGCCAAAACAAGTTATTGCCTTGCTGGTTAAACAAGTTTACAAACAAATAATTTTTGGAATGAGCTGAGGTCTGCTTACTTGGAGTATGGCATTATCTCTGAGAGGCAACCAAGCATTCACCATGCTCCAGCACAGAGAAAGACGTGGTCACCCCTGTGCCTTTTGGGGGCCTCAAAGTGGGGAAAGGGATCTCAGAAAGAAGTGATGACTTATTTGAGTAACTGGTGGATATCCCACAGTGCTTCCAGAGCCTCATTTGTCAGGCAGCAGGAGAAAACATGGTTTTAAAAGGGCATAGTGTTGCTAGAGCTTGTTACAGTTGTGTTAAAGCTGCAAGGGTAAGACAAGCTCCTAGGGTCTTAAAATAGGATGAGAGTAACTATGAAGAAGTGTGACCAGAGGTCTGAAAAAAAACCAAAAAACAAAAATCAATTGAGTTGGGCTTTGTTGGGATAGCTGGGGAGGGTGAGGAAGGAAGGGTGATTCCCAGGCCAGAGAATTCCTGCTGCTGGCTCCCTCCTTTGCCCCAGGGAGGAGAAAGAATATATGGAATGAGGCTCACTATTAGGATCCTACATCTAATGATGTGAGAGCCCTCTAAGGCTGCTCCATCTCTCCCATGTCCTCTTTGGCAGCTGGGGGCTACTGAACACTAACTTGTACTGGGACATCACTTACACCTTACAGGACATAGCAACCTGCCAGCTGGGTCTGCTTGCTCAGTTGCCTCAAATATGACTTTAACATTGATAGTAGAATCAAACCTCATGTATGCTAACTGGAAAGACTGAAGAGGACTGCAGAGCACTGAAGGACACTCACTGTCCTGGCTGGAGTATGGGGGATGTGTGCATATGCTGGGAAAGAGAGAAGCTTTTCCTGATGAAGATGCTCATGGGAGTGCACCTTGGGACAAGGGTTTCCATCTCCCAGCCCTTGTGCTTTGGCAATATTGACCTTTTCTATACCCACTGGTTTCTACCTCCCATGTCTCACACACACACACAGTCCCACCTGGAAGGTGCATACAGGCCAGCAGCATGTACCTAATGGAACAAACCTCATCAGTCCAGACTCTGGGCAGTGATTTTTTTTTCCATAGCTGAAAAACAAAAAGATGCTAAGTGAATGCAGCAAAACCAAGAGGAGCTTATAGTTTGGGAAGAGGGGGGAGCAGGGCACTGCTACGGGGGCACATGATGCCTGCTGAGACCGAGGCAGCCAAGTCTGTCCCTGGCTGTTCTTGGCACTGCTGTCCAGACAGGTCTTCAGATTCACCATTTAGAGTGTGTAAGTCCATCACCTTGCTCAGGAGCAGAGCTGGGCACACCCTGGTTGGTGCAAGCACAGCTTGTCTTGTAGGAGTCCAGAGCACTGCAGGGAATGAATGAGTGCAACAACAGGACTTGCCTTTTATTGTGAATTTTGGTTCTCCAACAATTTTTGCAGGCAAGAAGGGGCTGTGTATTACATACCATAAAACTACATCAAGAGGCGGCTGCATCAAGCCTGTAACTTCTTGCTGAGCTATGACATGGCCTTTAAAAAGGCACCCAGCCTTGATTTAAATGTCTCAAGTACTGAGGAACCGACTGCATCTGCACACCTCGTTTTGAATCTCAATTAATTTCATTTCTGTTTCTTGCCAGAGGCTGTGCTTGTTATGAGGTTTTTTTTGTTGGACTGAAGAATTTTCTATTAACAGTGATTTCATCATGAAACTGCAGCTAAAATGGGACCAAGCCAGCATAACCCTTTCTTTGTTAAGGTGAATAGGTTGAACATCTGGGGTTTCTCAGCCTGTTTGCTCCTGTAATTGTGTTTTGAAACCTGCATTTAGCATGCATTTGAAGTGTGGACACCTGAGGTGTCTGATGCTGATCTCAGTGATGATGGGATCCCCATCCTCTGTCTGAGGATAGTCTGAGCTTGGTCACATTTCATGGCTCCTGGTTGCTTTTTGATGCTGATGTGGGGAGGCTTTAGCCCTTTCCCTGCTCCTCTGTGCGTCTCCTCTCCCTATACTCCCTTTCTCTCAAGTAAATAATGGACTAGAGAAAATGGCCTGAAGTTGCACCAAAGGAGGTTTAGACTAGATATCAGGAAAAATTTCTTTACTGAGAAAGTAGTTAGGTATTGGAACGGGCTGCCCAGGGAGGTGGTGGAATCACCACCCCTGGAGTTATTTAAAAACTGTAGATGAGGTACTTCAGGACATGCTCAAGGGGGCATGGTGATACAGATAATGATAAATATATTTTATTTATTTTATTGGGAGGGGGGGATGTTGATGGTTGGATGTCATGATCTTAGAAGTCTTTCCCATCTGTGACAATTCTGTGATTCTTGTGTGATTCCCTACCAGCTTGTGCAGGCTCAGCTTTTATTCAGACTCCTGGGTAAGCTGCTTCAAATAGCTCCAGCAGCAGAAAGATACACTGGTTGAGGTTATTTTCTGAGATAGTTTTCTGTAATTATATGAGGGAAGGTGGCTCACAGAGGGTATGTACACACACTGGCACAAGGCAAGAGGCAGGAGCAAAGGGCTGGGAGTGAATAGAGGGATGAGGGAGGCAGGAGCAGACGTCCCCTCTTGGTGCCTGCACATGGGCTGAGCTGGTCTTTTTGAGGGAATCCTGCCTCTTCCCAAGTCCTTAGGTGCTGGAGACTTACCAGCCTGGAAGCAGTGATGCTAGGCCTTAAATGATACTGTTTTTCCCCGGTGATGTGGTCCTAAAGGTAGATCTTACCTGATGATCCTTGTGAAAGAGCTGTGTGAACATTTCCAGAATAGGAGCTGGTATTTTTGCTAACAGGCTTTTTAAATGTCTCGTCCATCCAGAGTCTGCAAATGCCTGGTCCCTTGTGATGTTATGGGGGAATGGTTCTGTTCCCATAGAGAAAAAAAAAGTGACAGCACATCACATTTACACATCACTGTCTATAGGGACTTGCCTGAAGAGTTTTGCAGAGCTGAGCCTGTCAGCTTTTATACATATGCAAAGAACTAAAACTACTTGTTCAGTGCTTGTGGTGTCTTAGTGGATTCAGAACAGGGTCTAAGATGAGACTGTGAAAGAACTAATCGTTCAGCAGCTCTTTTTCCACCACAAGCTGCAGAAACCTGAAGCAAGATGGTTTTTTAATCAGCATGGATTTTGTATTGAGCCACGTACAATCTTGGGCAGCTGCAACAAAACCAGCTCCTTTTTCAGCTTATAAGTACTGAGAAACATCTCAGGCACTCTCTTGCAGGAGAGGTTACGGCGGATGCATTGTCATCATCTGCTATTCAGAAAGCATTGCACCTGGATCCCTTCTTTAGAGAGCCCCTCAGTGCTTTAGATAAGACAGGGATAAAAAAAGATGAGTGTGTGGTTTTGTGTGTGTAAAAGCCTAGTTTTCAGGGCAGTAAATCTGCCTCCTTGTGAAGAATTTCTTAAGAACTGTATGTCAGTTTATTATTCTTCACTTCAACTCTGCATGCTCACTGACTGACTACTCCCACCTATTTGTTCCAGAATGATGGCAGCTTTATTTAAGTGATAATAGGAGTGCTGTGCTATTTCATGAGGCTGTAATCCAATTCCCAAGTGTATTAATAATCCCCAAGGCCACTTAGTTTATCCTGTTGATCCAAGGAACTGAATTACTGGCCAGAAAAATAGTGGTGTCCCTGCTAGTGTTGTCCTCTTTGTGTATGTTCTTTAGTATTTAGGCTAAATAAATGTTCAGAGCATTTGTAACATGAGAAGGAAGAGCACAGGGAGAGGATGGGAAAGTCAGTGAGGAGCAAACTAGCAGAAGGAGCTGAAGCTGAGGATATTTTGTTGTTTGCTTCTTAAGTATTTCAGTAATTTCTTGAGGATATTCCCTACCTTTCAGACAAGGACTGCACCTTGAGCTAAAGTCTCCTGGCTTTGAGTTAGATGCCATTTAAATGATTTCTTCAGGCCCAAAGTGCTAAGAGGGAAAGGCTATTCTCACCTGCAAGAGTCCAGCCTACAGCTGAACATCTCAGGAGAGAAAAATGCTCTGGTTTATGCACTCTGCAACTTCAGGGCTTCTTGCATATGCTGTGTCACAGCGTGTCTTTGCTTTGCTCTGTTTGTTTTTCTTTGTTGTCCTGCTTGCTTTTGAAAGGAGCCTTAAGCTGATTTCTGTTTTAAATATTAGGGTTTTCATGTATATACGCACAGGTTATATAACTATGCAACATGAAGCAAATAAATGCCTGCCTGGTGGCTGCATATGTGAGTTGAACTTTGCAGCCCTCAATATTGTTTGGGATGTGTGTGGTGCAGCTCAGGACTGGGGCTGTAGTCTACAATCAGAGGGATGTTTGTTATTTGGCAAAGAGTGCTTGCAGTAAAACAAGCTAGGAGCGGACCCAGGTTTTTACATTATATACATGACTATACTGACTCTCCTGGTCTGTTACTGCATCTTACAGACTGCAAGAAATACACAGCTGAGACCTGTTATGTTCCCTATCTTCTACTGAGGCTTTGCACATTTCTGCTGGCAATGTTTGTGTGAGCCCAATGAAGGACACTTTTGGATTAAGTATAGAAATGGCAGCTTACCTGAAGCATTGCATAGATGGCAATTGTATCTTAGAAGCAGTTTATTTCACAAAACTGCTGAAGAATGCATTCTACAGGCTATTGGTGGAGTATCTTCATCTCATATTGTCAGGAATGGACATCATCCATCACCTCTGCACTGACCTGAGTGCAGGACACTCCTTCTAGACTTGGAAAAGACTCCAGGGAACCAGCGGTCAGTTGGTTGCTTCTGAGCTCCAGCTTCTCAATTGAGGAGAATTTTGTGTGGTTGAGGTGGGGTTTGCCCTCCAGCCATTACTGAGTGAGCTGTGGCTCATGTTTCAGGACAGAAGCTGAAGTCAAAATGAAAACAAATCTGTAGCTGTTACCAGAGGTTCCTGGCACCTCAAAAAGAGAAAGGTTCCCACCTGCAGAGAACAAGACTCCATTTTGTGAGTTTGTAGAGCACTGAAATACTAATTAAAATTACAACTAATTAAAATAGTAGATAAATATTACCTCTTCCAGTATACTTAGGTACTCAGTCCTTGTTTGACCTTGCAGACTTGATTCTGGAGTTTAGGCTTGCTAAGCCCTGACAGCTCTTGTTGGAGCTGATGTGAAAAAGTATTCAATATATGTACTGTCTATACTGTTTCATCATTACTTAATAGTGTTTATCAGAATTACCAATCTGAAAAGAGTTATTGGCTGAAAAAACTTCATTTAAAAATTCTAAAGTATGTAGTATACAGGGAGGTATTTATCAAAATCTCATTTCTGTAAAGCTGGTAAATAAATCTCAATGAGAGTGGGGCTACAATCAGGTTTGAATATGAGCTGTTTTCCATATTTACAGTAGTCTAGTTGTACCCTCTGTTTAGACAGTTGTACTGTTGTACAACAGCTGTTCTGTTGTACCTCTAGTTGTACCCTCTGTTTAGATTTTCTTGTTTGAGCAGCACTGTGCTGCTCACTCATACTTACCTGAGTGTGTGAGTCCATACCAGTGAATTTACTATCAGTTTGTCCTGTTTAATGTAAGCCTTTTGATCAACCCTCAAGTTCAGTTTCTTGCCAAAAGAAGAACCATCTGATCTCCCTGTGGCAGTAAGCATAAGCCTGGCCCTGGTACTCTGGTGTGTCAGTGGGAGGCTGTATGCCCAGGCACCAGATCTGCTGTTGACTTTATCTTCTGCTGGTGTCTCATTACTACCTTTCAGAGGAGTAGCCACCTCCCAGATACTTATCTAGGTATGCTTTAGGGTTTTTTTTTTCTTTTATTGGTAAAATTAATTAGTCCAGGAGCTAATTAAACATTTGATTTTCTAGTGTAGCTCATGAATCATGAATTTGAAGATAGGGTTCATTTATCTCTTGGTGACAAATCTGTGTAAGTGATGTGCAATTTTAGGAGCAGATGTTGGTCCTTATTCAAATAATAGTCATGGGTAGAAAATACTTGCATAAGCTATCCTGTGACAGTTTCATCCAGACGTGAAGAAACTTTTCTTCACCTAGAATAAGGTAAATAAACTCACTTTCTCCAAGAGGTGCTTTTGCACAGTACTTTCCACACATCTGAGAAGCATATCTTCTCTTAAACCATTGCTGCTGCTGATTGCAAAGCATGTGTGAGAAGCAAGTCCTGGTGAACCTGCTTAAAGGGATGAAAGAAGATGTTGGAACCAGCTGGGAGCTATGCTGGATCAGTATTCAACACCACTCAGGTCCTTTTTCCACTGACCTTGCCACTGAGTTAGTAGTTATACTCAAATATGCTGTCTCAGTTGTGAGGCAAGAGCTGGCAGTGGTGGCCCTAGTCAGCCCCAGTGTAATTAGTCTGTGTCAAAAAATCCTCTACCAAACAAGTGAGGATGACAACCATGTGGTAATATTTATAGAGATATGTACTTTTTGACAAATGACCACTGCCTCAGAAATGAAAGCTGAATAATAAGTAAATCTTCATCTTAAAATAGAAGTAAAAGGGATCAGTCAGATATACAAGTGAACAATGAAGGTAAACTTGAAAATAAGGGACTTCTGGGAAGAAGAAAGTGTTCCCCGTGCAAGACTTCTTGGGTGAAGGGAGAGATGAAGAAGCTGGCAGGGAGCTGACTACTGGCTATGGCAGCATCTAGGATGGCAGGGTGACACTGCAGACCTTGTCCCCCTGCCTGGACTCTGAGCTATGCCTGTTTGCAAGAGATGCTCATGCTGAGGTGCCCTTGGTCTCACGAAAATGAGCCAAATTGAACCCAATTGGGTTTTTCAGTATGTTTCAAGGGTGGTGTAGTCGGCTTCCCTGTGTGTAGAAAACATTGGAACCAGTTGCCTAGAGCAGCTGTGGATGCCCCCTCCATGGACGTTTTCAAGGTCAGGTTATATGGGTCTTTGAGGAATCTGATCTAGTGAAAGATCATAGAATCATCAAGGTTGGAAAGGACCTTCAAGATCATCAAGTCCAGCTCTCCCTCCTACACCCCCATAACCACTAAATCCTCTGAAGTGCCACATATACCCATTTTTATAACACCCCCATGGTGTTCAAATGTTGGACTACATGACCTTTGAAGGTTCCCTCCATCCTAAATCACTTTTTATTTCCTGGTGGTGTCCACATGCAGATGTTTAACCCCCAGGTGTCCATGTGCCTGAGAATGACCCTCTACCTCCATGGGTCCTTCATGCTAGATGCCTGAGGAGGAAACAAATCCTTCTGGACATTCCTGCCTCCATCCATTTCCTGGAGGCTGGACTAGGTGGGTGAGCTCAGAGCATGTGTCAGAGCAGTGGACAGATGAAGAGAGGGCCTTCCCCAACCCTGCTTTCGTGGATACCTGCCTTTATTCTCTGGACAGTGAAGGAACTTAATATTTTAGTTGCTGATTTTCCACTTTCTGAGCTTGCAAGCTTGCAGGGTAGAACAAAAGCAGAATTCTGTTAGAGAGGCAACAATGTAAGGGGAATTTTAGCAGACTGACCTGTATTTATGAACCCTCTAGAGAGTCTGAATAAACTTGGACTATGAAGAGCTAGGGCAAATTATTTGACAACTGATCCTGTGTGTAGGTGAGGGGCTCTCTAACCTCCTCTCAGTTTGTTGCTGTGGTTGGTAGGTAGGTCTCTATAAATTTTAAAGGTAATGTTGAAGCAGCTGGATCAACAAGATGCAGTGAAGGCTTCATGACATAAGGAATAAGTAACATGCATCCCCCCCTAGCTCTCTCCTCCATGTTCTTGCAATGTTTGTTTAAGCCATTATGTTGCATTACCCTTGTGTAAATGGAGGATATTTTTATATCATACCCTTTGATGTGGGCATTGCTTGTGTGCAACTGAGACAAATTTTCAGCTGTGTCAGTTTTTAACTACACATGTAGCTTAGAGATTAGTAAGTATTAGGAATGAGCATTAATGCTTTTCAGTTCAGGAGCAAGTTCCACAAGTGGCAAAGATATCTCTCCAGCAGCTGTCATCCTTGTGGCTGCCACTCATTTTAATCCCCTATCACCTATATTTCTCAGGCACTTGGCAGTCCCTCAATTTTGCTGCTGAAAATTATGGGCTTCAGAAGTTTAATGAAGAACTTTAATAGTTTGGTTACATTACAGGGAAGAATCTCCCAGATATTTTACGTCTGACTTTCCTTAATATTTTTTTTAATGCCCAATTTAGGGGGTCGGTCACAGCATGTCCCATCTCAGAGCTATGGCAGATTAAAGGGATCTAATGAAAAATACTTATTTGGACAAAGTCCTGTAAGGGCCATCCAGAAAAGTTCTCCATCAAATTGAGAAACTTTGCAAAGGCAGAGACCAGTCACATTTCAGATGTGCCCAGATGTTCAGGACTCAGGTATATGCTCTGCCCTCTGAACACCTTCTTGGGCTCTCAACATTGGGTGGTTGGGGGGCAGATTGTACCTGCCTCTATGTTGACACAGTTTCTCTTCTTCCCTTGTGATGGCTCCCTGCATGTTTATTATATTTATTTTTTGCTCATCACTTTCATCATCCTGCAAGCTCTTTTTTTTTTTCTTTTTTTTTCTTGTAACTCACAAGGTCTTTCTTTTTAGCTCTAGAAAGAGCTCTTGTCAGCCTTTCCAATTCACTTCTTGCTACTCACAGTTGCCCAAAGCCAAATCCTAGCACTGTCCCTCCTTGCCCTGCCCTGCTTACCCCACACTCCCCATATCCCCATATATTTTGTGAGCTGGCTCACAAAAGTGAATCAACCCCTTAAATAGTGTGTAATCCCCCACGGGTGCATGCAGGGAGGGTGGGATCCTCCCTGAGGGCTGGGGCTAGGGATAGAGCCTGGGACACCTCAACTTTCATGTACTACAACTTAGAAATGGGTCTTGTCCTTAAAGATTTTTACACTTATTTTTTATTTCTTTGCAATTTCATGTGTTCTATTACATATTCTCTCAATATGTAGAATGCATATAGAGGGGACATACAGGATATTCTATATTCTTTTCTGCATAACTGTAACCTTGTAGTTAGCAAGGGCCATGAATATAATCAAGAGTTCATAAACTAGTTTACCTGATGATGATGATCTAGAGGATATTGTAAAAATTCACTGAAGCATCCTGCAGATATAGCTTTAAAAACCATCTTGAATTCAAAACATACACCTCTTTTTTGACAAACTTTTCATATAGAAATAACAATCAACCTACAAATGTGACACAGTGGACCATGCCCATCAAGACAAAGCCTGGGTGTTAAATTCACCCTGTGGGGTTGGTGAGACACTGGCACAGGTTGCCCAGAGAAGTTGTGGCTGTCCCCTCCCTGGAAGTGTTCAGGCCAGGTTGGATGGGGCTTTGAGCAGCCTGGTCTGGTGGGAGGTGTCCCTGCCCATGAAGGGGAGGGTTGGCACTAGATGATCTTTAAAGTCTCTTTCAACCCAAACCATTCTATGAAATTCAGAAGTATGGGCATTTTGACTCAGCTATCTCGAATCTAGGCCCATATGTTATCTGAAATTAATTGAGAAAGGTTTACCCAGAATGAATGCTAAGAAAAAAAGAAAGTTTAAAATAAAAACAAAGGGTTGACAGAGAAACACTTTTTTTTTGAGGAGGGGGAGGAAAACCCTGTTTCTTTTCAGTAAGGGGGGGCAAAAGCAATCGCCTTAGGAGGATAATACAGCTCAGTGTAATGTAAGATATGTATTTAAAACAGATCAGAAAATAATGCTCTTTGTGTTCTAAATGTGTGAATATACCTAAACTGCTTGGTCAGTGAGCCACATTCAATTTTGCAGTGCAGAAATGAGCCAGGCAATCATCTTGAAATGTCAACATCTTAACAGCAAAATTTACATCCAGATTTACACAAGCAAATGCCCCAGACTTGAATAGCCTACCCTTGAATACACATCCCAATCCATTTTATTACAGAACATTATCATTTGTCACACAGGCAAATACAGCTTGTTTCCATGGCACAAAGAAAGAAGCTAAATAGACAGGTGTCACCAACATTGAATGTAAATCAAACAGCAGACTTAAAGTCTGGTCTTTGAATCAGTAGTAAAACCTTATTAATTTGTTTATAGAAGAAAATTAGACCTAAAAAATTATGACATTTATTCAACCCAAACTTTTAAAAGCTGCTTCAGAGAGTGTTGTACATTGCTGTAATTATTTTTGTAGCAATTCCTTTTTGTCCTGAAAAGACATTTCTGGTCAGCCACCTTCTGTCCCCAGTGTCAAGCTATTTTTTTCTCTACAGGATTAAAAAAAAATAGGTAAAATATATGTATTCATATACAAAGGAAGGGACTTAAGCACAACACACTGCTGTTATTTTAAAAGAATTATATTTTTGCATTAGGCTCTGCTTCCCAGGACATGTGTATCTGCATATGTGTGTTTGTGTGTCTCTATACGCATAAATGATAAGTAGCTACATCGTTTACATTTTTATGGCTGAATCTCTTGATTGAATTTTCATAATGCCAGGAGGGCCCATTTGGGATTCAGGTCCTGCTGTGCAAATACTTGCTAAGACATCTGTCCCCAAAGAGCTTGTAACTCTAAGAGGATCAAAAGTGACAGTGGGAATAATTAAGGGGAGATAAAGTGACTGTTTCTGGTTAAATGGAAAGGTGGGTCAGCTCCAGGACAACATTTGTACTTGCCCAGCACTGATGCATTGGTGAACCCCCAGAACCAACCCAGCTTTATGCTGAGCTCATGGCCAGACTGTCCCTCCCTCTTGTGCTGGTTGGTAGCAGGACATCCCTAACCCCAACCTCAGCTGAACTGCACACTGGTATTGTCCCTTCCCATGGCAGAAATCATCCCTGGTTTTCTGTGTGCACGCTTACTCGGAATCACACCCAAGACTCATGTAAGGAAAAGATTTTATTGTCACTGTGCTTCTTTTTGAAGCAGGGAGGGGGAAAGAAAATTTTTCCCTGCACCAGGCTTCTTTCTCCATCACATGTAAAAAAAAGGGCAGGTACAAGACCTGGAATCCCTCTGTCTGTCCTCAGAGAGACATCACTGTCAGCTGGGAATTCCCAAAGGGAACAAGCTCTGGTACATCCCTATGTGGTGCCTTTCCTGGCTCTTCCTGTCAGCCTCCTGCAATGCTCTCCCAAAACATCAGCACCTCTGTGCCTGAAGTCCAGGCCCTCATGTCCAACACGTGGCCATAGCTGGTCCAGGAAAGAGGGTGGTCACCTCAAGCAATTGATGGAGGTGACTTAAAAAGTGAGATACAATGACAACCCTGAATCCCAGCCCTCCCCGGAGCCAGAGCCAGCCTGAAAATCAGGCACCTGCTTTTGCTCAGGATGCTGAGGTTTGATTTGCAGTGCTTCCTTGCAGAAGTTTTCTACCTCTGCCTTTGTATTGTTTGTCAGCTCTGCTGGTTTAGGGATGAGCCAGACCACCACTGCTGGTGTACCCAGTTCAGCCCTGCTGTGGGTAATAGGGGAGAAACACAGTGGCACAAATGCCATTTGGCTGCTTTTTCAGCTCCCTTGTTTCCTGATCTCCGGTGAGGAATTGTCCAAGTGACCAGGAGAGTGAGTTAAATGGTTTGTTAAGTTTGCTCGTGTCACTTTTGAAGAGCAGTAAAAGCTACATCTTTTGCCATAGTTGTGGTATACAGTAATGAGAATAAAAGCTTCAGACTGATATAGGTGTCCCTTTTTGGTGGATTTGGGTAAAATTCAGGATCCCCTAAAGCTCACATTTCCATCTACTGCACAAAACCATAATTTATTTTGGTGTTGCCACCATTCCTGCGATGCTGGCTCAGGATGTCACAGTAGTTTGGGAAAGCTTTACAAAACAGATTCAAAATTTCAGCATAATTACTGGCTAAATCCTGGACCCCTGTTTCATGCTCTCAGCCTAGTGCATGTTCTTTCTTGGAAGTTAACTCATCCTTGTCTCCGTTCCTCAGAGTTTGCATATGCAAAACCATGAGCAGCCACTGAGGTTAATGTTTGGGTAGGTGGTTTTATAAGGTGGAAATCTTCTGGTGGATCTGTGGGGATATCCTAGCTGGCTATTTGCATTGGGTTTGTACATCTACAGAAAGAAAGGTTACTGGCAGTCATAGGTTTTAGACACAGTGCTCTAAATAATGGTGAGTGGAACTGAGGTTCAGGTTTACTCATTGGGGATGGACACAGTCAATAAATTGGAAGAAGTTTCTTCTCCACAGCTGCTATAAAGCAAAATTATATTTTGTATGTCCAGACTCATATGATTACACTTTTAAACAAACATAACTGACTGACCTGGTTTTGTGTGTTGCTATACAGATGTTTTGTGCAGTGCCTTTCTGCGTACACTGTGGACCCAAATCTCCTGCTCCCTGTGTGGTCTGCAGAGGTATCCCTAGGCACTGGATGTCAGTGTGTACCATTCTGATTCAGAGAATGTGAGAGATTCATCAAAGCTGAGATGGGTTTTCCTCCCCATTTCACTGTCCCTCATGCAGTCCCATGCATAGCACATGGATGGGTCTTGATTAAGTCCAGGCTATTTGCTTGGAAAGTCTTAGACTACCTGTTAGGCTCTTTAAGCATTCTAAAAATAAATATTTCTGTCTCCTTGGAGGTGGGAATAAAATGAGGTGTGGATCATGTACACCTGATGAAACTAGCCTTGTCTCCTTCACTGGCACAGCCATGAAGTCCCTAAGCCACTGTCATTCTGCTGGTATCAGCTGGGTTTCTCCTTCAGTGGTTTTCTCCTGTGTTTGCAGAAAAAGGTTACCCACCTTTTTTCCTGGCTGTTGGTACAGACAGGTGAAAAGTGTTTTACTCTCTGACATTCTGTTGAGCCTACAGTCTTCTCCTTCTAGTCCTTCCTTTTGGTAGCTAAGCCTTTTGTGGGCATGAAGCTGATGGATCTGCCCAAGGGGTTGAAATATTTCCTCAGAGTCTTCATGAGGTGGAACTGCTGCCTTAAATAGGCCAGTCAGGAACCACCAGGTGAGCAGAGCCCTTACTCTCACAGTGCTGCAAAGACCAGCCTGGAGAAAAGAGCAGAACATGTACAAGGTGATAGACCCAATGATATCCTAAACCTTACTGTTTGCTCTGCAAGAGTCATCTCTGATTAGTTACCTTATAGAAGGAGTTATTTTAGGAGCTGCCATTTCTGTTTTAATTACTGCTGGGAATGGGATAGCAGATTAATTGTGCACTTGCTGTGAAAAAAAATACAATACTTGTCCTTTTCTAGTACATTGTTTCCTGCCATGAATCTAGGCAAGCAGGTGCTGAGGTTTGAGGCATGGATCTGGGGCTTTGCTGAGAACAGTAAAACACATATTTTTACTTTATGTCTCAGTGGCTTGTATGTAGATGTAATAATGCTCTAGTCTTGTGAGAACATTACAAACATTAGCAGTAAATTATCATAATATGATACTTATTTAACAATTGGTACCCCACCCATACCACATTGAGTACATAGGCTTGTCTTTTACTCCTTGGACTCCTTTAATTTCTTTCTCCTTCACGCAAGCAGATTAGAGGTTTCTGGAAGGAATATCAAGCCTTTGCACTGTAGCAGTTCTGAAAAACCTACAAGAACATTTAAAACAAACCTTAAAACCAAATACAACTCTTAGATATGTCAGATAAAAAATCATTAAAATATGAGTATGACTGAACTCTTCTCCCTGTCTGTGGTGTTGTAAATCTTAAAACACAGTGATCATGTCCTGCTATTCAACCTGACTGTCATGTCAGCTGGTAGCAGCTTCTTGATAACATTTTATGGTCTTTCTCTTTTTTTCCCTAGCTTAGCTAAGGATGAATAGTACGGAGATGAAGGGAGAGCAGAATGGGTGCTGACACCACCACAGTAACTGTGGTTACAACCAGGTTAGGGAGCATGGCAGACAAGTCAGAGCAGCAGGAGTTGAGGGCAGGAGAAAAATGCAAGCACATAAACACAGAGGACATGCAAAGGGGGTAGGCTATTGCAGCATGGAGCAGTAAGAAGGGGGGAACCCAACACTGATTAGGAAGGGATGCTCAGAAGCAGACAGGGCTCCTGTAAAGCTCTCTTTTTCTCTTTTCTACACCTATCCACCTAAGTAGTTTGTAGGTTTGTTCTTCAGAGTTTGTAGAAAAACCTGAGAAACCAAAATCTGGTTCCCCCCCTCATCAGCTCAGGATGATTTCTTCCCAGACCATTCCAGGAAAGGATACTGGTACTAAAGAGGTCCCAGGCATCTTTCATTTAAGAGAGAACATAGCCTGAGTGTAACAACAGATGAGCATGCCGAGTCATTTATCCAGAAAATATCAAGCAGAGCTGAAAGGGGACTAATGCAGAATTTAATTTAGAATTGAAAGCAAAAAGCACTCCTATATTTCTGCATAAAGAGACGCAGATTCTTTTTTATCTCAAACACTGGAATAACCAGACTCCAAGGTGTTGATGTTAAGAAATGGCTCAACTGGAGATAATGAAACTCTTCTATCTGTATGCAGTAAAGTCCTAAAAGATAATATATCAACCTGGTTCTGCTCAAAAACCAAAAACAAAACAAAAAAACCCTTGGTAGTTGGTTGATAAGATACCCTAAACTGTAAAAATAGCTAGGATGTCATGGTGGTGGTTGAGCAACCTCTGGTGTCTCAGGAGGAAGAAGTTGTGAGTAGCACTAGAAGTCTGGTGAAAAAGGGGGTGCTGCCCCTCTGAGCCTGGCAAAACCAATACAGTGTGTGGGCTTGGAGGTATTTTTTTACATTTGTTGAATATTTGTCTTGTAGAACGTATCTCCAGGTCTGCACCTAAAGAGCTCATCTGCAATTTTCAGGATGGGTAATGGTGACAGAGGGAGATCATGCTGCACCATGCAGAAGTTTTAAAGCTTGCCTTAAGTAATACCAAGGGGTGGATTAAAATCAGATGGGGTATTTCTGCAGGAAAACGGCTTCCTCCTCTTCCTGATAGAACTTTTCCTTCACAGCCCATCTTTTACCCTCCACCAGACAAATACTGCTTTTCCTTTCCCCATCCTGCTTTTCTGTGTCAGGGATGGTTTCCTTTCTTCTCTCATACCTTCAGCAAGCCTGTAGCTTGCCAGTGCCTGTTGTTCTCCCTGAGGTAGCCATGAAAGAGGTAGTGACTGGGCTTTCCATGCCACAGGATTCACAAGCTATCTGCAAGTCACTCAGGCATGTGCTTGATGGGAATGGTGGTCTGGTGGTCTTGGGCTGGTGGTCACTTGAAGACCAGACCACACATAGAGATATTGGATATGGAGAAGGGTCACATGAGAGACTTGCTGCAGCATGTGTTACCATTGATTAATGAATGTTTCAGAGTGGAGAGTAAAAGCAATGACACATGAAATAAGCCTGTTATAAAGATGTATTGAAGGATTCATTTTGTGGTCATACTTTTGAGCTCTGAATATTATGTTGCTAATAGTTTTGCATTTCTGTTGACTGAGGTACCTCCGCTGGTCTAGGGACGTCTCTAGATATTACCCGCAAATCTCAGACTCACATTTACCTGTCATTCAGCCTTTTTCCTGTGAGACATCCCTTATTTTCTGTCAAATGTATTATTAACCAAAGCTGGTCTTCACCTCGTGTAACCAAGAGCTTCCCTGAGTAAAGAAATGGCCAGAAATTACTTTCTATTGTCTATGGATTGCCAAGAAGGATTTAGGGGTACCGGTGGATGAAAAGCTGGAGAGGAGACGGCAATGTGCAATTGCAGCCCAGAAAGCCAACCATATCCTGGGCTGCATCAAAAGAAGTGTGGCCAGCAGGTGAAAGGAGGTGATTCTGCCCCTCTACACCACTCCTGTGAGATCCCACTGGGAGTGCTGTGTCCAGTTCTGCAGTCCTCAGCACAGGACTGGTATGGCTAATGGATAACCAGGTTAATGGCAAAGGCCCCATCCTGCAGCAGCAGGTCACAGAGTGGTGTTCATGGCAGCACCAGGGCTGTGGACACCACAGTGTTTACAGTGCACAGCTAAAGCAAGCTGAAGGGCAGAGCTGAGTGCTGTTCCCCACACCATGGTCTTCAAGGTACTGTAGTAGGACCACGGTGTAGCTGATATGCCTGAGGGAGGGATGCCACCCAGGTGGACCTGGACAAGCTTGAGAGGTGGGCTCATCTCAGCCTCAGGAGGTTCAACAAGGTCAAGTCCAAGGGCCTCCATGTGTGTCTGGAAAATCCCTGGTATCAGTACAGCCTGGGGTGTGGAGGGGTTGAGAGCAGCCCTGCAGAGAAAGACTTAGGGGTGCTGGTTGATGAAAACATCATCTGGCAGTGTGCCCTCTTGCAGCCCAGGAAGCCAATTTGTCATGGTTTAGTACTGGGATTGCAATTAAATGAATGTCAGATGTTCTCTGTTCAGATGCATCCTGGGCTGCATCGAAAGCAATGGGACCAGCAGGTCAAGGGAAGTGATTCTGCCTCTCTCTACTCTTGGTGACCCCACCTGAAGTACTGTGTCCAACCCAGAGGTCCTCAGCATGGAGCAGGCATGGACCTGTTGGAAGGAGTCCAGAGGAGGGCCACAAAAGGGGAATCAGAGGGATGGAGCACCTTTCCTGTGAGAAAAGACTGAGGGACTTGCCTTGAGAAAGCTGCAGGGAGACCCGACTGCAGCCTTTCAGCACTTAAAGTACTTAAAGAAAGTGGGGGATGAACTTTTTAACAGGCTCATGGTGTTAGTGCACGGGTTAATATTTTTAAAGTAAATAGGGTAGCTTTAGATTAGATAAAAGGAAATACCTGATTTACCATGAGGATGGTGAAACACTGGAACAGGTTGTCCAGAGAGGTGGTAGATGCCCCATCCCTGGAAACACTCGAAGTCAGGTTGGATGGGGCTTTGAGCAACCTGATCTAGCTGAAGGTCTCCCTGCTTCCTGCAGGGGAGTTGGACTAGTTGAGCTTTGAAAGTCCTTTCCAACCCAAAACCATTCTATGATGCTGTGATTCTATGGATCTGACATGTCCGTGCATCCTCTCACTTCTTACCTATGGACGACTCAATCCAGAATTTCCATAATACCGAAAACCCTAATAGGTTTGGTCTTGTAATATTGCATTGTAGATCTTCAGGTGATCACTGAAGTCTCTGAACAGGGTCCTATCATGTAATTTGCCCCTTTTAGATACCTCTGGAGAGGGATTCATCCCACTCTGTGCTGAGCTGGGCCTCAGCTATCTAAAGGCAGGCAAGAAAATTTGGGTCTTTGTCTGATCTACTTACCTTTTGTGGTCAATGGAGAGAAACAAGCAGTTCTAGGTCATGATTCATCTTGTCCAAATGTAGGCATCAAGAATAATTAGGTGAATCACACTCTCAAACTGCTTACTTCTCTCCACTATAATGGGAAATGTTAAAGGGGGTACAAGGTGATTAGCTTATACGTATACACCTACCCTGTCATTGTCCCCAGGGAGTTGAGATGAACACCCTACAGGTCTAAGACAGGTGTGATGAATTATGCTCTGGAGTCTTACCTCTCTCCTGCTTAGGAAACAAGAATCTAGCTTAGACTAGACACTTAACTTCTAAGATACTAAAATTAACTTATGTTACTCCCACTCTGATTTTATATATGTCACTAATCAGCAACTATTTTTTATTGGAATTGTTGCCTGTTCTCCAAAGAATTATCAGGGATTCAGGAAGCAAATGCAGAGAAATTTCTGAGACATTTCAGGTTCCACTTTAAAAAAATTTATTTAAAGCTTTTTATTTTAAACTATAAGTTTTCTCTTTCAATGAGTAATTTGTAAACCCAAAACACAAAACAGATTAACTTTGCCTTGGCATTGGCAGGGTGAACCTGAGTATTCTGGTAGCAGGCATGATGTGCCTGGCTGGTTGAGGGTAGGCTTGGACAATTCCTCCATAATTTTTTGGTGGCACCAATCTCTTCTACTTCAAGTTGTTCTTTGTCCGAAACTTGAGGAGTGAGAGTATCGCCTGCTGGAAGTTGTCTCCCATCACTACATAGAGCAGTAAGTTTCCAAAAGTATTTAATGCTGCTAAAGGCTTAACTATTATAAACATTAAAAGGACCATGTTCTTCAAGTGACAGCTGACTGGTCGTACCCGGAGCTCCAGCCGAAGCCCTCGAAAGATGTGGAAGGGGAGGAAGCACACATAGAAGACCACCAGGAGGAGGAAGGCAAGCCTGCGAGCTTTTTGTTTGTAACAAGCCCGCGTGTGGAGCCCGGTAGCCAAGTTGTAAATGATTAGCACGTAGCAGAGAGTCACTGTCAACAGGGGCAAGAAGAAGACAAAAGTTGTCAGCAGCCAGTTATACCACCGTGTAGTGTCAAAGTCCTCAGCAGCAGCCAGGTCCGGGCATATAGTCCTGTTCTGCATTTGCCTCGTGGCAATCAAGGTGCCCAAGGGGCTGACGGTTGCCAGAGAAATCAGCCAAACAACCAGGCAAGTCACCACTGCCCATCTCCGTTTTTGCATAAAAAGGCATTTAACTGGGTAGACAACTACAAAAAA
Source organism: Phaethornis superciliosus (assembly GCA_023637945.1). Classification (NCBI taxonomy): domain Eukaryota; kingdom Metazoa; phylum Chordata; class Aves; order Apodiformes; family Trochilidae; genus Phaethornis; species Phaethornis superciliosus. The sequence goes on along the minus strand of JAJQWJ010000001.1, from coordinate 146,380,389 downwards.
ACGAAAGATGCTGAAGCAGCTCAGGAAGATAATACCACTGTACATGTTGAAGTAGAAGCAAAAGTGAATAAACTTGCACATGAAGCCTCCAAAAATCCAGTTATTCCCATTAGCAGAATAGTGTATAAAGAAAGGGAGCGTGGCTATGTATAGCAAGTCAGTGACAGCCAGGTTCAACATAATAATGGTGCTGCTTTTCCAGGGTCTCATCTTGACAAAGTAAATAAAAATTGTCCCAATGTTCCCGGGGAAGCACACCAGGAAGATCAGGCTATAAAGAACGGAGAGATAGAATTTCACCTCTAAGAAATCTTCATCCTTGCAGTTTGTTGAAGGATCTGCCCAGACTGGCAGAGCAGTGAAATTGTCGGTGTGTTCAGATGCCATGTTTGTAGAAATCTTCTTAAAGCTTTATGAAAATCAGATATTTAATTTTAATTGATTTGTTGGGACAAATGCATTCAGTTAAATCTTTTGTCACTGGAAATAAATGACACATGTTTGACAAGGCATTGTAGAGGGGAAGAACCGGGATTTTCTAACAAACCCAGTTCTGACCTGGATAACCCTACTCAAAAGTTTCATTTCACTCTTCCCTCCCCTTTATGTTTAATTTGTTAACGATAGATTTAGTGCTGCTTTATTTAACCTCCTATACTGAAGAAGGCTGTTACTGCTTGTCTGCAAACCTGCAGAAGCACAACACACATTTAGAGAGATGGAAAGAGTTTGGCCTTAGATTGTGCAAAACCGTGACTTAGTCTCAGCCTTTCAGAAAATAGAATCATACCCATGTCTTATCTTCATTAACCTAAGCTAATTGCTGTTTTATGCTTCTGAAACCAGAGATGAAAACCAGAAGATGTTAGGTGCAGATGTCAGGACCTTTTGTTACCAGGAGGCTGACAGTCACACCACATCCCTCCATGATCTTATTTTCTTGGAGTCATCAGAGTATAAAACCAGTATAAGTGTATTTTTGTAACAATTGTAACAAGATTAATAGTGGCATGAAACTGATTTAAATTATTAAAGACTGTTTCTCAAAGTGCAAAGGGAAGATGGAAAGAACAGATATTGAGTGAAGGCACTGATCTTGTTTCCTATTTAGTGAGAATTGGAGCTAGATAGACTTGTCTCTGAAATGGTTTCTCATCTGCCATAGCCAATTTAGATCTCTCCACAGTGAGTTCAAGATGTAATCTTTCTTTGTAGTTTTTTAACCTGAAAGGACAGTAACCAAGGATTAAAATCATCTTATCTAACTTCAGATATCAGAAAGCTAGATGCTTAAATTTGAGCCAGTCCTCCCAAGCCACCTTTTCTGATCAAGGAAGAGATGTCGGTTCCTCCAGGACATACCTTCTGATACGTGAAGTTTCTAAGATAAATTATTTACTCCTTTGAAATACCTGTTTCTTTCAATTGATGACAAAGGCAGCCCTAGATGACTAGTTCAGATCTGGATGTCTAACCTTCAGATGTCTCAAGTGAGGCAAGAGATGTGCCACTGTGAGTCTTCAGACTCTCAGATGAGCACCCCTTCTCCAAATTGTAACCTATTCCATCTGAGAAAATACTTTTAAGTGACCTCATAAAGTGCCAGGCAGGGTACTATCAAGCCCCAACCCCTTTCTCTTTTCCCAGAAACACAGTCTTTAGACTAAATCAGTGTTACATTAAATATCCACGAGGAACTTATTACATTAAAAAATAATAATAATAATAATAATACCGTATTGCAATCCCGGAAATCCTGTTTATAGAATTAGGTTTTTTCATGATTCAGTTAGCAGCATTTAGCATGTTACCTGTATAGAAATTTCTGAACATGACAATTTTCCTTCTACAAAGCCAGTCATTAAAGCTGGGACACAGCAGAAATTATTTGATCATAACCAGGCAGAAATATGGGTATTGCTTTGTTACTCAAGAGCATGTCAGAGAGAAATGTGAACAGTTTCCCCATGGTTCAGTTACAAAGTTAATGATTTTCAGTATGAAAGCTTGTATTAAACAAATCTGGAATTATGTTCAAGCAAAAGCTAGGGATATACACTTTTTCTCTCTTTTCTGCTGCTCGGTGATACCACTGTCACCCACATTTATGCCTCTCATTGGTGTATTTCAAGTAAAATTAGACAAAATTTTCTCGAATATTTGACTCATCCCCAGTTTGGTTTTCCTGCACTGTTGATCAGCTCTTCGTTGCAACCTTGAACCCTCCAAACTGAAAATGGAGAAATATTTCTTACCTGAAAACTTGCAATTCCGCTTCTCCCTTTGATACCACTTTGAGCAAAGAGCACTGCAAATTAAACGTATTTATGTCTTCCTTAGAGTGAAGCAGGTTTTAGGATGACTTTGCAACCATATATATTCACTCCTTGGCAGACTGAGAGTCCGTGTGGCTGTAAATGAGGAGACTGGTAGGAAACCTCAGTTACTGGCTCAGGTATTAGATCTTAGACCCAGGTGGCTGTACAAGATCTCTTTTGTCCTCTGTTACTCATGATATCTTCTGCCTTCAGTGTGCAGATCACTCTTTGTTGGCAGCAGTTCTGTGGGCTGTGGTACACCTGTAATATTCAAATAGCAGCGAATTCAAAGTGGTGTGCATGTGTGCATATATGTGTTTATAAAAGACAATTAAATTTATTATCCATTTCCTGTGAAGTGAAACCTGATCACCAGAGTGAACAAGGTGTGTTACCATTTTGAGGTCAGGTGAAAAATGTTATGACATACTGTCTTCACTAAAAACAAATTTCTAACAAAGTACAGTTTTTGTCTCATGTAAGAAATGAAGGAATTATTTCTCCTCAATGTACTTTTCAAGAACTGTGGCATACTTTCTGCTTATTTTTGGTGAGTAAAATATCTACAGCTAGTGTTGACTGGTTGTTACTGGGGTAGCTGAAGTTGCAAGTGTGTTTTCTTTTGAGCCTTCCCTTCCAGGCTTCATGAAAGGAAATTCAGCTGCAATTTTTCCATGCTTCTTGAATGAAATGACGGGTCTCGAATAAAAATCTCATTCTTATCCTTAGCTCAAGGAACAAGATCAAAAGAGATCATTGTTGAAAAAGATAAGAAGTCATAGTATCTTGAACTTTGAAACTGTGAGCTTCAATTCCTGCACTTGCAACTTGGTCCATGCAAAGAGGCCCCAGCTGCCCAGTGTGTCTGTCAACCTTGTGGCCTTAGTACATTTTGTAGGTCCTACTCATAGTTGAGCCTGATGATCCAGTATTAAACAACCAAGCTTTCATTTCTGAACGTTATGTATGTTAGTATAGTTACTGAGAACCACACAGATAAGAATATTTTTAGATATTTTAGACTGTCTTGACTTTCCTTGAGTGCCTGTATGATCGGAACAAGTTGGGAGAAGGCTCTGTTCTTCTAATCATACTGCAGGGTAAGCGTGGTGGCAGAGACAATCAAGGCTGGGGCAGCAGTAGTGTCTGACAACTAATAGCACATGATCTGGTGCCATTAGGGGAAGGTCATCAGCTCTCTTCTCATCTAATCAAGTTTTTCTCTAGGTCAATGCCCAGAGCACTTTAAAAAATTGTCCAAAGTTTCTCCATAATAGTAAAATACACTGTCATGTACCAACTCAGGCATCAGCAAGTGTTTAAATAGCTATTACCCTGTTCCTAGACACTGCATGTGTCATTAGAAACGATTTGTATGAGGCTGTAGTGTTATAAGCACAGAGGGAGCTAATTATAGTTAGGGATCATTTAATGCATCCACTACTTAATCCATTATATCCCTGAGCAATAGAAAACCTGTGCAGCATTGGCTTGTATTTATCCTTTCTTGGCTGTGGCAGTGCCTTAAGTGAAGCAGAAATGGGCTTTCCTGGAAACATGGTCCAGAGCTGCTCATGATTCAGAACAGTGGGATATCAAGCAGAATCTGGGGTCACCTCTGAGGACTTGACTGGGTAGGAAAATAAAATAAAATACTGATTTCCAGGCTAGTTTCGAGAGAGGGTGACTAATAGAAGGCCATTCATGCAGAGCTGCTCTGTATGGTCACTAAGCTTTGCTTCTAAGATTACCCAAATCTCATCTCACCATCAGCTGTAGGGACCATGTGGCTCCTGCCTCCCCCTGGCCTCCTTGCACCCATCAGTGGGGTTTGATCAACTCCTTATTGCACATGGACCTTTGGAGACATTGTTTTTGACTGCAGCCATGATACTGGCCTGGGTGCTCGTGTCAGGCACTTGGAAAATTATGGATAAACTAACACAGGGCACTTGCAAATATCTGATATAAACCACTTGCCTAGCACTGTGCAGGATCTCTATGAGCACAGGCTGATGCTGAAATACGACTTTCAGCTCTCCAACCTTTGGACCTTTTCTCTTTACCAGCAGTTTCTCTACCTCACGTCTGTGTCCCTTTTAAGTCTGACCATAGGTAGATCAATCTGAGGCTCACAGAAAATGTGGCCCGTTTTGTGCTTTAAGGCTGTCCTCACCCTGCACTCCCCTACAACCTTTAGAGGGAAAACAAAATACTCTGTAGTCCCAAAGTCTCCTTAAGTGGCCCTAATTGAAGGCTGCTGTCAAAAGAGTTGGCAGCACCACCTCCCTTCTCTCCTCCACGTGTTCAACAAACCTGGTGGTTGTGCCACCGTGGCTGAAAACATATTTCACATGACTGAAAACTAGTTTTCTTGTTCTCAGGTTATTTTTGTGTCACTTTGGTGAGGGGCTGTGGCTCCTCCTGTGGGTGCATGGGCTACATTAGGGTTTATGGGAAGCACTGACAGGGACTGTCCAGGGGCAAGAAGAGGACAGCAGAGGTTGCACAGTGGGTTCCTGCTGTGGAGTGATGTTTCTCTCACCATTACCAGCCACCAGCCACCCTCACCCGAAATGACTCTCAAGCAGTGCTCCCTCCAGAGACAGCACTCATCTCTTGGGGAGGTTTAGGTTAGATATTAGAAAGAATTTCTTCACAGAGAGGGTGATCAGACATTGGAATGGGCTGCCCAGGGAAGTAGTGGATTCTCGGTCCCTGGAGATATTTAAAAAGAGACTGGATGTGGCACTCAGTGCCATGGTCTGGTAACCGCAGTGGTAGTGGTCAAGGGTTGGACTTGATGATCTCTGAGGTCCCGTCCAACCCAGCCAATTCTATGATTCTTGTTTTGGCATTTGTCAGATGGGCTATAGTTTTCCCTAATTTGATGGATATTGATAAAAATTGCAAAGACTAGCAATCCAAATGCAAACAGCTAGCTATTTGCACCATTCCTGAAACAAATATAAAATCTTACCAAGTTCATGTATTTACATAAAAGTTGCTCTATTCAGGGTATACAAAGGAAACTGCAATGATTTGGGGGCAGGGTAATCATTGAAATACTTCCTTTTAAAGCTTTATACTAGAGGCAGGGTCAGCTATCACAGCCTGCATGATGTAAATAGGAGCATCTTTTTCATATTGCATTTTTCTGCTCTGTGATGACAGAGTCAACAGGATGCACAGGGTGACAGATGAGTTTGCACACCCGGAGAACACAATCATCTAAAATACAGAAGTGGAGAACAAAGTCAGATGCTTTTCTTTTGCTTTGTTCTGTTAAATCACATCTGGTTGCTTGCAGACAATGTCTTTTTCCTCCTGAACAGGTTGGCCATCAGCTTTTGTGGGCATTGGGGTGGAAGAGATTGCAGCAGGGCTTTTTGTGGTGTCTTAGCGTCTGTGCTGAATTTGACTAATTAGGACTTCCTGGCGTGAGGGTCCACAAGTCACTTCTTCAATGCAGGGGCTGTTTTCGTCTCATAAAACCTGGTCTAAAAATCTGTGGGCATGAGCCAAAGTCTCCTTACAGCATCAGACCTTTTGCCATGACAAGGCCAGGTGTCAAGCAGTAGAAATATCTAGGATAGCTATTACTAATAACCATGTAGGAAAATAAGCAGTTTGTTGGGCGGGGGATAAGCTTCAAGTGTTAAGAGCTTTCATTATATGTTTTACTTTTGGTTCAGCAAACATACAATCTTTCCATGGGCTATTTCCCTTAACAGGCATAGATTTGTTTGTGATTGAATACCTAATTACAGTTGTTATCAGACCACCATCAGAAGGTGATCAGTTCTCTTGAGAATGATACTGTGGGTCTTCATCACGTGGGGAAATCAGCTCTGGCTTTCCTTTTGTATTTCTCCCCTGAGACAGACTGGTAAGGACAGCATTTTTTAATCCCTAAATGCATGGTAACTCTAAATTAATCACAGTTAAATGCAGCCATTAAATGATGTAGGTAATTGAGACTGTTAATGAAAAGCCCTGGAAAGGAATATTTTTACTTTAAGAAAACTGTATATATAATCTGGAGTATAAACAGTGCTGCTGCCACATCAGCTGAGCAGAAGTAGTTCAATATAGCTCCAAAAATAGTCTGTATGTATCTGAGGTACTATTTTATGGCTAATATTAGTCCCTGAACTGAATTGGTTCTCATCAACTACAGGGCATAGAAGATAAAATCTGCAGCCCTTAGATAAGCGCTGAACTTTCAGAAGGTGAGTTGCCCCATGGGGAGCTGGGAGAAGGAAGGCAATGGGACAGTTTGCCTGCTCAGAGCCAGTGTGTGTGCTCAGGTACCTTGGTGCATCACCAACAAGACCATAAACTGATGAATAAAAACTGCTGCAGGAGCACCCAGCTATGAAGTGGCTTTAAACACAGCAGCTGCACCACCTAGATTTTTCCCAGCAGACATGAAAAGCCAAACTAAACTCATTGGAGATGTGACAACAGTTGTAATTGTTTTAGGTAATGGGGCATTTCCTGAATATAACCCAGCTTAGTAGGTCTGAAAACAGAGAGGACCAATTTGATGCCTTGTTATTACAGGGTTGGTTTTTCTTCAAATTCTGAGATGCCTCTAAACTCTTGTGAGATGAGATGTACACCGTTGGCTTCCAGTAATGCATCAGTACAGGATCCTGTAAAGGGTGCTGTTAATGTGGCCTCCAGCATCCAAACAGGATTTTAGGTACTGAAGATATGTTCTGTTGTGGTGTCACTGATCTTGTAATTTATTTGCAGAGAGCTATAGTATGTGAAGGAAAGTCTGCCCTTTGCCTTAGGCCACTCTAATAAAGCTTTGTTTTCAGAAAACCATTTGTATCTTTACAGCTCTCTACACATGAATTTAATATACAAAGACAAAGATGAGCCTTTCTATTAACCAGACACCCTTTCCACAGCTAAGATGAGCCCTTAGCCTGGCTCTTGGTCTGCCAAGGAAATTCCTCCCGTGCTTTGGAATGGAGTCTTTCCCATGGGACTGCTGCCAAGAAGAGCACAAGGAGAGGGAGAGGAGCTCAGCCACGTAGGATACACTTCATATTTTTAAAGCATCCTTTGCATCCCAAGCTTATCACTTTTAATTCTTTTCTTCACATGATCACTAAAGTGATAAACTGGCAAACTAGCTGTTTGCACTATTAGAGCTTGTATCTGATAAGGTAAGGTAATTATCAAGTAAAATTTTACTACCATAAAGCAACAAACAGAATTAATTATTGGTCAAAGTGAAATTATGAGGTTGCTTGACCACAGTGACAAAATAGACAGAACTAGAAAACCATGAGGAAATACCCTGCAAATTGTCACTTGACTGCAAAGTCAAAAGTTTTGTGTTTCTCAGAGCAATCTCCCTTGCTTTCAGGCAGAGAGCTGTGCAAACAGGGAAGATGTTCAGGGTCCTTATCTTAAATCCTTCCTAATCCATTGGTTCTGGTAGAAAAAACCTCTTTACAGCTCCCTCCACTCCTCAGCTTGCCCAGGCTTCTCTGCCAGCCTCTCCCTGAGAGTCATGCATCTTCCCTGAACTTGGAAGGGTCTTGTGCTCTTTATATGATGCTAAGTAGTATTACCCTCAGGTAATAAATGGCTCTCCAATGATTCAGATCAGATGGTTGTGCATATTGTTGAAATAGTCTTCAAATAGATAATACACATACAAACTGGGTCTGTGGAATTCATTCTTTTTTTTTTTTTTTTTTTTTTTTTTTTTTTTTTTTTAATCTAATATAATATTTTTCCTCTGGCTATTTCATCCTCTTCTAAATCAAGTATGTGAAATAGAGGTGCTGTCCTCCATGGAAGTGTTCTCTTGTTTTGCCTTTCTATGCTACCTTTCACCAGGACCACTCAGGGCTGGGATTTGGTCAGATTTTCTTCCTCTGAGCTTTGCAGGACTTGAACTAACACAGCATCAGACTTACCCAACACACTCGGGTCAACTGGGGACCTCTTCTGTAAGCTGATAGATCATTTTTCTCCATCAGGGCACAAGTTTCAGCTAAAACAGCAGCACCTTGTTAAATGTGAGCACCTTGTCCCATCATTTTGAAGACAGAGTGATGGATTGACTGTGTTGGTTTATGTAGTCTAAATACAAAAAATTGCCACCACCTGAAGTGGAACTAGTTCCTGCTAGAGCATGATCTTCAGAGGAAAATACCTAGTAAAGCAAGAGATGAAATTGTGTGGTTTTGACTCTACCCAAGCATAGAGCTAGCAGAAAGGACTTAACCTGACTGTCTTCACAAGCAAATGTTTTGTAAAGCCACTGGTACAGAAAAAGAATGCAATGTATTTTTGCCATTGCTCTGGGAGCTGGCACTGCCTGTTCTAAATACTGTGACAGTTATCTACTAAAGTTTGCTGTAGTAGGAAAATAGGGAGGAAATTGCATCATTACAGGACACAAGATTGCCCTGCTCAAGAAAAGACAATTAGAAGCAGCTCTCTGGGCTTGACCCAGGCTTTTTGTTTTTTTAAAGGGAACTGTATAATAATGGGTGATAAAATGAAATAATTCAATGTGTTGAGGGTTATAAAAAATAGGATGGCCTGTGTGTTCAGGCTGTTTGGGTCCATGCTAGCCACTACTCTGCGGTTTGTCAACATACAAATGTCCTGCTGCTCACTGGTGTGACTGATGGCCTGCTGGAATCTGAGAAGGGAACTGCTAACCAATCTTTTCCATTAGATTTTGCACATCGTGTTCTGAAGAGGTGTAAACTGGTGCATTGCCATTGGTTTAGAAGCCAAATTAATCCACCCCAGCAGAGTACCTAATCCTCCAGCTTTTGTGGCTCAGTCACTTGCAAGGATCCAAGTACAGAAGACATCTCCCCTCTCTGAGGGATTATCTTGGTGCGTGCAGAGAGATACTTGTCTCTCCTTAATCCTCTGTCCTGATTCAAAGGGCTTTTGCCCATGGCGTTGCAGGAAGTGGGGTAAAAAAAAATCCTCCTCAGAACATGCAGTCCATCTGCTGCCCCCAGAGAGGATTATGTCATTGGCAGTCCTAGCAGGTGCTTTTCCAACCTCTTCTAAAACTTTCTCTCTACCAAACTGCTCAAGAGCACAAGTATTACAAGGAGCAGCTGAACAAACCACAATTATGTAGGCCAGAGAAAAGGAGGCTGAGGGGAGACCTTATCCCTTTCTATATGGAAGGAAGTTGTAACAAGGTGAGGTTGGTCTCTTCTTCCAAGTAGCAAGTGATAGGACAAAAAGAACTGGCCTCAAGTTGTGCCAGGGGAGGTTTAGATTGAATATTAGGAAAACTTACCTCACCAAAAGAGTTCTCAGACGCTGGAACAGGCTGTGCAGGGATGCGGTGGAGTCACCATCCCTGGAGGTACTTAAGAGATGTGTAGAAGTAGTGCTTGAAGACATGGTTTAGTAGTGGACTTGTCTGTGCTGGGGTTACAGTCAGACATAATGGTCTTAAAGGTCTTTCCAACCAAAATTATTCTGTGATTCTACTCCCCTGCTTCTCTGTGCCCACACAGGATGTGTTGCCTCGTTTGACACCTTCATGACCTAATCTTTTTCTGCTTTCCATTCTGCTTTCTGGCTACAGTTCACATGTGTGAAGGTCACCATGATCTTTCCTCCAGTGCTGCTTCTCTGAGACTGAAAAATTCCTGGTCCCACATGTTTTTTTTTTATTATTTTTGGGGAGTTTTTTTTTAACATCGATTCTACTCCCTGTGCAGTAGGTTCCCCTTCATCTTGAAATGCAGACATGCCACCCCAGGAGACACATTATCAAAGCAGAAGGGTTCCTCATCCTCCCTAGCAGTACATGCTCTTATTTCTATGCCCCATTCTGCTGCTTGCCCTTTTCATAACAGCACAACATACTTGACTGATGTTCAGCTTCTGACCTGTATAGCCCTTCAATTCTTTACTGCCGTACTGCTGCCTAAGCAGATAGTCCAGATTTGTGCACTTTTGATTATTTTCCTAGAAACATACATTTTGCATTTATCCTCATTGAATAGCATCCTGTTTTTTTCAAACCATTTCTCCAATTTCTGTAAATGGCTTTGAATCTAATGCTGTCTGCCAGCATGCTGGCAGTCCCCTCTCTTGTCATCTGCATGCTTAAAGGGTATACTTTCTACTCCATTGCCCAAATCACTAGTGAATGTAATAAGGGTGAGCTCACTGCATAATTTGAACTTGGATGGAAAATTTTGTAGTGCTAAACATCCTAGACCTGGGCCTTGCACTTCTCCCCTAAAAATTCCCATCAGTTTTATCTGTGTCAGGAGTAGCAGCTCAGCCAGAGCTCCCAGCAGCACTGGCTTTTGTGCAAAATCTGAGAAAATGAGCCAAATATAATTTTTTGTGCCTCTTGTGTCCCCCTACCAGAGCACTGCCCCCTCCCAAGAAAGTACCCAATTTATGGTGGATCATTCCAATGGAAGATGCAGCAGCCCTCTGTATCCCACCATTGCTGACTTACCCATTCTCCATCTGGGACTGGTTGGCTAGTTGGGTGGCTAGCTTGTATGCTGCCTGCCTGGTTTCTCTCTGAATTTTTACCAGATTTAAATTTAATTTTTGTGTGTGTGCTATCTGGATCACTTAAAGTAGTCCTCCCAGTCATCACGGTGAGGACAGGTAGCAGAAGTATTAACAACAAGGCAGAGAATCTGATCTCTTTAAATAGTCTAGTGAACACCAATTCAGCATTGTGCCAAATACCAGATACCTCTCCTTAACTCTCACTGGCATCTGTTAGTGTTACCATTCACACCTTACAGTACAAGTCAGGTAGATAATATAATTTCTGTAAATAATTTAACCTCATTTGGCACGGCTGTATTTCAGGATGAAATGTTCTTCCTTCACTCCTAGGACTGTGTCATGAATATCTCTTCAAGATGGATTCATGTGCCTTAATGCAGTGAAAATGCAGCTGCCTAAAGGGCTCCTCTCTTTGGCTCATTAGGGTCACAATTGTAATCCTTCTCTGGGCACACCTCCTGTTTAGCCTTTGATGTGACAGCTGTGGAGACAGCTGCCTGTAGTGTCACATCAAACCCAGTTTTATCAACTCGCTTGGTTGGAGAGACTCATTGCCACCCACAAAACTATTTGGGACCAGCAGGTAGGACCCCTCCTGAACAGAGGGGCAATGTGCCTTTCAAAAATCTGCTATCTATTTAGGGGGGACATGCTCTTGCTGTAGCAAACATTCCCATGCCTGTCTTCCAAAGTAGAGTGAATTCAGCCTTTGATTATCCTACCTGTGAGAGGCACCTTCACTGCACGAACACCTCTGAGAGCTTCATTTTTTTGATGGACCTTCTTTGTTTCCTGTGTCTTTCAGCATAAATCAAGTTACATTTTAGAAGACCATGTTAAAACCTTACTTAACATTCAAGAATGGTGTTTAGCTCATGTGAGTGGTGCTTCCAGATCTAATGCTGTCTTTGTAGAGCAGGACTTAAATAGAAAATAAACACTGAATTGCTTTGGCTTCCCTAACTTGTTCAATCAGTGCAAAAGCCTGCTTTGAGAAGTCAGATATGTGGTGAGAAAATCTTTTCTCACTTCCCTTGTCTGCAGTGCAGGGAGCTCCCTGAGACAGTCAGGCTCACCTGGAGACAGATCTGCTCTTTCAGAGAGGGCAAGAAGAGGAAGACGTGTTGGTGCCTCCCACAGCAAGATTCAGAGAAACCTCTCTGCATTTCAGTGGTGGAGAAATGTATGAAGAGAAAATGCAAGCCAGCATTTCTTCCAATAGTAGAGTGGCCAACAATAAAAAAGAGAGAGAAATCTACAGTTTGCTGCTTCTGGCCTGGCAGATAGAAGGAGTGAATTCAATGTTGTTCCAAAGTGGATAAACTCTATTTACCTGTATTTATCCTTTCTAACTATTTGATATACTTAATTGGATCCTATCTTTTTTTGTAAGGTAACATCTGTAGGGGCAAGATCAACTGTATTTGATCTATGGTGTTTATAACCATATAGCCACTCTAGCTAGATGTGATTTTAAAATATAAACTACATATTGTGCTTCTTTAAAGAAAGATGGATCAGTGCTCCCACCTCACTGTTGCAGACAGTGTATGAACATCATTTTGTTCCTTCTTTTCCTACTCTCTGCTGCTTCTTCAGCAGACTTCCTTTCCCTAATCAGACACTGTTCTACTGCATCCCTGATTTTCCAGGTTGATCCTTTTACTGAGAGTTTTGTCTACCCTCTGGAGGGAATTTGAATTATTGCAGCACTTGCCGAACAGCTGAGTACTGGAGGCTGCATCCGTTGAGGAACAGCCTGGAATTCCTGCAGGAACTGATCTTCAGGATGTTTCCAGCAAACACAGAGTCCCATTGTCCTTCCCCTCCCTCAGTGAGATTCAAGTTTGCTTTTGGGGAAAAAATACAAAGGCTGAGTTTGCTAGGATCTTACTCTGGTAGAGGGAACAGATTTAGATTTTCACTGGTGGGTTTGGCCAAGTACGTAGCTCTGATAAGTATAGCTGTATTAATCACGTGAGAGTAGACGTTTAGATGTATGATAAATTTGCATCTTCATTTTCCCTTTTGCCAGTAGAAGAAAAGTGCTGGCACCTGTACTTAAGGCAGAACATAGAATCATAGAATCAGCTGGGTTGGAAGGGACCTCAGAGATCTTCAAGTCCAACCCTTGACCACTACCACTGCAGTTACCAGACCATGGCACTGAGTGCCACATCCAGTCTCTTTTTAAATATCTCCAATATCTTTTTAAATATCACCCTGCCCCTAAACGGAAGGCAGCTCACTAGTTATGGACCCTATTTCTGACCTTTGCACCCCAGGGAGAATAACTTCCTGACCTGTGGTGTGATCCACATGTATCAACCTGAAAAGTTTCCCTATATTCTGATAACATTCCATGTTAAACTGCAGTTTAACAAATCTTTCATAAAAGTTTGTAAATAGTATGAATACAGGTATCTACTGGCTCTTGGCAGAGATCCCACACACTTGTAGCTAAACCCCTGTGGTGAAAAGGACCTGGTCCCCTAAAATCTTCTGTGGAGAAAACCAGAAGAGCTCGTTCCACACATGCAGAGTATGATTTTGGGGATGAACCACGGCCTGAGTAGTGCAGACACTGATCTAACTCAGTTTTTGTTACTGAAGGGCTACTACTGAGCAATCAAGACTCCCTTGAAAATTTTACTCTAAGCCTAAAATGCATTCTGTAAAAGCTCAGGGCTGAGAACTGATCTCTTCCCTGCTTGGCTGCTAATTTGCTTTGTGACCAGAGGCAAGTCACTTACCTCTGCTGTGCCTCAGGTTCATCTCCTGTAAAATAGGGGTGATATATAAACATCTCAGAGCAGTTTACTAGCAGAAAAGTAAATGTGAGGAAGCTCCTGTAGGCAGGTGCTGCTCCCTTCTCTGTTAAGATAACTTCTAATTGATAAAAAGCATCATGAAATGAAGGGGAAAGAGAATTTTAAAGAAGATTTATTGCTTTAAATTGTTTCACGGTGCATTTGTGTGTCTCTGTCTGCTAGGTCTTCTTCATTATTCTTGAGGCCATAAGTGATTGGGCCAACCTGGCTCACTCAGTGGAAAATTGCCCCTTTGGGATCATTTCAGACTGGAAATAAATCCACCCATAATGCTTCTTTTCTTTGTGCCAACTTAATTCCCTTTTGCCCAGCTCAACAGATCTGTAATGAGAAGAGCAGAAAGCCCCTCAAGGCACCCTCAGAGAATGTGTTTTCTAGTCCACTCAGTTCCAAGTCCAAATCATTGCTTTGAGAGGTGACTGGCACCATGAAAGTGCTTGAAACTTGGAAGTGAGAGGTGAGAATATCACAGGGTGCTCTTGTGGTAGTACCAGAATACCTTGTCACAGGTCCACTGACAAAATATGGATTCTGCCAGATGCAGAATTGTCTTGCAAGTGCCCTGGAGTGCCTGCAGCCAACTATCTGCTTGGGAGCAAATAGGAACCACAAAGATTTTAGCAGAACCTTTTTTTTTCCCCCAAAAGCTGATGGGTCTTGAGCAATTTGGGTGTGGTGAAGGAAGGACCAAGTAAGTAACTTGGAATCATATTTACTGGCTTCAGTAGCAGGGACCTGCTGGTAGTACAACCATATTTAATGAAAACAAATAAAGAGAGATGTCTCCTGGAACTGGTACCTTCTGCTTTGCTTTATTAGGATTAAGTATGGCATTTGGCATTGCCTGTCTCTGCCCAAAGTTTGTCTTCTTCACCTTCCTTCACAATTTACAAAGTAAAAGAAAATCCATAGAGTAATTTGGAAAAACACATCTTTTCCTTCTGAAAGAAAAACAGAATCTCAGAACTTTATTTTCTTTCTAAGACCAGACAACATCACCAGTACCATAGCTTCCAAGCAACCACATATCTTTTGGTTCAGAAATCAGTGAAATCAACCACTTTGGGGAACAAAGAAAGAGAGGAGAGATCTTAAAAGATACAGTATCTATTAATTTAAATGCCTTTTCAGGTTCTAGCAGTGATGAATTGAACATACTCTGAATTATATTTGCATGCAACAGCCCCCGAAATTCATGTTCCTTCTTGTGTGTTTTAAACAGTTGGCATTTAAGCTTTAATTTTTACCTTAGAAAGACTCTCAGCCCAGTGTTTACCAACTTTACTTTTTCACCATCTTGGCCTCAGATTCCAGCCCTGACTAAAAGCTGGAATATATTTTGTCTCCTGCTTTAGAAAGTGTCTGACTCACTTTGCTCTTCCATACAGCAACCAGTAGGCTCAGGCACCAAGTCCGCAGGATACTTTAGTCAAAAGTACTGCTCTTTTCCAGTAGCTATTCTGAAAACAGGCCTTGAAATAGACTTTATTTAGAGTAAATCTTTTTTGTCCTCTCCTAGAATTAGTTGTGTGGCCTTTGTATTGAAGTGGCATCACCTGACACTGTTGAATGCCTCTGCTGTCAAAAAACATAAGGGAGCTTTAGGGGAACAGAAAAAGTATTTTTCTTTACATCTCTTTTCTGATGGCAGGGAAAGGAAACACAGTTTGGGTCTGATAGGAGCTGAAGAGCAAGGTGTTCATTTGTCGTTTGGTTTTGTAAAGTTTAGGCACATTCAACCTGCACTTTCAGAGTAGAAAATATTGATAGATGGAAGCAGTCATTCAAAGTTTATTCTGCTCACTTGGCCTTATCTGCAAAATGTCACCCATCTGAGACCTAAAGCACTCAGTGGTGGCACTGCCTCTTACTACCCTCTGCTTCATGTGGTGGGGTCACTGCCATAGAGTTACACTGTGCAATTGATGCAGCAGCATCCCAACTGCACATACCAGTACATCAGGATAAAATTGCAGCCTTGCCTCACATCAGAATCCAACACAGATCTTGAGCAGAACATTCTCAAACTATTGTAGACTTTTCTCTATGAGCTGTTGACCAGGCCACTCATCTTGATGCTACATGGATTCTGCTTCATGCTCTAAAGTGTTCAGTAGGACACAGAATTTCTTGAAAGGCAGATAGAGGCAGCAGGTTTAGGGCAGATTTTGCAAAATTCTTTATGCAAAACATTACCATCAGTATTTTTGCTCTCTGGGAGATTTGAGTACCAGGAGGACCTTTTGCCTTCACTTTTTATGGGAGCATATGAATTGGGGGAGAAAAGGAAAAAAATTGCTACTTGTCTTCCCGAGCAATCAAGAGTAGAAAATAGCTTTGCTGCAATCCGTGACAGTGCATGAGTCACTGTGAAGAATAAGGCTCAACATGTCTACAAAAGCAGTCAGCAATTCCAAGATTTCATCCTTCATATCACCAGGGATGACATTTCCCTGAGAAATTTACCTTGCAAAGTTACTCTCTTGGTTTCTGTGTGGTCCCAGGCAGAGCACAGCTTGCTGGTAGGTACTTGAGTTGATGTGACTGTCTTTGCAATCCTACTAGAGACTTTTGACAGAAGCCTGTTTACTGGAGCCTAACTATGCTGTGAATTAGCCTGCAATAGTGTAGTAATTTATGTAGCTGTGTTGTCACACTGTAAACAGAGCTTAGAAAGTGTCTCCTCTTCACTGCAATTGAAGCACTTACCCTTGTTACATCAGCAAACTTAACAGCTGCCAAAAATAGAGGCTGTCGAGATGTCACCCTTCACAGCAAGCAAAAGGAATGAGTCAGATGAGATAATCATCTCTCAGTCCTGCAGAACACCTGTGCTGTCCTTGAATGCTTAAAAAATGCCTGCACTAGGGTTGAGCTTTTCTCCCCTTCCAGATCCAGTCATGGTTAACAGAAGAGGTCCCTGCCCTACACATGGAGGTTCTTGCCCCAGCACTGAACTATGGCTCCCAGGAGTATTCCCTGAACTACTTGAGCACTTAAAAATTATCAGGTGTACCCCAAACTAAAAGAAGAGAGGTGGTAGATGAGATAAGAAGGCAACAAATTAATGCTATACGAAGGAAAGAGACAAGAAGGAGGCAAAAATATAACCCCTCTCCAAGTCACTGAAGCCGTGGGACTGTCACTCTTGCTGCTTCCAGAGATGAAAAGTTTTGAACAATCCCATTTCACAGATTTACATTTAGCTGCTCCATTTTATATTATATGAACAGTTGTATTGTAGAGCTTCTGCTCCTGTATGATAAGCTTGGCTCAAGAAGGAAGAGCTTCTGAGAACACGAATTGAAAAATGCTCTGAGAGAGGAAAAAAATTTTTAATCCACTCCTTCAGATGTGCATGTGTAAGTGGTAGACACATCTTCTGCTTTCACTGTCATGGAAGAGGAGAGTTTGTGCAGTGCATTTGTAGTTTTTGACCATGTTGGGGACCTGGGATGTTACAAATCTAGGTCAGAAAATATTTATTTCACGTGAATTGCCTGTGTGTTTGTGAAACTTGTGTATTTGAAACGAACATGCATATGTGAAACCAAGTAACTTGCTGATGAATGATCACCATCTAGTGGCAACCTGCAAAATTCAGACTTTGACAGCGACACAGAAGAGGACAACATAAGCAGAAAACTGGTCAAAAAAGCCCGTGCCACTGCTTCTAACAGATACATCTGATGGCTAAGCATTTACCAAATGAAGTATTTTAAATACCCACGTGGCATGTCTGGACACCACGGTGTCAGTGTTTGCCCTTCGTAGGTGTGGTACGTGTGCATCATTGCCTGCGTGCAGGCTGCCCATGGGGCACACTGATAAAACTGGGTGGGTGGGTGGGTGGGTGCCCAGGCTTTCCCAGCAGTGTCCCAAGGCTTCCCTGAGTCATGGCAGGATGAGCTTCCAGCACGGAGCATCCCTGGCACCATTGGTTTCAGTGTGTGTTTCAATGTGTGCCTCACTGCCCTCAAGGCCTAAAAGGGACCTTTGAAGGTCTGGCAAGCTTTTGTTCCTCTTGCTTAGCACCTGGGTAGCCTGCTCCTATCCTTAGAGAAGGTCCTTTCCAATATCCACCCTTGAAGGGGTTTTAAGACCATTTAGTTTTCCGCCTCATTCCTTCTCTTTGGTTGTTTCTCTGGGTGCTCTTACCACACGCAAATCTCATCCATGTCTTCCCTGAAGGGCAGCATCCAAGGATGGACACAATGCTCCTGCTGGCTGCAAAGGGCATAAGGGCTGCCTGAGACACCTCACTCATTATATTCTTATTTACATATCCCAGCATGGCACCTGCCTTTTTTTCACCATGACAGATACTTGTCAGCCTCCTGAAACTGTTGGCTCCTGTCCAGCCTGTGATCCACAGTAACCACAGAGCTTTCTCTGCTGAACTAAATATTTATTTTCCTTTTGAAATTTTATGACTCATTAGTTCTACTTAAACATAGTACTTTCTACCTGTCACTGTCTAATACTATCCTGTGCATTTTCCGACCATAGCTGCAATTTATCAGTGTAATGTTGTCCTCTCAGCTTCATGTCATTTGCATATATAATAACCAGACTTTTCTTCATCATCCAGTTCACTAATGAAAACACTAAATATCCCTAAACACAGGACAGACTGCCCAAATCCCCAAGTAGCATCTCCCCCTACTCTGATAATAAATCACTAATATCTCTACTCTGAATATAGCTCTGTAACCAGAAAAATAGTTTTCTCCAGACTGTTTCCTTAGCTTACACACAACAGTGTCATATCAGACAGTGTCAAAAATCTTCTGGAGTTAGGATATATGTAATCCTCTTTCCTTCATGTACGAGTCTGCTAACTTGTTGTTGCAAAAAAATCAGAATGATCTGGGATTGTACATAGCTGATAAATCCACACTGGCTGGTACTCCCCTGTATTCATCTTCTGTAGATTTAATATCTTATTGTTTGTTTCAGTATTTTCCCCACACGGACTTCAATGTGGCTGTTGATTCCTGGTTCCTCCACTTCTTCCAAATATATAGATATGATTAAATATGTATCTTTCTCCTTATATATCTACATTGCCTTTTATGCACCTTTTATGTCCTTCTGTAACACTCCTCTCATCCTTCCTTAGGCCAGCTCTGAGATTACTTCATTCAGTTACTCAGTACCAGTGCTGAAGTTGGCCACCTCATTTGAAAACATCTGGTTTATCTAGATGCTTTCTAAGTATGTAATTCGGAGGTTTCAGCAACTGTGACAGTACCTGCTGCTGTAATAAACAAAGCAGTGACAACACTGAAATCAGTAGAATTTGTTCTCGTGTCCAAACTAAGCTCTCCATGTTTCTGCTATTAACCATAAAGTCCAGAATGAAAAAACCCCGTGCTTCTCAAATGTCTTTGGAAACAGTCTGGTTGGGTGGTTTTAAACTCCACCAGTCTTTTCATTCCCTTTACTTTGGTTGCTAAGAAAAGTATATATAAACCTGCTCCCAAGACAGCTTTTTGACAAGTGCTCTAACTGCAGGAAGAGGGAGAAGTCAGCTGCAGTTCTTGCTACCGTATCAGCACACCTGCCTTTGAAGGAGCCCCAAAGCCATCCTGGATTTGCTGGGATTCCTTCATGATTTTTGTGCAGTTTGTGACTTGGTCACACAATTTTTGCTCCCAGGCTGCTGGATATATTTACTCCACTTAAACCTTGAAAGGCAGAGGTGCCGAGTGCAGCCAGTGGCCAGGAGATGACATTGGCAGTGTGGATTTGCTTCTCCAAGGAACAGCTGCTGGGACAAAACCATAGTTCTACCCAAGCCACCCAAAAGATGGGGAGGAAGCACACATAGAAGACCACCAACAGGATGATGGTGAGTCTGTGAGCCTTTTGTTTACCGCGAGCCCATGTGTAGGGCCTGGTAGCCAAGGTGCAAATAATTAGGATGTAGCACAGAGTTACCATGAACAAGGGCAAGAAAAAGGCCAGACCAGTGAGCAACCTGTTATACCACCTGATTTTGACCAGGTTTTCAGAGCATAAAGATCTGTTTTGCACCTCTTTTGAGGAGGTCAAGAAGTTGACAGGGCTGACAGGTGCCAGTGAGATCACCCAAATGGCTGCACAAGCCACTACAGAGCACCTCTTCCTCTGTCTGTAGAACTTCATAGGGTGGACAATTACAGTGTTACGGTCCAAGGTAACATTAAAATTTATTTTCATTTTGGATCTGCACGACGAAATCCAGGTGCAGATCTGGATGCAAGGTGCAAGCAGACTTTGTTTGACAATTGACACAGGCAAAATTATAGAGCCAGGCAAAAGAGGGAGGGAGGAAAAGAAGATATAAGAGAGAAAAGTGGATAAAAAGAGTAAGAAAGTGGGAAAAAAGAATGATAGAGAGAGAGAGAAAGAGAGAGAGAGAGAGAGTCACCCCCAGGGCCCCGCTGCCCAGCGAGTTCCTTCAAGATGTCGCTGATCCTGGACAGGGCCCGATGCGAGATGGTGGTGGGTCAAGAGACAACCAAAGAGCCACAGCATGGACAGCCATATATACCCCTGAGTTCCTTTTGTTCCAAAGGGGCAGCTGTCAGTCAGCTGCCACAGAAGCCAGGGGCATTGGCATCAGAGCCATTGCAGACAGGCTGCCTGGAGGGGAGCTTCCCCAGAAGGGTGCAGTCCCCCACCCACTCATCAGTTCTTATCTCTTTCCAGACATCACTCCTGCTCAGTTCCAGCCCCCTCAGCCAGGTACATGAGCATCAGTACAATCAAGGTGGCCTCCTCCACCCTGGCCAGGGTAATCGTGTCTGGAGGGGCATCCCAGCATTACAGGCTGTCCCTCAGGAAAGGGGAGCAGCCTCCACCAAGTAGTTCTTATCACATCCCGAGGTGTCATCCCCTGCTCAGCTTTGGCCAGCCAAGTCCTCCACTCTAGCCAGGGCTATTCACTTTAAAATTGCTCTTTTGGGACAACTGCATATCAGTGAGGTCAGACTCTTACATACCATGTAGCAGAAGGTGCTGAAGCAGGTGAGGAGGAAGATGCTGCTGTACAAGTTGAAGTAGAAGCTGAAGCAGGTTAATTTGCACATGAATTCATTCACCAAAGATCTAATGCTGCCCGCTGGCATAGTAGTGTATCAGGAAGGGAAGGCTGGTGAGGTAGAGCAGGTCTGTGGGTGCTAAGTTCAGCATAACAATGGTGCTGCTCTTCCAAGGCCTCATCTTGAAGCTGTGAACACCAATTGCAATGACGTTTCCCAGGAAGCCCACCAGGAAGATGATGCTGTATATAATAGGGAGGTAAAAAATCTTCAGACCAACTTCTGCAACAGTGCAGTTGGGCAAATCACCTTCGGGGTCTTCCCAGGTGGTGGGACTGGCTAAGCTGTCACTTGTTGTGCTCATGTTCTTTTCTATGTTCTTAAAGAGGAGAAAAATGCTTCTTGTTCACTGACAGATGAGACCTCACAGCCTGTGAAAAACAACTACTAACAGCATCTTTCCTTTCACCTTCTCATCGGGGCCACTGTTAAATTGTCAATATTGAATATAGAAAGGCCTTGGTGCTTTGGTGAGAATTCCTGCTGATCTAAAGGTCTTTTATCATATCTACATAGAGATAGATATAATTTTATTTTAAAATATGTTTTTTCAGGGAAGGCAACAATGAAGCTGTAATATAAGGGATTCCAAACACCACGGTGTGTGATGTGCATCCCCTGGTATATAAAGTTCATCTTCTGCTCTCAACAGGGGCAGAAAGACAGACTACTGATGCTTTGCTGTTTACCAAAAGTATAGAAAGGAATGTCCAGAACACAACAGCTCCAGAAATACTATTTGCATTCTTATTCATTAAATAGCAACCAGGACAGATTTTGACATGTTTTAATATTCTTTTTGATACTGGAGTCAGTTAACATTTTTCTCCCTGCTCCTTGGAAACAACAGAGAGAGGAATAATTCATTCTTTCAGTTCATTAGCAAGATTGATGTTGCAAAGAAATAAGTTATTTTTAGGCTTGTCATTAGCTGCTATGTAATTTTCTATCCCTGTAAGGTTTTTAGGTGGTGTTTTGCTTAGACATTAGTCTTAACCAGAAGTTTTCTGAAACATCAGAATAAATTCATTGAACTTGCAAAACAGCCATTTGCAAGACATAATATAGGACTTGAGCAGAGTATTGGGTTTGTGTGGCAAGGTTTTCATAGCAAAGAGGCTGTAGGGGTGACTTCTGTGAGAAGCTTCTAGAAGCTTCCTTCATGTCAGATAAAGCCAATGTCAGCTGGCTCCAAGACAGACCCACTGCTGGCCAAGGCTGAGCCCATCAGTAATATTGGTAGCACCTCTGGTATAACATAGTTAAGAAGGGAAAAGTTTACTGCACAACAACAACTGCAGATGAAGAGAAAAGTGAAAATCTGTGGGAGAAACAACTCTGCAGACACCAAGGTCAGTGAACAAGGAGAGGGAGGAGGTGCTCCAGGTGCTGAGGCAGAGGTTCTCTTGCAGCCCATGGAGGGCCATGGTGGAACAGATTTCCACCTGCTGCCTATGGAGGACCCCACCAGAGCAGGTGGATGCCCAAAGGAGGCTGGAGCAGGGTCCTGGCAGGACCCCTGGCTCCATGGAGAAAGGAGCTCACACTGGAGCAGGTAGGTTTCCTGGCAGGACTTGTGACCTGGGGGGAATCACTCTGGAGCAGTCTGTTCCTGAAGGACTTCCTGAAGGACCATGGAAAGGACCCACATGGGAGCAGTATGGGGGGAACTGTGGCCTGTGGGAAGGACGTGAGTTGGAGAAGTTCATGGATGTCTGTCTCCCACACTGGAGCAGGGGAAGGGTGTGAGGAGACTTCCCCATGAGGAGGAAGGAGCAGCAGAGGAGGAAGAATTGGCAGAGCCAATGTGGGATGAACTGACTGCAACCCCCATCCCTGTCCCCTGAGCTGCTGGGGGGAGGAGGTTGAGAAATCAGGATTAAAGTCATTTGGGATAGGGTGAGGGAAGGTGTTTTAAAGTTTGGGTTTAGTTCTCATTACCCTACTCTCATTTGATTGGTAATAAACAGATTTTCCCAAATCATGTCTGTTTGGCCCATGATCGTAATCAGTGAGTGATTGCTCCCTGTCCTTGTCTTGAATCATGAGCCTCTTGTTTGATTTTCCCTCCCCTGTCAACAGGGGAGGGGAGTGATAGAGCAGCTTTGGGGGGCACCTGGCATCCAGCCAAGGCTGACCCACCAGAAGCAGGCTTCAGGGGAAGTAAATATTTCCCAGTAGGTAGTCTCTACAAGAGAAAATATGGGGACACTGAAACACATAGCAAATAACTGCTAACATTACACCCAGCTGGTGCATTTGTGAATGTCGTTTTCCTTTTAAATTGGAGTAAACATTTTGTTGGAAAAAAAAAATCTTTAGTGTATTTTTTTTCTGGAGGAATGCAGCTTCTTACAGGATTATACCTGTCTTCAAATTACTGTGGTTTGGATCTGTTAAATGGATCATTCTGATTCACCACTTCTATTTCTTGTTACCCTCCTGAATTTTCTTTATGTAGCTTCTATCCTCACTCACTTGTAAGATCTCACAGAAAGTGGCTGCAGGATTTGAATTCAGATTTGTGTAGAACATTTGGTCTGAACATATTTAAGACACTGAAAACTGAAACTGGAATTTGAGGAGACACATGCTAAGCACTGGCATTTGTTTTTAAAGAGCAAACAAGATTCAATTCATTTAAGGTGAAGTTGCATAGGGCACTGAGGAACCTATCTAGTTGAATATGTCCCTTGCTTACTGCAGGAGGGTGGACGATATGGTCTTTAGAGGTCCCTTCCAACCCAAACTATGTGATGATTTCATGATTCTCTTTTGTCAGTATTTTTTTTTCCACCAGCCAGTGTGATGCTGCAGCAAACATATAGGGGCTGGAGAGCAAATACTGATGATCACCAGGAACAGTTCCACTCAACCCCTGCAGTACCTACTGAGGGTCACATCTTCTCAGATGCCTTTGGAACAGCACCCTTTGCCATTGGTGAAGTGTCTGATAGGGCTGGATTCAATTTGATGAACTCCCTCACAGGCCAGGCCTCCCCCCCAGGCCCTGCACTTTTTTTGGAAATGCAAAGTGGGGAGAAGTTTTTCAAGAAAGGCACCTGATTGTGGGAGCCCTAAGGTTACAGCCAACCCAACAGGTTGCCACGGGGAACAAAGAAAGGAGCCAGCAAGTCTTTGCTGTTGGCCTGATTATTTTGCTCTCTGAATTACAAATAGAATTTAGACAAAACTTAAATCTAGTTAAGGAACAGTTTGTACTGTGGCAGATTTTATCACACTAAGTAATTGGCCATAATGGGAGTTCTGCAGCCCAAGCTGAGGGCGAATAATATATGCTGTAGACACATAATGAACTTTAAATAAATTATCCAGGAGCAGAACTCACAATAAAAAGGAACTAGATTATTGAAATAGAATCCCTCTTTCAGTCTTAATGGTGGAGTCACTGCTCTATTACATGGTATTCTTTAATGTAACCAATTGATTGGAGTCACTTTTAAAAATGTTGTGATTGAACATCTTTAATTGCAGTCACGTATAAGGGAAACTCGTCTGCTCCTGCATTGTGATAATTTAATTAGAACCTGCTGGAAATAAAAGCCAAATGGCTGCAGCCATGGCAAAGTAACCTAATGCCTGTAATTGGACTATATTTCACACAGATGTGTTGCTGAGTAAATTAAATAGGATTTGTCTCAGTGTTTGACTCTTCTACTGGTTCAGATTTAAGAGACATAAATGATATATTTAGCAAGGAAGACGTGAGCCCCTCCTTCCCTTATCCTTTATAATTCAGGGAGGTATCTCCATGCAGAAAGAGTATGTGGGTTTAATGGAAGTATTGTATGCAACCCAGATAAGTTTTATTTGTTCCATGTTTCCATCATCCTTTAACCCTCTGCTCATCTCTCTTCACTCCATCATCTCTCGATATATAGCCTTGCCTCTATATTAACATATTTAAATAAAAACTATGCATTTTACCTGTAAATCCTGGCTGCTGCCCTCCTTGTAGCTGGTTCCTTACATCCCCTACTCCAGCTGGCAGAGTTTGCTTTTGAATCCTACAAGTTTGAGCACTAAGACTGTCTGGGAAAGCTGTAGCAACCTGCTTTGGCTCTTGGGCAGGCTGCAGGAATGCTCTGCCTCTGTTCCCAGGTCTCTGCTGGATGAAGGTGACATGAGCTCCACAGCACTGAGAGACAGCTGCTCTGACCCCTCTTGCCTTTCTTCAGGGCTGGTTGTCACCTCCCCAGCATGGCCATCCCCATGTCAGTTGTCCTCCTGTCTGGCCTCTATCACCTGCGTGGGACATGGGGACCTCCCCTGTGTCACTTGCAACATCAGTTGGGACTGCCCATAACCTGTCAGGTTTGGCTGGGGTGGTTTGTTATGGATGCTTCCATGCCTGGGTGAGGACCAGCAGGATTCAAGCAACACCAATACAATGCCCACTTGAAGGAACATCTGCTTCCCAGTTCCCAGAGAACAGAGTAGGAGCAGTGGGAGAGAAGGGGAGAGGTGGGGAGGGGAAGTATTTCAGACTGGTAGGAGCTGCTCTGCAGAGGGTTTGGTGGGTGGTAGGGTCTGAAATCAAACCTTTGCCTCCCAAGGAGAGCTGAAGGATACCCAATTTTTCCAAACTGGGAGTTTGGTGGGACCAGCTGCCACTCCTTCCTTCTCCCTTGGAAGAGCAGAGGTTGTGCAGCTGGGGTGCAAAAAGCATTTTGTGGCTGGGAGAGGTGTCTAAGCCCGTGTTCTTGTGAGGGCAGCCTGGCTGGAGCAGGGCTTTGCTGGAGAAAGGCACTGCATGGCTCTGCCAGACAACTCCTCTGGCCACAGTACAAGGGTAATATGCTTTCCTGCTGGAATGACTTGTCCAGAGGTCTGATAAACAAAGCAGTCTAGGAAGGAAATCAAATTATGTGCTCCCTTTGCTTGTGGTTTGAAACAAATACCCAAGCTGTGTGATCTGAAACAGTCCTCAAACATCCATGAGATAAAAAAGACAGATCAGCACTATTTGATAATGTGATAGCTCACCCTCAAGAAGAGGCTAGCAGGGATTTCTCCCTTTGGAGAGGGAAGAAGGGCACAGGCACCTTCTGGAATGCCCTACAATGGGGGTTTAACTTCCTTTGCATAGTGAAATATGAGGAACATGGGCCCACCCAAGAGGTGACAGAGTAATTATGGTGTGGAAATTAAATATTTTATAGGGTGTGTGTGGTGCTAGCAGAGACTATGGTACTGCAGAGATTTCTTACAGAGCCTGTATTTACATGTTTTGATTGATTTTTTTGTCCCACTTCCCTTTCAATAGGTTTTGACTCTTCGGCTAACTATGCTCCATTGACTTTCACCTTGTTTCTGCACACCAGTTTCAGACTTCTGGGGGGTTTTTGTGTGTTTGTTTTGTTCTGTTTTGTTTTTTCCTCCTTTCCATGAAGAAAACTCTTTCAAAGCAGTAAGCATTCCAGATTTGATTTTGAATTAAATATTTGCGAACTTCGGTGAACAGGTAGGAAAGTTATTATCTTGAGAGGGAAATATTTAGATGAGACTGGAAAGAACTTGAATGTTTTCCAACACCGAACTTAATTTCAGATCTCATTTGAGGCTATTAATTATTTTCTCCTGATAACAAGAGATGCAAACCTGGAAACACGAGCAATTATGTACTGCATAATGTAATGGTGAATCAGATTCAAATTATTTACTAGCTGTAACTTTTAAAATAACAACATAACTGTCCTGTTCCTTTACCTGATACTCTCAGCATTTGCCATCCTCATAGGCATGACTTTCATCGTACTGGTTGTACATATTCTGTTCTCCTCAATTCATTATGGTATAAGTTTGGCCACATCAGCCCTTGAGCGTGAACATGAATTTTGGACTCCTAAATACAAATATTAAAAAAAAAAAAAAAAAAAAATTGTCAACAACATATCCCTAAGCGACAGCTGATATGAGCTGCCATTGTTTATAGTAAGACTTGAAACCACTTTTTACTGTGACAGTAGCTATCAGACAGTAGCAATTTCACAGTACTGTACATCATGGGAACTGTATATTCTGCAAAGTGCATCTCAGGCTTAGTATTTGTAGTTCAGGAAGAGATTCTGAAAAAATGTGAGGAGCTGAAAAGAGCTTAGGAAGGAATGGAATGCTGAAAAATGTTATGATGTGCCTTCAGAGACTTTTGAGGCTGTAGGGTTTCTCTCTTTTGTTTACTTGAGAATAGATTTAAACAGGGATGGATGGTAGCCACAATCACATCCATGTGAAGAGACTCGTGGCATAAGCATAGCTGGAGCTATGCCAATCCAGGCTGGCTGCAAAGCACAAGTACTTCTCAGCAATGATGGGTAGCTACTAAAAGAAATCCCCATAGTAATGTGTTAGATTCTAAAAATCTGTCATTTTAAAATCAACATTTAGTGTCCTTTGCATCATTGTTGGTACAGTTGCAGAGCAGCATGAGATGATCCTATCATGCAACTTTGCAGGAGAGATTCAGTTTATAAATGCTAGAAGGACCTCTAGAAAACCGACTTTAAAAGGTTTTATCCCCAAAGTTTTGTACACCCAAGGCCATAGGATTTAGCTCAGGATTCCCAGTAACTTGTATGTAGTGCTTTTTTTTTTTGGTTGCTGTTATTTTTTTTAATAAGAAGATAATCTTGATTTGAAGAGAGAGGGAGAATCCTCTTGTCCTCTTGATAGCTTGTTCTAAAAGTGAATATTGGTCACAGCTGAGATCATGTCCTTAGACTTTCTAATTTGTGCTTCCACATTTTCAACTTCATACATAGCATGCATTGGGTTGGAAGGGACCTTTGAAGATCATGTAGTCCAACTCCCTTGCAGTCAGCAGGGACATCTTTAACTGGATCAGGTCGCTCAGAGCCCCATCAATCCTGACCTTGAATTTCTCCAGGGAAGGGGCCTCTACTGCCCCACTGGGCAACCTGTTCCAGTATTTCACCACCCTCATAGTAAATAACTTCTTCCTAATATCCAATCTAAATCTACTTTGCTGTAGTTTAAGATCACTGCCCCTTGTCCTATTCCTACACAGCCTTGTAAACAGTCCTTCTCCACCTTTCCTGTTGGCTTTGTTCAGGTACTGGAAGGCCACTACAAGGTCTTCCCAGGCTGAACAACCCCAGTTCACTCAGCCTGTCTTCATAGGAGGTGCTCCATCCCTCTGCTCATCTTCATGGCCCTCTTCTGGACCCACTTGAGTAGGCTGTCCATGTTCTTGTGTTGAGAACTCCAGAACTGGACACAATACTCCAGATAAGGTCTCAGCAAAGCAGAGCAGAACAGATGTCTTCTGAAAGAAGAGAGAGCCCATTTATTATTGGCTTTTCTGGTTTTGTGGAAGTATTTAAACATTATAATCCAATCACATTTCCTATTTCTTCTTGATGAATTTGATAGCTTAGAGCATCCTATGATAGCATCTGGGCTTCTCCAGCCTGTTCTTCTTCCTCCAATTGGCTTTGTTAGGTAGAAAATCAGATCCTTCAGCCTCAGCACTGGGTTCCTGCATTTTTGGGCAAAGTGGCTGGAGATATCCAGTCTCTGCCTGTGAAGGGACCAAATTCACACATGGGCATGCACCAGTCAGCTCTGGCCAAGCTACCCCACAGGACCTGCACACCTGACCTCTGCAGATCTAATGTTCTCCTGCAGCAGCCAGAGAATCCTTCCTGCTTTGGGGGCTCTCTCTCCCTTCATCCACTGATCACACAGGTATTCCTCCTTACTATCACTTGAGCACCAGGTAGTGATTGTGACTCTCTGTCCTGCCATGGGGGCAAAGGAGAGAAGATCTTTGTATCCTTGTCCTCTTGAAAGATCTAGAAATGGGGAAAATCTTCCTCTCCACCACTGTAGTGGAAGGATAGGAATGTAAGGAGATGTCCTGGGCTAGGAAACCATCACCTAGGGTGGAAAGGGAAGAGACAAGGATTGCAATGAATGGCATCTAAAGATCACAAAAAAGCCCCAAAACGTTCTGCTGCTGCACCAGCAGCAACACAGCAAGGAATGTATTATTTTGTGTTGTCTTCAGCTTGCTTCCAAAATATGTGTAATGGTAAAATGCTGTAAGCTGACCCCATTGTCAGAGATTTCCACGTTCTGTCAACAAGTAAATGGGATTCCCTTGCTGTCTCTCCCAGCAAAACTGTTGTTTGGTTTTTTTGGCTTTTTTTTCTCCTCAGGAAGAGTTTTTCTTCAACAATTTAGTAAGCTGAAACTCTTTGCTCAAGTTTAGTATTCCCTATCATGTGTTTTTACACAAGTTCCACGTGATCCATTATATAATCTCTCTATATACAGTTCTGAGACATTTTCATCCTGTGCAATGAATTTTTGTCTTTGAAATTGCTCTGACTTTGCCATGTTTTGGGTCCCCTTTATCTGAAGACTTTAAAGATGTTATGGATGTTTGCCAGGTTCAATGTTGACTGACAGGAGACATTCAAACATGTTGTGAGCATCAGTAGGGGTGGATACAAATTGCCCTTCATTCCTCTAATACATTTCTTCTTCTGTCTTCATTGGCTGTTTCTTTCCACCTGTGTTGCTGCCCTCTTTTGCAACAGAAAGCTTTTATCCATGCAATGGAGATATTTAAAGTGCTTGCCACTGAATGCATTCACCCATTGTCATCCAGGTGATTTCATACATGCCCAACATGCATATATTTTCCTTCACATGCACAATTTTTCCTTCGGGGCAACCTTTCCCTTTCCTCTGATTCTGTGCACAATTCCCAGGGAGCAGCTGTCCCATGAGAGTTGGCTCCTTGGCAATTTTCACTACTGAAGTGCCTACAAATCATGTTCTCCTGGCCATTCATTGCCCCTTTTCATTCCTGCACCCAGTGGGAAACTCAGACTACTACAATGTGAACCTAACACCTTTGTTTTTTCTTTTCATGGTCTAGGAGAGCACTGGTGCCCCTGTAGGACCTATCAGGGTTGATGGGCACACACCAGCTGGGGGCACACCCTTCCTATGCATGGCAGCTCTGCAAGTCAGACATTTATATTCTGAAGGCAGGCACTTATTCCCGACTTGTTTTCACACATGTTTTGTCATTGTTTATTGGAGAGAAACAGAAGAAAAAATTGAAGAATGCCAAAAATACCCACGGGCCCTGGTACAGCAGGTTATATAACCAGTTTGGTATGTTTGATTTGAAGCATCTCTTCTTTCTTTTAGTTCAGTGGGTTTGTAGTGTGATGGCAAATTAGGCAACTAGTGCAGAATATATATTTCAGCAACTGGTTATCATATATCACACTTGGAGTCCAACAGTCTCTGTCTTAACTCTAGTTCATGCTCCTTATTTTTATTCTCTTTTTTATTCACTTCAGCTTTCAAGAGCTTGATGCTTTGTTGTGTTTTTTTTTTTCAATCTGTCGCTGGTATTGAGAAATCTCTTCCCCTTCCTTATTTGTACTACACCTTGCTGAGGATTTTTCTTGTATTTCAGGATGCGTTCTGCTGAGGGTGGATGTTGTTGATGGATCTTTCCTCTGCTCAGCTGAGTCCTCCAAGGTAATCTTCTTATTGTCCTTCCCTTTGCTGGTTTTGCAGTGTGAGTTACATATATGACTGATTCATAGTAGTTAAGGATAAATCCTGCTGCCTTTTTTTAGCTGCAGAGGTCTTGTTTAGGCAAAACAATAGCAGCATGAATGTGGAAAGGGAAAAAGGAGAGAGAGGTGGCCAACAGACATTAAGGGAAGTGAAGCATGGACCTGGCTGGAAAGATGAGGCTCAGGAAGCCCATAAATTCTCATCCTGTCTGAAGACTGTGCAAAAAGCAAGCATTGCCATGGATCTCCTTTGCCCTTCTGACTTTGACTGTAAGACAGGAATAATGCTCTTGCATATGACATCCTTGTTCAGCACAGATGCCAGTCACCAGATACTGAGCATGCACAGTGAAAAAGCAGATGACTGTACAGATTTAGGTGTGACAGTCTCCTCTTGTCAAACATTTCTTAGTCCTAAGCAGTGTCTGAGCCAATCTGCTGGTGTCTGTGTATTCTTCCCCTTTCATGTTTGGCTGGCCCATGGGCCAGCTGGTGTTCACAAGGGATAGTGTTTTCCCTCATTCCCTCTGTGGCTGCCTTTTATGTGGTTAAAAACTGAAAATGTAATCCAGTCAATTTTTGTGGAAAGAATAATATGTAGAGCATGGTAAGAGGTTAAGTCGAGAAACCTTTTCTCCCTAAAGACAGCTGGGTTGTAGAACAAGATACCAAGAGAAGCTGTGCATGTGCCATTCCTGGAGATTTTCAAGTCCCAGCTGGAAACAGCATGGAGAAACCTGGTCTGAAATTAGTGCTGACCCTGGAATGAGCAGGCAAATGCACTTGAGACCTCCTGGTGTCCCTTCCAATAAATTTGATTCCTTGATCTCACAATGCTTTGAAGTCTGCGAGCTGTAAAAGTAAAAAGTAAAATCAAAATTCCATAATTTCAGGAGTAAGAAGTTTCTAAGTATCCTGCTGCTTAAGGATAGACAGATGGTGATATAGCAAAACTACACTAGACCTTAGCCAGTCTTGTTCCACAGCCAGAGTCCTGTTTACCATCCAGGCTTGTCTCTCTGATTACTGTTTAAAAGGAGTCCTGAAGCTTGCAACCAAAAGTTGTTAGCTGAAATAGTTACATTGTCCTGTTTTTTATTTTATTAGTACTGAAGATACTGCAGTCCTTTAGATTTCCTTTTCATGCTGAGGATTTAGAGATGTGTGGCTGCATGCACGTGTACATGTTTGGTTATGCCCAGCATTCATGTGAGGGAAGCTGCCTGGATTTAAATATAAATTCGTATCCTAAAATTACTGATTTGATTTGACTTGTGGTCCGAAAGATGTTTCTGGGTTTTAATCTAATTTCTGATAAACAAATTGTCAAGCTTCTGTTTAGCAGGAGTGCTTTCTTGAAGGTCTGCATTGTGGTATTTCACTGTGGACAAAGGCTGGGAGTACGTACAAGTCCTGGCAGGGAAGCTTTAAGATCTATGCCCACAGATTAGGTTGTCATGTGTCTTCAGTATAAAAATGCTTCAGCATTCAAATGGTTCATGTGATCTGAGTTTGCTTTCGTAGCCTGGATTCTCATTACCTGTAGATTCCTCTTCAAAATGAAAAAGGATTGGCCTCTCTAGTTATATATTGCAGATTCTTAAGAGTTCCCACCTTCTTAATTCATTAGTGTTTCTAATAATACTGCTTCATCCACAGAATCATAGAATGTTTTGATTTGGAGGGGACCTTAAACAGCATCCAATCCCCTCTGCCTCCTCCCACTGGACCAGGCTGCTCAAAGCCCCATCCAACCTGGCCTTGAGCACAGCCCAGGGGGGGCATCCACAAATTCCCTGGGCAAACTGTGCCAGTGTCTCACCACCCTCACACTAAAGAATTTCTTCCTGGTGTCTAACCTAAATCTACCTTCTTCTAGACTGAAGACATTATCCCTATCACCCTTATGAAAAGTCCCTCCCCAGCTTTCCTGGAAACCCTCTTCAGGTACCGGGAGGTCACTATAAGGTCTACTCAGACCCTTCTCTTCTCCAGGTTGAACAACCCCAACTTTCTCATCCTGTCCTCATAGGAGAGGTGCTCCATCTTTCTGGTCATCTTTGTGTGCCTCTTCTGGACTCACTGCAAGAGCTCCATATCCTTGTATTGAGGGTTCCAGAACTACTCCAGTTGGGGCCTCACGAGAACAGAGTAGAGGGGGAGAATCACCTCCCTCCATTTGCTGGGCACACTTTGTTAGATGCAGCCCAGGCTAAGGTTGGCTTTCTGGGCTGCAAGGACACATTGCCAGCTCACATTGAGCTTCTCATTAACCCACACCCCCATGTCCTTCTCCTCAGGGCTGTTCTCAATCCATTCTCCACTCAACCCCTATTTGTTCTTGGGTTTGCCCTGCCCCAGGTGCAGGATCTTGAACTAGCACACTCCCCATGTCCTACCTTTGGTACTAACTCCAGATGTCGTTGTCCATCAACCACAACTTTGGGTGACTTATGTTTATTACAACACCGACTCTCATTCATTTCAGTCAGTGGTATGGATTGAAGACCTGAAGGAAGAAACACGTAGAGTATCCCCACTCCCCCCCCCACCCGTGTCCTTGTAAACCGGGTGGCCAGTGTGACAGAAGTGGGTGAGCTCTGATGCTTCGGGTCGTGATGGACAGCAGATGTCACTCTTGCCTAAGGTATCGAGGTTGTTCTCCTTCCCCAAAAAATAGCATCTCTAGAAACGTGGGAACGAGGAGGGGGAAAGCCCAACCAAATAAGACACGCTGCTGGGTGTAACTCTTGCTGAGTGGAAACTTTATTGTCAGACAAAAAGATGTTTACAAAGAACACCAAAGCTTTTACAGCATCAGAGAATGGTTTGGGTTGGAGGGGACCTTAAAGATTATCTAATTCCAACCCCCACTGTCAGGGACACCTCCCACTAGACCAAGTTGCCCCATCCAACCTGGCCTGGGACACTTCCAGGGAGGGGACATCCCTGGGCAACATGTTCCACTGTCTCACCCCCTTCATCATTAAGAAATTTTTCCTGATATCTAGTCTAAAACTACCCTCTTTCATTTTAAAATCATCACCCTTTGTCCTTTCCCTAAAGGCCCTGGTGAAAAGGCTCTCATAATCTTTCCTAGGAGCCCTCTTTAAGTACTGAAAGGCTGAGTCTTCTCTTTCCTGGGCAAGTTGTTTTACTGATACACTGTTCAGAATCTCTGAAGAAAGGTATAGTGACTCTTTAATGAACTGTAAATTTCAGAGGAGTGGAGATAGTACTTTTCTTTACCTCAGTCTTTGAAATGTGTATTGAGGGCCTGGTAAATTATGCAGACCTTCCCATCTCTTAAAAAACTTGCCACAAAAAGATGTGGAAACTTAATAGTAACTCTGGATACTGAGGGACTGAAAGAGGATCTGTTGGACATTTGTCTTATGGGTAAAGAACAATTCAAACCTGCTCTAGTATCTGTGATAATGCCTGGTAATGGAAGGCTGCCAGCCTGGGCCATGCAGGCAAAGCCTGAATTCCTCTCTGCTCCAGCTGTGCAACCACCTCATTGCAGTTCCCCCCAAGCACTGAGGGCTGGAGCTTTCAAAAAGCTGCAGAGAAATTCATACCTTAGTTATGTGTGTCTTTGTGCTTTGCTAATTTTTAAATAACATGTTCAGAGTGCCTCTGGGTATCTTGGGAGACTGTATCAGTACCCAGGCTGGGATAAAGCACCTGCAAAGCCACAGCAAAGGTATACCTGGGGTATGTGGTCCTTTTATTTTTTTATTCTTGGTAGGTAAGAACCAGGTTCCCCGAAGAGAAACATTAGTTGCTCTCACAGGGGTGACAATTCTCACTGTATCTCGCAGTAAACTTTCTAGCAAGGTGTGGAAATCACAGTAATTTCTGACTTCCGGTGGAGTTCTGGCTGGTGGTCTTCCATTAAAATCAGTCTCTGTCTCAAATAGTGGCCATTTTGAAGACTTTTCATGTAAGATAACTTTTTTAGCAGAAAAAAAATCCACTGTATAACAACTACATAAATGCTTCAGTTGTGTCTGGATCTCTAGAGTTTCACTGTAGAAGACCAGAAGGTGTTTACAAAAGAAGATGCCAGTTGTCTCTGTTATTAATGTCTGCTGTGAATATATGATTTCAAGAGAGAGGCAGAATGAAGCAATTATACAACTGGGACATAACTTGAGGAAGAAGCTGAAGGTGAGCTATTTCACTCTCACACATCTGCCACAGGCTTCTTTCTTACTGTACCCCCTCCCCATATCCTCTCTAACAAAGACCTCATTCAAGCATTAAATGGTTGTGTTTAGATGAATCTTTGAAAAATCTAAGATTTATCAAATTAAAATCTTTAATTTCTCCAGAGGAAGTCAATTCCTGGCTTCTTTCATAGCAGCAAGTTCCATCCACCTAGGAGATTGTGCAAGAGGGTGGCAGTGTGTCAGGAGAAAAACAATCATTGGCAAGTTGTCCAAGTCTATCTAAACCAAAGGGCTTAGGTAACATCAAGTAAAACCTCACAGATCCAGACATTTCCATTATTTGGGAATTGTATCTGTCTGAAAAGGATAATTTGGGAATAGGATGCTGTCATGGGTGAAACACAGTAAACAACAGCTGGCAGGGGCTCTGGATGACTGGGGTTTATTTAAGAAACAGTGAGGCAAGAGGTTTACCCTACTTTCTGAGACACTCAGTCCCCCACTGACCCCAGCACTGTGCTCACCAGGTCTCACCATCCATCTCAGCAGGGAGGCTGCTGCTGGTCCAGGGCTGTCAAACAGAAAGTCAGGTTGCTTCATGCCATGCTGCTGTTTGTCATTAACAGTCTCAGTCATTATGGACCACAAGGTGTCTGGTCTCCTACATCTTCTCCTGACAGGTTTTTCCTTCAAGTAAGCTCTTGGTTTTCTTTTTTTCCAGGCTCCCTTGTTCTTTCTCAAACTGCTGCTTCATTCTGGGGACCCCTCTCACTGGCACCAGCTCTTCATTCCAGCCCTGAATGATCCTTGCCTAGAGTCTGTGTGCAGAGGTGCAATGTATGATCTGAATGATTTGTCTCAGGTCATTTTATTAATTGGAAGACTCAGAGTGGGCCATATTTTTTCAGTTCAGGTGGGATGAAAATTAACAACCAGCACATAAGAGCTGCAGCTGGCAAGCAGAAGGCTTCAGCTTGAGAAATTCAGAAATTCTCTTACACACATGTACACCCATTTTTCAGCTGCCTGGTTGTGTTCACAATTTAAATTCTCTTTTGTCTTTGATAGAAGCACACTTTTGTGAACACCTTCTCCAAGCCTTAGCAGATTCAAATCATAAAGCATACTGAGCATAGTTGGTTTTGTTGGTTTTTGTTTTTTTTTTTCATTATGCCTGACACATCAAGGGTAGAAACTCAGGATACCTGATCCAAGATTTAACACCAAGCCTGCTATGTTCCAAAGCCTTGCCACTAGGTGGTAATGTCTTCAGCTTTAAAAAAAAAATCAACACCCTCAACTGTCCTTTGGAGCCATAGACTCAAACATTAATTATTTCTGAAAGGTTTACATGGTTTTTTTGAGGGATCAGAAAAGTTGCAGCTGCTCAAGTGAAGCATTCAATTATTAGCTCACTGCACAGCCACATGCCAGTCAGGCAAACAAAGGTGGGACAGACTTATGCTGGCCTCACACTTTTCTTTACTGTGAGCAGAAGTTTGGCAGGACAGGAGAAATGGGCTTTGCAGACATCTTTTGAATCAAATACCTGATTATAAAACGTTGTGATAGCAATGCACATTTTTTTTAACATTTCTTGAAACAGAACTATTATACTGGACTGTAATGACTCTATAAACATCGTGCAGTAGCTGTACACACATTTACTATGCTGAAGGGCAGTATTCCAGAGCACTGTGTGATCCCTTTTAGTGTATTAGTAGAGAGCACAGAGCAGCTCCTCAGCAGTGAAGACTGTTCTGTCTTCACTAATCCGTGCCCTCTCCCACTTAAAATGATTTTCCACTCAACAGCAGCTCACACTGAGAGTATCTGTCCTTACTTACAGGATGTTTCAGTGCAGCTCTTCCTCAAGAGCTGGGCAGCTGATGTGCCAAGGTAAGAATCATGACCTTTCCCGAGAGGAGACGAGATGGAACACTTGGAAGACTTCCATCATGAAGGGAAATCTCTCTCCTGGTGGAGAGTTCCTGCAGGCTGGAAAAACACTCCAGAACTGACTCACCTAAGACTCAGCTGTGCCAGTATCACCAGCTCCCTCTCAGTGCAGGTACATCACTTCTTCACTTTGACTTCAGCAATGAAGACAGAAAACTAAGCAAGCATTATCAAAAACCCTAAAAAAAAATTTCATGCTTCCTGACAACATAATTCCCTTGGACAGAAAAAGATAGATAAATTTGTACGTAGCAAAGAGCCTCCAGGCCACTCAAAGCCCTTTGGGCAGTGCTTGGGCACCATGTTGGTGTCCGTTGTGCTAAATGAATGCTTAATGGACTCTATTCTTGGCAAAATTTATGGTCTTTTTCCTTCAAATTTCACACTGCATTCTTGTTAGTAAAAAAAAATAAAATAAAAAACAGATGGTGAAACATATCTTAATCCTCTTTCAATTTTCATGGTTAGAGTATACACTCAATAAGTAAATTAAAGGAAATAAAGTATGTTGTACTGTTGTATGTTGTAAAACAAAAACCACTAACCTATATTATTGATTTTGCTATATTTTTCTAACAAGAGAAAGAAAACACTGTATTATAGTGCCAACCCCTCTGCCAAAGCTAACCTGCTCTTGCTAGCTTTTACCAAGCAGCTCAGGGAGAGCACAGTTTTCTGTCCTAAGGAAGAGCTGCATTCCCCTGCCTCAGCTACCTGAGCAATATGTCTGAGGGGATTTTCTATAAGTGGCTGCACAGCTCCATCTCCTTAAAAAGTCTTTGGGAATGGAAGGGAGTGTGGCTGCTTGCTGGGGAGGGCTGGCTGCTCACCTGGAGAGGAGGTGATCCCATTCCTCCTTGCTTCACCAGATGCCCAGCTACTTAAAGTCTGGCCCCATTGACAGAGGGTTTGAGAGTGTTTTCCCTAATCCATGCTCTGTGGCTCTGTGTCTTATAACAAGGAGGGCAGAGCATGCTCCCGAGAAAATATTCATGTTTAAAACACCAGTGGCAGAAGTTAAACCCAGTTTTCCCACTTCCCAAGTGAGAGCTGTAACTTCCTGGTCACCTAGTCAGGGGTGGCAGAAACTTTTCCACAAGGTATATAGCATACCATAGCTTACCATTTCATCCCAGGTCTGATGCCAGGTATTTAAAAAAAAAAAAAAAAAAAAAAAAAAAAAGAGAGAGAGAGAGAGAAATTGTATTTGTGGGGGAAAAGCAAACCCACCATTTTCCCCTGCTTTTTTCTCCAAAAATCATTATCAATATCGAACAAAAATTATTCCCACAATTTCATGCATTGCTAAGAGCTTGGATACCCCCTGAAACAATAAATATGGACATTAAAATAATTGCTAGAAAGGGCTTTTCCCCCCTCCCTCTTTGCAACCGTTTGTGCTTCTACATTTGAATGCAAAAGCTTACTCTTATATTTGCAGTCATCCTGTCCTCACCTCCTGTCATCTACAAAATTCTGCTCCACACCTTGCTGAGTGTGTGACAGCTGAAGGAGAAGTCAGCTACAAAGTGAGCCACATGCACATGTGCTCTGGGGCTTTAAGGTCAATATATGGCTAGTCTATACAAAGCAAAATATGTATTGAATTGAAAAGAAATCAACCCCCTCCCCCTTTTTTTTAAAAGAAGTATGAAGTAAGACAATATACACCAGAGTGCCAAAAGACCCAAATTTCAGCTATAATTTCAGCTATATTCTAGTGAAATTTTGTCATCTTTCCCCAGTCACCTTGACGAAATAGTTGTTTAGGAAATTCAATAAGGTATATATAAAAAATGTGTATATATAAAAAATGTGTATATATGTATACATTTATGTCAGAAGAGGCATTTCTTTCCCAGTATTTTTCCTGCTCAAAGCTCATCTAACATTTCAGCTTAAACTTCAGAAACAACATGTTGCCTTTCAGCAGGGGGGGAAGGGGAAAAGAAAGAGGGGAGAGGGAAGAGGGAAAGGAAAAAGAGAGAAAAGGAAAAGAAAAAAGAGAAAAGGAAGAGGAATAAAAGGAAAAGGGAAAAAGAGAAAAGGAAAAGGGAAAGAGAGAAAAGAAAATTCAGGTGGGAAAGACCTACAATGATAATCTTGTCTCTCAAATTTTCAGTGAAAGTCAGAAAAATATTACAAAAGTAAGGGAAATGTTACTAATGTGTAGCTATAATAAAATTAACCATAGTTGGAACACGGATCATTTGCACTCTTTAAGGAGTGTATGATCTTCTATTGCTGACAACTGAATATTTTTAATCACTGCTGATCTCTGAATAAAATGCTGATCAGCTCCACAGCTTTCAGTAGCAACTGAAATTCTTGACCTTAATGACTTTCTTATGTTGTGTGAACTTTATGCATCATGGTTTGAAATACTTTTCAGTGGGATACTTATAATGCAATATTTTCAAGGTAAAAAGATTGCTTTCCAAAAAGGTATTCTCAGCTGTTTTTAATCACTAACCTGGTTCACCAAACACTAGCCTACAGAGAAAGAAATGAAGATTTTTTTCACTGGGGTGGTTACTCTTGAAAACTCTCCTGGTGCAGCTGATATATATTGCTTCTGTTAAAAGGAAACATTAAAAATGTAACATGGGGCTGCTATTATTACACCCATAATTTATCTATTAAAAACTTAGCCTGAAGTTTCACAGAGGAAAATAAAAGAAAAAAGTTGGGTGCAACCCAGCGTAAGAAAAAGCACCAAAACAGGTGTTCAATCTGGGAAGAGAATTGCATAATAAAACAAACAAACAAATAAATTAAACCCCCCACAAGTGTGTGTGGGGGGGAAAAGCCTGCATCTGATGCTGCACCTAGCATTTGATTAAATAGTGTAGCACAGCGAGAGGCTCAGGGCTGCCAAGGGCACCCATTTGTTTCCCCCTGCAGTCACGAGCCAGGGACTTGGCAGGAGCTCGGAGGCGTCGCGGGTGCTGTGCAGTTTATAGGATGTTCTGACCTTCATACTCTGCCTCCTCAGTAGGCACTGCAGAGGCATGGGTGGCTCAGGCCAGCTCAACACCAGAAATAGTTGCCAGTGTCAGGCTGCCAGGCAGCACAGTATTTTTAAACAACATCCCTCTACGAACCGCTGCTAGATGCGAGCACAGAGCTTAATAGGGGGGGTCCTGCTTGTGCTCCTTGCTTTGTACAGAAAACTGGGATCACAGACACTGGTTTTATTGTGGATCTCTTCAAGGATCTACCACACTTCTGGGCAAACAGCATCAATGCTTCACAACCTTCGTGGGAAAGATTTTCTTTCCTTGGGTACCGCTGGAATTTTCCGTGCTGCCAACAGTGACCGTGTCACCCCTTGTCCTTTTCTGGACACCAGGGAGAAAGACTGGGTTTCCTCTCTCTCTCATCAGCTAAGCCCTGCATCCCCACCTTGCAGCACAGCCTGGCTGCCCCACCACCACCCTGACCATCCCTTCTCTGGAGCATGGCTGAGATTTACAGCAGGAAAGTCGTAATGCTTCACTCTTCATCCTCTGGTGAGGAGGTAGTGGGAACCCTGGGGTGGCCATCACCATATGGGGGATAGAGAAGGACTCCTTCCCTGCCCTTTTGGAAAATGCTGTTAGGATAGCCTGCTCAGCATTTTTGGCCATTCTGTTTTCATATACTGTTTAAATACTCAAAGCTTCATTATGATGCCATTCATTATTTGTATCTCAGTCTAACAAACTTTCTAGTCTTCCAGCCTAGACTTTAATTTGCTGTTAATGCACAGGCCAGAATCATTGCAGTTTATTTGGCCCAGGTGAAGGTTATTTGCCTGTGAGCAAGAAGCAGACATAAGACAGCATTGTAGTATTTGCAGGAGCTGTAGCTGAACTTGCTTTACGACTGTGCACTGGTTAATTGCAAACAAAACCAGAACCACTGTGTTATTTCCACGTTCTGTGTGCAGGGCTCAGCTTGTGTACAATTCAAACCATGACAAAAAGTCCATTTAAGGAGTCACTTTCTACCTCTTGCGAATGGAGAGACAAATAAAACAGAAAACCCACACAAATACCCATAATATCAATAAAAGAAATATAAAAATAAAGATGACGGTTTAATGGAGATTTGTTTGAACAGTATGTTTTTCTTTTAACCAATTATTGTGGTGCAGGACTAATGGTTTTCAATGGCCTGAAATGGAACTGCTGAAAACATTATGAGGTTTGCAAATATCTTATATTTTGGGCTGCTGCTTAGGCACGTAAAGTTTGGGTGTGCTTTCAGAGCTGCAATAAGTGGTCTAAACCTTGGAAAGTGACTCATCCTGCACAGATAAACCACCAGTTGGCAGTCTGAATTTTTTAACATACAGATTAACCTTCCTGAACAAGGCAGAATTCGTCTATTACCATTGGATAATGCTGTCACTTGGTAAGACTTAATTTTATGGTCATTAGAAATAACTTTGTTGTAATCAGTGTTGAACCTCATTTAGGCCTGCTTTCTTTGGCTTACAGTAGAGGCTGAGCAAAGGAAAGCACTGGAGAGTAGTCATGCAATTGAACACAATATAACTGTCTCTCTCCACAAAGTTCATCAGAAGACTGTGATTCCTTAAAAAAAAAAGCTAGTATGAATGTATAGATTTCACAATAAGTACTTCCAGAATAATATTATAACATTGAAATAAAACCGTAAAGTCTCAGACAAGCCCAAAGCAAGGTGTCTGAAGAAACCAATGTGGTATTTAAATACATCCATGTATGTTTTTAAAAAGTAGATATGTAAGTCTTGCTTTTCTTATTATTCCCTCTATTTCTACTGCTTCTCTTGTAAACTATCAAAAGAAATGGAAGGATCTTGACAACCTGGCTTGGACATTGCAGTATCTCCCGCAGCATTTCTCTTGTCCAATGCTCTCTCACTCTGAAGCCCTGCTGGACTTTCCTCAGTGGCTCTCAGAGCACAGAGCCAGCTGTTCAGCTGTGTAACAGGAACACTGCAAAAATAGCCCCTCTGCTCTGCACTTCCAGCCACGTCCATCTCTGTAACAGGCATGGGGATCTGTGCGTGATACCCCTCTGTAGCATTACTGCACGATGGGATGGTTGGCACCCAAAATAGTGTTTGAACCCTGTCTGGCAGGGAGAAACCTCAGTAGTCATTAGTGCCTGGTCTGCAGGTCACTAGGGTTTTTCATATGATAAGGACAGAGCCATCACTGGTCGCCGGTGTTTTCCTGGTTAAGAGAAGGTGAGTGGTAGAAGCTGCTTCATTCCTCCCTCCCCGTTCTTTTCTAGCAGTCACAACATTTTTTCACGTAAATTCTAGTGCAAGGATATTTATATCTCCATTTATATATGGTCTTCAGGACCTCCTGGCACACCTGTCTCCCAATCGTCCTCTTCCCCACATCCATACACACATGGAAATGCTCCCACTTCAAGTGCCTCCACCCCTTCCCACACCCCCAGAGGAAGGGCTTGCTCCAGGAGCTTTCTTTTCCTACCTGCAGTAGCTATTTTACACCAACAGCAACGAGAAGAGGCAATGTACTAGGAGGAGAAATCTTTCCAGTGAAGAAATCTCACATTATTGAGGTCTGTTTGTGCCTCCTGCTGTGTCCTGATTCCTTCATTTCTCCTCCAAACAACTTCCTTTCCTCTGGTTCATATCCCACCAAAACCAGTGCACCTACTTTTCACTGTGCTGGGCACCCCACAGGAGGAACCTCTGCACCCTCAGGAAGCCAAATTAAAACCTTTATCTATATCTTGCAGGTATGGGTAGACTAAGCTCATTACCAACAACCTGTAAATGGCCCATATTTTCTCCAAGTCTCAGCCTAATGGTTCCCATGGTCTGTTGACAAAGCCTCACAAAGTAATGTTTCAACTAACACAATTTGTCTCCTCAAATGTGACATTATTTTGCACTTGAATCAGCCTGATTAGAGTAAGCAAGGACATAAGTACTATCACTGTGCTGCACTGACAACAGGGAACAGGCAAAAAATCCAATGAGCAGCTCAGCTGTGTCATACTTAGCCAGTTCTTCTGCCCAGGTGATGAAAATGGCTTCTGCTTAGTCTTATATTCTGATCCTTTCTGTGCCAACAACTCTGAAACACGAGTGATATAAATCCCCTGTTTAGACTAAATTATTGGTATGAAGTTGAAGGTGAGCATAATGCAGCCCACATATGCTGTAGCACAGATACCCTGAGCTGAGCACTCATGTATTTGGTAAGTCTGAGTGACATTCAGTGTGGGTGACAGGAAAAACCTGTGCAAGCTAGGGAGTAGGGAAGGACAGCTTTGTGGTTTTCACTCTTCTGGACCTGGTTTGCCATACAGGCCTGTAAGAGTTGTCAGTAGCAAGAGTTTTTTGAGTTTGCCTGTTCTTCTAGTTCCCTGGCTTGTTGTCAAATTTAATGCTAGCACAGCAATTAAATGAATATCAGTCCCCTCTCCCTTCACAGAAAAGGAAAGGAAAGAGAATAACTTGCAGCAGCTTATTAGTTGGAAAGTAAACTACACAGCTTTAATGAAACAATAATGATGAAAAAGAAAATAATGAAATATGTACAAATATATATATATATAAAAACCACCAGCACTCTTCTCCCAGTAACACTCACATCACCACAGAGGCTTCAGGGCAGCCTTGGGGAAGTCCCAGACTGGACTCCTGGAGTCAGCAGCAGATGGGAGATAGATGCAGGAACACAGAGATTCAGGAACACACACCTGGACTGAAGGCAGACAAACAAAGTCCTCCCAGGACACCAGCCATGGACAAAGAGAATTTGACCCTCGCAGTCCCTCAGATTTATACCAAGTATGGCACACATGGAGTAGAATACTCGTTTGGCTAATTTTTGTCACCTGTCTGTTCTGTACCTCCCCAAAGGAGGATTGCAGGTGTGACCCCTTTTCCTCCTCGTCATTTCTGGTGTGTAAGAAGTTTAGAGAAACCAAGAACTGGACTTGGTACTGTATGCCGTTCTGTAGCCAGAACTATAAACATCAAGCATTATCAGTTCTAGAAGTAGACGCTGACTGAAAAGCATGCTGTTCATTTCAGCAAGTGCAGCTTCTTAAAAGAGACTTCACTAAAAAGTAAAATTACTAAAAAGAGAAATATTTCTGTTCTAGCTCAAACCAGGACACTGGTATCTTCCATAAATGTAGAACTCTCTTTTTCCCCTCAAGATTTCACCATCCTGATCCAATGTTAAGAACCTGCACACATACACGTTGAGGAGAAGGTGGCTTCCCAGTCTGCCCATGCTCTGCAGTCTGCAGGGATGCTGAAGTCAGGAGTGGCTTCATCTCTAAATAGCCAGAAAAATGATCCAGGTTGTCTTCACAGGGATGGGAAGCTGAACAACACAGTCAGTAGTGTACCGGGTGCAGACACCTCATCCTAAAATAAACAGATCAACTTGATCATAGCGC
Source organism: Phaethornis superciliosus (assembly GCA_023637945.1). NCBI lineage: Eukaryota > Metazoa > Chordata > Aves > Apodiformes > Trochilidae > Phaethornis > Phaethornis superciliosus. The sequence continues at coordinate 146,336,451 of JAJQWJ010000001.1, read as the reverse complement.
ATCAGTGACTTCAGTGAGGAGGCCAGCTTTGGGTATAATGGGAGACAAGATACTCAGGCAATATACTCAGATACAATACACAGGCACCTAAACTGAGGCCAGGTGAATCTGGAGTGAAAGTCACAGCTTGTCTTTAGTAGCTGACCTTGGAGGGCTCCTGAAAAGTGAATGCAGGCACCTAAGCATCTATTTTTTTCCCTGTCCTTTGACAACAACAGTGCAAACTCATGGGGTTTGGCTGATGGTCAGCTTAAACAATAGCTTCACCCTGTCAGATAGATGGTGCTAAGGAAGGTATTTCTTCAGTGGATTTTCCATCAAGTAGATTAGTATAGCCTCTGAAGTTTGTAAAATCTAAGCCATCGTAAATAACCTCTGATAACACCATGAGAGCTGAAAAATGTGTTACAGTTTGGAAATCTTTCTCCTTTCTGTCCTTATCAGCTGAAAAATGCATAACCACATGTGTGCACAAGACTAGCAATCTTTTTGTATTAGACATCCAATGAAATGGAATTTGCACAAATGTACCAAAGAGTCATTATACATCTTACAGACTTAAAATGTTCATAATGGCTGGATGATCTGCAACAGAAGCATGCAAAAATGATGCTGCTATTACTTAAAGTAGTAATTTTAATGATATATTAAATCTGAAAAATACTTGATAGTATTCTCATAGCATTGTAACTGGTTATATATGTGTATTTATCACTGTACTCACAATGCACTTGATGGAAGTCTGTATGTTATGCAGAGACCCAGGAATGTCAGCTCCATGCATATGTTCTCCCCCCTGGGCTGTAAGGTCTGTTCTTTCTCCTTTCTTTTTTTCATTTATTTCTTGGCCTCACCCTGGACATCCTCTTTTTCCCATTAGTCCTCTGACTGTTTGATGAGAAAGCAGTCATAAGGGAAAAAGACAACATTTTCTGAAAAGAAAGCAGTATTGGGATTCCAATAGCCCTTCAGGGCTTCACTTACTGGGAGGATATTCTGAGGTTCCCTTACAGACCAGAGTGAGAAAGAGAAACTGCTTCTTGCATACCTTTCGGGCTGAGACATGACATAGGTATCAAGTGGTTTGGACAGAAATTCTTTTTATGCTCAGGAGCACCAACCTAGGATCTAAAAGAGCAAAGATGCTGTACACTGCAATTATCCTCAGGAGAACATAGCAGCAGCTCAGAGGAGGGGCAAAGGACCTTTTGTGTTGGACAGCTAAGTTCTAGACACATTTTTACAGGTTGTGTCTGGACCTTAACTATTTCAATCTATAGTCATTCCAAGATCTGTTCATATAACAGATTAATGACCTGTAAAATTTCAATTGAAAATGCCTTTGGAGAATTATAGTAAACATTTCAAATTGTAGCTGAAGATACATTTCTATTCTGCTTTTACTCTTACAACCCATAAAGTAGAAAGCATTTCATATAAAAAGATTCTAAACCAAATGCCCCTTCCTCGTTTTAATTTTACTCATATAATCTATAAATAATTTTATTTTTAAATCACTGTAAAAAACATGCTTTTTTCTTTCTTTCCTATGTCAAATGTTCTGTCTGGTATGAATTTTTAAGTTCAAGCTTCTGGAGAGAAGGGCTCATGGGAAAATGTTGATGCTCTCTTAACTATTGTGCTCTGACCAACACTGCAGTAATGGAGAACACCAATAAAATTCTGCAGTGCTGTATAATTGTCTTATTAATTGGAACATTATTTACAGAGAGGGCTGCCTTCTCAGCATGCACCTACTTTCTGAAATGCTCACAGCACTCAGGACACAGCATGCAGCCAGCATAAAAGTTCAGTTAAAGAAAGAGTAAAATAGCCATCGATATAAGTGCAAGTTAATGAATTGAGTCCTCCTGGCAGGAAGACTTGAATGTGAGCAAGCATTTTCAGATTTAAAGAGAGGTGACCTTAAAAGCCTTCCAAACCTCAAGGGCAATGCAACACTTATGATGATGGTGGTGGGACCCTTTAATTTTTAGACAAAGGAAAACCCATCTCAACTATACTAATAAAATGTGTCATATGATACATTATAAACTACAGCAAAGATCCTTTTGGGAAACCAGAGGGTAAGAAAGAAACAACCCTTTTGAATGTGTAGGGAACTACTTCACATTTGCATTAACTGTTTTAACAGCATTACACGTATTAAATTCTATGCATGGCAGTTGTTTACAGAGTCCCTCTTTGACAAAAGTTACCCAGACACTGTGAAAAGCAACTACCATATGCCCCTAAAGCAGACATTAGTGGCAAATATTCAAGAAAGTGTTTCATATTTTGTGTCCCCATAAAATCCTTACAGCTGGCAGAAGGGAATGATGTCGTCCCCTCTCCCTTTGCAGAATCCAACTGACTTGTTAGCAAATTCAGTGGAAAAAAGCCCAATATATGCAGGACCAAGACTTCCAGCCTTGAAGGACCTTTTCTCCCAAGATTGTTTCATTATCATATATGCTTAGGACTTCACAACCTAGCTCAATGCAAAAGAGGAAGATGTGTTTTGCCAGTAACACTGAGTTGCCATAAATCAGGCTTTTATTGTGGACTTTTCTGATACGTCATTCACGATGCTACAACTTGCGCTCAGTTCTTGGAAACCAAATCCAGTTGCTTCCTTGGCAATTAAATTGTACAATAGCAGCCTGGACCCCAGTTCATCTGCAATGAATGTTAAAGTGCTTTATGTTAGGTATTCAGTGGAAAACAGAGCACTCTAAATTGCCTAATTTCCTCTGCAAATCCACTAATTCCTCTTTTCCTCAGAAAACACTGAAAAACCATGATGTCTTTTTCAAAAGCAGTTTCTCTGGTGCTTTGAATAAAATCAGCTGTGGTTTTAGAAAGCCCCTGTGAGTGCAATCCATCTGATCTATATCTAGGTACTTATTTAAGACTAACCTACTTGCTTTCACCACTCGATGCAATCTGACCTCCATTGCTCTGCAGCTCACATTTGGTTATGGCTGGGTCCTCCACTATCCATCACCATCTGAAACCCCTACCAGCCCAAAGTAAAGAAATACCTCGTGATTCAGGCAGCACTGAGGTGCAGGCAGCTAACAAGAACTGCCAGGTTTTGGGTCCCTTGTGTGAGTGTTTGAGAAAAGGGCCGGTGTGCTTGGAGAGCAGTCAGCTGGAGTGCAAAGAAATCCAGATTCCCGACTTCCCTTTGTTTCAAAGCCCAAATGGTATTTTTTTTTTCCCTACAGAGTAGCTATATTCACTTCAGCATTCTGGATTAAACTCAGCTGAGACAGGCAATAGACATATTACTTCTGCAGTTTCAAATATCAGTGGCATTTCCCTGGCTCTCTGCCAAGTGTAAAACTATTACATATTCTTGCTAGATTTGTGTAAATAGTTACCAGCCTTCCTCTGAGAACCAATTACATTTCATTGGTGTTTGGGATAGCAATTTATGTTATGTTAGCTAAGGCTGTAAATATCACAGAATCACAGAACTGTCACAGTTGGAAAAGATACAGGTCATGTCCAGTCGCCATCAACCCCCCTCACAAAAAAACCCACAAAACCCCAAATCAAATACCAAAACCCAAAGAAAACCAAAAAACTATGAAACAAACCAACCACCATGCCCACTAGAGCATGTCCTGAAGTGCCACATCTAAATGGTTTTAAATACTTCCAAGGATAGTGACTCCACCACCTCCCTGGGCAGCCCATTCCAGCACCTGACTACTCTCAGTAAAGAAATTCTTCCTAATATCTAGTTAAATAGTCCTAATATCTAGTCTAGATAGCATCATCTTCCAATACTATCTTCCTTCCAAAAATGATAATCCGTACCACTGGTTCATTTTTTTTTCCAAACAAATCTGCCTCAAAATAGAGCTTTTCTGTGTTTCTGTCTAGCAAAAGGAATTTTAAAAGACTTAAGGAAAGTCAATTTAAGCTGCTTCAGGTATGATAAACATATATAAATAAGGCTGTATTAGACATTTAGCTATTTTTTCTGTACTGTAGATCAGACCAACTCATACTTGGTTCATGGATGAGCCAAGTTACTAGGAGCTCACATTTCAAATAGAAACAACTATGATGAATGAAATGTTTTTAATGTCATGATGCTACTGTCCAGTCGTAATAGAGAGGGCCAAGACTCAGGCAAGCCCATGGCAGCTGGATCTCTATCATGGCTGGCACTGGATTATATTCTGGCACTGGGCCTCATGTGGTCATTTTCTGCTGTTTCTTTCCTAAATATTTGCAAATGACAAGGACATTTGCTGTCTGCTGTAACTGTATTCCCCCTACTTGCTTCTGTTGTAAAGTCATGGAACAAACTGAGCTACCACTATGAAATCTGAGTTGCTGGAACACATGGATTCATATTCTTTTAGTTTCTTTTATGATTTCTGGAAGCTTTGCCAGTTCTAGTTTTGCTTTTGAGTCCAAATATATAAAAAAATGCTTATGTTACCAAATGCCAGAACAAACAGATGGCATCTATTTCACTGAGTAGATTTTTAATATTGGTTATGGGCATTTCATGCTATCGATCTGACATATTCTCGAAGCATCAATAATTTATTTATTTATTAAACTCTTCCTTATAGTAAATAGATGTTTGGCCAAATCCTTCAGGCTCTACTTTTATTAATAAATTTCACTGTGTCTGTTAGAGTATAAAGAGAACACTGTTGAACCCATGATGTTGATTTATTGATTTCAGCTGAAGAGCTGTTGAAATGCCTAGTAAATTTGATCTTTCTGGTAATTCCAAATACAGCATCTGTATCATAGCCATATGCATGCCACATCATACTTCTTATGGATAGAAAAAAAAAAAAAAAAAAAAAAAAGTGACCTGCAAGCTTCTCTAACATAAAAGAAATCTGAAGAAATAAGAACCACACCTCAATCCTCAATACATGTGTTCTGTGGCTTAGAATGTACTTATTGATGCAGAATATGGACCTTAACCAACATGAAATTATTCTTCAGAGATGCTGAACCTTATCCTTCAAAGAGTCTGAAAGGGTACTTATGGAAGATGGCAGAATTTGACAATGATTTCTTAAGCTTGAGCTATATTAAGAATAATAGGCTTATGTTATTACAACTCTAGCTGTGAAAAGGCTGGAGAAGGTTACTTAGACACCAGGGCTACACTGCTAAATAGAAGAGAGCCAGGAGTTTAATCCTCAGTGCTGAGGCCAAGTGACACAGACAGATCCATACGACATAGCTTTTGTCCCTATGACTTGTCTCATCCCACGTGGTACTTCTGTTGCCCAATGGAAAATGCTTCTAGATGACCAGGTGACCTCTCAAGGCCCCTTCCAACCCAAACCATTTGTCCTGGTTTGGGCCAGGATAAAGGTGATTTTCTGGTTTGTACTTTTGCTCTCAGCTAAGTCTCTTGCAAGTAGTTGCACTTGCTGAAATGAAGAGCAAGTTTCTCAGACAGTGTCTGCTTCTAAGACTGATAACACTCGATGTTTATAGTTACTGCCAGAGACTGGTGTGCAGAGCCAAGGACACTGCTCAGCTCTGAGGAACATTTTACCTTCCAGAAGGAGTTGACGAGGTCCCACCTGAACCCCTCCTCTGGGGAGGACCGGACAAGATAGATGTCAGAATTGACCAAACAGAGTATTCCATCCCATACACGTCATACTTGGTAAAAATTTGAGGGATCACAAGGGTCAAACACGTTCTTCACTTACTCCTTCCTTCCCTTCTTCCTCCCTGCTTCCTTCAGCATCCTGGGAGGATTCCATCCGTTCCTCTGCCTGTGGTCCTGATCCGTGCCAGCCTGAATCTGTGTGTTCCTGCCTCCAGCTCCCGACTGCTGCTGACTCCAGGATTCCAGCCTGGACTTTCCCAGGGCTGCCCTGCAGCCTCGGTGGTGACATGAGAGTTATTGGGGGAAAGGGGGGAGGAGCGTGGTATCACTTTTCCTGTATATTTGTATATATTTAGTAATTTTTCCTATTTATCATTACTGTTTCATTACAGTTCTGTAGTTTAGTTTCCAACCCATAAGTCTCTTTTCCTTATTCTCTCTTTTCTTTATCAGTGAGGAGAGATTAATATATAAATCTGTTACTCGGTTTAAATCTGTTGTTTTGCCGGGCCAGTGTTAAACCATGACACCATTCTATGATTCTGTGTCTGAGGGTGTAAACTTGCTGGAATAGCATTGGAAAATTGGATGGAATGAGTCACACTTGTTGCAGTCTTGTTCATGTTGTCCTGGAGTGAATGAGTTTACACTGTAAACCCAGACACTGAGGCCAGGAGCTCAGCAGAGAAGTCCATCCCTTGTTGACCTGATCTGGGGATACAATGCAACTTCCCGTGGTGCGTGACTCTCTACTCTTCAGCCTGTGATAGTCTCTCCTTTGGTGTCCAAGGAGCTTAAGAAGCTGCAAAATATCATCCACATTTCTACCACTGCCTTTTTTTCAACTCAGAAGCCCAGTGTTTCAAATGTTGGAAAATGATGAGCTGAGAGCACTAACCACATGGGCTAAGCTAAAAAAGCCATAATCTCTGTCAGGCAAGATGATGACACTGCATAACACACTCTCTTTCACTTCTAAACACAGAAAGCCTTCCAGGTGCTTTTGCAATCAGAGGTTGGCACTTGAAGGACAGGATCCTAAAGAAACTGGTTTGACTGAAGAGACTCTGGCATACAGTCTGGGACAAAAGAGGCACAGGGAAAACACCAAGATTGAGGAAAAACCTTTTACATTGACTCTGGGCTGAGTGCCCCTGAGCTTTCAGGCTCCTATAGGAACATTACATTTCCCCCCCTGGCACATACAGTGTTAGGAGAGGAACTAAACTTCTCATGCAGGACACCCTACAGCTCCTTCCAGGCCAATAAAGGCAATTCCCAGTGAGCTGAGTGCTTTTGGTAGCATTCCCAGATCTTGCCAATGAGCATTACAGTACATGCTAGCAGTCACCCAGCAAACCTGGCCAAAGCTCTGTTATGGATTTCTAATGCCCTCTCCTCTCCCCAGCAAGACACTGGAAATAGCATAAGGCTCTCCACACACTTGGCAGTGCAACCTACAGACACAGCAGGGAAGTACCATGGGACTCATCACATGGCAGGGACAGATGGGCTCTTCCTGCTCTTCACCTCTTTTCCCTTTGCCTGTGTTGCCTTGAACACCCTCTGACTCTCCTCTTGCAGACTAAACCTTCAGGATATTGCATGGCTGCACAGCTGGTGGCATTGATACCCAAGACCATGCCATTTCCTCTCCTCTAGGCATTGGTACCCATGACCATGCCATCGCCATCTCCTCTAGGCTCGTGGTCTCAGGAGTTGCCATGCCCTTCCACTTCAGAGCTTTCTTCTAAGCAAATCTTGGGGCATGGCTGGCAGCAGCATCAGTCTACCTGAATGTTCTTGTACAAAGTCACCCATTTTAGTCATGAGATAGATGTGCAGTGAGAATTTTGGTCCAGATAACCACATTAGTTTTATAGCATCTCCGTGTGCTACCAAGGTTACTGGGGACATTGGCCTGGGCTTGTCCCTTGTGGTCCTCCAGCATGGAGCTGGTCACCAAAGTCACACTGAAGAAGGTAGAGGAGGCACAGTCAGTCTTCTGAGGCACTGCTGCAGGTGTCAGACAGACACACAGTCTCAGTGGGATGGAGCATAAGCCACAGCCATGGAGAGAACCTCCTCATACTTACTAATGTCTAGAATTGCATGAGAAAGAGCTACTTTATCTCCTGAGGAAAGGATCAGATACTCAAGTTTGATTCAAAAATATTTTGGATCTGTCATGCCAATCATCGCTCATGTATGCTATCGCTGTGGCCTGAGAATACAATGAACACTCTTAGCTTGTTGTTTGATAGTAATTTCCTCTTTTTGCCACTGATAATTCTTCTCTTGATCATTGCCATGTGGCCACTACACTTATAAGGAGGAATTTAGAAAATGCAAACAAAGAGTTGTTTGTTTATTTGTTTCACTGCCACCTTGAGGCACTTCTCTTGTGCTTAGTGCCCATCACTGAATCCTGTTCTCCATCCCCTGGGTCTCATTTCCAGATACACTCTATGGTCCCAGGAGCCCTTTGCACAGTTTAAAAATTAGCACTCAGTCTGAAGATGGGAGTATTGCCAACTAGTCAAGCAGCACTGAAAATCATCCCTTTTTTATTCTGCCTGGCTTAGTACCCTATCTTCTAAAAGCAAATTACAGACTGCAGTTTCCAATGTTTTGCCTTACTGCCCTATATTCTCAGCTGAATTTTATTCTTACTTGTGCAGAGCACTACCATGCTACAATGAGATTCAAGACTTAATTCTCTTGGTGCTCTTTTTGGTTTTGTTGTTGTGTTTGCTTGGGGATTTTTGTTGATTTTTTGATTGTTTGTTTGTTTTTAGTTTTAGTTCAATCTCTAGGAACAAAATAGATGGGTAGAAGGAAATAAGGAGGATAAGGTAAACACAAAGCTGGTGGGACACTGAGAAGGAAGATTAGAGGAAGACGAGAGTCAGATTATCAGCCAGAGCCAGAAGTCAGCTCTACTTGAGGTGCATGCACCAGCTGCTTGCTTCCCTGCTGCCCTGGGGAGTGTGAAAGAATGAGGTCACGAGAAGAATCCTCTCAGGTTTTGGTTTTGGATTTTTTTTTTTCTCCTTTTGCTTTGTTTGGTTTCAGTTGGTTTAAACTCTGGAAAATCTTTGTCTGCTGTCTGGTGGTCATTGCAAACAGAAAAAGTGTGAGTCAGAGGCTACTCAACTCCATACATTACAGAGTTAATCACTGTTTCCTCTAATGCAAGGCTTCTGGCTGTAGGCATGCTTTCCCTGTTATGCATCCCTCCCTTGAGCCACATATAATTCTTCATATTGTGGCTGACATTTGGGCATTTAAATTATACCTCTCTGGCTTGCCTTGCAGAGACTACGATGGCTTTCTTGGCTTTAGAGTATTTGCTGTCCAGATGGTTGCTGTCAAATAAGAAGCAGGTGGCATCACTGACATGTAGTTTGCCTATAAATTTCTTCGGAAAACAGAGTAAAATTTCAAAATGTTTGGTCTGTATGATTCAAAGGCATTTCAGTCCCAGATAGTTTCATAATCTCCATGGGACTCATAATCTCTCTCGGGGAGAGAGAGCCTTGAAAAAGTCTCTGTGCAATTTGAAGGCAATCAGTTCTCAGGCTTGTACCTGTTTTTCCCCAAAGAATTGACAGTGTCCTGATGAGCTTTTCTCATTTCATTTATTCTCCTTTCATTTAAATCTCTCTCCAGCATCCCATCCACTAGATGGTACTAGGGCAACATATTTGTCTCCATGGGCCTTCCTGGGGATAATAATCATTATAGTGTCCCTGCACAGAGTAGAACATAGAACCTTTAGGGCACAAGAAACTTCTGGTCAAGGCTGTCACACTTTCAAGATGAAATACTCAAAATTTAGCAAAGAAAAGAGGTGCAAGCTTAGCTTGTTTTTTTGTTTGTTAAGACAATCTTTAATGGATTATGTTGTGTTCCTTTTCCCATATTTTTGTCCTTTGTTTGTCCTCTAAGGACACATCCTTTAGAACATAGTTACAGAAAAAAAATTGTAAGAACTACGTGAAAATTAGATTCTACCTCTATCTTTCCCCAAAACTTACCATTTAACAAAAAGAGTCATTCGTTTGGCTGTCTTTACCAACACATATATAATTTGCTGCAATATATGGAATCCAAAGCAAGGCAAAACTCGCCCTTGCATCTTATATACCTTAATTTGGTATCTTATTGGTACCACTGACACCCAGAAGCTCAGTAAATGGTTGTGCCCATGCATTTCACAATATTAATGTGTCTTATACTGATGTTCTTAATACCTGGACTTTTATGTCTTTGGGAATTTTTTCAGCTGGAGTGGGTGAGTAAGAGTGTAGAGAGATGAGTAGACCTACATATTCACAGTTGTATTGGGATTCTTACATCATTGACTGAGTGTGGTACTTTATTATATGGGCAATGTTAAAATCTGTGGCTAACTGAGTTGTAAGAACGTGGGAGTGAGGTGAGTTGGATTTTGCCATTTCTAGTCCTAGACAAACAGAATTGCAGTAAGGTGTGGGCAACCTGTCAGCCAAAAATGCTGTACAGCGATGAAGAAGCAGAACTCCCAGGCTGTGCTGGAGGCTCTGACAGCTCATCCAACGAGCACAAAACCATTTGAATTAAAAACAAAACAAAAAAAAAAGTCTAGCTAGGGCAGGCTAGTATGACTCTTGGACTTTTAAATCAAATAATCGCTGAACTTTTTTGGAAGACAAATTTGCAGACTGTCTGCAATAATTCATGTCTCCCTACAAATTTCTCTGTGTGTGACCGAAGGATTTAAAGTATTTTATGCAGCTCCTACTCAAATCCTCTGATTGACTGTAAGGCCTCCCTGAACTCTAGCAAAACATTAGGAGAGTCAAAAGGAAAAGACAAGGTTATTTATTTCCTCTACATCTAGAAGCTTTTATTGGTTATTAGTGTTAAAATAATGCATGAGACTTCTCAGGAAGCTTCAGGTTGACAGTATCAATCTCTGGCCAAGGCATACATAAGATGCTTTGAGGGCATTTTTAATGAGGAAAAATGGGATTTTCTGAGATCTTGTTCTTTTAATGTACATATTTCAGAATTCTATTAAAAAAGGTTACTTGAAGGAAGACACTTTGAATTAGTTCCACTAGTGTTAAAATAAGATTAATTTTTCCTTTCTCATATTTTTTTTCAGAACTGATACTATTTTCATGCATGTAAAGAGCTTTTCTGCCTACTAACAACTCTTTACTTTCTAATGAACCTATGACTGACAGAAAGTTGAGCTTTTCTTTCCTCCCACTAATACCATCATTGTATGTGTCTTGTTCACCAGTATTGTGTATCAGTCACAAACTGACTCCTTTGTGCCTTTGTAAACTATCGATTAAGTCAGCATTATCTACTGGGGAGACAATGCTGCTGGTAAACGTGAGCACAAAATCCCCTGGCATTATAAGCCCTGAAAACACTGGTTGAGCCAGATGCCCTGAAGCCTCTGGGAGGTGGCGAGGCCCTGGGGCTGCCCATCAGCATCTGGCGGCTGCAGGGTCGGAGGGAGCAGGCAGGCAGCCAGGACAGGGCTGGCTGGAGGGGCTGGCCAGGGCTCAGGGATGGCTGGGAGCTCAGGCAGCATCTTCCTTCTGGTTGCCAGTTTGGTCACTTGGCTGGGAAAAAAAATTTTGCCATCCAAATCTGCCTGCCAACCCGCCTGCGACTTGACTATGCTGATATTTGACCAGACTGACACATTCACGGTGTCTGTTTTCATTTTTGCTTGATCAGATTTTTCCAATAGGAAACTGATTTATCTGCATTAAAAGAGCAAAACAAAACAAACCCAAAAAAACCCCAAAACCGCAACAAACCAAACCAACCAAACAAACAAACAAAAAAAGCCCAACAAACAAACAAACAAAAAAAACCACCACTAAAAACAAGCCCCATGGCAGACACAGAATGTAGCAGCTCAGTTGCTGGATCCCCCACTCTGCAGGGAGTGTGTGGCTCCTTATACCTGCAGATGCAAGTCAGCTCTCCCCGTTGGTCTCCAGGCAGATTTTAAAAGGGGAGGTTAGACCATCCAAGTCTCTCCTTTCATGTTTTCCTGCCTGGGCAATGGTCAGCAGAAACACCCAACCCCCATTGCACCAAAGAGGGGGAGGGCAGCTCTGTGGGGGTTCTGTGTCTTTGGATGAAATTGTCCCTTTGTTAGTCCAAAATAGCTCAAATTGGGCAACTTTCCAAGCATGCAGTGAAAGACGCCTGTTCGAGACAGTGCTCAGAGAAGGCTGAGGATGAAGGACTGAAAGAGAGGTGCCTGACTGGCTGGGTTCCCACCAGAGTGATTAATGTAATGTTGCTGGGATTTTACTGCATTATTAATGAAGTGTTAGGGTGCCTGGAGCACTGGAAAAACATCTCTGGAAAAAATTATTACTAAAAATCTGAATCGGTGTATTGGATAACCTTTCATATTCGTATTTTTTCCTGCCCATAGAGTCCTTACAGCCCTGGAAGAAGGCTATAAATAATAACAAGCAGGAGCAAGACCATGCAGGCATTGGTCCTTGCACCTCCCCAAGGAGAGGTGGCCCTGCTGCCAGTGGCTCTGGGTGCCAGGAGCCCAAGGGAGCCTTGGCCAGGGGATGGACCCACCAACCCCCTCCACACTCCCTGTCAAACCTCAGAGGCTGGGCAAATGATACCTGTGGAGTTCTGTACTGGGGGCTGACAGGGAAGAGCCAGGGATGGTTTAGGGCTATGGTTTGCATCGATGAAGTTTTCATCTAGGATGATCAGTGTAAAATATCTCTACTTTTTTTCCCCCTGAGCTGTAATTTCGTTTTTCGTTGGCTTTCTTATGCTTTTTTTTCCCTCTTTTCTTCCAAAAAGAGGAATTCTTTTTCTATCCATTCTTCTGATGGATATTTTAATAAGCTCATCTTTTCTGATGCTAGCAACTGTTTTGAGTGGAAGTAAGGGGTGTGTTGCTTTTTTGTTGTTATTATTATTAATTTTTTTTTTTTTTTTTTTTAAACTGCTGTGCTTTAAACCAGATTGCCTGTCTAAAGCTTCCAGTTGCTAAGCGACTTTTCCCCTCCGCCCTTCCCGCAGCCCGGTTGCCATAGCACTGCCAGCTTCGGCTATCAAGTAGCAGAGAGCAGTCATTACTCACCGTAAAAAAAAAATAAAAAAATAAAAAAATAAAAAATAAAAAAAATTAAAAAAAAAAAACAAAAACAAACAAACAAACAAACAAAAAACAAAAAAACAAAGAAACCCAAAACAAACACCAAAACCCCAAAGCCAAAATACTAAAAACCATGGCTACACGAAAAAAAAAAAAAAAAAAAAAAAAAAAAAAAAATTCTTTCCCTTTTTTTTTTTTTTTTTTTTTTTTTAGCTGATTTTGGGAGCCAGCGGGTGGATGCCTCCTCACGTTACAGCCAGGGCTGCACGCCGAGTTCTTTTCTAGCGGAAGTTTTGGGTTCGGTCCCTGCATTAAAGGGCCGGCCTGCAGTGCTGACTCACGGACACCTGTGACGTCTTTCAGGGCAGCAACAGATATTTGGGGATATACTTTCTAAAGATGTTTTTCATACCTAGTCCTCCGTGGCTGTAACTCACCCAGCGCAAGCAGGTGCTCTGCGGCTCTGTATATCCAAGCAGCTCCTCTTAGAAACCAGGTGATGTGGTTACAGCTTTTCTCCCGGGGCATTTTTTACTAACAGCAACACCATACCTACATCAAATGTCTGGTGTGCTACCGTAAAAGACTAAAAGAATACACTCTGGCTCAAAATTAGCTTTTCTTTTCAAATGCACCCAAACCGATTTGGATGAGAAATCACGTCCAGAGAAACGGAGAGCCTTCCATTTTCTAGTGAAAAATCATATCCCCGGTGGTTTGTGTGAGACAAAAATTACTGTCAGCCCTACAAGGTAATAAAAATTAAGGAAAACGTGTCATCTTTCTACTCCAAAATGGTGAGTGTTCTTTTCATCAATCTGCTGATCTCTGGGCTTTACCAGCTGGGTGCTATAGGGTGACATGGGGCATTGAAGCACAGACCTGGAGTCTCTAGTGAGCCATGTCATACTCAGTCCAAAAGAAGAGAAATGAAAAAAATAAAAATAAAAGTGTGCAGATTTAAAATACCTGCTAGTAAAGAATTTAGTGGTATAAGATTACTCGTGTGAGAATATAAATAATCTGAGTTAAACTTGAGTTGATATTTGGGGGAGAGATTTTTTCCCACTAGTAAATGTTAGAGGAGGTAGTTGAGTTGGACATAGACTAGTTTCAGTTGTCCTATGACTTGAGTTTCTATTAATCACAGCAAAACCCTCCACCTCAGACTGTCAGTGTAAAGCCTCCCTTAACATCCAGGCAACTTCCCACATTCTTCAGTCGGTGAGATATTGTGGTAATAAATGCAGTGAAGAGCTACACTCTGTGTCCTTACATGCCCTTCCATTTATCCAATCCAGCATCTGCCTATTTGAACAAGTACATCAGATACAGGCAGCCTGCCAGCTATTAAAATGTTACACCTATTGCCAGTGAGCTGAATTGTACATTTTGTTTTTCCCTTGTCCTTGAAAAGGACTTACTCCTGAAGTAAGAGGAGTGTGCTTAAAAGTTCCTTGTCATAAAATTCCTGTTTACCCAACTGTCTGTTCCCTGATTTCATGGTTTGTATTCTCTTCATGCTGTTCTTGGGAACATTAAATATCATTGTGCAATAAAAGTAACTTAAGAAAAAAACCTTTGCCAACTGTATGGAAAACAGATTTCTACTCCATTTCTACTCTGATGAAACATGCAAGTCAAATATTGTGAGATTATTTTTAAAGTTTCCTTTTCAAAAAAATCAGGGTGGTTTTGCCCTTGTTAGAAGCTGACTGACATAACTTCAGCTGAGGGTCCCTGTGCTGTGGTCAGAATCCAGATGTCACTGAGGTTTCACTAAATTGATATTTCCGTACTGAAAAAAAGGTGGCAAATATATTCTCAGTTTTACTACCTGATGTTGCAAAGGAATTCAGGATTTGAGAATGGCTATGTTCAATAAATTAGGAAGTGAAGGTCTAAGGAGTAGACCTTTTTGTCCTGGAAAAATTGATTTAAGGGAGAATATTGTCAGATTTATAAAGACCCTTTCCTAATCTCAGAATTAGGTGAAGGTCCTTATTCTCAATTAGAGTGCTTTGGCTCCAGGCTTCACTTCATCGAGAAGAGAACTTATTTGAATAAAGGTTAAACATCAAAATGAGAAATATTATTGCCTATGCTTCTTGATGTTTGAAATGGTAATAGAAGAAATTGAACATTAGCCTGGCAGGGCCAAGGCATCTCTATTTGCGTGGTTTTGACATCTGAACTGGGCAATAACTTCTCCATGCTGAAATTATGCAAAGGTTGTGAGTCACTCTTTCATTTCCTCAAGCATTTGTGCACAGATTACATCCGCATATTGTATTTTATTATGACTCATTAAAATGCTAATTGACAAAAAGCATGCTATCACAGTGCTAGGAGAGATCGACATCATTAGATGGCTCTCCATTTTTATACCTTTATCATAGCTAGCACAACACATCCACTGAAGCCAGCATCAACAGATTTCTAAGTCTATGAACAATGTTTGCTTTGTGTGCTGCCAGTCTCATTGCTTTCTAGGTCTCTACCCATATTATTCAAGTCTTCTCCTTCCGATTTGTTTCTGTTTTCCTAGCCCTCTCCCTGCAACTTCCTCAACCCCTTTTCAAGGTAAAATCTCTGGAGCATGGCTAAGGTGCTTTCATGAGATCCACCTCCTCTCCTGTACTCAACTTGCCTGTCACATTCTCCAAATTTTTTTCCCTGCTCACACAAACCCTCTAGTTAATGCTTGTGCAGTGTCACTTCCAAATCCACTTGTTTGTTGCTGTATTTTCTATTCCTGCCTGACTCTCCTCTGCAGTCCTGTTCTATGCAGCTACTTGTGTTAACTACAAAGTGCCTCCATAGCCACCTAAGTTGTTTATCAGCAAATGCTTTCACACCATCCATGAAATCTGAAAGCCAAGGTATCAAATTGACCAAGCAGTATATTGTCCATACAGCTGACAAACAGGACACTTATGTCCCTTAAAACTTTTAGGTAATGAGAACTTTACATCAGCAGAATTTCCATTTTGCTGAATCTTAGTAACCCTGATGCCAGAATTAGATTATGGAAAATTTTTATTTCTCACCTGATAGGTGTTTATCCTGTTCCCCTATTTTCTACTACTGACCATGCTTGGATATTTATTGATGATTTTCCTTGCCGCCCAGACTATTTTTTTTTAAAATATTCTATAAAATTCCCTCCTCTGGTAAGTAAAAATTCCTTAATCTTAGCATGTATTTCTTCAATATAAATATCTAGAATCTGAATCCCAATATTCAAACATATTTTTCTTTGCTTAGTGAAAAATTACTCAGAAAGAATGTCCAGCTTCAACTCACAGTTGCAGTCTAAGTCTCTCAAAGCCACCACTATGCTGTCAGAAGGAGTCATATTTGTCCTTCAACTCCACCAAAGCAACTGTGCTCCCTTTCCTTGGACTCTGTTCTGTGTGTCATAGTTTTATTTTCTTGTCTCCCTGGAGCTGGTGGGGCAGAGTTTGTGGACTTCTCTGTGTTTTAATTTCAACACAGATTTATATGAAATTACATCAGCACTGCAGTAAGCCCAAGGTTTTGTGACCATGAACAGAGAAAGCAAACAATGATGACAGTCATGAGAACTGAGAAAGTTGGCCCAAGAATTACTCTGACTGACACCTGATAACAGAGCCTAACTGGGAATCAGCTGAATCTGGGACTGCCATGCCTTAGGTTCAGACAGGTGTGACTGAAGAAGGTTGAGGCATTCTGGTTGCTTTCAAAATAAATATGTTGATCATCTGCTCTCGTTGGCTCCCACTTCAGTTGGCTTACTTTAGGTTTTTTTAAGCAGCGTGTCTGTTTGTTGTGCACCTGGTGTAACTCTATTTTTGTGCTACTATGAGGCGTTTAATCAAGTCTATAAATCAGGCTGAGCACTGCAGGTTTTTGAGCATGTGTATGTGCATGTAATTCTAACACATAGCCTCGAAGAAAAACCTTTGTCAGAATTATAGATCTCTAGATATTCAATACTCAACATTGTTTAGATTTCTCTCCAAAACATTATATTATCCTTTTACTGTGATAGCAGTTGTCTAGACCATTGTACAAGGTTTGGTATTACTTAGGAGGTAATCTCACCCAAAAAAGCAATAACAGACTTCTTTGTCTACCCAAATTCACATTTTCTGTTCAATCTAATCAAAGAAAAATAAACACAACTCATTTTTATCTTAATACTTTTCCTTACACTGTACTCCTCAAATACAGTTTATATATGCCAGTGGAAACTAAAACAAAGCAAAACTAAACAAAAAACCACAAACAAACAAAAACCACAAAACAAAGCAAACCAAATATGTTGAAGCAGTTCAATTCTAAACTGAAACAACTTGTGATAGGAAATAATATCCATTAAGAGAAACCCTAGCATGTGAATGTTCTGAAAGTCTAGCTGGGATCAATGGATGCTCAGATGTTGCTGTGATGAAGACCTCCAGAAATTAGTGGATAGATAGAAAAAAATATCTCTTTTTGTATGTTTGATTGGCTTGGGGGGGGGGGGGCGTAATATTTGTTTTGCTTTAAGTTTTGTATACATGGGATTTCTTTCTCAAGTAACAAACATATAAGGAGGAGTCTGGAAAAAAGTTGATGACTTTATGACTTTAAGGAAGCAGTTTTCTGAGTGCACTACAGGATGAACTTTCAGTTCCCTTTCTAGGAAAGTGAATATTTAGAGCCATCAATATCTGTTTCCAATCCCCTACTTCTATGCCTTTCAACTGAAGATGCATAAGTAAAATTCTAATTTTTTCTTCCTTCTACAGAGAATAAAATGCAATAGCCCATGGCTTTAGAGATAAATGTGTTTTTGTTGCTGTTACCATGTTTTTGCCTCTTGTATCAGTCTTTTCTTTTTTTTTCCTTTTTCTTAGCTTAATTCCCTATTCTCTTGTAGATTTGTATTTCAGATTTTAGCCAGAGGCATAAAGTGCTTCTCAGAGAGCCTCTTGAAACTTCTCAGTCCATTCCATGAGATCAGCATGAATGTTCTTGTCTCACAGGACTCCTAGAATAGATAAAAGACTGCAAGGGCATCTACAAAGTGAAAAACCACAAAAAGAAAAAATAAAGTCAAGTTGACTACAACTCAGACTGCCTTTTCACTGTGGGTCAGAACGACCATCCTCTTATCTCATAATCAAGGCCTCAGCCCAGCTTCCCCTGAAGCCAGTGGAATCTTTTCCCTGGACTTGAGTCAGAGCCTCAGCAGTCCCCAGCACTCCCCTACATCACTTGGCACCAAAGCAAACACATATGGTCAGCCCAAGAGATACCCCAAATCACTATTTTCCTCCCAGACTAAGCAACTGCCTGGCAATGTTTTGTGCTTGTATGTTTCTTTAAACCTTTTATTACTTTAGCAAAGTTTTAGGAGTGCAAGTTACATTTTTTTGAGACTCCATATGCACCATGAGGCCTAACTTAACATTAAAAGAAATATGGACTTTCAAGGCTGGTTACAGAGAAGGAAGAAACTGACTGCACCTATAAGGCATGATTTACAAGTATTATCATTTCTCTTTCTTTTCTGGTTGTGGACCTGCCACACGATTGACATCTTATACCTATCAGAATAAGTATAGTGATAGTACCTATCACCACTCTATCAGTGCAAATTAACACTCAAATTAATTTAATCTGGCCTTTTGTGATCTGTCTTCCTATGCATGATCCACTGTCTGTCCAAGGAATACCAAAAAGCATCTTTTTACTTCTAATACAGGAAACAGAAGTGAATTTTGTGCTCAATATGAAATAAAATGTATCTGCGTTATTTACGTGTCTGTAAACAAGGTTTTTAATAAATAGACCAGAATCTTTTTTTTATCCCTGAAAACAGTGTCTACAGGACACAATACAGAGAGGCAACCAGGCTCCTAATTTTAAGTTAGGTTTTGGTAAAAGTTCAGACACTTCACTATCAGCTGGAAGCCTTTGAGGATCTGAGCGTAGACAATACAGAATACACGAAAGCATTCCAGAACCATACATGTTTTAATACCACTCCTTCCCACCCCTTGCCCTGGAAAACTTTATAATGAGACTTGTTGATTGCTTAATAGCACCTTTGTTCATCATCACTCTGACTTAAACACAAAGGCTTCTTCATTGTTTTCAAGAAGTCCTGAAACTGCAGATGATGATGGGGTGTTAGGAGAGTTCCATATAAATATCTCCAATAAATTCTGTAAGGAGTCTTGGCAGTGCCTAGACACATCTTGGAGCAATGGTTCAAAGACCTGGAAAACAGAAATCCCAGGGCTGGAACTTCTATTTGAGAACCCATGTTCTCTCATTTTAGCTACTTAAATTAAATGCTTGAATGAGAATGCATATTTTTAACGTTTCCTACAGTGATATCTTCAGAAATCCATATCCCAACAGGGCAGAACAGACACCTCTAGAGGGCTGTCTCCCTCCACTTTCCCCACAGGGACCATGGGTGACCAAGCTTTCAATAGTGGTTCCTCATGTAGGTGTCTTCAACTGGATGATGTGAACTTTTCTGAATCTGATATAGGAAGGAAGTGACTAAGATGTTGAACTAGAATTTGCAGGAGATATAAGATAAACTTCTGTTCTCTTTCAATAAACTAAAGCTGGGTCTTCAAACAGAGAGAACACAATGAAGGTGCCTTCACCCATTCCCAATAGTAAGTGATGGAGAAATGCTCCAAGCTGGGGTAAATTGCCCCTGTACTCAGCCCTGGTGAGGCCACAGCTCGAGTCCTGTGTCCAGTTCTGGGCCCCTCAGTTCAGGAAGGTGATTGAGGTCCTGGAGCAGGTCCAAAGGAGGGCAACCAGGCTGGTGAAGGGACTCCAGCACAAGTCCTGTGAGGAGAGGCTGAGGGAGCTGGGGGTGTTCAGCCTGGAGAAGAGGAGGCTCAGGGGAGACCTCATCGCTCTCTACAACTCCCTGAAAGGAGGCTGGAGCCAGGGGGGGTTGGGTTCTTTTCCCAGGCAACTTTCAACAAGACAAGAGGGCATGGTCTCAAGTTGTGCCAGGGGAAGTTTAGGTTGGATATTAGAAAGAATTTCTTTACGGAGAGGGTGATCAGACATTGGAATGGGCTGCCCAGGGAAGTAGTGGATTCTCCGTCCCTGGAAATATTTAAAAAGAGACTGGATGTGGCACTCAGTGCCATGGTCTGGTAACCACAGCGGTAGTGGGTCAAGGGTTGGACTTGCTGATCTCTGAGGTCCCTTCCAACCCAGCCAAATTCTATGATTCTACGATTCTCTGAAATTAGCATCAAATCTGGCACTCTCTAGTTCAAACCTGTTGATCTTCATATCTTGTACAGCAACTACCACACTGCACACTCAGTAGAACAGAAAAGCCTGGGGAGAATCTGTCAGTGGAGAAGGAGGTAGGGATTATTTAGATACTTGTGTATACACTGTGTGCACAGCTACCTAGCCCACAACTCTCTCTTGTCCCTGCAGGAAAAGTGGCTGACCCTTTGTGGTCAGTGAACATAGTGGTTCAGAAGCAAAACCCAAACACCAGTTGTTTTTTTCTCGTTTTTTCATGGGATATTGGGTAAAAGAACATTGTAACGTACCAGCATATAACACTTAAATATTTTCCATCTTCTCATGGTTTTTTTTTGGTCATCCATTCAGTCAGTACTAACAGGCTGACAGAAACTTCCTTGTTTCCCTACCCTTGATTCCAGTTTGCCAGAGATATAGATCTTTCCAAAATAGAAGCTCTCCTCCCCTCACCCACTCCAAACTATTTCCGCTGTACCATAATTGCAAAAATAAATACATAGATAAGGAAGGGTTGAATTCAGATGTCTTTCACCCTGTTAAACTAAGAAGGTAACATTTTAGCTCTTGCCATGCCCAGGGCTTCCAAAACATTCCCAGCAAACATGAATCTTTTAAATTACTTTAAATACAGCCATTTGACCTTTGGAGGCCTTGCACTAGGAATTGACAAACTACTTTTGGCATCAAATTAACTGTATTTTCAGCCCTTTAATGGCCTTTGTTTCAGTAGCTAGTAAATGCTAAATGCAGGATATACCCTTATTTGGCAATATGTAAGAGATTTTTTTAAGGGAGTTAAAATCTCCCTTGTTTATTTGAATATTTATTCTAGGATATTATTCTAGCATATTTATTCTAGGATGTTTTTGAAATTATAAGAATTTTCAATATACTATCTGTACATGGTAGATGCTGGACACATAGACACAAAACCAACTTTGTCAGCACTACTTGGAGATTATTTCCTTCAAGGTCTTCCTTTCCACAAAGCTACTGTATGTTATATGCAGTCACCAGCTATCATTGCTTTCCAGAGTATCAAAATTATGCCAATCATCATCACAGTGAAACTTACACTGAAAATTAACTTAATTTATAGGCAATGAGATTTTCTAAACGTGCTCTGACAATTGCTGTGAGGTAGTCTATTACATCCAAGACCACCAATGATCTTGATGGTCTTGACCATTTCACCTCATTTAAAACCTGGGCATTTCCACCTGGCTGAATGGGCACTGGAAATCAGCTGTTTTGGAGGTAGCAGTGGTCTGATACTCTGAGAAATTTTACCAGATTCTGTTATTCGAAGGCTCAAAAGTAAATTGTCATTAAAGAGCATTGTTTTGGGGAGCAGATGTGGCAAGTAGTGGGGTCACACTCAGTTTCTCACTCGTTAGTCCATAGATGACAAAACATGACTGACAAAGGAGTGGCAGTGGAATAGCAAAGGGAAAGGGAAGACACAAAAGTATATTGGTTGGCAATTGTAATTTTGCATAGTATGGAGTTTTTGCAGACCTACTTTGTATCAAAAATGCTTTGAATTTCAGTGAGCTGCACAGCTGGAATAAGTAGATGCTGCGAATACCAATATGTTGGTAGGTTAAGGTCTCTTTCCCACCTTGTTGCTCTCACAATGGGTCACTGATAAGAGCCATTATATTTGCTTTGGTTAGTGGGTTTGGGGTTTTTTTCCCTCCATCATAGCCATTTGACAAAACCACATCATTTCCCTCTTCCTCTCTCCCTGACACACTACAAAACAATTGCAAGGGAGAAGGCAGAATAACATCACAGACGATAATAATGCAAAACAGCTACAGCAGTGCAGTGAGAGCACAGAAGTTCAGAGGTACAGAAGGGCAATGCAATACTCAGAGAGAAGAAAATACATTCATTATATGGACAGTTTTATTTATCCAGCCTTGTGTTCTCATACGGATTTTATTGATCACAGAATAGTTTAGCATACCAACAGGAATGCTTTTCTGCATCCCACTGGGTATTACTAAAAACCCAGCAATATCTTACATTCATTGGGGTCAACAGAATTTATTTGCTATGTATATTCCCATTGCAATACCCAACTTTTAGCAGTACCAGTCACCGTTAATGTGTCCACTGATTAATGCATCCAATATTTTAATAGCTGTAAATGGCAGATTACAAAATATCGATGGATTAGTTTTAACCTCATCGTAAGTTCAATAAACCAAGGATGCCAAACACATCAAGGCGGTTTTAATGCCTCTTAAAAAACACTGATCATTGCTTTGTTGATTTTGTTACAAAATCTTCAGTGAAGCCAAAACCTCTATATATTCACCTGGGACACAGGACACTGCCAGACAGAAGCAATCTTTCATTCCACAGGATTTCTTTTTGAGGCTTAGGGTGGCAGTATATTTCTGGATTCACTTTTCTCAAAATAAAACCCACAAGCAACACTTTCCACAAAAAGTGGTCTGCAGGTTGGTGTCTCAATCACTGCATCCTTTGGCTTAATTCTAAGTCAAGGCTTGCAAGGCTTGTGTGATGAGCTAATGGATTGCTGATGGCATTGAGTCATTTCTCTATTCTTTCATACCTGCTTGGGAGTGAAGAAATAGGTCAAGAACTTTCAATATCCTCTAGACATTGCCTGGCCGTGGCCCAAGAAAAGTAATTTTTCTTCCTCCCCCATTAACTTCTGCTGGTTTTCTTCATATGTCCTAAGTTTTTTGCTCTTTTCTCAAGCAAGAATGAACCTAATCTTTAGCTTCTTTCTCTTAGTAAGGTGTGTTCCTAAATAAGCTTTTAGTGCTAACTTCTGACATACAGTCCTGCCTCAAAATGATGGGAATTACACTTTTTGGTTTAGATACACATTACCTGAGAAAATCATCCTTATTTCTAATCTCTGCCCTAGTATTACCACTTCTAGAAAGAACCTTCTTGTCTCCAGTCTCAGTTACATTCTTCCAGTGCTGTTACTGAGAGCCACTGAACCTGAAATATGGTTATTGCCTGTCTCATTAAGTCAGTCTTATACTTGATTATTGAACAGAAGTTGTGTTGACATTAAAAAGTTGGGCAGTGTGTCTCTGCTTTGGCTTTCTTGGTGAACTCTGACATAAGGAGCTTTTTTTCAACTAGCAAACAGTGTTGGTCTATTTTAGCTACATGGAGAAACACTGGATTTCTTTTTATCTTTCTCACTTGTGCCCAGTATTTTCCGCTTGACTTCACTGGCTTATTGCAGCTCTCCTTCAAAACAGACAGCACATACATTGAGGTTAGGAGCCAAAATAGTCCTCAACTTTCCTTGGAGAAAAACATGCCCAGAATAACATCTATATTGAGCACTTTTATATAGCTAAAATTACTTAAAAAAAGCTATTTTGAAATGAATGCTATTACAAAATGACCTCTACATTTACAAATAATTCATTTGGATTTACTTCTCTAATGCTCTCCCTCTTGTCTCTTCACTTAGTAAGTATAGAGGTACTGTTCAGTGCTACTGCCAATATTTCCACAGACTTGAGACAACTTAACAGTTCTTGGCACACGTGCCATTAGTACCAAGAAAGCTGTCTCTTTCCCTGTCTGGGTATGTCCCCTCAAGTGTGAGGTCTACCCATATTGCCAAATAAGGGTATATCCTGCATTTAACATTTACTAACTACTGAAACAAAGGCACAACTTTGAGGTGCCAATTTTTGCAATGTTCCTGTCACCCTGTGTACCACACACGCTGGCAGTCTGGGTATCTCTTCCCCTTAGTAATCCATTAACACAAGATTGTTTTATTGAAACATTACTCAGAAGTTAAAGCAAATTTTAACAGTGAAGGCAAAAGATAATTAAGAAGGAGTTACCTTTCCCCAGACACTGTAAGAGATGCACAGGTACCTAGTTTGCAAAGCTTTGCTATCATAAAACTCCCAGAATATTCTTTTCCGCAGCCTTCTGCAGCCTTCCAGGCAGATGCAAACAGCTCCCCAGGTCTCCTTAGAAAAATGTCCTTGTCAATTTAGATTTTTTTATGGTTCATTTCCTGGAGTTTTTGACCTTGCTAGTCAAAAATGATTTGGTGAGCTCTTCGACAAATCGGTCCTAACCTCCAATGGAGAGTTCCTGAGCTCTGTATCAAATTGCAAGGACTTTGCTAAATTAGTGCCTTGTCTTCTGCTGGTGTTCTCACAGAGTGTCAACAAACTGCCACCAAACTAAAGTAATATCATCTGGCTGTGACTATGCTAATGACCTACCCAGATCCTTATGTGTTTTCAGCCCTACTGAAGCCCTAGTAAAAACAAAGATGCCTAAAAACTTTAAAAGTGTGGGTTCACCTTGCATAGCATATATATGTGTGTGTGTGTGTACACAGAGCTGCTGTATCCATCACAAACAGGATTGAAGGAATCAGAATATATATATTCAAAACTGTATCACAGGAAGGCAAAAATTTGACGAGAACTAGACTGAATAACCCTGCTCCTTCCCAAGCCAATTCCATGGAATAACATAGCAGAATAAAACCTGAACATTATTAAAGATGAAAAATTGGTCTACAAAAAAGAGGAGATAAAAGTGTAGTAAGGCTACGCTGCATAAAAAGATAGTAGAAGTAATTCCAAAGTGAAGCAAAGGAACTGCTGCCATCATTTGGTTTTGAATGGATCAATGGAGCAGAAGAGCTGGGCTGGTAAAGCCAGCTTACCAAAGAGGAAAATAGTTTTAGACAACACGTGGACAGAAAAGGACCTTGAAGTGGAAGAACCCAACAGAGTTGTTAGTGCTTCTCTGGGTCTCTATTTACTCTTAAAAAAAAAAAGCAAATTTGCAAGTTCCTTCCTTCCTTCCTTCCTTCCTTCCTTCCTTCCTTCCTTCCTTCCTTCCTTCCTTCCTTCCTTCCTTCCTTCCTTCCTTCCTCTCTTCCTCTTCCTCTTATCACTCTCTTTCTCTCTTTCTCTACTTCTCTCTTAGGGATTGTTATCTCCAAGAAACCCTAATAAATGCATCCCTTCTTTATATGTTGAACCCCAACAGTATCACATGGCTTTCTCTTCTCCACCTATATATAAATGCAGCACTCTGATGTTTTTTAGGGCTGTTGGACCCAGTGCACCTTGCACTTGAAACCACATCACATCAACATTTTCCTGATATCTCCTGCAGGATTATTTAACATTGAGACTGTGCCTCAAAAACCAAAATGTCATGGAGCAGAGGTCATGCTCCCCCCCAAAGAAGCCCATGCCTTCAAGCCCTCATGACTTGGCCCTGAGTGTGCCCAAAGTGTCACCCTCCTTGGCCAGAAGCCATGTTGTGTACAGGCCTTGCCACA
Source organism: Phaethornis superciliosus (assembly GCA_023637945.1). Taxonomy (NCBI): domain Eukaryota; kingdom Metazoa; phylum Chordata; class Aves; order Apodiformes; family Trochilidae; genus Phaethornis; species Phaethornis superciliosus. The sequence goes on along the minus strand of JAJQWJ010000001.1, from coordinate 146,311,065 downwards.
TGTGGGGAAGGAGCCCCACCAGCCATGGCCTGAGGCAAGGGATCTGCAGCCCTCTCAGTCTCAGCAGTGATGGCAGAAGACATGGTGTGAGGGAAGTGTAGGATAAGTGTGTTTAAAAGATGAGGCCTCTTCCCAGAACTTGGCTCTGTGGTCTCCATGGTGTTTGGTGGCAGAGGTGATCGCCTGCCCCGGTGTGACACGAGCTAGGAACTGGCGTGCTCCTGTGTGTGCAAAACCCTCCTTAAGGAAAGCCCAGTGTAGCCATGATCAGCCATGGACACGTTTTGATAGCAAGAGACTATGGGAACCACAAACCCACTGATGAAATACAGCTACATCCAGCATAGTTGTGGCCAGTAAGTCATTTGTCTTTCACAGGTGACAGGGTAGTGTCACTTGTCAACAGTCTGCTTTGAAATGTTGTATGTTTTTACCCCATGAAGTATTTTATGTGCAGATTTTTTTATTTAATTCTGACAAATACAGACTTGGATCTTGTTTCCAAGATTTATTTTGATTATTTCATATATTGGTCTACACTGCTTGCCCAGTGGTGGGAAAACAAGAGTTGTCACCTCAGCTCTGTACTGAGGGTCAGGCCCCCCAAAAATGGCCTAAATCTTTAGGCATGGCAGCTTATCTTTTCTGAAATGAAATAGACATTTTCTGTGGTGATGTAACTATTCTGTATCCAGTGAAAGTCCCTTTGCAGACCACTCTTTTTGGAAAATCCTTAGTGTCCTGGTTTAGGCAACTTATTCTTTCACTGGGGTGTGAGCAACCTCAAAGTAACCCAGACACCCCACTCCCTGTATCAGCACCACATCCTCTCATTACAAACTGTGCTAAAAAGTGTTGGTTTTAAAATATGTTTTTAATTTGCTCCCCTACAATTTCACTGAATGTCGCTCTAGTCTTGTGTTGAGCCAGGGAACAAATCTGTCTCAACAATGCTTTTTAACTACCTTGCCTGTATTACTCTTTACTTAAATACTCTCATCATACTCTCTTTTAAATGTCTAATTTGTGAAATGAACAATCCAAATAATTTCAATCTACTTGTCCTTGGTTTTTCCATTCTCCTGAGCTTTTCTGTTGTCTTCTTCTCCATACTCACAGCCTCTGTTTTGTACTGTGTTGTGTTGGCAGATGGTACAATCACTTCAGCACCCTGCTTTCTTTTAATACAATGAGTAAATCATACTATTTTCTGGTTTGTTTGTTTGTTTTTGTGCCCTTCTCAGGCAATCTAATGTTAGGGGTTTTTTCTGAATATAGTTGCAGACTGAAAAAAGGATTTTGCTTGAGCAGTCTCTAGTGGTAAGCAGGTGTCCTTCCTGAATAAGAACCCAAAATAATTCCACGTTTTCCCTCACAGCTGTGTTATCTAGTGACATTGGGCTTAGCTTGCTGTTGTGCTATTTGTTTACTTCACTAGACTAAGTCCCTCTGATGTTCCTAGGGGACTTTTCAGGACTTGACCAACCTGAGTAGACATGACTGCATGTGGCTCATAGCCACGTCTGTAATTTGAGGAACCCTTTAAGCCAGAAAATCTTTCACTAGACCCCAGCTGCTCACTGCTTGCTTTACAGTCTCATACATATTTGTGTGGTTATGGCAGGAACTAGGCTGGGGAACGGGCTGGTATAATAGATCCCACAGAGTCTGACCCATCCATCTTTTGTCTGATTGAGCATATTGCTGTGTCCACAAAAAGGTGGCAGTAGTGTGGCGGTGGGAATGAGCTGCAGAGAGTGGAGGAGACTGGGGACTCCTTCTTTCAGCAGCAGTGCTATCTGAAACTGTCAATCACTCTTCAGCTTGCAGCTTTTTTTTTTAAAGAATGACAAATTATGGCTTTGTTAGAACAAGCTTTGTGCTGTTATCAGCAGACTGATGGGTCCTGAGCTGAACACTTCCTCTGAAGCCCACCATGGCATGGGTGCTTGCTATGTGTGCCTCTCCATGGTCCAGAATCACCCTTCCTGCAATCCTATCAGAAGGGTGGTTTCGAGAACTCTCATCGAAATGTTGGTATTAGATCTTGTTGAAAAGCAGAGCTAGGATGCTCCATTAAAAATCGTATTGGTTTGGTATATATCAAATGTCAGATACGTAGTCTCTGCTATTAGAAACTTTTAAAAATAGGCATCTGAAGAAATATCAGCCTTAAAAACCTAGAGGATGATATCACAAACACACAATCCAATAGATCACACAGGTCAGTTTTGGAAAAGCTGATGTGGTATAACAGCAATTTGTTTATACTGTGACGAATCAATTGGATCAGTGTCAGATCTTCTGTGGAATAAAAAATTTTGCTTTTAAAACGTGCCTTATCCTGAATGCTTCCTATGCATTCAGGATATCTCTGGTCAACTTTAGAATTACAAATTGAAAATCTAAAATAGATGAAGCTGCTAAGCCAGAATTATTGCAGGATTATTCCAAGTGCAGATTTGGCATTGAAAGATCTCCAGAGTAAAATCGCATTACATGATTTAAGTTCAATTCTACCCCAATCCTTTTAGAATGTTTCTGGTGTATTCTTATAACCTCAGCTTTAATGACATCTCCTTTTGAGAAAAGATACCCTAATCCATATCTTTCTGAGAGGAAGACTTCAGAGCTAACATGATCTTCTTACTACCTTTTCTAAAACCTCGACAAAAATTGTTTAAACACGGAAAAAGTAATAAAGTTAGAAAATGCAATGGAGATGGAGAGAACCTTATGCTTTTAATGATCGTAACACTATTTCAACAGCTATAAATTGATTTTAAACCAAAAATTGCTACATTTACTAAAGCCTTCCATGCAATTACACCCAAAATATTTGTATCATAAAAAGCAGATTTATTAATGTAACATTGAAAATGAGAAAATGCAACTAAGGCAAAGAAGAGTTACTACTAGTCTGCTGTCACACCAAGCAAAAGGACATGGAAAATTTTTTTGGGGGGTGCTGTAACAGAGTTAGGTGCAATATTTTATGCTCTGTTCCATCTATCCTTTTGTCTCAGTTTTCTCTGGACTTGTCAGTGGTGATAGATAGGCAAACAATTAATTGGAGTAAGTAACCTTTCTTTCTTCCTTTGCTCACTGGTATATCTCAGATCACTATCCCTTTTGTTCTCTGCATATTACCTATCAGAATTTCAAACATAACCAACAGGCAGAACAAAAGTATCTTTCCACACTGGCTGTGTACTTCATAAAAAAAACAAATGTGGTATAATCTCAACTTTATTTTCCTTTCTGTGTCACTTCTGAATAGCAAATGAAGCCTTTATGGTGAACTTATCTTGTACTCTTTTTTTTTTCTTTTTTTTTCTTTTTTTTTTTTTTTATAATGGTGTTTTTTGCTGCTGTAAACCAACAGGATGATAATTAATGACACGTACTGTTTATGTCTGCTGCCATCTGCAATGATGAGCTATTATTATTCTGTCTGATAATACATGGAAAGGACATCACATGGACGACTAATACAAAATGCAGAAAGTAAAGACCATTGTCGCAAATGTCTGAAAGTGAGATGTTGTAGGTGTCAGAAATGAAAGATTTTTGTTATTTTGGGTCATCCAGTCCATCTGGCAAGACTGTGGTTTACTGAGCACTCTCGGATGTCTCACACAAGTGACAGGATACCCAAAATATTAAATAGATTGTATTCCCTGGAATACAACTTATTTCTTTGAAAAACTTCCATAACTGTGGTTCTAGGTAGACCTGATGTTGAAAGGGTGCTTGAATTCAGTGGGGCTTTACAGAGATGCACTGGTGTTTCTGCTCAGATCCAGTCACTGGCCTGGAGCCAGTCTGAGGCAGTTTTAATATAAGACAGGATTTCTGCTGAGAACCACACTGCCAAACAGCCCAGGATAAAACGCCAGACTCACCTCTATACTAGTGAGCTGAATAAAGAGAGAAGACAAAAGGTCAGTATTTTTTTTTTTCTCTTTCTCTCTCTCTCTCTCATTTTTTTTCTTTCTTTTTTTCTTTTTTTCTTTTTTTTTTTTTTTTAAAGGAGCAAGGATTTTGTGTAAGACAAGTCCCCACCTTCATAAAAACTCTGTCAAGCTGTTCCGCCATGCTGTTCCACAGAAATGATGTAGAAGCCACCCCTCCTGGCAGTCCTCCTGTTCCAGGTGGTACAGCACCCCATCCATCCCTCTCAAAAACTTTTCTTACCATTTCTCATTACCTTCATCCCCCTGAGAAAAAGTGTTTGTACATTACTGACAATCTGTTGGAATCAATATCTAGAGCTAATTAAGCCCTGACCACCAGCAGAAAGTGTCACCAAGGGGTCTTGCTGATTGTAAGCCATAAGTAAAAGACAATAATGTTTGAGTATTTCAAACAATTTAATTCTTGACTACAAGTCCTGCCAGTCTGGTGGTCTGTGGATTCTTAAACTTTTGACTAGATTCTTGAAAAGAAATGTGACTCAAAAATAATTGCATTCCCTCAGAACATGTAAGGGAGGAAAAAACAACATTTTCTGATGGCAACTCAGAAATGACAGCAGCTGAAATTTGAATGTATTTGATCATTCAATCAGTCTTCCAAGCCAGCTCTTAACTAGATTGAAATGTTTCAGTGGGATGCTGAAATGCTGAGTGTTCGTGGGAGGGATCTACAGCTGACAATGCCGGGGACCAGGAAAGTGTTGCTCACTGTGTGTATGTAAAAATAAAAAAGTGCTTTCTCAAAATCAGTAAGGTCTCAATTAAAAAAATGCAGGATTTGAGAACATACTTCACTGTAAGGATCATATTAAATTCAGGCATCTTGGATATTTGACTTGTACCTCAATTTTAGATGCCTATTGAATCACCATTTCCAAAATAAGGGCTGAAGTTCTTTAAGAAGTGCAGTGGAAGAGGTCTTGAGAGAGGCCCTTTCTTTATATCAGTGCCTTGGTCAACTAATCCTTTTACTATTATAATTTAAATGCTAATCTGTAGCATCTATCGTAGTGCGACTGTGTTGCAACTAGATTCACTGACCACATTTTTTTCCCCTCAGTGCAATTCCTTAAAGTATGATTGTTGTAATCTGAAAAAATAACATAATATGCTGTTCATTGCAGCTTTTATGTAGCTGTTCCTCTTGCAGTCTGTGTTTGTTTAACAGAGAAGCTCAATATGTAATACACTGCTCCTGCTGATTAAAGTCACAAAAGGCTTTGTTTTTTCTTTGTTTTTTCTCTTGGTTTATGCATGCAAATATCTTTTGCTGTTCCCTTACCTCTCTGTCACACCATTGTTTCTTTTTTTTTGATGTGTTTACTGTCAGTATAGATATTTTATAAGGTAACCACAGCTGCTTTCCTAAGAAACATTGATTCTGCCTCTCTGCCTGTCTGTCAGTCCATTTCAGTCTGCTTTAGACTCAGTATGTTTTGAAGCCATGGTTCAGGTTCAGCTGAATTTGTCAGAGAGCTTGAAAGTTCGTCTATGAAGTTTTCGTGCGTTTTTGAGGAACCAAAAATCATGCTAGGTAGGCACCCACATCAGCAGGCCCTTTCTGGAGGGGCTCCAGCATGACTTTGATCAGTTTTGCTTGCCCATGGGCCAGCAAACACGTGTGTACTGGCCCACTGGTCAGGATCCACAGCACTTGGAACAAACCCAAGCACATGACATGAATCATATTCCCCCACAGTCACCCTTTTGCTAGACTAAGCAATCCAAGCCTTTTAGTTTCCTCTTGTAAAACAAGCTCTCCATTCCCTGGATTATCTGAATAACATTTGCAACTGTTGGAATTTCAGCTCCTCTCTCTTAACCAGGGGTGGGCAGAGCTGCACGTGGCAGTCCAGCTGAGGTCACATTAGGTCTAGGTGGCAATTTATATTTGCTTAACTTCCACAGGACTATCTTGGCCAATTTCAGACTCCTTCTCAAAAGCAGCAAGCTAGTGCTTACATTTGCACAGCAAGTATGTTTAAAGAACTGCTGAGGGAAAGAAACCCATTTTTAACCACAACTAACTTTTTTGGTTATATTTGGCTACTGAGTTGCACTTTTGCAAACCTCTCTCTGCTTCTTTACAACTCCTTAAAATGCCTCTGTGACATTTCTTCTTCTGTATATCTCCTTTAAATGCCTTGAGCCATACAGCATCTTTGAATCTCTAGCTAGTGACAACAGATTCAGTGAGTATCTCTGGAACAATGAAGGTGACTTCTTCTGGGCCTAAGACATTCAGGAGTTGCTAACAAGCTTTTCCTTCCTTTTCCTTTAGTTTCTTGATGGTTTAAGCAGCAAGATCAATTTTATGAAAAGGAAATTCTGTGAAATGCTAGAAAGCATCTCAATGTAGTGTTCAGAATTAAGGAAGATTAATAATTCCTTGACTCGCCCCTCATTTATTCATAGGAATATTTCTCACAGTAGCAAATTTTGCTTCTTGGCCATCCAGTCCTCTGCACCCTGCAGAAATAATACTATTTTTGAACAAGCTGTTACAGATATTAATCTTACAATGTCTCCAAGTCTGATAAGGAACAGAGAGATGAGTATAGGCAAGAAGATGAACTAACTGGGAGACAGAAAATGGGAAAGCAAAGCTCTTTTGCATGGTGGCTGTAGAGAAGAATGAGCACTTAATATATTAGGCATTAGAATTGAAGACTCAAAAGTACATTTGAACTGTCATTTCTGGTTACTGAAAAGTTATCTGTCCCAGAAAATGGGTCTTCTGGTAAGTGTCTTCCAAAGCTGTGAAACAAGACAGAAACTGTCCTGTTTTAAGTTTGGTTTCTTCAAATACACTGGTGGATTTTCAGCTGAAATACTGAGCATAGGTTTGAAATTTGATCATTTTTTCTTAAAATTAATAAAGAGAAATAAATGAAATGGAAACAGGCTTTTTTTTTTTTTTTTTTTTTTGGTAACAAGGAAGGACTCATTTTCCTACCTATAAAAAAAGTATGGATTTTGTTTCTATTTCATATGCAAGCCAGTTCTCAGTAATGAAAGAGCTTTTGTTTTTATGTGATAAGATGGGTGGACCATAAAGTATCTATAAAAACAAGGAATAGGAAATATAATGCTCTAAAGAGCTACACTGTGTGCTTTTTGTTAGGATTGTTTTGTAAAACTGACTTGCTGGAAGTAATCCACAAATAGGCTTAAAAATAAGCCTCAGAATTTTATTTCAAGTATCTCATCAGCACTAATAATGGGAAGATTATGCATATTGACAGAGATGACTCTGTGTCAAGTATTCATTGTTGTCTTGGAGCTACAGCTATTGCTATTAAGTGTGTTTGCAAAACACCTTTGTACCTTTTCGAACTACTGCAGTCATGATCATTTTAATCTCTTATCTAAAGACTTGCCATAATTTCTATTCATTAATGTAAAAAAGGCACTCAACCACATACGTTTAGATAACCAGAACTATGAAGGGCATCTGTTATCCAGATACCCTTGTGTTGTATGTGACCTATGGCCCCGATTGGGCTGAAATCTGATAGCCTTGTATAATTTTGCATGCCAGCATTAGAACATTCCTCCAAGGGGCACAGGAACAGGCCCCAAGCCTGGGAGCAGCATCTTTGGGTGATCTTCCAGCTCTTAAGGAAGCTCCATGCAGAATGACATCCAGCACACGTGGAGCAGTGCCCTGGGCTTGGCCACGCAGCCTTTGGTGGGCAGGCATCAGCTGGCCTGCATGCTGAGCTGCACATAAACCATGTAGGAATGTTAGCATGATGATGAGCTTGTCTCACAGCAAGGTTTTGAAGTGTGATTCGGTCAAGGACAGCAATGGGCTGCAGGTTGGTTTGCAAAAAACCTGAAGGCAAAGCCCTCCTTCTGCCTGCAGCAGGCACAGACGTGCAGAGAAGCCATGTGTGTGTCAGCCAGTGATGTGATGCATTAGGAGCAGATAAAGAGATCGGCTGTAAGATGCTGACCCTTCTACATCTTCAGTAAATGTGGTTTGAAGGTGTGACTCAGAGAAGCTCTGTCCTGGTGTTCTGAACCAAAATGTCTTAGGCATACACGCAGCAAGGAATTGTCTGGAGTTTGGTTTGGGCATTGTGGTTTGGGCCCCTTCATGGGGATGGAGAACATTTGGGGACCACCTCATTTGCAGCTTGAGGTATTTTTCTCTAAAAGAAACCTAGTTTGTATATACACACCCCATTCCTTTTATGCAATGATGTGCAATACATGTGAACAACTGGGGAACTTGATTCAAAACTGCTTTAAGGATCCAAGCCAAAATGTCAATGTAGACACTGCCAAATTAATTTTCTAATTATATTTTGTCACCTGATTCACCATGTCCTTTAGATCAGAAAGATATGTACAATTCATGTAACTTAAAACCCAGTGTCATTCAACATGCATTCTCATGAAAGAGCATGTAAAAGTAGCTCGAAAATGAAGAATGGTCAATAATGAGGTGGAAAATTCCAAAGGTTTTTTCCAATGACTTTCTCTGGAAAGAAGCGTGAATTTTAACAATATGAATTTTACATTGTCATGATGTACAACTAATGCATTTAAAGGCCAGAGCTACCACAAGTTCTTAGAGGGTGGCTACCACTGCAACATGATTGTTTATACAGACTTGAAAGTTACATTAATTTTTTGAGAAATTTTCCATGCAGTGTATACAGGAGGTTGGATAAAGAAAGGGATTTGAATGTAAAGCCTATCCATATCCTTTAAGTGCTTAAGTGCTTCTAACTTTGAAAACTTTGAAAAATTTGGAAGAAAATTTAAAAATTTATATTTTAATTTAAATTATCATTTCTAATCAGCATGAGAGGAATATGAATTATATCCACTAACATGCAAACAAGAAAAATCAACTACAAATCAAGTCTAAAGCTAATCCCTTGATCTGTGGTTCAAGCCAAATCCAGCCCAGTAATGACTGAAGGCTGTTATCATCAGCATGACCATTCCCTAAAATAGGTGAGTTGATGTCAAGTTGATTTTCCTGAAGGCTGGTAGGTGTATCACAAAATGCTCCACCACACTTCATCATCACACCTTCTCTGCAAGTTAGAATCTCAGGGCTCTCACAGTCCATGACTTTTCATAGCTATGTAATTCTTTTAAGAACTCTATTTATGTGCATCCAGGTTGCACTAAAATTGAGCAGTAAATTCAAGTAGTTTATTTCTTCCAATGAGGACACACACACACACACAAAAGTCTATGTAATGTTAAAATAAATTCCATTTTTTATGTCATATTTTATTAATCACAAGTACCTTTTTCATCTGATAGGGTGCAAATCTAGGTTTACATCATTACATCTGAAGGTAAAAGTCACAAGCATCTTTAACCCATGCTGTCTACAGATTTGGTGCCAGAATTTTTGTATTGAAGTCCAGATGACAGCAACCTAATGTGTTACCAGCCAAATTAATATAAAGAAGAAAGACTGAAAAAAAAAAAACAAACTAAAAAGAAACAACAACAACAAAAAATCCATCATAAATAATCTTCTGTAGCAATATTGAAAGTGCTTTAAAGCAACAGTTCATTCCTTACTCAGAAAAGCTGGAGGCTGCAAAGGTCTCCTAGATTACCATAGTAACTAAAGAATAATTTACATCTGCCTTTTAAAGAGTTGTAAATAATGCAAATGTAATATCAGTCACCGCTTATTGCCATTTCGCATGTTGCAGAAGACAATTTGAAGATTGTGGAATCCCATTTCCTCTTTTAAGGAATTACAGCATAATAAAATTATGTGTCCAAATCTCCCCCTTTGTCTGTTGTTTCTTTCTGGATCTATTGGCTGAGAAATAAGACCTCATACATCAGGCATCTTTTACTTGGCTGTCTGGGAAGATGAAGTGGTTGTAGACATCCACTTCTCTGTCATAAAAACATCATTATGAAGGACTGAGAATATTAATAAGACTATCTGAGTGTGTGTGTGTGTGTGTGTGTGTGTGTGCACCAAGCATTGAGGGACCTGCTGCAAGCAGTACAGTGCGAGGTACACAGCTGCAAAGTGCATGTGAGGGTCTTCAGCATTACTGGAAAGAGTGGAAACACATTAATACACAGGTGCTGCTTTCATTACTGTTATTAAGATTTCCTCTGGTAGTCCTTTAGGTGAAGGTTTAAATACAAAGACAAAATGCTACTGATGATCTATTGAATTATACAGGTTACTATGCATAAAAAAGGACTTAAAAATCCAAGCTCACGTGTTGGAATAAAAGATTTATCGGGCCAAGAATTTCCTAAAGAACTACACAGATAGTGTAGATTAGAAAGGAGACATTATAAGTAGTTTGGAAGATATCCAAGGTATAAGTATGAATAGGAAAGATATGCTTAGGACTATATGGAAACTTGATCTTCTGAACCAGTTCCCAGGTGCTATTTTAATTCCATATGGTGCACAATGATTTTGTAAAATACATTAAAGCAGTGTCATGTGATTTGGAAAAGCAAGTCGTTGCATAGCTTAAACATTAGGCCTTAGTCCCTTTCCATTTCAAACTATTCCTCCCCTTTGACTAGAATCAGATGATTCTGCATGACCTGGATCAGCCTCTCATTGTCATAGTAGTCATGACTGAGATGAGACCAGAGCCTTCTGAAAGCAAGGTGAAAACCATTAGCAAATTGCATAAAGGGCTGCTTAGAAATTATTTTCTATAGGCACCAACCTACTCACATTTTTTCTTTCATCAAGTTACTGGGGTAGCCCTCACCAGACAGAGGAAAGGAACAGATAAAGTTTACATCCTTAAGGCAGCCTTTGTGTTTTGGAAGCTGGATGTAACTCTTTTCTTTCCAAAGAAATATCACCCGTGTTCATCTTGCCCCCCGGAAAAGCCATGTTTTCTCAAAAACATTGCTTTCTCCATGCTCTCTGGCTCTGGATTAGTGTATTGCTTATTAGTTTCATTGTAGGGCCTAGAAATAAAGTCTTCCCTTTGCTTAGACTGCTCTGGAGCCTCGGCAGGCTGATACACTGAGAATCTATAACCCTGGTGTGTGCACCAAGGCTGTTTGGCAGCAATCCAGGCAGCCTTTATGTCTTGTCCTAAGGGGAAATGCATTCTTGCTGCCTTTTTCTTCCTGACATATGGGGCACCATCTCAGGAAAGCTATACGTAAGATCTAGTTTGAAAGCAGTAGCATTTACCACTAACCTGTACTGTATTTATTACAGGCCAAGTGGGAGCAGATTGGAAAATCATCTGCCATAGAGACATACACCCATACTTAAAAGAAAATAAGAAAAAAAAAAATTGTGACAGACAATCTGTTAATACACCGTTCAATACAAAGAAATAAATTCAGTGCAAATAATTAAGGGATGAGCTCTTTCCTCTTTAAAAGTACAGTGATTTTGTTTACACTGTGGTGCTGGTATGAAGTATGTGAATGACAGCTCTGGCAGGGAAAGTGTGAAAGAAATAAGGCTGTTTAGGTTTGGTGTTAGTCTTGCATTAAAATAGACAGGACTCATATAGGTGGGCATAGCACTGAGTCTTAGAAAAAAACATCGCTAGTTCTAATCAATAACACAAATAAGAGGACTTCCTTTAATTCTGACTTGATGGAATTCTCTTAAATGAATGTAAACCTTAGCCTATTAAACTTTAGTCTAACATTATAGTGAATGGATAGCACTTAAGTTACATTTTGAAGAGGCAAAGTGCTGTGAAGCATTGATCACACAGCAAAAAAGATGTTATTGAGTATTTAAAAAGACTATGGTAGTTTTACCTGGGAGCAGAAGGACTGCATCAGTCTCCTAGCTCTTGGTTTTGGCATGGGGAAATTGAAGCCCTGAATGGAGGTATCCATTAAGTTAATTATTCTGTTTTTTTCAAAATAGTTAGAAAGACCAGTAACAGAAATAGTTCTGCAACAACCCCCTCAATTTTTACATATTTTTTGTCATCCACTGATTTCAATTTTTCCGTTTTGCCAGACTTACTTTTTCTATGGTGCCACTCTTACTTTAATTACACTTCCACTGCATGCAATTAGCTTTGCAGAGAACTCAAGTGCCCCAGCACTGGTACATTTAAAGATAGATAAAGTTAGGTAAAATAAGAGCATCAGAAGGACTACATCCTGATGACTTTTGTTATTACTTTGGAATTCATATGGTTGCAATTTTTAGCTGCAGCTGGTTTTCACAGTCTGGTTTAAAATCCATCAAAAAGGACCAGAAACATTCTGAAATAATTTTGACCTTACCCAGCTCCCTCCAGATGTGTTGCTATAAAATAATCATACCTCTAAAGATGGGTCTTTTGATCTTTATAGGATCAGATAAATACTGTATATTTATATACTATCTAACATAGTATATTTCATCTTCTTCCAGTATCACAAACTACAACTGAACTTTTTCTGGTGAAGTACTATGTTTCTGCAACACTTCCAGATGAAATAGGTTTCACAGCTTTATTTTTGATTTATATTTTTTTCCAAATAAAGCTATATTTAGGGTTTTTAAATGAAGAAGACTCTAACCTGTGTAGGCAGACAACTTCCACTGTTAAGGTCTTTTGAGTTATATTGCTTTAAAAAAACCAAAAAACAAACAAACAAAAAAACCAAAAAAAAACCCCCCAAAATTCAATAAACTCTAGGAGAGAAAAGTCAAATATAAAATAGTGGGGATCATACCCAACATACAGGCTTCTTCCAGTTTGTAAAAGACAGTATAGATGGGCGTTTAAGTGTAAAAACGTATGTTCAACATACTTAACACAATATTTTTACCCTACATACTATAAATTTGGTCCAAGTTAGACAAATCAGTATTAGATTTAGGATGCTGCCAAATCAGAGGTTTATTCCACATATAACAACAGTACAAGACATAAAATCAAGTACAAGATTTCCCTGCTCAGAGCCAGACACCCTATTAGTTAACCTACAGATGCATTTCTTCTCTGCAAGTACACTGTTGGATTTATCCCCAATAAAGCATTTGTATGAATCATACAATAGTGATGGGTTATGTGGATGTGAAAGGATGTATCATTTTCCCATCTGCAACTTCAGTTTGTGTTGCTCTCTCTATTGATTTGGAAATAAACCCCCTTCCTGTTTTGCTCTAATTGGCTGCTCTCTTCCAGTTCCTTGATCTGCCAGGGTTGCCCAATTCCCTCTTTTCAGCTGCAGCTCCTGGATGGCCCCTCTGAGCCTTTGCTCCCTGCCTGCAATGAGTCTGTGGCATTACCCAGCTCAGATGGCACAGTCAGATCTGGGGCATCCAGTATTGCCTGGTTATGAACCTGCTTCACTGCAGTTAGAACAAGTAAACCATATATTTACTTATTTACTTCTTTGTTTGTTAGGATTTTTTTTTTTAATTATTTTAATGGATTAGCTGCCTCTTGCTTTCAACACCTATGTTGCATGTCAGGATTAACATGAGTGCACTCCTCAGTATGTTACTTTCACACCTTTGTGCTTCCAGAAACTCAGCTGTTTTTTCTCACTATAACTGAGGTTCAGGTAGCTAAGAGGGCACCTATGCTTGTCAATGCCTTGCATGTAGAAGTAAATGAATTATTTAAACCTTATCCATTTGCAGCAGTGCTGCATAAGTATAAAACTCTGACCATAACTTCTGTGAAGTTGTGCCAGTAGCTTTAGGCATCTGTGAAGTACTTGTGGAGCATATACCTATAAAAGTCATTTGCACATTTAAAAATTTACTATAGTTTATAAGCCACTGGATATTTCAGTGCTTTATTCTGTGTTTCAAAGGACAATTCATAAAAAGTATTTGCGTATATTTCTCAGCTAATTTTAAAATCAATGGTCTTAAACAGAAACATTGAAAGTGTATTAAATTGCAGAATGTTCTGCTTCAGAAAGAACCCCCCAAACATGTATACTTCATCTGTATTCAGCAATCCATTTAAACATACCAAGGCTCCACTGCAACTTCAAGACATACTTAAGTGGCCTGCCAAATAGCAATGAACTTAAACAAATGCTTAAAGTAAAGTGCTTTGTTGAAACAGAATTCAGTGATGCAATTCTCAGTCTGTAAATGATTAAATAGATGTAGGTGAAACTGTAAAGTCTGGACTTCAGCACCCTTAGTAATAGTCTTCGAAAACTTCTCTGGTGGGGAATTAACAATAGTTAAAAGCATTTATGCTATCTTTTCACAAAGTTACACAGTTCAGTTACATTTAGGTACAAAAATGGTATTTTAAAAAGCATCTGTGGAAACAGACACGAGACTAAGTTTTGTATGAAACAAAAAGAAAATTATTTTTAAAATACAACTTCCATAGCATATGAGCATGTGAAGCCTTATATCCTGCCCTGAATGGGCAATTGGAATAAGTGGTACAACATCTGACCTCTTGAAGCTATGAGTTTAGGGTCTAGGTCCTATTTTAAAGCAGGTCTGATTGGATTATTGCTGTGGTCTCCATTAGCCTTAAAAAGCTGAGGGGTAAAAAGTGTGAAATACGTTCTATATATGACTTGCTAAAGCATTTGGATCATACCGTATGACAAATTGCTTTATGCTAAAGCTTATGGACTACATATAAAATATCAAGATGCAAAACACATGCCATTGGTTAATTCAACCTAGGGAATATTTGCTGGATAGTTTGTGTGGAAAAAATAAGTGATAAATCTCAAGGAGAAGGGTTATTTTCTTTTTAAAGCTTCTTAATGGAGTATGCCCTGCTCCCAAAGGTAATGACTCATTATCAGACCTTCTCCTGACAAAGAATAGTTAATTGTTAATTGTCACTCTAAAATATACTCTGTTGTTTATATATTTCTGATTAGAATCTGATTGCACTTCCTTTGGGTAAACATGTAATGCTAGCACCAATATTAATCCATGAAATTCGAAAAGAGCTAATTACCCAAAACTTAGACTAATTGTCAGCATAATGGACAGACAAGGTAGCTTTGAAGTAAGAAGCATTAAGAGACACTGCCAGTTGTTCAAAGATGGCTAGTTGGATATGTAGATAGCCATGATTTCATTAGCATATACTGGGCAGAAAGCCACCCTGGTTAAAAAAACAGAAATGCAGGAATGAGAGAATAGGAAATCAATTTATAAAGACTCAGGTGGGAAACAAAGAAATTAATGACAGGGATTAAAAGTAACAAGATGATTAAAAAAGCCTACTTGCTGGAGTACTAGCAGGCAACTGGATTAAATGTGGTAAAAGGGAACTTTTAATAAGCATTAGAGAAAAAGAAAGGAACAATCCTATGTCAAGTATACTTGAAGCACGGTAGGTAAACAGAACAAGAGATTTCTGTTTGGTATTTGGAGCAAAGGAATTACATATCCATGTGAGAAAGAGGCAAAAAGAATTACCACCTTCAAGAAAGCAAAGAGGCTGATATCTGTTCAAATTAAACTTCAGTTCTAACAGAGAACAGAGTACCTGTCTTCAGCTGCTAATAAGGCATTTCCCTCTGTCATGGTGATTCCAGAAGAGCATTATCAAAACTGCATCAGTTTTGAAAAGCTTGAAAGAACCTATTGAATAATTAGTGATGTCATTCACAAACACAGCAAATAGATTGCTAATGTGTGATCTTATTAGCAAAAATCAGATATTAAAATATTAATTAAGATTAGTCCACATGTCATCCCAGAAGTTAAATCATGCTACTGTTCTTTTGCTGGGGGAGGTTTCTGTGCTTCTTTGCTTGCTTTGAGAACTTTGTAATTCTAAGTGCTGAAGATGACTGTGTTCACATAATAGCCATTGATTTCTTCAAAGCTTTTTAGTCAATACCACAATAACACTTTGATTTAAAAGAACTTCCATTATATGAAATTACCATTACATGGATTTAAAACTGACTCACTGGTTGATCTCCAGATGTCACTGTTAATGAAAAGAAATAAATGAATAAATTTATTGTGATGAGGGTTTTTCCCCAGACATTGATTTTTTTGCCTAATTTTATCAGTGATATAGACAACATAAAGTATAATAGTAAAGTTTGCAGATGATAGTAAATATTGGAGAGCATGTATTACTTTTGCCAGTGGGGCTAAATAATCTCATTGAGAGTCACAAGAAAAAGGCAAATTAGAAAGGCCAAATGCAATGTATTACATATAGTAACACTAGCTACATCTACAGGGTCAGAGTCTTGGGATCGGAAAAGATTTTTACAATGTAAGGTTTCAGAAATACAGTGTGTGTGTGGTTTTTCAAAGACTGAAGAGAATTAAACTGACTGACTGAAGAGAATTAAACTGACTAGGTATAGCAGTGAGGAAAAGAGAAAGCTCATGGCTGGCTTTTGAACCTGGATATCAAAGATACAATGCTATCCAGTGGCTGAAGATGTGAAGCTGGCCAAAATCAAACTTGAAATGGGAGATGGTGTGCTAGCAGCAAACAGAACTGTTGGAATAGGTTATTGGGGCAGGTGGAGGACTCACACTCACTGAGTGGGTGAAAACCCAACTAAGAATTCTTCTCCACAGAGTACTGATAGACCATTGTGCATTAGTTTTTGTTTTCTTTAGGTGTGGTTTTCTTTTGCTTGAGGACGCTATGAGATTATACAAGTGCATGTAAACTGCACTGGGTGAGAGTTTGAGCTCAGCACTGGCAATTTGCATTGGTTCATACTGTTTAATGACTACCTAACACATGCCAGCTAACATGTTTTCAGACAGTACTGAGCACACAAACAAAAGCCACCATCCCCTAAGCACAGGGAATAACTCCTCTGCAGGTCTGCTGGAGGCTATGAGCACTGTATTGCCCTGAGCATGTACATTACATTTGCAGCTCTTCATTAAGACAATGAATGCATTAAAGTCTTCTATGTCTGGACTTTGGCTGCTTGGCTGTCACAGTAAGGAAAGGCTCCTCTCTGATATACAAAAGCCCAATTGTATTTTGTGTTTAGAGGGTTATCTCCCTCTGACACATCAGATGTGAATCTCTCCTAGAGCTGGAACATAGGTGGGAAAGCACTCGTATTCATATGAAGACCCTTCCTTCTCAGACACTTGTCTGCTATGGATTTTTCACACAGCAAATAAGGTATTAGAAAGTTCAACAAACTTAAAAATAGCTTGCTTCCAAGTCAGGGGGATCCTGCCCTCCTTTGAAGCGCGTCTTGGATGATCTTTGGATCATCTGGAGTCACTGCTGCAGATTGAAGAAGCAGCCAGACACCACTAAACCCTTGGTTTTTCCTGTTCTTTGAGCACAGCAGACAAAGCTGAGTCTGCTGCAGAACAAGATGGCTGCTGCTGTGACTGCTGAAGATAAGTAACACAGTCATTGGGCTGGCTCTGTGGCATTAGCTTGGGAAAATTTAATAGCATGTGGCATGTGGTGTCTGTAATCTGTTCATCCAGTCTGGCCTCAAGTGCTGAAATCATGGAAGTCTGGGGAACATCCTAATAAATGTATCATGAACGTATTTGAAGTATTATTTTCAAAACGCATCTGTAACAGATGGGGCAGATGCCCACATCATCATATGACAAATCTGATGCTGTATCCATGAAAATAGGCATTGCAAAACTTGCACAGAAGAAGCAGCTTGCAGACTTATTTCCTTAAATGACTGCATTTCACAAACTTTGGGTGAATTGTTTATGGAAACCTTATGATGTTCCAACACTAAGTAATAAGCAGTTTGTTCTATTAGTTTGCATTAACTCTAAGGTAAAGTTTCATGTGTTTTCTCAAAAAAAAAAAAAAAAAAAAAAAAAAAAAAAAAAAAAAGCTACTTAAAAAAAGAAAAGAACAAATAATGAGTTATAGCACTATCTATGAATCTTAATGGCTTCTGTATGTACATAGAGGTGCCCACATGTAGGAAAAATTCTTACTTAGCTGAATTATTCCATTCTTCAAAAAAAATAGGAGGAGTTAAAAAAATGATGGGAACTGACTTGACAGCCTTTGAAACAACAATAAAATCTCAACTTGTGTAGACAAGCATAACATCAGTGAAAGAATGCCAGCTTTCCCTAGTTGCATCATGAGAATATATGCAAACAAAAAATGGTCTTGTAAAGTTGCTTTTTATTGGTAGCCTTGAAAATTAAAAGTGAAAAAGAATTCATGTCTGAAGATAGAATTCTGCCATGACCCAAACCAGGTTGTTGAATTTTCTTGGTAGTTACTATAATTCAGTTAAAAGCAGGGCTTGTGCCAGTATAAGCTCAAGTTACTTCACTTCATGAAATTCCCAAACTGATTTGAGGCTCCAGAGGAGAGGGCTGAATAGCGTCTGAATTGCCTGTGCCACTTTTTTAGTATCATGTAAAAATGGAACGAATTCCTGGAATCCCAATGTTTGAAATTCACCTGCGGAGACACATGAGGGCACCACTGGGCGAGGGATGGCTGCTGGAGGAAAATCGATGCCTACGGGCACCTTCTGCACCCTACCTCATGTTACAGACCTGGACTTCAGGCAGGGGATACAGCACCCATCCCCAGAGCTGCAGCAAGGGAGTGCGGAGGGGAGACCAGAAAAATGGGTTATTTGACAGATTTGACAGATAGGCTTTAAATGTACCCAAAATTTCTGAGTATCGTTTTATTATTTTGAGAACTATGGATGGCCCTATTCATTAAGAGCAAGATACCTTGAGTCTTTGTGTTTATGTTCTTAGCAGAAAGCAATAATACAAATAAGCCAAAAATCCCCGCAAATATTAAACAGTTAATGGTATTTAACTTTGTCTTGCTTTCTCATAAGTATTCTGGACTGCACCTTTCAAAACAGGATAATATTGAGCAAGCCTAATTAAACTGATTTAGAAGTTATTTTTTTTAAAGTAAAATACAAAATTATTGAGTCACGTTCTAATATGGATAAGCAGCTTTGGAATATGTATTGATAAAACATTGTTACTGAAAAAATACTTTCTGTTGACAGAGTGTACCCAGGCTGAACAAGATGAGGGCAAATGCTGCGTAGGCTCTAAGGAAGGCACAAAATTCTTACTGGGAATAGCTGGTGAAGAAAGGGTGCTGTTAGCACTGACCCCCCATTCAAAGAGTCAACATGAAGTTGCCATTGCAACGAGAACAAATCTCATTAAGGGTGTATTAGCAAACATGCTACATGCAAGACAGTGTTAATGATTCTACTTTTTTCATTACTGATGAAGTTCAACTGGTCCGAAGTGTCCTATGGTGGATATTAGATTCAAGTGTTCTAAAGAGAGCCAGAAAAATGAGAAAAGTTTGGGAAAACATCATGATTTGAACAAATCAAGGATGGAAGGGGACATATATCTCATGATACCTTTAGAAGTATATGTACAAGAGCATCATAAACAGGATAACATGAGTTGTGCTCCACAATGGCGGGAGGAAGAGAGAGTTTAGTTGGATTCACTTGCAGTAAGAGGGGGTTTGTGCAAAACCATTTAATGGATGCCTAATGGATCTGCACTTCACTTGGGGTTTTTAAAAGCAAGGTAAAAAAACTGTGTTGGATTTGACCTGAAATATTTTTACTCCTGCTTCACTGGGAGCAGATGCCTAATAGAAGGCCTCAGGAGCTCCTGCATTTTATTGTATCAGCTTTATGCTAAAGTCCTACTGATGGAACATCTTGTCAATGCTTTTTTGTGTATTTAACATCTTTTCCAGTTCTACCTTCCCTAATTTAATGAATATTAAAAACCAACATGTCAAGAAAAAGTTTTACAGAGTCACTAATTTTCCTGCACAGAAACGTGATTCACCAACACCAAAACTGTCAACACGGAGAGAAGGAATGGGTAGGAGTGTTGTTGCTACTGCTGCTGGTCACCTGGGGACTGTCATCTTCAGCAAATTAAGCTGGAATAGCAGGAGCAAAATTTTTTTTCAATTTTTTTTCCCTTTTCAAAACCATTCTCTCCTCCTCCCAACTAGGGGAGTTTGTTTTGTACCTGGTGGCATCTTCAGATAGGGTCTGGCTGGTCTCTGTATTTATTCCATTTATTTTTTTCCCTTTCAAAGTAGAACAATATTAACATACTTTTTCTCATTGGTTATGTTCAAACACCTTTATCCAAAGGGTTGCCTTGAAAGAACTCGTTAGAACTGGTTCCAAATTAGCCTTAAAATAGTAATTCATCCCTCTGCTCATTACTTAAAAAAAATAAAAAATAAAAGATAAAAATAGTAGGATTTTCTTTTTCTCCCCTTTTCAACCTCTGATAGGCAAAGGTGCTTAAGTTGAAAGGCTCAATTTATTTCTGAAAATGAACACATTTTCCAGTACCAGAATTCTGAAAGTTACTGATTCTTGCAGAAGATCTCAAAGAGGCTAATGGAACCTAGCTGAAACTGAACTGCAGATACTTTCTGATTGATTCCCCTCTTCTCCTTTACATCATGATGCTGCAGCAGTTTAGATCCATGTGGAGTGGAGCAGCTGTGGCCTCACTCCTGACCATGCCTGACCATCTCCTCCTTGCCTGACCAAAAGAGCCAGCTCAGGGGTCTAAAACCGCCTGGAAACGAATTGTGGGGTTTGACAGAGGAGGCTTCAGCCCTTCCAGCAGATAGAACAGGGGTTACCTGAGATTATGGCAGGGCGAGGGGAATGCGGGGAGGGGGGGGGGGGGACACGCACGGCCGGGGTCGGCAGTGTCCCTGGGGTTCTGCCGAACCCCACTTTTTACTTCACCCGGCAGAGCAGTTTGAAGCAAACCTGGAATCATTGCAGCTCCTCCTTCCCTCTTCTGGCTGGGGATATTTCGTGAGGTTTAGGGCAAGGTGCCAAGCCTTGCTCCAGGGAGGGGGCCGGGGGGCACCGGCGGGCCTACCCGGGGGGCTGCGGGCGAGGGGAGGGAGCTCTTTTTTCGCCTGTGAACGGCACTTAAGGGGAAGAGAAACTGTTCACGAATTCGGGTCAAAATACGGCCCGAACGAGCTCCGGGGGGGGGGGGGGGGAACAAAACCGGTGGGCTCGTTTGCATCCACAGAATCGCCTACAGCACTGGTGACATTCCACAGCAATAAAAAGGAAGCGGAACAACACGCCTCAAACCCTCTATTTCGGCCTCTCAGATTCCCCCCCCTCCCTTCCCTCCCCCGCAGTTTTGCGGAGGAAACGCTCCAGCTTCTCCCCGGGGGACGGCCCGCAGCCCCGGCGGCGCCCGAACCCAGGCCCCCGCCGCGGGCCGGCGCGGGGGGCGGTGCGGGCTGCAGCGGGTTGGGAGGGCGGGTCCGGCCCGGCCCCGGGGCGGTACGGCGCGGTGTTCGGCCCAGGCAGGGAGGGGCCCGACCGACCGCCCCTACGCGAGCAGCCGCCGCCGTCGCGGCGGGAGAGGTGACAAGCCGCTGCTCGGAGCCGCCTCCGCACGGGTGGGAGAAGCGGGTGTCCCCGTCCCCCGTCCCCTCCCCTCCTCCCGCCCTCCCATCGCCCCTCCGGTCCCCGCTCCGAGGTAAGGCAGCCGTCTGTCTAAGCCCCGCGGGGCCACGGCGAGGGGACAGCGGGTCCTGGTGCTGGGGGAGACACTGCGGGGCTGGGCCGGGCCGGGCCGAGCCGCGGGGGAACGTTGCGGGTGAGCGGCAGCGGGAGTTGGGGTTTCTCCGCAGCCCCGGTAAGGAGTCGCGGCGGTGCCGGCGGCCCCGCGGGATCCTGGTGGTGGTGGTGGTGACGGGGAGCGCCCGGCCGAGCCGCTGCCTGGCCCGCCGCACCTGAGGGGACGGCGGCCGCCCCCCTGAGCCCCCCTCGGCCTCTCCTGCCCTCCTCCATCCGCAGCTGCCTTCCCCATCCCGGTACTTGTTGGGGTGCCTGCCTTTGCCGTCGCCGCTCCGTTCCCTTTCGCTTCCCTGGGGCGTGGGACGGGGTGAGGGGGGGGGGGGCACGGGGGGACGGGACTGCGGGCGCTGCTGCCTTCCCGCTGAGTCTGGGTCAGCGGTGAATTATGGTTTTGTTAAGTCAGCGTTTGGCACGGCGAGCTTGCGGGGAGCGGCGGCGAGCGGGAGTCGTAAGTTTTTTGTTACTTCGGGAAGAGGGAGAGGAAAAGGGCCCCCAAGCGGCTCCCTCCAAATCGCGCCTTCCACGCCCCCCCCCCCCCCCCCCAAAGCTCCCCCTCTTCCGTGCCCCCCACTACAGCGGCTGCCTCCGGGGGTGGTTGTGGTCAGCTGTGAATAACGCTGGGCGGATTTTGGGGAGAGATTTTGGGGGGGAGGGTAATTATCCCCCCGCAAAGGTGAGTGTGACACGAGGCTGAGTGTGACAGGAGGGGAAAAGCTGTCAGGAATTACAGTGTTTTTCTTACTGCTAGTTTTGTGAGGGAAGCCTACGTATTTATCCTTGTACGTACATATATGTGTGTTTATATATGCAGGGAAAATATACATGTATTTTCTTTGGTCCATGAGAACATTGCCTATGGGCTTCTGTTTCCAGATGTTTTGTTTTCTGTTTCTTTTAGGCGTATTTGCATTTCTGCTGGGAGGGGAACAGACCGCAGTAGTGTTGCTGAATATGTATTTGAACAGTAGCATGGAGCAACTTGTGTGCCTTTAATTCAGCTGCGGAGGATATCCATGTGGGATTAATATACTTAAGTGATCATGTCACACTGACGTATCTTGTTCAGACTTGTAGATTTTTAAAGCAGTGTGGACTTGTAGGTAGCAGCGGAAGTATAATTAATTTTAAGCATGTGACTTGGCCCAAAGCTTGTGATTTTAACGTGGTATTCATACCTTGGTAAATAGTCATAGATTTAGCCATCTGTCCTCTTTTTCCTTCATGTGTGCACATACCAGACTGCTTAAATGAAGACAGTACCTGTAGTAGCCTTTAAGGCTGAACATGTATTTAAAGTCCTCTGGGAAATGCTTTAGCACTATTGGCAAGGTTTAGTGGAAAACTTCTTATATATAGGTTTTTTGCATGTTCTGTTGTTTTGGTTGTTTTTTTTTTAATTTTTACTTTTTGTATTTCAAAAAGTTGCTTCAGCATCAGTGAGGCCAATTTGTACCTTGTATATGGCATTACTGCTGTTTGCTTACATCCAGTACAGCTGATACCACCACTGGGAGGCAGGTAATCCTTCCTGCTGTGGACAAGGCCTTTTTGTGTAGAGTCAACTTGACTTTTAAAGGATGTAGGAACCCTGGGTAGAGCCCTGCACTTTCTCTCCTGTGCTGAAGTGGCCAGAGGTGGTGGTGCCAGCTACTGTTGCTGGTTGGAGATCTTAGCAAAACAACTTCTGACACAAGCTGGAGCTCTGAGTTTGGGGCATGTGAGTCTTTGCCACTTGCTGTGATTGCTGGCATTTGCCATGGCTCATCTACATGCAAGTGAAATTTCGGCTAACGGGTGATTAGCACTAGTGCAAAAGTCTGTCTGTCTGTCCAAGGTAACTTGTAGGACAGTGGCTATAAAGCAATGTTTTTCTATAGCCAAAGAGATGGACTGTTTTGTTGTGGTAACTCTGCTATCACCACAGGAGTGGTACTCCTGCACTGTGCAGATAGGTGGGTGGACAACATGACGTGTGACCTTAGAATACTTTTTTGCTGTTTTACCACTTACGGCCCCTTTTCTTTTTTACCACATACGGCCCTTTCTTTTCCTGATTTTAGACATGAACAGACCTGTCAAAATCTCAAATCTTTGGCATTGGTATGTTTGAGATTGGGAATCTGAAATCTTCCTTCAAACATCATTTTCTTAAAGTTGACTTTTATAGAATAACAGTTGTCATAAGATTAAAAATAAAGCCTACTTGCTGCTAACACTTGGTGGGTGAAATTTTCATCTCTTCTACCGCAGATGCTCTGTGGTTCCTCTGCTGGTGGCAGAGCCCCTGGAATGGTAGTGAGCAGAACTAAACAGACTACTTTTTCTACTAATCTGGGGATTCTTAAACTGTGGTATACCTACCATTGCAAAAGTGGTGTGTGAATCCTGCCACTTGGTACATGAATCCTGGTATGTCACTGCCATCTTGGGAACCATCTTAGCCTTACTTTGTCTTGGGTTAAAAGCTAGGCTACAAGAAACTGGAAAAAAGTTCCCTTAAAAATTTTTCAGGAAGAAGTATGTTAAATTGGTATGCCCATTGCTGCCAGTTGGTGTTAGACATTTTTGCATCCTCTAGGTAACTCTTGGAATCTCAGCAACTCTGTATGATTATTTTACTCCTTAAGCTGATGAGTAAAATTATACAGCCTGATTTATTTAGGTTTGGCATGCTCTCACTGAAATTTATGCCATGCTAGTTGAATGGACAGTCTGCTTGCTTATATTGCCTTTCCCCCCTCTTCCTCCTCTAAACAGGCCCTCACAGGTCTTACTGTGGTTCTAATGGAAGGTTTCAGAATTTGGTCCAGCCTGCCAACAGTAACAGAAATAAGGATCCGTGAACCATATTAAACCTGTTCTTGAAGAAGGTGTTTTCATACTGTCAGTTATCTGGGTAGAAATCTCACTTCAGATTGTTCCAGTCAGTCCTACAATCACATTTACTGCTCTTCTATAAGTTTTTTTGGGTTTTTTTTGTTTTTTTTTTTTTTTTTTAGGGCTGTTAGCTATCTGGGACTGAAGTACTCTAAATAGATGTGAACACACCAGCTTCATCTTCGCAGAATTACAAAGTAACCTGATTGGCTTCCAGATCTCACTATATCTTTGTTCATGTCCCTTTATCCTAATTCATACTCTGTCTACTTATTACTCCTTTCCAGCTGTCTTTTACCAATTGAATCTTTGCTGGATCCCTTTTTCCCAGATGAATTTTTATTTGTTTTCTCAGGTGAATCCAAGAAATAAAATGCCTGATGGAATTTTATTCCCTCCTCCCTTACCTTCCTTTAGTGTTCTCCCACGTTCGTTTGCAACTTGATGTAAGTAGAGCTAGTTAGAAAGTGCTCATTAAAATGTCATTAAAGTAAAGGTCAGAGTGTTGATCAAAAACGCTTTTCAGTTTCAAGTCACTCTTTTTTGTTGAATAAACCTTTAAAAACAATAAAAAAATCACCTTCTTCTCTACTGCTGATATTTCCCCAGTGCTTTTTGCTGTCTTGGTCATTATGGTTGGATTATTTGTAATAACTGAGTTTGACACAATCAATTCACTTACAGCTTCGGAGAAACACAATAGCAAAAGACTCAACTAAATTTGGAATAAAAATGTATCCAGTATGATTTTTATTTGGAATAAAAATGTAGCCAGGTCTTCTTCAGAGACCTTAAAATGTTGATATCTCAACAGTGTATCCTGAGTTTCATCTGCACACTGAAATGTTTGGTTCACATCGGATGAATGATGAAAACTGTGACTGTCAGGGGCCATTCCTCTGCAGAGCCTGAGATAGTCCTTTGGCTGCCCAGAGCTGGGGCCACAGATGCTGGGTAGGTGTTTGAGCACTAGGGGGGATACAGCCTGGAAAATGGGAGGATGATGATGGTATGCAACTGTATTACTGGGGAAAGTCATACCAGGTTCTGGAGTAACCACAGTTCCTAGCCTGGAAGGCTTCCTGACCTGCCTAGGGGGTTCTGAAGGTACAGTTCACTCTTTCCCTAGCTAGAGCTGAGACAGCAACACTGTCATTGAGTAATGTTTCAGTATGAAAGTATAATGTCAGTGTAAAGTCCAGAAATACTTCTGACCTCTGACCAGCTGGGATCATGTATCTTAAAGCGACAATACCACAGTCTGTGGTTGCAAACCCCTGATAGTGTTTTTTCCTCTGCTCACCACCAAATTCTAGGTTTAGGTTTAACTTCAGCCACTCAGCTTTGTTTTGATAGTGCTGCAGCTGTTTGTGATGGAATTAAAATAGGTCTGTTGTGTCTCCACATTGAGAGAAGTTGAGACTGCTTCACCTGGTGATTTGACACTGATGTTAGAAAGTAATGTAGAGTGAATTGAGCTTTGTAGGTCTCTACAGGGGAAGGATTGAGTGGTAGGATAGCAGCTTCCCACTGCTACTAGGTTGTACTGCTGCTTGGTTCCCTGTTGGTATTTGTTTATCCTGGAAGGCCTCAGGCTGTTCAACATATTTTTATGGGCCTTGATGAGGTGTCCCTGCCACCCTGATGGTATCGAAAAGGAGGTCTGGAAGGCTGAATTTACAGGTATCAGAGAAAAATACAAATATGTGTTTTAAGGTACAGAGTTGTCTCAATGTACTCAACTTGGGTTGTGTAAGCTGGATGTTGGTGCGTTCTTCTTAACTGGAAGGGCTTTCCAAGGGCACAAGGTTTTCATGAAAGAGAGCGTTTGCTTGGAGTGCTCCAGATCTATATGGATATTGTAAGCTCTGAGAACTGAAGGCCTTAGCATAGCCTCTGATATATTAATTATTTTGACCTTTATTTTCCATTCTCAAATATGGAATATCTGTCCTGTGTATGTGTATGAGACGTGAAAATGCTGAGGTAATTTTGAGCTGTCTTAGTGGAGCAGTGGTTGTTGGGAGCTTGACTGTGCTTTAGATTGTTGCTAGTGGTACCAGTTGGTTGTTCCCTGAGCCCTCAAGGCTCTTGCCCTGGTGACTGTTTGTGACCTGGAGAAGATCTTGGAGTTTCATAGTCTTTGCTCCACTGAGGCTTTCTCTAGTTCCTGGGAAACTGGATGTTCTTTTATTTTAATGAGGCGATAGTCTTTCCAAAACAACAATACTGTTGTGATATCCCTAATCTTTAACTTCTTTGTCAAGGGCCAGGTCTAAAATACAACCAATTCCACAGGTTGGACCAGAGGTGACCATTGAAGATATCAAGGGAACTATGAAGAAACTGGCTTTTCATACAGAACATCATGAGTCTGGGGACTTGTGCGTGTTTAACCTTGTCAGTATGTTTGTTGAAACAAACAACATCATTCTACAACATTTTGCTACCTTCCCTTTAAAAGATGTTAGTGTTAGCCTTGCTAAAGCCATTTGTTTATTGTAGTCTTTAAGAGAGTTTATCTTATCTTTAGCTTTTCAGATTAATCAAATCTAATAAAGATGTCTTAGTAGCAGCACTGTAGATTTCATGTTTGAAGAACAGGTGAAAAAAGTGCTTCTTGATGTCTGCTTGTGCTTGAGTTTTTGACTCTGTATCAGGGAGGGGCAGGGGGGCAAGCAGGAAAGAGATGGGATTTAGATCTCATCCAGACAGCCTTGGGTGATGCAATGCCTATCAGGTATTTCACTCTTGAGATTGTGTATTGCCTGTTGGCAGTTAGAGATAGGTCTCATGTTACTCAATTCATTCACTTAATTTCATAATGCTTTATGCTCTTTGCATCCTGTTGTGTGGTGGAGCTTATTTCTCCTGCTACTTGCAGCTTTTAGAAGCTTTTTTTATCCCGATTCCTTGAATAGCCCATTCCAGATGAGGTGGGCTGTGGCATTTGGATTGCTGAGTGCCACTGGAGAGGCATGGACACACTCTGATACTTTCTGGATGTTCAAGCTAGTGCTGGACCTGGATGTGCATCCTATGGGAGCAGTGGAGAGTGTGGGCAGGAAGGGTGAGGGTGTGATAGCTGTAATGGTAAGATTAGGGCACGTTCCAGCAGAAGGAGGTGATGGTGGTGGCTTTGGTCAGTCATTTTCCTGAAATAACCTGTCCCCACTGCTATGAATTAGAGGAAGGGGGAAGAAAAATCAATACTCTTTCTGAGCTATAATGAGGCCTCTTGACTAATAGTGTGGCAATAAGTGGAGGCCCGGGGTTGGGTGGAGCTCAATATTCCTCCCTGATGAAGCAGCAGAGAGGTTTGGTTGTCTGAATTGTGGCAACAGCCTTAGGGCAGACAGGGGGAGTATTACAGCGTTGTTCTTGCTTTCTAGAAAGCTGACTTTATTCTTCTTTACAAGTTTCAAAGATGATTGAAGCATTTTTTTCTTACCCGATACCAGCAGTGCCAAAACTGCTAGAGCTGGTCCCTGCTGTCTCTGACTCCCTGGTGGAGGAGGGAAAAGGGGGAAAATGTTGGTTTATGTAGAACTCCACTCACAAGGCTTTTGGGTTTGGGACAATTGGTTTTCTAAACAGGAGGAATGGTTGAAAGTGGTGTAAGTCTACTTTGCTTACTTCAGTGGGTTTTTGTCAGTGTTCACAGTTATTTGTTGCTTTCTGCATAATAGATTGAAAATAAGGAAAAGAATGAGTGGGATATCCATAAAGGGTCATTTTTTTTGTTGTTTTTGTGGAAATGCCAATACAAGCATTTATGAAGTTACATCATCTCAGAAAAAGAAGTCTTCGAAGATAACTATAATTGGAAGCTACTGTATCAGTTTTGGGGGTTTTTTTAAGTACCTCTGAGGAGCTCTACTAGAAAGTAATCCCTGGTGACTTCATTTTTGTTATTAGGTGTCTTGGTCATAGATATCTTTGTAAAACGTTAGTGCATTCAATATACAAAATGTCCAAGAGGATCAAAATAATAAGGTCTTAAATTCTGCGCACCTTTCAGTGCAGGATCCAGAGCTTTCAACCTATTCCTTCTGTCAACAGTTCAGAGAATCTACAGAAGTAAATGCAAAACATCTGAGTGCTATTCCCTCTGCCAGCAGTGAAAGGAAGAGATACAGATAGAAGTCTCTCTAGTTCATTCATTGGGAACTGAGCACATGGTCACTGCTTATGTTAAAAGCAGTATTTCTGCCTCAGATAAAATCCTGTTGCTGTGTCTAGATCCAGTGAAGAGCTACTATTATGAATTGGGGTCTAGGTTGAGGAAGCTGGGCTGCTTTAGTTGGATGAAAAGGAAAACAAAGGGTGATCCAGTAGCTGTTTACAGCTGGTAGGGGATGGTTATGAAGGTAACAGTGCCAAACTCTATTAGTAGTGCCAGATGGCAGCAAGGAACAGTAACAACAAATTGGTGCTTTGGAAATTCATGTGAGGTGTTGGGAAAAGCTTGTTACTAGGACCGTAGTGCAGTAGTGCATAAGATCATCCAGAGAAGTCACAATCTATCCTCAGGGGTGATGCCACAGCTGACCTGATCTGCTGTTGGTGAGTGATGGTCTTGGTTTGAGTCAGAGACTGGGATGGGTAATTCACTGAGGTTTCTTTCAACCAAAATTTGTAGGAAACTGGCTCAGATTCCCCCCCACATTTAGAATTTTTTTAGGCAACTTTGAACTGAACTGACCAGCCCCTATGGGATGCTTAGTGGTAAACTTAATTTCATTTCCTCATTTCAGCATAAATTTCACACATATGATAATAATAAGTTCACACAAATAATGCTTCAGTGACCAGTATTGTTGGCCTAAGTATTTATGACTTGAGGAGCTGCAGGTTAATTTTGTCAACAGGTTTCGTTTGGTCTCATCCGACCCAGAGGGAAAGGGCAGAACATTTTTCTGATTAATACTGCCTAAACAGGCCAACCTCTCCTTACAGACCTACTGAAAATGGCTTCAGGGAAGAGGTGGCATTACAGTTGCCAAGGGGGCAAGTGGACTGCAGTGAAGTTTGCCTTATGATCTTAAATTCATAAGGCATATACACACGCTCTCTCTCTCTCTCGCTCTCTCTCTCTGTGTATATATATATATATGACTATAAATGATCTGTGTAACCTTCATCTTGCACTTTTCCTCTGCAGTCCCCTTTGTCTAGTACTACCTACAAGTAAGCCAAAGGCAGCAGGCAGGATGCCTTCTAATCTTGTTTTGGATCTACAAATACGTAGATAGTGTGAATATTTTATCTTGATTGGAGTTGGTATGAAGGGAAATAGCCAAATCAATGGCTTTGTCTATTTTATAACAGTCTTTGTTTTGATGGGGAGAGTCAGAAGAAAATATAGAAGAGGTAAAATATACTGTATTAGCTACGTGCTTCCCCCCTTGCAGACTTTTCACTATGAATAACCTCTTCATTCTCTCTCTGGACTGAATTCACACATTCACAAGAATGTGTGAATTTTTATTATTTTTTAAGACATTCTTTCTGTAACTTACTTCATTTTTGAGGTGGCAGGGTTAAGTCCTGACATGACCTGCTTGAAACATGCTGTCGTCAGAGATTAGGCTTTTGGATGCCCTTTTATCCTACACCTAGTGCTTCTGATAGAAGACGTTTCTTGCCCTTCAGTACTCCTACTTCTTTGCTTATTTTCCCTGAGTGAAAAAAAAAATGGTTTCTTCCTGTTTATGCAGATACTTATTTTTTTGTTTCTGTTACATGACATTGGGAAAAAGGAAAATTTCATGATCATGTGCTTAGTATTACACAGCAGAATAATTAGGGAAGGATCCACATGTAGTGTTTAAAAACATTAGATGAATAAAAGTATTCCTGGCACTTCACAGTAATCAGAGAGCAAGCTGAAACAAAACAACCTTTTTTGAGGTGAAAATGGAAGTTTGGTGCAACACTTAGGACTGTACAATGCGTGTAAGTCTGATGTTTAAATAAAAGCTTGTCTGTGTGAACACAAACTGACTTCACAAAACAGAGCTGCCTGCTACCCAAAAGGGTAGTTGCTTGCCAGCAGTTCACTTGGCTTGGCTTTCTCCTACCTGCCATCCATACTTCACAGAAAGAAATAAAACCCTGTACTTACATAGTCCAGGCCTTCCCTCCTTGCCAAAGTAATGCTTTGTTAATTACATGGAAGCCTTTGCTCTTACATGTGCAGGTTATTAATTGCTGTAAAAAGGTGAGGGATTGAATACTACTCTGACTGATTTTAAAAACCCCAAATTATCCAATTGGCTCTCATTTTCTGTGAAGTCTCCTGGAGCCTATTTTCTCTGCTTACAGTACAGATTGCTTGCTGATTTTGCTCTATGTCCCTAAGCATCTACCCTACAGGCTCAGACTGTCAAGTGGCAGCTTGTAGGGAAATGGGAGCAAGCATCACCTGCTAAATAGCAATGGTATGCTATACACCAGTATTGCACTAGTGTGCAAAAAACAATAGGATAATTTTAGTGGACTGGAAAGAGTGAGTTGAATTATTTTCGTGGTGATTGAAGATGTGAAAATTTGAAATGTAGCTCAGTTTCAGTGGCATATTTTTCTCTTTGGGTTTTTAATGGAGTAATAAAAGAGAGCTTTTGGGTTTAAAGGGTAATTAGAGTCCTCATTACATCACTGGTTGGAAGATTTATTATTTGCAGCCATTGCTTGCATTAGATGTAGGATCTGGGATACACTAGAGGGTGATAACTGAAGCTTTGTAGAAGATTAAAAAATACTTTGTTTACTTGCAGAAAACATAATTGGAATACTTCTCTCCTGTAGTTATGTGAAGTATTACTTCTGGTAATTTAGGAACTTCTTAGAGGGCAAATCTTGCTCCCTTGTCTTTCCAGCAGGATGCCTATAATGGAAAGATAGCAAATTCTGAGGATAAGGGGCAGACATTTAGTATATGTGTCCTCCACCTATGCTTTCTGCAACAGAAGAGGGTTTTCCTATGCCCACATGGCTTTCTGGCTGAGGTTAGTATGTTCTCTGACAAGGTGATTTATCAAATGATTTCCTCCTGTTGTGGGTTTCAATAGGAGCTACGCTAAATCTGAGGCCAGAACAATAGCTATGGAGGAAATTAGTCATGAAGGGATCTGAGGAGGAAGGAGCATGTTTTTATCAGCAGTGGAAGAACTTCCCAATGCACAGGGGTCTCACTAAAGATAATTTAGGCATTAGTGAGTAGTGGAGGTCTACACCTTTGCATTGTTTACAACTGGATATTAAAGACCAAAGGGCACAGCCCGTGCTTTCCTCTTAATTTGTCACATTTGGAAAGTATTCTTTATAACAGCATGGATTCAGAATGCATTTTTATGAAGACTTAAGCATTTGGTGTTTATTTCAGAGAGGCTTGGGAGATTTCTGTCAGGCAATTCCCTGGTTGTGGTGGATGCTGTACAAAACAGAGGGACATGAAGTGAGTTAGCAAAGAGGAGGATTTATCTTGCATTTGTGATATATGCTGCTGGCTTGAATAGTGCTTGTGCTTTTACCCTCTGATTCCTTGTGATTCATAAAGCATCTATTCTAAGCAGGGTTTCTTGGAAGAGAAAGGGTTTTTGAAGAGAAAGAGTTTCTGTTTTGTATGTAAACCTTTTACCTTCTGCTACAAGTGTTTGGAAGATAAGTGTGGAGGAAATGGTTTACTTTTTTAGACAGGTACAGGTAGCTAAATAGATGGTACCTAAAATGACACTAGACCACTTTCTAGCTAGGACATCTGCACAGGACTGGCAGATAAAAGCAAGGGCAAACCAGTAACCCAGTCTTTCCAGCAGTGGCCTCCGGAAGCCAACAGGAATTTCCTAAGGCATCTAAGAAGGCACTGCATATCTGGGTTTGGATGTTGAAAATGTAGATGTTAATATTTTAATACTTCTGTGATTTGACATTTCAGATCAGCAAACTGCAAACAACTTTTGTTGTTGGGTTGGTTTTGTTTGGTTGGTTCGTTTTTTTGGGAGCTGTCATGAAGAAAACTGGGATCACTTTCCTGAAATAACTTTTGCATAAGTCTGTGTTCCACGAGTAAGGCGATATTTGACCCTGTGTTTTACCTAGCTTATTATTTTGTCTGTTCATATTACCTAGTTTATATCAACAGAGTTGGCAAAATATTGGTTGTTTCAACAATCTTCCTTCACCCCAAAAATGCCAAAAGAAAATCAGGAGGAAGATCCTAGTCCAGCTCCTCTTAGGTTAATTTGGTGTCAGTCAGTTGTTCCGAGGAAGAAGGCGTGAGTGAGTGCAGTGATTGATGTTCAGTCAGGGGCAAAAAAACTCTGGAACATGTTCAGCATAGCTTAGAGAACAAGCTTATGTCGATTATATAGCAGCATAGCTGGAACACTCTTATAGCAAGCTGAGGATTTGCACTGAAGCTGTAACTTTACATTGTCAAAATGCACATGTTCTTTAGCTGTATGTTAATATCTTTAAGTTATTTTAAATTCTTTGAAAATCAAAAGTGCTTTCCAGTGCTTGAATCTTAGGCGTCTCAAGTTTAGATATTTATGTTCCTAATAAAGCTTCTTCTGTAGTAAGTTTTTTCATCTCTTACATGTTTAATGACGGGCGTGATAGAAGGAGCCTAAGGGTGACCATCTTGGATAACCAATAGAGAAACACAAATGTTTTTAGGATATGATGGAATCTTTTAGACTAGCTGCTTTGGAATCGGATGAATCACAGCCCACAAATGCCTATTTCTCTTCAGTGACTATAAAGAGAGAGGAGGAGTGGAGTGAGTCAGTGAGATGAGCTTGTTTATATTTGGTCAAACATATTTCAAGCTAAGTGCATAAGGCTAAAATCCAGAGGCAGCTCAGGTCTCCATGGTACCTAGGACATGTTTCTCAAATGTTCAGCTGCAAAGCTGGGTTGGAGTATACTGCATGCACCTCTCCTCTGTCTGATGCCTTCATCACCCTTTCCAACTGGAACTACCCTGTGAAGGACGGTGCACGTGTACTCTGTTTTCATCCTGATGGGGAACCGGTGTCATCCCAAGATAAAGTCAGGATGCAGACCGGATACATGTTTGGAGCCACATGTTTGTATCTCACAATTAAGACATGGCTTAAATTCCTTTTGCAAGCAGCAGAAGGAGAGAGGGGACTCGGAAGGCCCCCAGAAGCCACCTTAATTTTGGTAAGATCAAGTCCTAACATGTAACTTGAGTATACACTTGTTTCTGTGGTGTCTATTGATTTCACATTTCTATCAGCATATCTGGTGAAGGTGGAATTGTCTGTTTTCATGTCTATGCACAATCAATCTCCAATTTTCCTATGTTAGTTAGGTGTTGGGATATCTGGGTGCTCAGAAGTAAAAACAATTGAAATCTTGGACTTAAAGTTCTTCCGATAAGCATGTTTTTAAAACCAAAATTAGACCTAGCAGTGTCCTTTTGGAACAGTGTGCCTGATTCCAGCTGTAAGTTGAATTTTGACATTACTTAGTTTTTGTAATTCATTACTATTTCTACCATCACTCGAACCCCAGCAGAGAGAGAGTTATTTTGCAAGGACTGGCATTAGTGGTATCATGCATGAACAGGTCTAGGTAGCTAGTTTTAAAATCTTGGCAACTGCCTTCACTTTTCTTTATGCTGTCATTCAGACCATAGCTACCAAGGTTGAATTTTGCTGGTTGTAGCAGTTGTGGGAAGTTACTAAGGGAAGAGTCTATTACTGACAAAAGAAATAGTTTTGAAGTTTTTCTTGTCGTTGCTGAACTTACTAAAATATCACTGTTGCCATCCATGCAAGGCTCAAAATCATCTTTCTGCTGTACTGAATGCCATGTAAGTTGCTTGGTGTTTTCAGTGTTACTGTTCCATGTATTTCATGCTTCTTGCAAAACTCTCTTTTGAGAAGTGGTGTTGTTTCCAGGATTAGACCTAATTGCCATGATTCAAGAGTGAAGAAGGAAAAACAACTGTGTGAGTTCTGTGTGTTCCAGTTCACCTCTTTATTGCTTCCAAATTAGTCTCTGCTTTTCTCTCAAAGTTATATCTACACCCTTCAGAAAATTGTGTGTAATCATCACTTTTAGCAGCGTTTTATTTCTATTTTTGTTCATTAATTTAGGAGCATGTCAAGCAGAGAAGGTGGCATTTTCTGAGTTGGGACTTTAACTTTGTTATTCTTTATTTGTCATTCTTTGTGTTGGATATCTGAATTTCTCAGCTTCTCCAAGATGATTCCATTTTGCAATTAAATATATAATTGAATTGTATAAACTGGCCTGAAGGTTGAAATACTGGCACATTTCTTTTTAACTGATGTGGCAAAAGAATGGGCAGAAGCGCACATCTTAATTTGAAACCAGTCACTTTGGAACTCTTCACTTCCCCAGCGTACAGAACAGGTATTTTTAAAAATCTCTTTTAATTCAGCCCATGAACTCCTGCCATATTTGCTGCACACTGTTCAACCACCATTTTTGAGAAAGATCATACATTTTCTCTTGAGCTTTTTGATGGAGCCTAGCCAAAGGGTTCATGAATGGGATGTGATTTATTTTCAGCATACTTTACTGAGCTGAGGGGCTTCTGATCCTTTGGCAAGGGAGAAGCTAAGATGCAGTAACCTTCATGAGAAGAAGCTGTGTTGGGTGCATGACAGCTCGTTTTGCATTTGTGATTTGAGGGCCCTAGGAATGGTTTCTGGGAGCACCTCTAACCCTGTTTGACTGAAGCTTTGCAGTGGTTGAAGACTGGCATGTGCTTTGTGAAGCAGTGGTGCTGAAACGGGGTTGTGTGGGTAGTGCTGGACCTTCAAGGGCTGTCTTAGTGATTTGCCTTGGGTTTATGGTTTGGGGTTTTTTTAGGTACTTGCAGATTTCCTTCC
Source organism: Phaethornis superciliosus (assembly GCA_023637945.1). Taxonomy (NCBI): domain Eukaryota; kingdom Metazoa; phylum Chordata; class Aves; order Apodiformes; family Trochilidae; genus Phaethornis; species Phaethornis superciliosus. Next base: position 146,275,784 of record JAJQWJ010000001.1, on the reverse strand, counting down.
TCTTTAGAAACAAACTAATGGACCACAAAACTGTCAGCACGTGTCAAGTTGTTGACCAGTTGGTGTGTTCCACTTGCTCTCCCCAGCTTCTCATTCTTTGCTTTAACTTCTGCTTGACCAGATCCAGGATTTATTTACTTTTCTCCTGTTGGCTGGTGGTGCATGTGCTGGTTACTCTCCCCATCTCCTCATTTGGTTTGGCCACCGTCTTCTTCCTTGTTGTAACCTTCTGCTTGACCAGAACCAGGATTCCCAGACTCTAGCTCTTGCCTCTCTTCTTTCCTTTCCCTCACATCGCTGCCTTTCCCTGTCCTGTTCTGTCCAGCACTGTGTCACATTTTGGTCCACCCGACCTTTCCGACACCCTCTCAGCGGTGCATCTCCAGGGACTGCATGTCCGTGGGGCACCAGCCACAGGGTCACGAAAGCAACAGGAGAGGTTGTCTTCCTGCTGTCAGCTCCAATGTCTAGCCTCTGGCAGATGGGAGCAGCAGTTACAGGGGAAATCCTGCTAATCTCCTGTAACTTGAGCCCATTACATGCTCAGTCTCACGGTGGGGTTGGTGCCTTTCCAGCCACATACAGACAGGCGGCTGGAGGAGGCAGTGGACCCTTGCTTACTGCAGAACATATTGAGGTTTGCACAGAAGGGATCAGAAAAATAATTTCAAAACATGGTGTGGGTCAGCTGAATTCTAGAAGGTCTTAAGTCTTTGTCAAATAGGAAACTATTTTCATAACTATAGCAAAACCCCTAGCCTTGATTTAACAACAGCACAAAACATAAACAAAACAGCCAAAAAACCCAACCCAAAACAATTGAAAAAAGCAAGGGATCAGGACTTTGCCAGATTTTAAGACTGCCCTAATGTGGACGGGAGAGCCACAGTTCCTCTGTGAGTGAGTTCTAAGGGTGGCAGAGCAACATGTTTTTGTCTAGGCCATCAGAAATGGGCAAACGGCATTTTGGCATAAAAGTAAATAAATCCTGCAGCAGATGTCCAGCATGGAAAATTTTAACACTAGCAACTCGATTCTGGCAAAGTCAAAGGAATGTGGAAAATACCAACAAGACTCACCAGGCAACCTTAGTAACAGATGGTGTCACCACCCCTGTCCTGGGGGTCCCCAGAGACTCGCCAGAATCAACTATATATAGGAATTTTGAGGTTTGTTTTGTTTTGTTTTTTAAAATAGGGCAGAATAGAGCTGAGTGGAGGGGCTGATTAAGCAGGGAGCAAGGGTTGGCTGGCAAGAACCTCCTTGGCAGAAGCTCATTTCAGCCGTGCCAGAGAGGGAAGGGTTTTCACAAATTGGGTGGGAGATGCTGGAGAGCAAAAGAGTTTTTGCTTGAGGGATGGAGGAATAATGGATTTTTGGGAAGCCATGTTTATAATATGCAAAACAGTCCATAGGAAACAATGGGGCTTTGAGACAGAGCTACCAGTGAACGAGAGCTTTGTTTTCCTCTTGTCTATTCATATTTCTAAACTTTTAGTGAAATTTTAAACAAATTTGCACATTTTTTAAATGTAAGGTCTTGAATTGCATAAACTGCTGCCTAATGTAGTATTGCACTGCAATCTTTATCCCTTTCTGAATCAAGATGACTTTCAGCTTAAGCTCCTTTTTGTATTTTTCTTAATTGCAACTCTTGTTCACTAATCCTTTTGGTTGCTTTGCTGTTTTGAAACTTTAGCAAAATTTGTGGGGAAAATCTGATCGACAGCAGCCTTGTGTACCCAGCGTATCGAGCTGCCCCCAGTTTGACTTGAAAATGGCAACTGGTATCACAGTCCTTATGCCAGAACCTTGATACAAATGAACATCAGTTGTAAGCTAATCAATAAAACTGCAATTTGGATGTTGCTGATGCGATTGGTCTGCCAAGGATATCGAAACACCGTTGTATAGAGGGGGTTTTCATTGAGAAGCGTCCCATACCTGCAGCCCTGACCAACTGGTCTCAAATATGTGGGAAGACCTTATGTGTCTATGGCTGTAAATGCAAATGCTGCACAGTGAGATTATGCAGCATTAACATGAGAATATTACTGCCTGTAGGAGAGGGCATTTCAGCTGCGTGTTAAAATAAAAAGGTAGATTGTTTGGTTTATGCTGCACGGCTCACCTTTACAATTAAGAGAGCAGCACTGCAGTTCTGCAGGTTGGGAAATTATGTCTCTGCAAGCATTTATGATTAGCAAAAGCTTTGAAAATCCTTGTGCAAGAAATGGTGTAGCTGCCGTTGCAGTGGCGGGGAGTTGTTTGCTTTTGCTGCATGTGTTATTTCATGGAGATACCGCTTTACCTTGCCAGTAAAACTCCTTTCCTGTGCGAGGGAAATTCCTGGTTCATCAGTATGGATGCATTGTTTTTACACATTAGAAGTGCTGTGTTGCCATGTCAATCACCCCGTTAGGATCAGTTTAAGAGCCGTAGGGCTGACGAAGCTGGGTGTGATTGGCTGCCATATGCTGGGAGGGCTTTGGGAGAAGGAAGGGCTGCAGTCTTTCAGCAACAGAGTTTAGGCTGTGTCTTTGCTTCATCATCTGAGGAAAAATCCACAGATAAGGCGTAAAGCTTTCTGAGCACCAAGAAAAAAAAAAATTAATAAATAAATACAGGCTGCTCATTGTTTCATGTGAAAATTACTGACCATGATGCGATGGGAAAGATATGGCTGTTTGTTTATATCAGATGTTCAGCTTCACGTTGGGAATGTGCCGAATAGACAGAGCTAAAAAAGGTAGGAGGATCATCGTCTCTTTTTTTTTTTTTTTTTTTTTTTTTTTTTTAAAAAAAAACCAAACAACAAAACGTTTAAAGAGTTTGCTGCAGTATGTATGCTGCATACTGTATATGCTGCTCCAGAGGATCAGGGAAACAATTTTTTTTCCTCCGGCGAATCCATTCTGTTTTTGTGCAATAGTTAGGTTTTATGGTAAGTTGTTTTCAAAGGGAATTGATTTCCAATGTAAACAGCTCTCTTCAGAAACAGAATGTGAATGTACGCATATTAAAATAACACAAGTAAAAAAAGAAATAGGTCAGTGTGTTTCAGAAGTGCTGTTACCCTAATTGGATTTTTAGATGGGTTGCTGTCTGGGAGTGCTTCCTAGCTTTAAGAGAGAGGAGTTAACCTGGAAATCTGTGAAGTTTACAGCAGATATGTTTGGAGATTTAGGTGAATTAGTCCGGCTGAGATAAATAATTCCCTATTGGAGACTTTAATTAAAGCTAACACTGCCTGTCTTAAGACTTGCAGGAGTCACACAGAAAGATTACAATATTTTACCTCCTTATAAAAGTATGGGCATTTTGACTGCACTGTGATTCCTTGTGCTCTTGAAGGCAAGTTGGGAGCATTTTTTTTGTATTGCATTTTAGCTGAGTGTTTCCCCTGTCCTTTCCAGGTATCCGTCTCAGCAGCAAAACAGAATCTGTACACAAAAACAAGGGAAACAAGGTTAATAATACGTGCTGCAACTATCTGATCTTTATATATTTTTAATGAGAGAACACATAGCTAGCAGAATAATTTAATGAGGAGGCTGGTTTTTAGAGCAATGATTTCACTGAGGCACATCAACTTTCTTGCCGAGGAGGAGCCTCAGGAATGTTTGGAGAAGATTTATGTTAAATGCTCTGGAGAGAAGGAAAAGGGCTATTTAGGCAGAAGACTGTAAACTTCAAAAAGAATAGAGGCGTTATTACTCATTTCTTAGTAAGCAAAGTTTATGGTCATATTGCAGGAGGGGTCTGAGGACATTGTCCTCATCCTGTGACATGGTGAAGCCTATTAAAGTTCTTTAGACTGTCATGTGTATTGGTGGTGCTCAGTACCTGTCAGGATCCTGCCCAGTTAGCAACCTGACTTATCACGCTGTCTTCAATTGCGTTATAGCAGTATAATTTGTATATGTACGGTATATAATACAGATCTTTAATTATTTTTTCCTAAGATTAAGAGTTGGTAAAATAGCAAAAAAAGTTATTATCTTATTTCTCCTGTAATAGCTATGAGCATTATATAGAGATACTTGTACACAGATAGAACATAGATAAATTAAGTGCTGAGGAGGACTGAAGATCAATGTCTTAAAGAAATTACGTAAAGGAACCTTTCAGTGTCTAGAATAAAGCTTTCAGTGGTGTAATTTTGGGCAGAGTCCTAAGATTTAATTCCCCCCCCTCCCCCCCCCCAAGAACAAGTTACACTGGTTTTGTATTGCATTTAGGCCCTGGTAAACCTACTGCCCCTCCTCTTTTCCAAGGAGAAGTACAGGGCATTGGGCTAAAAACTCCCCCTGTCACCTACCAGCTCCTTGCAGGCGACTCTGCTCAGAGGAGGTTGATTCTAATTCACCCTTCCCTGGCTAAATACTTGCTCAAGACCTGCAGCGAGGCTGTTGGCACATCTTCAATTTATGAACCAGTTATTTTTAAATGCTACATACTTCTAAGTAAAGTCAACTTTGTGTCTTCTGAGAATTTCGGACTCTGCTAACAAGTGAAACACATGTCAAGGTATAGAGCATTATTATTAAAAATCCATGGAGTATGGATATGTGTGTTTATCTAGAACTGTCAGTTCTTAAATGTGGTGTTAAAAGTAAAAATAATATTTTCCAAACTGTATAATATGAAATATTTTTTCTTATTTTTGTGAATAAAATTATTTTCATGCACAGCATCCAGAGAAAACTTTTCAGTCTCATGTTTTAAGACTGTCTCTTCCTTTCAGATAATTCAAGAATTTTTTTCATACCTTTGAGGTAGACAGTTAAGCATAAGGAGGATAATGCTATGCATTACAAAGTAAAAATTTACATTCATCACTAAATCTAGTAGTTTGTGTCACACTTTTGACAGACAACTAAGTAACAAAGGGATTCAAAATTACTTCCTGCTCAAAGAATACTTTCTATAGCTAGATGGGTGAGCTTTTGTCTTGGAGGGGAGAGGTGTCAGTAAATACTGTAACTGTATTTACTTTTATTACGTAGGTAGTACATAATAAAAATATTTTGGGCCATGTTCTGCAAACTCTTTTTGTTTAGTAGTATCTTCTCCTCTTAATTGCTGTGTGGATTTTCATCAGAGCTATTAGTGCGGTTATGTCGTACTGCGTACAGGCTGTCTGTTTTCAACAAATAATTACTCAGTTTAGAGCTAGTTTCTTTATTTTCTTAAGGTAGTATTTACTAGTGAGTTACTTATGCTGAAATACAATTATTTTAAGCACAGAATATTTATAAAGTTTTTCATTTGTAAGCATATATTTCATGGAAATCTAAAGTAATTGCATGCTACAAATTTTTTTTTTTTTCCTCAGGAAAAAAAAGTAGCTCTTAATGTTGAGGGATTTCAGGCAGTCAGGTCTGGTAACTCGTTTCTGCTGTGAATGAATGTTGTTCTTATTTGCTCACAAATATGTCAGGAGTAATCTGTATTGTGTTTATTTGTAAAAAGTTCTGTAAAATGTCCACTTTTTATTATACTGAGAGATGAGAAAAAGAGTGTTGAAATGAAACTCTACGTTAATGATTTCACATATGGTTTTAATTTCCTAAATCATTAGTTATACACATTGCTAAGATTTCAATTTCACACAATAGCTATTAGTGATACCTTGTTTTCTAGTGTTACTAGAAATTTCTGACTTTGAGGATTTTTTTTTTTTTTTTTTTCACTTTCAGGGAAGGAACACTTTCCTTCCCCCCCCCCCCCCCCCTTTTTTTTTTTTTTTTTTGTGAATAAAAACATGATTGCTAAAAAAGTTGTAGCAAAAGAGAACAAAATAACTTACTTGAGAATTTGTTAGTATGTTTTCTTTTTAAAACCATTTTCCAGTCTTTGGGAAGTTAATTTGATATGTTTAATACCGTGTGTTATGGCTAACTGGTGTCAACCAATGCTATGTAACTGGTCTGTTGACAGGCTGAAATTACAGTCTGAGAAAAATAAAATGCCTTTTAAGAAGGTGTCAGTGCTGCAAACTAGTTCAAATAATAGTAATATTAACTGCTTGACTAGCAAAAGTACTCTTACATGACAGTTGTTAGTGGCTGATATACAGAGCCCAAAGTCTCATTTTAAAAATGATCTTTTCAGCTGTATTTGGGGTAGAAGGTGCAGAAGGAGAAAAGTCCTGCAGGTCTTTTCTAGAATTTGCCAACTTCTTAATCTCCCCAGTTTTTTTTTTTTAATTATTATTTGCTTTGTTTTTTTCATTGTACTTCTTTAGTAAGGTAATTAAAACACTGAGCTCTCTCTCTGACAAAACTGGTGATGTAAAGGTTTTTTTTAAGTATTTTCAGCACACTAAAGAAGGAAGAGTAAATAGAAAACCCTTGTAACTAACACGAAGAAATACTCTGTAGGGGACTTTTTGTCCTAGTGGTGAATATGAAAGATCTCGAGAGCTGCCAGCATGCAGCTTGCTGCTTCTGCAGACCTGTAGGATTCCTGCAGCCTTCAGTCTGGCAAAGGACCTGATGGGCTTGTGATACCTTAAATTTAGCAGGCTGGAAGCTGAAGTTGTGATCGACAGAACACACGCATTTGAACTCCTACCCTCCCCCCATTTTTACACCTAGATGTATGTCCACAAATGCATGCATACGTACCTACATAATGTTTTTTCATTTTTATGATTTTTGCTGTACCAAGTAGCTAATAAGGACAGTAGGAGGGATTTAGTGGTACAAGTGCATAAAGAAAACAACCAAAAATAGAAATGAATTATATCGGTCTATTTTTACTCTTTTTAAAATATATTTTAGATCAATTTTTTTTATTAATTTCTGAGTGGGTGATAAACAGCCTTTCAGGAATGTCTGGGTGTCACACATTGCTGGGCTCATAAATAGAGACAAGGTCAGTCTGGAGGCTCATGTGGTGTAAGATCTTATCTCCTGCAGACAGTACAGACCCTCTGACAATAGGAAAATACGGGTAAGGAAAAATACATAAATGTTTCCCTCTGTCATTTTATAGAAGGAAGCTCAGACTCTATTGGAAGTGTCTTCTTTTTCCTTTTTGTGAATTCTGAAGGCAACTTTTCATTATGTTTTTTATATGTGATCACTTTTATGCCTAGCAATTTTTAAATTATTTTTTTAACCCTCTAGAGTTCTCTCCCCTCCAGACTGAGTACTTTTTTTCCTGAGTTTCTGTGGATTTTTGTTGATTTTCTTTTTAATTTTTTTTTTCAAATACTTTGCTACATACTATTCAGCTATACCAAATGGTTCAGTCCCCGCCCCCTCCAACCCCCGCAGCCCCCCCCTCTAACCCCTTGAATCAGTTGTAATTTTTGCCTTTTGTAGGTATCACAGCAGTGTACTGAACTTAGTCCAAAACTAACCTTAAACTGCAAGGTGACAAGATTTCTGTTTATTTTCAAGCGTTCAGAAGGATGATTTTCAATTCTGTGTTTCAGTGTATTGGCTCTGTCTTAATGCTCTCCTCTGGCAGCTCTGTGGGACACTTCTCTTGGATACTGAGGTGAGGGAAGTGACTGCCTTGGAGGATATCAAAACCTAGTTTTAGGCCATATTTATGATTTTTGGGGGAGTATTCCTTTTGCCTTTTGGGACAGTCTGCAGTGCTATTACCAGCAGCTATATGCTTATTTCCAGCCTAGAGCCTCACTGGTTTGTCAGCAAACATATCAAGCTGTACCTCTGTTGGGATGGGCACTCCTGGCAAGAGCAGACCCTCTGTGCCCAGTTAATGCTTCAGGAATTCAGCACTGCCTCACTTTTATTTATTTAAAAGGCTGTGATAACGTGGAGAGGATTTCCCTGACAGCCTTTTTCACCCATGGCACAGCATCCCCTGCTGTGGTCTCTGACTGCCACTGCAGGGAGACCAACGCTGACTTTCCCACCTTCGTCTCCTTGCCCCGTGGCCCAAAATCAGTGGGATCTTGGGGTCAGCTGCTTTAGCTGGCAAAGGGACTTCTGGGGAGGAGGAGGCCAGTGCATGGGCTGCTGATGCTGGGGATTGCAGTGCTGCAGTCCTCATTGGCATGCTGAACACGCACACCGGCAGCACGGCGCGCCGCTCTCCTGGAGCTCCAGAGCTTGTGTTCAGAAACTTTTTTATCCGTGTCTCCATGTCTATTTATTTTTTTTTTTCTTTTCAGATCACTTAGGTATTTTAGTCCCCCTCTGCTAATCCTGGGATGTGCTTTGGGACCGGATTGCTTTATTGCCATAAATCCAAGAGATTGTGGGGAAGCCAAAATAACTCTTAAGATTTTTTTTTTTTTTTTTTCTTTCCATAGTGGGGAAGGCACAAAAAGCTTTGAAAGTGTTTGTGCTGATGTGTTTATAAAGCAAGCTTTTGGTTTGGGTTTTTTCCCTTTTTTTTTTTTTTTTTTTTTTTTGTCTTTTTTTGATGCTGATGACTTTCTGTAGTGACGCCACTTTCAAAGACTTTGCTGTCCACAGTAGCAGCTCTTTGAGGTGGAAACGCCAGCAGGGAAAAAAACAGCAGCTTAATCCTTGGTGTAAGTGGTCCTAAGTGGTAAGAGGCCATACCTACATCTCAAGGGGAGAAGTTGGAGAGCAATAGCTGGAATTAAAGCCTTCTCCTGGACCTGGACCTTGATCGTGGAGCTGGAAGTGGTTAGATACTTCTGTAGGATGCAAGGGGTCCCTCTTCTCACTTCCCTTCTGTCCTGCCTTCTCTCCCCATAGCAAGGGAGAGAAGGGCAAGGGAACACAGCCTTTTCTGTGGGCAGAAAAGGGCAAGGGAACACGTGTTTGTTGAAGGAGTTGCTGGGTTTTTTTTTCCCTCCCAAGTTGCTAGGTCATCCATCTGGAGTGCAGAGCAGGTAGCACAGTCACTTGTGTGATCTGCCTGTCCTTGTAAGCATGTGTCTGTTCTGTTAGGTCTGTGGCTTTGTGGTGGCCCCTGGAGATAAAGCTGTGCCTTCACATTCTGAATTGTCCTTTGGAGGTGCCTGTCTCCCCTTTGGCATGAGGACAGTGAAGGAGAGTGTACTTTTTGGTCGACAGTGATGCATTTGCATGCCTGAAGATAGGATGAGCAAGTCCCCCATCTCCAAAATCTGCTTGTTTGAAATAGGAGTTGAAAGTGTTGAGTTTCTCACGTGAGGGCTTGAGGATCAGCACGTCCCTATGGACCTATAGCCAGCCCTGGCTCAAGATAAGGCTGCTTGGACAGAGCTGCCATCCCAAGGCAAAGAAGACAAAAGGATAAGCCAAGAACAGGAATATTTGCTTTGCATGGTGTGGAGAAAAGCTGTTAGTCTCCAGGAATGAGAGGCTTTCAGAGGAGGACTTACTTCTCAGCCATGAATGTAGTAGCCATCGGTGATTCTGATGACTGTTTAATTAATCCAATCTTGAGTTGAAAAAGTTTTTCTAAATTTGTTCCTTCAGTGAGTCACCTGCCATTTAGCTTCACACTCCAGCTGCCTGGCATATGCAAAGCTAGCTGCTGTATGGTTTTCTGACTGGTAATTCTCCAAGTGTCCCTTGCTTCCTAGTCAAAATTTAGTGGTCCTCACTATCTGTCTGCATGGATGTCATTCTTTCTGCTGTTAAAAGCCTCACCATTGCCTCTTCATATATGTACACTTTTTGGTAGCACTGATGGTACTGTTGCTGTTCTCCCTCTCTTTTCCAGTTCTGTGGTAATCTCTCTGAGATGGGAGCAATCTGAGTTTGATTCATCTCCAAAGAATTACATGCTACATGACTCCACATAGTAGCATGGTTCTTTTCTGTTTTGCTTCAGTATTGCCAAATGTTCTTCTTGCTTTATTAATAGCTGAGTATTTTGATGAAGTCTTCATAAAGATACCCATAATGTCCACAAGATCTTTTCCTGTGTCTTGTTTGAACCTAGTGTTTTGTGTGCACTGTTCATTACTTTTTGGGTTTTCCCTTCATCTGCATTCTTTTGCCTATCTTTAAGATAAAGTCTTGCATCATCTAGTGTACTCGTCACAAGATCCTTTCATAACTCTTCACAGTTGGCTTCAGGTATGACTATGCAAAAATTTTGTTAACTGCAAGCTATCTTTTATTGCCTATGATTACGATGCAAAGCAGAGAAGGACAACTTGGTTAGTAAAATTAATTATGAAAATTACAGTAGATGATTAGAAGTAAAAGCATACTGGTTTACCATGTGAGTTTGTTGGGTTTGAGGGCTTTTGTAGAATTCGTTGACCTTGAATTTCTGATCTGACTTCAGCCTTCATGCCATCTGCAAATGCTTAGCACTTCTAGCTAGCCTTTTTAATTATATTTCTTTTAACACCCTAAGATTCATGCCAACACAAGAACTAGGTCCCACAAAAATCATCAGCTTAAAAAGGTGAGATGTTTCATTTTCTTTTATTTTGCTTAACTGTGAGCTTTTAGGATTTGTATTTTATAGCTCATTTCTACAGCTTCCAGAATTGTGGTCTTTAATAAAAACTGACAGATCCTTGTAAACACACTTGTATGTGATAAGGCTTTATGAAATGCACTTGATGGTTTCAGGCTTCCAGTTAAATGGGTGAGAGGTAGCTGTACTGCAGTATGATTGTATAGTGGGTCCTTTAACTTCAGGATTCGTGCTATGGGCATCAGTATAGGTGATGTCCTTTCTTTTGTACTTAGAAGACAGGCTTAGCAGTAATGGTCTGCTTTGGTAAAGATAGCCTCCAGTATCTCAACCCTTCTGGCCTCCAGACATCAAAATGTCAGCAGGCTTCACTTAGGGGAAAGGTGAATGGTGTTCATCTTTGGAGTACTTCCCTAAAAGGTAAAAATGATTGATAGGACTTTAAAAATGGCAGGCAAGTTTTTACTTTTCTGATTTAAAATTACTAGAGTTTTTATTTGTGTGCCTATATGGACTTCAGTGCAGCAGTTATGAAATTTAGATTGTGTTGTGCCTTGTGCATCAGCACGCTTCTTTAAAATCTATCTGGCTGACCTTGCTCATGTGAATGTTTGGCAACTACAGCAAGAACAAAACTGGAACCTTAAATTGTGGATTTCCACCCAACTTCCAAAACATTAATTGTTAAATTTTTAAAGAAACAAACAAACTGTCCTAATATGTAAACTTACTGCATTTTTTCCATTAGAAATCCCTAAAACGTAAAACTAGGATACCACTGCATCCTTTTAGTCTCTCCCTGTGCTGTCTTTTTGCAGTATAATAGCAGTTTTCCAGTGTATTTTTGGTAGTGGTCAGGGAGTTTGGTTCAGTTGCTACAAAGTGATACCATGATTACTACTGTTTCAGATGATGGGCAGAGGGATAAATGTGGGGAAGGGCCTTTCTAGAGTCTATACATTGTAGTAAAGTAGTGTCTCTGCAAAAGCCAAATATTAGCAATGTATACCTTGCAGCTCATAAAGTTGGAGAGGGCTACTGTGGGGTGTAATTTCAACTTAGAGAGTTGGTTAATTTTTTTTTTTTTTTTTTTTTTTTTTGGTCTGGTTTTCATGTTGTATCCTTTGTTTTGTCCTGGAAACATTTGTGTGAAAAGTCCTGTCAAGTCTCAGGAGCCAGTGTGTGTACATAGGCTGAAGGTTAGAAGATATAAAAATCACTTGTTTACAAGATGAGCAAATATAGCATTAAAATGAAGAATGTTCAACACAGAAATCTGTTAATTTTTGAAAAGTTGTTTTTTGGAATAAAAATGTGTGTAAGTATAATGACAGCAGTCCACTTTAAGTTTATAAATGACAGTTCTTAATATCTGTATATTGTTGATGTTATTTACTTGATCAAATCCAAAATATTTTTGTGCTATTTATTGGCTTTGTAACACAGGAAATTTGACATTATCTTTCAGAAACAGTTCTATCTATCAAGGTGACATTTGTGCAGGGTTAAAGGAAGTTTTTGAACTGCAGTTTAACACAGAAGTTGCGCAGTGAAAAACAACGTGTGGCTTTAAATACACATTAGAGACTAAGCTTGAAGTACAACAAATTAATTAAACCTTGGGAAAGGACAAAACTGTCAAGACTTATTTTAACCGGACCAAATTTTCTGCTGCAATTTGAGCAGAAAACTCTCTTGCCAAAAGCCAGTTGCTTGTACTCCCTGTCATGAGCGTATCCCTTGCTCTGGAAGCGCTGGTTCTGACCTGGCTGTGTTCAGCAATACTGCCCTGCCCAGCAGGAGGGAGAAAACTCTGCAGTTATAGGGAAGCAGAGATAGTAGAAACAGGTCTGGAAAAGTGCTCATTCAAGTCAACACATTCCCCAGGAATCTATTTCTTTTTCACTGAAAAAAATACCGCAATTCTCTGTGTCAATTGGATGAAAGAACTCTTTCTCAACTTTCTGGATGAAAAACAATTTATGATATATTCCTGAAAAATTGTGTGCTTACCCATGATAATGTTTAAGTTACCAGAAAATGATTCAACTGTATGAAAAGAAAGCATTGAGGTGGAGTTTTTTCAGTAGTGCTAAAATACTTTTCCCCTAATATTTTCAAGGATGCATTGAGAGGGAGGGATTTCTTTTGGGAAATTTTTCAACAAAACTTAGTGAGTAGGAAAGATTTTTTCATTGCTCTCTCTCTCAATATTAAATAATCAAGTTAAAATAGAGGGGAATTTTTAAACTATTTAGAAAAATGTCAAGGTAGGGGCATACCTGGCTCTGAGATGTAAGAGTACTGGACTGACACTGCCTGACCAGTCAGTGATGCTGTCTGAATCCATTCCCTTTTCAACTTTGAAGCCAGCAGAAATGAAAAGGAATACTCTGTACATTGAAGTTTCTTTTACAAGACACTGGTGAATTTGGTTATTTTCCTTCCAGAAATCTGAACGTAATTTATGTCCACTTCTGTTGTTGTAGACAACTGAAATAAGGCACATGGCATAAAAAGTGAGCATGAGTTCATCCAATGTCATTATTGTAGGTTAATAAATTGAGTTTTTTCCTGTCTTCTCTGGGTCGTTATCTTTTCTGTTTTGGTTTGATTTTCAAGTGCTTTGTCTGCTGTTAATTATTTTTTTTAATTTTTTTAAAAAAAATTCTAAAATGAAACTGGGTTAAAAAGTAACTTGTCATGTGGTAATGAGTAGGGAGCTTTTTCCACTGAGCAAGACATGTTACACAAATTAAAACAACAGATCAATATGACCCATATTCATTGGGACAGTGTTTTTCAATTGGTGCACAAGCAAAAAGGACACTTAGTAACAGAACTGCATGCCAGACCCAAAATTTATCGTTCTAGAGATCAGAAGAATGTGTTTTCTCTGGGAGGCAGTATCTGCAGACTTTGCTCTTCTTCCAGTTTTAAGTCCATTATTTGTCTCAGAATTAAATAGAAGTTTTCAGGATTTCCAGGAAAGCACAAGTTCACCAGAAACTGCAAGTACATTGAGAAGAGCTCTTCTTTGTTTCTCTCCCATCAGTTGACAAAACAATTTTAGAAGAAAAGTTCTCTCTTTCTGAGTTTATGGTACCTATTTGACAGGAGAATAGTGGTTCACTAAATTGAAATTTATTTTATTCCAGGGAAAATAAATTTCCGTTATGTATTGTGAAACACAACACAGGAAGTCTCTGAAGTTTTAAATTGTAGTGGATTTTTTTGCTTGTTTATTTTTAGCTTGTTTTGTTTGGGGTTTTTGTGGACAAATAAAGGGCATGCTTTTTGAAAAGTCTTTTACTGTCCTGATCACAGAGCTTGATTAGATATTTTTCTGTATTTGCCTTGGGGGGCCAAAGATAACCAGTCAGGAAGCAATCTTTATTCAAAACACAAGGAGGCAACCTGCCTTCAGAAGAAACCAAATAACCTGTTGAATGCTACTTTTTTTTCCTCCAGTGCTCTGGCAAAAAACAAACAAACAAAAAAAACCCAACAACAACAAAAAACCAAAACGTCATTACTGGTTTCTCCTTGACTGGGAAAGGTTTTTGAAAAATAGATTTTAATGGGAGATATCAGCTTCTTTGTATAAAACATTGCAGTATGAATGTTAGCATAAAACATTATTTTAAATAAATAAAAAGAGATACTTTCTAACAAGATGCTATTCCATAGGTGACTTAAAAGTTATGTTTCTGTTCTGTCTTTTTAACTGCTGCAAGACATAAAGTATTCTGACATAGATCCTTAATCCGGATTTGCATTATGTCCTGTGAGATATGTAAGTAGTAAAGCACTTGTGTACATTCTGCTTCATGAAGTTTTCTTTAGGTTTGAAGTAAAACTGTTGTTGTATGCATTCTACTAATGAAGAGAAAAAGAGGAGTTGAATCGTTGTGATAAAATGGATGCTGCTGGTAATGGGCAGCTCTATGAAAAGTAAAGACACTACTGAGCTGTTTTTCTTGTCCCTCTTGGAAGGACTTTCCAATTGTGATGAGTTGCTGCTTCCAAAATGTGTTTGAGATGGTTCTGAAATGCTCCAGTTCTAGCAGAATGCAATTGGAGTGCAATTGGACTCCTTTGGGCATGCTCCTGGGTGTTTCTCCTTCTCCTTTGGATTGATAAGAAAGCATTGCTTCTGGGAACACTCCTGGGTGATACAGCTTGAGGCTCAGCAGAAGCGATCTTGGTGCTTCTTCCTCTTCTGGTAGGTTTTAAAAATGCTTTCCTCCAAGCTCTGCTTTCCCTGGAAGGAAAAGACACATTCTCTCTTCCAGTTCAACCCATTCAGGGATAATAAAAATACAGTAACAACACAGATTTACTTAAGGGAATTCGTAATCTGTCAGTTTATTTACCCCCTCCATTTGCTGTTTTCAAATTTTTGTAAACCTCTGAAGTCACGAATTGTTTCCCTCCATACCCACGTTCGTCTCCTGAGAGCTGAATCTTTTGTGAACAAGTGTGAAAACCAGTCAGGCTCCCTCTTGGTATCCTACTTTCCATGCACATGATGATTAAAGACATCTCTGACAGAGCAACACTGAAAAAGGAAGTGGGCAATCCGTGGAAGCAAAATCCAAGACCTATTAAATACAAAGATATCAGTCACAGGGTGTTGGAGCCTGGGAGAAGATTAATGAAAATTATCCCACTCTACCTGCCCTGGTTTCACACTCTACTGTAAGCATCTGGTATTGACCACAGTAGAAGGCTGGATATTGAGCAAGATGGACCTTTTGGCTGACCTTCTAGTCATCCTTTTTCACTTTGGTATCCTGTTCTCAGGTAAATTGCAACTGGAGAAGGCAGCACAGAAAAATGCTGGTATTTTATGTCAGATTTTTATTTATCTTGGATCTTGTGCAGGGAATCTGTGCTGAATTTAGTGCTGGAGAGGTAGTTGGAGTTAATAGCATTAGGTAGCACTCTTGCTGCCCTCACCTCGGGAGCTTTGTTTGGATATGCCATGCAACTTCCCAGACCTGGTAATTTGTAGGAGTATTTTATTAATAATGATATTGGCAGTCTTATTAAACATATTTTCAGCTTGCAGGTTCAACATAATTTACATGGAGTCCTTAGTTTATGCAGATTTATCCTGGTCTTTCAGTGTAAAGGGATGCTGTTTGTCACATAAACTCAGTAAGTGTTCTGCCGTCTGGGCTAAGTGCAAAATTGGAGTAGAAAAAAATAGAAAATTGACGACAGCCTGAGCTCTTTTAATTTGTTCTCCTGTGTAACAGCATGTTCAGTCCTCTGGCAGGTGAGAACAGTCATTTATTCACACATTCCCTCCATGCAACTCCATAAAAATTTCACAGTACATAAGCACACTTTTCTATAAATATTTTTACAGCCGTTAAAAAAAAAATTAAAAAAATACAATACATAGCTGCAGCTGGGTGTGAGTAGAAGCTTCTAATGCACTAGGGTACCCTTCCCTGAGGAATTGTGTTTGATTAATAGCTATTATGTGGTGTTCTCTGCCAAAAGCAAAACATTTGTGTCCACAAGAGGCCAAGTGATAGCGTCATTGCTGCCGGGGATGATTAACTCTGCTTTCAGGGGTACTGAAACAGAAATTGCTTTTGCCCTCTTGTCAAGGTGGGAGCAGAATTTTGTGTATGAAATTTGTAGAGAATGAAATGAGGTTTTCTTTGGGCTTAGAAACAAGAAGTGCTTAAGTTCCAAACTGTGAGAGAAGGTACAGACCAAAAGAGGAGAAGGTTAAGTGGAGTGGGATGAATATACTTGTTAAAATTATTTTTTTAAAAGTTGCTAGTTGAAGAAAAACTGTTTTCAGCAATTGCATTTTAACTGAGGCATAATGAGCATTAGTTTTATCAGCATGACTTCGAAGCACTTTGATGTCAGAAAATACTCTAGTGCACTCCTGTCGTCTACAGACTTAAGGTTCAGCAGAAATGTTTCACGGTCCATTAGCAAAGTAGTACTGTGGATCCCTGAAAAGATCCCAGGCTGTGTATGTTGTGTCACAGCCAGTGGTATACCTTTCTCCTCACCTGCTTCCCTGGGGACAAAGGGCATTAGTGTTATTATATCATAAAGCCAACTTCAAAGTGAACTGGCAGGTTTTAATAAGAAGCTCATTGCTGTACTGTAAATAGCATGGGACACACTAAAAAGCCTGAACCTGGCACATTAGTGATCTTGACAAGGAGAATATGACTCATTTAGCAAAACTGATACTTGGAGGGCATTCTCAGTTTACATAAAACAGACCAGCATTTTCTAACCTGTCCCTGGACTTCTCTCAGCTTAGCTGAAATAGTTGGGATCCTCTCTGGGTAAAGTGTTCTTATGAATTTCAGTTGGAAAGTGTTCATGTCCGGTTGTATAACAGGCAAAGAGCAGTGTTGCAATAGTTATCTGCAGGTCAAGCAAATAAAATAAATAATGGTTCTTTTGTAATTCAGGACACCTTTGACTTCAGCAGAGTTCAGTTTGAATTAATAGAGGAACTGGGATTAGAGTTTTAGTACTTTTGGCTCCTGGACACTTGGGCAGACTAGTGGGCTGCCTCTCTGATAGGGCAGTTCTGGTTTCTTCCTCATTTGAGCAGTACTACATGGCTTGCTGCAACATGGAAGCTGCTTAACATCTTAAAGTGGAAAAAAACCCTCAAAATTATTGAAGAAACATTCACAAGTTTCATTTGAAATTTGTGGAATAAAATGCATTCATCACTCTCTACTGTAACTGGTTTTTTTTTACCAACACTACAGCTACAGAAAGATTTTCCATTTATATTTGTCATCAGAGAATGGATAAAGTTTCAAAGAAGCCTCTCTTGTTTTCTCTGGTTTCTAATTCTTATAATATAGGGAATATTGTTTTTGTGACTTCACAACAGTTTGGAAAAGAACCAGAAGCTTGATTCTGGTTTAATGCTATAATATAACCGAACTATGCAAAGAGCATGCAATTACTAAACTCTACTGTACATTGTCCAGTCTTACTAGATATCTAAGTAAGATAGATAGGTAGTATCTGCCTATCAAAAATGTGTATGTTAGAAATAGATTCAAGAGAAGAATATGAAGCTGGCTTAGTGCTCACTGATGAATGATACCACTGTGCTATAGCATCACTTTTTCTTCCTGTTTCCTAATCTGATGGGCTGATGGAGTGACAAAGGCCTATCCACCACATGAAAACCTCTTGCATGTTCTCTCTTTCAGAATGTAATTTCTTCAAATATGATGAACAAACGTGCTGACTGTCATAATATTTATACATGTGCATCCATTCACATTGGCGTCTTTTAAAATAAGATCCTCTCTGTATTGGTTAGCAGGAGTTTTTGCACACTGGGGCATAAATTAGTGGGTGATGACTGAGAGTCAGCCTTGCTCTCCAGGGACAGAGAACATGTCCCTTGGGATACAGCATCATAATTCCAAGTGCTTGCAACCAGGAGCCAGTCCTGCCGCAGACAGGGAGCCGTGGAGACAAGGGGGTGGGGGACACGCAACAGCTCATTCCCCGTCATGTCTGCTCTGTGCTGTCATGTGTTGGCCACAGGCAGGTGGGCACATCTTGGTTGAGTTGACACTGAGCACTGTATGCTGCTGAGTTGGCTTTTTTCTGCACCTGGGGAGGCGGATCATAACTGGATCCAGCTTTAGCCCAGGATTAAACAGCAGCCTTGCTTTCCTCAGCAGAGAGCCTGAGGGAGGAGGGCAAGAGAGGAGAGTGTGGGGGAGTCAAGGAGATGGAAGGTAGCTGGAAATGAAAGCAATGCTGGAGTCTGCTTGTGGGGTTATAGTGTGCAGCTTCTCTTCAGTGTGGAGGCCTTGAATGCTATTTAAAGCACAGACAATCAGGGGAAATGACATTTTAAAAGAATGTAACAGTGAGGTTTAGTTGAAAAAAATGAAGAAAAGTCCCACCGTCTTTTGGACTATATTACTTGTTGGTGTCTCCTAAATGTATGGCTGTGTCCTGGGTGCTTCAGAAGTGGAGTCCACTGTGCAGCTGCAAACAGGAGATTTGACTTAGTGGGTTTTGGATGCTCTTCCCTGGCCTTAAGGCTAAGGGTTCAGGAGCTGTCTGTCTTGTAATACCTGTATTTCCATTGTGAAACTTAAGCATGAATGCAACATGTCCAAGAAGCTTCATCTTCTTCGTTAGACAGATACTACATAATCCATCTTATCTGTCTGATAAGTAAAGCCACTGTACCAAAGCGACCCATATTGTGTATGTCGCAAAAGCACGTATTTTCCAGCTAAGGGATCCAGCTGGTTTGTAACAGGACAGGGGCTTTTGATTGCTACTCCTATGGATACTGACTGCCTAGTTTTCCTCAGAACAAGAACCTTTTTCAAGGCTTCTAGTGCCCTAGACCACCATTTTATTTGTTTAATAATAATTTTATTATTTAAAAATTAAAACTTTTTGTTGTTTTTTTCAATCTATATGTTTTCCTTTCTCTTCCAAAACCAACCATTTCACTCTCTTACCTTCTACTTCTTCTTTCTTTTTCCATCCTTCTCTTGAGCTCTCTCCTAATGTCTTGAACTGTAGTTTCCTTGGTTCCTCCCATAGTTTGTTTTGGGTTTTTTGTTTTGTTTTTCTTTTTCCTTACAGTTTCTTTCTTCTTCCTCCTCCTTGTATTGCTCCCCTCTCACATTCAGGCTTTCCCAGCGGCACCTTTTCCTTCACACTTCTGGTGAAGGAGGAATGGCAGCTGTGAACACACAGGCCATGAAAGTGGTGTGGATTAAGTGCTCCAAGTCCTTCTGTCCCCACCATGTTTGCACCTGCCTTCTACTGACAGCATGACCTCCTTCAGAAAAGTCTTGGTTCTGTCCCTCCTGAGCCTGCATCAGTAGAAACTGCTTAAGTACTCGGTGTCTTTTTGAGAAATCAGATAGTGGTGTTATTTTTGACAAGACACCAATGTTTGAGAGAGTTTTTCATGCTTCTCTTTATTTAGGAAATGTCAATGTAGTAAGAAGATGGGAAATAGGATGATGCTAATTTTTACTTCTCCCTTAGCCAAACACTTTGTTGGTAATAATTCTTGCTTCAGACTCACAAATCTTCTATGCTGTTGTGCACTTTTGTTTATAACCATGGCTACTGCCATTTACATAACACATGCTGTTTGCTTTGCTGCCATGTGCAAAGTCTGGTTTTCTTCAGTCTTAACACCTACTAGCTGAGGAAAGACTTTGTCATTTTTAGTACTATGCAGCCCAGCAGAGCATTACTACTCATGACTTTCAGCAGTGTGCAGTATAACATTTACACTTATCCCAAAATTCTTGTCTGTCTCCTACATCTATAACTGAAAACCACTACTGACATTTCTGAATTGGAATGGGAGGCTCTGGGGAGAATATTTTCTCTTTTACGTTCAGACAGCTAAATCATCAGCCCAACAAGCTCTTAGCTCAACAAGCTCTTGTGGAGAGGTTCTCCTTGTCTTGCCCCCCTCTCCATCTGTTTCATCAGTTATGAGTATTTTATTACCTCTCTGTATGGTTTCATCTGTACCCCACTCTTCATCGATGCTGTGGGACAACTCTGGACTATTTAATTTGAGGACAATTTAGTTCATGAACTGTACATATACTACAGTTATGCAGAAATATTTTAAAATGTACTAATTCTCTTGTGACTTGTTGTTCTTGCTGACCAGGTAGAGGTAGCTAAGTACCATCTGGACACATCTTATTGGATGTTGGACTTGAAAGTGAATTTTTGAGCAATTGGTATTGCATGACTTTTATTCATGCTAGCAGTAGCAAATTTTGGTGTAGGTATCAGTCACGTAGTAAATCCCTTTCTCTTAGCATTACTAAATAACAGAAAAACCTTTTGAAGTGAAGACCTGCAAGTCAGAACTGAGATCTGTTCCTGAAATTGTGTGTGAGTAATTCCTACTTGCATTACTAACAATACTGACTTCAATTAAATCAGATGAATCTGAGCACAGAATGGTAATTATTCTGGCATGGAAAAGCTGACAGTGGTTTTAGAGCTATTTTTATTGATGCATTTCAAAACCTCACTTATTCCACTCCTTCCTCCTTTCTTTAATCTTGCACAAAAATAATCCATCAACTGTTTCTGGATGGTATCTGAAAAGTAAAAGTTGTGTTCCTTTGAAGCAGAAGAGAAGGAAAATTCACATCTGTGTTTTCACCATCTGCATATAAAATATAGTCATTTATTAAAAAATATTTTTAATATCTAACCCTTTGATTTTCAGACCTGTTTATATATAAAAATATTCTACGTATGTTATAGTCCCTAAATAACTTAAGTTCCATCTTTAAGTCTTAGATTTTGATGCTGAACCATGTATTTGTAAAAGGTACATGAAAGCTAATTTCATCAAAGGAAAATTAAAATAAAGACTGACTAATGTTAGTAAGAAGTCATTAGAGGATGATGACTTAGAGTGGGGAGTCCTTTTCATGAAGCCTTTATGAAACAGCCTTTAGTTTAACAGGGAAACTATTTTCTGGATATGGAAGGATTTTTTTTTTCCTGTAATTTTGAAATTAGAACTTTTTTGTTCTGTTTTGGTTTTCCCTTGAGAAACAAAGAGGTAAAGAGACAGAAAATCCAAACAGAGTATTACCATCTTCATTTCTGGGGAAGAATAAGTAACATCTTATAATGTAATACCACAATCTAGAGGGCCAAATGATAAATGAATGGGAACGGGTTCTTGTATATTGTTTTTGAGACGAAGCACATTAGATTGAATTGTTTCACAAGCAGCAGGCCTAATTATTGTGTCTGCCACATTCATCTATTTAAATAATTCCCAACTTTTGGATTGCTGCCTAGAATATTACTGCAATACGTGTTTCAACTGGTTATTCCCTTGTCATGTGTAACTTCACGAAGGAATCTGATTTTGGTTAGAAAAAGAAATAGAAGTGAGTGCTGGCAGTATGTTTATAATAATCTGATTTAAAAGGATGGCAGGTGTCGTAATGTTAACTTGAATGAGCTGCACATGAACTGATACTCTATTTGTTTTGTCAGGTCAGTGACTTAAAAAGTGCCTTTGTCAAGTCACTTTTATGAGCGAGGACTGCTACGCCTGTGTTCTCAAAAACTCGTCTTTGCCAGCCAGACATTGCCTTCACCTTATACCTGGCAGAAGATACCTCATCTGTCTCCATTTGCCAACTAGTTGATGGGAAACTGAAAGCAGAAAAACGCCAAGAAGAGTTATTATTATTCCTAGGATATGACCAAACAGCTGCATTGCTTTTCTTGTGTGGTCAATACCAGCAAGCAACCATCAGAGAATTAACATTCTATCAAGGAGTGCCATTTCATTGAAGGACATTGGCTTAAAACTGGTGCATCTGTGATACAATCAACAAGCTCACATGTTTTACGGACAGAAATGCAACTGAGCATGGTTTTTCCCAGCCAAAAGTCTACAAGTGGGACTTAATGATTTATGAATGACTGCTTGCTGAGAAACGTTGTTTATTCTGCTTTGTGTGCATTGGACACCGTTAATCATCCCCCACTTCTTTTTTTTTTTTTTTTTTTTTAATTTTTTTTTTTTTAAATTTCTTTTCCACTGGAATTGAAATTATTTTCTAGTTAGTATCTATTCTTTTATCTGGTTGGTTGGGATTTTTGTTTTGGTTTGGTTTTGTTTTGTTTTTTTTTCCTTTGTCACTAATTTTGGAAATTTCTTCATAATAATTCACTTGACATCAATTTACAAGTTCAGAATCAGCTTTTCACCATGGCTTTGAATGTTGCTCCTGTAAGAGATACAAAATGGCTAACATTAGAAGTGTGCAGGCAGTTTCAGAGGGGAACTTGCTCACGCTCTGATGAAGAATGCAAATTTGCACACCCCCCTAAAAGTTGCCAGGTTGAAAATGGAAGAGTTATTGCCTGCTTTGATTCCTTAAAGGTAAGGAAAAAAGAAATTGCATGTGTAGTGAAAATGCTACTACATTGTACTAAAAGTAGAATGTCAGATGATGATTTATAACTAAACCAGCTTAATCAGATTGATTTGTTCTTAGTAAACTGTATAATTAATACAAGCGTTATTTGTCATAACTTTTATATGTGGAAACATTGAAAAGATTTCTTTCTGAGGATTTGATTTTATTTTATATAATGTCAGCATGTTGTTTACAAAAATTGCACGTGACTGTGGGGTACAGGATTGCCTACAGCTGGTGGGACAGTTGTATTCTCCTCAATGCATTTTATGAATTATTATTGTTTCCTGACAAATGAAAATACACAGTGGAACAGTGCTAGACCATTACCAGAGTCCTAATGAAGCAAACCATATTCAAAAAGTGCAGATTCTTTGATTCAAATCAACAGAGCTAAGAAAAGTCTATTCATTACTTCATTTTTGACACTGGGACAGATTGTTTACTCTTGGTATTGTGGATGCTCTGGTAAATTAATAGCATTGATAATTACATGTATGCATGGTACAGATAGTAGTGTAAGTTTTGAACAGAGCGAAGGAATTCTGTCCTTTGGAGGATATTTAGCAGTTATGTTGTTAGGTCATCAAACTTCTGACTTGCTAATAACACCAGGCACACTTTAGAAAACTATTTTTAAAGTTCTGTGAAAATACTTTGTGTACTGCATAAAAGAAGATTAATGGCCCCCTGGGGCTTGGGGAGTACATAGTGTTTTCTGTGATGGTACATTTGTGTTCTCATGTTAACAGAAGGGAAAAACTTAGTTCATATAAATAATTAACATAAAAATTGAGCTTTTCAGATTTTATTGTGAAAGTTTTAGTTGTGGCTTTGTCTTCTGGGAATGGGAGAATGTCTTGGCTTGGTTTTCAAATTTAGCTCACAAAATTTGGATCAACATCTCTATTACTCACCAAGAATTTCATTACTGTGAAAACAACAATGTGAAGGAGAAAAAAATTCAGTGGTGTTCGAAAATGTTAATTTTATTTTGGTGCAATGCAAATTACCATGCTAGGCATCTTCTGGATTTCTTGGTTTCTTCTGTTCTTTTGGCATTTGCCAAGAAAGTAACTCAATAGAAATGTTTGAGAGGTGGTTACATTCTGTGTGTCCTGCAAGCCAGCAGGACATACAGCACCTTTGGAGTCATCCCAGTATGTCATCGGGTGCTATTAATGACCTTAATCCATGGATAAACTGTAACAGCTTCGTTGTAGAAGTTCTTGTGTATTGGTTGCTTGCCAATGGGAATTTTTTTTTGTTTTTAAGGGGCAGGCTAGCATCTGCAGCAAATGGGAAATAAGCCGCTTGTATTGAAAAATAAGCAAGTCAGTAGAAGTTTTAGGGGATTTTTTTAGGTAGAATTTTCAATTATGGTGAAGACTTGGGACTGTGGCTGGGAGGCTGGAGGCAGCTGGCAGGGATTTGTCACCTCTTGGCTGGCAGAGCGATGGGTTTGCAGCACAAGAACTGCTGCTGCATCATCCTGGCCAAAGCAGTGCTGTGCCTGTCCTCATTGACTGAGGTCAGCATCACTCTCCAGGCAGTGTAGGGCACTCTCAGCACAAATGCCAGCTATTCAAACAGGAGACCGGAATGTTATCACCTGCAGATTGAAACCAGAGCCACAGCCTCAGCTGAATAATATTATGAAGAGAAATCTTGAGGTGTCACTGGGGATCTGACAGTCAGCATCATTGCTCAGCAGAGAGAAGTCTAAAACCGTGTAAAAAATATACTCAAAGTAAGCAGGTGTTTTCTCTCCTAGTGTGGGAGGGCATCTGCTCCCAGGGGCCAGATCACTCCAACCTGGATCTGGTGACTGAAGCAGTGCTGCTCTGTCCCACTGCCTGTCATCACCCTCTTCCCAACCAGCAGAAGGGAGAATGCTCTTGGACCTCCCATCTTATGTTTTCTAGTTGGGTCTGTTGGGTTAAATTGCCAGTAAAGCCTGGATTACACCAAGATATATACCGTATCAAACTGTGGCCTGAAGCAGCAGAGATGGAGGTGGAGGTTGCTGCCCTCTGATCCTGCTGCAGGAAGAGGGAGATTTATTAAGAAGACGATAATGTCTTCAGTTGCCACAGGTCCTTGCTGCTGAGCAGGGGTCAGAGTCCTGTGTTTTAGTGTTCTGCCCGACCCCTCAGTGCATAAAGAGCTTTTAGGGATCATTGCCAGTGCATGGCTCTTGGCTCTGTCAGCTGGTATCCTCACATCCATTATCCTCATTACCTGGAGTGTGTTTGTAAATTGCCATACCTATGGCAAGAATGTGCCTGATTAGCTCAGCTTGCATATACTGCTGTTTGAGGGACCTAGATCATTAGTCACATAAATCTTATTTGATGTGTAGCTTTTGGAAATACTGGTGTTAATCATACAGTTTCAGAGTAATGCTTTGGCACTCAGCGAGCAGAGTAACGTTTCATGTAAATAAACAGAACAGTCTAGAATTATAGATAAAATCAGAATTTAATTTAAAAAAAACAAGAGCTGTTTTACTTGCTGAACACTGAACCACATTTTAATGCAGGCAATTATTTAGGGTTTATTTACATAATATCTGGAGCTTTGGGGAGTTAGCGTTTTAATTGTCTTGGTTTGGTATACCTGCTGTAAAAATAAATTACAGTGAGTACATTGAGTGTCTTTAAATAAATGTCTTCCTACCTAAAGAAGACAATTTTTTTGGTCTCAGATTGAGGTGTGTGTTGCATTTAAGTGGTGCCTGGTAGTGAGAGCTGCACCCTAAGAAGTCAGTGAAACACAAGATATGGCACTCAGAAACAGGCTCTCCTTTACCTCACTGGTGGATCAGAAGAGCCCCTGTTTGAGGAATTGAAGTGTGCTCTCCTGTGTGTGCATGCTGCCTTCTTTCTATATGTCCAGGGTAGAGGAGGGAGTGTGTAATCAGTATCTGTCAGCTGGATCAGATTCCCAAAGCTTCGGTATGGAGCTACTGGAGAGTCTAGCAAAGAGCCACAGAGATGATGGAGTGTCCATAACCTCTTTGCTACAAGGAGAGGCTGAGAGAGCCAGGGCTGTTCTGCCTGAGAAGGCTCAGGGGATCTCATAAATGTCTGTAAATACCTGAAGGGAGGGTGGTCAGAGCCAGGTTCTGCTCACTGGTGCCCAGTGCAATGGGTACAACCTGTGACATGAGTTTCCTTCTGAACATCGGAGAACACTCTTTCACTGTGAGGGTGACTGAGCACTGGCATGGGCTGCCCAGGGATATTGTAGAGACTTTGGAGATATTCAAAAGCTGTCTGGACATGATCTTGACAACCATCCAGCATGCCCAGGTGGCCAAGAAGGCCAATGGCATCATGGCCTGTATCAGGAACAGCGTGGCCAGCAGGTCCAGGGAAGGGATTCTGCCCCTGTACTCAGCCCTGGTGAGGCCACAGCTCGAGTCCTGTGTCCAGTTCTGGGCCCCTCAGTTCAGGAAGGAGATTGAGGTCCTGGAGCAGGTCCAAAGGAGGGCAACCAGGCTGGTGAAGGGACTCCAGCACAAGTCCTGTGAGGAGAGGCTGAGGGAGCTGGGGGTGTTCAGCCTGGAGAAGAGGAGGCTCAGGGGAGACCTCATCGCTCTCTACAACTCCCTGAAAGGAGGCTGGAGCCAGGGGGGGGGTTGGGCTCTTCTCCCAGGCAACTTTTAACAAGACAAGAGGGCATGGTCTTAAGTTGTGCCAGGGGAGGTTTAGGTTGGATATTAGAAAGAATTTCTTCACGGAGAGGGTGATCAGGCATTGGAATGGGCTGCCCAGGGAGGTGGTGGATGCTGTGTCCCTGGAGGTTTTTAAGAAGGGAGTGGATGTGGCACTCAGTGCCATGGTCTGGTAACCACAGCGGTAGTGGATCAAGGGTTGGACTTGATGTTCTCTGAGGTCCCTTCCAACCCAGCCAATTCTATGATTCTATCCCTAGGGGGCCCTGCTTGAGCAGGGGTTGGACCAGATCATGTCCAGAGGACCCTTTCAATTTCAACCATCCTTTGGTTGTGTGATCTGAAGCATCTTCACTCTGACTTGCCTGTAGCCTCAGGATTGTTCTAACCTAGCAAAAACTGGCATTGGGACTGAAGGAATTAATCCAGCTAGGGACACCTGCCTCTATGCCATGCCATGCGGTGTCCTCCTTTGTACTCCCACTGCTGCCTTTGTCATTCTTATGGTGATAGTGTTGTGGCCTTAGGCTAGGCTTCAAGAGTAAAATGATTGCATCAGAATTGAAGTTTTCCTATATTGAAGAAGCATATTTGTAGGTCTGATGGTTCTAAGTGAAAGGTCAACAGAATTTAACAGACCCTGTTTGCTTTTAACTCAAAAGGGATTTTTGGCTCTGAATATCTGTCCTTGAGGTACTTGACTTTAAACCCAGCAAAAATTGCAACAGCAACCCATTGGACTGATTACAGTTTTGTGGATCCAAAATGATGGATCCAAATGTTGCAGACTGTCTGGCCTCTATATACCCTTCATTTGTGAGATGCTTCAGGCTAGACAGAAATAGCTGAGGACTAATGAGCCTGGTTCAGATTCAGGCCAGAAACTTGCTGCTTTCAAGCCAGGTTCTGCCATGTGGGCTTCTGAGATGTGTCTCAGCATTTGTTTCTTACTCTTTTGTGAAGGACAGAGCTTGGTCTGTTCTGTGCAAGGCATTTTTGGGAGGTTAGGAGAGTGTAAGTGGATCGTTCCTGTGCACAAGATGGATGCAGCAGTCAGCCAGATGTGTGCCTCTTAGCTGGTCATAGCATCACTTCCAGTGATGGAGCTCCCTCTGACAGAAGCCCCCATGACTCTGCCAGCAGATGTAGCTACATGGGCACACCCAAAACTGTGCTGGATAAGTGGCCTTGGTGAGCTTAATGTATGACAGAGTATGAAGCTGATGAGCAGAAAGATGGAGGATGCCGAGGCTGCACCACCAGAGCCAGAGCCTTACCTACTGCCTTAAAGCCTCCCAAAGCCTTTTTGGAGCGTGTTCAGGCTCCCCTGTGAGTGCTGCAGTGTTTTTGCAGTGGGAAGTGTCTGTGAAGAGGCCTGTCTAATTGGAAAGTTTCAGTTTCAGGAGCTGCTCTGTTTATATTTTTGTACTTCTCCTTGGGTTTAAGTAGCTTAATTTTAGAGTGAAGAACCTGGATCTGTAACACTTACTGTATCACATTTAGAACCCTCCAAGTTGAATGCTACAAGCAAACCTGTTTTCAAGGCTTTCTTGTCCTACTAGTAGTAAAGAATAAAATCCTTTCAAAGGAATACTAATATATAATGTAATGTCTGGGGAAAGGAAGGTAAAATGCTTTGCTTTGTTTGAGCTGGATTTTTAAGAAAAACACACACATTAAAATGAATGGTGATGTCTAGGAGGGAGGGAGAGGAAAAGCTTGGCAGGGAAGAAAATATGATCATGTGAGTTTTAGTGGGAGTTAATTCATGTTTCCAGGCAGATCTGAGTTTTAAATTCTGGTCTTATTTCTTTTGACTCAGACTTAAACCCTTTCTGCAGGTCAGCTACTAGAAAGATACGCTGTCTAACCTAATACAGATAATAGAGGAGGTATCTGGAAGATACTGTCATCACAAGTTCTATGTGATGGTGGAAACAAGAAAATTAAAGCTTCTTTAGGGCTACAGATGGCTTTTTCTGTATTTTTTATCTATTTACTAGTGTCTCAACACTTTCGGCTGTTCTACTTATTGAGCCTGCAGCAGACTAGTGTGAACTGTTCATTTGCATTTTCATGAAAGCCTTTTAAGAGTATGCCTATCTGGTCTCATTTGGCACCACAGAATAAAAGGTAATTGAAAGCTGTACACAGAGGCCTGTTTACCAAGTTAGAAGGCTTCCAGGAAAAAGAAAAAAAAAAAATTAGGAACATCCACTTTGTTGAAATATTTGGAACTGAAAATAATCTATTTAAGATGGCCTTGCTATTATTAAGGGAAAAAAAAAAAAAAAGACGTCTTTGTAAAGTGAGCAGGCTGTTAGTAAGAGAGTGAGCTCAGAGTTAGGGTGCAGTAGGTAGTCATTTGTCTTCCTGTAATTCTTCTGCGGGCCTCTAAATGTTTTGCAAATATCAAGGACTTTGGATCAACTCACACTTTGAAGTAGGTAATACTGGCTCTTGCTTGGCAGGTGAGACAGCATGGACATACTGTAGATGTGCCCCATATGTACAGGGGATCAGCTAGTTTTGTCTATACTAGAAAGCATTTAAATAGGTGTTTACAGCGTAGAATACAGATCTCACTGTTCCTGTGGAGCAACAAGTTCAGTCACATCTTTCCTTTTTTACCCACCTCTGTTTTTTTCTTGTAAAGAGTCCATTAAACTCCAGGTAGTCTGAGAACACCACCTGGCAGAATCTCCCCTGTGTCTGAGTTGCTGCTAAGTGTGGGCATGAGAAGAAAGTTTCGATCAAGGCCAGTTTTAAGTGACTGCAAATTAACTCTGTAGGCTTCCTCTGTGTTCAGACTAGCATTGGCTACCCTGGGTCAGACCAAAGCTCCTTTTAGTCCAGTGACCCAGCAGTAGCCAGTAGTGAATATTTAAGAGGTGGTGTGCAAACATGTAGTGTCTTCCTGGAGTGCTCTTCTAGCTCTTAGTGGTGTGCTGCTCAGGGATCACAGAACTCACAGAGGGACTTAGGTTGGAAGGAGCCTTAGAGATGATCTATTCCAACCTCCCTCCCATGGGCAGGGATGGCTCTCAACTAGAGAAAGGTGCTCAGACCCTCATCCAACCTGGCCTTGAACATCTCCAGGGAGGGGGCAGCCACAGTTTCTCTAGGCAATCTGTTCCAGAATCTCACCATCCTTGTACTGAAAAACTTCTTCCTAGCAGCCTGTTGAAAGCCAGGCATGATATGGCTGAACTCAATAGCTCTTGGTTAATGTCTTTCCCCTGGATTTGTCCCTCTGCTTTTTGAACCATGTACACCCTCAGCATCCACAGCATGCCACAGCTAGGACGTGCACAACTTTGTTAATGAACAGCATGGAACCCAACTTCTGTTGTTCATTTCTCCTTGTCTCATGGATAGCCCCAGTTCTTGTACTGGAAAAGCAAAAGAGCATTTCCTGTGAGCTGTTGTCAGGATGAATCTGGGTGGGGTTTTTTACTGACTGCTTTCTAGAAGGGGCATGTTTCTCCCCACTGAGTTCAAAGGAAGTCTTACAAGAGAAGACTGATTGTTTTAAATCTAATCAGTGAAAAATTCTGTTCCCAGGACAGGTAATGATTCCCGAAGGCCCATCTTTTTCAGGACATGGGATTTTTTGGCTCAGAATGAAGTACAAGGGGTCAGATGCTGCACGGAATTTTGCTGTCCTATTTCCTGAGACTTTATTCCAGAGACTTTGTTTCATATTAAACCCAAGCCATGAGCTGTTGAAAAAAAAGAAATAGTTACATTCAGTCCTCTGTCCTATCACAGCTAGCTCCCTCTTTTTATCTCTGCTCAAGTGATCATGCAGACATACAGCTTGTTTGAATTGATCCAAAGGAAAGGGAAGGGACTGCATTAAATCTAAGATGAAACTATGAGTTAGGCAGCAAAATCTAGCATAATTTGAGATAGAATGGTGTTTAAGGAAGGAGAAGTCTCTTTCTGAAGACCTCCGCTTATCTTTGAATTTAGGGACTTCTAATATTTGAGAGGGACATTTCACATCTGTTTTGGAGCAAGGTCTGGAGGTGCAGCTCAGCCCTGCCAACCATGGGGTTCAGCTTGTCAGAGTGTGCAGGGGCAGGAGCCCCAGTGAGCTGTCAGGGCTGAGCCCAGGGCTGGCCCCTCAATCAGAGGGGCACCAGCCATCAAGTCAGCTCAGAGCAGCACATCCTCACTTGCTTCCATCTCTGCCTCCAGACAGAAACTATGAAAAGCAGAGAAGTTGAACCAGTTGAAGTTCATTACAGATGCTGTCATAAGAGCTGAGTGTTTCCTCCAAGCCCTGTTTTATTTCCTTATTTGTGTCAGGCAGTAGCGCTGAATTGATGAAGCTATCCTGGCTGCTCGCTAGTGTCCCATGTCACTACCTGACCTGTCAGATTTTGAACCTGAGCACCTTGTTTTAATTTGATGTAAGTTAGATTCTCAAAGGAGAGCCCAGTTGGACACCGAAGCACTGAGCTACCCAGACCCTGCTTCCCTCTGAAGGTTTGGGAAGCCCCTCGTCCTGGTTGCACAGTTCAGTGGCAAAGCCTCTGATCTTGGTGATCAGAGCAGATGTCTTTCACGAGCAGGAGACCTGTCACAACAGCTTGTACTTCCTTTGGCCTGTTATGGCCACCTGATGTGAGCAAGTGGGTGTTTACCAGCGTTTTTCACTGTTGTTTCTGGTGTGGTAGAACTTGCTGAGCAGGTCGCCTGGCCCCCGGCCTGGGAAGGAGGATGAACACTACGAGCAAAATTGGTTGAAAGAAAAAACAGTTAAAGGACAGTCACTGAAGGACGTAATACAAATAGATCTTCTTGTTCCTTCGTTGTCCTGAGGGAATAGAAGAGTGTTTAATAGCTCCTTGGCAGTGGTTGTGCTGGGTTAACTTGGAGTTTGCTGCTTCCAGAAGCCCCAGCAGAGACTTGTGCAGAGCAGCCGCTGGTATTCTGCCATACTCCTTTATCTCAGATGAAACTGCCACTCCTTTGTCAGTCTGAGTCTTCTTACACACAAAAAAAATAAAGAGCAGCTAGGCAGATTGACTGATGAGAACTGCAGCAAACCTTGTGTGGAAGGGCACACTGGTTGGCAGATGTTCTTCAGATTGTTGGGCACATATACCCATCGATTCACTGTAGGTTTTGTTGCTGCACCAACCCATGCTCCCCTAAGCTTTATAATAACCAGCCTGTGGGTGTAGCGAAGGCAAAATTCAATCAGAGTCTCTGACTCATCCTATCAGTAGGATTTTGAACACAAGAGCAATTGCTTGCTGCCCACTCCTCCCCCACGCTCTCTATTAACTCAGGTCACTGTTCCCACAGGCTTGCTCTCTCCAGGTCTCCCCACCTACTCCTTTGTTTTTCTGGAAGGTGGTTCCTCTTTCATTGCACGCTCTTCTTTTTTTTTTTTTTTTTTTTTTTTTCTTTTTTTTGTTTTTACATTTGGCTCTGTGTATGTAGCTTTCTCTCAGGCATCAGCTGTTCTTCCCAAGCTGTTATACTTCGACTGCATCATCAATACAAAAGACAGGGTTGTGTTCAGATGCAGGGAGCTTCCTGAAGTACTGGCCTAGCAGAGACAAGACACATGTTCCTATTAGTCCAGGTCATCACCAGCACCAAGAAGCTTTTTAACTCTAAAAAAACAAGTATAAAAGAATTGGGGAGTTTATTTGTAAGTGTATTTGGAAACCATTCCTCTGTCTAGGAGGTAGTTTACTCCTGTCTCCTCAGCTGAAGACTGGCGCCTTGTTTTTAAGGAGGTGAATTGTATTGGAAACCCATTGTAAAAAACAGACAGAAAAGCTGTTGTGGTTTTAGAGAAGTTGGAACACATAATTGAAAGCCTGCTGTGAGGTACCCATCCCACAACTGAAATGCAAGAGGAAATCATAAGCATCTGTTTTCTTCCACATCGATGTGTGGCTGTGGGCATGCTGTGCCACATGGGATTAGATTCATGCAAGGTCTTGACCACAGCAATAAAAGAAATTAATAATGAGGAAAAGAAACTGTCTCCTTTTGTGCTTTGTCCATGAGCTGTGTGGTAAGGTGTTGTAAACAATGCCCCAAAACTCAAAGCTTGGAAAGACTGAGGGGGTAAAAAGAAATAAATCAATAATCAGTCAAAAGCCTATGAGAAAAGCTGTAATCAGCATGAAAACACATGAGATGTAGCAGCTGTAGAGCAACACCCTTATGTGCATTTGACAGCCCAAGGGGCCAACAGAGCCATCCTCTGTGGTAAGGATCCAGACTGAAAGATGACTTGGTACAGCCACTCCAGTGTAGACATACCTTTTTCCATGAAGAATTGAAAGTTTTCAGGCATTGCTTCCTCCTGTGTTCATTTGGCTTGAATGAGAGGGGAACCATGGAGCCCAGTGTCATGGCAGCTGCATGAATGGCTTGGGCCAGCAGCCCATCAGTTGTGCTGACCTTCATGTCTCCTAGACCTCTTGAGCTTTGTAAAACCTAATTATTTTACTTTTGTTTGAAATTCAATTTAGGCCTTGAGCACTCCACAGTGAAGCTATACCTTTGACTGAGCAAGTTTGTGCAGCATTTTATGCATTTTCAGGAGAGGAACATACTCAGCTATGAAGATAACACAGGGGCTGTAAGAAAGGCTCAGCTCTAACTAAGAAGCTAACAAAGCTGCTGGGACCTTCTCTGTTGGTTCATAGTGAGACAAAAAATAAAACTCAGTCTGTTAGACACTAAACTAAGTCCCAGTGGCTATTGTCAAGGTCTCCTCAGACCCGTCCACCAGGCAAGTAAAAATTCAGTTAGGCAACTTTTTCAACTATATACAACATGTGAAATCCAAGAAACATAAAATGTGTTGGTTTGTACTTTTTTTTTTTTTTCTAAGATCACTTCATAGACTAGGCCATTACTTTAAAATCAATATGCATTTATTTTCTGTCAACAGAACCTGAGTTTTTGGGCTTGATTCTGTTGTCCAAACAAAAGCATCTGATCCTATTTGAGATGCCCTATAGTAGTCTTGTTGGCTTTCCAGTTAAATGTCAGAGGAGTGTGTCATATCAGCTGGCACCATGGAGAAGTCCAAGAAGACCCAAGGTGCTCCAAATAGTCCTGCTGACTTCTCTATGACAACCAAAGTCATAATCTTCCATCTCAGGAGACAGTGTTAACTCTGGTACTAACTGTAGACTCTGAGGTCAGGTGCTTTGAGTAAGAGGGTGGACAGTGCATTTGCCACAGTGATAACCTGGCTGAGAGGAAAGCTGGGGTATAGGCCAAATCCATTCTTCTGTAGAAGAAAAATGCCCTTGCGGAGACCAAAAAGGGGATGAACTTTTTCAGTGTGTACTTACAGTTCACCATTTGTAATGCTGACAGCCAATATAAACTCATTAACCTGAAGTACTTGTGACCCATGTAGCTGGGCTTATCTTCTGCTACCTATGACCAAAAAAATCTTTTCTCTGACAG
The DNA here is from genome assembly GCA_023637945.1 of Phaethornis superciliosus. Taxonomy (NCBI): domain Eukaryota; kingdom Metazoa; phylum Chordata; class Aves; order Apodiformes; family Trochilidae; genus Phaethornis; species Phaethornis superciliosus. The sequence continues at coordinate 146,242,283 of JAJQWJ010000001.1, read as the reverse complement.
TGAACTCAGTCTATTTAAAAATAAAAAGACATACAACCTTTTACAAATTTAAATAGAATAGCAACCATGACTACCTCTTCATAAAGATTTTAAAGCTAGAAATTTACCAGAATATGGTATGTGCATCTGAAAAAACATGAAAGTCACAATGAAGGAAACCCTTACATAGAATAATTCTCTGTTGTTTCATTTGTGAACTTGAACATGTGTCAAGTGCCATCAAACATGCATGTAGTTGGTTGCTGATACAAAGAATTGTTTTTCAAATCCCATCTCAATGGTGATTTTTCTTTTTTTTTTAAGATCATGGATAATGGTTGTCATGAAAGTGCAGGCTACTCCCCAAATGTATCTTGCCTTACCTGTGTGCTTCATAGTGCCTGGTGTATGAGATGTCAGTGTTATTAAAAAAGGAGTCGTGAGGTTTGCACATGTGGAGACACTGTAAGCATTTGTAAATTACGATGTTGGTATAAAAGTGATTTTGTGCTTCATGCTAAACATGTTGATGCTGTTGAAGTTCTAGGCTGCATCAGTCCTCAGTATAAATCAATACAAATATTAATTTGCTGCAAAACTGGCATTACTTCATTAGCTGATTAGTATGCATGAACTGGGCTGTGTTTGACGTGGAGGAAAAGTCTATGGTTCTCTATTTAATTCAACCTTCTGGCTATAATTGTTTTTAGCCTGGATTCTTGTGGAATTGAGGCTTATGCAGTCAGGCTGCCTCTCTTTCTCTCCACCCCCACTAACTTGTGAACTCACTGGCCAATTTCAGCCATCTCTGTCAAAGACATCACAGTCTCAAGGATAATTGACTTCTTACAAGTTTTGTAAAAACAGGCAGCTGAAGGGTAGGATGGAGAAACGGGGAGAGAACTTTAAGTTCTCTCAAATGAAAAAAGAGGTTCTTGGAGAGTGAAAGTAAGAGGAGATCCTCAAAACTCAGTTAATCACAAGGAAGATTTCTTTTGGGATTTACAATCAAGTGCATAAAACTCCCACCTTCTTTTGTGCTTGCAGCACTTCCCATTTAATGATGCTAGCAGCCTTAGCACTAGGCAGAGCTGTTGCAGGTGACTGCTTGCCAGCTATTCCCTCTTACCTTTAAGCCTCCTCCTGCTTGTTGATCATAGTTTTCATAATACTTTATTTTCTCAACTTTTTCAAATATCAGACTTAGCTTACTGAGCTGTTGGTTCTATGAGTTTGTTTTCTTCAGGGAGAAGGGCATTTGTATTAGGAACATAGGTTTATGCCTTCTTTTAGATGGGTCTGCAAGTCAGTGAGAGGATCCCACTTGATAGGTGGGGAAGGTCAGCAATGTCACCCCTCACTGAAGCTAGCTGTTTTATAGAAAGTGCCACAGAAACTGTAAAAGGCAGTAAGAGATAACAAGAAAAGGTATAGGTCACTAGAGTCTGTGGTTAGAGCTCATCTGGAAGGGGAGTCTGCAGTTACCATCTCTGCTTCTGGCTTTCCTGAGGGATTTTTTCTGTTAGACATGCACGTGATGAAAAAAGATGAATACTGTCCTAGAAGCAGAGGTGACTACATTTTATGTAAGAACCATATGCCACTTTGTGCTGAGCTTTTGGCATCTCATTTTCTTTTCAGGGCAGAAGCCCACAAAGCTCTTCCCGTAACCTGGTGCAAGAATGTCTTTGGCATTGTTCAAGGCTGGCCTAAGAGATGTTTGCTCTTTGTATCTTCCCCCAAATCTTATGTTTCTGCAGTGTAATTAAGTCCTCCACTGTTCCATGCATAGATGAGCTTTTAAACAAGTACTACTATAAAAAAAACAGATTTAGCCAGCTTTCCCTAAAGCACCAACAACACTATAAGCAGATTTTCTTTCATCAGATATTTCAGCATGCCAGCTGTTACAATGTATGTAATGTGTTTAATGAGCAAGGGAGTTTATTATTAGGTAATTGAATAAGGCTGTTCTTTCTAATTAGTTATTTGCCTTTCAGTCCTGAATGGTGCAGAAAGATCCGCTGTGATCTGTGTCAATTGTATCTCTTGTGTGTTTGGATTTTCTACAAAACATCTATGCATTGCAGTGATGCATATGAGAATCAGGGCTTTGAAAGTAGCCAGTAAGGTTTTTATGTGACATAAGAAATGTTATCACCAGGTAATTAAGTAGCAAGTGAAGGTCAAATAATTCCTAACATATCTCTATACAAGGCCAAATTCCGTGGATTTGCTTATTGATACAGATGTGGAAATAGCAGATAGAAAAGTAACACGTTAAGTTAATAAATGTGTAGCTTCTTTAGACACCGTAGAGAAATGATGGCAGATTGATTTTGGGTTGAGTTCAACAGAAGTTAATTAACTGATATGCCCAGCAGGTTCTGTTGATTTTTGTTGGTTTTTGATCCCAGCATGCTTGTGCTTTTAGACAGCTTTATTGTGTGAAACGAGGTGTGAGTAGAGAGCAGCCCAGAGGTGGTAGAAGGTGGCTCTGCTGAGGTAGCACAGCCGGGTAGTAAACATTGGCACCCTGTGTTGTTGTGGATTCCAGGAGGAGACCTCAGAGAGGAAAACACAGTTTGGAAAATGCTAGTGCTGATTTTTCACTAACAATTGTAAGAATAAAGAAAGAGCTCAGAAAGGGGGTAGAACTGGTGCTGCTTTTGCCTCTAACGTGAAGGTATGTTCTCTCAAAATTGTTTTTTTTTTTTCTGGTAAAGTGATGAAAACTAGCAGGTATAGAGAATACAGAAGTAACAGTGGAAGGGTGTTCAGAAAGTATCACACGTTCTCTGGCTTGGCTGTTTAATTCAGACTGGTTTGGAGAACAGCATTGTCATAGAGAATAAAACTGTATGTTTTATATATGTAGTCTACTGTGCAACTGTAGACTAAGAAAAATTTAAAAAGACCTTAAGTGTTATGAAAAGAGGCCTGAAACTTTCTGATAGCATCAGAAGGATCTTCAAATTGATTACTTTTGTAATTTTTTGTATTTTGCATTTTTATGTGCATACTATGTGCAGTTAAGATCCCCCATGTAAATAGATAGCCATAGGTTATCAATATAAATACATTTATCATACTTTCGCTGCCCCAAAGCATGTGAGGGGGTGTGTTTATACTTTATTTAATTACAATTTCTTAAATGTGGTATTTTCTTCTATTTTCTTTATAAAACTGCATTTGTCTGATGGTGCAGTGCTTTCCTCTGTTAAAAATCTGTGTAAAATTTACAGTATTATAAACTGACCTGCTATGGCTACGGCTTTCTCTTATACCAGTCTTAAAATTACTGACTAGTAAATCAGAAAGTACCAGTCTTTATATGTATGTATATTTAAGTGCATCCTTGCTCTCAGAATTCTTGTATCTGCCTGTTTTGAGCTGCAGTAGTAACTCTTCAGTCTGCAAGTCCTAGTAACCAGTAACCAGTCTCATGTTAGCAGACCTCTGTTGGATAACAAATAGATCACCTTGGATACTGGAAAACATTTCTTTAAATGGAGCCTTTTGACATCATGTGCTGTGTTATTTGAAGCAACTTGCTTAACATCTTTGTCCCTTTGTTTTCCCCTTTGTGAAAGGGAGGTAACTCTGTTGTGTGTTTTGTTTTTCTTTTTTTTTCCTTTTTTTTCTTTTTTTTCTTTTTTTTTCACTTATCCTCTCTTTTTCTTTTATAAAGCAGAGAAATTAATAAGGTGTTCAAGGTTAGTAGGGAGAGACAGTACTTTCTATTAGACTTACTAAAATAGCTAGGGGAAAAAAAGATAAGCTTTTGTGTTCAAAAGTCCTTTTGGTCATGCTTATAGATAATTGTAGAGTATCTTGGAAATACAGAGCATCCCTGTCAATACTCACTTATCAAAAAAAATAGCATTTTTAAATATATAAGTGGGGTTGCATCTGTAACACAACTTTTTGTTCATCTATATATGTTTAAAAGATTTTCAGTGATTACCATATATATATATATATGTATGACACAGAATATTTAGCTTGTGCTGTGCACCAGAGTTGGTAGATCCAGAATGCATTAGATGTAGACTCATTTTTGCAGTGCAATGGCACACAAAAAACTGGTAGAGTAGGCTAAAACAGTGGAATTAAGAGGAGTTCAAAGCACTGTAGATTTGCTTCTGTGTCTCAGAAAAAAGATTTATACCTAAAATTACGGAGGGACTTTTGTCTACCTCTAGCAGCTTTGTTATTGAAATATAACTTAGAATCCAATGATTAGGGAATACTACAGGTGTAGGTACCTGCTGTGGAACCTACTGAGCTGTTGGCCCAGGTCTTTAAATTTGGACTCCCCAAAGTGGAGGCAGCCTGCAAGAGAAGCCTCTTGAGAGAGAGACATCCCTAGCTGCCTGGCAGCTGCATCCACACCCTGGTGCTACACTGAAGACTTTGTAGAGCGGGTTACAAGTACTGATTTGCCCTAGAAGAGATGAATATCTGCTCCTGCAGGGAGTGAGATTCCATTTCCAGATTTTTTTAAAAACAGCTTGCCATTCTCAAAACCTATCAAGCACACAGTGTTTTCATTTGGGGTCTGCTTAAGCTTGATGCCAGCTTCTCTGTTAACTTCTGAGTGGCAAAGTGTGCTCTGTTATTGAGGTTTTCTGTATTCATCAAAACTCACCCTTGTAAGGTGTGCACAGTAGCATCTGCACGCACTCTTTCCTCACCTTGTGTAGTTTTTACACAAGGTAGTGGAGCTTAGTAGTACAGTACTGTAGTACAGCTCTCCAGCAGGAAATTAGAGGCTCAGAAATCCAGTGAGGATGATTTGTTTCTTTATTTTTTTACTAGGTATCATATTTATATAAATGTGCTATCTAATGTATACATATACAAATACATATCCACTCTTCACTTTGCCTGATGTTCAGCACAGGTTTTCCCTTTAGTGCCCTGGCTTCAGTGTTTCATGTTTAGTGCTCTGCTGAGGCAGAAGGGAGCTAAGTGCACTCAAACGATTTGGTTATTAGGGCTCTATTGAGCAAGGACTTCTGAATTCCCCAGTACCATTTCAGTACATTAGCAGATGCTTATTTTATTACTGATGGGTTGCAAAGATAAACTCGGGGGAGTTGCGGAAGTCAGAGTTTTCCATGTCATTTTTTATCATGAGCGCCCATGTCACCTCCTTGCTAAAGTTATTTACTAGTCTCTGAACTAAACGTGGGTGGGATTTCTTTTTTTTTTTTTGAAGGATTTCCTTTCTGCTTCCATCATAAAATCAAAGCTTCACTTCTCATGTGCATTCTTCTCGTTTCCAGCATGGATTTTTTCACTGCCTCCATTCATCTGAATGCCACCGTTAGGCTGCAGCTGAAGCAACTGCTTTCCCCCTTCCCACCACCCCTTCCTGCTGCTCCAGCCTCTCCTGGGACATTCACTGGGAACAGGCCTACCCTTCCTCAGAAAAAAAAAAAAAACCACCACGCTCTATTTCTCTGTTTGTAAAACAGGCTTTCTCTGCCTTGAGTCACCTTGGCAACCCTTGCCTGCCTCTGCTCCAGGCTGAATCCATCTTATTTGGATGGTGGTGACTAGAAACAGGCACAGCATTGCAAGTTAAGATTCACCTTGGGAGAAAAAGCCTTGCCACAGCAGCTTGCTGCCATTCCTGGGCACTCCTTGTTTGATAGCTCCTTGGGGCTATGACTGCCTTTTCTGCAGTTTGTCTGTCACACCAGTATCTCCACCATCAGTCAGTCGTTGATTAAAGCATCCATGATGTTCTCCTCTGCCATGGCCAGCTCCATCTCCATGTTGTAGCCAATCACCTTCCTGTCAGTATCTTCACTGCTTTTTGGGGTTCATATTGCTGGCTGCAGATACTGTGTTCTTTCATACAGCTTCTCATTCTTCATATTTCAAGGTCATCATCTTCTGTCATACCCTGGGTTTTCTCTCTTCCCATTACCAAATGAGCTTGAATCACTGGCACATTACATCTTATCCGGAGCTTTTGAAAAAACCCAGCTCTGGTGTCCCAGAGATAGGAAGCTTAACTGTAATCAAAGCAGTTGGGTTCTGCATTTGTGTCTTTGTAGGCTCCTCTAGCCTGTGTCCCCATGGACTGATCTCATGTCCTTCTAGGCCAATTGTAAACCTCCAGCTGATTTCATGAGGTGTTTCACTGTCCCATCATTTTTGTGCCTTTTAAAAGTGCAGCCTGTTTTGTCCATTTCCAGTATGGTTAGTGCTTCTTCTCCTCCCTCAGGAATTAAGTAGAAGAGGCATTCCCTCTGTCTGAGGTATATACTTTTTGAAGCTACAAGCTTCAAAAGAGCTGGGAGCTCTCAACTGTGTTATCCTGACATGAATCCCTACCTGTAGGTTTTAATAAAGACCCTTTTGCAAGAGAAAAGCCATTGACACTCAGAGTCAAGGGTTCTGAAAATTCTGGCCAGTGATGTGCATCAAGATGTGCTTACACTATTTCCCTGAATAGCAAGTGGTGGGTTTTTTTCTTGCTCCTGCAGGCTTCTTTTTTTTTTTTTTTATTTAAAAAAAAAGGAAATTTGTAAGATTTATCTTCCCCTAAGTTCTCTTTATATTTTAAAGGAATGCTTCATGCTTTGGCAAAGGGTGTGTGTGTTGGACTCTTTGTTTTCCTTTGCTTTTTTCCCATCTTCTGTCAAAATTCCATCTCTGTTTTCCATCAAGGATATGTGAAAAATATTTTCAATATATATCATTAAATGGTTTCCTTGTTCTTATACTACTCCCTAGACATCTACTGGTGACTACATTTGGAAACAGGATACTTGTCTGGATGGACCTTGGTCTAACACAGCACAGCTGTTTTTATTTTTTTAAACGCTGAATCATTTGTCAGGAAAAAAGTGATTTTTATTTATTTAGATGTATGCAGCTGCAGTGGCTCTTGAGAAGCGGAGTCTGCGGTTTGCTCTTGAGACTAGGAAGACAAATTCAGAGGTGTACAACAGCTCATCTAAGTAATTACAGAAGTGTTCCTAATTGCAACCTTCTGCCGTAACGTAAGCACGTGTTGCAATGAAGTGTGCAACTTGTAGGAAGTCTCAGTTTTTGAGGATGGGAAGAGATGGAGACCCCTGCAGCAGGGAAGGAGGGGAGCTACCCCAGCTTGCACTCTGGTGGAAAAAATGGGGTGGCAGAGGGGAACAAAATCTGAGACTTGGTAGCTGTTGTTGCCAGTTCTCGATAAGACAAACTAGGGTTTTTTTTCCAAATTCCGTAATAGTTCGTAAAAGCTGTAGATGGTAAATATTTTATTAAATAGTCAGTTTAGCAAAACTTTAAGGGCCCAAAACTACATCCATTCACACCTTCTTTTTCAGACCTCGGTGGTTTAAAGTTAGAGTTCTTTTTGTCTGGTTGTTTTTTTAAGAAGTAAAAATAGAAATAAAAATAGTAAATAATTGGGTTTTTTACTAAAAATATGAATGTGAGCTCTACTGCCTTATGACTATTTTTTCTTTTAAATCCTAATTCATTCACTGAAGTCAGTAACAGGTTTGTGGGATGCTGCAGAAAACCCAGATGTGGCTGAGGATCATAGAAATGCTGTTATTAATGACACTGGATTAATGACAGTGATCTTACCATTGGAGTGACTGAGGTCTCTTGAGATTCCTGAGCATTAATTTTACCTGTTTACATAGCCATATGTAAAGGTGAAAGTTTTCTTGAGATTAGGATTTGTGTTCACAGGATTTCCAACCAATTTCTACATTTAGGCATCCAAGTTAGGCTTTTACTTTCCTTCACTGTACTTTTAGCCATTTAGTCATCAGAACCAATTTTGTAATTAAGTGCACTATCATCTGATTTAATGACTTCCCTGAAGACTGGTGTTTTTCACTTTCTGTTTATTTGAACTTTTCTCATTTGATGCATTCACCTTCTACCTGCATGTTATTAGTTATATTTTTAAAAGGAGCTAGAAATTTTTGAAACTTCAACCCTTATTTTTATGATATAAATTGTCAGACCATTTACAGCATTTGCTGGGCTTTGTTGACTTGTTTGTTGCTCAGGAGTCAGTTGAAGTTGGCTGAATATCTGTCCTAAATACTTCCTGGCCGTGGTATTTGGAATAGCAGTTTGCACTTCTCCAGTGATGGTCAACTAGCCAACAGGCAATATATTTTTATCTGACTCCACTGTCCTTGAAGCACTTTTATTTTAAGGAATGCCGATGCGTATTTTTGTTTTAGGTTTAAATGAAGAAAAATTTAAACTTCTGGAGTATGATTTTATTTTTTTTCTAACCACTGGGCAGCTAAAGAGATGTAGGAATATTAGTGTTGACCTCTAACCTAGTCATGAACGTGAGCAAAGGAAAAGACTGGATGCAGTTTGTTTTGTATATAAGTTATCTTTCCAAACAGATGATGGTGTTTATCTGAAGACCATTAAATTTATCTATAGCCAATGGTTTGAACATACAAGCTCAGGCTGGTACCCCCCATGTTGTCTGGGATCTGCCAGTGCTGTGGTGAAGGGGGTTGGATTGGACAGGGCTCTTTGCTGTCATTTCTTCTGGGTCCTCAGAGATGAGTATTGGCTTGTGGACACAATCCCACACCTTAAAGTTCATCTGCTGAGAGCCAGCCTGCATAATCCTTTTGTCCATGTGGAAAGAGGCAGTGGGAACTGAGGCCACTGAATATTGCTTAGCAGTATGATGTGGTGTCCAACAGCTGAGGAACTCTGCCATTCTCCATAGATAGCTTGCTGCTTGGATGCATGAGCCACAGGGCCTGCTTGGGCCACTCATGGGCAGGGAGAAATGTCTCAAAATAATTCATTCATTCCTGGGCTGGTGAATGCTCACTTACCCATACTTCCCTACAGCTGTAGGGGGGTTGTGGGGTTTTCTAGAGTGCTGGAGAGCAATGGTAGCCATCATGTTTCCATCACAACAGGGTTGTCAACATCCTCTTAGCTGTAGTCAGTCAGATCTGGAAAACATTTCACTGTACATCTAGGATCTAGTGTGTTTGCGAGTTGGTTTCTGTAATAATAGCCAGAAAAGGTAGATTTAAAGCATCAGAGTCGTGTTTTAGAGGTCTTCATAGCTTATCAGCTCTTTGTGTTTCTGGAAGAAGTACCTAATAAATTGACAGACAGCTGTTTAATATATAAATTGTTTTCTGGTATGCAAATTACTTAACATTTTCCAGCTGTGATACGATGTATCTGAAATCATTTAGCTTTACTCTGAGAGACCTTCAGTTCCTCATTAATTCTAGTGCTCCATGGGTAGTTAATAAACTCTGTGTAAGGCTTTGTCTTTCCAAAGAGCCTTATTTAATTACCTAGTGATTGGCCTTTATGTTGGCCTTTATGTTGAGGTTTTTGTTAAATGCTGAGAAAAAATCTTTGTATCAGGCTTGCCAATGTTTTTGCATTGTTTCCCTGTAGTCTCCAAACTGGTAATTCCACTTGTTAAACTGGGTCGACTTTTGCAATCTCCTTTGTTGTGGGATTCTCCTTTGCTTCCCCCAGTACATTCCAGAAATTGTTTGCTTGCAGGCAGCACTGTTTATAAGCCTGTTTCTTTTTTTTTTTTTTTTTTTTTGATGTTTAAAAAGGTTCTTCGTACTCTGACCTTTTCTTTGGTTTTGGTTTTGCTATGATATGCTAAATGAAAAGTTACTTAGCTAGTTAAAACTGAGCTCTTTATTTGTTAAATACAACCATCCAAGGGAATCCTTTGGCCATGCATCCCCATTCTCCTTTGTCTCTCTATTTCATTGTTCTCAGGATTATAGCATGGGAAAACTAATAAAGTTTAATAAAGCATCGTCTACAGTATGGTGGGTGGCTCTAAATATGATAAACCTTCTATTGAGGCCTCAATACCTTTAAAATTCAATGTGTTTCTTCTTCTCAAAGCAGAGTTGAGATTTAAAGCTCATTTGACATTCTGTATTCACTGAAACTTTGACACTGGGACTACCATTAGTGAGACAAACTTGGATAAATACTTGCTGATGAAACACTGGACTTTCAGTGTGGGATGGAAAAATAAAATAAAAAATCCTATGACATCTACTGGAGGAGATAATTTTCTTTAAAAATATTAACTGCAGTCTTAATGTCAATTTAAAATTCATTAGAAGATGTTTTCCCCATTAGCAGTTTCTTCATGTCTATTGAAGTTACCTGCCCAGGAAGATTGAGGTTGTTTACTATATTCCACATGATCTGCTGTAGGAAGGCAAGATAGTTCTAATCAGTCCACTTTTAAGGTATCTAAAAATCTATGAAAACTAATGGAACTAAATAATTGTAAAGCTAATTCATGTTTAACTCAGCTCCAAAGCAGTCTCTACATCAAAGGCATGACTCTGTGTTCATGGTTGGTCTGCCTAAGAATATGTAATCCACATATCCTTTAGTGTGTGGCTTGCCTACCAATGAGGTGAGATGAATGCAGTCCTTCCAGCCTCCTGCATCTTTTACCTGTGTGTCTGTAATCTATTTGGCAGTGCTCAGGGTCATAGCTTTGCCCTTGGAGGAAGATGCTCCATCTAGCTCATAGGTCTTCAAGAGCATCCCTAATGAGTTTTGGGTTCCCATACTGTATTTGTTGGTATCCTGACACTTAGCCTTACAGAGCATGTTATATGTCCCCAAGACTGACCTGAAGACGTGAAAATATCTTTGAAACCAGACCTTTCTTTTTGCTTTCATTGATTTATTTACTAAGTGGTATAGCCTGGGCATTTAATAGCCTGAAGAGTCATGTTTTGTAGGCTGGCTTGTGAACGAGTGCTAGGAGGTAAATGATGGTTTGTACCAGGATCTGTATCTTTTGGACGTGATTTAACATTACATTTGACAAAGAAAACCTAACTAGTCTTTTTCTAGCTAACATGGCGAATGAGCTTCCAGTGCTACTGTGTCACTGTTTCTTGAGAATTCTTTCTCTGCTGTGTTGAAACCTGTGGTGGATATTGCATGATACTACAGGCTGATTAAAATGTTTTAAAATGTTTTTAACGTGTTGCTGTTAAATTCATAGAATTGTCTAAACTCCTTCTTCCACCCCCTCTACATCCAGACATTGAATCCCCAGTGATTAAACAAGGGAACTGGCTAAACTCTGTCTGGATGCTGGTTAGTGATCTCATATTTTGACTATTTCTCCTGATGAATGATACTCATCCATCACAATTTTTCTTAACTGAAGAGCAACAGAATGGGAGAAAAAAAACAAAACAGTTTGGCCATTTAAGTACTTCTTTTCCAGACTGTCTGCAATTACAAAGGCTTTTTGAAGAATCTGAATCAAGATTATTTCAATTGTGATTAACAATTCATATCATACTACATTTTAACCTAAATGTCCTTCAGGTTGAATTTGATGTGCTGCGGTGATTGTAATCACTATATGATGTGTGTATCAGACAAATAAAAATAGAAATAAATACTTCTTGGTTCCTGGCTGTTAAAGAGCCACTCTTGTGAAAAGCATGAGATCATTATGCATTTTTTTTTTTCCCCATAAAATACTGTTTTGGTTTCTGGAGTTTCAGTTCAGTCTATTCTATTTACAAAGAATATTTAAACTGAAGTCCTGCAGTGTAGCTATGATGAATGATCCTCCTATGAGTGATGAAGACATGGCTGAGCTGTGCTGCCAGGTGGTGAGCTGGAAACTTTCTTAAAATCTGTGTGCAGTTTTGAGGACTTGGTGGTTGTGGTCTTCTCCTTCCTGCCCCAGAGAGGAAGGTTCTCATGGCTGATGTTCGCTCTGCTCTTGCTCAGGAGCAGAGGTCTGTCAACCACTGGTGGTCTAATCTTCACCTAGATTTCCTCACTTGGTTGTTTTTGCCACTTTGGTGTGAAAAGCAGTGATGGAAATCTTGGCTGCTTCCTTGGCTTCTGACCACATCCTGCCTGTTTCTTCTTGGCACCTAAATAAAGGGAAGCATTTGCCAAAAAGGATGTTTGATGGGAATCTCCATCTTGTGATTGCTGCTTAGATAAGGCACAGGCTGTGAAAACACTTTACCTACAAAGGAAAGTAATAAATTATGTGGTCCTTTGGCTCTGGTTTGGAGAACAGTATTTCAGCCCTTCTGTTAGTTTCTCCTGAGAAACACATGACAGTGGTGCCAAACCTGTGAAGGCTTTCAGGATATTGACACTGAAAGTCTGTGATTGTTGGAGAGGAGCCTGCTTGTCTCCTGTAGAAACCTTAAGGGGAGACAAAAAAAACCTCACAAAGGTGATTCCTTTATCCAAGTGGGTTTGCACATTTCATAGATCATGAAGGTTTTGCTGCAACACTGGAAAGCTTTGGTACACTAGCACACGATCCCTTTCACTGCAATTTGAAAAAAAAATATTGTTTGCCTTGAAATGACATTTATATTCCTATAGGCATTGTATTCTCCCAAATGCTGTTCAGTAACTTCACTCTGTGGAGTGCATCAGCTGGGACATATAAAGACTGTTTGCATTTAAGTATTTATGGAGAAGTGGTCCATCAGATTTCATTTTTAACATGTTACTGAATGTTTTGTTTACTCTTACTTGTTGACATGCTTTTATTTCTCTGTAAGTGCTTGGAGTTTGTGTGATCATTAGCCTTCAGCTGGGTGTGTTGATGATGCATGCATGAGTGTTTTATTACCAAAAGTGTGCCATCAGAGTCACCTGCATTTAATCTTATCCACCATTTTCCAAATAACATCCTCCTTTTCTGTGGTTTGTAAGTCTCTCATAATGCAATTATCTGGGTTGACACATATGAGCGACTGATTCAGAGTGTTTATTTAAAGTTTTAGTGAGACATTTTTGAGAAACAGCTGAGACATAAATACCTTTTTTTTTCATTCTTAAGTGTTTTCAATTTTTTATTGAAATGGTTCAGTAATAAACTTGCTTTCTCATTGTTTACATCTGAGCACGGAGATTTAGCAGATCTAATACCAGTAAGTTTCCATATGCTACTTTTTGTGAAAATTCACTGAAATTTGGTCATTTTGTAAGCATGAAAATTCACCATCTCTGCATGCCTAGAAGAGGCTATGTGCAGGCTGGCATGCAGATCAGGCAGATCCATCTGCACTGAGATGCCTTCAGACTGAGGACCAAGCACAGCCATCTCTGTGTTTGCTCCATGTGGTGTGGACCTGGAAGTAGTGAGAGAAAGGAAAGGGAAAAGGAAAAGGCTTGGACAAGGTGGGAGTTCAGTCAGGTGACTTCAGTGGGAGCCAAGAGTTGAGGAAAATATGTTGGAGGTGTGCTGTCCAGGTAATGTTAATGTGCACTCTCTTTCAGCCTTGTATTTTTCTCTGCCTGAAGTTGATGCAAGTCACAGGTAGCTTTCTGGAGACAGGATGGCACATGGAGGGGGTCAGGTCTCCATCCAAAGGGTATTGGTGCAGCAAGCAAGGCAGGCAGTGACAGAGTTGGTAGGAGGTGGCCTTCAGTCAGGTGTCCACTGCTCCTATGGAGACCAGTGAGTGAGTCCCCAGAACTGGCATCTTCATCACTAGCCCTTAGGTGGTTGGACTCCAAAATCCCAAGAGCAGTAGAAGGCCCATGGAGCACCTGCATGTGCCATGCAGATGCGGTGGCAAAGTGGGAGGAGGGCAGAGATCTGCAGCCAAAACCTGCAGGCCCTTCTATAGCAGATGTGGTCTTGTTGAGGTTGGTATCACCCCATGAAGTCATGATACTGATGAAGACAGGTATCATGGACATCAGAATGCACTGACAATATCATTACAGTATAATAAATGGTGAGGAGGCTGGTGTGTATGTTCTCCTGAAAGTCATGGAAAGCCTACAGGCAGTATTTTAATTTGAGATTAACCTAGAATTTTATTTAGTTGGCACTGAATCTGTCTTAAGGAAGAGAATAATTACCTGCTCCCTCAACACACTACTGAGAAGGTATAAGCACTCTCAAGAACACAATCACATATTCTAGTACTTAGATGAATATAGCATTCAAAGAAGGTAATAAGAACATATTAATGTCTTATCTTTTCTCATAACCATGATTTAGCTACCTAATTCTGTAAGCTACAATTTGAGATAAATGTAACTGCATTATCCTTCTTGCTATTTTTGCTAGATCTTCTGGAAGGTTTCTAATACCAGGTAGAAGGGGATAGATAGATCTTCAGCAAAAAGGAAAGGTTTTAGATTGTTCTTTCATTTGTTTGTTTCCAGGGCTTCATTCTTCTAACTTGAATTTCTGGACCTCCTGCCACACTCCTCTCCCTGTTTCTTTGGGTTTTTTTCATGCTGATCTAGTTTGTTGACTCTCTGGGTATTTCTCACACGTAACTCTCATGTCCTGCTGCTTTGGGGATGGGTTATCCCTGCCTCTCCTGCTAGTAGTGCTGGTGTCTCTGGCTCCCTGAAGAGGGAAATCCGAGATTTGTTGAACTGCAAGAAAAGATAGAAACTGAAATGTATCACTGATGTTAAGACACCATTTCCCAGAGGAGGAGTATGGACTGGGTATAGAAAAGGCTAGGAAAGGTCCCTGCTTACCTTTTGCTGTTCATGTTGGGTGCACTTGGTTGCTCCCTGTATGTGGTCCCATAGTGATATGGTGTCTTTTCATCTCTAGTTTGCTGCTTCTCACGTGGTTATAGATAGTATGGTGGATTTTAAACGTGATTTTTCTTTGGCAGTGCAAATATATTTTAATTCTTAGGAGTTGTTTGTTTTTTTTTTAATTTGTGCTTTTTAAAGCAGTTCCAAATACATGGAGTTTCTAAAACACCAAGAAGCTTCTTTGTGTTTTTAGCAACTTTCTAGTGAGTTGAGTGCTGGTGTCAGACTCCAGCCCTTGTCTGCTCATCCTGGTGGCAAAGCCAGTGATTTATTGATAAAGCAGTGCTGCCACTGAGGGTGGGTAAACACCCCTCCTCTGCTGAGGAACAAGAGAGTGAACTTTTCACCTTGGCTATAACATAAGGTGTCCTCAGCAATTTGTGTGTTTAACTCAGCCCTTGCTTTAGTGGTTGGCCACGAAAGAGTGAAGAGGTTTAATAAGCCCCAGCTGGTCCGGGAGCCCCAGGGCCTTGTTGGGTGCACACATGGGTGCAGGGTGGCCTGGCCAAGATGAAAGGATGCCTGCAAGGAGCAGTACTGGGACTCCTCAGTGGCGGGTCAGGTCATCCTTGCTGGAGATCATGGCTGCTGAGCCTCCAGCTTGAGGAACACGCTGGTGGCCAGGGTGATCACTTGCTCCCAGTACATTAGAATCATAGAATCATAGAATCGGCTGGGTTGGAAGGGACCTCAGAGATGTAGTCCCTTGGTGTCTAAGTCATCATGCTGATGACCTTTTCCATATAGTAGGACTCTTCCAAATAATGGGCTTTTTCCAGATCTTTCTTCATTCATAGGAACTCCAAGGTTATGCATATTTTCAAGGCCCCCTTTAGCAGTCGACTTTCCATAGGAGGCAAACATGGTCAGTTTTACAGCACTCTCCTCCCATTTCCTTCTCATCTGGTCAGCCATGTCACCTGCTCTGTTATATATACCGTATGTCTCATTTTATGGCTTTTTCTGAGGCACACTAAGATCTCTGCTGTGTTGTTGAAAGAACTGTTGTCAGTGTACCAGCCCACTGCCTGGTTCCTGCTGGGCTGCTCACCATTTAGGCTCTTGGGCATGCAAGCAATGTGAAGACTTCTCTTCACTACTTACTCTTTCTTTTCTTACCTGGTTATGGAGGAGGGCATGTGGAATGGACATTGGGACGTGCTGAAACACTGTGGATTTTTTCAAAAGCCACCAAGAGAGAAATAAGGTGTCTAAGGGCTTGACTGTCAGTTCTGCAGTTAGCTTTGCCTACCTTATTACTGCAAAGTGGTGTTTTCAAACTAAGGGAGTTTAATCTTAGTCCTGTTCAAATGAGCAAGCTTACATTAATGTCAGCATACATCTGCTTGAAGGATTTTATGAGAATATTATAAAGGAGGTGAGAAAAGATGTGTGTCAGGAAGTGGCACCATGCCACTCCTTGGTCTCTCCTATCCTGCTACACCTCTGTTGCTTTTTCTCTTCCCATCTGACCTGCAGTCAGACAACTTAACTTTCTTTATTAGCATTACTCCTGGAATAGCATTTTTCATCTGCTCTTGAGATATTGAGAAAAATTGAAGATAATTGCCTCTTTCCAGCCTTCTATCTTCTTTTAAAGTTCAGTCAAGTCAAACTTAATGGTAGAGGATATTGTTTACCTGCAAAATAACCCACGTCACCGTGACTTGCCATGTGGTCCCACCTGCAATTCACACATCTTATTCCATCTTCCACAAAAACATTTGATTGTTGTGAGGAGGTGGGTGTGTTAGCTGCCCAACCATCCATTAACTGTGTGTAATGCTTTATTTTGAGATCCCATAAATGTTTTAGACATTTTTTCTACAATCTGCAAATACATTGACTTCTCTGAACAGGAAGAGTTGGAAAGCATAAATCAGTGCTCTGATAGCACACCACGTGTTGAGCCACATGTCAGGCTGCAACTAGTCCTTCCACAGGACAAGCTCTATGTTTGTTAGAACACTGCACAGGGTGACTTTGCATCCTGTGAAGGATCTCACCACCCGTGTAATAGAAATCAGGCATTTGAGAGATGTTGACGAAATGAGGTCATGCTTCCCACTGCTTTCTTTATGTTCATTCCATAGGGGTGTTCCCCTATAGTATGAGTTGGCTGCCTCTTGTTCTATGGGCTTTGACTGTATGCATGAGAGTGAAGATTTATTTCAACAGTTGTCCACAAGTTGCTTCTGATGATTGATGCTGGTGGACAAACATGTAGCTAAGGTAAAAATAACTAGTGTAGATTTTGAGTCCCAGTGAGGGAAAAAATAAAAAATGGAAAAGAAAAAGGAACTATGTAACTGAAGAAAAAAAAACTTTATTTCCCTCTTATTCTCAAATTATTTTCAAGGTAATAAACACAGAAATAAAATAAATTGATATTAGTTGAAACTGTTGTTTCTTTGTCTGAATTTTCTTAGACTTATTTGTTAGAGTAATCTCAAGGATATTTGTCAAAGGACTTACAATTTCATAAGTGTCTTTTTATTTTTGGTGTCTGCAATATCTGCGTGAGTTCTTCTGAGCAATTTAGTATTGAGTACACTTCCCCTGATAGTGCCAGGCAAATTACTAAACCGTTCTCTATAGCAATCCTTCTCAGTGTGTGTTTGAAAGACCATCTTGAGAGACTCAGAGCTCTTTGCGCATTGCAAATGTGCTCTTTGATAGAACATTTTGTCTTTTTCCATTTAAGTATCTCCTATTAGGTCTTTATTGTTAAGACTCTCACATCATTTAGACATTTTGTCTTTTTGCAAGACATAGTTTTCTTCAACGATTTTCTGTATTTTCTTTTGGTTACACGCAGTCCTTGTTTTCTAACTTCATAAATAAAATGATAATTTTTATTTTACCAGCTTTTAGTTTCTTACAAATAACATAAATCTCTAGAAGCAGCTAATGGGTTTTCTGAGCTTGTTGGAAACTGTACCAAGCTGGAGCTTATTTTCCTTTTCTACTATAAAGTAAGCAAGTTAATTTGCCTCTACTTTTTCTTGGAATGGAAGTGTGTAGGTGTGTATAAATATATATGCACACTCTCTAACTTCAGTGGGTGCACTTGCATGGTGGCTTTAGAAATGCAGAATTAACTTCTCAGCAAAGTTTCCAAGTTGTTTTTGTTTGTGGTTTTGTTTGGCTTTGGGTTTTTGGTTTTGTTTTTTTTCCCCAGGAAAAAATACTCCACCTGCTGAAGTATTTCAAGTATAATATAAGCGATCCTTATGGTTTTTTTCTCTTTTTCTCAAGTATTTCAAGTACCTCTCATTTTCAAGATAGGGGATCTTATTCTGATCCCCTTTGCTTTCTATGAAATGAGATGGAATACTACTTAAGCTATAAGAATCTTGTTTTCATAAGAATGCATATTTGCAAGTCAGCATACTCTAAATGTGAAATTATGCGAAATTCAAAAAAGTCTTTTTTGTTTACCTTAAGGACAAAATAAGATGCTAATTTATGTTATTTAAAATCTGTGACTAATTGTTAAGACTTGACAAAATCCTCTAAGTACTTGTATATATGCTTAACTCTACAGGCATGTGTAGTCATACAGATTGTGTGAAATGATACATACTGCAGAGTGAAATTAGGAAGCTGATAGAATTGCATGGGAAAATCTAATACCTGCGGTGTGTTGCTAGATGGAAAAATACTTTTAAACTCAGTCCAAACTGAAGGTTAGTGGTTTTTCTTAAGTGTTGAAAGTGCTGGTGGTGTTTCAGATGTCATGTATTATAATATCTAGGGAAGTACATAAATGCAAGTCCTGTAGAACAAGAGGAATCATCCCTGTCTGCATATGAATGCACAATGTTTCCTTTAGATTATTTTTTTTTCCTTTTTGGTATTTCTGCATTTGAAAAATAACATTTGACCTGGATGTTTTGGGGTGGTAGAGTTAACGTGGCTGTCTATGGACAGAAGCAGTAGCTTAAGTATCTCAAAATACCCTGCCCTCCTATTGACTGGGTCTATTTTTAGCCTCAGGGATCTTGGGATTATTGGAATTGAGACGTTCCTGATTTATGCAGCAGTGAAATTGTTAAATGGATTGGGTGAGGCCACACACTTTCCCAACCAGAATTTGTTGAGGGGCTGCTAAGAAGGAATCCCAAAGCAGAAACAGTTTCTGTTCATGTCAGAAACTCTTCCAGGGGAATATTTAGGGCTTAGATACCTCTGCAGATGCTGACACTGCTGTCTCTGTGTCTATTCTTGCTGTGTGCTGCCACTGCCCCAGGCAGTGGCCTGTGCTAGCTTTTGCTCTGCCAAGGTTTGAACAGTATGTAATATCTTCAGGTATCTAATGTCAATATCAAGCAGGTGATGTCTAGCTAACCAGCATGCCCACAGTTGCAAGTGCATTTGTTTATTAAAATGTGATCTGATGCAAGCATGTGCAAGTTTGCTAAAGCTTCATGAGATAAAAAATTTTAGATTTTTTTTTCCACTAAGGGAGGTGGTCATGGCATCAGGTGATGATTACTTTTTTTTAAAAAATGGTTTTGTTTGTGTGTCTTTTCTAACTCCAGCAAATATTTGGATCTCAGAGTGTCTATCTGGAAACCAGAAAATCTTTTTACCCTGTAGAACCAGTTGCTCAGGTGCTTTATAAAATCATTCGTGTCTTGGAAGTCATATACATTTTTTTTTCCATAAGACCGTATATTTAATCCTGAGAGATCATACTATTCCATCTGCATTTGTTATTTTTAGCTAGTTTTCTTAAGGAAACAGTTTTTGCATAATTGCTCTGTCCATATTTTTACACCCTAATAACTTTTTTAACAACCTAGCCAATTTCAAGCAAAGTTGCTAGAAAACAGCTTCAAAGACATAGGACAAAGTTCTTGCTGGTTACAGAAAAATTATTGTCTGGGTAGAAGAGAGAGACACAAATTACTACCTTGTTAAGGAAAAGGCTAGACCATGGGCTGAGCTTCTCCTGAGTGTGGTCTGCCAGCCTCGTGCACATTTTGGCTGGCCCTTCAGGACATGCATGGCTTGAACAAGTTATATTTATCATGCAAGTTGTTTCCTAGTGTATAATTAAGTGAGGTGGGAGGGTGTCCTGAGGTAGAAGTAAGGAAGAAGGGAGGTATGGGATAAAGGAGGAAGCTGGGAGTTTAGGGAGAAGGAGAGGTGGGTGGTGGGAGCTGGAAGCAGCCTGAGGAGCAAGGTTAGGAACAAAGGGGCAGATGTCTGCAAGGATGCAGGCCTCCCTGTTTCTGCTTCTCATCAGATAACGTGTCTTTCAAAGGTGATGGGGTGTCCCATGCCAGACATAAGGCTCTTTGTGAGGTGTGGGAGGAATGGCCTGTTATTTCCCACTAATAGTATCAATAAATTACTGCAGTTAACTTTGGATTTGTATGCTCAGCTTCAAGTTGGACTTCCTCCATTTCAGCTGTTTAAGGAAAATGCAAATAATTTGGCAAATTGATAGGTTTGATGCTGGATAACATCATCATGGATGGATGCTGCTTTGGTAGGTAGGTAGATAACCATAGCTTGGTTACCTAACATGGTAGGTAATTTACTTTTCTTAGGTAGGTAACCATGGCTGCTGCCATGCTGGTTTTTTTAAAAAAACCTAATGTATCCTTCAGGATTCAGAACTGGGACAGGCACACTAACAGAAGACAATGTGACAATGCTGCATGGTGATTCTCCTCCTCTAAGAGCAACCTTCAAGGAAGTAGAGGTTGTCCAAAGGTGTAGCCCATCTCCTCACAGCTGTCCATGGTGGGAGGACATGAGGAAGCTGGCATGAACTGAAACTAAAGACAGGTTCAGACTGAATATGAGGAAAACCCTCTTCATTGTGAGGGCAAGACAGTCAGTAGATAAGGTTACTCAGAGAGATTGTGGAGGCACCATCTATGAAGGTTTCCAAAACCTGTCAGGAGCAACAGATCTGACCCCAGGGCTGACCCTGCTCTAAATAGGTTGGACTGGGGGACCTCTTGAGGTACTTTCCAGTCTGGATTAGCTTCTCCTTTGTAAAAAAAAAAAAGAATCTTAAAACCTACCATATTATGCTGCAGAAAAATCTTTTATAGCAGTTTTGAGATGGTTGTGAAGATTGGGGCTACAACATTTACTAGTAGAACTTTTAACATAGAATCATAGAAACTTCTATGATAAGCATGCTAAGAATACATGTCCCTCACCCTAGAAGCAGAATTTAGTATCTGAGTGAAATGGTTATGGATTCATGAGTTCATTCTTGGCCTAAGGGATACAAGATACATTGTTTCACCTTTTTTTGTTGTTGTTTTGTTTTTAATTCAAACATTGTATTTTTATGAAAGATAAAGGTGATTTTAGTAAGTAAAAACTAACTCATTATTATTCATAAGCAATTCCCAACCTGGGCCTGGATGAATTATTATTCTCATAGTTGTCTATTAGAGCAATGGTAAAATACTGAAGAAAGCTGTGGATTTATAAAATATTCAAGACAGAGATGTGGCCATAAAATTCATAGACCAGAAACATATTCTTAGTATTTTAATAAGCAAAGTTGTGGGGTATTACTTCTGCACTCACCTCTTTTTTTTTCTTTTCAAATCGTAATTCTTAGCACACATATAGCTTTTTGATATACTTCAGTCTGTGAGCTGTCTCATGCCATTGATTTTAGGCAAACTACCTAATATTCTTAGTAGGGAATAGTATTGATTCAGGAAAAAGAGTCACCAGTGTGACATGGGTTGTTTAAGGTATGTAGTTTTGATATTAAGCCAGTTAGGTAGCAGCACCCAAGACCATTGCCCCTGCAGAAGCAGAGCCTCTTGGTTCTGTACCTAGAATGATGATGGGCATGGGAGCCCTTTGAGTTCCCAGCTCTGTGTGCACCCTTTTCATCTTGCACTCCTTTACTGGAATGAAGCCTGTGGCACACCCTGATGCGAGCCACAGCATGTTCCCAGTCTGGATAATTAGCGGTAGAAAAGTAGTTTTTCTGCTAAAACTTTCCATTACCTATCTGAAGTGTGGCCCCATGCATTAGGCTAGCTTGGTTGTAGATGACAAAGGCAGAGAAATGAAGGAGCAGAGGTAGGTACCATCCTTGCAGGATGATGGGAGTGACAGAGTGCTGGGAATTTAATCTGGTCTCTGTTCCTTGTTACGATCCCTTGCAGGTTAGGAGAGAGCTCACTGGAGGTGTTTCTTTTGGGTGAATTCCCATGGGAGGTGCACAGCAGCTTATGATGTGCTCATTGATAACCTTCACTTCATGGGTGAGAGGAGTTTCTAGGCACCAAGTTTCAAACCAATCTGTCTATACCCTCAGTTTCAGTACTCTGACTCATATGTGGGAGCAGGTTAAAAGTTGTATGAAGCAATTATTTTCTCTGCTGCCTGCCTCATCCTGCTGACACTTCGTGCTGCTGTGCACTGACTGGGTGGGGACTGAATGTCTGTGAAGCAATGGCTGGGATTTTAAGAGCTGGGATGAACCAAGCTTTGCTCCAGAGGCTTGGTACTGATGCATACTAAAATAAAAGCACGCTTTCTTTTTTTCTCTGTATTTTTTATGAGGTGGCCTGCTAGCATAGTAGTTTTTGGCAAGAATCCAAGACTCTTATTGTAGATGTTAACCCAACCAAAGTGTTGAATGCCCCTACATGTTGCGTACAGTGACCTGTTCTGTTGTTTGGTATGTGCTGTCATCTCAGTTGGACTTCAAGTTTGACGTGTTAATAAACAAACAAGAAAAATATTTCAGGGTCCCACTTGTCTGAGATGACACTAAATGTTTGAATTTTGGTTCTTGCAGTGACCAGTAGTTGAGAATTAGCCCATTCCTCTCTGAAACTAATATCATCAGGAGTTCATAGGAACATGGAGCGTTTGTTTAAAAAAGGAATGAATAGTTTCTTACAAGCATTTTTCTGTAACCATTGTAAGACCAAAAAGTGAAACCTGGTCTAAGAATTTATTTAATTTTGATAGCTAGGGCTGGATTAATCTGCTCACTATTTTCAGTACTCATGCCACAGCAGTTTATTTTGGGTCATTTGATTTCAACAAGGCTTGATCTGTTTACAGCGCTTTCTATAGTAGGATGATGGGGCCACACAGCTCTTTTATGGTATGTTCATTGCTAACCAGGAGCTCAGAAAACTAGTAAATGAGGTACAGACATGAATAAGTTTGGAGAGGACAGTACGTTTTTGTATGGCTGGATTATTTTGGAAAGTTCCCTGAAATAACCAATCTTTTGTGCACTGTGGGTTGTTTGCAGAGCTTGAAGTGATGGTATATAGTAGCCTTATGCTTTCTGAGGTAGGACTGGAGGCATGGCTGAAGGCACTCTTCAGGCTTAAGGTACTTCAGAAGCCACTGTTGTTGAGAGTTGCTCTCAATCTTTATCTGAGGAGCACTTTTCTCTCCAAAGGAAGATATTTCCATCAGGTTCAGTTGGAATAATTTGAGTTGGTTTTGCTAATTTAATTTTCAGATTTGCTGTATGAACCATTTAAATACAAAACACATCAAGGCTAAATAGATCTCATTTAAAGATGTCTCAACCAACTGGCCTCATCAGCCAACAAAAAAGCCTGTGCCCATTGCCCACACTAAATGTAGTCCAGCTTAACATTAGAAAGGTGATGGCCTTGTTCCCCACAAATGGAAGAGCCCGACTTCTTTCTGTGTCTATCAAATCATGACTGTCTGTGCCAGGTGACATGGTAATGTTCCTTTTGTGTACTTCATTAAACCAGGCAGATCAGTGACTTCCACACCAGAAGGCAGAAGGAAGGCACAATGTCCTTAAAATGGCTGCATCTACACTAGAATGTTCAAACAGCAGCAAGTAGTGTTCCTGAGCACCAAGACCACTTTTTTTTTCCTTAAATCTGTAGCTTTCTTCAGTTCTTCTGGAGTCTGCCATTTAGCATATTCCCAAGCAGTGGCCAGACACAGTTCAGGAAAGGGCTGTTCTCAGTAGTTTAATAGTAGGGAAATAGCTGCTTGCATTCCTGTAGGACTTGGTGCAAGAGAACCTTCCTGGACATATTTAACTTACTCTTTTGTAGGTGGTTATTACATCCTTATAGCAGATTAGAGGCAGAATCAGCAGCATTTTGGTGTCTGTGTAAAAAAGGGTAACATTAGCACTGTTGTCCTGGGAGACCCAAAGCATATTGAAGGTTTTGTAGCAGTGTGTGTGTTTATGCATACACAGTGTACGTGTGCACTCTGGGATGTTCTCTCAGAGGGACCTCAATATTTTCTTGGCTGTAGAACAGTATTCCTGCTTGGCTGTGAACTGTAAAGCCCTTACACCAGTGAATGAAAAGATTAAAAAGCACTTTTTAAAACAATGTCTCAATTTGGAAACTTACTTTCTACCAGCTGAGTGTGTCAGATGCGGTTTGACTAGTGCCTTAGGTCCTCTGTCACAGCACTTGAGATTTTGTGAGCTCTGTCATCAAGGAGTTTCTGATCTCAGCAGATCCTGCCCTGCAGTTGTGCAACCTGTTGGAACACCCTATGGTTTCACTTTCTGGGAGAAAATGCATCAGCACATCTTATGCTGCTCTAGCTGTGTCTTTGTCAGCCTGCTCTGCTTGTTGAGCTGTGCTCTGTGTCCACCTCCTCCCAACACAAGCCACCTCAGGGGTGACTGCTCTCTCATATTTTTATTGTCTCTTATTGCCTCGTGTCTAAAAACTCGTGCTTTCAGGTTGACCAGGAGCTTTCATTTTGCTGTGTACCTTCAGATTTAGCTCCATGCGCTGTTTCTAAATTTAAGCTGCAAAAGTACCAGCTTGACTTCTGTTCTTTTATACTTGAGTGGAAATAGTTCAAAGTTGTGCTGATGCACTAAAAACAGGAGACCAGAAGGCAGTGAACTGTGAGAAGACTGAATGTGGAAGAGAACCCAATCGGAAATTGGTCACTTTAGATCCTTACTGCCACAAACACAGTTGGTTTTTTTTTTATTATTTAAGTGTACTTAAAAGCTGCATTTCTCCTGAAGAAAGTGTAAATCTGTTATTCTTAAGGTAATGGAATTGATAAAAACAATTATGTTATGGTAACTCCAGATACTCTGTGATTCTGTGAAGATACCATGAGAGGCAATTCAAGCAGTCTGGAGAGTACTCAGAGTATTAATTGCATAGCACTGTTTTGTACTTAGCAATGAAAATGCTGTTTCAAATTCATTCTCTTTTTTTCTCATAGCCAGTAGCCTTAATGATCAGAGGTAGTGGGCTGAGGCAGGGCTCAAGCCCATCAGCTTCTCCCAGCTTGTGACATAATTCCCAGGGTACACCCTGTATTTCATTAGTTTTTACTTAGTTTACGGTGTAATATTTTGCTCAGAGGCATTAAACAATGGTCAAAAGCAGCAAAACAATTAGTGTTACTTCATTTTCCAGGGTCGTTGTACAAGGGAGAACTGCAAGTACCTTCATCCACCAACACATTTGAAAACTCAACTGGAAATCAATGGCAGGAACAACTTAATCCAACAAAAAACTGCAGCAGCAATGCTTGCCCAGCAAATGCAGTTCATGTTTCCAGGGACACCGCTACAGCCAGTGGTAAGTATATATCTCTGATGGTGTTACTGGTAAGTAAAGGTGAAGATTATACTGACCTGTAAAAGTTCTCTAAATTAGTATCAGTAAAAATAGTCCCATTAAGGGATTGCTAAAATGCTAGAGATATGTTAATTTATATTTGCATTTGAAGATACAATGGAGTGTTGCTATATTGATAATTTTTTTAATCTCAGACAAATTTGGGGTTTCTCCCGCACACCGTTTTGTTGGGGTTTTTTTCCCAAGCAGTTCACATCAAGTTTAGTTTAGGTTTGCAAGTTTTTTACATATAATTCTTCTGGAATTGAAAATTTGTATAATAGTAATAATAATAATTTTCTTGTAAACTATTTGAGTAGGAATGCCAAGTTTCTCGGGAGTCTAAATTACTTTAAATAGTATTTGATCTCACTACCAGGAAAAAAGTTTAGTGCCATTCTAGGTAGCATTTTCTTGCTCTTTTGAAATCTGAAGTGTCCCAGAATGAGACAGAGTTGCTAGTGCATGCACTTCACAAACTCAGCATTTTATCTTAGGGCAATGCATATGGTGCCTGGGACATTTCAAATCCAGAGGGTGACATAAACCTGAGTCTTGCAGACACGAGCAGTGTCCTCGCATATAGATGAGAGTGATCAATTGCTCTGGGCTGCTTTTGCAGTTGATCTCTCCTCATAGTACCAGGCTTCCAAAGCATGGCTAGGCAAGTAAGCTGAATTGAACTTTTTGCAGTTGGCTGCTAATGGTGTCTTCTCAATTTGAACACCTGTTGTAAGGCACTGGAGTGGGATTTCTTTCTCTTAACTTGAGGCATTTTGCATGTTGGCTTCAACTTTTACCCTCGGCTTCCTATGTCCATTTACAGTTTATCAAAAGAAATAGGCACATATAACTACCATTAGCTTGGTTTTTTTCAGGTCTCTGCCTTTGAATTAGAATTAGAATGTTTGTTTTTTAAGTGCCTTTGCCTTTCCATGAGCTATCACAGGAGCCGAATTTAAGCATCTCAGAGGAAGGCCTTTGTATTTGGTCACAGGAAGCTCATCCCAGATGCCTTTTACAAATTTTTTTGTAAGCATCTGCTGTAAGCTGGGAGGCATGAACAAAAATTGGGTGTTCGGGGTCCTTGAATGTCTGGTGCATGTTCATCAAAATGTATCTTGGTATATTAGCATAATTTGTTTGATATTTTCAGATTTTTTTAACTGCTGGAGTTTTCACAAAAAAAGATTTCATGAAGTACTAGATCTCACCTCCTAGTATTATGAGAGAAATAAATTAAGTGCCAAAATTATACTTTTTTTATTCTCACTCATTTCATCATTTGAACTTTACTGTTTCAAGAACGTAATGCCTTCTGTGATGATTGCTGTGTGCTGGGGTTTATTTCTTTGTCCTTCAAAAACTGCCAGATTGAGATGACTCAGCCCTGACCAAATGGCTAAAAAGTGAAAGAAAATTCCACAGAAGTCATTTGACATGTGGACTTTTTCTTAAAATTATAGCTGATACAAAGCTGTTATTTGTATTTTACATAACACATGTTGTTCCCAACAGAGTTGAACTGTTGTTTCATATAAGTGTTCATTATAATGCTCTCAAAAATTCAGCTTGCACTTGGCAAAAAAGCCATGCTGTTTGATATGAAGCAGTTTTGATCTGTGATTAAAAAAGTGTTAGTCTCTTTTAACTCACTGGGGCAGGTAGATGCCTTTTCTGTACAGCTGGGTATCCTGGCTAATCTGCTGCTCAAAGCATCTTCTTTGGTACTAACTCATATTCATTTATAAATTAGTAATTGGTTGCAAAGAAGAAAGAAAAAATATATCTGGGAATAAACTTTCCAGCTACTATGCTTGCTTTTGTTTATTTTCTACATACAATGTGTGGATGGCTCCCCTTCTCCAACAGAAGGCCACCTTGATAAGGAAGACACTCCTCCTTCATTAGGTGTTTTTCCCTAGTGTTCTGCTATTACATAGTTCATTTCTAGCTGCCGGCTTATTTGGGAACTTAATTTTTGACAAAGCTAATCTGAGATTTGTCCTGTTTTCCTGCATAGTTTTTCTTCATTTATAACTACAGCTTCACTCTCCAAAGCAAATGTCAGCTCTGCAGAACTGAAGCATTTTCAAGGTCTGACCATGGTGATGTTTTGCCTCCACTCCCCATGGAGCTGGTGGTAACAAACCCACCATTCTGCTTTGGTAGTGCTGCCTTTTAGCATCACACAAATGCTCTTTCTTCTGGTCATGACTTCACTGACTCTCTGTAGGAAGGAATGAAACAGATTTTTCGACTAGTATCATTCCTTCCAATCAATTTTTTTTGTAAGATGAACTCTAGCTAAGCTTGAATAATCCCTTTATAAATATTGTGTCCAGCTGAGATTATAATATTTATTCTTCTTGCTTCTGGTGACAGCTGAGTACACAAACATTTGCAAAGGTGAGGTTTTCCAGTGTGTGAGCCATAGTAACACATTTAATTGCAGGAGGTGGCAAAATACAGCATGCCAACGGATGGAAGTTCCATGCCATGTTCATTATATACACTCGTATTAGAAATATGGCTTTGCTACCATTGATAATACTTCACTCATTAAATCTGGTACTTTGAAAAATAGCCTGTTTTCCCAAGGAAAAAAGTATAGAGAAAAAGCAATAACATCTATACTATTTCTATTTCTAAATGTGTAAATAAGCTTGCGATGTAAACTGGACCTCCATAGAGAGTCAGGTTCAAAGTATGACTCCTTTTGCATTGGCAGCCTCTTTTCCAATAAAAGAGCTGTAAAGTGCAGTTCTGAGTATTCTGGAATGTGTTGCTTGATTAAAAAGAAGCAAGTATGTTTTGTGTTTTGCCAGCAGTTTGACATTTTTTGATTAAGAAAATGAATCAGCACCAGGGAGAACACACAGAAGACAACTAGTAAGCTCTTAGTGAAGGGGCTGGGTTGGGTGTTTTTTTTCATCTTGGTCTGTGTTTTCGTTTTGCAGCCCACATTTCCAGTGGGTCCCACAATAGGAACGAACACGGCTATTAGCTTTGCTCCTTACCTAACGCCAGTAACACCGGGAGTTGGCTTAGTCCCGACTGAGATCCTACCCACGCCGCCTGTCATTGTTCCTGGAAGTCCACCAGTTTCAGTCCCTGGTTCAACTGCTACCCAGAAACTCCTCAGGACTGATAAGTTGGAGGTACTGTAGACCATGACTAGAATTACAATCATCTCTGAGATTCTGTGAAAGATCCCAGAGAGGAAAGCTCTATTGTTTTCGAATAGACGCTTCAAATTTAGTTACTACAAATAAAAAAGAAACTTTTTAATCAGGCAGGAGTTCTACGCTTGCAGCCAGTGGTAATTAAACACTATTATTTTTAAGGTAAAAGGCTCAGATTTAATACAAAAAAATCAATATGAATTTTCATCTTTACTGAAGTTCACGCCCTCCAAAATACCTCCAGTGTACATGCCTGTAAAGGTATGCCTTGATGAAATATCTAACAAGCACATTTTTATTGCGGTATTAATTCTGTCCCTGTTTTCATGCATTGACATTAGGAATTTTGTAGCCTTATGGATCAATACTAGGGAAATGTTACAGCACTTCAGCCTTGAGCCACAAATGGAGATGTGGAATTTTACCAACCCTGCAGCAGGCTGAAGGGGCAAGCCCCCAGCTACATGCAGAGTCTCCCTGGTGTTTATGGATCTGCACGTGGCTGTGCTCATTGCAATCCGTGATCCAATCACATGAGAAGGCCAAATGTCTCTTGGAGAAATCGATGTCTAGAGCACGTTTCTTCTTAGGAAAATCAGCGTGTTCATTCTGCCCCATTTAGAAAATTATTTTTAAGGAGGCTCTCCATTTTGTTTGTGGACACTGTAAAAAATACAGGGCATCTGATGCATGTTTTCCCATGAGGAAGAAGAGCTCCTTCCCTATCAGTAGAGCTGCAAGAATATGAAGGGTAGTCAGAAAGCAACTGAATATTTAGTGGTTCCCAGCTAGTTTTGCAGGAGCGGTTACTTCAGTAAGTATCCTTCCCAGGTCATTTTCTAGACAGAAAAAAAAAAAAAAAAAAAAAAAAGGAAAGGCATTTGGGAATGCTTCTGTTGAATGTCAAGTTCATCTAGCTGCCTTACTGCAGATTTAACTGAGGAACCACGTGCGTAAGGGTGAAAAAGACGCCTTTCCCTCTCCCAGCAGAAAATAAAGGGTTTATTAAAACAAATTCACTGCAAAACTTGAACTAACAGAGGAAGGGGCAGGTCTGTCCTTTTCGGGGGGCGTGGGGGAGCGTGGGTCTCTCCCTGTCCTTTTGCCTGTCGCCGAGCTTCTCCCCTGCAACACGTGTTGTTTTGCACGTAGGTGTGCAGGGAGTTCCAGCGGGGAAATTGTGCGCGTGGAGAGACTGATTGCCGCTTCGCGCATCCGGCAGACAGCACAATGATTGACACAAACGACAACACCGTAACCGTGTGTATGGATTACATAAAAGGTCGTTGCATGAGGGAGAAATGCAAGTATTTTCACCCTCCTGCACATTTGCAGGCCAAAATCAAAGCGGCGCAACACCAAGCCAACCAGGCTGCGGTGGCAGCCCAGGCAGCTGCAGCAGCTGCAACTGTGATGGTAAGTGCTGGCATATATGGCTGCCTTTTTTTTTTTTTTTTTAATGAAGCTCTTTGATGCCTATTTTGCTTCAATTTAATGCTGTTTGCTTATACTTTACTTTCTCCTTTGCCTCTTTTTTTATCCCTTTTTTTTTTCTTTGGTAAAAGATAAGAATTTATAAAATTAATACTATTGCTTGGTGGGAGGAAACACTTTTTTTTCTTTATTCCCTTATTTTAATGCTGAATTTCTATCCAAGACGGTGAAGCAAATGACGCTCTATACCACTTCTGTTCTCTGCCTTAATTATATGTTAAATTTGCCCCTAGTATTTCCAAACAGAAACAAAACTGCTAAGCTTCAATATACCCTGGAAAACAGGGGCACATATGCTCATATGCTGGTTTTTTTAGCTCTTTGATGACACATATACATGTGGAAATCTGGAAGAAAAGGAGGAAAAGCAAAGAGAGAGCTTTTGCCTCTGAGATCAGTAGTAGAGAAGAAACCTATGTTAAGGTTCAACTCACTCCACCTCAGACATCAGACAGTTATGGAACATAGCTACCTTGGTCTCACTTTATATGAAGTGCAGAAAAATCAGCATATTCATCTGATCTACCATTAGTGCCTGTCTGAGAATGAAAAAAACCTGCCCTCTGTAGATACACGCCTATCCCCAATGACAAAGTAGTGTTGAATGTATCTTTTTTGAACTTGGGTTAGATAAATCTTATGCCTAGAGACTTTTCTTACATCTCCCACTCTCATGGGCATAGTAACAATGGTCAGAAGAAAAAAGATGGAGGGCTTTCCATTTTCAGATATTTTAAGCTCTTACTAAAAACTGTTCAGTCAAGTTATTTGCCAGTATTGGATCTCTCTACCAGGAAAGTTGATAAATTTACATAGAGTGGTATTGATAAAGTTGCATAAATCAAGCATGCAGGGTCTGAGTTGGGAAACCAAATTGCTGGCAGCGAATCAAAGAATCATTGTCTTCTTTGCTGGCAGTGGACGAATAATTAAGCAGATGTGGTTTGTGGACTTGTGGGCAGTGCATACAATAGTAGTAGACAATACAGTTATTCTGTGGGTAAAAAGCCTACCAGAAACACAATACAGTACAGTATATAACTACCCCAAGCTATTGTATTTAGCAAATTATCAAAGACCAGACTTTTTGAGGGACAAAGGGTAAGGTATGCAAAAAAGTAAGACTCCGAACATTTCTTAAGTGCCAATACCCTCTCTCTTATTGTAACCCCAGTCTGTGATTCAAATTTTTAGTTAAAGCTTTGTCTGCTTGCAGAAATTGCATACCATCTGGAAATTAAAGCAAAGGAGATTGTTTGTGTTTTGTCCATTTAGGTAATGTAAGATTGCTAGGCAGTATAATAAGGAATGGGGAGAGATGAGGGGATTAATTTTTTTGCACTTTGTTAATGGTTGGATATATATCCTGCAATTTTAAATAATCTGTAATTGGAGTTGCATTAACCTCAAAGCAAGATGAAGCATCTGTAGAAGCACAGAATTGACATCTTAGCATTATAATGTCACAGAAGAAGAAGGCAGGGACCTGTAATTCAGGGTAACTTTTTGCAGGAGAGGTCCAGAGGGTTGTCCTATATGTGTGCATTGTGGATGGAGTTGGAGCACTGTTGGCAAAGCTCGTAAGACCATGGAAGGTCAATGATTTCTGGAATCTGTGACCTTGCAGAAAATGCCCTGTCTGTGATTCTGTACACTGAAGTTTAGGAATGTTTACTCAGGCATCTTAGTTGACATCATCATTTGAAGTAAAAAGAAAGGGGAAAGACATTGTGAAGTAGGCTATAGACCGTATACAGTTTGAAGTGCATAAGAAGACTGTCATCTGTCATTGTACTCAAGGAGCTCCAAATATTCATGAGGTCCATCGGAGAGCATGAAAAGTCACTGAAGAATGTACAGCCTAAATGAAAATGTGAATTCACAGTAGCTGTTTGAAAGAACCTCTGGAGAGGTTCTAATCTAAGACCTCTAGTCTAATCCACCTGTCCAGGAAGGTTGAGCAAGAGCTGATTGCCAAGGACATTGGCTTTTGAAAGTCTCCAAGGATGGAGACTCCACACTTCTCTTGCTAACCTCATCCATGGTTAAATAGTGCTTGAAAAAAAAATTAGATTTAAATGAAGTTTATTTGTTCCCATTGCCTCTTGTCATGTCACTGGCCACTGTAGAGAAGAACCTGGTTCCATCTTTACCTCCCTGCCCTTTTGTAGCCTGATGAGATCCTCCTCCATCTTTTCTTCAGGCTGAGTAGTTCCAGTTCTCTCAACCTGTATTCATATGAGAGATGCTCCAGTCCCCTAGTCAGCTCTGGGGCCCTTCATGGAACTGTTTTCTAGTATGTCCATGTCTTTCTTGTACTGTGTGCCGAGACCTGGACATAGTGTTCCATACATGGTTTCACCAGTGCTGAGTAGAGGGAAAGTATTGTCTCCCTTGACTTGGCTGGTGATGTTCTTCCCAGCCCAGGATGCTCTCAGCTGCTTTGATTTGAAGGCACAGTCCTGACTCCTGTTCACCTTGGTGTCCACCAGGACCTTGAGGGCCTTTTTGGCCAAGCCTTGGGGGGCCCCCAGCATGTACTAGTTCTTGGCTTGGGTTATTCTTCCCCAAGTGCAGGGTTTGGTATCCCTCTTTGTTGAACTTATTGATATTCCTCCGTGCCCATTTGTCCAGCCTGTCCAGGTCCCTCTGAATGGCAGCACATCTATCTTGTTTATTAACCTCTCCTCTGAATTTACATCACAAGTTACTAGCCTACCACTGGAGTTGCTGATCACAACCCTGGCAGTTGAGTCAATTTTCAGTTCACCTCTGTTTTCCGTTTAGAGCATACTGAGTTAGTTTTTCTGTGAAGATTAAATGGGAGATGGTGTTGAAAACTTTTCTGGAGTCTAGAGAAACAACATTGATTGCTCTCCCCTCACCCACCAAGACTCCTTGTAGAAGGCTGTCAAGTCAGCTAAGCACAGTTTCCTGCTCATAAATCTATGCTGACTACTGCCCATCACCTTCTTAGCTTTCATGTTTGGAAATGCTCTTCAGGAGGAGTTACTTCATTGCTTTCCCAAGGACTGAGGCGATGTTGATCAACCTGTCATTCCTCAAAACTTCCTTCTGCCCTTTCTGAAGATAGGAATGCCTTCCACTTTCTTTCAGTCTTCAGGAACTTCCCTTGGTTGCTGAGAACTTTCACAGATAATGAAGAGTGGCCTTGGCCAGCTCCCCCAGTACTCACAGGTCCATTCCATCAGGTCCTATGGGCCTGTGAACATACAGTTTCTTGAAATGATGCCTAGCCTCATCCTCATCCTCCAAGGGTAAATCTTCACTTCAGACTTTTCCACTGGCCTGAGATTCAGTCTTACTAATAAAGACTGAGGTAGAGAAGCTGTTCAGTACCTCAGCCTTCTCTGTGTCCTGTGTCACCAGGTCTCCTGCCCCATTCAGCAGCAGCCCCACATTTTCCCTAGCCTTCCTTCTATTGCTGATACAGAAGCCCTTCTTGTTGCCTTTCGCATCCTTTCCCAGATTCACCTCCAGGGTGTCTCTGGCTCTCCTAACCCATCGTTGCATGCTCAGGCTCTGTGCCTGTTCTTCCTGGGGCATCTGTCCCTGCACACACCTCTTGTGTGCTTCCTTTTTGTGTTTTGAGTCAGAAGCTCCTTGCACATTTATGCAAACCTCAGCTGTGTGCACCTTGGTTATGTTCCAGAAGACATTATAGCACACCAATGTGGCATACAGCAGACAAATACTATGACTCCATATTTGTTTAATAATTTTTATTACTATCTTTATATCTTTTCCATCGCATTTTCCTCTCCAGTCTGTAGCTTTTAATTTTTTGTTGTTAGTTACTTAGGAGATCAAATATTGAGCAGGAGATTACCTGATAGAACAGAAAGAGGCAGAGGAGGTTTTATTATCAGGGCAAAATGAAAGAAAAGATGAAGGTGGGACAGAAAAATGGATGGTTAGTCTGGAAGCTTGAAAAGAGGGGGAGACTACATGGAAACGAAGTTAATGAGTAGATCTAGAAACAGATGAAGCTAAAGCCTTCAGGTTGGGAAAACTGAGTTTGAACTTGATGTGAAAGAGTAAGGGAAAGTCAGGAAAAAGCTTCAAAACAGGGAGGTGAGGTTAAGAAGCTCATGGAGAAGTGGAGGAAGGCAATTGTAAACACAGAGTTAATAAGTTATTGAGATCAAATTAAGATCTGCATTTGGATAATAAAGGTAATTAACTGAAATGTGTTACTCTTAATGATGCTGATTTCAATTTTTGGACTTCATCATCACAAAATGCTGAATTGAGTGTAATGCTTAATTTCTGTATAGACTTCCATCCATGGTGAATGCAGAGTGGATCTGAGGCTGTCAGTGCAGACAGAGTGATGTCCCCCATGAGGGTACACACATCAGCTGCACAGCTGAGGCACAAGAAAGCTTTCCACATCCTCAGTCTGCACCAGGAGTTTCTTGTAAGGTCTGAGTCATGGACCCAGAGAGATGAGTAGGTCCTATAGATGAGACTATGTAATCCAGAAGTGTGCTGCTGAAGGAGAGACAGGCAGGGTGCTGAGAAGCCTCATGCAATGTAGTTGCAACAGATCCAGGAACAAGGAGTAGCACCTCGAGTCCTGTGTCCAGTTCTGGGCCCCACACTTCAGGAAGGAGATTGAGGTCCTGGAGCAGGTCCAGAGAAGAACAAGGAGGCTGTAAAGGGACTCCAGCACAAGTCCTGTGAGGAGAGGCTGAGGGAGCTGGGGGTGTTCAGCCTGGAGAAGAGGAGGCTCAGGGGAGACCTCATCGCTCTCTACAACTCCCTGAAAGGAGGCTGGAGCCAGGGGGGTGTAGCCAGGCAACTTTCAACAAGACAAGAGGGCATGGACTTAAGTTGTGCCAGGGAAGGTTTAGGTTGGACATTAGAAAGAATTTCTTCACGGAGAGGGTGATCTGACATTGGAATGGGCTGCCCAGGGAAGTAGTGGATTCTCCGTCCCTGGAGATATTTAAAAAGAGACTGGATGTGGCACTCAGTGCCATGGGCTGGTAACCACAGCGGTAGTGGATCAAGGGTTGGACTTGATGATCTCAGAGGCCCTTTCCAAACTGGCTGATTCTGTCATTCTGTGAATCAAAGCAAGGCCTATCCTGCATAATGCCCTGTTGGCACTAGCTATCTTGTGACCATAAGCTCTTGGTAGGCATTTTGTGAATTGTTCTCCTTTTGTTTTTTTTCCACTTTTATTCCCCTTTTCCACATAGTGATGTCAAGATAGGTATAATACAATCTACATATCTTAGAAAGAGCTACATGTTAGCTTGTGTTAAAAAAAAAAAAAAAAAAAAAAGTTTAAAATTCTGAATTCTGATTTAGCTTTAAATCATCCTTTCTTTTTTAAAGTTTTATACTCTTTATACTGTAAAATTTGAAAGTAATATTTATATTAAAATATTGTTTCCAGAATGCCATCATATCAGCCATAAGTTTGATCTTACTATGAAAGTATACATATATGCATATGCCTGTGAACTATGCCTAAATATTTTCTTTTTAAAAAATTAATAATTGGGAGCTAGTATCATACCTCACATGTTCTCACTTCTGAACTGAGAGCAGTAGTTTTACTCCCTGCTCTGGAAGCTAGTACTGAAGGTTGTAGCAAAATTTAGAAAGTATGTCAAATTCTGAAAGATTTTTTCCCTCACAATGTAATGTGGTAAGTTACAAGGAAAAAAAAAATCTACAAAAGTGACCCAGCTGTACGGGGGAAAAAAAGGAATTAATGATAAGTTAGTGTAACTAGACGTGCTATTTATTCTGCTTTGTATTGGCAAAGGAGAACCTCTCTCATTTTGAACCCCAAATCTTTTGTCGCACCTCTCGTAATTATAAAGACCCTCACCTTGCAAGCACTGATAATAATAGCATTTGTAATGCGTTGCAACTTTCACTAGTGCTATGTATTTGAAAATGTAGCCTTCCAAATTGATTTTTCCACTTTGAAATGTGACTTAACTAACTTATCAGGAATTCTTATAGGCGTATCCTTACAACTCTCTGCATCTCTGTGAAGTGTTTATATGATGCTTAATAGTGTCTGCAAGCTGCTGTTTTACTCAACTTTCCTGAATTTCAAACATCTATATTTTACTCTCTTATATGCTTTTAACTAAGGTATAGTAGATGCATTTTTGCTTCGGTACTAATTCGAAATGTAATATTCATTTCTTTAGAAGACATTTTTGTTGTTGTGCATGCCTAGTGTTTTGTATGTTGTATATTGCATTCAGAATATTTTTTTCCTTCTCACCTATCCACAAATGCAATGCCGTTCCCATGATGCACCTCTGCTTGCTGTTTACCTGTATGTTAATTCGCTTGAATCCCATTGGCCCACTGCCATCATGTGCTCGCTGCCTGTTATTAAAAGACTCAGTCGACTGCCAAAGCAATGAAGCGACCTCTCGAAGCAACTGTAGACCTGGTACTTTGACCTTTCACCTTTTGCTTTGCATGTAGCTTTTTTTTTTTGTTGGTGTTGTTGTTGTTGTTTTGGGTTTTGGTTTGGTTGGTTTTTTGGTTTTCTTTTGGTTTGGTTTTTTTTTTCTCTCAGAGAAGCAACTAATGAAATTTGTATCGCTTTACTTTTGAACATCAACCGGAAATGATTTCACGTACTCGTTAATTTACCGGAAGGTCTATTTATCCATCTCATTCTCATACGTAATAAAAACAGATGATTTAGTTCCGTTCCTAACATGGTTTCATTTTTTAAATTCTCCTCTCATGAAAAGTCGGATTGAGATAAAACTGCTTCTGTAATTGAAAACACTTAACGTAATCCATTAATCTCTATAATATTAGGAAATGATATTTAAATTCAAAACAGAAAATACTTGGCAATGAAACACAAGTGGTTTTTTCTCCCTATAATATTTGAAAACCTATTCAAAGGCAATGCCATTTTCGTTGCTTTAAAGGCCTTTCTTTTCAGTAGTTGTGCTGCTACAGTTTTAGGTTAATAGTACCACGCTTTTGCTATCAGTAACAAAATTTCACTCATTTTACATTGCTGTGCTTTGAGTTAATATGCATGGCGAGGCATCTTTAGCTGCTTTTAAAAACAAAAAAAATTATATTTTTGTATTTATGTATATGTTACAGATAATGCCTTAAAAACAACACCATTGTAACTAACTTTCTTATTTACAGGCCTTTCCTCCTGGTGTTCTTCACCCTTTACCAAAGAGACAAGCACTTGAAAAAAGCAATGGTGCCAGTGCCGTTTTCAATCCCAGTGTCTTGCACTATCAACAGGCTCTTGCCAATGCTCAGTTGCAGCAACATGCAGCATTTATCCCAACAGGTATGTTGTACCCACATTGAGACAACTGTGTGTTCCTTAGGTAGCCTCTGGGTCAGGAAGTTGCACTTAGCAGAAGGTCTTGTTATGCTCCCTGCCCTACCTGAGGTGGAGCCTGCAGAGATATTTACAGAGGATAGTCACTCCTCCAGCAGAGCACGAGAATTCAAGCAGAAATTTCAACATGCTGATGGGCTGCTTTTCACATTCATAGCCTCCTTTCTCGTTGCCCACATTTTGCCCCTATTTTCCTGCCTTGAATTGGCTGTATTTTGACTTCTCTCTGCCAGCACTCTTAAAGGAGACGGGAGGGTAAAGTTCCTCTAACAAAAACGCTGGGAAAAGCATCCCGCTTCAGAGATGCCACGGGAAGCGTGCCGTGGCCGAGGAGCATCCTCCTGCTCCCTCGGGTGCTGTGCTGCATCCCTGGGGATTAAACCCCAGCTGCACAGGAGCAGAGCACCAGCCATAACCCATCGATGCCTACGTGGAAGCACTGCTAAAACCCATCACTCCCCACAGCCACGTTTCAGGGCTTGGAGGCATCAGATGTGTTTTTGTGGTTTTCATCCTGGAACGCCAGCAGTGTTTTTCCTGGCATTTGTGGCTAATAGCTGGCAATGGAATTCTTCATAGGGGTGGCGTGAAGACGAGCGAATGTCCTTTGCATTTCAGTGCTTGGAACTCTGTAAACATCAGAGCATTCAGAGGTGGCTTGAGCTGCACCGTGGCTGGTGGCAGGGCTTCCTTTTAACACTGTGAGAGAAAGAACGTGCTAGGTGCTCGTGTGAACAATAGCAACACAACCCTCTCTATTATGTCAGTCACCCCCGCTCCAAACTTCCCAAAGATAAATATCCTGCCTGATGAATTCTATGATTTCATTTGTAATTAACAAATTACATACTTTGGTATCGGAATATTACTAAGTGTCAGCTTCCAAAATAATTTAAAACTATGTGTTTGTAAATGCACCTGACATTTCAGTGATGTTATTTGGGTTTATAGAAATAATGTCGGTTAAACAGGGAATGAAGCACAACACATTATGATTTCCCTTATCTATCAGCATTCCCATATGTTTTTTAAGATAAAAACAAACACAGATGGCTTTGACTTAATGGAATTTTGCTATAAGGCCTGAGTAACAACCTTGGAGCCTGCCCCTGTATTTATAATAGTAAGTTATAGCATGCTGTATTTTTAGCACATTGATGCACCAGAATATCTGTGTCAGAAAACATACTGACGTTTATGGGAGTGTTTGGAAAACTAAATAAACCATGAGACTGCCTATCTGGACATGAATGGAAGACTGCCCAGTGCTTACAAACATACAGAAATTTCCACGGATTTAATTTACATTGTAACCCTGAGAATGTGCTGTTTGATATTCATTATTCCTTCTCTTAAGCACTCCCTTTCAGGGCTTCTCACTATTAAAATGTGCAATTGCCAAGGATGCTACGGAAAAAAATATGGAAAAAAATTATGGGAAATACATTAGTTTAAATCTTTTTCAGTGAAATAGCATTTAGATATTTTCCAGACTTTTGGAGTGCTCATGCTTCCTTAAGTAGCTCATTCTTTGTGCTTTTTGTTGACCATCCCTCCTTCCAGGTAATGGTTGTAATTATAGTTTTATCTTACAAATTTCTGATAGTATTTTGGAATCAAACTTTAAAGGCCAGGTTGTTGGCAAGGCCCAAAACAAGTGCATGAAAAGAAGTGAAGAAACAGAGGGGTAACACAGCAGATGGAGCCCAGGCTCAGAGTGGAAAACTTTACTCATGGTGCTGAATCTCCTGCTCATAGCAAACATGGTCAGCACATAGAAAGATTGTTAAAGAGAGGAGTGGGGCATGGGGGGAGGGGGAGTTTAGGAAAGGGGAACCCCTTCTATATGAGTGGGTGTCATGAGCTTTTCCTTAACTACGTCTGATATTCCCCTATTTCCTGGGAAGGTTGGATTTGGTGGGTGTAAGGACTGTCATGCCACCCAGGTCTAAGGAGCAATGCATGACATACATTATCTATTGGGTTTTAAATAATTTTGTGATATTTTCTGAACTGGTATAATTTTCAAATGTGTTCCTTGTGTGTGTGTGTGTGTGTGTTAAGCTAAATTTTAAGACAAGTTTTGCTGCTGGAATATATATAAAACTTAATTGTTTTATATAACTTCTCTGCTTTTTTAACCACTTGCTCCCCTAATAAAAAGTGTGGGGCTTGACTTAGCATGGCTTACCTCCAAAGTTCTGCACTTTGTTTGTTCCACATCAGTTTGATTGCTTTGTCACCTTCTCCTTATTGTTTAGTGGACGATGTTAAAAACAACAGATCTTTTCTCTCTCCCCATTGCTGTTGTTTGTTAGTGTTTCTGTAGCCTCTAGAGGAGGAACTTGGTGTACTCTCTGGGGACTGTTCTTGGGTAAGGTCATTCATAGTGACACTGCTACAGCCATAGCCTGGGAAAGGGCTGCAGGAGTCATGAAGAGGGAGTACAGGAAGCATCTTTTTGACTTCTCATCAAATATGAGTGTCTGTGGGACTTAGTCTCCTTACCTGCTCTCTGTCACCAGCTTGCCACCTGCACAGTACCAATAACACACACTTTTTTTCCTTCATTTGTTTTTTCCCATGTACCAAAATTAAACTGCATCAGGCAAGCAGTCTTTCCAGAGCATCTCAGAGGTGTGCTGGGAACCTTTTGCTGGAATGTTACTTTGAGGTGTTTATCCTGGGGACTTGTCCCAGTAGTATTTTCTTTGGTCAGAAGCACCTCTCCACTTCAGGGGTTGTGTTAAGAACGAGTACTTTGACATCAAATGCAAATTTTGCAAACCCCTGCAGAAAAGTATCGGCTTCCTCCATTTTAACTTCTTTCTCCTCTGCACATCAAAAATGTTGATCTGCACCCTGCTGAGCCGAGTTACGCCGTGAGTTCTAAAATCCCCAAATAATGTGATATTTAATCAAAGACCTTTCTGTAAACAAGAACTTGTTGGTACAAAATGTACTAAGTGAAAGGCTGAAAGGACTTAAATAAATGATGTATCTTATATATACACATAAACATGGCAAAAGTCACAGAGCGTGCTAAGGCAGGAGTTTAGTAAGAACACAATCACCTTTTTTGTGCTGAAGCAAAACTATGAATGACCTTACAGTTTCATTTAACTAACTTACTTCTCTGTGGTTATGCTTGAATCTCACTTTGAATGTTAACTCTAAACAGCTAACCTGTTTCTTCCCTTTATCCACTTTTTTCACCTATCATTGCATGACACGCAGGGTCAGTTTTGTGCATGACACCCGCTACCAGTATTGGTAGGTTCCAAATTTCTTTACTGATCTTTTTTTATACTGTATATGATGTATATTCACTTGCTTCAAAAATCCTAGGCCAGATTTAGACAGTGACTAGAATTAAAGGTTCGCTTGTCCTTCTGGTTGACTTTGCAGTGTTTACATTTGTAGATGAAAGCCGCAGTTTAGATGTGATATCACCTGCTATAACAACTACGCTGCAAAAGCATAATTCCATGAATTCCAGTCTGCTTTTCAGTTTTATTTATATTTTATATTGGCTAGTACTATAAAATCATGAAATACTGGGAAAAGACAGCAAATTTCATCAGTGTTTTAAAGTTTCATAGTGGTGTGCCTATTTCTCCTATTTGCTGTGTGTTAGAAAGTTTTATCAGCGTTTCCCAGAAATGCCTGCTTTGATCCATGGAGGTTCTGATGAAACCAGTGATCAGAATCTTGCTCCTCCTTAAATATATTTGCAGCTTGGAATTAACATTTTAGGCATGCAAAATGGAAGTCCAATGCCTGTAAGACAGAAAAATAATCTTTCTTTTATTCTGCAGCCATATCCCAGTGATTTTTTTTTTTTTCCTGGGACTACTCAAAATATCAGGCCTTTAAAACATGAAGTTAGTAATTCTTCCATGAAGATGCTGATTAAAATTCATTCTTAAAACAAGCAAAAGCAGCAACTTCCACAAAAATCAGTCCTGTGTTCTTAGATCAAAAGAAGCAGTATTTAAGTCAGGAAAATTATTATCATCCTTCTTCTGATTTTTGCCTCAGAGCAGATGGTAATTAACTCTGATAGAGTCTAACAGTTATGCAGTTCTAGTAGAAAAAAAAACGCATAAATTGGATTATAAAGGAAGACAGTGAGGATCTGGCTTACTTCAAAATGAAGATACATGAAAATAATTTGGGTTTTAATTGTGTTTAAAAATTAAGATAAACATTGGGTTTTTTCCCAGTACAAACCACATTGAGATTCTTTATTTTTTTTTAGTAGAATTTTAGTTTGGAGTGCTTTATATATACAAACTCTGGGGGAAAACAAATCGCCCATCTAACAATTCTCAAGTAATGGGCTTTTTTGGTAGAGAACTTGTTTGCACAAGCAATCCTCCTTTTAGAGTTAACGCCCGTGTTTTCGATGGTCCTTGCTCTTTTTTTTTGTTGTTTTTTCTGGGAATCGCCGATTGTGTTGACAACCTTCCTTTAATTGTACTTGTAATAAGCTATTTTCCCTTTTTTTTTTTTTTCTTTCTTTTTTTTTTTTTTTTTTATTTCTCCGCCACGCTTTCTCGCTTTGCACTGTGATTGCATGCCATCTGCCGGTTTAACCCATGACGATGGCTTGCTGCTCTTGATATTCACCATGCCAAAAATACCACTTCTCTTACCATAATGCTGCACCCTCCTGTTCATTGCTTCCATGGTTCCCCTCCTGAAAGTACCCATGATGCACAACGCTACGGCCGCCACTGTCTCTGCAGCAACAACTCCTGCAACAAGTGTTCCCTTCGCCGCAACAGCCACAGCAAATCAGGTTTGCTCCTTTTAAAGCTTTCTTTCACAAGATCCCGAACTCTAAATGAGTGCTGAGATTTTTATTTAATTTCTTTTTTTTTCTTTTTTTTTTTTTTTTTTTTGAAAACAAAAAAAATTCTCCCGGAGAATTTTTTTTTTCTTCTGTGTTTACCCCATCAAATTTTACTTTTAAGTCGTTTATAGCAAGTGTTTGTGGGACAGGTTGCACTTATTTAGAGTTAACATTTGTTGCAAATAATGATGTAGCTGTGTTTTGTGTTGCAATGTTTGTACCTAATTACTGTGTAATTAACCCAGCTGGAGTTAGAGTCACCATAGTACTGGACTACTTACAAAAGTCTATTATTAACTC
This sequence comes from Phaethornis superciliosus, assembly GCA_023637945.1. Lineage (NCBI taxonomy): Eukaryota > Metazoa > Chordata > Aves > Apodiformes > Trochilidae > Phaethornis > Phaethornis superciliosus. The sequence continues at coordinate 146,199,866 of JAJQWJ010000001.1, read as the reverse complement.
CTAAGTTCAAAAGGAAGAGCATCGCAGGCTTCAAACATTCAGGTGTGTTAATGGAGCCTTCTCCATGTAGTGTGTGGAAGTGACTAATTTGTAAGCATGGAAGCTGTCTAAAATCACAAGCAGGACAAGGTAGCTGAAGAAAAAAGAAAAAAAAAAAAACAAACTAGAAACAAAATTGAATGTTTTCTGTAAATGCTAGCGATCAAAACAGCACTGGAGATATTTACAACTGTGCCTGCTTCATGTTTGAAAGTGTATCTTTAACCTGGGAGTTATATTTCCCTGAGGAAGGACATAGTTACAGAGAACCCTCGGGGTTATTGACAGGGGCAGGCTTTGAAAACTGATACTTTCACCTTTTCTTCTTCTGTCTGTTACGTTCATGGCAGTTTTCATTTTGGTAGGGGTTCCTCCTCCTTCTGTAGGACCTGATGCCCAGAGAAGAGGTATCTGTTGCAGCTCAGAGCTTGTAGCTTTGACTCCTCCATTGGAGCTATAGAGATTCCCACCAGAGAGGGGTTTGCACAGCACTTGGGTCACTCTGGCTTTTCTTGTGCTTCAGGGCCATGCTTGGGTGCTTCCACTTGAGAGCTGTTTTCCCTCGGGCTTTGAGGGGTCAAACTGAGGAGGGAGCAAGCAGATTTGCTCCCCAAGTGAAAGCAAAGAGCTGTGTCCCCATTGCCTTTCATGTGTTGCTCCTTGCCAAACCCAAAAGCTGCTGCAGACCAAGTAGAAACACTCACCCGTTGATTCATTTTCCTCCACCTGCCAAGGAATTAGAAAGAAATCAGTGAAAATGTTTTGCTTAATAATGCTATAACAGCAGATTTATTTTTTTTTACTGTTGGTTCCAAAACTATTTAAGTATCTCATGGAAAGACAGAAGTTATTGCAAGAGTTTATTTGTAATAATTTAGGAAAATATACTACCTCTGAAATACACCCTACATCCTTAAAGAAACACAAGCCAGTCAATTTCCTTTTTTTTGTTTTTTTTTTTTAAGGGCTCGTTTGCCAACATTGTGATGTTTATGCTTCTAGCATTTTCATCAGAAGCAAGTTGTTGTGTTCTGTGTTCTTTCCTGAGAGCTAGCTTGTTTTCATGAAAAAAAAAAAAAATAGCTTGGGACAAGGAGTAAAGTGCAGCAGGCAAAAGGTGCATTTCACTGTCCTTTCCAGAACAGCCTCTGCAGCAGAAAATTCTTTGGTGGTTTCCAGTGTAGTTTGGGGATCCCAAAAAAAGTGACAGAGGGACTTGAAGGTGCAAAGGGACGGTGAGAAAACAGAGTGGTTTGAGGAAGGAGGTGTTGGCTGGGGACCCTTGTAGCACAGGAGAGCCTCTGGGGCAGCTTCCCCACCCACTCTTCTGAGCTCCAGGGGGCTGACTCTGGCTGAAGTAAAATAAATACGTGTACACTTAGTTATTTTTTTTAGTTAATGGAACTACTTTCACACAAGTAACTTGTGCCACTGGGGAGACAGAGGTGTGCCTCAGTGCACTTTCTCACCTAGCAGAATAGCAGGCAGAGCCTCTCCTTTCCCAGTGCAGATTTTGTCTGCATTGCAGGAGTGCAGCTTTTTAAATTTGACAGGATTTATCAAAGTGTGTGTTTGTGTTTATTTAGTTGCTATATTTGTCTGTGTGGGTATACATATAACACTATGCTGAAATGAAAGGATGGTTTAACACAGGGATGGGTTTCCACTTGTTTAATTTCAGCCATTTAGAAATTTGGCATCCAAAGTTCATCTGCTTTTCTAGAAGTCTGTGTTACTGAAAGGTAGATTGCCCTGGAGGGTCCTGCCTCTTTCTCTTGCCTGCAGAAGGTGCATAGGCACATAATCAAAGCTCTGCATTTCTGCACAAGGAAGAGATGGCAACATCGACAGCTTTCCTCACTGGCTTCTGCAATGTGTGCCACAGCTCTCTTTTTCACTTCTCACTCCTGTCTTTGTTAGTCATTGCAAATCTTTAAAACCTGCTGTAAAAAATAAAAATAAATGAAAAATTTTTTAAAAAGTGTATTTGAAAGTAATAAAAGTAGAAGAAACTTTGCAATAGAAGGAGAATCTCCAAGTTTGCTGTTTATTTACCGTCTCTTAAAGATTGGACACAAAGCTACAGCACTGGGAAAGACCCCATAGTAATTCAATGGTCTTAACTCTCAGAATTTCCCTAGCCCAAGAAACACAGGAGGAGCAGGTAATTAACTTAAGACTTCATTCATGGTTATCGTGTCCTTTGTTTGTGTCCCTTTCTATGGATTTAAACTCTCCTGTGTATTTCAGAACAGGACTTCTTTATTCCCATCTAGATTAAATTTCCTTTTCTGGTCTCTGCCCCACTGTTTTATGTATCTGTGGGATATAGTTTCCTCTTTTCAATGTCTCTAGTACACTATTTTAATAAACCTGCAGCCTTCATCCCATCCCATTTCGGGTCCCATTAGCTTTTCCTCACGTTGCCAGCCATGAGCAGAAAGTTACATCAGGGCTTAATCATGTAACTCAGTACCATTTGGTTTAGTATACTGGCCTGGACAAAGATTGCTGGACTTCCTTGGGTTGAGTATGATGATGCCAGTGTCCTTGAAGTACCAGTGGAAGGAAAAATTAACATCCTAAAAGTTACAGCATCTCAACTGATGGCTAAAAAAATCTTAACTCTCTTGAGTCCAACAAATTATTTAGTATGTGCTTCCAGCTTGTATTTTTGGGAAAAAAAAAAAAAAACCACAAAAAACTATGCTTCTCAATTTCTGTATGTCCTTTCTTTCTGAAAATAACAGACACACACACATAGTTATGCTTGGTCTCACTCTGTGTGTTGTCTGTTCAATGTATGGCATGAGGCACACTGAGAAGATGGTGTAGGATTAAAGGCTATACCATAGTACCTCCTTGCAGGGCGACACCAGTTAAGGCTATAGGGAACATTTGAAGTCTCTTGCTCTTTCTGACTTACAGAAGTTAGGTTTTAAAACAAAAATCATTTTCTAGGTACTTCAGAGAGAAGGAGAATCGCTGTGCCGTTAGTGCAATGAAAACAGGATGGAGCAGAAGTGCTTTAGCAAATCCTGTTTTACAAATCCTGATTAAAAACTGACTCAATTGATCCAAGAGCTGGTGGTGTTACCAGTCACTCCATGCAGGCATCTTACATGATGAGGTGTCCCTGCTTACTCGAGCTGCCAGGCTGTGATGAGAGGGGATGGAGGAGAGCACTTCATCTTGGGATTACCAGTGAAAGGCAGGTGGACTGCCAAAGGTACATGAGAAGCCTGGGAGTGTGACCAGGTGAGAGGTCTTTCCCTTTTTCCTCTTTCGTGCTTAACAACTGCTCCAGCTGTTTCCTTAAGGGAGTGGGGCTGGAAGACACAGCTGCTTAACTTTCCATGAGGGTTAGATCCTTAGTGAACTTATGTTCATTGGGGATGGTGACAAAGTTTGTTTTGGAGGAGGTAAGCAGCAAAGTGTGAAATGCCAGTGAGAAGCAGCGTTAGGGCATCATATACTGAGGGCTTGGTCCTAGCTCCCTCTAGTGCATGCATGCGGGCAAAGGTATGTAAAACATCTTAAAATATTAATACAGTAATTGTGTATAAATATATACTGCAGAGATCTGCAGCACAGCTTTGAATTATTACTGCTGTAGCTAGTGGACTAGCAATACTCAAGCAAGCAAGAAACTATTACCACTTCAGCTTCACTCACAGGTAGCTGTAAGATTTCACAGATGATGATCTATCACAACATGTTTTGAGAGAGGTGTTTTTGTGAATTCTGAAACTGAATTTCATTTTTGAGTAATGCCAACACCTGTTCTGGCGAGCTTTAAATTTCTGAATAGAAAGTCTTACTATTGCTTCATTTACCTATTTACACCAGTGAGTCCTACAGGGATTAAGAAGTTAGTGTTTAGCCCAAAATTAAGACACCGAAGCATTGGCATCTGTGTATGGGTCCCTACGTGCAAGCTAGAAGTTTAAGTGTCCATTTTAGATTGTGAAGGCCATCAGGACAGTCAGATGAAGTGTGGAGAATATTCTGGCTCACCCTTCAAAAGTCACGCAGGGCTTGGTTCAGTTGCCTAACCATGTGTCTACTGACGTTTATGATTGTCCTAAGATAACCTCTGATGTCGAGGTTATTCAAGACATTTTGACAAGCCTGGGAGATACAATTCAGGATCTACAGACAAAGCTGCACAATTTTGAACTGGTAGCTGGACAACAGGGAGGAGACCTTAGCTCAAATGGTAGGAAAAGCCTGGTGGGCGAATGACCTGAGCCTGCAGTGGGTGACCACATGAAGGGATCTCCAGATTCCATTGGTGTACCCTTCCATTGTAGGGTGTATCACCACACCAGCTGTGATGGGAGGTTAGACACCAGCATTTCTGTGTCCTAATCTGTGTCCTCAAACTCCCTGGGTGCTTCCTTACTTCTTGGCAATGACCCAAATTTCAAGTTACTTTAAAGAAAATTGTCTTCCTCGCATCACTTCAGTACAGAACAGACCGTGACTTTATTTTCTGTTGCAATGAAAACGAGCCAAAGACTGACAGTAAAAAAAATAGCATTACAGAGAATGCTCTTAAAAATGTTATTTAGTTACAACATTTTTCTACTGGTTATGCATCCCTTCACCAAGAAGGAAAAAATAAAAGGCAGGTCCAGTAGAAAAACAGAACTACTTTTAGGCAGTGTCTGAAAAGAAATATAAGATGAACAGACTGTCTCATGCTGAGGCTTGTGATGATCTAGTACAGCTGTTTTATATTACATATCAGTGTTCACACTAAATTAGGTGGCAATTATGCAGATATTAATTATTAAATCAATTCAGGAGCCTTCAATTTTGTCAAAATTTTTAAAAATACAATGAAGTGAAAACAGAAATAGTTCTGCCACATTTGAGCGCCGCAAACGAGAACACAATTAGAATATTTGCCCCAGAATTCAAAAAGTAGTTAACATAAAATACAAAGTTGCCCAGTGTTCAGTGAGGATTTGAGCTGCCATGCTTGGCAGCTTTCTCAGGAGGCAGGAGTGATGGGACGTGCAGCAACAGAGCACCTCTCCTTGCCAAGGCAAAGGCAGCAGCCACTCCCAGAGGATGTAGATTCCCCTTAAAGCAAAGTGTCATGTGGCACCTACTCAAACTATTTTCTTCTTCTGCATAAACCAGAAGTGCCCATTTGTTCCCTCTTGCAAATACTCCCTGGTACCCCCAAAAAGGCCTCCTTCTCCAGGTGACCCATCTAACCCCAGAAAGCCTTCTGGCAAGGGAGAGGGCTGTCCTCAGCATAGCTGACAAAACTTTTTCTGTCTCCTGTTCTCTTCACTTCATGTGGAAACGTGCTGAACTTGTGCATGGGAAGAAGAGTAGCAATATACTGAGAAAATTAACTGCAAAATCTGGAAGGCAGTAGGAAACATCCTTTCTCTTTGTTCATTGAAAGCAAGCTTTTGAAAAGAAAGGTGGGAAGGGGAAACAAATGTTATTTACATCTTCAGTGCCAGTATACAGCAATGTTACAAATAAGAGCCTATGAACAGTTCTTGTCAGTGATTTGAGAAGCTTTAATTGCTGTTTCTAAGGGAATGGGGAAACAGGTAAGAAAGCACTTCTGCTGTGAATAATAAGCATCTAAAAATACAATATTTTTTTGTCTTTTTGCTGTAGAAAGTTCACATAGTCTCGTGTTAAATACTCCTGCAGAAAATTCTGTTCTAACAACAGAAAAGACAACTTGACTTTAAAAATTCCAAACAAGGAGATAGAAGAATAGGTTCCTTTCTCAGGTGTGTTGTCAAAGGGGATACTTGGAGGGAGCAAGAAGAGTGTTGAGCATCTAGTGAGGCCATGTATGGTGCTGTGCTGATGGATGTAAAGGTGCCCCAAGCCTTGGCATCTGGGATTCAGGACTGGACATCTTGCCTTGTATCTGCACCAGGATGGAAATTTGAATAGCAATAGCTTGTCATGGTAGGAAAGGCAAATGTAAACTGCTTTCTTTGTCTTTCATCCTATGTAGCCGAGAATCACAAGCCTCAGTTCAATCAAGTTTCTTGTCTAAAGACATTGAGTTACATGCAAGTAGCTGTGAATTTCAGAATTAACAGTCTTTTAAATAGAAGATTAATAAATTCTTAATTACACGCAAGAAATAAGGCTTTTCAATCTTAAAGATGACAACAGATCTCAAGCAGTGTCAAGAAAAGTGCCTTTGAATTGTTAGAAAATTCTTCTTTAACTGTAAGGCAGTAAGGATGCAAACCCAAAAGAAGACCCTAGAAAATTTAAAGGAACTCCAATTTTAAAGTCTCATGCAAGCAAGTCTTTTTTTTAATAACAGTTTCTTGTTCCTTAATATTTGGTTTCTTAAGAGTGTTGTTTCTCTGTAGATAATGTAGATAAAGCCTTCTGGCAGGCTTGTATACGGAGTTTTAGATCACATGCTCATATACGTGTGGGAAGAAATGGAAAATATCTGGGTTGGTGGTTGTGGGGTTGGTTGGGGTTGGTTTTTTTTTTCAGAAATTCCATCCCTTACACACCCCTGCCCTTGTGTAGGACTGAAACCTGACTTCCCCCGGTAGCCTGCTAGATGGCAGTGTCACATAACAGTAGCAGTAAGCAAAAGCAAATGCTTATTTCTTTTATGTAACAAAAGATCAAGGCATATTTCCCTTTTCTGTTTTAGACTATTTTACCTTTCATATCACTGCAATTAAAATAATGTATTTATATTTGATATGGGAACTTCCTTTTGTGCTCTTGCTTTCAATTATTCAACAAATTAACTTGTTCGTTCAACAAATTAATTGACAGGTTAAGCAAAAGGCTTTTGGGGAATGTATTTTTTTTATTCAAATATAGGAAAATTTTTCTGAGGTAAACTCATTTTGTAGGCATTTGGGGGAAAAGGAGCTTGTTTCATGGCGCTTAGCATATGCACACAGCTTGTACAAGTCTGTTTTTTTCCCATCATAAAATTTTAACAACTCAGTGCAGTGCAAAGCCACAGCTGTACTTCCTTGGGATTCTGCTCTTTGAAATAATTGCATCTGGACATCTCTAGCCACTCCAACTATTTTCCCTTGAAATAAACAAATGGTGTATTTTTATCTCGGTGCATGATTTATTGCCTACCACAGAAGCCATTCTTTGTCTTAGAATGTGCAGGAGACTGCCTACATAGCCACAGTAGAAAATTCTATTTATTTATTTGTTTGTTGTACCTGTCATGACTATCAGCTTGGTGCAGGGATTAGTTAGCTTTGACTGACTTCATTTTTGGTGCAATATTATCTGCAGTGACACGCAGTAAGATGGGTATGTCTGCTTATGTGAGACTATTTGGATGAGAATAAAATTAAGGAAGCAGTAAGAAGTCAAAAGCCAGGAACATCAATTTCCTCTGACAAGTTATAAGTATAGTGAGTTTTGTGGAACTGGCACAAGGAGGGTGTCTGAGTAACCTTGATGAACATAAATTTGGTACCTTTCTTTTTCTGAGTTAATATCCGGATGTTGCTTGCAGTGGACTGTGTCTTGCTTGGAAGAGAGTCTGAACTGGAGTGCCAGGTTTTGGGAGGGGGAGAGGTTTCAGTGTGCTGGTTCCTGCCAGGGAACCTGGAGAAGTGCTGGCCCTGCTCTACGTGCAGTGGCTGTGTTTGCCTGGAGGGATGCTACGTGTGTAGTGACAGTCTTAGTTTGCTTGATTTAGACATGCATGATGTGTAAGAGGAAAATAGGAAGCAGATTTTGGGTTTTTTCTTTTTTAAACAAAAAAAAAGATGAAGAAGAAATAAAAAAAAAATAATAAAAAAAAAATTGAAAGCTAGGTAAGGACAACTAAGAAAATGGGTGTTTGGAGAAGTGGGCCCTTTACAAGAGGAATGCAGGCGTTTACACAAGTAATGCACAATTCGTGCTTGCCCTTTCACTCCTTTGTGCTTGTGTTTCTTGTTCCTCTGCATAAGTCTATTCAGGCAGTTTCTAAAATTCAAGAAGAAAAGGAAAATTACCTGAAAGTAGGAAGTGAAAAACACAGATGATTGCAGTAGCTCATACCTGCTGAAAGGTAAAATTGAGTGGCTATTCAAAATAGCTACTGTATAGATGTTCCTAAATGTTACAGCAGTGGTTTTCTAACATCTATATAGTCTGTCTGCTGCCTGTGTGATTAGTTAAAAAAAGAATTTGTAGACTATATTAGAGAATGTTATGATTCATTTTTAGTACTGAATTATTTATTACTTTAAAGAAGAATAAATAAAGCCAGATTGCTTTTATTTTTAAAACAACTTGTTCAGTTTCTTCAGAGTGAGTAAATACCTATTAAGTCAAACTTAAATACTATACATTATTACTTGTGTAAATATCTATTGAAGCTCATAAGCATACTAAGGAGTTGGCAGCACAAGTGGCTTTGGACTGTGTTTCAGGACCTCATGGATATTAAAAGAGAAGGATTATCTTGTTGAACCCTCGAGTCCTTTGGCATCCCATAGTTGTGTTGATCTTTTCTTTAGATGACCATGAAAAGCTGAATTCAGGCAAGGCATTTGTCAGCTTTGTGAGACCCTGATGGCTAACAGCTTGTGCCTGATGGCATGGAAAATGTGCTAGTAGATGTGTCCACTTCAGCATGGACGTGTCACCCTCAGCCATTTCCAGAGGTGTTGTCAAAATACTGAGTGACTGGAGACACTCAGATTTAGAGAGGATGGAGAAAAGCACCAGAATGACCATGTCAGGGGGTGGACTGTGAGGAAGCCAGTCAAGTAGGATCTTTCCATTGGGAAACAACTAATGGCCTCTAAATTAATTACTGTATGGAAGGAAACCAGGAGATCATCTGTGGCCTAGACATCTCACCCTTTATACACAAATCAGAGGTCACCTAGGCAAGGTAGACAAATGTGTTTGGGTCGCGCTGGATTAACAGAGAAACAAAAAGATAATTCTTCACCCCTTATTTGAGGAGAGGTCCACACCACAGTAAGAAAAATAAGTACATTTACATTAAATCATAATCTGGTGGAAATGATAATGAGGTTTCAGGCCATCAAGAGAGGAGGAGTAGCAAAGGAAAAGAAGCCAATGACACAAGGTGGAGCTCAGTGAGTTTATGAAAAGTGGTGAAGTGTTGGGCAGTGATAGCAGGGTAACAACTTGCTTTTGGCAGGTCCATCCACCCTGATTAGTAGGTTTCGTTTGGGGATATTTCTGTTAGTTTTACAGAGGTACAGACTGGTGGCCATGAATTTTCAGAGTGGAAAGGCATAGATGAGTGAGGCAGGCCTGGGGACAGATGATGTTGCACAAAGTTACAAATGTATTTGGCATGGGCAAGGAAGGTGGGGGCTCTTGCAGCTGTGACAAGACCTGAGATGCAGTGCAAACAGTAGGTCATGGAGGGGGTGAATACAGCAAGTGCCAGGACCAGGAAAGGGGACAGAAGAACAGCTAAGATGAGGGAGATGTGGTGTGTGTACCCCAACACCTTTCCAGCCTGAGCAATGGGAGCAGGCAGGCTGCTGGTAATGCAAGTGAGAGCTGAAGCTGGCTCAGCTGTCAGCCACATAAGACAGAGGCAAATCCCATCCCTTGGGGGAGTGTTGGTGGGAGTCCTAAGGCTGGAGGTTGGAAAGCTCATTCCCATGGAGGTGCTGTTGCTGAAGCCATGAAGAAATAGGAGGTGAAAAAATCCACCTGTAAGGCTATGTAAAAATTAAGTAAGCCCAAGCACAACTGATACAATAGTGATTACTCTCAGTAAATGTCTGAGTATTTGCTATAAATATAAAAATATAACTATTTATTTGTTTTGAGAAAAAACAAATAATGACTTGTTTTGAATAAGAAGAATGAGGTGCATGCCACAGAAGAGCATTCTAAGAGAAAATGAAAAATAAAGACATGGAGGCATTCCCAAAGGCATGGAGAAGTTTATAAATAGTCTTAGGTTTCATTGCAAGGAGAAGAAATACTTGGTGTCGGTTTTATTTTTAGAAGGCAGGAGAAGTTATGAGACAGCCTGATACAAGTTGGCTGTCTGAAAATATCTGTCCTTTTTTATGTATACCCTAGATATATCTGACCAGTCTGCTACTCATGTGAAAAACATGAAAATAGAAAATGCCACTGAGGGAGTATTCATCTGCCCTGATGCAGGTGTCTAGAAAGTTAAATACCTCAGTGTGAACTGTTTGCCACAGACCCATATTTGGCTAAAAGTAAAAAGGCCTCAGGAGCTGATAATCTGTCTCATGCTAAAATATGTTGCCTGAGGCCGGCTAGGAAAATATAAAATGGGGAGACCAGCTGAGGTGTGCCTTCCTGAAATCATCTGTGATTAATCTTGTCTACAAAAAACTCCTATCACTAGATTGCGCTTAGAATGAAAAACTGAGCAGTGTAAAATATTTACTATCTATGAGTTCATTTTTGGAGGAATAAATGCTTTGCAATGTGGAAATGTAATATGATCTTAATGCCCTCTTAAATCATATTAACTCTTGCAGAGCAAAATGCAATTTAGACAAATAATTTCAAAACTTCTGAACGAGAAACATCTCAGAGGTAGATGCAATGTTATGTTTTCCACCTGATACACATTGTGACAGATCTGTAGTTCATGTACACTGATTTAATGCAGAATGGTACTCATTGTTGTATGTTAAATCTGGGACTGGAAACAGAATTGAACACAGAAGCACAGAAGGGGCAAAGAAGCTTCAGGAGTTTTAGCTTCAAAACAGAAAATCTCAAGCCAAACAGTGGTCTTGAAATTCTTAGCACCTAGTCATGAGTCTGGGTAATTTGGTTGATTCTATGAACTGGATCAAGTAAAGCAGTGCACATAGTAACCTGGGTGTCAGAAAATAGTTCACAAAGTGAAATTTCCACCTTAATTTTTTTTTTTTTTTTTTTTTTTTTTTTTTTTTGAGTCTAGAGACAATAACCAGTCTTACTGGAACTTTGCAGGATCTGAGGAAATCACAAGTTGACATCAATTTGCTGCATACCTCGGGTTTGTAGTTCAGAGAGAAGCTGAAACCATTGGCAGTAACATCTCTCTTGGTTGCCATTCCCATGGATGACATTTCTGAACTGTTATCACCCTTACGAACAACCCTGGCTGAATGTAGGGATGTTCTGTGTTGTGTGTTTCACAGGGGGTTTATTGACCACTCTGGTCACTCAGAGATCCTGGAAGTAGAGGTCTAAAAGAGCCATGCTCTGATAGAAAAGAGAGAAAGTCTTGGCATTTGGGAGCTAAAAAAGACACCTCTAAAGAGATGGAAAATTTGGAAGAGCAAATGCTTCTTGATGGTTAGGAAGTAGTTTGCAGAAATTTAGGTTCCCTCTATGTATTTGCAGTTTCAGTAAGGTCTAGTGGTAGTTGGTAGTGTGAGTACCTTGTACTAGTCTGGTACACTGGCACAATTTTAGTGATTTATGGCACTTCAAACAAGTACCAAGTAAGAAGTACCCTATGTCTGACTGCCTCCAAAATGCCCTTTGTTGTTATTACATCTTCTGTGCATTACTAGCCCAGCCTGTAAGTGCCAGGCCATTCTGCTTCTTCTAGAAATAGTGTTCTCATTAGATCTCACTTCAGCAGCAAGAGTATGTTTTCTGGAAAGTCCCACACCTATGGATATGGGTACAATCTTATCCATACAGACCACAAGAAAATGCTTTCCTATGCTTGACCTATAGAACTTTTTACATTCGAGTCTGTGTCTACAGGTGTGTGTGTATGTACACATACACTCACTGTGTAGTCTCATTTTTCTTTTTTTTTTATGCTTTTACATACTTCGGTAAAAGTGTCAGTATTTGTTATATTAAGTCTCTGTGAAATATAACCAGATAATATGATCACAGAATCATAGAATGGGTTGGGTTGGAAGGAACCTTAAAGATCATTTGTTTCAACCCCTATGCCATGGGACTGAACACCTCCCACCAGACCAGGCTGCTCAAAGCCCCATCCAACCTGGCCTTGAACACTTCCAGAGAGGGAGCAGCCACAACTTCCCTGGGCAACCTGTGCCAGTGTCTCACCACCCACACAGGAAGGAATTTTTTCCAAATATCTACCTCAATCTCCCCTCTTCAAGTTTTAAACCATTGCCCTTTGTCTTCTCACTACACACTTGTGGAAAAAGTCCTACCCCAGCTTTCTTGTAGACTCCTTTCACTGAAAGCTGCTCTAACTATCACTGCAAACATGATAAGTGATATATATGTTCATTCGAGATGTAACTCAGTAGCAACCATGAAGGTCATTGGGCCTATTTACATGTAACAAGGGAGTGAATACTCTGTAAGAAGTGTTTGCATGGGTGTTGCTCAGTCAGTATGTTCTGTACAGCTTCTCCTTTTTCAGCATGCAAGGGATGCAGACCTAGATAGCCTCCCTCTTCCATCACAGTTTATTAATTTATTTGTAGATTAAACAGAAGAAGTTCACGGCATGTTTTTTTATGTAAAGTAGTTTAGCATTTTATGTTTCTCTGTCAGACACAGTGAAAAAAACAGTTGCAGGGACTGCTCCATGTGTATGTAGCTATGACAGAGTTGTGATATCTTTTGAGAAACAGGGTGTTAACATATAATTACAGGCTGCCAGATAGGTTTTACACTTTGTGGCTGAAGTTAAAAAGAAAATACAGCTCCTCAGTTCTGCATCTCCACACTGGAGAAGCTTGTTCTGAAGGAGAAACTTGAGGGGTTTTTTTTTTCCTAGGCGGACTCCTACATGTACTAGAAATAGCCAGGGTGCAACATGCCCCAGTTCCATCCCCTGCACGATCGGCAGCTTGGGGAATTGGATGTGGTGGGGAGAGCTCTGGCTGCTCCTCCTGCACCTACAGCCAAGTAAACAGGACGTGGTCGTGCACAAAAGGAAAGCTTTCACATTGTCTTTGCTGTTTCCTGAGTTTGGAGAGGAGGGGAGAAACAACAGGAATAGGGACGGGGCAGTAGGAGTCCTTACCTGGGCTCTGCCACTCACCAGAGTGGGGCAGAGATGGGCTCCCTGCTCTTCCTCCCTGCCCAGACCCCATCCACCCTGCCTGGCATGCTGCAGGGTGAGTTGCACTTGGGTTAATCAAAGTGCCAGGGATAATCCAACCCTTTTCCCAAGAGAAAGCCTGAGCTGAGGTCCTCTGCCACTTCTGCTACATGTTTTGGGGGAACTGGGAGCATCGGTCTTGTGGGACTGTTTGACAACATCTTGGCACAAGGGGCAGTGAAGTGATATGTCTCCCCGTACAGGGAGAAAAATAGCTACAGGAAAATGCAAATTTACCCCCTGAAAAGTTGGCAGATGATGTAGGCAGCTGCAGTGTTTTGGTTTTTGTTTTGGTTTTTTTACACTGAGTCTATTTCAGCTTGTGTCCCATTAAATCAGACCTTAGGATCCTTTAAATAAAGTTGCATGATTATAGCTAACCCCGTGTAGCTAAAGCTGTTTTATTAATTACATTGACATGTTGGGTTGTAGCATGCTAAAAATATCAGTGCTGATAATCCTAGTCACCTCTTATTTTCAGCACAATTACATTCTTCTGACATACTGTCAAATCACCACGCTGTAGATGGACCAGGGCAATCACAGGCAGGGCTTTATTATTCCAGCAAAGGTATTTCTTTGTTAATTCAATAGGAAACAGAGGATAGGCGATAAGCTAACAAACTCACAATGGGTGGAAGTTCATTAAAAATATATGTCCTTGTTGTAAGTATGATGTATTTAGATGTTAAGCCCATTGGAGCAGCAGGTGTTTGTACAGTACCATCAGAATGGGGCCTCGCGTGTCACCAGATTTTCAGTGCTGATGGTAATCAAAGATGACTTTTTGGCATGCTAGCAAGTTAGGTGGGGTCAGGGAGGTGGTAGGTGTGTACAGAGAGCAAGGCACTTATGGTTGTGAGGTGTGTTAAACGTGATGGGGAAGCAGACCAGAGCAAGCACCTTCCACGCAGAGGCAAGCGTGTTTCTTTTCAGCAGTCTGTATGTCAGAGGTAGTATGTTGCTGAACTTCTATTCAAAACATCTTTTTTTTTTTTTTTTTCCCTTTTAAAATAAATATTGCATTAAGCAGCAGTCTAGCTTTGTAATACACAAGTAGGTCAAAATGCTGTCAAGACTGTCTTGCCTACCACCTACAAATACAGCTTTCAAAAATACGTTGAGTGCCAATTTAAACAGGAAAAGCAGGAGATACAGTCTAATTCTTTTGACTTGGGCTCAAGTCTGGAGCACAGTGGTGTGATAAAACATCACACCCATGTTTTTTGACATCACGTTCACTGAAAGCTGTTCCACGCAGGTGATGGAAATCTGTTTTCCAATACTGTGAGCTGGTTGAGTCAGTCACTGGGCACGTTGTGCATTTAACCTTCACACAGTACTGGAAGCATGAGAGTTTGCATCTGTAAAATGGTTGCTTCACCCTCAGTTTGAGACATTGTGGAGGTAAAGCAGCAAAGTTAGTGACCAGCTAGACATGCAGAGGTACAGTTAAGATCATCCCTCTGGATCCCCTGACATAAGGAAGCATGAAAAACCTCTCAGGTTTGCTGACCTGAAGATAATTTTTTTTTTTTAGGAAGCAAGCAGCTGCTTTGAGAAGCAAGTGCTTTGAGAAGACACAGGAGCTTGAAAACACCCAGCCCAGTACACTTCTTTTGCTTGATAGTGGCAAGGGGCCCTGTCTCCACCATTCCCCCTGGGTTTTCCTGACTCTGTGGAGCAGGGTGGGAGCTGAAGAATGGCACCAGGCACTTGCCAGCCTCCTCAGGAGGCCAGGGCTGCTTCCCTCTCCCCTGAAAACCAGGTCATGGGTGGTGCACAGCCCACCTCCATCCAGCCCCTTCCTTTGTGGCTTTGGCACTCTCTCCAGTATTTTGAGACATAAACCACCCGTTTCACCTATTTCCACACGCCCCACGAGGACGTGTAGGCGGGAGGAGGCCGACCAGGTTTGTGAAGGACAAACACCTTGCAGGCAGCGTGAGGAGAGGGGGCTGCTGTCCCTTAGCAGCTGCTCCCCAGCCTAGTTAGTCCAGCACCAGTGTCTGGGCAAACCAGTCTCCTCATCTCACCCTAAAAAGCGTGATCACGCTTTTCCTTTCTCTCAACAGATAATCCTGAAATAGCTGGCAGGAGCGGAACCGAGTGTCACGAAGCCTCCCTGCGGACGGCCAAGCACGGCTACTGTACATACTACCCCGTCTCCTCCTCTCTAGAGTTGCCACAAACTGCATGCTAAGTCAAGAATTTGTTCTTACGGACAAATCACAAACTCGAGAATTAAAAAAAAAAAAAAAAAAGAAAAAAAAAAAAAAAAGCTAGTGCTGCTATGTCATATATGAATATTAAATATGGTATGCTTACTATACTCCAACCTAAAATAGTTAACTACCTGATACCAGCTGTGATGTTTCAAGAACATAAAGGGTAACTTTTAGTTTTACAGGTTTTCTAAGCATAGTTTAATTCTTGCAAATATTGTCTTTTCTCCATAACTATACCCAACGGAAATGGTCCAGCTAAGTTAGTCTTGTGAGATTCAGTGTTTATTCAGTGAATCTTCCAAGCTCAGCAATAATTAAGTTGTATTGGCTAAAAACTTATCCCAGTTGCAGGTTTAATTTTCACCCACCCTATGATTGGTGTTTTTCATCTCGGTTAAAAAACAACAAAAAACAATCTTGGTTTTGCTCCCCTCGTGAGTTGATTCCAAGACAGAGGAAGTGAAATGCAGCCTAGTGGCCTGCACATCACCCTGCCAATCTGAATATTTTTAGCCAGAAGTCCAAAGTGAAGCACAAATTCTTTAGATGCACATGGTTGGTGTTTGACTTGTATGGAGAAGTTGCATTTGAGTCATAGCAGAATAGCAGAAGAAAATTTTTAAAATTTGCACAGTATGAACTTCATACCCCTTTCAATCCCCAAAAGAACAAAGTCTTGAGAATATTATTTTACGAGTATATTTATAATGTTTTTAAAAGAGACTTTGCAGAAGTGCCTAAATTTTGTCACATCAGACTTGATGAAAGTGAGCCTGATGCCAACAGTTCAGATCTCACCAGAAGTGAATAATCTTTCAAACTCATAGTCAGGTTACCAAAAAGTTTCAAGCTGTAAAGAAGTAACTTCTAAAAATGTAAAATCAAACAAACAAACAAACAAACAAAAGACCAAACTAACAAAAGAGAAGGAGAAAAAGAAGGCTGTAGATGAAGACATTTGTATGATACTCTAATTTAATTAAAATTCAGTCGAGTCACTTCGTAGGTGACTTTAATCTAGACTATTAACTGAACATTAAGAATGTAGAATGAGATTCAGTTTAATAAATCATGACTGTATTTGCATTTTTTAAATTGGATTATGAGATTGTAACCAGATTAGAGTGGAGAAAAAATAGTTCTTTTAATTGTTTTTCTTTAAAAACATATTTTATGTCACAAAAGTATGAAGATATCTTTAATACAATTATATACATATTATATATACATACATACATATATATGGATGAAGCAGATTTTAATGTTGTTTACTTTTTTAAATACTTTGTTGATTTACAAGGTAATTATATATGTATAATTAAAATTTCATTTGTTTGATTTGAGATTTGTTTCAAGCACTATTGTACCAAATATTTCATATTTCACATTTTATATGTTGCACATGTATCACATAAATGACATAGTTTTTAAATTATTGTTTAAAAAAACGAGACAGCTGTTATAAGTGGATATTATGTATAATTGTTTGCAGCATAAGTTTTCTATGTGGACATTATTAGTGATTGCAGTATTTTAACTTAACCTCTTCAGATTGATTGTAAACTATTTTAAACTTTGGCAGCACTGCCTGTTCTGAACGACTGAAGGCATTAACCATATAATTATTTGTCTAGGAAATTATTTTCCTGGCTAAATCTTGTTTGTCCAATGTCTAATTTACTGTTTATATATAAAGCTGGAGATTTGATCATCCGGAAAAAAAAATAATCACAATTTGATTGTAAAATTAACATAGTGCTTGTAACGTTGCGTTAGTTTTAATTTGTGGAAAAATAATGTATCTTAACTTGTTACTTTAGCAGTTAAGGTATCACCATTATATACTATTAAAACACTAATATTTGTAGACTTTCTCAGTCATTATAACTAGGTAGTTGACACTGCAACTTGCCTATATCTGTCAAAGTTGTTTTTATTTTTTTATAATAGTTAATTTAGGCATTTGGGTAGCTTATTGTATAATACTAAATGGTAAATTATCCATGTTGTTTAAATATTTTATGTAGATAACCCTTCAAGACATTGTTTTGTGTGAACTTTTTATGTTTCGAAATAACTGTTATTCTATGTTTTTTACAATTAATCCAATACTACTATTTTTTTGCCCATGGATGACGAAGCTTCAGATACATCAGGTCTTTCATCCAGACAAACTGACAGAAAAAAGAGAAAATGTATTTTTAATAAGAGATCCACTTTCCGACTTTATGACTTTGTAATATTCCTGAAAACTGTACAAGTACGAACCTACGCTAACAGTAAGGAGGCAATTACAGAGATGTGCAAATACATGTACAACAGATTCTGCATTTTATTTATTTATAAAGTAATTTTATAGACTATTTCAAAATTTGGGAAGATCTAAAACTATTTTTCTGTATAAATATTATTTGCCAAAACTTTGTTTATATTTAAAAAAAAAAAAAAAAGGTCTAAGGGAAATAATTAAATTTTAAATGCTTTGTTTAATTAAAAAATAAAAACTAACAAAGAAACCCCCCTAAAAGAACCATGAGATGGGCCAACACAGAGACAGTGAATACTGTAGCTGGGACATGGTTTCAAGTTACTTGAGGTGTCTCAGTGTTTATTTTCTTCAAAGGATACAGCACCTCACCAAAATACCTTTTTGTTTGCCTCTCTCATCCAGCATAATTGACAACACGTACAATGAATATTTCGGTAACAGTTAAAAGAAACCCCTCCTTTCACTCTTTTTCAGCATATAACTACTAGTGATCTGTTAAATAGCCATTCTATTTCTGTTGTGACGTTAAATTCATTCACACAATGTACAACCACTGAAATAAAAAGAAGCATTTTAAAATGAGATGGAGTCAGGGCAATCCTTTCTTGCGGCACAGCTCTGGGAAGAGGGGCTGGGGTAACAAAAATAGTCAAAGAAAAGTGGAGAAGTCTTTGAAAAGCATGTAATTTTATTTTTTAATTTTTATTTTATCCTTGATTGCATGTTCGGGTAGCAAATCCTTCAGTGCAATCCCCAAGCGTGGGACAGGCACTGATGCTATGGGAAGCAGCACATACTCTTTCCGTGCTGCAGAAGGCATGCCAAGGATGCCACACCATGGCTTTAGCCCCAGTCAGTCTTTTCATGCCCCTTCTGCTTGGGGTGCAGGCAGGCTGTGTTTATCTCAGCAGGGTGGCTTGACACCTAACCACTGAGGGATTTTTTTTCAGCTGGCACATCCCCTGCATCCTCTTTCCTCACCTGCATCTCAGGGAGTATTGTACCACTAGTAATCCCTGTAATCTACTAGTTCCTCTGGGGAGAGCAGAATTGCAGAAGACTTGCCTGCCCCAAGGGCAGAGATTGCACAGCAAGCTACTGACAGAGGAGGGATTAAAACCTCTGGGTTGCAGCTCCGTAATTTCTTCACACCATCTTCTCCAATTTATTTATTTATTTATTTATTTATTTTTTAATGCTTTAAAGGAAGTAAATAACAGTTGCTGCAGAATCAAGAAGAATTTGTGACATAAAGTTGTACACATTGCATCAGCACGGGGCTGGTTTGGAAGGAGCCCAAGGTCACAAGTGATGTGGAAAACCACCAGGTCAACCAGTCAATTTGGATGCATCACAAATGAACTGAGCCAGAAGCCTGCTGAGAATGAGCGTGTGGGACAGAGAGGAGATGCAGGGATGACTTGCAGGGACAGAGAAAGGCTGCAGCACTAGTAGGCTGCAAGGCCCTTGTAGAGCAGAAGCAGCAAACAATTCAAATTAATTCCTAATCATATAGGACTGGAAACCTGATCTGTTCACACTTAACTTCTGTTAAAGCCCACCCTCAGCTGCCAAGAAGGGTCAGGACTTTTCTTGTCTAAATGCTGCTTTGTTCCTTGTCAACTTTGTCACTTTTTTTTGGCAGTGGGGAAACACTGATGGGAGCCCCAACCTTTCAAGATCCACACCAAACCAGTGATCTTTGTATGCCTTTGTGTGCAGAACGTACCCCTTTCAGAGAGTGTCAGTGCTTCCCAAATGAAGCAAGATATTTCCAGAGCAGAAGCTTTAGAAACCTTTGGTATTCTGCCTGCCACACATCCTCAGGGGCAGATGGTGGCCTCAGCTTTGGTGCCAAAGGCTGCTGCTCCCCTGCCAGAACAGTTCCCTTGCCTGCAGCATCCTCGTGTTGCTCAACATCAGCCTTCTCTGGAGCAGACCAGCCAGGCCCATACTCACAGTATGAAATCTCCTCTGGCCCCACATGATGTAGCCCTGACCATAAGGCATAATTATTATCATCAGTATGTTTAATTTGGTTTTCAGGTCGAAGGTCTGAAATAATCCGAGGGCTGGAGATTTGTTTGGTTTTTGGTTTGATTTTGGGGTTTGGGTTTTTTTTTTTGGGGGGGGGGTTGTTTTTTGGTTTTGTTTGTTTGTTTGTTGGTTGGTTTTTTTGTTTGGTTGTTTTTTTTTTTTGCAGCCCACTGGAATTAATAGATTGAAATAAAGGAGGATGTGACATTTGAGGGATCACAGCCTGCTGGGTTAGCTTTGCATGTTTTTATACAGCAAAAGAAGCCAAAACTGGTTCAGCCTTGTCCATGCTGCATTTTGGGACTGTCTGTTGAGCAAGTTACCAAAGCAGCAGCTGGGTTTTGTTCCAGGAAGAGTAGTTTCACTCCAGAAGAGAGCCCAGGAACAGCCCAATATTGTTGTATGGTGGGGGATGACAGAAAAAGAAAGACTTGTGGGCAAGGCTTTCTGATGGTGTGGGTACTGAGTCTTCTGCTAGTGGCACGCACTGCACAAATTCATGAGATCAAAAAAAATTCCTTGCCTCAAACTGCTGAAAACCTTCCTTGGCATCTGATTGTATGTATACCATGCTTTTTATGCCTGCAACCATTTCTCTAGCCAAGCCTTTTGTCAAGTAACCTGCCTTTTTAATGTCATGTGATTGACAGTTCTGAAGGTTTTTGGCATGGCTCAAGATGATTTTTATGGCTGGAGTGGGTGGGTGTGTGAGAGCCATATCATCTCAGCTGTTGCATTAAAGCAGTTATTATTGCTGGTATGAGGCATTTGAGCAAAGAGTGATAGTAAAGAATGTATAGTTACATTATCTGTACATGAAGAAACTACAGCAATGTCCTCTATATTCTTATTCTTTTAATTCTGTAATTATAGAAACCATAGAAATTGTAGTAAATAAATAATATGAAAATACCTTCTGTTGGAGAAGCAAAAAAAAAAAAAAAAAAAACCACTCAGAAACATGGGAGGAAGGTACTGGTGTGAGCTGCTTATGCAATGCTGTGTTGTCCTTGCATTATTTCCACCAAAGCTTCTTACAGACTGAGGAAAATACACACAGCTTTATGATTTAGGAAAGTCGCTACAGGAAAGACGCCCTGTTGCCCTGTTCCTCTTGTCTTCAAAGAGCTGCATTTGGATACTACTTGTAAGGAAAACAAATTCTGGTGAGTGTTCTCCTTATTCTAATTGCCACAAAACAGTCAGGGTGTAGCCTGCATGGTGGGTGGTTCCTAAGAGAGGGTCACAGGATCAAACAGGTGCTGGGATGTGGTGGTGATGAGGATGACCACGATGGTGTGAGATTCACCTTGTAGGAATAACCCTCAGGGATGGTCACACAGGTGCATGTTTACAACAAATCTGCTGTGCTTACATTTGCTGTGTCTGCCTCTCCTTTTCATGGGGGGTAGAGGGAGGAAATGCTTTTATTTCCTTGTTTTATGGTTGTAGTCACCACGCTGAACACATTCAGAGATGCTAAAGCTGGTAGCTGACAGCACAGCTGAGTGAGAACTGCCAGCAAGGAAGCTCTTCGCACTCGGAAAGCTGCTAGGGTGGGATCCATCTATCTCTCAGTAGATGTCAAGTGTCATTTTTGAGCACTGCAGGGTACCCATTTGGCCTAAAGCTAATGCTATGGAGGAGCACAGGTCTGGATGAGTATCTTAACCCAAGTCTGCCAGCCCAATGCAGGCATCTCAGACACTCTACAACACCTCAGATGACTTCAGTCAATGAATCCCACCTGGTTTCACAGAGACTGTCAACTGTAACAATGGGTCTGATGGATTTTAAAATGCCATCATGAACAGGAAATCCCCAAATCATGAGATTAGCTTCAAGAGTCTGATAGTTACAAACCCCTCTTCTCTGTGGGTATTTCAGGTACATTCAGCTTGCATATTCAAGCTTTTCTCTCCTACCATGATGCCTAGGAATGTTTTTCCTACCACATGCATATGGAGGTAAAGTTAAAGAGCAGATCATAAAATTCTTAAAAGGTTAATGAAAATTGACAACATGAATTTTACAGATTGGGTGAATTCAAGATATTCTTCTTTCTTACAATGTCATAGGGAGAAATCAAGAAATATAGTAACCCTTTGGCATGTAATATCCTTTCTTCAGGGTAAATCTTCACATGGGCTTTATTCAATTATTATTATGCCAATGGAGATGTGAGGTTATCAGTGTAACCCAGTCTTAATACTAAGTGCAATGGGCTAGACTGCTCCTGTATGCAAATAAATAATTCTGTTTAAATGTTTCATATGGAACAATTGTACCCTACTCTATCCAGTGTAGTTATGTTCCTTTGTCTGTCTGTGAGGCTTGATAACAAGCTGCCCTTTGATATGCATTTGGTAGCCCACACATTCATTTCCACATTTAAGATAAATAGTGAAAGGCAGGAGTTGTTTTGTGTCCTTCCTCAAGCCAAATCTGTTCAAAAGGAAAAGCTGCATCAGCAAGTATGGGTAAACAAGTGGAAAAACAGTAGTCAGCCTTGAGCAGATGTCAGTAGGCTTTCTGACTGTGAGATATGACAGAAAGCATTTTCCCTTTTGTTGACCTTAAAAGTGATTACTTTATAGCCATTATAGAGAACCCTAAGTGAGGCTGAACTCTTTTAATAGGGAATCAGTTCTTTCCTCCATGAGCATGAATTCTCAGATCCAGATGAATCATTGGAGGACTGATGGCACTGCCCATCCCACAGCTGTTATCTCAGAGTCCATGGTAAGTGCTTATGGGTGGCAGTAGAAGCACACTGGCAACTCCTCCTGTGGCCTGTGAACTTTTCATTTTATTTCCTTTTAACTGGTTGATGGGAGAGGCTGAACTTCTTCCATTCCAAGTATATTTGGAGCCGTAAGTATACATAGGGATTTTTGGTTGGTGTTTTTCTTCTCAGCTTATTTGTTAGGTTCATTGAGCATATTTTGGAGCTTTTAAAGGACAGGCTACTTAGGTTTCAAGTTTGCTTCAGTCATCTGTACTCAGCCCTGGTGAGGCCACACCTCGAGTCCTGTGTCCAGTTCTGGGCCCCTCAGTTCAGGAAGGAGATTGAGGTCCTGGAGCAGGTCCAAAGGAGGGCAACCAGGCTGGTGAAGGGACTCCAGCACAAGTCCTGTGAGGAGAGGCTGAGGGAGCTGGGGGTGTTCAGCCTGGAGAAGAGGAGGCTCAGGGGAGACCTCATCGCTCTCTACAACTCCCTGAAAGGAGGCTGGAGCCAGGGGGGGGGGTGGGCTCTTCTCCCAGGCAGCTCCCAGTAAGACAAGAGGGCATGGACTTAAGTTGTTCCAGGGGAGGTTTAGGTTGGATATTAGAAAGAATTTCTTTACGGAGAGGGTGATCAGACATTGGAATGGGCTGCCCAGGGAAGTAGTGGATTCTCCGTCCCTGGAGATATTTAAAAAGAGACTGGATGTGGCACTCAGTGCCATGGTCTGGTAACCGCAGCGGTAGTGGATCAAGGGTTGGACTTGATGATCTCTGAGGTCCCTTCCAACCCAGCTGATTCTATGATTCTATGATCTTTAAATGCACATTTCAGATGTGCTGATTTGTCCTCCAGATCAGTTCCTCTTGCTGTTAACAGAATTTACTCTGAAGCTTCTGAGCATACTCACCAGAGGAACTCTGTGCCACCTGCCAGCTTCTGCACTTTTTTTTTGTCTGAGAGTGGTTGTTTTGTTTAAGCATATTGTTCTTCTCTCCGTTTCATTCTAGAAACAACATAGGCTTTTTCACTGTCACATGGTTGTGGAGCACATTTCAGTCCTTGCACTATTGCAGCTCTTGAACAGATCATGTAGGTCCATTGGGTGCAATTAATTGATTTATCTTGCCAGCACAGATTGAGCATGCTGCTTGAAAGGTGAGGAGATGATTTGTAAGTGATCTGGTCTGCAGTAAACAAATACCTTTCCCTACTGCTACACATACACTTTAATATGAATCTTTCACTGCTTAAAAGAAATTTCAGGGTAAAATGACTTCTTGCTACTTACAAAGACTACTAGCCAATTCCCATTTAATCTGTGTGCAGAGGCTTTTATCTTCACCCACTTGATTCTGCTGACCTTCCATAGGAGACCCTTGTACCCAAGTTAGGAGCCACACTGCTGACCACATGGAGAAGTTTCTTGCAAGCTTATGAAAACCTGAGAGTCACTTCCAGTGGGACTGACCAGGCAGTCTTCATTTTCATAAGCAGGAAACCACAATGGTCTGAGCATTTAAAGCATCATTTAATTACAGATTCGCTTTGTATGGGAGGTAGAGTAATATAAACGTTCCTGGAGAGGATCCAACTTTCATGCAGGCAAATGTCTCACCTGCTCCATCCAACATTTTGCAAGGTTGATGAGAAAATGGAGAGGGCAGGCTGCTATCCAGGCTGACTGCAAACAAATCCTGCTTCCATAACAAAACCAGTTCTCTGCTTACAATTATTTGGCCAGTTTTTCACAGAGAATACTGTCACCCAGAAAGGTTTTGATGAGAGCTCACAAGTATTGTGGGAACCCAATGGAAAGTGAAAGGTGTAGAGCAGTAAGGAGACATCATACAGTGAAGAACCAGTTGGGATTCCTTTGCATTCCTCTTGGATTCCAAGAGGAAACCAAGTGTGGCATAATTATTCTTTTATTTGCCCCTCAACACTGGATATATTGGTTGTTCACTTTAAGAGATATTTTGCCACTTCTTAGCGGAAAGGATTTTTTTTGACCTGGCATTTGGGAGCTTTATGTCCTATCTTGCTTGTTTCCATTCCCTTTGCTTTAATTTCAGCCATAATGCAGAGGATGCTCTGGGATATGACCTGCCCTCAGGCTTTGGTAAATGCAGCAGATTCCTCTTCAGGAGTAATTATCAGAGGAACCACTTTCAAATCTGACTGTCCTGTGCAATATAATTATTCCTATTTAAATAAAGGACTCCAGTAGTGCTACTCAGCAGCACCTCTCTATACAAATTGAGGGTTGTTTCCTCTATCCACAGCTTGCTTTCTGCTCTTCTCAGAAAACTGCTGTGTTAGAATCAAACATTAGTCCTTCAAAGTGCATAAAATCAATGGTATTTTATATTCCTTTGAATCCTTACTTTTAAAAAAAATATCATAATGAAACGATTCTATTTTACCTCCCTTTATTGTTACTATTATTACCTCAGAAATAATGCAGAGAGAAACAGCTGCCTCCTCTTTATTTTTTAGCTCCTTTCTAAGACATAGCTGGATGTGCCTTCATGCTCCAGAAGGCCATGCGCTTGAGCCAATTTGCAACAAAACTGATAAAGAAAACAACCCTGATAAGATGTTGTATTTGTAGAACTTGGATTTAGCCTGCTCAGCTAGGGAAACACACCCCAGTGTGAATTTTTTATCTAGAAACGTGGGCTGCAGCATTGTGGTAGCAGCAGCTTTGGTTAACAGCTGCTGGTTGCCATTCAGTCAGCCAAGGTTTGTGGTGGGGCTCCTCAGCAGCAAGACCTAACACCCCTAGGCTCCTTTGGGATTAGAAACTTATTACTTTTATATATATATATATATTTGTATTTATGTATTTATATATATAAAGCGCCTATCACCATATTGATAAACATTCTTTGGAACCACTCTAACAGCAGAGGTAAGAACAGGAGTCAGCCTGTTAGTACCTCAGCAATTCTGTTTCCAACCAATTTAAAAAAAATAAGCCACAAGACTTTCCTGCCTGCCTGGTGTTTAATACTGCTACTTCATCAGGGTTCTGCTGCTGAAAAGAGTAAGCTTGGGCTGAGTCATTTGAGCAGAATATTAGGATATGCTGGTGTGGGGATTTATTGTTACTGCCCATGTGCTCACGTTTTGTAGGAGCTGTGGGCAGCTGCTCTGCAGTGAAAAGTGACCAGGCTGTTGGAAATGGAAGCAAGCATCTAATCTTTTTAAGCATGATGATTTTTTCAGCATCTTAAGGTGTCTGCCTGTGGCAATCAGCACATGGATGTCCAGGATTACAATGAACCAGACATAGAAGATCTCTTTAGGTGCCTGTGTAAAAAAAAGAGGAACTTTTTCCACCAGCCAGGGAAACATCCTACAGCAGAGCTGAAGGCAATGGGCTGATTCAGAGGAGAGAAGCCAGAGGAAAAGCACAGGGGGATGTGTCTTCTCCCTGAGCAGTCTGGCACACCCCCATGGCAGAATCCGAATGGCCTCACCAACTGTCCCATTCCTGCACGTTCAAAATAATACTGGTGTTCAAAATAAAACCTGAAGACCCCTAGCCTTTGGTGTCAGCAGTAGCAGGACTGCTCTGAGAGACTAGTAAGTATGAAGAAGGAAAGCCTGTGGCTTCTGCTGTATTTCCTGTGGCTTCTCCTTGTTGGAATTTCTTCTGCCAAATCTCTGGTGGGATGCCAGCACTGGCTGATCCAGAACCATTGCCTTCTGCCATGTTTCTGTCTTGCAAACCATGAGGGAATCAGAGCACATACAAAGACAAAAATGTAAAAAACATCTTTCTACCACACCTGAAAAATGCCCTGGCATGTGGGCTTAGGGGGGTGAGTGGGTTTTACATGGGGCCAGTTCAAGCCAGCCAGGTTGTGAGGGATTCTCCTCAGCTGCAGCCTTTTCAGGAAACAGAGGATACTTTTAAATCAGTAAAATTAAGAAGGAGGAGGTCCTGCAAGGTGCTCCCACAGGGCACCTGCAGACAGCAGAGGCAGCTGAGGTTTGGTAAGGCCTGCCTGCAGCTCACCTGCCTGTTCCTGCCCTCAACTTCCCTGGGATACTGATGGCATCAGCTCCACTGCTGTCACTGGCAGCTGAGAGGCTGCTGAAGCTCTTGCCCCTTCAGCAGAGAGACCTGGCTGGGTTTGTGTGGAGTTCGGCTGAAGTAATGAAGCTCATGTGATTTCCCTACTGCCTCACCTTGGTTTCTGTGTTAACCACACTGTACTGCAGTGGCTGCTTTGTCTAGGATACTGAGCTTCCTCGGTCTCTTAGAATAACAGAATAGTTTGGGTTGGAAGGGACCTTAAAGATCATCTCATCCCAACCCTGCTGCCATGGGCACCTCTCACTAGACCAGGATGCTCAAAGCCTCATCCAACCTGGCCTTGAATGCTTCCACCAAGGGGGCAGCCACAACTTCTCTGGGAAACCTGTGCCAGTCTCTCACCACTCTCACACTATATTTCTTCTTAAAGTCTGGATATCACAGAATCAATCATCCAGGTTGGAAAGGGTCTCTGAGATCATCATTTCCAACCCTTGATCCACTACCGCTGTGGTTACCAGACCATGGCACTGAGTGCCACATCCACTCCCTTCTTAAAAACCTCCAGGGACAAAGCATACACCACCTCCCTGGGCACCCCATTCCAATGTCTGATCACCCTCTCTGTAAAGAATTTCTTCCTAATATCGAACCTAAACCTCCCCTGGCACAACTTAAGTCCATGCCCTCTTGCCTTGTTAAAAGTTACCTGGGAGAAGAGCCCAACCCCCCCCTGGCTCCAGCCTCCTTTCAGGGAGTTGTAGAGAGCGATGAGGTCTCCCCTGAGCCTCCTCTTCTCCAGGCTGAACACCCCCAGCTCCCTCAGCCTCTCCTCACAGGACTTGTGCTGGAGTCCCTTCACCAGCCTGGTTGCCCTCCTTTGGACCTGCTCCAGGACCTCAATCTCCTTCCTGAACTGAGGGGCCCAGAACTGGACACAGGACTCGAGCTGTGGCCTCACCAGGGCTGAGTACAGGGGCAGAATCACTTCCCTGGACCTGCTGGCCACGCTGTTCCTGATCCAGGCCAGGATGCCATTGGCCTTCTTGGCCACCTGGGCACACTGCTGGCTCCTGTTCAGCTTCCTGTCAATCCAGACTCCCAGGCCCCTTTCTGCCTGGCTGCTCTCCATCTGACATGTAGCACATTTTTCATGGCTGATTTGGAGCCACTGCTGGCTTGGTTTCTCTTCCTCCCCCATTAAACTGCAGCTATTTCTTCTTGTAAAGAATTATTTTGGAGACTTAAATGGTTATACTCTGGATTTTGTTCCAAACAACTTTTAAATTACTTCAGGGACACAAATTCCCAGCTGCATCACATTAGAGGCTGTAGCCAAAAAGATCCATTGGATATTTTTCAAACACCTCAGTGTTTTAAGGTCTCTCGAACAACTTTCACAGGTGATTTAGGACAAGAGGTGCTACTGCACAAGACCCCTCTGCACCAAGGCTGTTAAAAGAAATGTCCCTTACCCTGTCCTCTCCCAGCTCAAATTTGCATCAATTTACTTCCAGCTCTCATCTAACAAACAGATCTGATTTGCTGCATGTGTGACAATGTCTCTCCAGACCACTACTTCCAGTGATTTCCCCTTGGATACTTATGTGCCAGCAGGTTATCTGCCACCTGCATATAATCTGATGTTTTCCCAGATGCAACTACTGAGAATGGCCCATGGAAATGCTTTCAGCTTGAAAAAATGACTGACATAAAGCAATAAAGCTGAGCAGCCTCCAGGAGATACTGCCTGCAGCCCTGCCTTCAGGTGCCTTCCCACCTCACCTGGGGTGAGGAGTGCTGACAGACACCTGGGCCATCAAGAAGCCAGACTAAAGTGCCCGTGTAACACCAGACCTTCACAACCCCTTAGCATGGCACAAGCATCACTGCCTGGCTCCAGGCTCCCCAAAACCAGCAGATCTGGAGCAAGTGCAGGGGTCTGACTACCATGGTCCCAGGTCTTCCAGACTCCGGGTGGGCAGCCCACGGGGGTTCCAGAAGTCTTGGTGGCCCCTGGGTATTTACACCAGAGTCTGGATATTTTCAGCACCTTCTCCCCTTCGTGTGGATGTAAATTAAGAATTTGATTTGCTATCCACTGGTAGCTTTGAGGCAAGAGTACATTGGATGACACAGCAACGCAAATTTTAGGAACCAAAACTAAATATAAGAAAGTTATATGGCAACATGTATTATTAAGTAGGATTTTTTTATTAAACAATTAGATTTCATTATCTGCTGCCTAGCTGGGACGTGGCTGTTGAGGTGAATTGTGTCCCAACCCATGAAAGAGCTGCACCATCACAATTTTTACCTAAACAGTAATTTTTTCAGTCAAAGCATGATCAATGGTGCAGCCATATCTAAACAGACAGCAAGTTTTTACCAATATGAGCTTCTCAGGAAAAAAACAACAAACAAGCCACTTGCTAGAGAGTTAGATGGAGCAGAGTAAAATATGCTACTAATTACTATTTCAAGTTTCGTGTTTATGTATTATCTGGCTCACATCTTTGTACTCTGCATCACTGTCACTTTTTTTGTCATGTAGCAGATACCACTAAATTGTTTCCAATAATGTGTTGGTGCTGCACATACTAAAGTCTAGTTTCTTATGTAATAAGATTAAAGATAATAAATATTCATTGGATTAGGGAACAATCCATCAACCAGTCACTTAGTGGTGTATTTCATCTGTTGGAGCAGATGATGGATGTTAGAACTGAGGATGATAAAAAGCTGAGAAGGACCTGCAGATACTCTTGAGGGCAAAATCAGAATTCAAAATTGTCCTGAAAAATTGGGAAATAGTATGACAACTGTGCTGGGATTCAGTGAAGACCAGTGAATGGTCATGCACTCAGATAAGAATAATCAGCTTCACAAAGTCAGGATGGGATGCAACTAGCTGAGCAGTTCTTCATAAAGGAGCTGGGAGGGAGAAGTTAATTAGAGATTACAAGATTAATAAAAATTAATTCCACCATGGTTTTGTTGTGAAAAGTAGTTCCAGATTATTCCATTGGGTACAAAAGCCTTACCAAGAAAGCAATTGAGTCCTTCCTATTCAACTCTGGAAAGACCTCAGCTGAGGTCATGTCCCATCTCGGATGTTCTACTTCAGGAAAAGAATAGTCTAGAAAAACTCCAAATTTGATCAGAGGTCTAGACAGTATATGCTCATGGCACTTCTATCCTAAAGAAGACCAAAGGAAAATCTGATTTTAATCACTTTCCTAAATGTGTACTGAAAAGGGGACATGCAGCTTCACAACCTGAGCGAACTAGACAAGGTGTCACAAGGTTAAGATACAAAACAGGAGGTTCAAGTTGAGCCTCAAACTAACAGTGTAGATAGCAACACACAGGAACAGGTTGCTTAGGGCTGTTGTGGCACCTCCATCACATGAGGTCTTTAGGAGGCAGCTGTGTGACTGATCCTGGTGCACTCAAACTGCATCAGGAGCGCATCAGCTATGTGATCTCTTGAAATCCACTCATCATCCACATTTTTTCCTGTGGCTCTAAAGAAATTTCAGTGTGTTTCAGTTATAGCTGCTCATGGTAGTGGTCTTAATATTTCTGAGTAAGGTGCTTCTGTGCTGTCTTTCTGTAGGGGTGGAAGTAACCCCTTTCATGGATGATTTTGGAAACTGTCCTGGTTTGGGCCAGGATAAAGGTGATTTTCTGGTTTGATCTTTTGCTTTCAGCTAAGTCTTTTGTAAGTTGTTGCACTTGCTGAAATTAACAGCAAGTTTCTCAGACAGTGTCTGCTCCTAGGACTGATAACACTCGATGTTTATAGTTACTGCCAGAGACTGGTGTGCAGAGCCAAGGACACTGCTCAGCTCTGAGGAACATTTTACCCTCCAGAAGGAGTAAAGAGGTCCCACCTGAAACCCTCCTTTGGGGAGGACTGGACAAGATCGATGTCAGAATTGACCAAACAGAGTATTCCATCCCATACACGTCATACTCAGTATAAATTTGAGGGATCACAAGGGTCAGACCCTTCCTCCTGCTCTTCCTGCTTCCCTTCCTCGCCTGTTCCCTGTTTTGCTTTGGCATCCTGGGAGGATTCCATCCATCCGTTCCTCTGCCTGTGGTCCTGATCCCTGCCAGCCTGAATCTGTGTGTTCCTGCCTCCAGCTCCCGACTGCTGCTGACCCCAGGATTCCAGCCTGGACTTTCCCAGGGCTGCCCTGCAGCCTCGGTGGTGATGTGAGAGTTATTGGGGAAAGGGGGGAGGAACATGGTATCACTTTTCCTGTGTATTTGTATATATTTAGTAATTTTTCCTATTTATCATTACTGTTTCATTAAAGTTGTGTAGTTTAGTTTCCAACCCATAAGTCTCTCTCCCTTATTCTCTCTCCTTCCTTTATCAGGGAGGAGAGAGGAATTAATAGAGAGCAATCTGTTATTTGGTTCAATTGCCGGGCCAGTGTTAAACCGTGACAGAAACCGATACAAAAACTATTGAATGTTTATACAGCTGGGATATCAGGAAGTGATACAGAGTAAGAATTTGCAAATGCTGAACTTCTAATCAAAGTGTTGGTGGGGTTTTTGTACCGAGAGGCAAAAAACACCAGTCACATAAATGCAATCACAACTGAAAACAGAATAATGCTGATTTCCTTCCTACAACTCCCCAAACCACAGCAAAAGCCCCGCAGGCAATCACTGAAAAAAAGAGCAATGGTGTGTTGGAGCTTGAGGAGCAAGGGTGTGTTGGAGCCCAGAGGCTCTTTGCTAACTGGATGAGAGACAACCGGAGGATGATACGGTGAGTAGCTAAGGGGGAGAACAGGAATTTGGTTACCCAGTGTCCTTGTCAGAGCTAATGTACCATGAAAGCATGGCCTTGGGGAAGAGGAGTTGTGATGGCACCTCCTTAACAGAGAAGGAAGCCAAGAAGAAGCTACATGAGGAAGAAGCTACATGAGGAAGTTTGCAGGAAGTATAGAACCAAGAATTATGACACGATATAAAAAATCAACCAAGGGATAACCTCCTTGCTGCACTGCTGCATCAAACTCTTAAGTAAATACCAAATGTTGTGTATTTTTTTCCCCCATTGCTGAGTAGCTGAAAGAGATCCAAGTGTGAGAAAAACATTGACTTTGAAGACAACAGGGAAACAAGAAAGATAGGATATATTAAAAATTCTGAATAATTCCAGAAAGTCTAATTTTATGCGTTTGTTTGGTGTGTTCTGAGTTGCTCACAAGTTATTTTGCAAGATTCTACCTGCAATTTTATCAGCCCTCACTCAAGACCCAAGAGGAAATACAAAGAGAGGCTAGAGCCAATTGTCTGTCTTATTTACCTCAAGCAAATGAGCTGTGGTTCTTCTTCAAAGTAACATCTGCATATCTTGTGCTTGTAGGATAGGCCTTCCACTGTAACAAAGCTCACAAAGTTTTCTTGAAAGCAGTAGTCAAAGGGTTGCGTTCATGTAGAGCATTGAAGACCTAAGAGTATGGGAGCTTCATACAGTTCCTTTCTGGTTTTCCCTCATGAATCTTTTCTCCCAGGCCAGAATGATTACAGAGTTATTATTACTCCATCAATAGCCAAAACAACTGATCTTACCACAAATTTATTATATTGGGTCTCCTTAAAGCATCAGCAACTGGAATCAAGACCATGAGACTGCTGGTTTCTGTTAAAAATCCCCAAACACTTCATGTATGAGGAAGAAGCAAAAAGAAGCAAGAATAGCTAAAAAGCAAATCCAATAATCAGTGTTAAGGGTTGGACTTGATGATCTCTGAGGTCCCTTCCAACCCAGCTAATTCTATGATTCTAAGACACAAACCCTCATGACTTTCAGGCCCTTAATATTTTATCATCAAAGGCCAGTGGTTAGCAACTGCTGCCATAATAAAGATATTATTTCAAGTCTGCTTAGTAAAGATATTATTTAAAGTCACAATTCTCCACTAATTGTTGGGCTTGACAAATTCCCAGAAGAGTGAACTGAAGAAGACCTTCAGGTAGAAAGAGACAAGTTACTCTACAGGTGAGACCTGCATTTCTACATCCAAACCCCCAAACTACCTCCTCTCTACATCTGCATATTCACTGAGGGAGGGAGCAGGAGCCCATGCTTGAGCTAGGCACACGTGTCCATCTATCTGTGTCTGGAGACAGGG
This sequence comes from Phaethornis superciliosus, assembly GCA_023637945.1. Taxonomy (NCBI): domain Eukaryota; kingdom Metazoa; phylum Chordata; class Aves; order Apodiformes; family Trochilidae; genus Phaethornis; species Phaethornis superciliosus. The sequence goes on along the minus strand of JAJQWJ010000001.1, from coordinate 146,167,296 downwards.
GCAGTGTCTGCTGACAGAAAGCTGATGAATCCTTTGGGGGGGATCACACATCCCTCAGTGACCTTAAAACCCACTTCTCTACAGGGGTCTTCTAGGGATCTTACACGGTTTGCTTTGGATACTCCATGGAGCAACCAGCTTTGCTGCCAAGAAGGGGTGATGTAAATGCGAGCACACTGAACAAATGCATCTACTTGGACATACACCAAAATGACCGACTCAGTTTTAGGACATGTACTGAATTGAACTGATATGAATTATGAATTGATCACATATGAGATGAAGATAAAATGCTGCTCCTTTTAATAAAATGCATATGTAAGAAATAAATATGAGAAAAATTAATTGGAAATCTCATTTACAGTGTAACACAAAAATGAAGATGTATTAATTATGCATATTTTGCTCAAAATAACTATGAAAAAAGAAAATATTGTAGCTGTAATATTTATTTACACTTACAGAATCTAACACTTGTGAAATACAAGTCCCTGAAGCTTATACTCACATTATCAAAAACATCTTATTTCAAGTCTGACTCAGAAAAAAAATGGCTGACGTGTGACGTGTATCTCAAGACTTTTGTACCTTAATAAAAACAGACTACCATTATCTTCACTTTCTCTTAATTTTTGTGATTGAATTATTTTTTTAACTTCACAAGGAGAAAGAGTCAAATGGAATAATAAATGCACCGGTTTTAGTTTATTTTACTATGGTTTTTGTATCCTGAAACTGACTTCATTCAACTTTACTGTCAGATGTGCATTTCTTACAAAACAAGATACACAACAGAAGCTTTTCATTAAAATTAATAACACCAGTGAGCTTTCGCGTTCACTTTTATGGGAAGCAAAGAAGATTTTGTAGGGAAATGCAATAATATATCAGTAGAAATGCACCAGAATTCCACTAAAACCAATAAAATTTAGGTTACATGCTAAACCTTAATGTTTTTACTTAGACAATACTTTGGGGAATGGTTTGATCAAATTTTCACTCAATAAAAAGAGGGCTCAGGAGCAATTATTCTTTTTAAATTTAACTACCATCTTCAATGAAACACGATGACCTTAGTACATGACAGGAACAGCTATCTGACTTCATAAAGTAGTTAAAAAAACATCAGCCCTACCCCTCAATGAGTAATCCTCTTCTTTGAATGGTTAATCTGCAATGTCAAGACAGAATAAACAACAGAAAGCTGTCCTGAATTGCACAGCTACCACACTGGCTATCCTCTGAAATAAAACTCATGGGACTGAAGCCTTAATGCTGCTTTCTGGTTAGAAAATTAAATTATGACTGAGAGAAGACTGGTATGTCTGCTCCTATTGTCTCCATCTCTTTCAAACAGTAAAAATAAATTTAAAAAAGACCCTAAACAAACCCAAACCCTGGGGACTGAAGCACACGGATGAAAGTGGCAGATACAGCAATTTAATGAGTATCCATTGGTGAAGCAACAATAACAGCATTCACACTTGTTGTTCTCTTAGTTCTAAGGTAAAATGCAATGACTGAATCTCTGGATTCTGCTGGAATGTAATCTAGTTTGTTTTCCTCCACAACACAAAGCAGTCTCTTGGGAAGCAATAGGTGGGGCTTTTAAACTGTTTCAAACTGATGATGGCCTTAACTCTCTTCCTCTTTCACGGCTGAGTCCCTGGAAACTAGCAATTAGAAAACAATTTGCATTTGTAGTCTGGATTCCCTTTCTACAAATTTAGCGAGATGAACTGGCCCAGCCCAGGTGTCAGAGGGAGAAAAGCAGTGGGGTCTGGGCAGAGGGCAGGAGCTAACACAGCAGGCAGGGGCTGCTTACAGCCCTATGGAGGCACAAAAAGTGCAAGAGACCCTTTTCAGATTTGGCTCCCTGACTGTAAATATCCTGAAGTGAAAGCTATAAGCAATTTAAACTGAGGAGAAAAGAGCTGCTCACGCAACATTTCCAATCAGCTGATTTAAGATCTCCCCACTCAGCTTGCTTTACTGATGGGAATCCTAAGTGCTAAAGACTCAATTTTGCCAAGAATTTCCTAGTGCTTACCTCAGCTTTGTGAATGCCCAAAATCAGTACCAGAACCAAAGCACAGCAATGCTGACCACCATCACATTTAATACACTCAGAGGATCAGCTGAGCTTCAGCCCACATGCACCCTAGTTTACCAGCTCAGGGTGCTACGCAGGGGGTGGGACACAGGCAACCTCCTATGCCCAACTAATGTGGACACTGGTGACTGCAATTCATCATGCCAAATTTTGACTCTGATCTTACGATGGGGTCTATGGAGAGCTGTTCCCTCCTCTTTGCCCAGAGCTCCCCTGAATTCATTTAAGACTCATTCAGAACTCATACTGGGCTTCACCACTACCAGACAAAAGCACATCTACTACACCTTCAAAGACAAGCATTCAGATTTCCTTAAGAAAAGAAACAAAAAAAATCCCACAAACAAAACCCCAACAATCCCGGACTGGGCTGCAAGCAGTAAAGTTAATGAAACCTAACTTATGTAACATGCTCTTCCAGTGCAGCAAGTTAAAACCCACTCCACACCCTCCATCAAGCTGGAGACAGAGTTTGATGTACCAGACAGGCTCACTTCCAGCTGATCACTGTCAAACAGGCCAGAGGAGGTCCAAACTCCTTTCCCTTTCCCAGTTCACTCAGGTGGTGTGGTGGGTCCACTGGCTGGATGACAGGTGCCCACCAAAGCCCTTTTTTCATGCCCCTCTTCAGATGGGCAGATGAGAGAAAATACCTTGAAGACTCATGGGCTGAGATTAAGGACAGAGAGATCACTCACTGGTGACCGCCATGAGCAAAAAAGACTCAACTTGGGGAAATGAATTTATTACCAATCAAATCAGAGAAGGGCGGTGATCTTAAAAACATTTCTCCCATCTCTTCCTTCTTTCCTGGCTTAACTTCACTCCTGATTTCTCTACTCCCTCCCCATCACAGTGGCACATGTGATGAGTGATCACATGGGAGTTGTGGTCACTCTACCACAGATTGTCTCTGCCACTCCTTCCTCCTCAGGGGGAGGAGGACTCACACTCTTCCGCTGCTTCAGCGTGGGGTCCTTCCCACAGGAGACAGACCTCCATGAATTTCTCCATGAGTCCTTCCCACAGGCTGCAGTTCTTCACCAACTGCTCCAGCCTGTGTCCCTTCCATGGGGTGCAGTCCTTCAGGAACAGACTGCTGCAGCACAGGGCCCACATGGAGTCACGAGTCCTGTCAGGAAGCCTGTGGGCTCCTCTCCACAGGTCCTGTTGGGAGCTTGCTCCAGTGTGGGCCTCCCTCACACAGCCTCCTCCAGGAATCCACCAGCTCTGGTGGAGTTTTCCATGGGCTTCAGGTGACCAGCCTGCCTCACCATGGTCTTCACCATGGGCTGCAGGGGAATCTCTGCTCCAGCACCTGCAATACCTCCTCCCCCTCCTTATTCACTGGCCTTGGTGTCTGCAGAGTTATTGCTCTCATGGATTCTCATTCCTCTGTTTTCTGACTGCTGCTGATGTAGCACAAGTTTGCCCCTGCTCTGTAACCATGTTATCACAGAGGCACCACCACCATCACTGATGGGCTCAGCTTCATCCAGCAGCAGGTCCATCATGGAGCCAGCTGGCCCTGGCTCTGTTGGACATGGGGAAAAGCCACTGCCACCTTCTCACAGATGCCACCCCTGCAGACCCTGCCAGCAAAACCCTGCACACAAACCCAATACAGGTGGTTTCTTCTCTCCTCTAGAAAGCTGTCACTTCTAAGAATTGTAGAATGGTTGAGGTTAGAAGGGACCTTAGAGGTCATTTACTCCATCCTCCTTACCATGGGCAGGGACACCTCTAAACTAGAGAGTTGCTCAAAGCCTCATCCAACATAGCCTTGAACATTTCCAAGGAGGAGACAGCCACAACTTCTCTGAGCGATCTGTTCCAGAGTCTCACCACCCTCATCCTGAAGAACTTCCTGTGATCCAGACTAACCCACTTCTCCTTCAATTTAATACCATTTCCTATCGCTGGACATTCTGATGAAAAGTCCTTCTCCAGCCTTCCTGTAGGTTCCCTTCAGGTATTGGAAGGCAGCTATAAGGTCCCCCCAGAGACTTCTCATCATCAGGCTGAACAATCCCAGCTCGATGAAAGAAAAATATATCAAACACCTACAATTATGCAGTTAAAAAAAGGGACAACATTACTGTCAGAATGGAAAGGAAATTAACAGCATGAACACTTAAGGACAGGGCAGAAGTCAGCCACCTTTCACTCCACTTAGTTGCATCCTGAATTTGATAACAACTTTATGGACAGTTCAATTAAGACAACTAATTTAGCAAGAAATGGTAGAGACTAAACATAATCTCAATCCTTAACACTGGCTACACTTCCTAAAATACTATAATGTACACATGGTTAGAAGTAATCCACAGGATGACAGTGGCAGCTTGAGTATAAAAATATGAAAGTAACCTATGATAGGAAATCACTCTTGTTGTACTAACATGCATTTAAAAGAGCTCTTGACCATGGAAGACAAATATACACTGGAACAGTTTGTAGATTAGACAGGCTGAATTATGTATGTTCTCTTGTGCTATGGTATCAGGAGACTATCAATAGCTCTCAGATGGAGAGGGCTCTGGATTTTCTCATTTTTTATATTGCTCCAGTTTACCTTTTGCCACTGATACTGCTACTAATGAAGAATTAGCAGACCCTGGCTTTGGAAAGAAAACAGAGGCCTTGTTGCTCTTCCGTACATATATCCTCGGGTACAGTCAGAGGCTACAATAGCTAGCAAAAACAACCTTATCAAACTGTATGTTGGTTTCTGCAAAAGGCAGAAATTCAATATTTATTGAGAAACTCCAGCCTACCATAAGCCTGTGGTTAGCCGCAAGCTGATGAAGTTAGAAATAAGATAGTGTGATATAATATATAACAAGACTTGAGAAGTGAGCAATAAAACTGAAGTTTCTAAGCCCTAGGAAGCTGGCAAAAACCCAGCTGTAGCACACAGGGGGACAAGATGACTCCTGAGTCTCCTGTGAGAAGCTGTAAAGGAAGTCACACTGGGAAAGTATGCTCTGGGCTGAGCAGATTTGTCTGGCATGCCTTGCCCACCTCAATCTTTCACAGCAGGAAACCTGTTTTCCCCCCAAGATTTTTTTTATTTTTTATTTTCCCCCCCCACTCTCTGGTAGAGAAAAGCAAAAAGTGTAAGCAACATGCATAACAGCAAGACTGGCAGCATCTGAACCACATGTTTTACACTTCACTACAAACAACTCCACATAGCTGATACTGGTGGGGTTTTTTTCAGGGATAAGCCTCTGGTGTGCATTAGCTTTGCATTGCCAATGTTGTTCTCCCCAGGGGAAATCAAAATCAACCAAGGGTGAAGGCTAGAAAATTAAAGTAGTGGTATGGTGTTCAGCCTTACAAGTGTATCAGCTAAGATCTTTGGGACCAGTCATGCATTCTGGGTAGCCAGCACCTCCTTAAGTTGACCATCTTGACTTCTCTTTTCCATACTCCATGCTATATACACAGTCCCTCTCTCTTCCAGTTTAGACATTTCCTTAGTCCCTGCACACATCTACCCAGTATAATTGTTTAGAGAATCCTTTGCTGCCCATCAAACTCAGCCTCTTTCTGAACTGTTGCTCTGACCATCACCCTCATCATGAACCAGCAGTCAACAGCTTCTTTCTGAGAAGTAGAAGGGAGGCCCACTCCCCTCCCTTCAACACAGGTCATTAAGATCTATTTTGTATGAGTGCACACCATATTCCTGCTGTTCTGAAGCACAACACACTTTAAAGCCCGTTAGACATGTTCATCTTTCACTGTACTCCACAGAAGATGAAACCCTCAGTCAGCTGAGGAAGCTGATAGTTGTCTGCCTGGATTACAAGCAGTTCAGATCCATGTTCTTCTACAAATATTGCTCATAAGCTTAAATATCTACTGCTTGACTCTACACTGGTTTACCAGTTACTCATAATCCTCCTCTGCATTTGCTTTTCCTAGGTTAATCAGACAAATATTCCCTGTGTATTCTTGGTAGATAAGCTGTCCTTTCCCAGTAACCCTCCTGGGGGTATTTCCGTACACGTTCCTTTTTCCTGGACACGGTTCATCAGAACTGAACACAGCAATGTCTCATTAGTCACCCAGAAGCTCGACTGTGCACACATTACAATCACATTTGTTTTTTCCCTGCCCACATTAACTCGACAGCTCCCTTTCATCACTGACTACTAAACTCTGGGATTTTCCCAATAGTCTGCCTGATGGCTCCCAGATTTAGACAACTAATACTTATTAATCCCTACCTGCAGCATCTTGAATTCTGTGCTATTACGTGCTATTGTAGGCTCATTTTTACTAGTTTAAGGGGCCAAGTCATCAGTAGACATGAGATTATTCATTGAAATTATTACTCATTTCTGACAAGACTGACCAGACTCTGCAACATTTACAAATGGATTCTGACAGTCCAGTAAAAAATCCCATGTGCTTCTTTGGTATTGAATATATTTACAAAGACGGGTGGGGTTTTGGTTTGCTTTGGTGGTTCCTGACTATACAGGCACTGCAAGTTACACACAAACAATGTTCTTTCTTGTAGACAGACCAAGGGTTTGGGCATTCTACTGTGAGAAATGTGATTCAAAGCTTTGCATGAAAAAAAAACAAACCACAAAAAACCCCAAAACCAAACTATACAAAAATCACATAGAGAAATGCAAAACTCTTAATAGCAGAAGGCCAAAGCAAAATACTAGAAAGCTTAAAGCACTGCACAGGGCAAGCTTTTAACTGGAAGATTCAAAGGACAAATGTGCTTCAAAGAGCTAGAAATTTATCTTACACTGAAAAATTTGATGTAAGTTTCAGAAGCATGGAAACAAGTCGACAAGGAAGCAGTACCAGACTTGCCTGGAAAGCAGTGTGATATCTTAGGCCTTACTTTATATGATGGTGTGACAAGGTTTGCCTTGGGAAGAACTACACAGTAAGAAATGCAACCCTAGGAGGGAGCTCCTTCATAGAATCATAGAATTGGCTGGGTTGGAAGGGACCTCAGAGATCATCAAGTCCAACCCTTGGCCACTACTGCTGTGGTTACCAGCCCATGGCACTGAGTGCCACATCCAGTCTCTTTTTAAATATCTCCAGGGACGGAAATTCCACTACTTCCCTGGGCAGCCCATTCCAATGTCTGAATGTTCTCTGATAGCTTCCAGAAAAATTAACTGAACAGCTGACTAATGGCTCTGGCTGAACCAAAAGCCTCTAGTGGAAACAAAAGCCTTTTCTCCCTATATCCTGTTGTTCCAGGCTGTGATGTGTGAGGAAAAAAAATGAAGGGTTAAGGTTTCTGTATTACAGTAAAAAGTCAAGTGTTACAATCATCCCAGTGATACTGATTCCCAGAAGATTTTATGCCTCCTCGTAAAGCGTCTTCATTTTCTTTTGTATTTATATGGAGTATTTTTCTCCAAACGTACTGCTATCTTTCGTGGCCTTCAGTCTCTTTAACAGAAAGGGATGAGGAGATAAGCACTAATTAGTAACAAACACCTACGGGCACCCCTTGCAAGAGCATGCCAGGATGAAGATCACAGTGCATTCAAAAGAGAAGCCCGCTGGACCGGCATGTTATTTCTGTATACAGGAGTGAAATAAACACGATGCCTTCGGGCCCTCCAGACACGCCGTAGCAGCCCAAGCAGCTGACACCTTCAGCCTCCGGAACTGCCAGGTGTAAAACAGCAACCCATACCACGCCAGAACCCCCTCCCCCAGCACACCGGCAACCGCGGAGCCTGCACGGGCATTTCCTCTCCAGCGGCTCGGAAAGGCCTCTCCCTCCCATCCCCCTCTCGCCCATCTAACGGGACAGGCGGCGGCGCCAAGGGCCGCCGCCTCACCCAACCACTCTACAACCCTGCCATCCCCCTACGACGCCAGCTTCCCTTCGGGATAGAAGCCGCTCCCGAGGCCCCGGGAGACCGCACCACCCCTCGCCCCCCGCGGCTTCTCCAACGCCACCGCCGCCGCGGGCCCCTAACCGCCACTTCCGGCCGCCGGGCGTTGCAGTCCCCGCCCTCCCGGCATCCCGCGCTCCCATTGGCTCAGCCCTCCCGGCGCGTGACGGCGGCGCGGCCGCTGGTTGGCCCTGCGGGGAGCGCGTGCGGCGGCCCTTGGCCGGCCAAGAGGGTCCGGGAGGGGGGGGGAGGGGCGGGCCGCTGTCTCCAAGGCGACAGCTCCGAGTGAGGGACGGAGTGGGCGGGACGCGGGGAGGGAGGGGGAGGGGAGAGGGAAGATTGACGGTTCCCTCCGCCTATCCGTTCCGGCCGTCGGCGTCACGTGTGGATGCTGCGCCCGCCGATTGGCTGAAGCCTCCACACCTCCCCGCCCCTCCCCGGCGTTGGGGAAGGGGAGCGAGGGGTGGGGTGTGTGTGTGGGGGGGTGTGTACCACGTGACCAGGCACCGCCCGCCCTCCCACCTCCTCCTCCTCCTCCTCCTCCCCGCTTCTTTCTTCCTCCTCGTCGCCCCTCCGCGCGCCGCCCGGTTGGCTGTTGCCGTGGCGACAGAGGAAGGAGGGGGCGGGGCCGCCGCCCCACCTCAGCCCCGCCGCAGCCCGTGAACCGCGGCCCCGCCGCCGGCAGCGCCGCCCAGGAGCCGCCGCGGCCGGGAGCATCCGCCGGGCGGGCGAGAGAGAGGAGCGAAGCGGGGGCGGCGGCGGCGGCGGCGGCGGCAGGCAGGGTGGGGCGGCCGATGGCGGGAGGGTGAGGAGGGGCCGTCGGCAGGTGCGGGTCTGTCGGTGGGTCCGCGCTGGCGGCGGCGGGAGGATGCGGGAGTACAAGGTGGTGGTGCTGGGTTCGGGCGGGGTGGGGAAGTCGGCGCTGACGGTACAGTTCGTGACCGGCACCTTCATCGAGAAGTACGACCCCACCATCGAGGACTTCTACCGCAAAGAGATCGAGGTGGACGCCTCCCCCTCTGTCCTGGAGATCCTGGACACGGCGGGTACCGAGCAGTTCGCCTCCATGCGGGACCTCTACATCAAGAACGGGCAGGGCTTCATCCTGGTCTACAGCCTGGTCAACCAGCAGAGCTTCCAAGACATCCGACCCATGCGCGACCAGATCATCCGCGTCAAGAGGTGACTTGCCCGGCTGCCGCTCCTCCGACGGCCGCGCCCGACCCCCACCTGCGGCCCAGCCCGCCGGGGCCTGCGGGCCTCCCGTACCCCCGCTCCCCGTCCATCCCCTTCTCCCCCGGGCCGGGGGCTGCCCACGCCCTGCCCGCTGCCCGCTCAGGTGCGGCTTCCCTCCCTCCCTCCCTCCCTTCCTTCCACCTCCCCCGGTGGTGCCCCTGGGCGACGGGACCCCCTTCCCCCACCTCCCCCGCCGGTGCCTCTCCCGCAGCCCCGGGCTCCCCGTGGGCGGGGTCCGGCCGCAGGGCTGGCGGAGCGGGGGCAGGGGGTGCCAGCGGGTTCCGCTGCTCTCCCCTCCTTCCTTCCCCCCGCCTTTGCGACGCGGCAAGTTTGGGGTGCTCCTGCCTGAGAATTGGCGGGCGGCTCTCGGTGCCACGGCGGCAACCGGGGTGACGGTGGGTGGGGGGTGTCCCCCAGCCTTCCCCCGGTATTGCGTGGGGTCAGCCCACGAGTGTACTTTCTTAGCGGAGCGGTTTGCAGAGGTGTTTTTCCGCAGCGCTCACGTCTTCCAAGGCAGACAGGGACCCGATACCTCCGTAGGTATTTCTGGCAACTTCACACTCCTCTTAAAAAGTGCGGAACGCGAAGTCTCTTCCTTGGTAAAGAGGTGATGGCTGTGAGCCTTAGGCCTTATGTGTGCTGGTGTTGCTCTTAAATTTCCCACGGTGGCATTGCCACTCTGTTACAAGTGAATCCACCGTGGTGAAACATCCGTACTGCCAGTTTTGCTTGGGTTTTTTTATAACCACTGGGTTGTTTAGGTATGCGTCAATCGGTTTGGATGTCAGCAGCTGACATGAAGCCAGTGACTCTAAAAGAAGGGGTAGGTGCACCATTGAGATCATAGCAACCATTTGAACCATTTAGGGCAACCAAGCTGGTGAAGGGACTCGAGCACAGGCCCTATGAAGAGAGACTGAGGGAGCTGGGGGTGTTCAGCCTGAAGAAGAGGAGGCTCAGAGGAGACCTCATTGCTCTCTACAACTCCCTGAAAGGAGGCTGGAGCCAGGGGGGGGTTGGGCTCTTCTCACAGGCAACTTTCAACAAGACAAGAGGACACAGTCTTAAGTTGTGTCAGGGGAGGTTTAGGTTAGATATTAGAAAGAATTTCTTCACGGAGAGGGTGATCAGGCAATGGAATGGGCTGCCCGGTGAGGTGGTAGATTCTCCGTCCCTGGAGACATTTAAAAAAAGACTGGATGTGGCACTCAGTGCCATGGTCTGGTAACCACAGCGGTAGTGGATCAAGGGTTGGACTTGATGATCTCTGAGGTCCCTTCCAACCCAGCCAATTCTATGATTCTATGAACCATAGGATGGATGAGAAAGTGCCACTGGCCAGATGGTTGCAGACCAAGATCTGTTATTGCACTGTGGAGAGAGGTTATAATTATATCATAGAACTGCTTGGAGCTTTGGTTTGGACCTCTGAAGAGGAAACCCTTTTAAATAACTTTGTTGGACCACAGCCGCTGCATCTTAACGCAGAGGGGAGCATGAAAGGTGATAATGGCTGATGGTATGGTCAGGTATGCTCTGTTCCCAGCAGCTACCATTCCAGCTCAAGGCCTGGGGAGGATGTATTTTGAAATGAGGGAGAAGGGTGAGTCGAGGAAAGAGGAGGGAGGAGGCGAAGTAGTGATATTTTTGGAGTCTTGCTGCTTTCTCATAGTAGCTGTTGCTTAATGTGTGTCGTGACTTTTTTCACTGGGGATTTTTGAAGAGTAACGTAATGAAGTTATTTTGAATTTATTAAGGAAAAAATGCATTTTCCACGTGCTCGAAATTCTTATCATTCACACATACCTGATAGAAGAACACTTGAAGTAGTCAGGGCAGATTTTATTCATTAATAAATGTTTTTGGGTTTCCTGTATTTAATCAAGGATTAAGCTGTGGCTTATGCAGCTTGCACTGTACCTCTCAATGAAGCGTCTGCATTCAGACCCCAGCTGACAAGGTGTAGATAGGTGAAGCAGAATAGAAAGCAACTTGCACATCCATGGTTAAATTGACTCAGCCCTGCTGAGAATAAGTCTAAATGCTGCTCTTATTTTTCTTCCATCATCACTTTTACTGCAGTGCTTCAACTTCTGGCTTTTGGGTAGGCACTTTGTGAAAGACACGTGAGCACTGTTTTAGTCCTAAATGTCCCTTCTGCAAAGTAATCTAGAAACAGCTGAAATCCTGAAAATTGTACCAAGTCCTGAAAATTTTAATTGAGTTGTAGTTGAAAGGGAGATCCTTGCAGTATTAAAGAGATGTATTTTCAGCAAGTGTACCAGGTCTTGTCAACATACCTCATCTTATTTGTGGGTATTGTTGTTGTGTTTTGGTACCTGACTTAAGTTCACTGGTAGTGTAAGACCTAATGTGTTGTTAACTTAAGCTTGCATGCTTTTGACCAGTTAAACTGGAAGAATGCATGTTTGCAGATATAATATGTATCTGTGCAAAGACATCTGAACTATAATTTACAGTTGCAGAAATGCAACTAATCCACGTTGAGAGACAAATAATCATAGTCCTGCTTAAATAGGGATTTTGGATGAGATGTACCTTCAGATGAAAACTATGTGCTTATACTGAGTCAAAACCATGATCTCAAAATCCTGAACTTTCATTGTACCTTAAAACCAATTTGCCAGGTCTCTAGGTAGGTATATCTGCATTTTACAGGTTGTCCTTTCTATATATATATATTTTTTTTTTCTTGGATGAAAGCATCCCTGTGCTACGATGTAATATTAATTATTCTTCCAAAAGGTGTAAAAGCCAGGTGAAATTTCCTCTTTGAGTTGAGATGCATGCATTAGTCTTTTGCTTCCCTAGTCTACCACATACAAGGCCAAACTAAGCTGAGAGGAAGTTGATGATGAAGTTGAGATACTTTATATGAATGAACGACATGTTCATGAATGAAAGAGAGGAAGCAAGTGAACCTTTGCTTAATTACAAAGCTGGTGGTTAGAAGAAGCTGATACCACTCTTGCCAGTATAATTTCTGTTCTCATTAATTGACTATTTAATACAAAAAATTACATAAATAGACCTAGAAGCAGACCTGAAGCCCAGGTCTCCCAGTTGACAGTGAAGCTCCCTGATGGCAAAATTATAAAGTCAAGCTTCCTTGTGTAGTGTGGGAGCCTTGCATCCCTTTCAGGAATGGTACAAAGCTTTATCAAGAGTGGAAGATGCCTCCAAAGCTTTCAAACAGGTAATTAAAGTTCTTTCCTGGGAAATGGTTTAAGTGTAAACCATATTCTTAATTTTGAAGTACGTAAAAGCTCGCTGTGTAGATCTAAGAATGAATCCAAGGTACTTTACCCTCAGTAAGGCAGCCCTATCAGTTCTGAGTGAATGAGTGGACCCCCAGCAGTTTTGGCTAGACACAAGGAGGAGAAGGAAAAGGTTTCAGCAGTGCTCACTGTACTCTGGGCCATCTGCCCACTGCACAGCATGCTGCCAACATTGGATGAAAGATCTCTGGTGCAAAAGCCACAGCTGCACTTCTTCCGTCTCCAGATGCTGTATCTTACAATGGTTTCCACCCAAGGAGTGGCTTGGCTGTGGTTTCCATTGTACAAAGCAGTCACTTCTGCAATCTGCTCTTCTTGCAGTGCCTGCTACTGTCCCTGCTTGTCTGGGATGTCTGCTTTATGTCAGTGTGTGGGGGGGCACCTATGAAACTGGTGAGGGGGAACGTGTCCTAGGTGGGTGAAGCCGTGGGTGCCTTCTGCTGCTGGATAAAGAGTGCAGTCGTAAGGTAGGAAGATGAGGAGTTGTGTCCTAATGCAGGGTGATCTCTGAGGTCCCTTCCAACCCAGCCAATTCTATGATTCTATGACTCTATGATTCAGAGGTATATAGGGTTGGTCTCCAGGTCCAGGAACTTGTGAGTGCCTCCATGCTCGGTTGAAGCTGTTGTCACTGGTGATGATAGTGAAGTAAACAGTTCGGGAGCTCCTTTTAGTTGTACAGTGGACTGCTTATCTGAAGTCCATTGTGCCAACCACACAACCTTAGCATGTCGGGCATCTGGTACTGGTTTATGGATCCCACTTGTGCTAGGTATGTCCATTAAACCTTGTTTCTTCTGATTGCTGCAAGTGCTGATTGTTTGTACTGTTAGGGACAGAGTGTACAGAAGCACAATATTTTTTATGTTGTGGCTTTGAAGGGTACTCCTTTCTGTATACAAGAAGGATAAAGAGATTCATGTGCTGCTTTACTGCCTCCTGGTGAGATATTACACAAAATATGTTATCTGTGCATTTGTAGGTGCTGCCACTCTGGGATCTTCTTTCCCTCCAGAATGGATTTGCAAGCTTGGCAGCAAAGAACTGTCTGTTGGTTATGCTGCGGACAGAACCCACTCTAGTTTCAGGATGAGCTGTTTTCTGGAGAAACTTTTTATTTGTTTAGAAGAAGGCTAAACTGGGTGAGTGGGCTCATGCCAGCAAAGGTCTTCAGTGAAGTAAGAGCAGAACCTGTCAAATGAAACAGACTGGAAGTGGTACACCCCAGTTAGATATCAAGGTCTAGAAATAAGTAGTGAGTATGAAGATTAAAAACTGTAATTTTCTGTGGATACATGAATTAGGTAACTTCTAACACTTGTGTTTATCTTTTGTGTGATTAGAAAGTTCTCTGAAGAGAACCTGCTGATATTTACAATATATTGTATTTTGATATGACTTTGCCAATTTTTTTCTCACATGAAGGTATGTTTAAACCTCATAGATTATATATTCTAGGTGCATATATGTATTCTCAAGCTGTCCTACAGACTTTAATATGTATATTTTCAGTAGAACCCCATGAAATGGAGAAATATTATTATTTTTATTCAAACAAATAATAGAAAAGAACTCACAAAGTTAATTTAGAGTTCTTGACTTGCACAACAGTGCTGTCCTTAAAGTGCTGCTCAGACATCTAGAGAAACTACTGCAAGAACTAACTGCTGTTAGAATCTAGCAGCAGTATACTGCTAGATTCTAAAAATGCTAAAATATTAAAGTAGTATTTAAAATACTAAAATATTAAAATACTAAATACTAAAATATTAAAGTAGTATTTTTCAGAAATGCTTTATTCGAACTAGTGAAAAAAGAATAAATAAGGCTTTTCATTAATCAGTTGCTTTTCTTCAGGAAGCAAAGACCAATTTATTTTTTTTTAAATTTAGATTTTCTGAAAATGCAGACTAAACCATATAGCTATTGCTATGAAATATGACATAAATACCTCTCTGAGTTGAGAATGTTCTTGGTGGTGGTGTTTATCATGAGGATGAAACTCTTATTTCCCACTATAAGGATACTGTGTGGTGATTTTTACATACAGAGAGGTAATTTTTGAAATTTAGTAATTGTCAAGTTGGTATCTTGAGTCAATGTTAATTGACCTATTTAGTGTCTTAATGGTGATTAAGTCTGAAAAACTATACTTGAAATTACAGATTGCTCAAATGTCTAGTTTAAAAACCTTGACTTCCAAGTACTATGCAAATTAAGTATGGTCTTCATTCAAAGATCATTTAGCACATTGGGATCCAGATCCTCATTATGACCAGATAATATGATCATATAAATGACTTTCAGTAAATACATTTTGGAGGAGATGAAATAGTTTAATGAGTTCTTTAGCTCCTTACTGTAATAAGCACTCTTTAAGCAAAGTTAAACTTCACAGTTTTCTGAAATTCTATGTATTTCTCATCTGTTAATTCTACTTTTATTTATTTATGTTTCTTATCCTTCTAATATTGAAAACTATTTTGAGAATTCATCATAAGCACTGCTATGACACATTCAACCACAAACATGGCTTCAGCCTTCCAGGAAGAAATACCTAAACATTCAGAAGTGAAACTTGGAAAATACTTCTCCTTCTGAAGTACTTCTATGCATAAAGTTGACAAATGTGTAGGTGCTTTCATAGGTGAGGGTTTTTAAGGGACATTTATGGAGAGTTGTTTTTCAGGTGAAAACCTGGCCAGTTTACAAGAGATAATCAAATATTTTAAGGGGAATTGATACGTAGACTGTCACCTAGAAAAGGTCTATAATAGAAAAGGTACCAGTTCACAGGACATTACTGTAAAATGTATTTTTAAACTCAGAGTACTTCTTTCTGCCTCTGTGGATTTGTACTTTTTGTTTGTTTGTTTATTTCTGGGGTTTTTTGTTTGTTGGTTTGGTTTGGGGGGTTTTTTGTTAGTTTTTTTCCTTTTTTTTTTTAAAGTGAATCTACCTTTGTTTTAATATGATAATTAATGAACTATTTCTGTCAGACAAAATTACAGGGTTTTTTTTTATTTAACTGGGGAATTCATACATAGGCAATCCTCTAAAAATGTCTCTGATAGTCTACAATTTTAACCTATAGAAGATTATTTCGAAGTTTCTTGCCTTAGTCATAAACTCATATATTTCAACATGCTTATGCATCTTTGGAGCATATTACCTTTAATGTTTTCCTGTAGAGGCTTTGGAGTTGAAATCCGTAATAAAGTTCTCTTTGATTCTTCACACCCTACCCCCCATCCCATGCCCTGCTTTACTTTCTTGATAATTTGGAATATTTATGCTACTTTAAATCTTTAAATTACTTTCTGTGGAAACCACAAAACTTGAGACAATCTCTATGACTAGAGTCTTCTAATGCTGCTTTGTTGGGGTTCTTTTTGGCTGCTCCCTCTCACCCCCAAACTAATTGTATAGGTATTCCTTTGCAAGGATTATATTTTTCTTTGTCAGGTAAAGTGACATGATAGTTTCCATATGTGGGCACTGAAAATAAATCTTTTATCCCCTCCTGCTTTTTAGGTATTCTTTGGACTATTATCGAAAAAGCCAGGTAGGCAAGCTCCTTTTGTGTGCATGTTTAGTTTAGATTCTGCTAGTTTAGAGTATAGTGTATTTCTTTTTATGATGCCTGTATCACTTAGCATCATCTCTTTTTAGGTCTTAATTGCCTCTGTAGCTCGTTGTAGAGGTGTGTGAATAAACATGGGTAGCTGCAGTTGTCAAATGATAGAAAAGCAATGTGGCAAGGCTGCTTAGATTTCCATTGTGCTGTGCTGCTTGATCATGTCAGTGTTGTAAAAATGCTTTTTAATGTGTTAAAGACCAAGTATAACAGTGACTTTAATGGCTTTCATAGTCTAGTACAATAATATAACATTAATGCTTGGGGTTGAATGTTTTCTGTCTTGCTATTCATTAAGCTGTTTTGACACAGATTTTTGCAATGAATATTTGGAAAAATTTAACAAAAAAAATCATTGCTCATTAGAATTTCTGGTTTGCCTTTGAATTTCTGTTTTGCCTAGAGGACAATAATTCTTTAAATACTGTTTTTTCTAGCCAACACTGTTGGCAGTAACTTGCACGTTTCCTTTTGAAATAACCAGTTTTCTACATTTCAGTTGGATATTATGTGGATAGAAACAATTTTTGTTGTTTGTCCATACACAAACCATTCTGGGTAACAGTAGTTAAAACTTTTAGTTTAGCAGGTACACTTTCTGGGCTGAAATTTCAAAAACAGACATTACTTTGCAAGTTAAACTTTTTAGATTTGAAAATGATCGAGTGGGTGGCTCTCCCAAAAATCATGAAATCTATTCTTTCCCTAGTTTTCACCTTAGTAGTTTAGTGTCTGGTTTTGTTTGTTTGTTTCACTTAAGAACAAACCTGGAGTTACTGGTTATTTCATTTCTGAAATACTGTGTGTTGCTCAAACATATCCTTTTTGTTATTATTATTATTATTATTATTTATTCCTTTTTTCTCTTTGTAAATTTCCTCACTGGTATTTGATGATAATGTTTTGAGAGGGAATAGAGAAGCAGCAATTTGGACTGCAGTGCTAAGTTATCCTGGCACGTAGTGACTTGTGCCAAGATTTATGTGATTGTTAAGGTCACAAGAACTATAGCTATCGGTTTCATATTTTCTTATTCATTAGCTTTCTGCTGGTCTATTTTTTTGTTGTGGTTGTGTTGTTGGTTTTTGTGTTTTGTTTTGTTTTCCAGAGGCTTCCAATACAGGGACAGTATTTAGTTTTTGCTGCACTAAGGCAAATATGGTCTGGATAGAGTTTACAATAATGAGTGCAACTCATACATTTTCTTTGTCAATGGGTTGCACTTCAGCAGCTGTGTTGTCTTAAATCCTAGTCTAGACAAGAGAATTAAAGGTGTGATACAAGCATGTTATCCTTTCTCAACATTAATGTCATGGGGCTGGCTCAATTAGTTGGTGCTGTGCCCTTTTAAAGGACAATGATGACAATATTTTAATACTTGTCTTGATTGGGCCTCAACTAGGTCAAAGGTCAGGTGAAGGACAAAAAAAGGAAGTGTTTTTAGAGATGATTAGATGGTTTTGAAACATCACTTGCATCATGTAGATAGAGCTTTAACATTTTTTAAAATATTGATACTATCTTTTGCAAAAAGTCAGGGTGATGAGGCAGGCATCAAATAATTTTAAAATATTAGAATGTAATAGCTTAGGATAGGATTTTGGAGTGAGATAAAATGTAATTCTTATTGATAGAATGATTTGGTTACTGTTACTGTTCTGGTTAACAGGTAGCCACCTTAACTAGAAGAGTAATAGTGTCTGAGGTATCCATGTGAGTGTCAACTACAATTTATTTTAACTGGAAATGAATTGAATAAGGCTCCTGAACTTGAATTGCACTGAGTGTTGTGAAGAAGAGCTTTGATCCTGGATTTCTGATTAATTGCAAGAAAATATAGCTTCGAGAAGAAACCACATAGGTTGTCTCCCAGCTGGCTTTGCTATGGCAAGCAAGTTTTGGTAGAAGAATATTTTTACTGTTTACTCTCTTAATCCTAATATTTTACAGCATAGAGGATAAGCCAGGACTGATCAGCTGACTTTATCTGATAAGATGTGGTTGCAGTTTTCTGTATTGCTAAAACATCTTTTTGACTGCTGCACAAAATCTTACTTGACACATTTTATAAATGTGCAAATAATTGGAATGTTTTAGACATTAAATTTGTAAGACCTACCTAGAGATGTGTAAATTGTTTCCTCAAGAACTGCTTTTCTTTTGAGATTTCCTTATCATGTTTTTGATTTCATTTTAAAATTTTAGAAGTTCCTTGGTTTTGTCAGAACAAAAAAACACTATGAAATTATTTGGCTTTATACCATTTTCTCTAGAAGTTATCAGTGAGTGGGGGGAAAGCATCCATCAGTTTTTATTTTTTTTTTTTAATGTAGTTTTTCTTGGCCATGATGCAGAATCTTGGATGTGTGTATGTTTTTAATTACATGACAGCAGTTGTTATTTGTATACTGCTAGTTGTACACTTTTAATAAGGTGTGTTTTCACCCTGAAGATTACTTTCTACTGGCAAAAGTGCTTAATTTGTAAAAGGTTTTCCTAGTAGTAGTCTTCTATCTCCAGGTTGAAAATTTGCCCCTTTTGCTGTAATATTTCTGCTGAAAACCTAACTGCTGTGGATTTTGGGTTTTTTGGTTTTGTGTGTTTTTTTCTTTGTTGTTGTGGTTTAGCTGTCTTTTTTAACTTTAGAAATTCAACTTCTTTTTGAAAAGTATTTGGAGGGCAGATGATGATCATCTTTAATTGTTTTTTTTTTGTTCACAAGCATTTTATCAGGTCCTTTCCATGCCTATCCCCCTGATAAAAAGCAAAAACCAAACCCAAAAAACTTACTGGTTTGAGTGCTTCTCAGTCTGCAGTCAAATCCAGGCTTTCCACCTTGCTGCTTAAAGAAGGCATCTGCTCTGTTAGTTTCCCAAAGCAGTTAGAGTCTTGGTAGCTGACATGCAGGTCACTCCCTATGATGCCTGAAATAGTGAAGCATGAGTCACCTTCTGCTGGGTTACTGCTGCAGTCCAGACTTGAAATCCAAGCAGTAATTTAGAATTAATTCTCCCGTTGCTTTCATCCTTTTAGGTAGGTACTAGGTTTTTGGGGAGAGTAAAGGGTACAATGTAGTACCACTTGGACCTGTTCAGTCTGCTTAGGTTCTTCAACAGGTAACCTCCTTGGTGTACAGTGTGGGGTTTGTGATTAGGAAGGGTTGGTTTCATTTTTGTACCAAGTTCGGTGCAGAATGGATGCAGGGGATCCTGGCATTAATCTTCCAAACGTGCTATGCACTAAAGAAGCTGCTTTTTAAAAATTTATTTTATTTCTTGCCCCCCTCTGGTCTCAACCTTCTCTTTTACATTTCATTGAAAAAAGAAACGAGAAGTGGATCTTCCAAAATAGCTTAGTGTTTCTTTTCTGTGTCAGTTCTTTAGGAGTCTGCTTTGCTCTGAGGTGTGTAGTCCTGCTGCAGCAAACCAGAGGCAGGCACTCTTCCTGCCAGAACACTTAAATTCTAAGACAGTGGGGGAAAATGGAAGCCACTGTGACCTCACAGAGCAACAGCTGACCTTTTCTGAAATATCATGGTCACCTGGACTAGGAGGGTCTTCTGGTGACCATTCATTGTATGGGATATTGATTTTGCATTTTTGGAGGGACTTCTTAATGTAAAATGTAAAAGCAGTCCTGAGAAATTCCTGAGTGTTGGTCCCTGGTATATTTCTTCAGCCTGTACACCCGATCTTCTGTTGTTGTTCCCTTGGGATTTGTGAATTTGTCAGCATGTATCTGTTTTTCCCTTCGTCTTGGTGCATCTTCAACAGGAGACAGAAAAGTATTTCTTACCCTTGCTTGTAGCTGAGTGGTTAGAGCAGTCTTTGGGGAAAAGCATGTGGGGAAACTCCTATGACCAAAGAAAGGGTATGGTGCAGGTCTTTCACCTGCTTTATTTGTGCTGTAATTGCTGTACTGCTTGCCTCTATTTCCATGGTTTTCTTTGGAAATTGTATCTGCTGTGTTTTTTGTTGAGTAATTTACTATTGGTTACTAAGTTCACAGAAGTATGTTTAGTGAATCGAGCCTCTCAAGGGACTTGGCTGCTTGCATGCCTTGTCTATAAATCCTAAGAGAACTCAAGTGTGTTACCCTGGTGTGGTTCCACTATATGGCTCAGCTGGGCTTGCACAGATAGCCACTTGCCTTCAGACAGCTACCTTGTTTTGGCAAAAGCCTTAGATGGTTGTGGCATGTCAAGAAATTAAGTAGAAAAATTTTGTGGAGTAGTCTCTTGAACACTATTCCCTAAATTCTTCTGGAATCCCAGTGTATTTACCTTGATTTTGCATTCAGATCAAGAAATATGTGCCATCAAAATGTTTTCCTTTTTACCTCCTGCCTTTTTCATATTAATTTCATTCCATAAGTTTTAAGCTTTGAGTTCCTGAATGCTTTATATGGATTTTGTTGGTACAGAACATTGAGTAGACCACAGACTTAGTGATCACATAATCCACAGCATGGGCTTGACAATTCTTGCACTTCAGGTGTCTTTTTTCTTCTTAAAAAAGGAGTATTACACACAGGTTATGTAGCTGATTATAACATTATATTTGGAGTAGAACGTGCCTGGTTGGCTATCCTCATGCAAATAGTTGTCTGAGGGCTGATAGACTCTTTCCTAGGAAGAAAATGGAGAAACAGATGTCAGGATAGTCTGCTGAGACTCCACAGGGTATTAATGTTAAATATCAAACATGAGGAAACCTGACTAATTAGTCTGGATAGGCCTCACTTCTGTGTTTCCCCTAGTTTGGATATGCATCCTCACATAACATGAAAAGCAGGTGCTCAGCAGGATATCATCATAACACCTTCAGTAATTGTTATAGGCTAGTCTGAGAACAGATAGCTTTCTGCTCTTTGATCCTCAGTGTTCTAGAAAATTTAGGTATGATGGCACATTCTTTAATTTTCCTTAATCCAGATATTCCCAAATTAGAATCAGATCAGGGAGAAGCTAAGCTGCCTGTCGATGTGGTGAATGAGTGGTTATGTTTTGATGGGATTAGGTTTGAAGAACCCTCTGCTGCTTTTAAAGATAACTTTATGGATCACATGATAATTTTGCCTGGGCTATGTGACTGGATAACTAATGTTCTTTCCTCTAGCCTGGCACTATATACATTGTAGTTGTTCCATCTGGGATTTTATAGCCTCTGTTGCTTACTGAAGTATGACTGTCTTATTATGTAGCTGCTGCAAATTTCTGAGGAGCCTGTTCACCATCTAGCAATTTTTAGTCAAACCTCTTGTAACCCTTTTATTTCTAGGGCTCTCTGTAACCAGATTCATAGCAACCAAAGTCAGATGCCTGCTACCCATCAGATGATGAGTGTCAGCAACTGTAGGCAAGGAATGCTGTTCCTGTTGCCACCCCAAGTACCAGTTTTTATGTAAAGGTTTGGCATTACTGTAGAAACAGCCCTGGTGCCACCAGACCCTGAGCCTCAGGTTCTGTGCTGGATTGCTGGGCTTGCTCTGCTTCTGTGTGAGAGTGGTTTTCAGAAACTATGGTGAGCATATGCAGTCCTTGAACAGCTTCCTGATGGAGGGGACCTGCTGTTCTTCCCATCTTTTTTATTTACACTATTGGTTATATTTGTAATTGCTGAGAATTCAACTACTGGGCAGCTGTAATGGTTTATAGATGGGACACATAATGTGAATGTTTAACTAAAAGCCCTTTCTCAAGGGAAGGAAGTGACTGACCCTTGCAGGCAATATGAACCCTCAGTTATCCCACTAAACTATAGCCAACGTATTCAAAATACCATTATCTGTCTAAAAATTATACCACAAGAAGCCCTAGATGAGCATCATGGTAGTCTGATCTGATGATGGAAAGGGAGTTTCTCCTGGCTGCTGCTCTTGCTACATTTATAACTCTTTGATTAAACAAATCTACAGAATTCAGTTTTTACCAACCACAGTTCACAGTGTTACTGTGTTCAGAAAAGGAAAATAAAATATGCAGAAAGCTGGGGTCAGGATACTTGAACTTAAGAGGTCCAGTTTGCTCTGGAACGTAAGAAAGAGGGAAGAGAGGTGACATGGGTACCACATATTGGAACACTTACTCGTGTGTCCCTAGGCCCAATATGGACTGGCTGAGAAAACAACTATGGCTACAAAGCTTTTGCCTCTAGGAAGAATTGCTACTTTGTAGACTCAACATAGGAAATAAAATAGAGGGTTTTTGGTAAAAAATAATACATAGTTTATCCTGTATTCTTTCCATAGATTCTTAAGAACTTGGTCATTCAATATGATTTGCTGTTTATTGCAGGGTATTGCTTTTTTTTTTTTTTTTTTTCTTTATTTTGTTCTAAACCTAGTAAACTGTATTTGGCTAAAATATACCAAAGACAATCCTTTCTATAATTGAGATAAGCATATTAAAGAAAGAAAATAAGCCACCTAAAGGTGTGAAATCCCTGAACTTAGCGTATGTTGAGCTCTCCTCCAGAAATAGTGACTGCCTTCATGGTAGCTTCATCTGCCAGAGAGGGACAATGGAACGCTCAGTCTTGGATGAAAGCTGAGAAGGCACACCTTGAAAGTCCCTTATTACTCTAAAATTAAGCAATTGTATTGCCTTCCTAGCTGGGATAATTGGACTGATAATTGAAGTCTGCATTCTTCTCCCAGAGATGATCAAAACACCTTCCTTTGAAAGACTTACTGTCTGTCAGCAAGAAATGTGGTTAGATTAAAAGGACTGGGAACAGTCTGGGCTTCACACCCCCGCACACACCTTCATATTAACTGAAATGGCCTTTCTGCATAGGACAACTTAATGTGGAAAAACTAATTAGTGGATTATTTTCAGGAAATTCTAGTTACCAATTAGTGATTCAACAAAAAAGGCATAATGAACACTAAGGCATATGGTACCTTTAAATACAGGTTCCTACTTAAAATAAATCCAACTTTCTCAAATATTTTCTTAACATTATTACTTTTGCTTTTGAGGATTAAGTATATAAATTTTCATCCTTTCTGTGCCTAGAATGTGACAAACAGACATTTAATTTCTGGCATGATATCTTGTTTCTCAGAATGAGCCAAACGACATTACAGCTTAGCATCTTTCAGAAACTGTTACCTACTTTATTCTGCTACTTTAAAAATAAGTTTACTCAGAAAGAGAGGCAAAGGTACACATGTACACAAATATATGTGCAGAGGGTTTTTTCAGGCTTCCCTGTGGCATCAGAAGCCAGGACCAAAAAAAAAAAAAAAATCATCAGACTTTGCAGTCATCTTCTATTTAAAATCGTTTAAAATAGTCTTTATTCACAGATGAAAATTTTGTCACTAGGTTACTTTCTGAACAAACTTGGTAAACCAACATAAAGCCACATTGTTTCTGAATTTAAGCAACATTAAAATTGGTGTCCTTGTGGGAATTTGCAACATTGCCTGGAGATGCAGCTGCAGGGTGATGGAGTCCTGGAGGGAAACCTTGCTGGTGCAGGTATGGCTGGGTAACTGATGGGGTTAATATGTGCAAGGTAAAAAGGTCTTCAAGGTGATTGAAAGCCCCAAAGTGTCTTCACTGGCAATAAAATGGCTGTCAGACAGGTTAGTAAAACTCATCTGGGGAAAAGGAGCTTTTTTTAACTTAAAGTAGACCCAAAGAAATTAACATTTATACAGTAGTTAACATATAAATAGCTCATCATCTGAGACAATGAGTGTGTCTGAGCTCCTCATTCTAGCTGGCTTCGTTTTATTAGTTACTCAAATACTGTATTTGAGATACACATATACATGTGTAAGGAAGAATAAAATGTTTAGATTTTGTTGATTTATGTACTAGATATCCTATACTGGATGACATTTTATAAGCAAGTTCTTCCTAGCAAAGTTCTGGATGCTAGAACGGGTAAAATTAATTTTCAAGTCTTCCAATAAATTTGGGACACTGATTTAGTATGAAGTAGGTTTGGGTTTTTTCCTGTAGTTTGTACCCATCTTATTGTAGGAAGAATGAAAAATATTCCTAAGAAAATTATTTCTGAAGTGTATGCTCAGTATAGAAGAGATTTTGTCAGTAAATCATACCTTAAATTCTTTGAATACAGGTAGTATGTTGGAATTATTTTACACTTGAAGAGGAATCAAATCTTATTTAAAAACAAAACAAACAAAAGCAAATAAAGAAAACCATGTATGACTTTGGAAGCTCTTATTTTTGTCTATTCATGTTTAGATATGGAAACAGTTTTGCTTCAACAAAGTTAAGTTGTTGAAGATGGAGGTCACTTTTGAAAACAGGAGAATAAAGGTGCCTTCTTGCCCTCTTCATTCAAATATTCCCATTATTTATACCAGGCTTAGGGTACTTAGATAAATTATTGTGTAAGATGAGGACCACCAACTTTCTGAAGTCATGGCAGAATATTTTTCTTTCCTGAGTTGGGAGTCAAATGTTCTGGTAGAAACTTGGCAGGAGTGAAGAAGCCTTTAGAGCATCTGCTAATGAAACTAGTCAAGGCTTTCAGGTTCACATGTGTTTTTTTCTTTGTTGGTGACAAATGTTATTTTGGTAAAAAAGGGCTTGACTACAGTCAGAAGTTCTAATGAAGTTCTAATCCTACTTCTGAAGTAAAAGAAAAATGTAAACTTGCGCTGTTTTCTCCTGAACTGAGTCACTGTATCAGCATGGTCACTGTCTTAGAGTTTCTGTAAAATAGTTCATCTTCTGAAAAATACCCCTTACCCATTGTGAGGAAAAACTGTCTCCACAAAGCATTTTTTAAAAAAAATTCTTATAAGCGTTGTAGGATATTTTCATTAGCTTGAAGGACATTATGCTGTATTCTTCTTTGGTTACTAGGGCAACAAAGAAATCTCTGCTTCAAACTAGACACACAAATTCTCTTCAGGCTATGCAACATAGTATAAACTGCAGGATCTCTCTGCCTTGGCTTCTATATGGGCATTGATTAGAGAGCAGAAATTTGCACCAAGTTGTTTGCTTCTTAATCCCCAAATATTTGTTTTACTTAAGTTTTGAGTGACCCGAAGCTAAGCTTATAGCAGAAGGTCAAATTCTCTAATAACTAAATAAAAGCCACTATGAAAATGCAGTTCATAGCCATACATAATGCTTGGCTCTGCAGAGCAGACCCTGGTCATCAAACTGGCAGAGGTAAATTTTGTGCTCCAGGCTTGCATATATTTTCAGAAGCTAAATCTGGGTAGTGCTGAAAGTCAGCAGTTCTGGCTTCTTGGGAGGAAGAAGGCTCGAAATCTCAACACTGAGTAGAAGCTGTTGCTTTTTGTGTGGTTCTAACTGGATGGCACAACATGATCATTCCTGAACTTTGAGCCTTTTGAAGCAGGTGATGCTGCTAAGAAGGCTTTGAATTAATTGTTAGGCCTATTCTTGAAGACTGTAAAAGTGTAATTTTAATGAGATAGAGAAAATCCTATTAGAATAGTTTAAATAAGTTTTTTAGTGGGATTTTTTTTTGTGTGATTATAAATGGGTTAAAGGCATATAAGCGTGGGTTCCCTTTGAAGAGTGAAATATTACCATACAGGACTGTAGTCTTCTGGCCCTTTTAAAATGCATATGCATTTGACTAGCCAAAGTTTTTACATTGTGTATCCACAAAAAACTTCCATTTTCTGTAGCTTAAATAAACAAGGATAAAGAGATTGAAGTTGTCATTAACTTATGCTTGGGCTCTAGTTAATTCTGTAAAATCTGGATAATTCACTTGGCTTTCATAATGCTAGGATATATGTCTATCTTGAGCCCTGTAAGCAAGATTATAAGTTCCTCTACATAAATCAATAGCTATAAATATTTGTATAGCTTTAAATTTTTTTTCTTGCCCATTTTCTGTGGAAACAAGCCTTATACAACTCAGTTGCTTGTCTTGTTTTCCTCCATTACCTGCCAGTAAGTTTTTAATTCTGTGTCAAAATTAAACTAAATAAAATGCTGGTAGAAGTTCCCCAAAAGGCTGTGGGAGGTCAGTCCTTGGAGCTTTTCAAGACTGAACTGTACGTGGCTCTCAATGAAGTGATTGACACCTTCTGACTGACCTTGCTCTGGGCAGGGGGATGAACTAGAGACCTCCTGAGGTCCCTTCCAGCCCGGTGGTTCTCTGGCTTAAAGTCTGGAACGAATTAGACATCTAAATAATGATTAAGTTAGTCTGAATTGTTGGTGTCAAAGAGACCCTGTCAGTGCTTTTGTTTTGGAAAAAAAATGTGGCATGTGTTCAAACCTAATTCTGGACTGGAGAATGGCAGGGGAAAGAGCTGTAGACAGAAGGGAAGACTAGAGCTTTAAATATCAGTACTGTCTGAACCTGTAAGACTCTAGATCCATGTTGTCCTCAGAAATTGCTTGCCAGACTGTGTTTTATAGAAGGGCTGGATGCTGCTTCCGCTTCTCCACATAGAACATCAACAGTATATTTGTTTCAAAAATTTTGCTTTAATCCAGCTACAAGCATAAACTACATCTGAGTTGGTACTGATCTGTTTGCTCACACTTCTCTTCCCCCACCTTTGTTAATGCTTCCTTGTGCAGTAGGTTTACAGTATATTTTAAAATATTATGGTAATTCTTCTAAAGGTTTGTGTGTCAGGAGATAACTTTTGAGAGAAATTCCTTGTGACAAAGCATGTATTGATAGATAAATGGTAATGCATGTTAGGGTCACCGTTAAGTTCTTTGAACACAGCAGTGTAATGAATTAAAAATACAAAACAACTAAAGTTTGTAGATTTGCTGTATGATGTGCAAGAGCCTTGTGTTGCTTTTAATAGGTATCTGCAGTTTTCATTGCCTCTGCAAAGGGACTTCTTCAGTCCCCCATCATCAGAAGGGGCAGGCTTTTTGACCTTGTAGAAGTTTTGTGTGGAGAGGAAAGGAGGAGAAATCCCTCAGTGTCAGCCTATGTTTTGAGATATTGTGAGCCCTTGCAGTGGAGCTGAAGTGAGGTAACAACCTTGGCTTTTTCACCATGCTGGTGTTCTTGCTCCTGGTCTGAGGCATTCCTAATCCAATAGATTTATTCTTTCTGCTGGCAAGCTTGGAGTTGGTACAGAATCTAACATATCTGTCCTCAATACTTGTAAAGAAAACCTGAAGATTTGTGGTGTTACGTAGCCTGCTGCTGAGGACAGCTGGAACACAGGATGGTTTTGTTGAAAAGTGAGCAAAACTGCTAAGGCATCCTTCAAGATGTTCAGGTTGCCTCCATCTCGAAGGATGGAGAGCCTCAGAAGTGTTCACATGCCACAGGCTTTCAGAGGTTAAATGAGATGACTGTTGCTTTCTTCAGATGGAGAACAGAGGTACAGAGTTCAAGGGACTTGCTGGAAGTGGCACAAGAAATCAGTAGCAGGGTATGGAAATGAATCCACATCTCTTAGATCATGTGTCAGCACTCCTCTTGCATGGTGCTTAATGATGCATTTTCTGCATGGTGTCGGAGCATAAAGTTTAATTATAAGTGGCTATGTCTGCAAAAGCTTTCATTATAAAGGATTGTATTTTTTTAAGACTTTGAAATACAAATAAAAGATAGATAGTAATCTCTTTACTTTTAGAACTTTCCATATGTTGCACATTTAGGTAGGTACTGAAAACCTTGATATATCCAGTCATGCTTGTTCTATTGGAATAAACATTAATATATTAGCATGGCATATGGCTTAGAATTATTTAAGGTCAGAAAACCAATATGGTTGTTAATAATTATTTGCAATTATAAACCCAGATCTTAAATATAAGGCCTAATTTTCAATATGTTGAGTCATTCCTGAAGCTAGTAGAAGCAATTAAAAAAAAAAACAAAAAAAAAAAAACCAACAAAAAACCCGAAACCAACCAAACATGCTCAGCTTTAGTGTCTGGAAATTTTGAGCAAGAATATTGTTCTTAAGCAACCACACTGTGCCTCTTCATTAGTTCATAGGTTTCTGGACAACTATGACTTCTTTCAATGTAAGATGAGTATAGACAGCAACTAAATAAAGTCTATGTATCTGTGAGGATTTGTAGTGCATTCTGATTTTTCCTGTTGCTTTTAGAAACAAGAGAATTAGTACAATGGAGAAAGTCAAGTAAGACACCTTCCTTGCATTTTAAATAAAATTGAAACTTGTTGTTATTGCTTCTTAAATTGTACAAATGAACAGAAGGTTCTTATTTGAATATTCCAGTGTATTTAAATTGCTAACTGTAGCCAGGACTTCCAACAAGAAGATGTTGATGCTGAGTTGTATAAGACAAGAACTTTGATTGGCATAGAGGGGGAACTTATGGCTAAAATATTTTTTTTATTCACTTGCATCAAACGTGCTGCTAAGCAGATAGATTTCTCTCCGTAGTGGTTGGAAACAACCTGGCAAGTTTTTCTTAGTGTCTTTCACACAGAAATTATATGTTAACCTGTTGCTTCTGTTGCAGCAAAGGAATGTAGATTTACTGGTTGGCCTTTGAGAATGTGAAGTGGATAGCACCATCCACTGCTCTTGCCCCTTAGAAGTTCTCTGCTCTAAGCTGCCAAGAAAGAATGTGTTCAAGTGACTTGGTTGAAAAGTACTTATAGTAATATTTGGGAAGCAAATACATATAGTGCTTTGTTACACTGAGTTTTGTTGTTCTTTGGGCTTTTGCTTGGAAGAGAACTATTTCCTCTAATTACTCACAAGCCCTGTAACACGGGTGAGCCTGCCAAACAATTTCAGAACTGGCATTGGATGAGTCTTTTCCTAGACCTTGAAATTAAACTGGAAAGTGTAAGCCAACTGTAACAACCACAGAACTGGTTGTTTTCCTTCAAAATATTTCATTTAAGTTGAGGTGATTATTTCCAGAAAGTCTCATGTACTGGAACAATGTTTCTGAAGCCTCTTCAAAAGTGATATGGTGTGGTGGTTATTTATTATTCTAATATTATTCTTCAGGTTGTTTTACAGTTATTATTTAATTTGCTATCTGATGAGTAAGTATAATTATCCTTACTATGTATACCTCAGTCTATCCCTCTGAAGAGTTTGTTTCCCAAAGGCTACATAATGAGTTCTTGTCAAAGTCTGGAATAAAATGTAGATCTCTGGTCCTGCAATTAGGCCATACACTGTTCTTTATAACACAGTAATTCGTGACTCAGCCACCTAATTGCAGTGGGACTTCCAATAAGCTCTTTAACATCTACCTTTTTATAAAAATTATTTAAGCTCTTTTTTCTTTTTTTTTTAGTTGGGAGTTGTTGGTTAAGCAATTAAGTCTTTACACAATATAGCTTACTGAACTGAATATTAAATGCAATTAATTGCTAACCTGGAATGACCTGTTTGCATCAGAATGGTGGGGAGGTTTTTACAGCTCTTCTGTATGGATTTACCTGACAAGCTGTACTAAATTCCATTAAAGAGCAAAGTGTTCAAATTTTGCAGAAACCTGCTTATTTTTAGATTTATCTCTCTATCTCCTGAGATGTTCTATGTATTTATAAGTACATCTTCATTGGTGTATTTGCAGGGCTCCATGGAAGAAGATACAGCTCTGCAGACTGAGCCCCTGCTGTTGATATAACTCGCACTGTCAAAATTTTTAAAGCTACCAAACCAGAAGGAATCAGGGTTTGGAAAAACTGAAATGTCCTTTCTGTCTAAATTTCTCAAGACCATGGTATTAGTTGCTTTAGAAGTGTATTTATATTTTTCCTGCTCCTTTGGTTGAAGTATTAGAAGCTTCTACACTTATTTGCAGTTACAATTACTTGTTTTTCCCTTGCCAACTCTGTTCTCTTCCTTCCTCTCTTCCTTGTGTGAGAGGCTCAGAATCAGACTAAGGAAGACTCTCTTATCCTCTGAAGCTGATGTAAGTTTTTTAACTACTGAGTATTCTGCTTTAAACATACAAGGAATTGTGTGAAAGGGCTAAGAAGAGGTAGCAATATTTATATTTGGAATATATTCTTTCTCTAGATGAGGAAACTTCAAGTTGTGACAGACTGTACTGCAGGTAATCACAGCTTGCAAGTTACATTACAAAATAATGTTTAGTTAAACACGTAAGTATGAATTTGTAAACAAAGTAACAGATTTAACTGGATTTTTTTTATACTTTATTTCATATTACCCGGAATTCTTTTACTTTGTATTTTGACAGAATTCTTACCACAATTTTTTGGTAAGTCTAAAACAAAGAACAATTCTTTTTACTGACCTTCCAATCTTACTTGTATCATCATTGTCACTAATATCTGTATCCCTTGAATTACTTTTCTTTTTTTGAAATACTTTCTAAAAATGCCAGAAATAATTTAAAAAAAAAAAAAAAAAAAAAAAAAAAAAAAGAGAGGAATACACTCTGCCTTTACAAGATAGCAAATGTGGTTTAGTACTGGAGACTACTTTTGATGATGAGGAATAGTTACCATGGATAGATACCTTCACATTTCAGTGGTCCCAGTATTTAACATGTACAGCTAGAAATCATACATCTTTCCATAAGCTTCAACGGGCCTTAAGCTAGTTATGAACAATAATCTTCAAGAATACATGTGACTTTTCCTCTTGAGTTATTTTTGTACGCAGAAAATTTCTGTATTTTGATTGAACAAATTTGGCTCTGATATGGAGCTCAAGCAAAGGTCTAGAAAAGATGCAACATTTCCAATGTGAATTTAGAAAGCAGGAACACATTTGACCTTTTTGATGACTTCTCCTTTACTGTTCCAGTTTGTTTTCCCTTCTTACCTCCAGTTTAGGAGTACTCAGCAATCTGTAGCACAGTTTAAGGGAATCATTGGTTTATTCTCCTCAGGGAACATAATTTTTTTTAATTCTTGCCTTTTTTATTCTTTTCATATATTTTCATGTCATCGTTGTTTGCATCTTTATCCAATGACAGCTCTTAACAAGAAATCTGAAAAGTACCTTGTAAAAGAGGTCCAGATGCAATGTCAGGTTCTGTCCATGTTTTTCTCTTTCTGTATAAGTTTGGTGGTGGAAAAAATGGGAGTTACAAATCTCTGGAGGCATTTACATACCATTCACCTTGAGGCTTTCTAAATGTTTTAAGCTGTTATTCTAAGTATACATACTAATCTAAAGAGAAATGTGGATGATGCACATGTCGTTGAGGTAAATGTGGAAACTGTTTATCATGGTGTGGCATGTAAGGCTGTGTGGTCAGTGATGTGTGTGTAGCTGGGCCACATAAAACATTTAAAGTCTGTGCATTTATTGATTCCCCATGGCTATGGTGTCCATCTTTAGGAAAACTGAGGGATTTACTGTGGCCTGATGGTCCCAGAAGCTCATTAAAGATGGATAACAGTGTGGTTTTTAGCACTGAATAGTTAGTACATCTGGGATGTGGAAATACATTCTGGTTGTCTTTTATGGAGCAACGACTGTATCTTGCAAGTAGTGTAATGCTGAATATGATGATATTTGGCTCTGCACTGGTGGCTTTCATGGGGCTATAAAGGACTGCAGTTGTTTTATCTCTTCAGGAGTTGCCACTGCTCAGTATCTTAATATTGAAATCTAAGACAGGTCATTTAAACAAGGTGAAGTATCTCATTCTTTAAGCATGCTCTGCAAACATGTGTAATTGGTCTTGCAAAAATTTGTTCCCAAAAAGGGCTTGAAAAGTCAAGCCTTCCTGTGCTCCATTTGAGTCTATTTCTTACAGGGTCTGCTATGATGCTTGCCCTAGAATACACACTGTGCTGCATGGATACAGAGAAAACTGTCAGCATTTCTCATTTTCAGGTTGCCCTCACACTTATTATTAGGAATGATCAGTGCTGCTCAATGTTTTTCAGCAGACAGGAAAAAATTGGACTTTACTGCTCCGGAAACAAGGAGGGAGCAGAACTGTGCCACTGCTCCATGGAGAGGCAGGGGGAGATGGGAGGCACTGAAAGGTGAGGTGTCTCCAGCCCAGCTCCCACTGAGGGCTGAGCTCTCACAGGTCCTTTCATGGCAGCAGTAGCCTGGTTTTCAGGGATCTGGAATTGGGAGGAGGGGGTCTTATAGCCTCTTTTGCCCTGCTGAAGTATTTGTGAGTAGATTAGATCCTACTTGAAGCTTCTGGAAGAATTTATGAATTCCTGGGTTAGATTTTTGTGGCTGTATGGAAAGCAGCTCTTTTTTTGCCTGTGTAAAGAAGCTATTTTCCTGTTGGCTCTCTGGAATGGTGAAGAGCCTGTGGGGAAGTGATGTATTTTTCCCCTTCAGATTTCATGAGAATTATGTAATTCTGCAACATCTGAGAACTCCCCCTTTCCCATTGTGGGCCTGTGCTGTTGCACACCATTTCAGTGGTGGTGGTGGTGGTGGTCTGAAGCTCTGTGATTCAGTAATGGGGCCTCCAGGGGCTGACAGAAATCACCTCCAGCAAGACCAGCAGCTGTTGTAAGGAGAGTCTGGAACCAGGGATCTCCCCCATACCCATCAGAAAGAAATTTGTCTGGGATTCTAAGTGAGCAGGAAATTCTGTCAGTGTTGGGAGATAAAGGGTCGAGAAACAGTTCAAACTTCAGAGGTGGTAGAAGTTGATGTACTTGAAAAGCAGGGCTTCTGTGGTGTGTTACCAGAACCTGAAGCCTGGGGAGTAGAGTGTAGAAACCCTTTGGAAGTCTGAATGAAGACAAGCAGGAGCTGGTACTACTACATGGAACCATACAGATTCTGTAAAGAGCTTTTAGTTCAGGTAATGGCACTGTCCAACACAGTCAATCCATCATCATCTTGTGATTTGAAGGATACTGTGCACAGACATTTGGTCTGGCTCTCCCATACTCAGATTGGGTCTGGCAGGACTGGTATCAAACTGGAGCTCATAAGCCTGTACTGGAGTCAGTCTTCTACTCAGTATCTGTGAACTGTTCTCCCATTTTTTGCTGTATTCCTGCCTCCTTTATTCTAGGTAATGGATACTGACTTTTCTATTTAGAAAAATAAATTGTGTGATTACATATATGTATGTGTATATATATTATAGACTGTTTCTATATATACTATAGACAGGCATAAGTATATATATTTAGGTATTTTATATATAATTTATATCTATAAAGTCACAGAATATACCTGTATAAAGTACTTTCTTCATAAAGATGTCTACTCAAAATTTAGGTAATACAAGGATGCATTTTGCAAGAGCAACTTTATTTTTGCCTTGTAAGTATTTGATAAGATGACATAACGAGAGTTCTTCAGAAACACTTTCTTACACAATTCAATGTTGTAAAGTGGTTACTGGAGGAACCTGGATTATAAACTGAAAAAGGTTATTGATGGTAGGATTCCCATCTCATTTTAAGTAGTGAAGGTAGGTACTGAACAGGTAAATGCAAGAGGCAAAAGCAGGAAAAAGCAGTACAGAAAAAGTGCATCTATCTGTTCCACCTAATAATTCTGAATCATCCTGTGCAAATAAATTAAGTTAGACATTTTCTATCTATCCCATGATCTGATCAGTTCTTCTGTGTGTTCTACAGGGAAAAACTTCACTATTTCTACCAATCGATTTTCTAGGTACTGAGTATTCATAGTAAACAGATCCTCAGTTATTTAGTTGCCCAGCTTTTATAGGGTTCCTAAGCTTTTTTAAGCACTTGAATATTTCAGTGGAACTGGCTATAAATCTGCAACAAAAGCTGGGGTTTTTCTCCTCATATATTTCTCAAGAAATTGGAGTGATCTTGCAGAATAAAAAGAGAAGTGGTCTTGTTTTTTTTTTTTAATTCTGGCTCATCTACTTCATCACTGAATGCTTCTCAAGTGGCTGCTTTGAGTTTCTCAATTTTTCCCACTGGTAAAATTGAGAAGATGCAGAATACCTGGAGGAGCTGGGGAGGGGGGATGCTTAGGGCCCACAGACAGCAAGAAATGCAGTGAAGATGTACCTGATTCCACTTTTATTGAAAGTTTTTTTAATGCTGTACAGCAAATACAACAGGACACATGTACCTGAACAATAAAGATAAAAAAAAAATATTGAATTTCTCTCTTATCTTTCAAATGCCCTCCATCTTATATAATTAAAGACTACACTATATATTTAAATATGTGGGGGACAGATTTTGAGATGCTTGTGTGTATTTGGGTACTTAATTAATGGCAACTTAGCTCTTGCATGAGTTCCAAAGGTATCATTATGCTAAGTACTGTGTATTCATAAAGTAAGAAAGGGATTGGGTCTCTTCAGATGGCAAACAAGGATAGGATAAATGGTAAAAGTGTGGAGAATTCTTTACAATTATTGACCCCAACCCTTGACTGTGTATTAAGTTACATTCCCGTAGTTAGCAGAGACATAACAAAGTTTAGAACCTGAGCAGCACCCAATGACATAGCTGGGCCATTTTTTGCTGCTGCTGTGGTGGTGGAAGATTTGCTGTGGTGATTTGAGGGATGACTGTGCTTTTATCCTTTCTGGCTCTCTGGGAGCCCCCTGTTCCAGCAGTGGAGCTGACAGGAACACACAGGCTCCCTGGGTCAGTGCAGAGTCCTGACAGCTGAGTTCCATCACAGGGGGTAGGTTAGATCAAGCTGCTGGATGTTTCCATCAACCAGCTGAGGCACATGCACCAGCTCCACTCTGCTACCCTGCCTAGGGGGCAGGGAGGGATGAAAAAGCAGTGTTAGGTGGCTTAAGGACAGTGACATTCTCAGCTGCTGCAGGTGTCGACTTTTTATTGTTGTCTGTCCACAGCTCAGGCTTACTCAAGTGATTTGGCTCAAAACGGTGCTGCTAAACTAACATGAAGAAGAAAATCAGGTTTAAATTAAGAGGGAACCATCTTGTCTCTCTAAGATCTTAACTTAAGTGCTAAAAGCTATAATATTTTTTTTTTCTCTCAGTCCTTCTTGCTTTCATGAGAAAATCCGTGTAAGGGTATTTTGGAAATAGGCCAAGTGTTTTCTTCTCTGCTATGGCAAATACGTAAATTTAAAATGTGACTCAACTCGTACTTGAGTCCATGTCTGAAGAAGGGTTTATGCATGTGAAAATTGGAAAAAAAAAAAAAAAAAAAATTAAAAAAAAATCTGGCAAGGTTCTCCTCACAAGGAGGTGGGAAGTAATAAATTCCTTCATAGCTTATATGATATATTGTGCTGTCCAAGTTGATTATGAAGCAGAACTGTGATAGTATTGCCTGGAACTTTTATTTTTTTTCCAGCTTTTTCAACTGCCATAACTACGTGAATGCTGCGAGGGAGACTTACGTATTCTGTATTAGCTAATACACTTATTTTATATAATAATACTTCTGTGTGTATCCAGTACTGATAGTGCAGTAGATTTCCTGAAATTTCAAACAAATTTATTAGCCCTTTTGTTTTTTCCCTCTTATTGGCAATCTGAGTTTGGTATGTACTAACCAAAGAGAAATGTACTTTTGAAAGGGAGAGTGATGCATCCTTATCAGGAGCAGGAAATACAACATGATACCTGTCTAAGGAGCAGGACGTAATGTTGATGAAATTGCCAACATAGAAAATGTTGTTATATTCGTAGTTTTTGTAGTGTGGGAGTATTGCTGGCATATTTCCTGGTAGGAAAGAAAATTCAGAGGAGGAAGCATTCCCTAGAACTCAGAGAAAAGAGATATGCAGCAAATAGCTAGAATTTGAAATATGCAAAGCATTTTTTCAGTGTAAAATCTTAAGATCACCCAAATGTCTCTTTTTTTGGGGGGTCTGTACTGTTTGCAAATACATGTTTACATGTAGAATGTCTCCACTTAAAAAAATATCATTATTGCTGTTTTTTTTTCTTTCTTTTTTTTTTTTTTTTTTTTTTTTTTTTTAACTGTAGGTATGAGAAGGTGCCAGTAATTCTGGTTGGTAATAAAGTGGACCTGGAAAGTGAGAGAGAAGTATCATCGAGTGAAGGCAGAGCCTTAGCTGAGGAATGGGGCTGCCCCTTCATGGAGACCTCTGCTAAAAGTAAAACAATGGTGGATGAGCTCTTTGCAGAAATTGTTAGACAAATGAACTATGCAGCACAGCCAGACAAAGATGATCCGTGCTGTTCTGCATGTAATATACAATAGCATTAAAAATGACCTAATCTGGACTTTTATTTGCAGAAATTTTGTAAGGTGGTAAAACTGTCTACTTCACTTCCTGGTTTGTGGGTCACTTGAAATACATCTGTCGTGAAGTAGCAACGTGAACTCAGAGCTGAGCATTGAAAGTCAATCACTGACTCTGAATATAATTGGGTTAAATGACCACATCTCACCCGTTTTTCCCTTTGAGCACCTGCCATGGTATGGCATAGCCAGCTGATCTACAGGGTCGTTCCAGTCGAGCCGACGTGTGTGGAGATGTCAGACCACAACAGCAGCAGCTATGTCTGAAGAAGCTGGAAAACTTTTGGAAATGGGAAACAAAAGCAGTGGAGAGAGTGTCTCTGAAGACCATTCACAATTAGCATAAGCATGACAGGGGAGCCAAGTCTTTCAGTGTCTAATTACCATGCTTCAGGATGTGCGCTATCACTTGTGGCCAAGTTTGTTGAGTCAAATGTGTTGATTTCACCAGAACTTCTGACAGTGTTAGAGGAAGAGGCTACCAGAGATCTATATTGTTTGGATTTTTTTCAAAATCGATGCTATCATTTCTACACTTTATTCCACATCTTGAAATAGAAAACTTTGCATCAGCGTGTGAAATGAGGGGTGAGATCTGAAAACAAATGACGGGTGAAGAAACAGTCTGGCATTGGAATGTTTTAAATTTTTCGTTTTGCTGCTCAAAAAATGGAGGATCGCTTCAGGTTTTGGTCTGCAAAAAGCCAAACAAACCCTCTGTTTACAAAGCAGGAAGCATCTTTATTTATCACTTTACTGAACCAGGAGGAAGCAACTGTGATGAAAAAAAATTGCTGAGCCTTACTAACAAGGAACACTTTAATAGATTAACTAGTACCATCTTGTAAGGAAAATTAAGCCATGTTGCATCCATATGTTCCCTTTTGCAGAAACCTCGTGGGACAGTATGAACATCCTGCATTTTTAAGTTTGTTAAAGATGACAGTTTTTCTTGCCTTTAAGGGCTACATTCTCTGGTGTGATCCCTAACTAACCTTTGAAAATCAAGTTTGCTATTTGATAGCTTTAATGTTGAAATCCTAAATTGAATAACCATGTAAAATCATTTGGTTCAGAGGTGAAATAGTTACAGTTGTAATTCCTTAGGTGAGTGTGGAAATGGCTCTTTAATTGCCTGACACACTATTCAAAGGTTGCCCCAATTACTGGAGTGTTAAATGGTGGGAGCAAATATTTTATTTTGAAAGGATGCTTGAGCTCTGACTTGCTAGTTTCATAGCAGTGAAGTATTTATCATTTGCATGACTAATGGCACAGAAATACCTATTCCAAAGTCTTACAATCAAAGTATAGAAGAGTTTTCAATCACAATGTTTAGACTTTAAATGCTGGAGAGATTGTTGTGAGCTGGAGCTTTTATAGGTAAAATTTGCCATAAAGATACAGAGTCACCGAGCCTGTGGTCTAAATAACACCATGCGTTTATTAGTTTTTCAATCTTGTGCAGTAACAGTGTAGTTCCTTGTGTTTAAATGAGTGAAAAGGGGGGTGCTGGGGTGTGTGTGTGTGTGTGTGCGTCGAGTGTGTATGTGCGTGTGTACGTGGCCCTTAGAAATGCTGTAATTGGAGTTAGGTTAGAGAGTTTTGCCTCCATCTGCAGAACTTCCTAAAACGCTCTCATCTGCTACAAAGGAAACTTGAGTACAAAACACCTTGCAGATTTTCCTTCATAAACATCCATAACATTTTGAATGATAGTTCAGTGGATGCTAACTAAAGGAAATCATTTTAATGGAAGAGAACTGGCCATCTCTGCCCTTAATCCTTCAAGACCTTGCCACAGCCAGTGTATTGAGGGGCATTAGGTGTCACAAAACATTAAGCCTTACTAGAACATAAATGTAGCCCATTTATTTCCCACCTACCTTGCAGAGCTTTTGTTACTGTACTCTGTTCTCTTAGGGAGATAGGCACATTGTTTATTTCTGGCATCTGAATGCCTGCTTTGGGTGCTCTCAATCACCCTCCTAGAGGCACCTACCTCTTTCCATTGACTATATAGCAAACTTAGGCTTTTAACTTTGATCCTCTGAGTCACAAAACTTATATGCCTAAACTAGATGGTATGAATGTTCTCTTCCCACCCCGGCCACCCTGTGTGTCAGCCACCATGCTTAAGCAAGATGCAAGACGTTGAATTAATGGTATTTCAGTGTTTAAGATATCTACACTGGGAAATGGTTTGTTAAGCAGCGCAACCTATCTAAAACAGCTTGGCAGTGTGAGATCCACTGCATAAGTACTCCAAAAAAAAAAAAAAAAAAAAAAAAAAAATTACCAACACCAAATCCAAATTTGAAACTGAGTTGGGAGTGCATGTTATGCAGTGTTATTTACAGCAATGATAAAATTTTACCTCACAGATTGTTCATCAACCCAAAAAATGGCAGGAAGTGTACAATCTGAATAGCCTAACAGGAAGTTCGTAATGTAAAGCAGATGGTCTCAATACAGGAGAAATAATTCGCACATTAAAATTTTAACAGCAAATATTACAATATCTCCCAGTCTTGTTTCTTACTTACACTCTTACATTTTCAAAAACATAGGCTGTATGTAACCTACCACACAGAGTGGCGGGGGGGAGGAAGCATAAGTATTTCATTTTATAGTTCTGAGGAAGTAGTTATGCACTATTTGTATATCCACTAATGTGAAGATAGTGGAGCTTGAATCAATGACAGTTGCACTCAGCAGAGATTTTTTTCAAAATACAGGGGTAGCAGGAAGGGAGGTAAGCGAGCCACGCAGCAGCTGTGCGTGACCACCCTGCAGGAGCTGATGGTCTTGGGTCACTCTTTCATTTGTACCTTGACAGGAATACCAGTTCTAGTGTTTGAAACTTTCTTATAACATGCCTTAAAATATTATTATTTGTTCCAAAGACCCACTTTTCCTTTGGCTGTTCTTGTAGAGCTTTGTACTTTTCTACAAAGACAGCATTTCTCTCCAGTTTTTTGTTTGGTTTTTTTTTTAAAGTTGCAACTTTTATTCTTTTAAGCTATGATAGTGAGAGCAACTGTTTCCTCTTTCCCTTAAAAATGCACACAAAAACGAGTCAAGCAAACCAGAATCAAATCAAGACTATTAAACACAATTGCATTGTTTCTTTTTACAGTTTTGTTTGTTTTTCACCCCTGCCATGTCCATCCCCCTGCCTGCCCTTTCAGAGCATCAAGAAAGTTTTGGTGACATTTTCTATTCTGGTTCTCGCCTCTCCCTAACCCCAGTGCTACAGTTGCCATTACTTTTCTGTGGGAAAACTACTGGTATTTGCTTTCCTGTATAGAATGTTGCCTAAAGATGTCAGCCATTTGGTTGGGGGGTTTTGTGCATGTTTGTTTGTTTATTTTATTTTATTTTATTTTTTTACCAGTGAGCTGTCAAAGCACTGGTTAGGCTTTAATTGTGAAACTCCGCAACAAAAGCAAATGTTTGACAACTGCAGGAGGCTTTTATCTGCATTGTTGTGCATCTGTTAATTCTTGATCAGGGTTTGAAGTAAGACTGCAGTGGGTTCTGAAATCAGGCTTAATGCTGTTGATTTGGAGTTTCCCAGGGGTGAATTAATGTATTTCACAGGTAATTGTTGAGCTCTAATACAACTGGCAACTGGGGCAACAGTTTGTTTTGTAACAATGTCAGTTGTTTAAACCTTGATGTTTCGAATAAAACAAGAATTGTACATAGAACTCAATGCAAACTCAGCAGTTGTATTTGGAGTTAAATTATTTTAACAAATAAATTTATTTAATGAAACCTCCTGTGCATTTTCTGTATTGTCCCTTTTGATTTAGTCAAAAAGTTCATCCGAAGCTGACTAGGGCTACCCATGATTTTGAACAACACTGTCAGCTGTTTGCAGGTCAGGGAAGTATTTCTTGTCAAAATGGTCTTCTGATACATATTAAATAGCAAACAGTGAAAAGCAAATGTAACTTCCATTTCTATGGGTGGATGTGTGTTGTGATTTAAGGAACCGTAGCAAAGGATTCTTTTTGTTCATTACTTTTCTTAGAGGGGTATACATCAACACAAACCAGTATTACTTAGTATCTGATGAGATACAGCTCTTGCTATGGCAAGAGAATAATGCTTACAGTGAAATACAATAGTGAACTTGGTCAATGTATAATTAATATGCAGAACTATTACTTGCATTGAGGTTGCAAAGGGTTAAAAAAGGATTGTTTGTTAAATCAGCTGTTCAATTGATGAGTGTTTTCCAGGCTTTCTGCACTATACAAAAGGAGATAGTGTTAGAAAGAGCTTCAAATACAATTAGCCTTGCAGAGATTTATAAATGAACAGTGGAGCTAATGCTAACAGGATTATTCTAGCTAATTGGCACTGATCAGCAGTTACATTTTAGTCATGCCAGTATCACTAAAAATACGCTGTTTTCAGTAATGATGGGTTCTTGGTAGTCTCTTGTTTTCATGTCATTCATGCCATAAGGAACAAGAAGCCTGAAGCTGCCTTATTGTAAAAGCTCCTAATTCTATGGATAATAGAAGAGGTTGACACATACTGCTAATTTTATGTTTTCTATTTACCCATTCATTTGGTAAACCAGTTCCAGGGGAAACTTTTCTGATGGGTTCTTGTATAGTCCCTTTAATTTAGCAATATCCTTGTGTTTCCACCCAAAAGTGTACCTGTACAGGGACAACAGGATTTCATTGGGATGTTGTGAACAGTTAAAAAAAATGCCACTGAGAAACACATGCTCTTTTCAAATACTGAACAACTAGAACACTTTTAATATTGTACTGTTAAGAAATTGTTAAGAAATTACTGTTAAGAAATGCCTTCCCTGGTCACTTTTTTTGGTTTTGGTTTTGTTGGGTTCTTTTTTTTAGTTACTGCAGAGTTGACTCTCTGAGAAAGCTTTATAAAATGTCTTCATTGGAAGTAAATATCTTGTTAGCTGTCTTCTACAGGTATTGTTCTTAATGGAATACCACTATTTGGTCACATCTTCTGTTGCTTTACTAGGGAGTCACTGGAATACATCTTTTATGCTAAGTCACCTTCAGTAGCATTCTTTCCCTTGCCATTTACCTGCTGCCTTGTGCTTTCCTCTCCACTGAAATGTCAAGATTTTTTTGAGAGCAAGAAGAATTATTTGGAAATTGCTGACGACTTTTTACTGCTCTGTCTGGCTGACATGAATGTACTCCATAATGTCCTGGGCCAGGATAAAGGTATTTTGTGTCTTGTAATTTTGCTTTCAGCTATGTCTCTTCTAACTGGAGTGTTAAATCATGACATATATATTCATGTCCTCTTTTTGCAGGAACTAACTTGATCATTCTCTTTTAACAAACATAGATTCTCAGTTTCCACTGGCTCTGGATATACCTAGTGCTCCAGTCAGTCCTCTCATTATACATAATTCCTGTTTTGCCATAAAACCTGCAGAAAGACTCTTTCTGGTTTTCTGTGCTAATTTGCAGTCACTGATTTTGCAAACATTTAAGGCTGCAGATTTCTCATCTTTCTTCATAGGGAGGCCAGTTAATGTCCATGTGGATACATTAGGATTTTGAGTCTAGTTGTTACTTATTTGGGCTTTGGTTGTCTGCTGGTTAACACAATGTCTTTTTCTTACCTTCTTACATTGGAGGTGAAAACCTAACTGCATCCAGAGTTGTACCTGTGCAGGCCTTACTAGATTATGTGCCTATGACCCCAGTAGTGGCATCCTGTCCTCTATCAGTATGACCAAGGAGGTGACCTTTCCTCTGTACCTGGCTTTGGTGAGGCTGCCCTTTGAGTACTGCATGCAGTTTTGGGCACTGCAGTATGGGAAGGACATTGAGGTGCTGGAGAGGGTGCAGAGAAGGGCAAGCAAGCTGATTAGGGGTCTGGAGAACAGGACTGATGAGGAGAGGCTGAGGGAGCTGGAGCTGTTCAGCCTGGAGAAAAAGCTCAGGGGAGACCTTGCCTCTTTCTACAACTACCTGAGAAGAGGGAGGTGAGGTGGGTGTTGGCCTCTTCTTCCTAGTGACTAGTGATAGGACAAGAAGAAACAGGTTTGAGTTGTTCCAGGGGGAGGTTCAGATTGGATATTAGGAAAAAATTTCTTCACTGAAAGCGTGGTCAAGCATTGAAACAGGTTGCCCAGGGTGTTGGTGGCATTGCCATCCCTGGGAGCGTTAAAAAAAAATGGGTAGACATGGCATTTAGGGAGATGGTTTTGTGTTTACTGTGGTGCAGCGCTTAGAGTTGGACTTGATTATCTTGAAGGCCTTTTCCAACCTTTATTACTCTATTCCATTCTATTCTATTCTATACTATACTATACTATTTGATTCTATGCTATGCTATGCTATTCTAGGCTAGGCTATGTTATTCTAATTCTATTCTAATTCTATTCTACTCTGTTCCAAAACCACCTCAGCTTGGATGCAGGAGCTCATCTTGCTCTGTCTCTGAGACACAGAACAGAAGAGCCCACACTGATGCTCAGTGGTTTGCATTTACAGGCTGGGCTGCAAGTGGGCGGAAGGAAAACCACGTTGCTGTGAACCAGGCACTGTGTGATACTGGAATTTCTAACAGCAAATCTTCATCACTTTCTGCTGTAACTGTTTTTCTGTGTACTGTGAAGCACACACATTTTGGCTTGACTGGAATATGAAATAGTTTGGAGAGCACTGAGAATTTATTGCAGACTTTTCACACTGCAGTGACCACATATGTAGGGAACTGGCTAAGATGACTGCCTGCTCTTCTGCTTAGGAGTGTTTGCAAGGTCAGACACAGCCAAGCAGAGATCTCGCTGAAGAATGGGAAAGTGAGGTGGTTAACTGGCAGGAGGGGAATGAACCTAGGCAAAGAGTTGAAAATATAAAACAGAAAGATTGTTCAAGAAAAATATGAAGGTAGACAGAGTGTTAGGTTGGACAAGATAAATAAAGCATTTATCACAGACCAAGATGAAGAGCACTCCTACAAGAAAATGCTTAGTATCTAAAGTTAGCAGGTAAATCAGAGAACTGGATCTTAAGAGTAACCTTCTACAAGACATTTCTTTTGCTTGAAAGAAGTACAAAGCTTCTTGAGATGCTGAAGGGAAAGATTCTGAATGTTTGGATTTTTTTCTTCTTTTAGAGTCCTTGTACAGTTTAATAATATCATCTCCAAATATTTGGGACATGACACATTATCTTTCCAGTTGTACAACTGTTTAGAAAAATAAAGCATCCTTTCATCATGCAGCTGGAAATATACACTATATACACTATGCTCTTTTGCATATTACATAGTCTTTTTACTACTTACCCTCTGCTCTTGCTGGTGGAATAGATAATCGAGTTAATAAAGATTGGTTGGAGCTTTCCAATATGAGCCAAGGTGTTTCAGGGTTTCAGGTTTTTTATTGTTCTCCAAACCACTTAGTAGAGCTCCAGTTTTCTCACAGTGACCTATCTGTCCCAGATTTGTTGGTAGTCACTTGTTCTCTTTTTTTTTTTAATATTAAATACAATGGTTCTGCTGTTTCAAGGGATAAAGTAAAGGAAGATGCATCATTCTGCATATTTTAAATTCTTGAAAATGTTCTGTTAAGATTTAGCAGCTTTCTGGTGGGACCTGTTGGGAAGCTGCCCCAAGGAACTTCTGTCTCAGGGCATGGGTCTAAACTCTGCCAATTTGTACGCCTCTGAAAAACAGTGTATCCAGTATGAAGAGGGATACAAGTTGGAATCCAAATGCTTCAGCTGCCACTGGATATGCTTTTGGTCCTTCATAGTTAATGATAGTAATTGCTGGGTGTAAGGCACTGTCCTTGCACATATATATATGTAGATACACTCTGAGTAGGAGCTAAAAAACAGAGTGGGAAAGAGGGTTCATCAAGGAGGGTTTTAAAACATAGATCTTAGTGTACCTTGTTCAAGAAATAGAAATCAACTTTGCTGACAATGAAGTCCTCTAGGAGCAGATTGTGAGGCGGACTTCATGGACACCAGTGGTGGAGAACTGGTTTGAATGTATGAACATCATAACCTGCCTGATAGCACAGGAATGATAGAGTAACACAAGAAAAGCTTTCAAAAAATATTAGCATAATTTTACTTTGAAGTCTATTTAAGTAAGGC
Source organism: Phaethornis superciliosus (assembly GCA_023637945.1). Lineage (NCBI taxonomy): Eukaryota > Metazoa > Chordata > Aves > Apodiformes > Trochilidae > Phaethornis > Phaethornis superciliosus. The sequence goes on along the minus strand of JAJQWJ010000001.1, from coordinate 146,122,874 downwards.
AATGATGTTAACCTTTACAGTAATTGTGTGAGATTTTAATAACAGGAACACAAGTAATTGATCAATCCAAAGAAAATGGGATTTGACAAAGCAAAACAGATGACACAGAAGTAGACAGATAGATAGATAGATAGATAGATAGATAAGACTCTCAGTGCAGTATGAATTAACACTCAAATTCTCCATGAAGCCTCAAGATTTCTACCTGGTTCTGCTGTAACTGGGTAGGATTCTTTCCAGACCTGTGTATTTCTTTAAAAGCTTTCTTTAGCTAAAGTTGATATTTTCCCTATCTGGTTCTATAGTAAATTTCTTCTGGGAAAGGCAGCCCTTAAATTGAGTCTAATGCAGTGTTGGTTTCATATTTAGCTTCATGTTTTAAGATGGAGGAGGGTAACTAAAACTTCTGCTAGTTCTGCATATTTTTTTCAGGGAAAAGTATGGCTATGAAAATTCAAGGCTTTCCAGAAGTCTTCATAGAATTTGGCACCTCTTTATTAGGTGAACTCAAGCACCTTTCCTGATGAAGATGGTACCTGTGGTTATTTCTGGGAATTTGTTTATTCTCTCAGAGACCATCAAGCATAGGTGTGCCTTTACAGCATGTTGTCTGCTGGTTTCCCTTTTCAACAGGGGAATGCCAGGTGTGATATACATTATAGTTTACACACATAATCTTCCTAATCTCTGCATTTGAAGTGAAAGTTAACCTATCAGGTGGAATTTTTTAATCCAGGAAGACAACATCCACCTGGAGACAAGCTGTATGAGAAGGCATGGGAAGGGGGCTCTCATCTCTGCTTCAGATCTAAAGGAAAACTAATTTTCCTGGTCAGTTTTGATGGTTACAAGAAATCTGAAGAGTAGTAAACTTTGACTTTCTCCCCATCAGGAGAAAGCAGCCTCAATTTCAGAGCTCTTTGGTTTGTGCAGAAACATACATTTGTAAAGACTTCATGTTTGTCAGTGTGGAGGAAGGATAGCCACAGGGAAGATCTACTGCTCATCAAGGTAGACAGCACTTCACCTCTGAGAGGTCACCTCTGCTGTTGGGTGAGCATCCTGTTCCCATGTTCAACTTCTTTCTACATGGAAAACAACTTGTTTCACGTAAGACAAAAGAGATTCTTCTGTCTTTCTTCCTTCATATTTTTTTTTTAATCTGGTCTTGGCTTTGCACGTAGCAGCTACTCTGCATTCTTGAATCAATAGTTCATGGCAGAAGCTTCTTAACCCCTGCTCTCAGGAGACTGACTCAGAAATGTACAGAGTCTATAAATCTTGTCTGTAAGTGGCAGTTTTCCAAGAAATCACAAGGACCCCCATTTTTGAAAAGTTTTTAATGCTGCCTCCTCATTAAAATTTTTCCACTTGTCCTAGGTTTTGATGTGTTTGTCTGAAGATTAAAAAACAAATAAACAAACAACTCCAAGCAGGTTTCCTCATCTCATTAACTCAAATGAAAAATTCCAGCTACTCTTTCTTACCTTTAAGTGTACAGAAACCTACAAATGCAAATAAAGAGGAGGGAAAAGGAAAAATGTGGGGGGAGAAGAAAGGTTTCAACTGCTCACTGAGTTTGTATGGCAATCTCAAAATAATCTGTAAAGATCTCTGATCATATATTAAAAGAAGTGATGGAAGCAAGTGGTCACTCTGGGCTTGATGGCAGTAATTATAAAAAAGTTCAAGAAAAACTGAACTCACTGTTCTCTCCCCATACAAATCCCACTGTAAGGAAGTGCATGGATGAACAGTGTTTGCCACATCATACAAGCACTGGGTGACAGGCAGCACGCTCCAGCAATGGTGCTGTGAGCACTGAGAAAGCAGGATTAGCATTGCAGCAGCTGCTGGATTCACCTTCTTTAGCAAAGCTTCCCTGCAGACCGCAGCTGGGACTTAGTATATTTAGAAATGCACAGCTACCTTAACTGATCGTGTAATGGTTTTTAAACCTATGTCTTCCTTAAAAAAGAGCCTCTGGGTGCTGTTCATCACAGAGGAAAGATGGGGTGCCACCCTTCTCTTCAAGGTGCTGGTCAGGTTCTACACAACCAGAATAAGCTGCATTTTCACTGCCTCTAGGAGACACCACAGTGGATGCTTCTAGATAAGCTGGGCTAATCAGGCCACTGATTAGTCACTTCAGAGGTCACTTCTCTGCCACTTTGTGTGAGGGGTATGGCCCGTGCTAACTCCTGACTGGTTGTGTATCAGTGTGGTCCTAAAATATCTCTTTTACTGGATTTCTTCTGGATCAAAAGCTTTAACTGGTGATGTTTTCTGTCACATCGTTGAATACGCGCAGTAATTGAATGATCCAAAGATCACCTGGGAGCTCTTTTTGCTCTGTGTAAGAAATAATCTTTGAGATCAGCCCTCTTAGACTAATTAAGCAGAGATTGCCTCTAATCCTCTTAGAGCAGGCCTCCCATTGCCCTGGCTTTGTGTGGACAGCCTCCATAAAAGCTCTGACCGCTGCCTGATTGATGAAGCAACCACAGTACTGGCTGAGATAAACATGCTGCCAAAGGTGTACAGGCAGGGTAATCCAGCATCCATGCTTTCAGATTTATTAGGATGCTTGGATGCTTTAATTTTGCTGATTTGCACCAAGAAGAAAGTGGCTTGATGGCCCAGAGTGCAGTGTCCTGCTTGTGTTGGTTTCCAGCTCTGTGTGATGCCTGCAATGCTGCACTGCAGATGCATTTCCTTCTGGCTTTCCTCAGGATGTGCCTCTTGCTTTCCACCCTGACACCAGCCCTAACAAAACCCCTTGAGCTGCAAACCACACCAACATGCGGGTGGCTTGTGCCCTGGCAGTCATCCTACCTGCCTGGCATCCGAGCCTGGTGCTGCAGAGGGTATGTCACAGTCCTGGGGAAACCTCTCCAGGGAAGAGATGGCAAGCAACACGCAGAAATCAGTTCTCCACTCCAAGAGGTTCAGGTTGTGCAAAGGGGACTTGGCCACCTGCAAGTCACTGAAGGCACAGGAGATGATAGGACACCTTGTGTCAGGGGAGCACATAGGATGTTTTCCCTCTCTCTGAATGTCTCCCTGCCATCACATCTCAGGTTCTTCAAAGGACAGGGTATTTCTTACCTGCCCATCTGCCAAAACTGCTGCCACTGGCAAAACTCTCAGTGTTGGCTCTTCTAATACTGACCAAAGCAACTGACTGAAAGCATGGGATAGGAGTATTTCCTGTTGTTAATGGAAGACTCACTGTGCACTCCTACAGAAGAGCCAAATTAAACTATAGTGAAACTTGGAAAGGCTTCTTGTCTAGTGATTGCAGTACAACAGCATTTAAAATGTTCTGCCAGCACCAGGCAGATGCTGATGGTAAAAAGCAGACTTTAATAGACCTATCTTAAAGTCTGTAAAAAATAAAATACTCTGATAATATCTGTTGTGTGTTTCTAAAAGGTAACAGTTGATCCTCAGTTACAGTTAGTTTCCAGCTAAGACTGATTTTTTCGACTCCTTCCTTCTGTACAGCTACTGTTAAAAGACTTTGGAAAAGTTGAGCACTTGCTATTCCTTCATCTGAGTGTCTCAGAGCTGAGTTAAACCTGGGAGCTCAGGGGCAAGGGATCTCAAATGACTTCTGCTTCCCAGTTTTTTCCTCTTGCAGCAGAGAGACATATTTAAATCTAGGACTAAGAAATTCTCTCTACTGATACTTAACAGACCCTTTATTACTAATTCATCCAGACACACATATAACATTTACCGTCATCCTTCTGGTGTAAGGGTCTTAACAATCACTTGCAGTGAATTTTTTTTTAAGAAAACAATAATTTTAGCTTCTCTTAGTTGAGTTCATGGTCTAGATTTATGTTATGCTCTCAAACAATTATCTTTAAATTCTTGAACAAAATGAATACGTAGCATCCTCACTTCACACATATGGAAAGGCAGTCATGGAGACAGATATTCACCAGTTATTCAGTAACAATGAACAACCATAAAAAATCTGAAACTAGAGGAACTTGAAAAACTTTTGGTTTCAGAATCAATCTGTTTCTGAGTGTATCAACATATACAGAATGTAAGACAGTAGGAGAGGAAAGGTTTGTATGATATTTGTTTGTTGTAAAAACTCAGCTTCAATCTTTTTTCCTCCCGTCTGAAAAATCACAGTGAGGTAAGAAGGTGCTCTGTAGCCCTTTTACTTATAAAAAATAGTCTAAAAAATAACTCTACTCCAGTTATTTTAGTGCTGTACATGGTGAAAGAGACAAAAACCATCGCAAGCACTTGAATAGGGAGTCTCCTGATGCCACGGAAACAGGAGGCCAGGGATTAGTAAATTTGCTGGAATTATTTTATTTTTTATTGTTATAAACTGGGAAGGGTGTGTTTGTGTGCAGCAACACATATCTGATCACAAATGTAATTATCAGAGGGAAGTATAATACATTTTTTTAGGGAGGGGAGGTTTCAGGTTCTGGCTTGGTGGATGAGAAAGAAGAAAGCAAGGAGGGAACTCATCTCTTGAGCATGCCTTGGTTCTAGATGCTGAATGCTTTCCTAGTTCCTGAAGTGGTGGGGGACAAGGGAAAAATAGAGCAGTGTTTTATGAACCTCATCTTGGAGGTTACATATGTAAAAACAAGCTCGCCAGTCTGTTTGGTGGCATGGTGGTGAACAGCAAGCCCCTCCAGGGACCCTTCAGCCCCAGCCCAAGAGGGCAGAACTTCCTATAACCAAATATTTAAGCCCCAAGCATGGCGTGTTCCAACTGATGAGTCCACAGGATACACTGAACAGACACAGGAAAGAGCGATTCCACAGAGAGATTTCAGTTGTCATGAAAAAACCCAGGAGAAATGTGGAGGAAAAAAATTGTAATAATAGTAACTGCTTTTACTGGTTGAGAGATTAGCGGCTGGAGAGGGAGCATTAGGAAAATGGGTACAGGAGACAAGTCAGCGTGTGAACTTACCCCACAGAAACCACGTCAGTCCAACAAAATCCACCAAAAGAAATACCCCAAATGCTCTTTCTTGCCCAAAGAGAAAAGCAAGAGTGATACTTGAAATGCCTATTCTTACCATCAAAATTACCTGTGTCTGAGAGCTGCTCTGAAGGGCCCTTGCCAGGTGATGCAAGCAAGCAGTTTCCATGTGTCTGTAGGGAAATGTTTCCTTATAGCTACTGAGAACTATTTTTCAAAAACAAATACTGGCCGCAGAGCCGAGGCATCTCCTGAGGCCCCCAGCCACCTCTGCCATGGCACAGAGCCCTGGGGACATGGCTTCCTACCTGAGGCTGCCCCACACTGGGGCACAGACATGGAGGCCCCTTCTGTCTCCTGGTGGAACAAGATTGGTGCTCAGGCCTCTGCTCCTCCACCCACAGCAGCGCCGGGCCTGTCTCTAGGATGCACAATAATCGCAGAATCACTGAATCATCCGGGATGGAAAGGGCCTCTGAGATCATCATTTCCAACCCTTGATCCACTGCCACTCTGGTTACCAGACCATGGCACTGAGTGCCACATCCAGTCTCTTCTTAAAAACCTCCAGGGACATAGAATCCACCACCTCCCTGGGCAGCCCATTCCAATGTCTGATCACCCTCTCTGTAAAGAATTTCTTCCTAATATCTAACCTAAACCTTCCCTGACACAACTTGAGACCATGCCCTCTTGTCTTGCTGAAAGTTGCCTGGGAGAAGAGCCCAACCCCCCCCTGGCTCCAGCCTCCTTTCAGGGAGTTGTAGAGAGCGATGAGGTCTCCCCTGAGCCTCCTCTTCTCCAGGCTGAACACCCCCAGCTCCCTCAGCCTCTCCTCACAGGACTTGTGCTGGAGTCCCTTCACCAGCCTGGTTGCCCTCCTTTGGACCTGCTCCAGGACCTCAATCTCCTTCCTGAACTGAGGGGCCCAGAACTGGACACAGGACTCGAGCTGTGGCCTCACCAGGGCTGAGTACAGGGGCAGAATCACTTCCCTGGACCTGCTGGCCACACTGTTCCTGATCCAGGCCAGGATGCCATTGGCCTTCTTGGCCACCTGGGCACACTGCTGGCTCCTGTTCAGCTTCCTGTCAATCCAGACTCCCAGGTCCCTCTCTGCCTGGCTGCTCTCAGCCACTCTGTGCCCAGCCTGGAGCTCCCCATGGGGTTGTTGCGGCCAAAGTGCAGGACCCGGCACTTGGCTGTGTTGAACCTCATCCCGTTGGAATCAGCCCAACTCTCCAGTCTGCACTACCTCATGATGAAAGCCTCATCTGCCAAATAGAGTTTTGTTTGGAACTTGGAATCAAAGAAAGGTTTGGGTTGGAGGGGACCTTAAAGATGATCTAGTTCCAACTCCACTGCCATGCGTAGGGACCCCTTCCACTAGACCAGGTTTCTCAAAGCCCCATCCAACCTGGCCTTGAGCACTTTCAGGGAAGGAGCATCCACAACTTCTCTGGGCAACCTGTGCCAATGTCTTATCACCCTTACAGACAGGAATTTTCTCCTAAATATGTAATCTAAATCTACCCTCCTTCAAGTATGAAACTGCTCCCCCTCACCCTATCACTGCATGCCTTTGTAAAATGTTGTGGTCAGGGAAACTCTTGTACTTGCAGCCTGAACAGGTGAGTCAGTCACTGCAGAATGTGTTGGTATGTCCTCACTTGCTTCTTCTTTAGTGAAGAGAGCATTGCACTTCAGGTGACAGAGTGGTACAAGCTCCTCTGAGGCCACAGGCCAAACCTGTGCTCACCCTCTATCACACAGGCAGTAATTATTAGAAACCACAATAAGTAAGGCAAGGCTTCTGCACTTGACTTTCCTTCAAACAAGAATCATCAGAAACACCCCTAAGTGTGTGACAAGAGCTGGGCTTTGCATTTCATTGTGATCTTTTACTCCTCATATTTTCAAGCAAAAAGCAGCTTGCACAAAAGCCCTCACAGACTCAGTCACACTCTCCTGTTTAGACAGGCGATAAGTTTTAGTGACAATGTGCTCTCTCCTTCCTCCACCCAATGAATGGCTTTTCCAGCCCAGGAGATGCTTGTTTAATGTTTGCTGTGAGCATTGCTGGTGCTAATTGAGATTCACAGCACCAAGGCAGTGTTGATGGGATGCAAGGTCACAGAGTGTATCTATTCCCTGATTGAGCACAGCTTTTAGAAGCAACTTCCTTCTCCCAGCATTTGACAGGAATTTGAAATCCTCTTCCAGTGCCTGCTCTGCAGACATTTGAAATCCTGTGTTTTGTGACCTCTCCTGCTGGTTATCTTCCTGGGTAGATGATCTTAGAAAGAATTTCTTTACGGAGAGGGTGATCAGACATTGGAATGGGCTGCCCAGGGAAGTAGTGGATTCTCCATCCCTGGAGATATTTAAAAAGAGACTGGATGTGGCACTCAGTGCCATGGTCTGGTAACCACAGCAGTAGTGGATCAAGGTTTGGACTTGATGATCTCTGAGGTCCCTTCCAACCCATCCAATTCTATGATTCTATGATCTTCTAGGCAGCAAATGTGCTGTACACATGTGCAGGGTTCCCTCCTCTCCGCAAGCCTCCTCCAGGGCTGCAGAAAGTGATCGTTCCCCTGTACTCAGCACTGGTGAGGCCACATCTTGAATACTGTGTTCAGTTTCAGGCCCCTCACTACAAGAAGGACATTGAGGTCTCTAAAGAAGGGGATCGAAGCTGGTCTAGAGCTCAAGTGTTATGGGGAGCATCTGAAGGAACGGGGGTTGTTTCGCCTGCAGAAAAGGATGCTGAGGGAAGATCTTACTGCTCTCTACCACTGTGTGAAAGGAGGTTGTAGTGAGGTGGGTGTTGGCCTCTTTTCCCAACTAACAAATGATAGAATAAGAGGAAATGGCCTCAAGTTGTGCCATGGGAGGTTTAGGTTTGGTACTAGAAAAAATTTCTTTACTGAAAGGGTTGTCAGGAACTGGAACAGGCTGCCCAAGGAAGTGGTGGAGTCCCCACCCCTGGGGGTATTTAAAAGACTTCTAGTACTTAGGGACATGGTTTAGCGGTGGATTTGATGAGGCTGCGTTAACAGTTCAACTTGATGGTCTTAAAGGTCTTTTCCAACTAAAACAATTCTATGATTCTATGAAGTATTGAGCATCTCCCAGCCGGAGCTACCCTGGACATTCACAAACACAGATCAAGTGATCATCAAGTTTTGAAACCTGGCATTAGGACTGTTTGCCCAGCTGTGCTATTGAGGATACATTCAAGTGCTTCAATGGAATGTTATCCTACTTACGCTTCATAAACCTTTTAAGGAGTTTAGCTCCCCTACTGCTTAGTCACACTGCTCCCCTACTTTGCTCAGAGCTGGGTACCCTGCCCAGACAGGGCTCTCTTCAGCACTAACAACTCTGAGACTTGGTCATCAAAAAACACCTGACAGAAATGCTCTCTGGCACTGTCAAACCTGTTGCTCCCCACTCGCTTTGTTAAGGTACTCAAGGCAGCAAAATGGCAAAAGCAGGCAAAAGATGTTTCTGATTATCAAATGAAACAGGCAGGAGACAAAGGAGGAGGGGAAAATGATTAATTTTTATTCAGTGACTGGTTAAGTATCAGGTATGCTTTCCTTCCAAGCTGGCAACAATGATTAATGACCTGGAACAGCAGAGTGGGAGCAGAACTGGCTGGTAGCAAAATACAATACTAGCTTCATAAATACCAGGGAAGACTGGAGGGCTCTGGTGCTAACTAGGAAAACTAGATACACAGCACAACAGTGGGTAGAAATTCTTTTCAAGTTGCATGTGGAAAAGGGATGATTTGAAAATTTGGATCATGTACAGACTGCATGTCCTAGACTAATTCAAGTCACTTTGACCTGGGCATCACTGCATTTTATTTTGTCCAGTAACCTGGCCTCAAAAAAAGACAGCAAATCTGAAAACTGCCAAACTATTAACAAATCTTTGTAAATTTATTGTACCCACAACTGAAATATTGTAGACCCTGAATAACATGCCATTTCACTGCATACATCAGAAGGAGTAAATGGAGCCAGAAACAAGAAGGAGAAGGATTAGCGATACACAAAACTTCTGTAGTCAGTAGTGAAAAAAGGAGAATTGTTTGTGTTGGATATGAGGCATACAATGAGACAAAGAGGTGAAGATGTGACAGTCAGTGAGTTGTACAGCAAATATGGATACAGCAGAGTCCATACATCTTCTCATAGCAACACCAAAGGGAAAAGATCTGGAGACAGCATAAATACAAAGCAAGTGCAACTATTTACAAGAGACCTATCTGAAAGCAAAAGTACAAACAAGAAAATCACCTTTATCCTGGCCCAAACCAGGACAAGTGGATTTTGTTGCATGTGACAACCACAGTCAAGCTATTGAAGCCTCTAAAATGTGTATACCACACTTGGGATAATGATAGGGAGGAATAAAAAGCACAGCAACACCCATAAAACTCCAGATCTGTCCAAAACAATGTCTTGACATTTCAGTAGCCACTGTTGGAAAAAGAGCAGAAGACAAAGTGTGTCAAGTGCACAGCCTCAGGTGGGATGGGCCAGTGGAGTCAGCCACGTGTACTTTATATGCTGATGCCAGGAATAGCACCTGACCAGTCCTGGTGACTTCTTCACCCAGTGTCAGTGACAGCACAGGTATGGTCCAAACATGATGAACAGAAGCTGAAGGAGATCTGAAGTTCTTCCAGGAGCATTAAACATGCTGAATCTGGATCCTTTAAAGAAAACTAACTTGTTTCCAGAGGCAGTAAGGCCCTAGCTCATTCTGGAAACACAGTTTCTGCTTTGCCTTTAATCCTGCTATTATTAATGACTGAAATGCTCTGCCAGCTGGTGGGTATCTGGCAATGTGCATGCCTGAGTCAGATCTCCACGCAGCACCCGCTCTGAGCTGGCTCCAGAGCCAAAACCATCTCTGTGTTGGAAACCTCCCCAAAGGAGCCAGCCAGAGGACAGGCTGCAGATCCCCTGACTAAAAGGGAAGTTTCTTGTGAGCAGGCTGGTGCAGTGCTGGCTGTGTGCACCATGCCTGTCCTCACACAGCCCTTTCAGATGGGCACTGCTGTTGGTGATGCTTGGGTGGGGGCCCAGCACTGGCAGCATCTGAGCCAGGAGGCAGAGGTTTCCCAGGCACCTCTGACACAAATGCCCCACCACTGTGGAGGTCTTGCATATCAGTGCATTGGATATGGCCTGAGATGCTTGTGTCCTGGCAGCTGTGTTGCTGTCTTAGTGTCATAGAATGGAATCACAGAATCATAGAATAGTTTGGGTTGGAAGGGCCCACTACACCAGGTTGCTCCAAGCGCCATCCAACCTGGCCTTGAACATTTTCACCAAGGGAGCAGCCACAACTTCCTTGGGCAGCCTGTTTCATCGTCTCACCACCTCACACTAAAGAATTTCTTCCTAATGTCTTACCTAAATCTACCCTCTTCCAGTTAGAAACCATTGCCCCTTGTCCTGTCACTCCATGCCCTTAGGAAAAGTCCCTCCCCAGATTTCCTGTAGGTCCCTTCAGGTACTGGAAGGCCACTCCAATCTCCCTGGAGCCTTCTCTTCTTCAGGCTGAAAAAACCCAACTCTCTCAGACTGTCTTCATAAGACAGGTGACCCATCCCTCTGATGATATTCACAGCCCTCCTCTGGGCTTACTCCAGAAGCTCCACATCCTTCTTGTGTTGGGGGCTCCAGAATTGGACACAGGACGCCAGGTGGGATCTCACAAGAGCAGAGTAGAGGGGGAGAATCCCCTTTCCTCAGCCTGCTTGCCACACTTCTTTTGATGCAGCCCAGGACACAGTTGGATTTCAGGGCTGTGAGCATACATTGCTGGTTCATATTGAGCTCACCAACCAACATGCCCAGGAGCTTTTCCTCAAGGGTGCTCTCAGTCCACTCAACACCCATCCTGTATTTGTGCTCGGGATTGCCCTAACCTTGTCCTTCCTGCAGCACCTCCCTCCTGCTGCCACATTTCCCTGGTAATCAGAGTCTGAGGAGCATGGGCTGCAAAGCACCCACAAGTGCAAAGAAAGGCACAGAAAACCAATGGCAAACCCTTAAATTAGAGATGTGCAAAGTCCATGGGTCTAGCTTGCTAAAAAAAGGCTTATTTTTCACTGTAAGATTTTTCAGCTGCATAAGAGGGGAGAGGGGATGGGACATACAGCATCATGAACACCTGATAGGTTTTTCTGGGATGCACATATCTCATCTTCTGTGATTAAAGCTGATGGGAAACTGATGACCATCTCCTGTGTGTAGCAACAAGTCCTGGGGCAAGAAAAAGTAAAACAAGGTAGACTTAAAGCTCATCTAAAAATACTCAACTATTTGCACACATGAAACCAGAAAGCTCATTGCCAGCCCAGTCTGCAGGCTGATCTCTGACAAGAGCAGCAAAATGCATCTGAGTTTCAAACGCATTTTTTTTGTAAAGAGACACTGGGACTGGCTGTGACTTATACTAATGTATGCCATATGCAAAAGGCAACACTGACCTTGTGTGCCAAAAAAAAAAGAGGCTCATTGGAGCCTCACATTACGATGCTGTGCTTACAGGCAAATAAAGATAATTTCTCTGAATTGTTACTATTTGCTTTGCCAGCTGTCCCTCAAAGCGCTGGAGCGGATAATCTGAATGGCCTGGTAGCAGTTCTGTTGCAAAATCATTGTTATCCAGTTGTCAATTAACTGGCAACACTGCAAACATCAGCCTTGCTAGATGGGGGTGAGCTGACCATCATGTGAGAAGTCCCCCCAGGCAGCTGACATGGCTGTGCAAGGGAGAAGAGCTTTATGGTGGGAGTGGGAAGCGGTGGAAGGAGCACGTGTCTTCATGGGGAAGGGCAGGCACCTGGCCTGCTCCCAGTGGTCCCACTGCCATCAAAAGGCAGGAAAATACAAGCAGGCACACCCCTCTTTGAAGGATGGGGAGCTTTGCAGTGAATTTCTCATGCCAGCAATTTAAGCACCACAATCCTAACTTATAAAAGGGACTGGCCTGTTAGAGAGTGGTGTAGAGGAAAGGGACCCGGGGCTTCTAGTGTACAGAAGGATGACCATGAGCCAGCAATGTGCCCTTGTGGCCAAGGAGGCCAATGGCAGCCTGGAGTGCTTTAGAAAGGGTGTGGTTAGTAGGTCAAGAGAGGTTCTCCTCCCCCTCTTCTTGACCCTGGTGAGGCTAGATCTGGAATATTGCATCCAGTTCTGGGCCCCTCAGTTCCAGAAGGACAGGGAACTGCTTGAGAGAGCCCAGCACAGAGCCCCAAGGATGCTGAAGGGAGTGGAACATCTCCCTGATGAGGAAAGGCTGAGGGAGCTGGGGCTCTTCAGCCTGGAGGAGACTGAGGGGTGACCTCATTAATGTTTGTAAATATGTAAAGGGTGAGTGTCAGGAGGATGGAGCCAGGCTCTTCTCAGTTATGTTCAGTGATAGGACAAGGGACAACAGGTACAAGCTTGAGCATAGGAAGTTCCGTGTAAACATCAGAAAAAGGTTTTCCACTGAGAGGGTGACAGAGCACTGGCACAGGCTGCCCAGTGAGCTGTGGAGTCTCTTTCTCTGGAGACATTCAAACCCCATCTGGACACATTCCTGTGTGACCTACACTCAGTGATCCTGCTCTGGCAGGGGGGGTTGGACTCCATCCCGCTGGGTCCCTTCCGACTCCTAACATTCTGTGATCCTGTGATGCTGCAGGAGGACACTGGCTAGGATGGCAGCTGACACTGACTGGCTGCTCTGGGCAAAAACACTCCAGAGAAGTACTTTAGCCTACACGGTAAATCAGAGGTTATGCTGCCTCAGTTTTGCCGCTACAAGGTTGTGTGGGTCCTTCAGTGTTCTTTTGCTAGCAGAGGATGAGCAGACAGTCAAGGAGGGCACCCTGGCCCACTTCAGCAAGTTACCAAAATAACCTGTGAATTTACCACCCCTGAGCTGCTCTTCCCCTTGCAGCATACGGTGGCATTTACCATGGTGCAGGGAGAGGGCTGGCGGTACCCAGCATGGTACAGCCTCATTCCAGCCAGAATTAAGAGGAGGCGGCGTGGCAATGCCATCACGAAGCAGCAGCAGCTTTGCTGATTGCATTTTTTTTTTTTTTTAACTCGTGTTCCTGCCACGTTCCACTCAATGCTGAACGAGATGATGCATTAAAAATAGCACTGTGTACAGAAGCAGGTGAAATAGCAGGGTTAGCCTCACACGTTGCTTCTGCTCCTGTGAGGACAGGATTGTCGTATTCAATGTACTGGTAAAGAAGCTGGGTTTTGCTCAAACACCCTGACCTCCTCCCTTTGGACCCATTCTGTCTCCTTCCATTCCCATCCCCAAAATACTTTAAAAAGACGCGTAAGAAGTTATTTTTCAAGTAGAGGAAATTAATTCTGAATGAAATGAAAAAAATTTAAAAAGCACACCATCACTTCTGCTATTCAAGCACAACAGGGTGGCTTAACTACTGTTCCAGAAACTTATGTAGTTAAAGCAAAACCTAATTATTTTCCTCTACCTCTAACTTCATGTCTTAGAATTAAAATAGGCAAAATGAGCCACTTTTCAGGAGAGAACTTTATACAACTGGAAAAATGTGCCTGGCAGCCTCACCAAAACCCTCATCATTTTTATTACAACATTCATGTTTGTTTTCACTCTCCCTTTTGTTAAATGTTTTAGGCAACTTAAATGAAGCCCTCCCCATCAAACCAGCCCTTTAGCAGTAATGACATAAATGACATTGTTCTTCTGGGCTCACAGCACCCAGCTATTAAATCTAACCATGGGAGCCTGGCAAATCTTTTTATACATGAGGCAGCTGTTTCCTTTCTCCCCTGCCTCCACCTCCTTTTTTTGCCTTGCATGAGCACAGAGTGTGCTCTGAGGGACTTATGGCACTCAAACCCCTTTGCTTATGGCACTCTGCATGAAGCCAAGGCTCTTCCTGAAATATTCAATGCCCATGTGAGGCATAGACTTGGTTCTTGGTCCCAGCCCACCACACATCTCCAGGAACACAAGCTGAGGCACACGGACTGGTTTGATGGTTCATAGCTGACTGAAGCACCATGAGCATTTTGTTTCCTCCAAGATCTACTGAAAGCATTTTGACTCCTATTTTTTAGGTGTAGTTATCTGCCCAAGTCAGGCTACCATCAGCTTGCAGAAGACGTAGCTGTGCATATCCTGCATCAAAGGGCACCTGTTTTCAACTTTAAATTGCCCCACCATCAATGGCAATTTTCATGCTGTGCATAGTTATTCAATGACAGTACCCTAATGCAGGCTAAAAGATTGTTAATTTGCAATCAGCACTGTTTAACATACACATGAAAATGGTAATGCTCCAGTCACGTACTTCCCCTCAGGATGGATGTCTCCCATGGGGACACATGGCACATGGCCCTGGCCAACACCCAGTGAGCTGGCCTGTGCACATCCTGGCTATCCTTGGCCCCATGTGGCCTCAGGACAACCTGCCAGATGGATAAGAGTGCCTGGAGACACCGACCTGCTCCCCACTGTCATTTGTCCCCACTGCCAGGTGGTCGGGAAATGGATGGTATGCACCCATCATGGGAAGCTCTGTGCTCCCAGACAGCATCACTTGAAGGAAATTAGGAGTTCTGTGGCTGGTTTGGACCTCTTTGCAATATAAAAATGAAACTCAAACCCCAGGCCTATTAAGTCTATTAAGCTCTGGCAAAAGCAGAGTCTTCTCTCTTGGTGAACTTTTTTTTTCCCTCCACAACAGTAATTGCAATAAAAAGAACAGCACTTAAATGGGATTTGCTAGTAGACAAACAAGGTTAAACAGGTTTAAGACGTGGAAATAAAAGCTTCTGTGTTCATATCTCCAAGCAGATAGATGCATGAATGTCCACATCAGGGATAAATGTTCCTCTGAGACCTATTTGCTGGAGCTGCAGTGCAGAAAGACAGGCACTGCAGCCCTTTGCCTCCACAAGCAAAACCTACCTGTGCTCAGAAGACAGGAAAATGTTTTACCTCCTGAGTTTCAGAAATCTCTTTTTTTTGAAACAGAGATTGGAGGTGGCAGTGGTGGCAAGGAAAATGAATCTGCCTTGTGGCTTAGCTGGGCAAAAAGAGAAGCAGCACTGAGACATTTTGTTCTGGCTAACAGAAAGAGGGACAGGACCCCACATTTACACAGATGCCACCCCAACCCAACACATGCTTCCTCCTCAGATACTGAACAGAATGAGTAATAGAAAGGAAATAGTGAGTATTTCCCAGCTGCTGCACTTGCTGCCCAAGCGTTGTGTTGACCTGACCCAGCTATGGCACAACACGGGGGGCATAAGAAAAGCTCTCGCCCATCTCCCTCCAGCTCTAGCACAAGAGGCATAGGGTGGGGACTGAGGACAAGCAGCAGTAGATCCTTCAGACTGAAGAAGGATGGAGAAAGAACGTGTAATTGTTCTTACAGAAAAGGCTTCACCTGCTTACACAGTGCTTGGGTTTATGAGTGAAGTCATTTAGAAAACCTTTGGAGATGATGAAGGTTTTATCAGTCATCAAAGTTGGGATTCAGCTCCAGTTGGTGGACTTTTAAATTTATTCCCCTTACCTGCTAGTGGACACCTGCATCTGGTCATCTGAATCATTCTTCAGACTCTATTAACCCCAGTGGAGTGTGGATATCTCATTTCCCTTTAGTCACCTATATTTACATATTTAGGTGGCCAACTGTTGAAGGAGAACCCCACCCTGGATGGTCACTATTGCCCTTTGCCTCATAAAGGATTGTGTGAGCACATCCACTCCTTTCCATTGCCATGTCCTCAGGTATTTTAGCATAATGAAGGGATTCCACAGTGACATGACAAGTCACAGACATTGTGATGGGTTTCTGCTGCCACGGTGACAATCCCAGCAAGTGGGGGGAACAGTCTGCTACCAGGGCTGTGGCTACTCAAACATCTCAATCTATGTCTGCAAAAGCCTTTTGGCCTGAAGGCTTCTTTTCACATCATCTCACCAATTGGGTTTGCTCCTATTCTCTTTGGATAATTTCTTTCCTGCCAGGATTATTTCTGGCCAACCATAGAGGTGCAGTTTTCCATGTGATCCCAGCAAGAGCCAGAGGCACTGCTGTCTCAATGATTCCAAACACAGCCAGGGGCCAGGGCAGATGAGTGAAGGTGTCCTGTACATCTAGACTTGCCTCAATAGCCTTAAAAATCAGAAAAGTCATGGGTACCTACAGCATTGGATAACACACAATAATTTGCTCACAGGATGAAGTAAGCAATTTTCTACTTCATCAACTGACTGCTGAACAAGTAAACTCCAATAAAGGTAAATGAAAGTGAATTAATGCAGTTAATCTACTTTTCTGCTTGATTAGCTCATACCAAATAATCAACAAATTCTTATAAATTATTGATAATAACATTGAAAAGGAATAGCTGCACTTCCTCAGGGATCCAGGACAAGGAAAACTCATGTGTCATCCCTCATAGCAGCAGGGCATGAACTGAACATCACATTCTTGCTCCAATAACAGACATTTCCAGGAACATGACTCCTCTTGGCAAAAGGGCTCCACCTGCTTGCCTAAGGTACCAGTCTGGTGGGATAAATGCTGTCAAGCCTAGAAACTGGGGAGTTTTCAAAAAAAAAAAAACCTAACAGAGGAGGATGTTATATGAAGGAGGAGGTTATATGAATGGCTTAGGGAAGCCACTGGTTTTACTAGAGAGACAAGGAAAAATAATTTAGAAACAGAGATATCAGTGGGCAAAGGAATGAGAAAATGAAGAACAGAGGGAAAATCCTACTGTTGAGATAGCCAAAAGTGTGCAGGGGGAAGGACTGGGCCTGCTGGAGATAAGAAGTTGTGGTGGTTTGAGCCTTGCTGCTAACAAAGGACTACAGAGATGCTCACTCTCCCTCCCCCATTTCAGAATGGTGAGGAGGGAACCCACCTAGAACCTTGTGGGTCAATATAAAGATTACGAGGGACTCACCTCACCAATTATGGTCGGGGCAAACCAGACTCAACTTGGGGAAAAAATCAATTTAATTTATCATTAATTGAATCAAAACAGGGCAAAGAAAAAACAAAACCCAAGGCTTAAATACTTTCACCTCTCCCTTCTTCCTGAGCCCAAATTACTTTGGTCTCAACATCTCTATCTCTACCTCCTCTCCTCCAGTGGCACAGGGGGACAGGGTGTGAGGTTTATAGTCTGGATGTCACAGGATGTTTTCTGCAACTCCTTCCTCTTCAGGGAGACGGATTCCTCACAGAATTCCCCTACTCCCATGTGGGGTCCTTCCTACAGGAGAAAGTCTTTCATCAACCCCTCCAATGTGAGTCCCTCCCACCAGGCACAATCCCTCAGGATCAAATCGCTCCAGCAAGGGCAGCCCACAGAGCCACGGACTGCTTTGGGAACAGTCCCCTCCATGGCTGCAGGTCCACAACATCTGCTCCATGATCTTCCACAGGCTGCAGTTCCACTCCCATGGGATCCTTCACAGACAGCAGGCCCACAACATCTAGTCTGGTCTTCTGTGCTCCTTCAGGTTCTGCTCCACCATGGGTTGCAAGGCTGCTGTCTCAGAACAGGATGCAGGGAAAAATCTTTCTCAGGGCAATCTTCTCCCTCTCCTTCCTCACTGACCTTGGCCTCTCCACTCCAGGATTGCTCTACTTCGGTGTTGCACTCTCTTTCCTGGTATTTGTGTCTCTTCTCTGCCCCCTCTGCTCTGCCCTGTTCTTAATCACAGGGTGTTTCCCCTTCTTGATTATGTTAATGGTAGAGGCACACATCTTCTGTGTCCCTGGTGGCCTGAGTAGCAGAGAAGGAGCCCTGCTACCAAAACCAGCATCGCATCAACCCAGAACATGGGTGGACAAGATTGGAAGACACAACCACAGTGCTCAGACACTCATTAGGGTGCTGTTGAGTGAGTGAACAGAATGAAGAACTTGTGGTGATTGCACAGACAATGGTGAAGCAAGAGCAATGACCACATTAGGTAGACAGAAGGTAGCAGATGGATAGAGAGTTAGATACATAGACAAACAGATGGACAGAAAGAACAAGTGACCAATCTGGGAGCTGTTAAGGACACACGGAAACCAAAGTGAAAAGAGGAGTGTGGTATTTTCTGCTATTTTTGCAAGAGATGACTAAGGAACCAGGGATTGTGAAAGGGGCACAGGGAGCTCGGCAACGCACTCCTACTACCAGAGTTAGAAGTGGGAGAAAGCTTTGCAGTTTCATCAGAAGTACTCTTGGGAATCACATCACTGCAAAGACATTGCAAAGTTCATGGTTACTAACTGGAAAATAGTCCTCCTAGCAGCCAGCAGCCCCAGGTGTTCTTGAATGCAGCAGCTCACTTGCCATTGAGTCAATCAAGGGTGTTGTTGCCTCAACATATTTTGTCAGTCATACAGCCAGTTATAGAAAACTAATTGCAGAGGATGACTGTGAACAGATTGGTTTAAGTTAATGGAAAGATAACAAAAATGAACTATAACAGCATAATGTGAAAAGGGTGCTTTGACTTTCTGTTTTCATGGTTGTTGTATCCTGCCATGTTTCTTGCTCCTGTGATGTGCAACCTCTCCAATCATAACGATGTAGGTGTCTGGATGGTTGCATCATAGCCCTGGACCAAGGAAACAACATGGTGAAGAGAACTGATCAGCAGAAATGGAAAGGCTGTTGATGCTGGCTATATGGGTATAGAAAAATTCCGGGCTTAACAGGACACATCATAACTATCTCATAAATGTTCTTGTGAAGGGAGACCAAGAAAAAAAAAAAAAGAGAGGAGAAAGAATATAGGAAAGGTAAAAGAAAGAAAAGTTGCAGTTGAGATCAGTCTGTCTATGGCTTATGCAACAAATAACTCCTGTTGGGTCTGGTTAGTCCTTGCAAAGAAATGGAATAGCAGGGACCTCTGTAGCTGTTGCATCCTCATGTAGCTGTTGCATTCCACAGCCAGGATGACTAGTGGAAATGTTCAGAGAAATGGAAATTACCTTGCTAGAGATTGAAGCTAAACTCAGAGTTTAATATATTCCAGCTAGAAGGACTAGATAATCTCCATCCCCATTGCTAAGGGAACTGGCCCATGAAATTGCCAGTCTGATAATAAGGATTTCTGATCTATCAAATAAGAGACAGATACCATAACACAGGAATCCAACTATTGTGATAAAAAAGGAGGGAGGGAGTAATCCAAGCTGTTTACAGCCTCTCTACTCCAACTTCATTGGTTTACAACCCTGTAAAACAAAATTTGAATGAACGAGTAATTGAAGACATGGCAGAAAGGGAGGCTAAAATGTAGCACAGGACAAAGGTCAGACAGATGACAGTCTTACTGGCTCAGTGTCTGTAAACCTGTGGGATAACTACAGGTTACTTGTGGTAAATGTGGGAGCAAACTTGTTGCCTGTCCCTGGACAGCTAAGCCTTGGTGCTAAGGCAGGAGGGTGCTGGTGGCACACATCTTGCTCCAGGGAGGCATCCTGGCATTCCTGTGACTAGTGAGTGAGGGGGCACGAGAGAAGCCACTCTGACCACTTTTACTGTGGTCCAGGTACATCACCTTGTGCAAATGAGTAGCACACTTATTCAAGTAAATCAGGGCTTGGACAAAACAGCACCCGAAAAAAACAAAGCAATTTGGTGAAAAAGCCCATGGGTATTTTGTGTTAGTGGGTGAATGCAAAGGCACTAACATCAAACTTTGTAAAAACACCTGTCTCAACGTTAATATCTTTTTTTGAAGAACAAAGTTACTTGAAAACTGGACCTGCATCTGTGGCAAACAGGCAACTGTAGAGTCTCAAGCTCATGAAGGAAAAGCTGAGCCCTACCCTGTGGTCAGGGACCTTTATTTTTGGTGCTCAGTAACTCAAGATTGAACATCTTTGTTGATATACCCAGTCTTGGTATTCTCCAGCATGAAAAACCTACAGATTTTATATGCAAGCCTAGCATAAATTTTAGCAGCTCCTTCCTTCTTTCCACTGTAAAGAGAGATTTTTCTTTTTTAGAGGCCACTGGCAGACAACATTTAAGGAGACTTATTGTTTTAACATGGAAATTTTGCTTAACTTGGGTTTTGTAGCTTTATAAACATTTGCCCTGGTTGGTCTCCTGTGAGGCTGATGGTGCTGCAAGGCCACACAGACACCAGTGCAGGGAGGTGGCAGGCAGGAGTGACAGAGAGGAGAAATACTCTCAACCTTCCCTGTCCCTGTGAGTTATCCACTACCTGGATGACCCCCACCGCATCTTCCACACCCCACCAATGCTGCACAGCGTGCCAGAAGTCATTTCTGTTTGGTTTTTATCATTGCCCAAGATAACCTAAGTCTGAATAGAAGATTTTCCAGGCCTTATAACTTTTCAAGAGGAAGCCTTGGCTGAAAATGCTATTTACAGCCTGTTTTAGATGTACAGAGACTTATCGGTACATCACGGGGCTTCTGCAGGGATGGTCCTCCTGGACAGACTGTCCCACATGTCACTGCACCTAACTGCCAAAACACTTTGGCCCCAGTTCAACAAAGGGAAAACCAAAATGAACTATGAGATCTTCCACTGCTACACTAGGCAACTATTTCTCAGCTCCCTGGCTCCATCCTAACTCTGCCTTAGTTCCCCTATGGAGACCAGTATGGTATCCAACAGGTATTTAGAGATTTAAGGGTTTAGTCCTGCAGTAATTTAACAGATAAAGACAAGTTAGAGCAAGATCAAGGAAAAAAGAAGTAGAAAAAAACTCTAGAAAGTATTTCTGTGGCTGTTTCCCCAAGCCCCCTGTTTTCTGGACTAACCCATGATCTCAGAACACAAATAAAACCCACTCAGTGCACACATCTCCATCTCTGTCTCCACAAACACACACAATAGTTCCTCACATAGATCCGGGCAGCTGGAAGGAGGCTCTCAGAGGGATTTCTTTCCTGTATCCCCTCACTTCCTTTCTTTGCTCCAGACGCAGTGTTTGTCAGCCTCACTGCCCTCCTTTTTCAAGGCTTGTTTGCACTTTTGTTGGTTTAATTTAACAGCAGTGCCCCTGTTACACCAAAGCTCAAAGAGTTTGGGGCAGTGCACTTGACAGAACTACGTGCCAAAGCACCCTGGGGTGCTGCTGTGTTATAAGGATACTTCTCTTAGCTTTTGACCTGTAAAAACTGTCTCCCAGCTCCATGCCCTGGCCAGCCCCAGCATCCCAGAGAGCAGCAAGACCAGCATTTATTTCCCTTGCAGCTGCAACAGCAGCCATGGCTTGAGGTGGGACTTGGCTGAGAGGTCACTTCTTCCTCACAGATGCTTCCACGGCTGCCTCCTCTGCCTGGAGCTGCCATAGGGGTGGCTGTGGGGATCCCATGGGACCAAGCGCTAGGGAGGCCTCTAGGAAACAAAATCAAGTGAGGGTCAGTCCACTTCGGTACTTTCTGCCTGAAAGCACTTTGATGAATCCAGAATATCCTGTTAGAACATAATGATTTACTGTTTGGTTTTTTTAATTATTTCTTTTTTTAATGAGCAGATGCTCTAGTGGGTGATACAGGTATTGATACATATATTTTATTAGGGTAGGGATGTTAAGAGTTGGACGAGGTGGTCTTACAAGTCTTTTCCAACTGTGAGTAGTCTGTGACTCTGAAAAAAAATCCTAAACATTTTGAGCAGTTTGAGATGGTACCTCCTAACATTTTTTCTTTTAATATTGGGATACATAGGGAAACATCTCATATGTATTATGTAAATAAATTTTTCAAAATCTTCCACCAACGAAAAAGATACCAGCTCTAGATTAAAATTCATTTTTTTCTGACCCTGAAGAGATTAATTTTCTACTAGAAATGTGGTCTGAGAGGAAACTTCAAGCTCACTTCACTCTGGAATGAAAGCAATGTAAAAAATCTTGGAATCTGTCACAAGCTGGAAATTTGGACTCCCACCAGAAAAGTTCAGTTACTTCTGTCCCCTGTGATCAGGCTGGGTAAAGGAGGGCTGATCTTGTCCACAACAGATTCCTGCACCATATGACATGGAAAAGTTGAAAACCATCCCCCAGCACTGGTCTGGGGGAGTTGTGCCCACCACCGTCTCCTAATAATGGGACACAAGGGCATCATATTTCCTTTGGATAGGTAAGCATTAGGGAGTCACATCCAAGAGCCCTCCCTAACATGCCAGATGCTCTAGCTGGCATTTCCAAACTGACTGAGGTCTCCTGTCTTGCCTTCCCACCACACCAATGGCAATCACAACCCTGGGCTTTGCTGGAGAGGGCTGTCTTCTTTTCTTCTGCCACCTCTAGGGCACCAAGGGAAATAAACAGGTAGAGCTGGGGTCTCTCAGGAAATCCTCAGCCCTTCATATTCACAGGAATAACATTTTCCTGTGAAGAAGAGCGACTGTGGTGGAGGCAGATGCCCTGAGTACCAGCTCTTGTGTGCAAGGTCATTAGAGGATCCCCCATTATGTATTCTTTAGTGATGCTTTTCCACAGGGAAAACAGCAATTTTCTTAATTCAGCAGCTATGTGCCCACACAAAAGCATCCAACTGATAGCCAAACTATTCACAATACCAGCAGACAGCAACGTATACTTTTGCAGCTGAGTTATAATCCTTTTGACTGTGGTGCTATCAAATTCCAACTTCATGTACATTTGTTTTACATTCATATATATTTGTTTCATGTAAACACAGATTTGCAGACTTTCTATATATGTCTGTGTATATTTATATACTCAAACACAGATGAATATGCTTACTTATATTTACCTATAGATAGACAGAACACATGGTACTTGCAGTTTCAAGCACAGTCACATCCTTAGCAAGGGCTGTATCACGACTGGTCAGGGTGAGTCATAGGTTTTGAAGCACATGAATACACTTGTATTTTGGCTGACCTCAATAGATAACTATTGTGGATATGATTTTACAAAGGACCATGCTAAGCTAAAGAGAGCATCTCCCTTGCAGTGCTGAACTGCACTGCAGTTCAGGCCTTGGAATAAAAACAGAAGAAGAAGAACAGCACGAGCAACCAGATGAAACTCGGTGAGTTTTCCAGGCTCCTAGCAAATAGCCTGAAATTTGGTGTTTCACACTGGTGTGGTGTCTGCCCAGTAGCATCTGACTGTCCTGGGGGGAAGTCCAACTTCTCCAAACAGCATCCTCAGCACCCAATAAGCCCCACACCAAGCAAGGGAACAGAGTCATCCTGCAAATATGCAATCCTTATGGAAAAAAACTACAGAAAACCCTTGGCCTTTCCCTCCCTGGAAGATGTTTAATGTGCCCAGGAGCAAGCTGGGCCCTCAGTCTTGGCAGTGATGTCAAAACACTCACCTGTCATCTGGAAAGGTTTCCTCCCTTGCAAAGGAGGCAGGGGCAAGCACTGCCCATTCAAACAGGGACGTGGTCTTTGGGCATTTCTCTTCCACTCCTAGATGATGTCTGAGGAGGAGGAAAACAATTTAGTGATTAAGCGAGTGGTTCAAGGGAGGAGGTCATTACAATACTGTGATTTTTAAGCCTTTGTGAGGCTGCTGTGAGACTCTCACACCCATTTACTGCCTCTTTGACCTTAAAATAATATGTCTGTGAGATACTGATTGCTGGTGAAGTGGGAGCTTTGAGCCTGCACCAACGTTTGGCTTCTTTTTCACTCACTGACACATTTCCCGAAGAAGCAACCGGGATGGGTTTTTTATAAAAACTAAAATTAAAACATTTCTTGGGTTTTAACACTTTATTCTCTTTGTATTTGCTAAACAGATCAGAGAGCTTGCCCTTTTTTTTTCTTTTCTTTTCTTTTTTTTTTTTTTTCTTTTCAATAAATGTGCTGTGTTTTGAGTCAGCCTTGCTGTTTTAGGTCCACAGATCAGATGACAGCAAAAAATGCCAAGCAGTTAGGAGAGAGGCAGCGCAGGGCTATTTTAGCTCGTGTGATCCCATTTTAGACCAGTGGCAATCTGCTTCACCCTCTGCAGGGATAATATTAGTGGGGTGTAAGTCTATACCCATAACTTATCAAAAGTTTTTGGATATTGTAGGGTTTTTTCATTTCTCAAGCCTGAAAACACACACACACTGTCTTTTAGCTGAATGCAGAGAAATCTCTCTGACTTCAGTGAAACTAATGATGGTGCCAGATAGTTGATGGTAGTGACAGGCAGTGCATCAGAGGGGGTTTAGCCTCTCTTTGTGGGGAAAAGTAGAAAGAAATAGTATAAATAAAACCCAAACAATGACAATGCTGATAGTCAACAAAAAGATTTTTGTTCTCAGAAACTCAGGTTTGGGGCACTGTGAATTGATCTCATTTATTAAAAACAGGTCTGGAAAACAGTAGCTGTTTCCCAGATGATGAATTAGAGATAACTTATTTCAGGGGGGAAGGGACTTCTGTAATGGATGGGAGACAGATACACCAGAAAAAAAATATGGATATGATGAGCAAAGGGAGGAACAGGATAAAAGTTAGGGAAGATTCTCTGGTAAAACCATGAAATACTGCAATGGGGATTTTAAATCTCTTGTTAAACTGCAAGCTGACGTCATGAAGCAAAAGGGGAAAAAATGTGAGCTCTAAAGGAAAATAAAAACTCAAATGGAGAGGCAAAGAAGCATTTGCATAAGCCCAACATAGGCAGCTTTGCTGAGTAGAGGCGGAAGATGGATCTACTTTTTTTGTTGTTGTCTTTCCCAAAACCAATTTCAAGATGAAGCATCCCTGCCAGAAATCTCCCTGCATTTGGGCTGGAGCCCACCCTCCACAGGAGCCAGGACCTTGGGGAGGAGGCAGCCACAGACTCGTAGCCCTGGGACCTGCAGAGAGATCCACCACCTTTTCACCCTTCCAGAGCCTTAGAGGAGGAAGATGCTGTGTGGAAAGGCTCTTCAACCCAAAGTGTGGTGGCACTGGCATGGGTCTGGCACAAGAAACTCAGTAAACCTCTCCAGGCACCTGTGCTCATTCTGTCTCCTCTATCATCCTGGCTCAGATCATAGGTTCCTCCACCATGAGCCCAGCAGCACAACTCATGCAGAAAGCATCTTCTGTGTTCTTCTGTTCCCTTGAACCTGTGGTGATAAGATATGAAAAGAAGAAGGCTGGACAATATAACTATTGAAAAGTGAAGTTGAAAAAGCCCAGAGCTGCAAGTTCCCAGATCACAGCAGGTGATGGTGCTCCCCAGCCATGGTATGATGAGTGATAAAGCCTGAGACATTCATCTGTCCATGCATCTACAATTCATAGCCTTTTTTTCTCAAATGAGAACTGGTGGAACTGGCAACAACAGATGCCTGGAGGCTGCAGAATTGAGGTGGATGCCTAAATGCCTTAGTGTCTGTATCCCCCCCCTACCTGAATACAAGCTCCATGCCAGAGGGTCATGTTTTGGGAAGAATCTGCCATTAGCAAGAGGTGAAAGTAGCCCAGTGGGTCAGGTAGTCCCTAAGCTGGTGCTTCACACCAGTAGTGAGCCCCAGGGCACCTCTCAAATTTAAAGAGCTGCCAATTACAGAAAATGCCCATGATATATATATATATATGTGTGTATATATATATGTATATATATGTTGTTTTTTTTTTTTAGAGGGGGACTGGGTACCTATTGCAAGCATGTCAGGAAGGCATATGCCTCTCCTGCTGGCTGGGAAATACCTTCTGAGCTCCCCAGCCTTGACACACATCCCTTGGAGGACAGAGCTTTCCTTGATCCAAACCTGCTTTAACCATGAGAGAGTCAGTGTTAACCCTGCTGGCTGTCACAGAGGAAGCTGAGGAAGCAGGTTCACAAGAGAGCATTCGCAAAGCCACTAAACTTTCTGCTATTAAAGAAGCTCCAAAAGAGGACAGCAACATTATAGCTCTATATATATATTTTTAAAAAGCATGTGTGTGTGTATATATATATATATATTTATGTATATAGCTATCAGCAGGGTGCTGATGACAGCAGTTGAGCAGAGATGCAAGGACCAGGAAGCTTTGCTGCCTGGAATGGAGCCAGCCAGTCCCAATCACCATCCTTGGGAGCAGGAGTCCCACTTCTCCCTCCTTCATTTAGCAACTGCTTTTACAAAACCAGGCAAGGATCCCTACAAGGATCAGCCTCACAGGCTGTCTGAAATAGGAGCATGAGGATCAGCAAATGTAGGGACTTGGCAAACACGGTGAGTTTGGCTTAGACCTTGGTCGTTTTTCACAAACTCATGGAGAGAAGCTTTTTCTTTGCTTCCGCCTCATTCTCTAATTGGACTCCACAAATATCCATGTTACCATTTTTCCCTGTGTTCATTGGGGTTGGCCGACATTGGTTTTGGTAGCAAGGAGCAGAGCAAGTGGCACGCTCCCCTCTAATATCTAAATATCTCTCCTAAATATCTCTAGTGTATTGTATCTCCCCTTACAAGTATCTAAAGGGTGGGTGCAAGGAAGATGGAGCCAGTCTTCTAAGTCGTTCCCAGGAACGGGACAAGGGGCTACGGGCACAAACTGCAATACATGAAGTTCTATTTAAATATAAGAAAAATCTTCCTTACTATGAGAGTGACAAGGCACTGGAACAGGCTGCTCAGGGAGGTTGTGGAGTCTCCTTCTCTGAAGATTTTCATAACCCACCTGGATGCAGCCTTGTGCAGTGTGCTTGAGGTGATCCTGCTTTAGTGGGGGAGTTGGACTAGATGGTTGGTCCCTTCCACCTCTGACAGTTCTGTGACTCTCAGTGCCCTTGTGCCAGCATGCTAGGATTTGTGTGGCTGAAGCATTTCTTCCCAGGGCTCTGTGGGGAGGTTACCAACTCATCTGGGCTGAGACACACCAGGGCAGGGCAGGACAAACCCAGACTTGTCCTCTTCGTGTTACAGAGTGCCCACGGTAAGACACCAAGGAAGATTTTCTTGTATTCAGAAGTGAAATAAAATACTTGCCTGGACTCAGTAATGTTATTTTTTAAGAGCTAGAGCTTTGCTGTAGCCTGCCACACCTCTAAATCCAAACTTACAAATCAAAACTTACAAATCATGTGGGGATGCTCATTGGTGACTCATTCCTCTTTTGGCTTCCATTTATTTAATTCTGTTGTTAAATACGTGGCATGCCCCTTTATTTTTGAGCAAAATATATAGCTGTGAAGGAAGGAATTTTTCCCTGGGAAGAAAAAAGTGCCCTGTACCAGGCTGCCATGGGAGTTCTCTTAACCAGTATGGCCAGCAGGTCAAGGGAGGTGATTCTCACCCTCTGCTCTGCTCTTGTGAGACCTCACCTGGAGTACTGTGTCCAGTTCTGGAGTCCTCAACATAATAAGAACAAAGAACTTCTTCACCATGTCCAGAGGAGAGTCACAATAATATCTGAGGACTGGAATGCCTCCTGTATGAAAACAGGCTGAGGAAGTTGGGAATGTTCAGCCTGGAAAAGAGGAAGCTCTGCTGTGACCTTATAGCAGCTTTCCAGTACCTGAAAGTGGCCTACAAGAAAGCTGGGGTAGGACTTTTTGAAAGTGTGTGTAGCAAGAAAAGAGGAGGCAATAGTTTAAAACTTGAAGAGAGGAGATTTAGATTAGATATTAGGAGGAAATTCTTTACTATGAGGGTGCTGAGACACTGGAACCTATTGCCTATGGAAGTTGTGGAAACCCCATCCCTGTCAGTATTAAAGGACAGACTGGATGGGTCTCTAAGCAACATGATCTAATGGGAAGTGTCCCTGCCCATGGAAGGGCAGTTGGATCTGGATGATCTTGCAGATGCCTTCCAGCCCCAGGCATTCTATGATTCTATGACCCCCTGCCACCTTGCCCAGGTGCACATTACTGGGCAGATGTGAAGCTGGCCTCTGCCTTGGGGAAGGAGGATCCCATGTGCTGGCTTCCTCTGCCATGAGCCTCTGGGGAGGGAGATTTTTTCCCATGATTTACACCACAAAAAGAAAAGATTTCTCCCAAGGAAGCCCAGGAGTTACAGAGGCTTTGAGGAGAAGCAGTCTGACCTGACTGATGATGAGCAGTATGACTTACAGCATTTGATTTGAATACCACTTAAAAAATCTTTGCAATTTTTTAGGCATTTGGTTTCCTTTCATTAGCCAGAATACAAAAGTATGTAAATAGGAAAGGGGAAGCAGAGAGCACTCATCCAGGGCCTTGTACAACTGATACCCCAGCGGCAGCAGGGTGAGATAACACAAATTGGTACATAGGGACATAGGGAGGTGCTTGGTTTTTATGATGCTTTGTGTTTTATTATTTTTTTTTATTTTAAAAAATTGTTTTTGGTTTTTTTTTTTTTTTGTGGCTAATTCTTTTGTTGCTGAAGCTTTGTTTTTAGCTAAAAGAGAAATTATTGTTACGCCATGGCAACCAGAATTGGGAGGTAAGTTAGAGCAAGCTGACCTGACTAAAATATATATGAAAGCACCCAAATGAATTAAATATCCTAAAAATAAAGATGATAGCTGTTAGCATAACACAATGCTGATGTTTGTGATTTACAAACACAACCAGTTTCCATTATGGCAGAATTTTTTTTTTCCACCTAGTAACTGGCTGTAAAGGGAGGCCTGGAAAAGCATTGCTTATAGTCATAAATGACTAATACCACCAAAGGATTTGCAAAATGGGTGGGATGTTCTGCTGGAGACACAAGAAAATTAGACTTTCTCTTCTGAGACACAATAAAAACCTCCCCACGACCCACACTTGAGTAACCAGCTGCAGTGCTGAGCTGAGCTGCTGTCTGGGGAGCTGGTGGGTGGGTTTTTCCCTTTCCTCACAGGGCTTGTCTAATGTCTGCTGAGCTAAGTCCTGGCTGCAGTGATGCTGGTGTCCATTGGGATGTCAGCAGTCATTCCTCTCATGGACTGGGCAACACAATGCTATTGGGTCCAGATGTCCAGTGTGCCTGGTGTTTTTTCACTGGTGCAAAGAGCTGCATAGGGCCTGACCTGAGCCCCATCCAGCTCCATCCATGGGAGCCACCTCAGGTTGCTGAGAAGATGGGAGCAGAGGGTGGTCCCTAAATAACCTCCTGGACCATGGATGGAAGACAGGGGACCTTGAAAATCTGATCATGAAGAGTAAGCCCCAGCTGGCTTTTGCTGAATGAGCTCCTCTGTGCCAATAAATCTCTGGGGGGAACCCAGAAGTGAAGGTGCTGGACCATGAAATCAAACCAAGGCAAAAGACACAGAGCAGGAACCAAGATAAGAAACACCAACAAAGCCTTGTCAGCTCTCTTTTCAGGTTCTATACCACTTCTAAAGACTCTTCCACCCCACTAATAGGAGGGAAATGGTCTCCATCAGCAGACCCTTTGGTTACAGGGTCACCTCTAGGGTGCAGCCCATTTTATACAGAGAGGAGACAGGAGACACGGAGCTTGTAGACACTGTATATGGGAAGCTTGTGCTTCTCTTGCCATGCATAGATCCTGGCTTGGTGAGGGACTGTCCTAGTCTGAGCATAAGGAACTGAAGAAGGAGAGCTTTGGGACTCTGAGAGGGGGGGAAGACAGAGGGATCTTTTCCCTCCCGTTTCCTGCCCATACTCTATAATAAAGCTCAGGCAGCCCGGCAGCTCCACCTCTTTTTCTTCCTTCGTTCTTCCCCTGCTCTTCAGAATCCACATCCATCGGGTGCTGGGGAGAGCCATGGATCCCCCTCATGAGTCAGCCCCCCACAAAGGGCCCTCAGGCACCTATCCCTGCCAGCATTGAGATCAGCTTGTGTGTATATATATATATATAAAAACATATATACATATATATATATTAAACATACATATATGTATTTTTGTCCTTTATTCCCATATGTCATTGCCTTCCCCCTGTGCTCATCTGTTTACAATTTTTTAAATTTCCAACTTTAATTCTCTCGTCTTTATTCCCCTTTTATCATCCCTTTGGGAAGAGGGTGAGGGGGGAGGTAGTAGAGAATAATCCTATCCTCTGGTTTTTGGTCCACGCAAGCTGCTAAGCCGTGACAAGGACAGGGCTCCTCTGCCCTAGCCAAGAGTTCTGGGTTATTCTGAGATGTCCACGCTTGTCAAAGTCAAAACTTGACATTATCAGATATTTGGGACTGAGGTTTTTGCTATGACCCATCCACTTTGAAGGACCAAGTCACTCAGGCAGGAAAGAACCTTGGGAGGCCTCTAATCCAGTCTCCCACTCAGAGCAAGGTCAGCACTGTCTTCAGATCGTGTTGCTTTGTCCTGTTGGGTGTTGGCATCCTCCACAGATTGTCCCAGTGTTCAGTTATCCTTGCTGTATATATTTTTCTTTACGCATAGTCAGCCCCAGCCCCAGTATGTCTCACCCAAAACTAGTCTCCAATGTCAAATGTATTTAAACTCTTCCCCCTAATACACTTCCAATCCATTAATTGAGCTCTGTAAGTCCTCCTCCTCCCTGGCCCTGATCCTAGAAAAAGCATTCAGCCAAAAATCACAGTAAAGGCCCTGGAATTAAACCTTCTTTCCCAGCAATTCATAATTTGGAACTGCATAACTTTGACTACTTGGATGATACTTGTTGAGAGCAAAAATACTTGGGCAATATTCTCATGGTCTGGTAAACAAGTTAGACCATACTTTTTTGTTCTACTTGCAAAGGACTATCTAGTCTAACGTATGAAAATTTTATTATTTCAACATTTATGAATAACTTACAATTTTCAAAGTACATCTGATGGCTCTAGTATGTTTCAAATGGTATAAACAACACAGTCCTTATATTCTAAGCTACAAAAAACTTAGTTCTAGTTAACACAGATTCAATAAGGATATGGAGTGTTAAATTTAAAAATATACCTCCAAAATGATAAACTAATCACTTTCAAAATATGCCCCTTAACTAGAATCCTCTTGACCTGTTCTTTATGGATGTTTTTGCACCTTTTATGCCTATTATTTTGATTGACCCTTTGTTCTGCTATCTGTTTGGAGTTGTTTGACACCATGGGAAATACTCTTAATGAATACATTAGTAATTATGCACACACTTAAAAAATCAAGACTGAACACAAAGGTCAACACTAAGACTGAGCCAACAAAGTTTTCACATGAACATTTCAGTGGGCTGGAATAATTTTCTCTGTCTGCAACAGCTACAGGGTTGTGAAGCATTTTATAAAAACAGCTCATCTTTGGTCCAAACAGGCTACAAAGAAAGGCCTTGATCTTGCAAGTGCCTTTGAGCAGATTCCTGAACCACTGAGCAGCCGGTTGTGGCAGCATGAACAAAGAGCCCAGCTGTAGCTTTGTGCCTCAAAATTATCCTTATCTAAGGGCTGTAAATCTAGATGTGAATCTCCACTAGTGGAACCATCCTCTTTCTTGTTCCAGATGGCTGTTCTACCCTCTCCAGCCCCTCTGGACATTCGGGTGCCTATGCATTGCTCAACATTAAAGTCAGTGAAATAGTGACAGCCACTGAGAGGGATGCTCTCTCCTTGGCTCCAGCTTCCTCTTCTTGACCTGGCCCAGGCTCAGCCATGTCCCTGCCCGAGTCTCCAACCAGCACAGTGGGAGTTTTCAGCTCCCTGAGAGGGTGCAAGTGTATCACAGACTCATAGAATGATTTGTGTTGGAAGAGACCTTAAAGATCACTTAGTTCCAACCCCTTCCCAGGGGAAGGGACAACTCCCACCAGACCAGGCTGTGCCATCCAACCCGGCCTTGAACACTTCCAAGGGAGGGGGCAGCCACAACCTGGGCAACCTGTGCCAGTGTCTCACCACCCTCACAGGGAAGAATTTCTTCCTAATGTCTTAACCTAAACCTACCCTCTTCCAGTTTGAAACCATTAGCCCTTGTCCCATCTCTACAAGCCCTTTTAAAAGACAAGAGGAGGGGAGGGGGGGGAGAGGAATGGCTTTTGGTGGCTGGCAGTCATTAGCTGGGATTTGATGTAGTGGGCCTGTGCTCTCAAAAGGTAAGAGATGGACCCAGGTAAATGTGGCTTGAGCTTAAGGTCAGCAGTTATTTTGAGGGTTTTGCTGCCTAAATTCTTGGGGCTATGAATAAACAAGATGCTTCTGCAGGGTAGCATAACTGGGAGGAGGAACTCCTTCTGGGAAGAGGGTCTCCTTCCCTCTGAGCTGCTGGAGGGTGGCCTGAAGCCCATATCAGAGTAGACATAACAAACCCAGGGCCTTCAGCATCTCCATACTATCAAGTGTGTGGTGCCCATCTTGCCTCTCCTCCCACTGTACATCCCCTCCTTGGCTTGGGATGAGGCCAGGCCACAGAAGCGAACTCCTCCCTCTCCTGGGGCCTGGTGAGGTGGCTGTCTCCACTCTCTGCTTGTAAAAGTCTTGTCACCACCTGGTCTCTCAGACATTGTAATAATGAAAATAAGATGAAATAGTGCTTGGTTCATTTGGTGAAACTAAAATTGATTTTTAATTTTTTATAGGTTGACTCATCACTCGTGGGCATTGCAGACAGTAGTTAAAAAATACTTTGCACTGGAGTCAGAAAGTCAGAACTAATTAAAGAATATGTCCACAAAAACACTGGTAATAGACTGAAAGGAAGGCCTTAATTAGAAATTTGGGAGGTAGTAACCCTCCTGTTAATAATGCTTCAATGACATTTGGGAGCCATGCAAAATAGGTAAACAGCTCCTCTCCGCATAACTACAGTGGAAGACAAGAGACCAGAAGAAAAATCTAAGCAGAGTCTGGATGCTGCCACTCCAGAGCTAAAACAATCTCCTTAAAGCAGTCCTCAGTCTTGTTCTCCACTTAGTAACAAACAGCACTGCAGCACTTAAAAAAATCTGTAGAGTAAGGCAGCAAGGTGACTCCAAGGACTGTAAGGCATGAGCAATAGTATGCAGAAGCTGGAATACCTCAGCCTACACAATATGACTTAACTCCACTCTTAAAACAAAGCTCCAGGCACATCTTTGGTTATCTGGCATTTACAGTCGATCAGGGTTCTAGAGAAATGTAACTGAAGCAAGAGAAATATTTCAGGCATGTCAACAGCGATGCAGTGATTTGGTAATGACCTATTACTGGAAGAATAACCCAGCCAGACAATACAATGCTTTATGAGATTTCATTTCTACTCAGAAGAAAAAAAAAAATCTGATTATAATGTGCCCTTCAACACAAGTCTGAAACTCTTGTAATTACATATTAGAACATGGATAGTACTGTAAAAGCAAAGGTGCTCTCTTGCAACCTCCTGTGGCTGACCCTGGTGTAACCTGCTCTGACAGACTGTCCCAAACCCTGCTTCTCTCCCTGCTCCATCCAGTGCCTGGGGCCATGGTGTTGGGGATGACACAGATGGGGAGCCATAAGAACCCATGGGTGACCCAAGACTGGCTGCTATGGCACACACATCTCCATCGGTGCACACACATCTCCATCAGCATCCGTATCACCTCCATTGGCACTCACACCACTTCCACTGGCATCCATGCCACCTCCATTGGCACCCACACAATGTTCATCGGCACCCACACCTCCATCAGCAGCCATAGCCAGGTCAAGGAGCATGGGTGCTGAGGAGGAGTCATAGTTGGACTAGAACTGTGTCAAACCTGAGACATTAAAAATAACCATCGATGTGTTCAGGCACAGTTCCTCTTACACAAAAAAAGTATCAGAAATTCTTCCATGCCTTTTGTATTGTGGCTGCCAGTGCTGAAATGTACCTAAGTTGTCATATTTTGAGGGGAAAAAAACACAATGCAGATTTAAAGTGTGATGAAAGATTGCAAAATAAATGCTTTCACTAACTTTTAGCCTTTTACCGGAGGACCTAGAGACGTTCCCTTTCATTTCGAATCCACTAAAGAGGAGCAGTTTGAAGTTTGTGGTGTTTTGTGATTCCTGGATGTTGGTGGCTACATAAGCACAAAATACAACCATGTTAGTTTATCTACTTGCTGATGCCTGGCAGTTTCATAGCACTCTTCCCTAGGCTGTCCTTGCAGCTAGGCATTAATATGCTGTAAGGGATACATTTTAAAATGGAAAATTTTCGCAAGGTCACAGTTCTTACATCTTTCTGACTTTCATTAGCAAGACAATTTTATTTTAATTTTGAAAAACTTTTAACTGGTCGTTTAAAAAATACCAAATATGCATAACTACATAGCAGAGCAGCCTAACAACAGGCTTATTGTATGTCTCAACCAGGAGCAGCCTTCATGCTCTGCATCTTCAGAAAACATTTCTCCCGCCCACAGTGCAGCCACCATGGGAGGGGTAAGATGAGAGCCCAGTTACAGTCTGGAAAATGCATCTGGAGCATTTAGAAGATTTGTGACCTCCAGCCAAAATGTTTGGATGCTCCGGGAATGAAGATGTTGGGGACATCTTGCTGAGTGCCCTGTGAGATGGCTGCAACCATAATGAACTGTGGAGACAGGGCTTCTCCAGCAGTCAGAAATCTATTTTTGCATGTGCTGGAGTTGTGGAGCCTGGAGAGAGTCTGCAGCTTCTGAGATCTTTACCTCAATGGAAATTGAAGGTCAGTTCTCTTTGAGATGTGCCTTGAGAGCAGCCACAGCTGCTGCTGTCAGGGTACAGCGCTGTGTTCCATCTCTTTCAATCCCAGTCCTTCTTTGTGGAATCTGGTATCAGAGGCTGATGGAGAAGACCATTTATATCTTTTTTTTCTGTCACAGATTTTCTTTGTTACACATTTTGGGCTTCCTGTCTTTAAAAAACAAAACAAACAAACAAAAACACGCACACAAAAACCAAACACAAAACCTCTCACCATAAGCTATTACAGCTGTTCAACAGTGATTAAAAACATGCAAGTCATGGCATTAAAATAATTTTGTATCAGCTTCCACCCTCTTTTTGGAGGAGGAGGCCTCTTATCATGCTTCATCTTTCGAAGAATAGGAACCCTGATAGTAGAGCCCATACCTGCTGCATCCCTGTGCTTGAATACTGAAAGGCAGAAATCTGGCCTAAATCACAGTCAGGAAAGATCATTTCAATCTGCTGCCTGAATCAACTATTTTCAGTCTGCTTCAATGTAAGATCATCAGTTTCTGTTAAAACAACTCTATTGTGCTAAAATGCCCCACAGCAAAAGTACAACAGACATCAACAGGGAAGCTGGCATCTCATCAGCAAGAAAAGCTAAAGATATTCCTTGTGTGTGCCCTGGCTTCTCTTCACAAAGGCCTTCAAGAGAAGAAATGAAAGGCGGTGCAGCAGGCTGGTATTAACCAGCCTCAGCCATTCAGAGGCTTAGCTGAATTATCAACTTAGTCTGAAGAAGAAAAGAATTCAAAACCAGCCCATTGATGGTAATTAACAACTGCACTTTCTGGGCTTTCAGTCTAATGAATACACAAATGAAAAATCAATGGAGGAGGCTTCCAAAAATGAACATAGTAACAATCTGGATCTTAGAGTTGGCTCAAAGACAGTTACTCCCAAATCAGCTCGAAGTCTGTGTTTCTATTATTTCATTGCAGATTTCCTTCTGAGGAACCCATTAGTCCTCTTATTGATAAAATAAATACAAGTTTAATTTTCAAATTAAAAAAAAAAAACAACAATAAAATAATTACATCTCCAAAGCCCAAGTTAAAAAATGATAAGAGATCAAATCTGTCAAAGGCTGAAAATGATTCTCCATCCTCTGAGGTTCATTTGGAAAATTTGCTCAGAATGAAGCAGCCACACTGAATAAAACTTTAAATGAAGAGGATTAAGCTCTGTAAACCACCAATCTAGGCTGAAGCTTCAATTCAACATTATAAATTGCCAACTTCATCTCTTTTTAGTTGGAGAAATACAATATACATTTGTCTTTGTTACAAAGAGGTTCTCCAGTTCTGAGATGAATAGACTGGAGGGATGACAATGGCTAATCACATCCAAAGGCTGGGGGAAGGCACAAATTGCATCCCCCTGGGATCATTCTACAGGCTCTCTTACCTCTGTATGGCACAGTCAGGCAGGCTTCTGTTTCATACCCAGCATCACTTCTCAATTATGTCTTTGCCTGGAACAAGACTTTGGCAATGAAAAATTCCATTTCAGCCAGACTGAATTATCTGTGAATTCTGGGAAATACTTCCTGCTCAAGAAAAAACTTGAGATTTGTGTAACTGCCAGTCAGAAAATCACACAGGATGGGGAGGCACTCTCAGCAGTCAGGATATGCTTCTGCGATGTGGCATGACTTAAGATCCCTTTTTCTTTTTTCTTTATTTTTGAACCTTGCTCTCTTTGCCTCCTCCTACCATTTCAATCATGTTGTTGAATACAGCACTCCCATCACCCCATCCTAGTGTTTCAAGGCCAGCCCATTTGCTCTGACAAAAAAATGCATTTAAAAAAACCACAACAAATATTTGGGGGTTGAACGCAATATACAATTTGATTCACAAAATCCTTTGTCTAAAATTCAGAAATGTTTTCATTTAGGCTGGATGCAAAAGAAATGTTGCATTTGGTGCTGTCCCAATATTGTAAAAGCAGCAACTCCCACAGCCTCTCCCTTCCTCACAGCAGTTGAATCTGATCTCACATGGCACATGTTGTGCTGCTGTTGCCTTCAGTGATAATTTTTCTGTAACTAAGAAGTTGCATCTATACAGAAGAAGAATACTTGATGTGGTATTTTCAGGTACTTTGGGTCAAGTGGTAATTCAGCTGCCAGTAGCTCAGGGGTAAATACATCTGCCATTATCCACTCAGCAGCAGTTCCACCTGTATTAGCATTCCAGCCATAGAAAATTTGTTTGTAATTAGAAGGCCAGGGGACAGAGAGAAGTGGTTGGATGCTGACTCAGAGAGGAAATTTTGCATATATTTGCTGTTTATGCCCCATATGTGATTCCTGCTTTCTTCAAACTCAAGAGTGAGTGAAGAGAAGAGTTCTCCCACCTCCTGGTAGAATAGCAGAATAACTTTGTCTGGACAATTACAGTTTCTTCTTTACCATTTTAAACGTATCTCAAGCTCCTGTTCCCAATTTTGTGTGATGTTATCACTACAGAAACATCCTTTAGGGTTGGTTAATCACTGCAGCAAGCAAAGAATTTCTTATGCATTGGCTTGTGTTCAGTTTCGTCTTGTGCTCAGTTTCTCAAACCATGGCTCAAGCAGAAGCAAGACATGCTGAGGAGGCCAAGCTTCCTTCCTCCACTGCTGACGACCACAAGAGCCTGGGAATGCTCCACACAAATGGGGTAGGGTGCCTGAATGACTGTGGAATTGGTTAAGCCCACCCTATGGCTGGAAAATGGGATTGGTTTTCTGCCTGTCAGGAGAGCTACTCAGCACTGCCGACTTTCATCTTGAGGTCTAGATCACTTTTTCAAGAGGTTATTCAAAACTGGAAAATCTAGGCACACTGGGAAGGAAAGGCAAAGGAAAACCAGGTTTGAACAGTGCCTATTTCATTTCAACTTCACTGCTCTGAGCTATTTGCACCTTTGAAGGGGCAAGCCTGCAGAAAGAGATGTGGCCTCCCCATGTGGGAAGCAGATTGTCAGATGCTTGTATTACTCTTGGCCCTTACGTGGAGTCAGTATCTCAGACCAGCCAAGTGAGAATAAATGAAAGATGTTTGAAGCACACGAAAACTTGAAAGTCTACATCAGTGCCTTGACTCCCAGTTCTGTGAAGTGGAACAGTTAAGTATAGTTTACCCAGATAAAAGAACTTTTCTCTGAGAACGTGAATTAACAAACAAGTTATAACTGGTGCCTGATTTTAAGCCTGTGCTTCTAACATGGAATTAGTTGGGTTTCTCCTCCTTGTAGATTTTTAAAGCCATGAAAGCCACCACCCTGGTGAGATCTGCATGCCAGCCCCAGCTGGAACGTGTTATGCCCCCACAGCACCCACCTGTGCCCCAACAGTCAAGCCTCTTTTCAAGCAAAATGTAGAAACAAAACCCACAGAAATGAAACCCTCTTCTATGAGAAAGATGGGCGGAGAGCTATTAGGAAAATATAGAAGTTCTGTGTTATAATAAATCCTTGCTCTTGGACCACAAATAAAAAAATTTGCATTATTTCTTCCTCTGAGAAGTAGAGTTGGAGCAGCTAAAGCTTGTTAGGCTCTGGAAGTTTCAAAGCACTTGAAGGGTGAGATCACCATTCTTCAAACAGCTGTGCCTGGGTATGATGTGATAGGAAGATGCAGCTGGTGCCAGGCTTTGCTCAGCTCCCTCTGCGTCCACTGACCCATCAGTGATGGTACCTGCACTGGGAATAGAACGGCAAAACTGCTGATAATGCTGCTGCATCTGATGAAGGACAGACCTTTTTTTCTGTAACTGTCTGCTTGTGATCTATAATAAAAAAATCTTATGGAAAGAAGCTGTAGCTAAGATTCTTTCAGACCTAATATTTCACCACGAGTTGTGTGGCACGCTTCAAAATAGCTTGATCCTTGCTTCTGCCACCAAGATGCATGGAGCAGTTCAAGAGGAGCGGAACTCTACTCTATGAACCTCTATCCATGTCCCACATGTTACCATCAAGAATGTATGGTCTGAAAAGGTATAGAGAACAAATCCTGGGAGAAAAGAAAACCACCAGTTAGAAGGACCTCTCACAGGGCAATTTGTCCTCTTGTCGGTATCCACTCACCTGAGTGAGGTGAGGACATTGTCCTTCCTGGCAGCTTAGGAGGAGACAAGGCTAACTTTGAGTAGAAGACATCTAAGTCTAGAAGCAAAGGGAATACATGAAGAGACTGGCATGGCAAAGTCCATGGCAAAGCTTGGATCTGACCCCAGTAGTTCTGAGACTGCATTTAATGCTTTAATTATGTGCTCAATACAGACAAGCGAGGTGATAGATCAGCTTTACTTGAAATAATATTTGAGTATCATTAAGCAGAATGG
This sequence comes from Phaethornis superciliosus, assembly GCA_023637945.1. Classification (NCBI taxonomy): domain Eukaryota; kingdom Metazoa; phylum Chordata; class Aves; order Apodiformes; family Trochilidae; genus Phaethornis; species Phaethornis superciliosus. The sequence goes on along the minus strand of JAJQWJ010000001.1, from coordinate 146,084,002 downwards.
TGCACAGGCTACTGCAACAGCACCAGTCTAGAGAGACTTTAAATTGATCTATTCAGCTGTTCAGAAATTTCACGAGAAAGAATTCACTCCATGGCAGATTGTTTTTTGTCAAAATACAGTTGCAGCAGGAATGTTTGCAGCTGCTTTCTACATCTCAAAAAAAAATTAACTGATAAATGAACGTCTTGCCCCAAATTCTGTGCCACTGAATGGCAGACTGGGAAGGTGGTGCTGGCAGTGCAGAGCAGACAGGGAGAGCTGCAACCATCTGCCACACCACACAGTTGGTTGACCCACCTGGGATTAATGTCTTCTCAAGAGAACATAAAAGGGAAAAGTATCAGTGTCCTCCAGCCTATCACCATTAATTAGCTGGCATCTTCAGTGATACTGATATCATTGCTGCTGTAGGGGAGAAGCCAAAAACCAAGCGGGGTTGTCTGTCTCTTCCTGAAAATGAGTTTCTTGCTACATGGGCTGAGGTATGTTAGCCAAAAGGTGAGTTAAAGGTGTGCTCAGCCTCTGCTCAGATGGCTCTGTACAGTGGTGAGGAGCATGGCACTCCCCCAAAGGATGCCTCGGGGGCAGTTTTCCCAGGTAACCAGCAGCAATGCCACGGCAGATGCACAACAGATGCATGGTACCTCATGCTGATTTCATTAGAGCCCACTGTGGGCCAGTAGCCTCCATTGCTGTTTCAAAGCCACATAAAAGAGGAGGCTTGATCTATCTGACTCATAGCCAAGTGTTGCTGCTGTAGCTGTCTGTCCCTCCAAGTACCCCATTTTGTAGGAACCAGAGGTTGGCTTTGGGAGATAATGACTCTTGCAGAACTTGTCCAATTGGTCAGGACTTGCAAGTAAGAGGAATAATTGTCTTTACTGCTGATCAGCTGTTGAAGTGATGACAACACTAAGTAATCCTAGAATGAAAAACAGAAGTTGCTCCCCTTTGGAAAAAGCATGATGGCTGACATTATATTCCCCCAAACATTCAAGTGATTTTCTGTGTAAGGAAAGGTTAAAGAATGGTGGCACAGACAATTGTCCTGCCGGATGTGTCTGTGTCATCTGGAGTTACCTCTTCTGCTGCTGCTGCTCTCTCCCCTGCTGTGGCTTGGGGGAACTGGCTTGGTGTAACCAGCCAGGACCAGCCCTCCTGAAGTCCCTCAATATGTGCTTTTGGTGTCCCTTTTGCTCAGCAGAAGCATGAGGACGCGGTGGTAACTTCCCATGGAGAAGTAACAGCATTCAGCTGGAGGCAGCACAGCTTTTCATCAGCCCATCTGTTTGCAAAACAAATGCTTGGCTGCAAGCTCGTTATGCAGAACAACCAAAATTAGAGGGGGGGAACAAGAAGCAGAGCTGGATGGGGTGAACCTTGCCCATCCTGCTGCCCTCCTGGTGCTTGTTTCCCTTCAGCTTTTCCTTTCCTGCAGCCTCCTCCTGTTCCCTGGCTCCAAAAGCCCACAGAAGTCCAGCCTACATTCCCCTGATGGCGTGCAAAAATGAGTCAGTCATTAAGGCTTTAAGAGATGACACAAGCAGAGGTGACACACAAGTACCAGGCGAGTAGCAGAAAAGCCTTGTACAAGTGAGTGATGTGCCAAATTGGTTTTTACTTGCTGCAAAGAGCAATTTTTTTTCTGTTACAGGTGAGCAACGGGTGGTCTTTAACATTTTGTGTTAGCTGCAATTGCTTAGTAATTAGTTCCACAAATGAAGCAGGCTGTGTTCTTAGAGGAGAAAGCAAGGAATTTTTGTTGTTGTTGTTTTGGCTTTTATTTTGTTCAGAAGACAAAAAAATATGAGGCATGTTCAGCTACCCTGTTTCATCTATGTGATTTTGCTCTCTCTCCTGGAAAGTGTTTGTTCAAGCAGAAACTTCCTGTATTGCTTCCCTTAAATTTGGAGGGAATCAGTTTCCTCCTATGTAATTATTCCAGTGTGTCTGTGTTGGTAGCTGTCAGTCTTTAAAATTATAAAATGAAGATAGAGGATTCCCAAGCAGTGACCTGGGTGAGAAAGGAATGGCCTGTCCAGCTTTCACCCACCTAGGTCAAGATGCTGAATTTTGCAAGCTGTGTGGTTTGCTTATATTTTGTTCAGACGTTTTTCAGAAGTTCACTGTGTTTCTGTAGCCTCCGTTCTCAGGGAAAATCTGTTTGGATTGCATATATATTTAGAAATGATTAATGAATTAATATGCTTCAAGGAAGGAATAATTCTCATAAATGACAGCTAGACTTCCTCAGCCCAAGAGAACCACCTTCTTCCACTCAGTTTGTTGTCAGGTAGTTAAGCACAGAACCCTCAGGCTAGGTTTGCAGACCTACCTGCTGCTTCCACCTATTAGTGTTATAAAAAAGAAATTTTAAAATTGCTCATTTAACCAGGTACAGCCTCAGTCAAAGTATTTGATGGGCTGAAAAATCTGTGAGAAACAGGTGTTTTTTTTTTCATGCCAAGCATCTTTCCCCTCATCCCTGACTCTGGCTGTGGCTAACCCAGTGACACATTACAGGATATCATCTGACAGTTCTAAAACCCATCACAGATCCATTTTCTCCCAGAACTGAAAAGGAGCTGTGCTGTAAGAGCTGGGTGGTACCCAGGGCATCCCCCTCTGCCACAGCCTGAGCCCTGCCTAGAAACTTCTCCCCTTGCTCCTCTGCCCCTGCGTGTTTCCACAGACAGAGGTGGCACCCTGACACCTTACCTCAAACCCCAGGGAGGCTTTAGGATATAGAGCCTTATATATAGTTCTCTGCCACCCAGGAAAGGATGGTTTCTGGAGTGCATCCCAATTTCTCCAGGAAAATGGAGAGTTTGTTGCTGGAATGGCTTAGGGTATACAAAAGGGTTTGGCAAAAAGAAAGTAAAACCTATCTGCAGAAAAAATTTGGCAGCTCTTTGATCCAAAACCCCATCTATCAGTGCACACACTGGGTGCTGCAAGTATTTACCAGGAGCAGACTATACCTGTTTTTATTGTATCTAACTAAGACAGGATTTTTTGCCAGGCCATTCTTTTCTTGTATTACAGAAAAACACATAAAGAGTTAAAATACATAGCAATTTCCCACTGCTCTTTTTCTTTCTGTTTTTAATTTTTTTTTTAAACAATCTCTAATTTAGACTTACCACACCAAGCTGGGAACATTTTATGGGACTTCTGACTTAAAATGTTGGCAACACATTGTCACAGAGGTCTGCCTTTTCTTTTCAAAAAACCATAGAAATACTAAGCTGGAACAGGCATAGATGGCCAACCAGCTGTATGCTATTTGAATCCCATGAAAACTCAAATACAGCTGCAGATTCAACTTTGTTCTGGTCAAATACAGCAGTCCTGGAATGTGGTCCTTTCAAGTGGGGCATGAATAGTGTCAAAATTAATGTTATTCTCTTAGCAGTATGGATTAAAAGCTGTTTGACAGTTCCCTACAGGCATGTGTAAATGGGGAATTATTCAGGAGTGAGTTGGTTTCAAAGGAGGTCCTGCAAAGATCAATTCCTGACGCTTTTTCTGCTGAACATTTTAATCTGTGATTTGGGAAAAGAAAAAGAGAAGAAAATAAATAAATAATTTTTTTAAAAAGAAAGGAAATCATGACTGAGAGACTCCAAGGTGGCAAGAAAATCATGTACTAGTTTGAACACAAGGATCCCATGGGCATTTTATGAAAAAATCAAATATGAAATTGTTGACCTGCAGCTGCAGAACATCAGTTGTATTTACAGAACTCAGTCTTGCAGTTACGGTGAGACCCTGAAAAACACTTGAGAATCATAAAATGATGCCTGCTGCTGTTCAGTAGCCCCCACTGCACCAGTGGGTCTGAGCAAGCTGTGATCAGAGATGTAGAACCAAGACAGGCTCCAGGATGAGGAGCAGGAGGAGGAGGAAGGTGAGCCCATCATGCATGACTGTCACCAAAGAGGACTATCCTTTACCTACATCCCAGTTAGGAAGGACATTGAGAGCATGAGGAGAGTTCAGAAAAAAGCAAGACAACAATGAATGCAATTGGAAGAACATGGTAAATAGTGAAATGATCCAAGAGGTCCATCAGTTTTACTTAAGCAGAAGGAAGATGATCACAGTCTGTAACTACCAACTTCTGGAACAGGAGTTCAAAGGCTCTTTATTCTGCAAAGAAAAGCTTAGCAGGAGGCAGTGGCTTAGCATTTAAAATAGAAAAAAACTTCAGATGAGAAACAGGGTATAGATCATCAAGTATGTGGGTTCTCTAAGCCTGCTTAGCCTGTTGGTTTCTACAGTACTGGAAATTCTAAAGTTGATTTAATTTTTTCTAGAGCAGATGCAATGTTGCTGTAATTAATTTGAGGAAAACTTATGCCATATGCAGACACTCAGAGAGATGGTCACTAGCAGTTCCCCCTCGACTTTTAATTTGCAAGACTAAAAACCAACTTAACTGCATGTGCTTGATACAGATTTGATGCAACACAGAACCCTGTCACCTATATGTGAGCAGTGATACAATCACGGCCCTGATGGATCTGCAGCTGCTACAGAAGGGCTGGCTTGCCTCAGTGCTTAAACTGAGATACCTAAATTCTGCTTACAGCCTATTTGGGGTACCACTGGTGTGACAGCAGCATCCTTTGCAAGGAGACACAGGCCTCTGGTCCTCCCACTCCAGCTGTCTGGGAGCAAGAGCAGGGCAGGCTGGCTGGCTGCTGCTTGTGCCTGCTTGCCAGGGGCCAAGGAGACACCCCATGCTTCATGTGATCCTACCAGGACTTGCCAAGAATAAAGGTTTGCTTTATAGACAAAACAGCCTTGATGTTCTCCCAAGTGCAAGAATTAATTCAAGCAGCATGCAGGCAGCTTTCAGCAAAGAAAACAAAAGGTCTAGGAGAAGCTCTCAAGCTAGCGCAGTGCAAAGAAGTGGAGACATAGGAAGGAATGAGGCAGGAAAAATGTTGTGTTTAAATCTGTTGGTAATGCTGACATCCCGGAAGGATAGCTTTGCATTTTTTGTGTGTGTTTGCTCCCTTTGTTTTTTAGAGTCCTGTGTCCTTGGTCAGAAGGAAATGCCACCCCTGGGTGACAGCATAAGAAGTATACAATGTGTTTTATTCATACCAAGAATCCCAAACCACTCCAGTGATAACAAATTGGAAAAAAAAAATAATGAAATGAGGAAGCTGGGAGACGTGTAAGGCACACTGTGGATGACACACTGCTAATAAAACTAATTCCCTTTCTGAACAACAGTGGATCTCACAAAAGCGTCTCTCCTTTCAATAGGAGAGCCTGAACACACTAAAAAACTCATCTAACCTTTTTATGTGAATGAATCATAGTTCTGGCTTAGCAAGTTAAAAAAAAAAAAAAGTTCTTTTAAAAAATTTACAGCAAGGTAACAATAAAATTTCTGTGTAAAGCATACAGTGAGTTCTTTTATTAATCTTTATCTTGCAAATCGACCAGTATTATTCCCTCCTGTTTTGATCTCATTTTATTTCCTGTGTAAACCCAAAAGGCTGTGATTCGAGGGTTGCTTTAATGCAAGCCCTGAGTGTGGTGATATTTGCATAACAGTAGCTTTCAGGGAGTCTCTTGTTTTCCATAAACTGCAATGCTTGCTTACATGGTATGAAAAACCTTGATTGGATTTATGGCCCATTAAGAATTCTGTTCATTAGGCACCCAACCCTGCAGATACCTCAGCAAATCTTCGGTTTCATTAACAGCCCCCTTCAAGTCAACACAACAATGGAAGGGTACACGGGCACACACAGAACCAGGCTCCAGGGTGCAATGATCCATTTGGAGCTGCGAGAGGCTGTGGATGGAGGATGGAGTGAGGGCGATGTCCCCAGAGCTCCCCATTACAGCCCTCAGCTACCAACCTGCTCCCTGTTTAAGAAATGTTAAGGGGATGAACTCAAAGCAGATGAAGATCTGCTCTGTGATTCCATCCTTCAGCAACCTAGAGCCCATGAATGGTCCAGCAGTGCTCGGACTGACCACTAATGTCACATTTGACTTGCACAGCATGGAAAACTGGGAATATTCATCACTGGCAGGATGGGTGGTTCCCAGACATTAATATTTTTTGTAACTTTTGAGAGCAGTGATAACTAATGGATAATGATAATCTGTGCTTGGAAAAGGAATTCTCATGCATTTCACGTTGATGAAATTACAGTATTTTCAGAAATAACTAGTAGTTCAGTTATTAATATATCCAGCTGAGAAAAATCACTAAATCATCTTGACACTTTTATCACAGGTCCAAAATAAAGACCTCGCTGAAATCTAGGGGGAAATTATTTGTCTACATAGTGAATATTATCAATGAACTTACAGCATGGTTCGTTGCTTCTGTTAACTAAGGAGTGAGAGGCAAACAATTTATTTCACAATTAACATTTTAGGACATCCATGCTAATGTGGTGTCCTAAAATGTGCATCCATTGCACAATATTAGAACACTTTTGATTCACAAACATCTGTAGAAGAAAAGCTTAATCTCCTAAAGTTAATGGCAAAACTCCCACTGAAATTCCTGCAAACAGGGTGCTACTTTTCAAAAATAATTTTGCATTTTGGAATTGGAAATTCATTGTGTGCCTCTAACCCACTCTCGGTGCGGAGGCACCAGCAGCTGCACCCCAGCATCACTGATCCCTTTTTCCTTGAACAAGACAGCTTGTCCTTGTCCCACCAGCAGCTTGTGACAATCATCATCAGCTTCTCAAGTGTGGCGTGCCAAGGCCCATTTCCCTTCCCTGCACTGAAGATGAAGTGTGCTGGCCATGCTTAGCAGAAGCCACAGATGCTAACACTCCAAGAAGAAGGATGCCCTGTCACCTTCCTAGCTCTAACTTGCCTCTCAGTGTATACCATAACTCCTATTTTGACAAAAACACAGACATGCTGTATCTGATGGTGACTCAGTAATCATTATCCCCAAAATTACTGTCTTTAAATATATGGAGTTTTTCAGCATCCATATACCATCCTCATTCTGCAATCCACTTTCTGCAATATTTTTGCATGCTTGTCTTTCCATTTCATACTTAAAAATTTCTTCTATTAAATCTGAGCGAAGCTAATAATCCTGAAAATGTTCAAAATCAAAAAGCATTAAAGTTTTAAAGCAGTAAAAATGTTGAATAGCCTTTTCTAAGGTGAGTATTAAACTCCATTTGCATAGCCTCTGAACTTCAGCACTTGATTTTCATTAAGGCAAAATTGGCTCCTGACCATAAAACCAACAATAAGTTGAACACATAATGTACCTGAAGATTCCTGGGATTTTAAACAAGTTGGGCCACCATAGTTCTTGGGATGTTTGCTGGGCTGCTTCTATGCCAGTGCCCGTCTTACCTTACAGCAGCAGCAACCAGAGGGAAGGAGAAGGTGGAACTGAATTGGGGTGGTTTGCACCTAACACCCTGCACAAAGACAGAATCCAAGACTGAATGCCCTGAAACTTTTCAGGCCAAAAGAGGAGGAGAAACAGAGGGGAGAAGAAGAGACCCGGAGGAGGAGCAGCAGCTTCTCTAACATGAGAAGCAGCTCAGTGGTATGGTCAGATGCTTGGTTTCCTGGTACTCCAGTGAGACATGAACTGGGCTTTTACACAGATACATTCTATGTGGCCCCTGGTAAAGGGCACAGTGAAAATTACAATACCTTTGACTGAGACTGATGGAGGTTTTCCTTCTTTATGGTCTTGCTATTCTTGCTCTTCCTTTTCTGCCTCTAGTAAGAGCCTCCCACCCTTGCCTTTCTCCTTGCTTGCTGCTTACACCTTTCCCCTTCTTTTAACACTGCAAAATCAAGTGAGAGAAATAACTTTTATTTAAATTGCAAGAAGGACTTCTGAGCAGTTTTTTGTACAAGAAAGTAAGTTCATGTTTTCATCTCCCTGTGAACTGCTCCATGTTCCAGGACACCTGAAGGTGTCCTTTCTTCATGGGATTCATTGTCATCCCTCATGAGGCAGCATGCTGCCCATCTGACCATGGCCAAGTGACCATGAGCTTCTCCTAGCAGGTCTGTTGTCACCCTGTGCTGGCGTGGGACCCAGCAGTCCTTTTTGTCTTTGGTTCTAACAGCTCTGACTTCAGTGAGACACAGCTGGGAAGAGCTGGCCTGGCACCCTGGAGCAGTGTAGCAGCACTTAAGCAGGTGTTTAGCAAAGGTCCTGTTGAGTCAGGTTACTCTCACATTCTGCCTCAGATGGATGGAGAACAGAGCTGCACATCTCCTGGGCTCATGCCTTCCCACTTACCTGCCTTACTTAGGGCAGAAACAATAACAGGAGTGTTACAGTTCGAGGTAACATTAACATTTTTTTGGGGGGGATCTGTGAAACAAAGTCCAACCATAGAAGGGTCGGGTGCAAGCAGATTTTATTTGACAATTGACACAGGCAAAAATATAGAACCAGGCAAAAGAAGGAGAGAGGAAAAGAAGATATAAGAGAGAAAAGTGGAAAGAAAGGAAGAAAGAAAGAGGAAGAGGAAGAGGAAGAGGAAGAGGAAGAGGAAGAGAGTCACCCCCAAGGCCCAGCTGCCCAGCGAGTTCCTTCAAGATGTCGCTGATCCTGGACAGGGCCCGATGCGAGATGGCGGTGGGTCAAGAGACGACCAAAGAGCCACAGCATGGACAGCCATATATACCCCTGAGTTCCTTTTGTTCCAAAGGGGCAGCTGTCAGTCAGCCAGGTTGGTTAGAAGACAGGCTGCCTGGAGGGGAGCAGAAGGGTGTAGTCTCTCACCCAGTCATCAATTCTTATCTTCTTCCAGGTGCCATTCCTCCTCTGTTCCAGACACCTTATCCAGGTACATAGTCGTGCCTCCAGGGGCATCCCAGCATTGCAGGCTGGCCCTCAGGAAAGGGGAGCTGTCTCCACCCAGTAGTTCTTACCACATCCCAAGGTGTCACACCCTGCTCCGCTCTGGCCAGCCAGGTCCTCCACCCCAGCCTGGGCTATTCACTTTAAAATTTCTCTTTGGAGACAATTGCAAATCAGTGAGGGCAGAGTCTCACATGGAGCCTCTTGGCTTTTCAGAACCCTTCTGTGGTGCCTCTCTCTTGAGTCTGCCTTTCAGAGGTGTGCAGCCTGCTTTTAGGAATCACAAAAATAAGGTTTTTTTAAGATTAACATTAATTATGTCTTCTATTATGCTGCCCATACTAATTCTTCATATGTTGCCCTCATCATTTTCTTTACCCACTGCCCCGTACTGCATGGGCTCATATAGTTGTAAATTTTGGGAGAGTGAACTTTCAAAGTTTGTCTTACACTGTATGTTTGCCCCGATCACAGAAATTTAGATACAAAATGACAGAATGTATATAGATAAACTACATTACTGGGCTATCCTTGCTTTTGTTCCTACTACTTTTAGTTCAAAGCCTCTTCCAACATAGTATAGATACGCCTTTCCCAAATAAAAGGGAAACTTGGTAACTGGCACTTAAAAGAGGACAGAGAAAAATGTTAGCAAATATCATCCTTCAGACAGCTTTAAAAGCTATATCAATTATTTCCATGTGTTGTTATCCTTGAAAAGGGTTATTTGAAACCAAAAATTAGCAGTTTGAAGAAAGAAATCGAGTATATTGCCTTAATTCTGAAGCTAGGGAAGAGGCATTTCATATTTCTGTTCCTCAGCCCATGGTCCAATAGCACAGCCCAAGAAATGGGAGTAAGACTGGCACACAGAAGGCCTTTCCCAGTTCTATGGGAAGTTCTCCTTTTGTGTTCTCCTTTCCCAGTTCTCCTTCCATGATGCAGCTAGATGGGCATCCAGAACATGGTCTGTTCTACACATTTGACTGAACCAAAAGTCTTTCTTTATGAATTTGTGTACCTAAAGTATTAATATGTATTTTTAAAAAATAAGCCATACTACTTCAAGAAACATGCAGTCTTTAAACTCAAGTTTGCCTAAACAGGCAGCAGTCCCTTCTCTTTTGTCCTTGCATGGCTTCTTCCAGCTTCTCTGCTCTTTTTGGCTGGGTCTTTCCAGAAGATTTTGTGAATCATGTGGTATTTCAGTTGACATTTTGAGTCTTAGGCTGCATCATTGATCACATAGAGAGGAATTCAACAGCCCTGCTCCCAGGCTGGGTCGCTGCCTCAGATAACTCCTGTACAATGAACCAAGCACATCTCTTCTTTTTTTTTTTTTTTTTTTTTTAATGTGGGTGTGTCTGAACTAGATATTCCAATACCAAACGAGAATGTAGAACATATTTTTAATCAACATACTACAAGCAATATGCTTCAGCTTCTCAGCTGAGTTTGCATTTTGGCTTCATAGTTCACACATGGCTTCTAGAGGTGTTCAATAAATTCTTGCATACTTCCGGGGCTGTGCTGGAGGGTTTGAAGATTTATGATTTCTCAGTGGATTTTTAATGTATAATTATTGCTAAAAATTAGTTCCTAGAAGGTATTGGCATTTCTATTGCCATATAAACTGTGACTAGTTTTTCTTCCATGTGGAATTATTTCTTTCCCTTTTTTTTTTTTTTTGAAACCCTGATTTACAGTTAAAGTGGAGATTGTGGCAAAAGTTGGTTTGTGAGAAGTAAGCTTCATTCTTTCAGGTAGATGGTTATTTTCCTTTTTCCTTTAGCTCAGTGACAGCCACTGTTCTTTAGAAACTACTTCAGTACAGGCTGCTTTAACATTCTGACAGCACAATGTAGATCTGAAGCAGCAGGGAGAATGTAATTTGTGGTTTTGGGTTTAATATTTATTTGGGGTTGTATCAATTATTAAATCTATGGTTAAAGTCTGCAGGGATTTCCTGTGGTTTGACTTGGGAATGTCACCTCAGATTTCCTGAGAAATCTGTAGTATCTATTTAGTGGCCTGCCATTATTTATCTCGCAAATAATTTAGTATGAAGTGGCCTAAAGGGGGAAAGAGTTGCCATTCTATTTTGCTTCAAGTTGGCAGTTCTACAGTCTAGAAATGGTATATTTTCTATAATTTTCTTGAGAGTCTATTGGGCTCGACATGACTATTTTTCTGACATAAAATCTTGGAACTGAGCTTTCAAAGAGCGCATCAGTCTAATGCTGTTCTTTAGCATACAGTGAGGGCTGCAAACAGCATCCACATCAGAAAAATTGCTGCACTTACTTCAGCAGGCTAATAGTTTGGATTTTGCTAAGTGCCAGAATTAGACCTTTGTCAGTGTTGTGCATCTACAGGTGTGAGGGATTCACAAAGAAGAGGGCATTGTCAGGCCAGTGAATCAAACTGAGTCACACAGGAGAACAATCTTTCAGTGTCACCGTTAAATTCAGCTGCTCACTCCATGAAGCTGAAATCCATGACATAGTTCATTTTTCAGCTGTTGAGCACATCCACATAATGTAGCTCTTTCACTGTGTGCTGCCTACTTCACGTATGAATGTGCATTCACTTGAGAAGCCCATGAATACCCTTAGGATTACAACGCAGATATTGTAGTGTGGTGCATTCAGCTTATCTGCATAGCTCTAGGACTTGCATGGCAGTATGAATTAATCAGAAATAGAATGGTTTCCAACTTGAAAATATATCAAAATACTACTTAAGAAGATTTAGACAGTGTTAGTTATTAAGGAAAAAAAAAAAAAATTAGAATTCTCGTATGTGATCAGGTTGTCACAAATTTCCTCCCTACCAAAGCTGAACAAGAATCCCCTTTTTCCCCATGTAGAAAATACACAGAAAATAAATCCTTGAAAAAAACTATGTGGTCAAATGTATTAGTATATTAGAGATGTTCTTGTAGCAGTTATAGTATGATGGTATAAGGAAGACAAGGCTGGAGGATGGAATGAATACTCAATACTTTAGTATAAAATACTACATCTACTTTCAAAAGGTTACCTTGATATTGTTTTCTGTTTCTCTTCATCACTAACTTTAATGCATATTTTAAAAGATGTGTGTCATCTGAAAGGAAATCTAGCCATTTTCTAGGTAAAATGCAAGAAAGCTGTAATTCTATTCCTATTTTGTAACTAGAGAGGCCTACAGTACTTCTTCAGATCTGTCCTCATGCCATAATAATCTTTAATCAACATATTAAATGCTGTGAGGGCAGATTTAGCACTTGGCTGTCATCACAGTTGGTAAAGAAGCCTTTTGCATTTTCAGTCACTGAATCCGCTGCGCTTAGTGCCAAGGTCCAGAACAGATTGGTTTGAGGTACAGAGAAATCACACTGGTTTGGCCTCCAGCCAGCTCAAAACCTACTCTGAAGCTGAAAAAGCTGAAACACTATGGCACTATAGACCTTACTACTTTTTCCACATCCCACTGTTTCTTCTGTGGTCATGAAACCCTTCCTGACCATCTCTTTCTGCCTCCAGCCCAAACAGAGAATGGCCAATTCAAACACACATCAACACCCCTGCCAGAAGGCTGAAAGAGTCCCTGCTTTCCTTGGGAAGGGACTAGGAGGTATCTGACAGCTTATTACAAGAGTTCTGGTAGAGCATATCCTTGCTCTTTGGACCAGGATACATATTTGTCAAAACCTGACAGCTTTTTAGTCAGTAGTATATCATTTTACTTCTACGCATCTTGATTGTACTGAAGTTGCAAAAAGAAAAAAAAAAGAAAAAAAAAATTCAATGCACAGAGCTGTGTAAATATCAAGGACAAAAAAAAAGGAAAAAAAAAAAATCGCAAATTGTGGAAAATAAGGAAACACCATTATGCTCTACTAGCTGTATTTCAGGACCTTTATCTCATCATTCCCTGATGCTGGGTGAGTGAGAGATACAAGTAGATATGAAGGAGTGACTCTAAGCATCCGAGTAGTAAAATGTAAAGTGTTTTGGATGGTTGCTTCTCAGTATGAGAAGTGAGCATATAAGCATATTGCAGCACGACTGGTTGGAAGCACCACAAACCATCCGTATTCCCTGCAAGATCCTGAGATATCCTTAGGGACAAGGCTAGTGACAGGAATAATAGCTTGTTGGCTTGGGGGAAAAAAAAAATTAAATATTCTGGAGGACAAAGAACAATAAGTTGGGGCTATCTGACAGCTTCTGTGGAGAGTTTTAACTCTTTGTGGGCTGGAGTTGTACTATCAGAGCTAGAGACAGTGCATGACTGTGCAAGATTATGAAGATGCCATCTGAAGCATGGAAAAAAACCTCGTGTTAGTGACCTCTCCATTAATGTGTTCTGGAGGGCCAGGAATCCAAGTCCCACAAAGTGAGCTGGAAGTACAAGCCTACAACACTGTTGACACCATACACAAACTCAGTTGCAATTTCCAAAATACCTCCAATAGGAAGGCTGACAAAAATCAAGCAGGTGAAGGAAGTTTCACCAATTCAACGGAGGTTTGCAACAAGGATAAGAAAAACAGGATTTGGAGAATTAAAGGTGCTCAGGTGAAAAAGAACAAAGCACCATTGTCCAGAAGGAATATAGATGTGAAACTGCAATCCCAGCAGCAAGGGTCTTCAGCACCTTTTCACATTCAGAGTTGGTGCCATTGGAGTAAAGAGTAGCAAATGGGGCCTTTCATGCCATATTTTATAAGAAAATGGGAATATAGTCTATTTTTCATAGAAAATGGGAATAACTATGGTGGATCATCATTCTGGTCTCAGTAATTCTGGTGGATAATTGTTGGGGTGTCTGGAAGGTAAAGCTTTAGAACAGACTTTAAAGGTAAGAAAACATTAAAATACAGAAAAGAACAAAAAAACCCAAGATTGTAAAACCCACAGGTTTATTAAAGGCATATTATATGGGATGTCTTTTCTTGAGGGGACTGATTTTTCAGACAAAGGCAATGTACCTATTATTCTATAAAGACTATGGTGCTGTGTTGCATCAGAAACTATTAGTAAAGGTCAGCATTGGGATAGAATATAGGAGGTAGAAGACAGCAGATAAACAGAAGATTAAGCTAGTGACAGGGGGACTGTTGTCTGGAGCGAGTTTATGAGAAGGGTTTTTCAAAGTTCAGTCCTGAGACTAATTTAATGTTTTCGCAAATACATTTGATGCAAACTGAGAGTATGCTGTTGAACTGTGCTAGAGACACTTAAGTACAAGGATTTAGACATCATAACTGGAAAAGTGAATGACTTTGCAGACTCCCATAATAGAAATGGAATTACATGAAAAAGCTTGAGAGGAAGGAATAATGTACATCCAGAAAAATAACAAGATTTTCTGCTATAAATCAGGGAGACTATGTAGAAAGGACAAAGGAAGAAAACGACCTGATAGCATTAGTTATCATCTTGATTATGATAGGCTAGCAGTTTGATGAGGCTGTGAAAAATGGAAATGCAATCCTTAAACATTAGTATGTCTAGCAGAAAAGGAGAAGTATTAATACCACTGCATTAGGCATCAGTGAGATATCATCTGTACTACTGTGTAGAGTAGTTGAAGAAAGATGAATGTGAGCTGAAAAAGAAAGGTTATATATAAAGAATATATTAAGAACCTATGTATAAAGAATATCTTATAAGTGGTTTGGTTAATAGGACATTTTTCTTAGTCTAAAGAAGAGAAAGACTGGGAAGGGGGAATATACTGTCTGTGCAGGAGCAAATAATTGAGACAGATTTAGTAGATGTTGGTGGAATAACAAGTGGGGCTAAAGTGGCAAGGAAAAGCATAAGACCTGTGATAGATGAAGAGCAGGCTTGATGATTTTGGAGTTGCCTTTGTCCTATCCATTGCAGTTTGTATTTACTTTGTTCTACAGTGCCAGGGAGTTGCACACATTCAGTGCAGCTGAACTGCTTCTTCTAGTCTATAAGCATTCAAAACAATTCTTTCATACTCAACAATAAAAATAAATAAATAAATAAATAAATAAATTAGGCATTACAGAAACAAGGAATAACAACCTTAGAGCCTGTAGTTCACTAAAATGTCAGTGATGGTTCTAGGGAATATGGGGACAAATGGATGTGACTGCTCCCATCTGAGGAGCTGGGGAATGAGTGACTCTTTTGTAGATGGGACAGGGTCTATCAAAGAAATCTCATGAGAGAGCCATCATGAGATACCAGCCAAAAGATCCTGAGCTGACCTCAAGGGATCTTGAGCTGTGATATCACTAATGACCCTGAGCAGCAATAAACAGACTTGCTTTGGTACAGAGCTGTGGAGAATCAATTTCAGAGGCCAATGTCACAGCAGGGCTTAGAGGAGGAGTCTCTGCTGGCTGCTGAAAGGCCAGGAAAGGCATGGCAAGGCAGGACAAGGCAGGCAAATCCAGCTTTCTAATGTGTTCCAGTCCATGATAGATGATGCTTTATATGTGGTGTCTACAGTCAGCTATATTTGAGGCTGAGTGTATATATATTTATAAAGTTCTTACTTTAAAGCATCAGAAGAAACCCTCTTTTATCTTAGAACATGTGTTAGATAACCATGCACATCACAGGCACAAATAATATTATTCCTCTTAATATGTAAATAATGAGGTATAGCAAGAACTGTTTGAAGGAATCAGACAAAAGTGGGGGCTGTGGAAGCATTTTGTGATCACCCTGAGAAAGGACCTGTCTGCCAGCCCTCCTCCTTCCTCATATCTGCATACATTCTTGAACATTTTGGTGTCTTGCTTTTCTCCTCGGTCCTACATGTGTGAAGCAGATCCTATAAAAATTTCCCAGAGTTCTTATCTGCCAGAGATAAAGGGAGTCCAGAGATCCCAAAACTTGCTTGGAATCTCACCAGCACTGGCTGAAAGCTGCCAGGGGAGGAAACCAAAACACAGTAACTTATGGGACTGCAGTTTGTTCCACATGCAAGGCTGTTCCCAACTATTGCCCCTCTTTGGGTCGCATCTCAAGAGTGTTTGCTTTTTCCTTTCATATTTACATTCTATACACAGAAGTGATGCATAGAGAACAATCTTTGTGGCCTCTTCTCTACAGAACAAGAGCATTCTTCTTCTTTCTCTGGGGACCATGAAAGGTGTGAGCTGTACAGCAAAGAGAGACAGCAAGAAATGCTTGGGGAGAGGACTGGGAGGGATGTCTATTTTTTGTGGGGGGTTACATATCACTAACCAGTCAAAGAAATGGAGAATTAAAAGGCAAAACAAGCAAGTGACCTGGGCTCCCAAATTTTTTAGGAAACATGGAATAACATTTTTTACAAGGGAAGAAAAAAAAAAAGAAAAAGAGGTCAAAAGCATTACAGAGGAAATACTTTCTAGTCATTTGTTGAAGATTTGTCAGTACTTCCCAACCCTGGCCTGATTCTGTACTTTTTAGGGTTGTTGGGAAAACTCCTGCTGACTTCACAAAATCCAGAGCTTGTCCAGTGCTGATCACAGCTGAACACTCAGACTCCGATTGTTCATCCCGTTCTGACAGACCACAGCTTCTCAATGGATATCATTGCATTTCCCTGGGCTTAAAGGCCAGCTTTTGGTATGCTGAAAAAGGCTTATCTGGGAAGTAAGCAAAATACTGAATCTCTGAATATAAACTATGAGAATCAATCAACTGGGGAAAAGTCAAGCTGTGTGGGAGGAAAGGGCAGGAAAAAGCATCTGGAGTGTATTCTAAACTTCAATGTATATAATTATGGCATGCAATCCACATGGGACACGTCTTGCAGTGATCTTTCAGGGAATATTCCCACTTATATATCACATGCTCTGTGGCTGTAAGGTCAGGGAGGCTGCTTCCTTCCCAGAGTTCCCTAGTTTTATATGTGTAAACTATATATACATATATATGTAGGATGATACTTCCCAGGGGAGAGCATCTGGAAGTGGTGGGAGAGGTTAGGTATTTCAGTGACCCTGAGAGCTATGCCAGTGGCGGGGGTAAACTCTGGACAGGGCTTCAGATGAAGCTAAATTACAGAAATACAAGAAAGGGGGAACTCCTCAAAAACAATTGATGAGTGTAAGTGGCAGAGGCCTTACTCACACACCAGGACTCAGGCTGTTGCTTGTAATGATGTAAGGGAAAATCACATCAGCATCTTCACCAAGCTGGAATCAAATCTCGTTTCCTTCTCCACCTCAGGATGATGAGGACTCTGGAGTAGCACATGGCACAATTTTCTTTCCTTCTGGTGATGCCCAAATTTTTGCTGTATATTTTGGGTTTAAAACCTACACACATGCATAACTGCACAGTGATATGAAGTTTGTGTAAATTCTTGAGCTTTTTAATTACAACTGGAGGTGAACTCTTATTTGGCATATACCTGTATATCTCTGGCTTTGCAACTTTTCTGTTTTCAAACCAAGTGCATTGTGAGCACATACAAAAACATGAAGATGGATGGAAGTGGAAAGTCACCAGGAAGGCTTGACTGATGCCTCTTGGGGCTTTTCATACTCAAAAGTGAACAGGTGAGTGCATCCTGTCGTCATACCACTGAGTAATTCAGGATGAATTTGCACCCTGAAGTAAATTACAGAGCATTAAGACAAGAAAGTACTTTGAGGGTACAAATTGGTCTCCGTTTGTTTTGGATCCATTTAATTCATTCTATATACCCTGACTATACAAACACATGCACAAATATATGTATACACACATGTATATACATACATGTGTGTATACATATATATATATATACACTGGGGTGTTAGGAACAGCATAGTGGCAGAGATGGGGTTATCAGAGAATTTGTCAACCATTATGTGACTGTAAAGCCCCACAGTTAGGCAACACAGTCCATGGCAATACTGCTGTATCAGTGAATGCTCATCATGTGGCTTTGAGTCTAGTGGGAAAGAAGTCATTTAAATAAAATGTTTGTTTGGGAATGTTCTCCAGTTTTGCTGGGGAGATAAAGGGAGAAGTCCTTATGAAAAGAGCAATATAGAAAAGAAAGCCAATGGAGAGAAAAGCTCCCCACTGCTTCAGACATTTCTGTGGAAGGATATGGATGTTGAAACCCAGGAAATTTGGGACAAAATGTGGACTGGCTTGCCAGGCTGAACCTCCAAAGGGGCAGACCACCAGCTGTGCTGCAGAGCAGCAGTCACCAGAGGCACTTTCAGCTGTAGGCTGGGGTCTGCATGCCCTTTGTGGGATGTCCCACACGAAGGGCCCCGGGGGCAAGGATGCTTTCTTCCCCATGGGGTTACCCTGTGAGCCAGTATCCAAGGAGATTCCTGTGGCCAGCCACAGTCACATAATTCAGATCACAATCCACCCCTCTCTTCTCTTTCACCCACAGACTTGAATTGATATAAGGGTTTTTAAAGGAAGCATCTACAGATTTCTTTGGGGCTTGTGCCAACTTGCTATAGATTCAGATACTTGGACTATCATGGCTTCTTTTGCAAACCTCCTCTGGTTAACAGAGTGTACTGCCTCACTAGGGTCTGCGTGATGTGGCTCACTGTCATCTTGCCCATCATTTAGATAATAAATTATCCATGAGCCAGCAGTGTGCTCTTCTTGCCGAGAAAGCCGATGGAATCCTGGGCTGCATAAAGAAGAGTGTGGCCAGTAGGTCGAGGGAGGTCCTTCTCCCCCTCTACTCTGAGGCCCTGGCTGAGGCCACAGCTGGAATAGTGCATCCAGTTCTGGGCTTCTCAGTTCAAGAGGGACAGGGAACTACAGGAGAATCCAGCAGAGAGTAGCAAAAGTGATTGGGGGATTGGAGAATCTCTCATAGGAGTAAAGGCTGAGGAAGCTGGGACTCGAGCCTAGAAAAGGCTGGGGGGAGACTTTGTTAATGTCTACAAGTATCTAAAGAGTGGATGCAAGGAAAATGGAACCATTCTTCTCAGTAGTTCCCAGGGACAGGACAAGGGGCAACGGGCACAAGCTTGAGCATAGGAAATTTCATTTAAATATGAGACAAAACTTCTTTACTATGAAGGTGACAAGGCACTGGAACAGGATGCCCAGAGATATTGTGGAGTCTCTTTCTCTGGAGATATTCAAAACCCACCTGGATGCAGTGCTGTGCAGTGTGCTTGAGGTGATCCTGCTTTAGTGAGGGAGTCGGACTAGATGATCCCTAGAGATCCCTTCCACCTCTGACAGTTCTGTGATATCAGTATAAATTACTGTCATATCATCAGGACAACGTGACAAATTCTGAGTCACTCTGAGGCTCTCCAAGGATTCCAGCTTCATTTTCAGTCTTGAATATACAATCCACTTAACAGTGCTTCTAGAAAAAAAAACAAACGTATGCAAGAAGTCCACATGTTTGTTCAGGTAATGACCAGTGAGAATTCTACCCTTGGAGGTATGTAACTTCCTAATACCATTGTATTGCTGCATTTAGTAAGGTGATTGTTACACCAAAGACAATTAAACTGAAGTGTGTGTTCAGTGAAGTCTGGTAATCAGCCAGCTGGGCAGATAATCTCCTGATGTTCCACATGTTCAGGGGAAATCCTCAAGTACAAAGGGTCTGGCTGCAAAGCTGAGCACTGTCTCAAAACCTCAGCTACTTCATAGAATAGACTCAGAGAATCATTTGGGTTGGAAGGGACTTTTAAAGGTCGTGTAGTCCAACCCCCTGCAGTGAGCAGGGATATCTTCAACTAGATCAGGATGCTCAGTCCTATCCAGCCTGACATTGAATTTTGCCAGGGATGGCGTATCTACCACTTCTCTTCAACCAGTCTTGTCACATTAAAGCGTATTTCTTTTGCCCAGACTAATTAAACTCTCTGTGAACTTTTCTCTCCCATTCCATGGGCTTAATCTAAGTTGGGAAATCAGGCCTTGCAGAAAAGCAACAGAAATTTTGAATCTGAATTTTGCAGGTGGGAAAAATAAGGCCATCCGCGTCGACATTCAAGATTGCTGCAATCTTGTTATCAGATCAAAAACTGTAATTTCTCCTCTGCATTTAAAAATTAAAACGAATTCCTACAGGAACATAAAAAAAAAGAGGAGGCATCAGGCTGAGCAGGGATCAACAGCTGTATGAAGGCAGCCTGCTAGGTAAATAATGTGAGATTGCTTCTGCCACAATAGCAAGAGAATAGAGATGGAAAATACAGCTTGCCAAAGTTTGAGAAGAGCAACCAAAGCAAATTTCATATTGAAGAGCACATGTCACAATAGTGCATTTGGGCATGTGTCCATGTGTTGATGTGTGTGAATATGTATAGGTGCATGTGGTGTCTTCTCCCTTCATAAAACATCAGCTGTTTGCTATATGTCTTGGAAGATAAGACCAGATTCTCCCCCCCAGCATCGTATAGCTGATGGAAGTGGCTTGGGAGATCTCTCGAATAACAAGCAATGCCAATTATAAGGTTGCTGCTTTTAGTGTGTGTTTACCACAGCCAAGACAAGCTCTGTGGATTCCTACATGATTTTGCATGTTTAGCTTCTGTGCTCCCTCCATGCTGTATAATTATACTACGGTATAAAAGCAGCCTCCTGTGGCATATAATAAATGTACAAAGCAGACATTTACTAACAGTCCCCACTCAGACAATGAGATAAAGAAAGAACAGAACCCTGTTTGCAAAAAGAAAGTCTCTATTAATGGAAACAGGGTGTTTAACAGGATGTGCTTACTAGATAGCTGGTAAAATGCAGGACTCCGGAGTGTGGCAAGCTCTGCTGGAGCCAAGCACATAGCATTCCCAAACCAGCCCATTCCCTGGAAATGTGCTACCTCCAAAACCAGACTGCGACTGAAAGTCAGCTCTCTCTTCCTAGGAAGCCCAGATCTCCAACCAGCCTGCCTGCCTAGAATAGAGCTCTAAGAAAGTATTTAGCCCCTCACTCCCTTCTCCAGGTGAGTCTGGGGCTTCACATTGTTCCTCATGCAGACTCTGTGAAGACTGTCCAGCTTCCTTTTGTTACTCCTGTGGTAAACATCATCTGTGCAGCTCTTTGGCAGTGAGCATACAGCCAGTAAAACACTCACACACTTGTCCTGTTTACAAACCCTCTTTTTTTGCCATCTCTTCCTGTTTAACATTCCCAGCTGCCAGGTATTCCTGTTTTTTGGCTGCTCAGCTGTTGCCCATACTGCTGTTCCACATAACACTGGCATCATATCCTGAAGCAAGACAGTTTCCCATTTGAGTAATCTTTTTGTTCAAGCAGGAAGGATGATTCCTTCCTGTCATCCCTAAGGGCTCTCCTCTGGTGACAAACTTGGAGTTTTATAGTATTTGTTATAACGGTGAATTTTCCAGCAGAGATCATCAAGTAATGTGAATCAATATGGCTTTGCTAGCTTCAGAAGAGCCATGCTGATTTACTTCAACCAGTAATGTTTCCTTGTCTCTACATAACAGAACACTTCTCTCAGAAGCAAGTTAAATACAGTAGGATTTCAGATGGTCGGGTGACTCCTTGAATTGCATCTTTTATATCTCTTCCTATTGTTTTTGTCATTATCCTTACATTCCCTACAAAGTTTTCTTCCTCACTTAATGCAGTTATGATTCAGGCTTGGTGAAAACTGCCTTGACACTTAGAAGGTGCCACATCTGTGACTTCTGCACTTCTATTAGTCAGTCAGAAAAATTAGCTTTGGAGCCAGTGGTTTCCCACTGACTATCTCTGAGGAGTCTGGAGATAAGACTTCCTCTCCAGTTCCACCCACTGGGAAATCATTAGCCTGGCTGCCTTGCAGATATGAAGTCCCTATAACATGGTGTTCCCAGGCACTCTCTCTCCTCCTGGATTGTCTTGGCATCATGGAAATGCGATTTTTTTTTTTTTTTCCCATTGGTATTTTGTTCTCAAGCAAGTTTATAGTTTTCTCGGGTATGCTAGAACAACGTATCCTAGTCCTAGACTCTGAAGACCATCTTGAGCATAACTGGATCTGTATCAAGCCTGTGATTCTTCAAAGCTTTCTCAACATTTTACACCATACAATGCCACCGCTTCTCCCATCTGGTGACACAGCTCTGAGAAATATCAGAGAGATGAGAAACCTATTTGTCTTTTAAAATGGACCAGCTCTGGCACTTGACTGGACTTTTATTGCCAATGTTCAAAAAGGAAACAGCAGCTTAATTTTCAATTCAATTAAGCGTGTAAGAAAAATAATTTGTACTTAGCAGTTGCTGCCTGAAGGACCTGGTTAAAATAATCAACCAGAGGAGCCATTCAGGTAGGTGAAGGGCAGGAGTTTTGGCTGCCTAAAGCCTTCTCTTGTTTCCCCTTCTCTGTCTGTTCTTTATTCTTCCAGTTGTCCTTTGGTTCCTTCTGCTAACCCCATTCCCACCCTCCCCATCCCCAGGAGGGGCTTTCTCTTCCCCACAGGGGCCAGCTCAGTCTGAATAATTCATGTTAGGTGAAGTATTCAACAAGGGGCTGGACTGAAAAACACCTCAAGCCTTCAGAAGAGCCCGAGCTATGTTTGCAACCAGGGTGCAGGCAAAGACCTGCTTGCCAGCCTTGAAGGAGCAGTAAGTGTGAAGATTTTGGTGAGAGCCAGGCACTGGGCTCTGTGTAGATCTGCTTAATAAATACAGCCCATCCAAATTTCTGTGCTTTAACATGTTACTCACACATACCTACAGCTCTGAACAGATTAATAATTAATTGGCAGTAGGCAGGCTATGGTGATCCACAGAAAGCTTAGCAGAGATGTTTGTGCTAAAAAAAAAAAAACAAACCAGAAAAAAGAACATTTTTAGTCCTCTAGCCCACAGAAGCAGCAGGGTAGAGACTGTCTTTAAGAACAGATAAGGGCAAGAAAGGCAGAAAGACCATAAGGCATGGGAGGAGCAGGATGCTGCAGAGAAGTCATTTCCAAAGGCAGCTTATGCGTCTCCTGTGATGTACACCATACGTAAATGTCAGGTCTCACCATCTCTACAATTTAAGGGTTCCTGCTGCTTAGCTCGTGCTTGTTGCACTGCAGCATCCCAGTCTCTGCTGCAGGATGGGAATCTAGGAATCCTCTGGATAAACCCCACTGCTGTTGGCAGTCTAGCAGGAATGCCATGGGAATCCAAGATGAAAATTTTACTTTGGTAACACTGAAACAACAACAACAGCAACAAAAACAGACAAATGAAAAAAAAAAAAAACCAACAAAAAACTGCCCCAAGGGATGAAGAACAGGAAGGAAAATGGGACCTTCCCCAAATAAACTATTTGGAGGCCTCTTGACTCTTCCCTGAGCTACCAGATGTAAGGCTCCCTCATCCACTTTTCTTTCAAACAAGAGCTCCCTGTCTGGCATGCAGCTGTGGAAGTGCAGACAACGAATTTACATGAGAGAAAGCTCCTAGCAGCTTCCACGCTTCTCTGGCAGATTTGTACAAACTGGATATGACATTACCAGCAGCCAGCCACATCTTGCTCCAATAAACACTGTTATTTATTATTAAACTAAAGAGGACTAGCTCAGCAAAGGCTAGGGACTGAACAGTGCTGGCTAGTGTATGGAATAAGTCAAACATGTAGGTTTTATCCAGATCTGGGCTGTGATAGTGAAAAGTTTAAGGCAGAAAAAGACACAAGGAAAAGGTTTTCCTTCACTGCAGAAAACTGGATTTTGGAAAATGCTCCCCTAAAATTACTCTCACCATCCGCCTTATACTTGAACAAACTCTACAGTTAGGTTATTCTCTACAAGCTTTTTCCATGTTGTTCCCTAAGTGGCCACTGTGCTAACACTGTTTCTGTTTCTCAGTTTCTGGAACTCTTCAGTTAGGACTTCATTCCTAACTTCTGTATCATGTTCATAACTTCTTTAGATAAGCAAGGGCCAAAACCCCAAGGTCAGCCAGGAGGTACGGGAATTTTTCATGCAGAAGAAGAGAGCTATTCCCCTTGGCTCAGCTATCATGTTGGGAAAGGCCTTCCCAAAATCCTTCCTGCAATACCCAACGGCTACACTGGTCCCCTGACACTTTCCAATATCCCCATTCAAGTTCCCTGTTCCCCAGGGACCTCTCCAGAGTGGCTACATGATCTTTGAGCAGACATCCAGGACATCTGTAACTCCCCGGGGATGATGGAGCCAAGACTTTTGCTTTGCTCAGATCCAGGATCGAAGAACATAAAAGCTCTGGAGGGCAGGAAGAGCATCTCAGGGAGGCACATCCCAAAGGAACCAAGAAGACGAGTCATAAGGTTTCTAGATCTATAATTCAAAAGGTGTTTCTCAAGGAGGGGTGAGATAAGACTGAGTTGCAAAGGCTTAGGACTTTGAAGTAAGGCTCAGCAAGGAGAGTTCTTAAAGGACAGGAAGTGTGTCCTTGGAAATAGGCTCCAGGCTCACTTGCAGGCACACACAGCCCCAAGGATAAATTCATCACATGCCACTGTACAAAATCGTTGTGCCTAATCAAAGTCTGTGCTCTTGTGCCAGATTTGCTGAAGGGGCAGCAAGGGCTGGAGAATCAGAGGTGACATGGATTTTGGGACCTTTGTCCAGCAAGCAAGGGTCCTCTATGTACATGTTCCTGGAGTGCTGGGGACTGGAACAGCTGCCAACATCAATCAAGATGTCACTGCTGCCCAGTGACAAATTTGGCTACAACTGAGCTGAGTGCTTGCCTGGGTTTTGGAAAAGCCACCACATAAAATGGGGCACAGCAATGGGAAGGTGTCAGCAAGGCAGTCCTGGGCAGGAAGCACTGGGCTGCTGAGGTAGCAGTAGGAGTGTCGTGTCATGGGATACTGGGGAGCCAAGGGCCATCCAAAGGATTGCCTTGGGGTTGGGAAGCAGAGGCTGTGGAGGGAGTCTCATATATCTTAGAAAAGCTGACCCCAGGGGAAGCTTAGCATCATTACTAGAAGTTTTCCCATGGAGAAAATGAGACAAAGTGTTTTCATGGGTCTTAGTCATCCACACCTAAGCCTGGGATGGGGCCCCAGGCAATGGAGAGGGCTGGGAGACAGGTTTCTCTGGAGGCTGCTAAGGCAGGACAGTCCCATGCCCTTGACAACTGGCTCCTGGTGTAAATTTCCCAGTGGATCCTCCACAAAGCTATATGCTAATCAAAAGGTGCTTCTTTTTGTAAAGGAAGGTTTTGACAATATGTATTAGAACTATTAGTTCCAGTCCTTAGCTTCTCATATTAAAATCATAATGCCTTCCATAGTCTCACCCTTGGCTCAAATAGGCCATGTGACAAGATATATTTAACTACGCTTCTATGAAATCTCAAGACTATTGTCCAAAAATTTAGCTCACATCTGCTTTTCAGTGCCGTGGGTATTGATGTGCCTGACAGGCAGTGGTTTCACCACACAAGCAAGCTCACTATAAATAAAATCTTCAACAGTGGCAGGAGTGAACATTTGGGGAGAGATGACAGCAAACTGGGAAGCTGTGGCACATGGCTCTAAAGCTTGTTCTGATTTTCAGCTTTCCATGTACATATGGAGAGCAGACTTCAATTGTGAGGCAGAAGAGCAAGTTAAGAAAGTGGCAAAGGACTGAGTGGCTCACATGAGCTAAAGGGCTCCTGAAATCAAGTTTCCAGCTGGGACTCCACTCTCCGTTCCCACTCAATACCCCTGTAGAGACACATTCCAGCAAACTCACTGGAATATCCCACTAAGACCTTTCTTTCTGACATACTTTTCTGACTATCAGTGGCATTGCCTAATTATCTCTTCTTTTTCCAGGAGAAAATCCCAGTGATTTTGCAGGGAGTTTTTCCTAATCTGGGAGACTAGGAAAAATAAAAACTACACAAAGATGCTTTTCTTGAAAATATTCAAGGTTGAAGACTGAGGCTTGCAGTGTAGCACAGTAAGAGGCGATAGTGTATGACAGATGTCAAGTGAGGAGGCACCTTGGAGGGCCTTAAAAAAGAGAGATATTCATTATGTGATACAGTGAAAACAGAAAGCTAATGAAGAAATACAGAGACTGCCATATCAAAGCATCAAACTAGGAAATCAGATTCCTTGGATATACTCTAAGGCTGTCTGGATGGGGTCCTGGGCAACTGGCTATAGGTGGCCCTGCTTGAGCAGAGGCATTGGATCAGATTACTTCAGGAGGTCCCTTCCAGTTTGTGATTCTGTGAAATTATTTTCACAGTAGCATGTTAGATGAATACCTGGAGGACAAGACACTTGTGTTTACCAAAGCAGGAGAGATGGTGATTTAGGAATCAATACAGGAACTTATTCTAACAAATGTGTGGCCAACTATTTTAAATAAGCAGGTAAACAGAGTTACTAGATTGCAGACATTTTACTCAGAAATATCTGGAATGAAATTATAACTGATTGAAATTATAACTGATGTTCAGGATAGGCAAGCAATTTAGTTGCATTTTCCTCGGTGTTGGAGCATGTAAGGAAGTTTTTATGGCCTTTTTGACTTTGATCAAATAGCTAGGCATCCACGGGAATGTCAGCAAGAAACAGCCTGAGATGTTAGCTTGGATGTGGAAAGAAAGTCTGCAGTGGGGAGGAGATTCTGAGGTAGTTCTATGGGTTTTTTTGAGGAGGTAGTTCAGATTGCCATAATTACCCATCTTTATAGCAAACTATTTGTATCTATTCTTAACCTAATGCATTTTTGCACATTTCTCTGTCACAATTTTTTCAGGACTGAGTTTTTTAGCTTCCATATGAGGATGTCAAGTGTAATGGCTCCACAAAAGTCAAGAGATGACAGGTACCAATTCTCTCCTATCAGCCAACCCTGTCAGAAAATATTTGATTGGTTCCACATGAGTTGTTCTTGACAGTTTCACCTTAGTTGCACCTTCCAGGTACCTGACAACAACTTTAGCATTTCTTCCAGTCGTTTTTAGGAACTGAAGTTAAGCTGACTGGGTCCATCTTTTTCTGAAAATAAAGTACAAAATCTGCCCACTCCTGATTTTTTGAGGGCCTCAAAAACTTTCAACTATAACTCCAACAGGTCCCGAACTGTGGGGTGATCTCTATATTCACTACTGTGAACTTCATCAGTTACCAATAACTTGGAACCATCTGTCTTCTGTACCTCCTCCTCTGTACATTTGTTGTCATCCCTCCTATCTTCAAATAGGTCAAAAGGAGGACGCAGGGAACTACAGCCCAATGGGCCCCATCTGAGGCCCTGGTAAGGTGACACAAGTCAATCTGGAATTTATTTCCAGACTAATGAAGGACAGGAAGGAGATTATGTGTAGTCAGCATTAATTCACCAAGGCAATTCACGCTTTTTGATGACTTTCTATGATGGAACAACTGGATTAGCAGATGAGGGCAGAGCAATGGATTCTGTTTGCCTTGACTTCAGCAAGATTTTTGGCACTGTCTCCAATAACATCCTCATCATAGACAAGATGTTTAAGTATGGGCTGCTTGAAAAGTGAAGGGTGTTGAAAACTAGATTAAGAGGCCCAGAGGGCTGTGATCACTGGTACCAAGTCTAGTTAGAGGCCTTTAACTAGCAGTGTACCCCAGGGATCAATATTGGGTCAAATTATGCTTAGCATCTTTATTAATCACCTGTATGATGGGATAGAGTACACCCTCTGCTGCAGTTACAGAACTAGGAGGAGTGATTGATACAGTGGTCCATCCAGAATGACCTCAACAGGAGCAAGAAGTGGAGAAGTGGACCGACAGAAACCTCATTATGTTCAACAAGTGGAGCTATGAAGTCCTGCAGCTGGAGGGGCACAACCCCAAGCACCAGTACATCCTGGAAATCAACTGGCTGGAAAGGAGTTTTGCAGAAAAGGACATGGGGGTCCTGGTGGGCACCAAGTTGAACATAAGCCAGAAATATGGCATTGTGGCAAAAAAATAAAAAGGTAAATGGCTGCATTAAGAGTGTTGCCAGCACACTGAGGGAGATCTTTCCCCTAGACTCATCACTGGTGAGAACATACCTAGAGTCCTGTGTCCACTTCTGGGCTCCCCATACAAGAGAGGCATGGACGTACTGGAGAGAGTCCAGCAAAGGGCCACTAAGAAGAGGAAGGAACTGCAGCATGTCTCCTATGAGGAGAGACAGAGCTGGGACTTTTCAGCATAGAGAAGGCTCAGGAGAACTTCTTAAATGTTTGTAAATACCTGAAGGGAAGGCACGAAGAAGAGGGAGCCAGGATCTGCTCAGTGGTGCCCAGTGACAGGACCAGAGGCAATGGGCACAAACTGAAACACAGGAGGTTCCCTCTGAACATCATGAAACACTTTTTCATGGTGAGGGTCACTGAGCTCTGGTAGAGGTTACCCAGGCAGGTTGTGGAGTCTCCATCCTCAAAAATACTCAAATGCCACCTGGATATGGCCCTGGGCAAACAGTTCTAGGTGGACATGCTCGAGCAGGGGAGCTGGACCAGATGACCTCCAGAGATCCCTTACAACTTAAATAATCCTATGACTATCTTAATAAGTTTTTATATTCATCCTCAGCAGAGTTCAAGTTTAGCAACAAGCACTTTGGGTTTGGATACTCTGACAAACAGCATACTTCTCAGGACATCAGATTGGGTGATAAGATCCTCAAAGGGAGGACAGCCAACCATTAACACAATTCATATCATCCTGAGTGCTCCCAGTGCTTGTTTACAAGGAACAGAGCACCCTCTATCCCTAGTGGAGTGCATCAGACAGTTGGCTGCTGTGGGCTAGACAGCTGCTCTTTCATTTCTGCTGTAAACTTTGGTCACCCTTGGAGTTTTCTTGTGGTTTTGTTTGTGGGTTTTTTTTTTGTCCTTGGATATCCCTGCTGAAAAAATTCTCATTAATCTGAATATTTATCAGCCAATCATTTCAACCTGTAGTATTTCACCTGCTATCCTTACTGTTCCTAAAAGATTAAACCAGCATGTACCTGCCATACCAAATATCTTGGCCTTTTTCACTTAGAAGAGAAAAAATACAGCATAGCTCTAGAGCTGAGGAGATGCACCTTATGCCTTACTCCCTCACCCAGCATCTGATCTTGCATTTCTCTCCCACAGAACCCATGAGCTTAAGAAGAAAAACTGTTAGAAGTTATGGTGCCACCAGCTTAACAGACCTCTTAGCTTAGCTTCCTATAGTTTCTTCCCAAAGTATTTTCTCCAAAGAACCTGATAAACCACTCATTGCTCCTCTCTCACGAGGTTCTCCTAAAAGACTTCAACAGCATTAAGCTGGGTGTCAGATTCTGTTAGTGTAACAGTCCTCTCCTGATTTTAAAAATGTGTTATTTGGGAAAGAATCAAAAATTATCAAGATACAAAGCCCATAAAGCACGTTTTAAAGGCTCTTTTAAGCGCACAGATGTCAAGCATTACATTTTACTTTGGAAGACTGGAGTGTTTTCAGGGACTTGTTTCATGCATGCTTCAGGACTAGAGCACCACATAACTCTGAGGCCAAAAGACTAAGCAAAAGCTAATTCAATTCTGAAAACCCCAGGAATTTAAAGTTTAAACACAGAAAGGAATAAAGACAGTAAAGGTCTAGCCCCATACAATTGGAAGCACTGAGGTGATTTGTGGTTTTTGCTTTGAGGATCCCCAACACATAGAACATATGGGTACAGCTTCAGGCTGTTGAGATGCACAGGCTCATACTCTCAATTACTCTCATTTGCAGCTGCACACATTATCAGTATGATAATGTCCAGCTGTATGCAAAAATGGACCATGATGTAAATACACACAGAGGAGTTTAACACAGATACCTAATTTTAAATTTTGACTGCTTGGCAATGCAGCCATCTTGGAATGAGGGCAAGGAGAGAAACCACTGACAGGAAGCACTGTTCAAATCCCCAGCACCAACTTGTCTCCTGGCTCTTCAGTAGCCAGAAGCTTAGGAACTTTTTTGCAGAGATCTCTCTTTGAAGGTGATTCTCCTAAAATATGAGGCTGAAAAGCATAAAGTGGAGAAGGAGATTCTTGTAAAATTAGTCAGTTTCTACCCCTCTAGAAACACTCAAGACTTGCGAGTGGCCTGCTCAGATTTTTACTGCAGGAGCTCTCCTCTCTTACTTCCCCTTTCCTGCCTAAATATACTCAGGCTCTTGAATGATTGAAATACACTAAGAAAGACAGATGGCCTTTTGATAATTTCTAATGGAATGTGTAATCTGGTATTTCCTCCTATACTGAACTCTGTGACCCAGAATTAACATGTGCAAATTTCAGAATTCTACTTCAATAATTGAATGGAAATATAATGAAGTAATTGAGCTGTTCTACTGCAAACTTACACAGAGAACAACTAGCGTTGGAGTAAAATTGAAGATCTTCCATGGGTAATGAGTTTACTACAGAGAGAGAAGATTTGAAAAATAGATTCCAGTTTTTAAGACAGAACTACATGTAAGGTGGTCTCCTTTCTAAGACAGTTATCATTTGGATATTCTAAGGCATTATGGTCTATTCTTTCAAATGCAAGTAGAAGCATTTAATTTAAAAAACAGTCTAAATGGGCTCATTTTAGTCCATTATTTCAATCTAGCTAAGAGTAAATCAGTGGATAAATCAACATTTCACCATTAGCTGATTGTTACAGGATTAACAGGAACTGATATTACCAAGCAGTTCTGTATAGATCAGCACTCTACTGTAATAATCCTTGTACTGATTAAGCTGGCATTGTGCTTTTGCACTATTTTATTTTTTTGCGAGTTCTTATATACTTCTTAAAAGTATCAGTGACTGAAGAGGATATTGTATACAGCCCATACACAGCTCACAGTGCTCCTCGCTGTTCCAAAGTATTTGTTTGCTTCTTCAAGTTCCTCTTTGGTGTTTCTAATATACATGATAAATTTGGCTCACTGGCTGTCTTTGCAAGTCTTGCAAGTCCTTCAATGCTCAAAATAAGACTATCAGAAATTAACTACAGTAAAAGCTTCAAGTCCCAAACACTGACTTCTTGAGCTAGAAAAATTACTGCCTTGTCTGATAAGAGTAAAAACATTTCTCCCTTTAAGTAGATCAGCTCATGGAAAGAGACACAAAGCAATTACCCAGCACGTTCCACCCATGTAAGCATCTGACAGCATGCTGTTGGCAGGCTCCAGACTGTCACATACAATACTGGAGAATTCAAGTACAGTCACCAACATTTTTATGGACATCTTAGTATCTACTTAATAACTTCAAAGTGTTTGCCTCTTCATCAAAGAGGTCTTTTGACAGGAGGCAACTGAGTTAACAAGAACTAGAGTGGTAGAGAGCATTTTTTTTTGTTTTCTACACCATTTGTAGCACAAACTTCCTCACAAAAGTTACTGCCTTCACAGAAGATGCTTCCATCAAAAAAAATAACGGATCATGTAAAAAGGCAAGAGGAAATCTTTGGCAAAACCATATGGTGAGCTGCTCAAAAGCTTTTCAGTCCACAGCTGATGGAACAACTAGAAGCAAGTAATAGATTATTGGCTCTTAACAGCTGTCTTAAGTTTCAGTAAGAGATCATCCTATTTTCTCCCTGAACAGACCAGAAGTCAGCTGAAACTTTGCAACAAGATCATGTTCTGTGTCTGTGATATTACATTGGCAAAGAACAAATAGACTTAGTTTTCCTGGATGAAGCAACATCAGGCCAGTGCAGTAAATGTAAAACACTCCAATACAATTTTAGAAACAACAGTAAATGATGGTTCCATAGAGCAAAGCCATCCTAATCCAGAGGCCTATGTACAGAACATAAATGTGTGCCATCTAATGTCCCCAGACACTATGGGAGTGAAGCCAAACAAGTCCTGCAAACCAGGATTCATGTACACAAGAACAAGACTATCCACTTGCCTTTAGCAGTGTTTGACAAAACAGCCATCCCATCTAAAGCCTCTCCACCTTCACCCTTAAGTAATATCTCCAAAATCCCATCAAAATCCAGCCGTATAAAATGTAACAAAGCTGAGTACTAGAATACATAAATCCAAGGATGATACTGGGTTTGCAACACTTCAGACTCTGGTTAATCCTTCCACAGAAGCCTGCTGATAGGATTATTTCTCTATTTTGCTCCAAGCAGTTGTTGGATGCAGGAGGGCATCCACACCACAACAGCAAATCCAAACAGTGAAAACAACCACCTGAATTGCATTTTCTGCAGACCTGGATTCTGGGGTGAGTGACCAGCCTAGGACAAGGACCAGGACTTCTACTGACTTTAACAAGGGAAATTTGGAGATCTCTTGGGCTCAGGTGTGAGATAAGCATCACGTAGCTCAGCTCATTCTGACTGTGATACAAACATGGCCAGAGGCACAGCCTAAGAAGCCTTGGGAAAACCTAAAGTGCTTATAGGATCTAGGCACCTTCAAGGCTTACTGATGATCATGACTCTAAAGGCCAAATCAAACTCACTTCCAAGGCATGCAGCCAGTTAGTGGCTTTTGTCCATAAATGCCCTTCTTGCAGGTATACTGTGTGAGAGCTGATCAAAACACTGAGCACAATAAAAGTGCTTCTGACAAATCATATCAACAGATCCCAGACAAAAATGTTATCCACACAGGTATGGTCTCAGCTTCTGAAAATTTCTGAAAAATCCACCACCTTCATCTTCTTCTCTAAGGCAATTGATTCATGCATTTCTTTGCCTCCTGTATTATGCTGTAATGCATCATTTTGGTGCAAGGAGACTATATTGTCATTTCTTTAGCTAAGTTTCTATGTTGTACAATTGGGAGAAAAGAGAGGCTGCAGTTCCAACAGCATAGCAAAGTGTTCTGAAAGCAGCTACCTTCAGAATATAAAATGTTTTGAAGAAAGGTCTTGATACTTGAATATGTAAAGCACTTAGCCCATTTGTGTCGGCTAAAATAGATAAGTACCATAGTCACATAAAATAATATGCACCTTCCCTATAATTAAATAATAAAATTTAATATCAAATACTGAAATAATAGAAATAAGAATAAGTCAATAGCTAAGTACTACTTTTTCAAAGGAAGCAGGATGCTAATTCTCCCAGATCACAAGCTAATTAGTGGCTTTCCAAAACCATATAAAGTAAAACATAACAGTCTAGAAACAGATACTGCCTTTAAAGGTCACTACAGGAAGGAGAATACTAATTCAGAGATTATACAGTTCAGAATGCAAATGTTTTCATTTGGGGCTCATACGAACAAAAATTAGCCAAAGTAAATGATGCAGTGACTGAAATATACTGGAGGGATTTGTTGGAGTCAAACTGACCAAATCTACTGCCTTGCCTGCTCTGTTCTGCATAATTAATCTTATTAACTAAACAATTGATTCGCTGCTTTATTGATTGATTGCTGCATTCATTCTCTCTTTCTGCTTTTTGTTTTGCTGACAAATTTATTGCTTTACGTTGCACAACTCTCTCCCTAAGTGATCCATTCCCTAAACTCATTCACTGACAAGCCTGTTTCTCACCCAGCTCACTGCTCAGCTGAATCCCAAGCCTTCACCTGCCTGATCTTCTTGGCATGTGTGACAAGTCAGGTGGCCCCTTGGGATCCAGACTACGAGTTCTGTTCAATGCTTTGGACGTTAGGAGATTTGCTATTTATTCTACATGTGCCCAAGGAAAAACTGCATTGGAGATCAGCAGTGATCTGCTTTTTGTGTTCAGATAGTGAACTGGAGCTAGGAAAAGTCACAGCACAGGGGCTTTAAAAAGTCAATAGTTCTCTGGTTGTATGGATGCCTCTTGTAGGCAACACACTGACAACTGACTCCTATCACACTGCCCGAGGTAAAACTGCTTTCCAAATCTTAATTACAGAAGACAAGCAAATCTGCTGATTTCAAGTCCAGAGGATACTCTGAGCACCTGGCCAGCTAAAACGAGCAACTACAAACACCACTTAAAATTAAATCAGGGTTTTGTCCCTTCAAATGTTGAATACCTTCATGGAGGGAGGAGCCACCCCTGCTCTGGGCAGCCTATTTCCATGCTCGACCATCCTTTTTGGAAGATTTTTTTCTTCTATCTCTAGCCACTTTTTCCACTGGTGCAGCTCATGGCTGTTGCCCATTTACCTTTTGCTGTGCATGTCTCAAAGGAGTTGGGCTCCATCTTCCCTATAGTTCCCCTCCCAGTAGCAGAGGGCAGCACTTCAATTCCTCTCAACTTTTTTCTATATGCCACACACTCCAGTAATATGAGAATGACAGAAAAATGAGAAACTGCCAGATGCTGAGAGTGATGGAAGGGGAGAAGTGGCTGAACAACCCCAACCCAGAGTTAAACTAATAAAACAACAGGAGAAACTGCCAGATACTGCACACAGGGAAGGGCAGGTATTGAGAACTCCTCTTGTTTAAAGTACATCAGAGTAGAGTAGGAATACAGAATATTTCCAGTCTTCCCAGGCTTACTGGCCAGAATTACTAAATAATGGTCTAAAATAACCAAAAGCAGAGCCAGTGGGGAAAGAGTAAACAGGAGTGGGTTGTTTATTTTGGAAGGGGGGGGGGGGAGAAGAGTAAAAATAAAGGTAAACCAAATAATATGATTGGCAAGTTCATGGGTGCCCATCAAAGCAGCCTTGCCTGGACCCAACACTGCCCAGAGGGTAACAACAAACCTGCTTTTTTGTCCATACCACATCCCCAACTTGCCTCTGTGCTCACAGGGACCTGGAAGGTTTCTCAGAATGTCAACAGAAAGTGCCTCTTGGGATGGAGGGTTGACCAAATCTCTCCAACATACTCCTCTCCAGGTGCAGGACTTTTCCCATTATTACTTGCTAACTTTCTATCCTTTCAGGTGCCACTACTACACTCCACCATAGCCTCAGTCCTTCAAATTTACTTGATTTTTCACCCATCAATTTATTTTTCTCCTCCTCTTTCTAAGTAAATGACAGTGCAAGCTATAACATGTAACTTCTTCATCCTGCTGTCTACTGTAGTTAATTCTCCTTGCTTCCAAAGGGACAATTTAAACCACTAGATCTTTGTTAGCTTCCTCTCTTAAGAAAGTGAGGTTTAGGTGGTCACATTCTACATCTGTCAGTTTTTCCTACCACGTCTTGAACCTGTTTGTCTTCTCAACCAAATGCAAAGGAACTGAGGACAAATGAGTTCCCACAGGTTCTGAGGACACCCACAGCCAGGCAAAAGAGAGAAACAAATTACTGCTCCCACTGACAGATAAGTGGTCCAAATTCACACATTGTGTATTGTCAGGCAATATCTGTCCTACTCAGGCAGGAGAGAGAGGAAGAGGAAGAGACCATCCCACACCGTCTCCTCTGGCTGCTCTCTGAACATATTGCTTCACCTTTAGCTCCCGCTACCAACTTCAGCTTTGGGAATTCAGTAGATCAAAGCTTTTGGAATTAAAATAGAAAATGCTACGTGTCTGCAGCAGCATCTGTGTACTGCCTGTGACTAAAGTAGAGCCTTACTCCTGCCATTCACAGCCACCTCTGTTCTCCAGGTTCACACTGGTTTGCCTCTGGATATGTCCCACATCCTCAAACGTTAACATAAATACAATTTTCACAAATCACAAGGCTCAGCATTGTAATCAAATAGCAAACACCATGAAACCCATGATAAAAGCCAGACAAAGGAGACAAAGACAGACAAAGACAAACTGATCTTGTCTTCTGCCCAGTAATGACTATGCCTCAGTCCTCCTTTCAGTAGTCTTCACTGTTAGAGAAGGAACATTTGCAAATCCTAGGAAAGAACCCGAGATCCAGCGACTTCTCCATGATTTCCTCCCAGTAGGGATTTCCCCAAATTGCTCCCATGCAGAAGAGGCATGGCCACCCACAGCCCTGGCAGGAGAGGAGCTCCCCAGCCCAATAGGTCCCAGTCCTCTTGTAACCATGGTCCTTGGACGGGAGGGCACATGGAAAATACAATGTGACTCCCCGGTTGTTTCTTAGTAGAAAAAAGAATGAATAGCAACTCATTTAAAAGACCTGCAGTCATGCTTATCTATGCATGTGAAAACAAATCAGCCACTCAGAAAGATGTTTACAAGCAAGCCTTCACACGTTGCAATCTACAAGACTTTTGTGGAAAACCTGCATAAACACATCTATAGTTAATCTCTTACCTTTCATGGAGCTGGGTGATTACTGGAACAAGTGAAAAAACAAACAAACAAAACCACATAAAATTTTGGCCAAGCAATTTTATTTAGTACATATTGTTTTTCAGACAGAAAAAATATTGTTCCTCAAAAATTAAGGACAGATTGAGTTTTGTGTGAGGTCTGAACACGACTGCATGTTCATTCATTTGCGGTAAGGGAAAAAGAGGAATAGGTTTTCTCTGACCACAGTGCACCGGGCATCTTTTTTCTTTTTTTTTTTTTTTTTTTAATATATATTTTTTTCAAATCTCCAGCTCTTCAAAAAGCACACTTGTATTCAAAAAGAGATGTTTTCGTAAGCAAGCTTTTGTGTACAGCAGCACTTCAGCTGTATTTCAGAAATTAAGAGCCATCCATCTGAGATCCACTTTAATGACTAATTTCCCTACCATAGAGTTTAAAATACAAAGGACTGCCACCGACTGGCAGAGCCAAGCTTTCAGTTGCCATGCAACACCCCTGTTGCAGGTTTCTCTTCATCTTCTAGTGCTTTTACTCTGGCTCTGTTCTTCATGGATGAAAGTTATGCAATGCTTTCTAGATACTTAACAGCAGATGTATTAAATTTCTAATCTGATATAAACCAGACTGCAATTTTCTACTGAAAAAGTCACATCAGTGAATTTAATAATGTTTTAAACTATAGTCTTTGATAGCAGAGTATCTAATTTTCAAATTTACATTGTGCTGATTTTCCTAGCGTGTGAATCTAAGACAATTCCCTTTTGTCTTGATCTTCTTTTAAGTACCTGGGGGATTTTGCCAGTATTTTGTGGGGGGTAGAAGCTCATCTGAAACTTTGCAAAACCACCTGTTAACACACTAGTTGGTGGCAAGCACAGAGCCCTTGCTCATTGGGAGGCAGAGATGGACACTGTGACTCCTCTGATGGTAGATAGCTACCAGTCACCTCATCTTCTTCATGTTGACCACACAGCAGATACAAGACAAAACCTCTTCACTTGAGTTGCCATAATAATCAGGAGCAACGGGGTTTGCTGTCAGCTTGAATTGGATTTGAAGCAAAGTAGACATAAATGACTTGATATTTTTCAATGAGACTGAGTCACAGAGCTGTCTATGCTGTTGCCTTTTAGTTCAGAGAGTATCTTTCTATTTTGGGAAACAGTAATTTAGTATAAGTAGTGAGCTGTAACCAAAATGCAAAGTAATCTAGACATGCTAATGCAGCGAGGCATTCACATAAGGCTCCAGAGTAGCTCTGAATTGGCACAGACAGCCATTGCTAAGCACAACAGGCACCAGCCATCCACGAAACAGTGCTGTTATATACATAAAGATGTTTTTCCCTTTTTTTTCCCTACATGGATGAATGCACAGGTTCTCCTGTGATGTTTCTGAAATCTGCTTTGAAAACATAAGCACGTAATTCCATAAATTAACAGAATAGTTTAAATTTCACATAGGGTGAAACTGGTGTTAAATGTTGTCTCTTTGCAGTGATGGTGAATATTCATTACTTCTGCTGCTTGGGCAATAGAATTACATAGTCTTGTTTTAACAATAAAATAAATTTTTGGAGACTACTTACAGTATCTAAATTATGTTCAGAAATAGCTTAGAAAAAAGGTTATCTGTCTACTCATTCTCTTCAGTTGTTGACTTGAGATTTATAATAAGTTCTACCATGTGATGTGTTGGCATGGTTCCAATGACTCCTTCCACACAAATGTTAGGTGTCTTGGTTTGAGAAGCCCAGGATGGAGAACCCTGTCTGGGACACTCCCAGTAGCTGCCAGCCTCTTGGGAAGAGAGGATGGACACAGTATTTCTGCCCATGGTGCTCAGTATAAAATATCTCCTAAGAGAGCCCTATGGGGGGGTTTCTGGGTGGTGTGCTATCTGGGTTAGTGTCCTGCCACTCCCCATTCCCTCACTGGAGAAAGACATCATTTACTGAGATAGGTCACCTTCTACTTGCTCAAGTTTTTTTCAACCTTAAAGTCTCCCTTCTTCCCCCTGGAGGGGTAGTGGCAATAACAAAGAGCATCTGTCACTGTCCAGCCACTGTTTAAAACCATAATAGGCTGTGTAGGGCATGGAGCTTAATAGGTGGAGGCCTTTTTTAAAGGCAATAGCACTTTAGCAAACTGGTGTTTTATAAAGTGGCTTTTGCTTTTTCCCACTGGAAGCTTCATTCTTCTGCAAAGGAAAGAGTAGATGAATCAAGGAAACAGAAAAATTTTCATTGCATTCAGAGTCTTTGAGTGAAAGCTAGTGTGTTCCCTGCTTCTCAGAAACATCATGTAAATCTCCTGTTTCATATGAACTGTTGTGTTTTTTCACAAGCAGCTTCTTCTCTTTCTGCCTGCTGTTCCCTGGCCAAGGCTGAGTCAGCCCCAAAGGTATTGCTGGGAGCTCTGGGTGCTCATCAGTCCCATACATTTCCCCTCCTTAACCTTAGTTCCTGTGAAGAACAAATGTATAGGGGATCAGAAAGGAGCCCAGCTCAGCCCTGTCATCCTTGTGCACCCAGCCCTGACTTCAGACCTGGTCTCTGTTGACATTAAAAAGCTGAGAAGACTATTTTCAAAGCAATTAAAATCAAGATGGTCTTAGTATTTTGTGTCCTTTATTTTTTTCACATCTGTTCTTATTTTTGTGTGGAATTTTTTTTCCATAGCAAGGCTGTTTTAAAATAGTGTCCTTCATCAAGCACAGAGCAAGGTTTTTTCTTTTTGTTGCTGTGTCATTGTTGCTCTGCTGATCAATCACAAACTCCATGCATTATATATCCTTCGTGTAAAATTCAGGGAAGTGCAATCAGCATTTCACTGATAAAGTCAGTAAGTCTGACTGTACAATTTTCCAAAATCCTGACTTCAGTTTGGGTTGATAAAATATAGCAGTTAGGTGCATTTGACAAGGGAGGCTGAGTATAGTAATACACAGGAGAGAGTATAATACATAGGCTTTTGTTAGGGAGCATTTAATTTGACAACAGCCACCTATTAGCAAATATTGTCTCATGCTCTAAATAAAACCTTTATCTTTGCTCTGTGCTTTATATTGTTTCCCAAGCTTAGGACTCACTTATACAACCAATAGCCTACTAGGGGGCTCTTAAGCCTCTCTGTCTCCCTGAGGGCCATGCTGGGGGTGTTCATTCAGCAACCCACAAAACAGAGCTTTTCCCTACTGCCATTTTCACCATTTGCTCAGCCTGTGGTCTTCCAGGCTTGGGAAATAGCAGGATGCTTCAGTACAAGAAATGTCTGCATCAACCAGGGCAGACGTTTCACATATTCACAGAATTTTCAGAGCTGGAAGAGAGCCCCAGAGATCATCTAGTCCAACTCTCCCACTAAAGCAGGATCACCTAGAGCACATTGCACAGGACTGCATCCAGGTGAGTTTTGAATATCTCCAGTGAAGGAGACACCACAATCTCTCTGGGCAGCCTGTGCCACTGCCTTGTCACCTTCATAGTAAAGTAGTTTTGTCTCTTATTTAAATGGAACTTCCAATTTCCCAACTTGTGCCCATTGCCCCTTGTCCTGTCCTTGGGAACTACTGAGAAGAGTCCTTGGACCCACTCTTTAGATACTTGTAGACATTAATAAGATATTCCCTCAGCTTTCTCTTCTCTAAGATAAAGAGTATCAACTCTCTCAGCTTTTCCTCATAAAAGAGATGATGGTTTCCACCACAGTGTTGCCCCATGTCACAGACCTGGTAGAAGTCCTCCATCACCAGCATGGAGCTGATATGTATATGACATCTATGTCCCATTGCAGGTGGAGGATACACATGTCCAAGACAAGCAGAGGCTATCTGAACCCTCGGAAAAAAAAATCTGAAGCCCATCTTATAACAAGCAGCCCATCACCTTCAGCTTCATGCTGGGTTGCAGTAGAGCAAATCCGGTGAATTTCACACTGTTCTTCCCCGGTTGCACCTATGATACTGAAAGAGATGAGGAGGGCATGGGCTTGGCACTGACTTTCCATCCTCTGTACTGCTTGCTAACTCACTTGCCAGCCTTTGCTTCAGTCCATGCAAACCAGCAGTCTCCCATAGGATGCTCAGGTGTGGTTCAGGAGAGAGCACACGCTGTGGAGCCACCCCAGCAGTGGCAGAGACACATAGTTTGCCATCCCCTTTGACTCCAGGACCAGTGCATAGGTCCTGCTCTGCCTTGTTCAGTGCTGTCAGCAGAGCCTGAGAGGCTTTCACCAGCTTTGTACAGAGCTGCTGGATTGCCTGTGTTTGCTCAAGAGCTGGATGCACTCCAGCAAAGCACAGCATCTTTCTTCTCTATGTAACAGTGCAGTGAACTGTTGGGCTTTACTGCCTAAAGTGGGATATTGTACACAGGTATGTCATTTCCCCATCCCCATTAAAAATAGCAGCAAAATAGAGCAAATCACAGAAATTTGACATGCCAGAAAATATGTACAGCAACCTGGCAGTCGGATGTGTTTCCCATTTGCTTAGTCAGAAGCTGTATTGCAGCACGCTACATGAAGGAAATTTGGGGATTGGTAGGTACGTGCCTGGAAACATAGAATCATAGAAAGGTTTGGGTAGGAAGGGACCTTAAAGATTGCGTAGTTCCAACCCCCCTGCCATGGGCAGGGACACCTCCCACCAGACCAGCTTACTCCAAGTTCCAACCAACCTGGCCTTGAACACTTGCAAGGAGAGAGCATCCACAGCTTCTCTGGGCACCCTGTGTAGATGCCCATGAGTTAAAAGATGGAGGATTTTGATGGGCACTATTGCAACTCCTGCAACTCCTTCCTCTGTCATGCAAAAACTGCACAATTTTTGAATGTTACCGTTTAGTCTTCTTTATGCCACTTATTTCTAGGGGAACCCTGGCAAGAAATAATACTTCTTGCTCTGCGTGATCTCTGTCAAAAACTGGGGAAGAAGCACAAGTCTTTATACTCAAAACTGTGGAAAGGAGGATCACCTATGTGTAGTTTAAAAAAATCGTGTCAATCCAAACACTTATGGTAAGAAATTAGATCACAGATGTTTTTTCCAGTGGTGAAACAAACACTGAGCATTAGTTAATCTCCTGTTGATAAGGTGAGAATTGATTCTGAATGGACAAACAACCAAGTCCATACTTGCAGTAGTGACAAACATACTACATGAGCAGAATAAAATGTGCAGCTTGTGAGATCTTCTAGTGGGCATTACGAAAAGACAAAGTAAGCAAGATAAGTGGGTTCAATGAAGTAAAATGTATGATTATTGACAGTACAGAGTTACATACAGAATACATGTTTTGTAGAAGGAGATATGTGAATTTGACAATTTTTTCCTTAGTTTGCAGTTAGCAGAGCAGACTTATAGATAAGAATGATTGTGGTTAACTTACTGAAATACTATCAAAAGTATTGCCAAACCTTAGGCGTTTAAAACAGTATATTGGTTTGAAGTCTAGTTCAAAGGACAAATTCTCAAATTTGTTCCAGTTAACAGCAGAAGACAAGAGGAAATCAGGACTGAAGTGTCTAGAATTCAAATTTTGTTTTCCTAAATACACAGAACTGAGAATTAATTTTTTGCCTTGGGCACCTATGAAACACTTCAGTTAAGCTATGGTAACAGTGCAACTCCTTTTACTTAGAACTTTAAAATTTTCTAGACAGGCTAATAGCACAAGAAACCCAGGTCAAAAGAAACTCTTTTTTTTTTTGTTGGTTTTTTGGTTTTTTGGTTGGTTTTTGGTTTTTGGTGTTTGTGTGTGTTTTTTTTTTTTCTAAGAAAAGTACTTCTCTCTTTTGATGACTGCTCTTACTTGTTTATTTTCAGCTATAAACATCAAGTTCCAAAATAACCCACATGCCAGTCTAACTATTGTTCTGATAAGTTGCATAAATAAATGTAGCAATGTACTATTAAAATCCCACATGCATTTCTAACTTTATATGAGGGCAGCATGTCTGGAATGACAGCAGTAGTCTGATCCATATCAGAGGCAGAACACAAACTGGGCACAGGACTGCAACACAGAGGTTTGTTTTACATACAATGACACCTCCTTTTTTGCAGAGATGCTGCTGCCCACCAGCCCCATAATATTACACTTTTCTGGGAAAAACAGAAAGCCATGAATTTCCTGACAAACCAGAGAAATCTCATAAATCCCCAAATATGAGCTTTTTTTTCCTGGCATGTATTTTCTTTTGCAGATAACACATTAAGCTCTGGGTAGAATATGGTCTTCTAATATGTGTCTAAACTTACGGAAATTGCAGCATGGAGAATCTTGACAGCAGAGGGCTTCTGCTCTGCAAAATTCAGTACCTGGAGGTCCTGCCTACCAGAGATACCCATAGCAGAAGTTTGCCTGTCAAGTTGAGCTTATTTCTGTGGGTCTAAGTAAGAAACAAATGTGTTCTGGATAGACCTTTTCTGATTATTAATACTATTTTGAAGTATGAAGTAAAAAAAAAAAAAAAGCTAGTATGATGAT
Source organism: Phaethornis superciliosus (assembly GCA_023637945.1). NCBI lineage: Eukaryota > Metazoa > Chordata > Aves > Apodiformes > Trochilidae > Phaethornis > Phaethornis superciliosus. Next base: position 146,041,617 of record JAJQWJ010000001.1, on the reverse strand, counting down.
TGACTTATTATTTAAAATGTATCAAGAGTAGAGCCTTAGCTATTTCATAATTGAGACTGAAAAAAGTCTTTTCCAAAAGCATGATCAGATCTTTCACTGTGTTTAATCACTGTGACAGCCAGGCTGTCCCAGTCTAGGTCATAGTTACTGTGTTGGGGTGGGTTTTTGTCTCCTTTAGTGCCAAAAAGGGAAAAGAAAAGTTAAACTCCTGCTTAAAGTGGTCAAAAGGGGAAAGCAGCAAGTGTTTCCTATAGCATCCAGAAGATCCATTCGAGCACCACGTACTTATTGCAACACCAATTTCTCCTTCTTTAGGCCTCAGCCCCTGCAGGAGCAGGTGGTGAGGGCTGCTCATGATGCTCCCCCTGTGCTCTTAAATGCCTGAAAGCAGTGCTGCATGCACAGCTATGGGAATGGTCTGGGGTGCATCAGACAGGTAGGGTTTGGAGTAGTAGAAGGGCGGGAGCATCCCTTCTGTGCAATATGTCTGGCAAAAGGTACTGCTTGCTTTAGCAGATTTTGACATGGCAACTGATAATGTTTATCAGCACAAGGTGGGTTTGACTGTTTCTGCTCCAGGAGTAGCCAAGGACTCCAATTTCGCAGTGGATACTGGGGCCAGTTTCAGACAAAGACAACTCAAATCCAAGCACTCCCCCTAGGACAGTGATGCGTTCTCCACAGGGGTCGTATTCATGCTTTGCAGACACGTGCAAAAATCCAGTTGTCTCCCCAGTGAATAGCAGAGTGGGCAGAGACCACATCAGCCTGTTTTAATGCAGTGTGTTCTAAACATCAGTAAATTCCCGGATTAATTTGTGGGTGTCAATCACAGAATCACTCTACCCGTGTAATCCTAAAGAGCTGGGAGTTCTTAGCCTGCTCAGCTTCCTGTTACACTGCTGGAATAAGAAGAAACGAACCCAAACTGGGTGTCCTAAGAAGGGGGCTGTTCTAGTACCATCCTCAAAGGCTGCTCACAGGCTTGAAATGCTCCACCACATTTCCTTTACTTCAGCCTCCCCTGTCTCTTAGTGTGTTTGGGTGTCCTGGGCTCCCTGGGTATGTAATGGTTTTATTTGTTTAAAATGCATTTCACAAGGGCTGAGGTGGACTTGGCTGACTAAGGACTGCTGGTTGGATTACTCTGTGTTTATGTCACATCTGTACCAGTGTTTGTCACTCCCTGAAGAGACAAAGCAACTGGAGCTGCTGGAGTTGTGAGGCCACCTGGCCTGTATAAGGACATAAGTGACATGGACCTTAAGGTATGGTGGTATTATTCTGCTTGGTAGACAGTCCCACGATCTCCCATTAGAGAACACCTGTTAATGGAATGTTTTGGGCTCAATCTGTCCTCCTAGGCCCAGAATATGAAATAACATGGCTCCTGGCCCCTTCCTAAGGGGTTCATATTAGACAGAATTTAGAGCTGACAGCCTAAAAGCGGGTTTAAAAATCTCCCTCTCTGACACACTGGGATACCAGAGGTGGTTTTCCTATCTAACTAAGTAAAATCTTTTTCCCTTTACTTAGAGTCTAAAAATATTAGACTGAGGCATTTAGAAAAAGGACACTCTGATTAGCACTCAGGGATCTGGCCTGATGACAAGAAGCCTCAAGAGGGTTTTGCAGAGCAATTCAGACTGATCTTTGCTCCCCAGACATGTGTGAAGAATAATTAATTTCCTGCAGCCACAAGTCCTGTTCTCCATGGCTTTACTAGAGTGCAAGGAGGCAACTGAGCCATGGCAGCAGCCTCTTCGTGTCCTCTGAGGTCTGTCACCCTGAGCAGCTCCTGCATGGCCTTTGCTGGCTTTGAGCTAATGCAATAGGAGGGCAGCCACAAGTTTTTTGGGCTGCAGCTGGGCTGCAAACACCTAAATCACGTCCTTTGATCCCGTCCCAAAAAGGATGAGGAAGCAGTCCAGGCTAGAAATTATGCTTGGGCTGCCTGGCCTAAGCAGGGGCTTCTATCTAGCCCTCTAGAAGTTTTTGCTGATGATAAATGGACCAAATTGCCCTCAACTGGAAGCATATCACATCGAAAAAATATGAGGGGATGAAGGAAGAGATTAATAAAGGAAGAGATGATGGCAGACCTGTCCAAAACCTTGGTCCTCCTTGTCTATGATGCATCTCTGCTAGTACAGGTGATTTCAGGAGTATGACTGTTAGATTTCCCAGGTATTTAAGCATGTCTGCTCAGCCAAGCTGCTTGATGACAGTGGAAAAAACTCTCCCCACTGCTTTGTGACTCCTCTCTGGGAAAAATTACCCTTGGGCTCTCAGCTCCTGTCACCAGCTGATTGCATCAGGAAAGTTGTAGGCATTCGCTAACGAAATATTGGCAACAACTCAAGGAGGGCATGGACTGAGGTGACTGTGTGATTTATTAGCACCAATAGTGGGGCTGGATTCTCACAGGCATTGAAATCAGACCATCAAAGCTGTCACTGACCCACTGCTGGATTTTGCTCCACCGAGGCAGAGGCATCTGATATGCTTTTGCACAGCTCCTGAGCTGCCATAGTTTTCAGTTAGCTGCTTCATTCTTTCCTAAAATCTCTCCCAGAATAGTGATGCTCCCCTGTGAGAGTTTTTCTTCCTCCTTGTACTTTGTAATTTGTAGTTTCTAAGTAGAATTTGGCAAAATTAAACAACCAGAACCAGTGGTTCTCTGTCCTTCTATACTTAATCTGTTACCAGTCCCTGTGGTTACCTAAGTGAAAATTATCTTTGGTACCTCTGCACTCTCAGACTCTACTGTCCATGTACCCTGACCAGCAAGTTCAGGAACACCTGATGTAAGAAGTTCAAGAAGTTCAAGACTGGATTGTTGTGTGTGAATGGTAGCTCTCAGAACAAGCTGCTTCTCTTCCCAACAAAACAAAATCTAACAGTGTTTTGCCATAAATGGTTGATCAGCCCTCTCAGATTAGGTGTTGCTGTTCATATATTGAGTACTTTGCTTGTTCCTATTTGGTCTTATTTATAACAAATTTAAGAGGCTGCATCACATTATTCCCAAATTGAAAAAAAAAAAAATCTGCAGTACTAATTAAAGAATAGTTATCCCAGCTGGTTACCTTTTATCTTTGCTGGATACTTCCATTTACCAGCAAGGCAAAAAATAGATTACTGCCGTCACTACCATTACAGCAATCAAATGTTGCGGGCTGCCAAACACAATTTTTCCCCCAATAAAACTTATTTCTTTTAATGAAAATAAATCTTTCCAAAACACATTTTCTTTCTAATGTGAATAAGTGGTTTGAAGCAGAAGCACGCACATGCCTATGTGACGTCTTTTTAACATCAGATTTCTTGGCTCCAAGGAAACGGAGCGTGCACACAATCTACAGAACTACAGAAGACAAGGTAGAGATCTCACTACAGAGATGCTCTTTTATCTGTTCTGGGCTGTTGGATACCATTTTGAGATACCTGCTGGTGGCAAAATCTTCACACCGGTCTGAAAATCATTACCCTGCTTTCTGAGGTGCCTCAAGGGAGGGAAGCTTACAGCAGGAATCTGCTTCGATTTGCCAGAGGCCGTCAGACGAGAAGGTTGAGAGTGGAAAAGCACTCTGGACCTGCAGCAGTCAGCACCCCTGCCTGCAACAGAAAGCTTCTTGTCCACTGCCTTTCACACAAGAATATGCTGCTAAACCCTCAAAGAAAAGAAAAAAAAAAAAAAAAAAGTAGAAAAGGAAGGAAAAAATCTGTTTCAAAAATGCTCCTCAGGCAGATCTGCTGCTATATGGTGGTCCCAAGACCTCCTGGCAAAGGAGGTCCAGAGATGGGGGGGGGAGAGGGTGACTCACAGTGCAAATGGTTGGGGGTCCCCTCGTCCCCAGAATCCAGGCAAAGACTTCCCTCTCCAGGGTCACATCAGTAGGTCACTGTGAGTGCATTTTATTTGAGAGAGAACAATACACTGGCTGTGTCTGGATGTGGAGTGGTACAGGATTCACATCTGAGAAAGCTTTTCTGTTGTTGTTTTGCTGTGTGTTCTGGCCTGGGTGAAGAACAATCTTGAACTCTTTGAGGATGCTTTTGGAGCCAAAGTTGTTTTCCCTATGGTTCCACCCATATGAAAATGGAGTTTTTTAACCAAGCAATGAGCACAGGCAGGTCAGCTGCTCAAAACTCCCTCTGCCAGGAGGCAGCTGCCCAGGCTTGAACAAAAGCCTCCTTGCAACCAATACTCAGAGCGATAGAGATGAACAGAATGACAATGTAAAATAAAGGTTTTTAAATGAGGAGCCACACTTGAGCTTGGCCCTACAGTACCCCTGCTAAAGGATAGAAATTCATTAATGTGCAGTGCAGGTAGCTACCCAGGAGTTACCTTTAACCGCAGGCTTAGAGGAAAAGATGTAGTGGAAATGGAGGAGGGGGGGGGAAGCAACACATCTAGAATGTGCAGAGGCAGTTTTAAAGTATGCCAGGGTACAGAGAGCCAAAAAAGGCCCTGTAAGCTCTGTCCAAAGAACTGAAAGGAAATAAAAAGGGTATTTGCAAATATCAGGAGAAAATAGCTTTTTAATAAATCAAAGGGGGTAGACTGCATGGGGATTCTGAAATGCAAAATATTAATTTCTATGTTGGGTGTGCTTTCATCAAAAAAATAAATAGATTCAATGCCTTAGCTTAAATAATTTATGATGAGTAAATGAATATACAAATCATATACAATCATTCATTCATTCATTCAAAATAATGCTTAAGAAGAATAAGGAAGAGAAGAACAGTCTGATCATAGGTATCTGGTCTGATTTCCCATTTAACAGAGTTTGTTCCTCTTTGCTGGAAGTAGAACAGATCATTAACTTGTGGACTGAGGTGTCCGACTCCTAGATGCATATTAATGCACATCTGGAAAAAGCCCTTTCCTGGGATCAGTAGGAGGAAACAGAACAGGCAAAGCTTTGTTTACATTTTCCTAAGAAACAGAGTCCAGAGAGTTCCTGCTTTGTGAACCACATTATTTTCAGAATCCAAAACACTGTACAACTTCCATAACCCAGTGATGGTTGGCTCAAAACAGGATGGGGTCTTCTTGTTCCAAAAACCTTCCAGGAGCTCACCAGCAGTCTTCCCCATACACAAAGGGATGATGGAAGGAGCTGGGCCAGAGTATACCTCTCTCTGCCACACACTCCTCTTCTTCTAATCCTTCCACACTAAGTCCAATTTTAATAAGAGCAGAAAAGTTCCTGTTCTTACCAAAAGACTTTTGGTTTGATCCCCTCTTGAGTGTGATATGTTCCTTCAGATCAACTCTAGGCTGGTGGAAAAGTCAGGTCCTCTACTTAGAGTGAACATCTGTATGAAATTTGAAAATAGCTACTACTTCTTCATGGCAGAGGAGCAGCAGATAGGGAAGGGCCTTCCCACATGGGCTCCATGCTGGACCCCAGGAATCACATCATATCCTGCTAACAGCAGGCATACCCCAAGACTTATTTGTGTTGCAGCAGAGCCAAAATCACGTAGTAACCCTGTAAATATCAAGGAAGGGGAAAAGCCAATATTTCAGAAAAAAGCAACCTCATGTAATCCCAAAGAGCAACAAAACTTCCTAAGGGCTTCAGTCCTTTGATACCAATCAATAGCAGAATGAACAAGGCACTCAGACACTGCTGGTGCATTTTGATGTGTTCAGCACCCACATTTCCACCCACTTTGCTCCTTTTTTTTAGGAACCTTCACACTAATAGAGTTTGGAAAGGCTACCACTCTGGAAAGAGGCATGCGCAGATTTATTTTCATAGCAGTGAGGTACAAAGGGGTTAGAGTAATTTATTTAACACGGACAGTAATTCCTGTCTGAAGCTTACTTTTGTGAGCTGCTAATTGTAGGCAAAATGTTAACTAATTGGGCACTTGAAGGGAACAGGCAGACCTCCAGGAAGCCCTTGGATTTTTCTGACACTAGAATACAATATTTGTCATTAGCAACAATCGCAAATACAATTTTATAGTGGGGTTTCTTGTGTGCATTAAGTGGATTGTGTTTAATCCCCTGATGTCATGCAAAATGGCATTAGTTACTATCACTTGTATTATTAATCACATATATATCATTATAGAGTCAGCCTCCATGAGCACAGACTTTAGCAGAAAAGAGAAACAGCCCAGCCTAAGTGAGGCACATTGACTGCTGTGATGGGGATGAGAGAAGACTTTTCCCCTGTTTCTTACTGTCCTGTCTGTAGAAAAGTTTTATCAAGGCAACTGGCATCCCCCAAGAGATTCTGCCCTTAAATTTTACCATAAAAGGTTGGGGTTTTAGTAAATCAGATTGTGCCGGTGACCTGTCATGTGTGTCCCCTCCACCTTCCAAAGCCAGTGCTGGTGGCAAATGGCACATGGGAATGAGAGGTGCCCCACAACCCAACACAAAAAACCTTCTGTTGGTATTCATATGGGATTTAAGATGTTATCTTGGAGAAGGAGGAGGTCACGAGGGCTTTTTCACCTCTCTGAGTGGCTCACTGAGTTGTGCCAGCAAACACGTCACTTCACATTCACCAGACCCTCTGCAGCCCCACAAGGTCACAACTTCCTTGGGTCTCCTCAAAGTTCAGGTTTTAAGAGCTTCAGGCTCTCATCTTAAGCAGTTCCTACTTCAGTGGCCTTCACTGATTTTTGCTTCAAAGAGATTAGCACATTCACTACCTGTCTGACTACCAGCAGCACAACAGCCTCCATCTCAGAGATATATAGGAACACAGATAACTCCCACATTCTTGCCCAGTGCTCATTACTTTCCCAACTCACCAGAGCAGCTCAGAAATAATTTAGGGATTCAGTAAATTCATAAGTACTTCCATCTACAATTTAGGGTGCTACAATCTGGTCTTACTAACTTGCATAAATTAAATCTTTCTGACTGATATCATACCTGTTTCTTTCAACCTAAGTCTTTACTTACGAGATTTACATTGCTTCCTAATAGCACACACTCAAATTTTCTTAATCAAATGTTTCTTAATCAAGACATTTTTTTTTGTTAAAGTATTAAAACAATTTTAAAGATACAGCTAATGGCTTTCCCTCTCTCATTAATTGGACAATCTCTCATCCTTTTCTATTTCTAAGGCATGTTTTTAAAGCTGGATAAAAAGTCCTTTCATTGCCTTTTGTTAAAACTATTACTGCTGATGCACTGTTGTACACCTTTAGTGTCTCTGTGCAAGGCACTTTCCATCAAAGATGATCTCTACTCTGAAAGTCTCAAGCCTAAAGGCAGACAAAGAAATATACTGAGGTTTAAATGAGGGAGACAGAAATACAGCCAACACATAAAGCAATTTGTTTCTCTGTAGCCAGAAGCATGTTTCTGAAAAGGTGACAGTTCCAAAATTTCTTCATGTTCAACAAAACTCTCAAGCATAGATGTAGCTATGACTTTTTTGACTTTTATTGAATAAGAATAAACTTGGGCTCATGAGCATCCTATTTGCTGTGTTGAGGGTCAGTACCTCTCAAATTGAAGTCCATGGGAGAACTCCTTAAGTGAAGCATGCAGGATATAGCACCTGGGAACTTCAGATACAGAATTTGCTTGTCGTGAAGCTGGAGATTTGAGATCATCAGAGACAAGTAAATCCTGATTACCTCTTTTTTTTTTTTTTTAATGGGCAACATGATTTTCTCATGATTATGGATAAAAGCTAGAAGAATTGGAACCAAAGTTCAGTAGGAACAGGTCAGCACCAGGCTTATGTGCCCTGAGCTGACAGTGCAGACATTGACCATAACACCTGAAAACCAAAAAGGAACTCAAATTTGTTATTTCAAAGATCTTGTGACTTTTAAGCTGCTGTCAAGATTTGGAAGACTTGAGTCAAGAAGACAGCTTATCTGTGATGGGTTGTGCAGGAGAATGAAGTGAGCAAAGTCATGTCAGATGCACCTTGGAAGACCAAGCAGCGTATAACAGAATCATTTTCTTTGGAAAAGATTCTCAAGATCATCAAGTCCAACCATAACCTAACTCTGCCAACCATTAATCTAACTCCACCAAGTCCAGAACTTAAACTGTGTTCCCAAGTACCACATCTGCATGTCTTAAACACTTCCAGGGGTGGTAATCCAACCATCTCGCTTGGACAGCCTGTTCCAATGTTTAATTACCCTTTCAATGAAGAATTCTCTTCTAACATCCAATCTAAACCTCCCTTGGTACAACTTGAGTCCATTTCCTCTTGTCCTGTTGCTTGTTACTAGGGAGAAGAGGTCAATCCCCACCTCGCTACAACCTCCTTTCAGGTAGTTGTAGAGAGCAATGAGGTCTCCTCCCAGCATCCTTTTCTCCAGGCTAAACAATCCCAGTTCCCTCAGATGCTTCTAGTAAAACCTGTGCTCTGGACCCTTCATCAGCTTTGTTGCCCTTCTCTGGACTTTCTCCAGCACCTCAATGTCCTTCTTGTAGTGAGGGGCCCAGACCTGAACACAGTACTTGAGGTGTAACCTCACCAGTGCTGTGTACAGGGGCACAATCACTTCCCTTCTCCTCCTGGCCACAATATTCCTAATACAAGCCAGGATGCTGTTGGCCTTCTTGGCCACCTGGGCATACTAATGGCTCATATTCACACAGGTCTTGACCAACACCCCCAGGCCCTTTTCCTCTGGGCAGCTTTCCAGCCACTTTTCCCCAAGCCTGTATCTTTGCTTGGGGTTGTTGTAATGGAAATGCAGAACCCGCCACTTGGGGTTGTTAAACCTCCCTTTCTCTCAAGTAAGTAATGATGGGAGTAGAGGAAATGGCCTGAAGTTGCACTAGGGGAGGTTTAGACTAGATATTAGGAAGAATTTCTTTACTGAGATAGTAGTCAGGCATTGGAATGGGCTGCCTAGGGAAGTGGTGGAGTCACCATCCCTGGAGGTATTTACAAACCATGTAGATGAAGTACTTCAGGATATGCTGTAGTGGGCATGGTGATTTTTTTTTGTTGTTGTCTTTTTTTTTTCAGGGGGAATGGGGGGTGAGGTGTGGGAGTTGATGGTTGGATACATTGATCTTAGAGGTCTTTTCCAACCATGACAGTTCTGTGATTCTGTGATGCCACTACACTAATATCCAGAGGTCTACGTACCAGAAACAAATTGCCCCAGATAAAGCAGGTTGTAGGCCATAGGGGCTGTTCCAAATCTGCCCTGAGTCATGGACACTTTCCTCTTTATGCTACACCTTTGGGACAGATGTGTAAAATCTTGGAGAAGCCAGGTCTTTTCCTCAGGGCCTTGAAGAGGGAGCAGAGAGTGTGGCTGGAGCAGGACCTTGCAGTCTTGCTGCACCACAGGTTGAGCAGGGAAGAGGAGAGGACATCTTGAAAAAGACCGCAGAAAAAGGTCCACCCTGTCCCCAATCCCCACCGCCTGATCCCCCAAGGATTTGGCTTCCTCACAGGACTGGCTCAGCTCCTCTTGATCCCATGCCCTTGGAGATAACTCTGGGTTGGGTTTCTGTTTGGTTACAGACACCATTTCCAGAAGACAGCAGAAGTTTGGGACAGATGACAACAGCATCAACAGGGTTGTCAGGCCCTGGCCCAGGCTGCCCAGGGCAGTGGTGGAGTCCCCATCCCTGGAGGGCTTTCAAAGCTGTGGAGATGTGGTGCTGTGGAACATGGGTTAGCGGTGGCCTTGGAAGTGCTGCTTTAATGGTTGGACTTGGTGATCTTAAAGGTCTTTTCCAACCCAAACAAGTCAATGATTTGAGTGAGCTGAATGAGCCTTAATGAGATCATTTCATGTTTTCTGAAATCCTGACCGTGCCCATTCTTCTCCTCTGCAGTGCCTACACTGGGTCCTTGGCATCCTTCTGGGTATGCAATTCCCAGATACCCCACATATCCCATAAACTGTGCCCCTCTGAGGCCTTTCCAGTCCTGAAGAGAGGATTATTTCACATATCTTGCAAGCTATGATCCTGTTTGGGTATTTGGGTAGGATATTCACCCTTTAGCAGCAGTACTTCATCACCTAATGTTCATCTTGTTATCTCCATCAGACCCAAATCTTTTCCTGTAGGGCTGTTAACCCAGCTCACTTGAACCTTCACTGCTGAAGTCCTGATGATAGGTTATATGTGAAACACCCTGTCTCATTTGATTTTATTTTGGCATTCTATTAAAATACAATCTCACATAATATTTGTGGCTTTACTAAATAATTTCATGGTTTGCATGATCTTCCTTTTTACTTTTTTCTTCATTCTTCTGAATTTGAATTCAGAAATTTAAACTGTGTCTTCAAAAAGCCATTCCTGTCATAAAGAACAAAAGTAGGGGAAACAGAAAACAGGTAATGGGTTTATTGTTTACTTTTCAGTTCAAATTATTTTTCAAATGCCAAGGAAGCAGCAAATTAGCATAAGGTGGACTTGCTGATATAATGGATCCAGAGAGCAAAACCACATTTTTGCTACCAGTACTACAGGTTGTGTTGTGTCTTCTCTCACTATTTTTCATGCTGAATTCCACTTGCTCTCAGGGTGGAACCAAATTATTAAATGGAGCCTTTCTTACGCAAGACACACATGGCAGAGCATTATACCAGTTCCCACAAGGGCGTTAAAATAAATTAATTTCTATATGAGTAAAGCAATCTGACTGGAAGACCAAATATAAAAACAAAGATGAGCTTTCAGGTGCCTCCTCCCATGTGTGTCGATAATGTGTTTGTTTTTTGAAATGGGGGTCACCAGCAGTGTCAGACACACAAAAAGACTGAGGGCAAATCAGTTCCAGTGGAAAAGATGAGCATAGTTGTTCTGACTTTGATGTGTTCCATCAAAAATAAAAGGAATAAGCAACATGAATTTGAAGTGTGTCATGAATATATCTTTTGTACTCTCTAGCCCTTAAGCAACTAATGAAAAGCAACTCCAGTTATGACTCATGATATTTCTTTAACAACAAGAATTTATTCTTGGTGCCTGCAATGACATTATTTACTTGGATACTGAGCAGTCTTTATCTACACCTTTTTTGTAAAGATAAAGTTATAGAAATACACCACAGGGTATTTAAAACCCTTTGAGATCCACCCAAAAGCCCACATAAGTACACTGCATTAGACATTCTAATAAAATGAGTTTTCAGGTGGTGCAGTATCTAATCATCAGGGTAGTGTTGCTTTCTATCCAGATTTTTAGCTAAGCTGAGTGAAGCACAGTAATGCTGAAAGCCTTGCTCTTGATTACAAAGACCTTGAATCCATGGCTCAGCTGTTTTAAATATTTTATTTTTACAGCATCAGTCACAGTATCATGAAGATGCTTTAAAGCAGAACATGGAAACTTTCAGAGACTCTGCACAATATGGCTGAAGAAGTATTGGAACAGTAGGACATCTACACATCTGACCCTTCTTCAACAACCCTGGCAGATCTGGGTGAGCTGGTTCACATCAGAAGAATAGTGAGGACTCCAAAGGGGTTTTTTGTTGTGTGGACGTAGATGGTAGAGAAGAAATGTGCTTGAAAAGAATATGGAAAATGAAGTTGCTGGCAAAGGAGGCTTTATTATTTGTGACATCTCTCAGGCTAATCCATGGTGGATGCCTCTTGTCTACACTGCCCATCAATGGGTACCTGGTTAAGCAGCCAAGCATTTCACATCATTTATCACAGACAACCATCCAGCTCATACACATGTCTCCCATGCACCTCCCCAGCCTTTATGGATACTCTAAGCCTTCAGCACCTACCTTGCTCATTGCTCTTTAGCAGCATTTTCTTGCTGCTAAAACTCATGCATGACCCCCTGTACACCAGTCTTCAGTAATCTCCTCAGTAATACTCCTTGGATTACATTTTGCTGCTACTTTAATCATTTTTACCTGACTGGAAAATAAAAAATTTCACAGAGTGCTGTTTTTGATCAAGCTAGGTTATAGCAGACAAGATCTATAGGCACAAAGTCCTGAACCTCCTGCACCATTGTGCAGTAATTAATGCACAGACAGTCCTTGCACTCTTTCCTGGGGCAGGATAAGGTTTCTCTTTTTTTGCTTTTTATCTTGTAGGTACAGAAAATATGACCTGTAGGAATGATGACTGTCTGCAAGACAGGTTGGCCCTGAGAAGAGATATGCAGTCACTTAAAACAGACAAGTGCCATATATTAAAAAAAAAAACAAAAAACCAACAACAAACCAACAAACCAGATAGATCTGTCTGCCTACACAATATGAGAAAACCTATTTAGTGTCCTGGAAAGCCAGTCTCACCTGTAACCTACTGTAGGGAGGCTGAGATGGGAGAAGAACCCCGTGTCCAGCTCTGGAGCCCTCCACATAAGGACATGGATCTGCTGAAGCAAGTTCAGAAGATGATCATAGGGCTGCAATATTTCTCCTGAGAAGAAAGGCTAAAAAAGTTGGAGTTGTTCAGCCTGGAGAAGAGAAGGCTCTGAGGACAATTCATAGTGGCCTTCCAGTACCTAAAGGGACCTATAGAAAATCTGAAGAGGGACTATTTACAAGGGTGTGTAGTGATAAGACAAGAAGGAATGGTTTCAAACTGAAGGAGAGTAGATTTAAATCAGGTATTAGGAAGAAATTATTTTGTGTGAGGGTGGAACACGCTGCCCAGGGAAGCTGTGGCTGCCCCCTCCTTAGAAGTGTTCCAGGCCAGGTTGGATGGGGCTTGGAGCAACCTGGTCTGGTGGGAGGTGTCCCTGCCCATGCAGGGGGGTTGGAAATAGACAGTCTTTAAGATCCCTTCTAACCAAAAGCAATCTGTGATTCCATGATTCATCCAAAACTACAGCATCCATCACCTCTATCACCCACAGTGCCACTGCCAGGAGTCAGGCTGCCTGGTACAGCTCACCTCATTTTCTCCATTTGCCAGAAATAATAAAGCTAGAGACTGATTTCAGGCCCTTGATTCAGAGAAAGTAAAATTCATGTAGCATCTGGCAAGCATTGAGCTGAAAGTGCTACAGGTACAGAGAAAGTGTTTACAGCTTTCTGCTGAATCAATGAGCCACCAGCAGCAGAGCAGTGATCGTTGATGTAAAGCACTATAGACATTGATGTACACTACTTAAAAGAAGTCTTCTTGATATATTTTATAGCTTCTGCAGGTAAAAGGTCCTTTTTTGAACAGACAGCAAAATGACTGTAGACCCTCTGCACATGTGGTTTGAGCCACCTTTATTTCAGATTTTATGGCCCCGAAGAATGTTCTGGCCTGTGTCTGTCCTGTGATCTGCAACTATTCCTGTCAACAGTTCCTATCACTTGACTGTAGAGTAATCAGTTGTCACCTAGTTATGTATTTATGTCATATACATTATACCATTTTGGAGATAAGGAGTGATTACTGACACACACACCTTCATTAATTCACCAACAGAGGAGTAACAGCAAATACAACTGCCAAGGTAAAATGACAGAATCTATCAGCATTAGGGTGATCAAACAATGCAGGCAAATACTGTCTATAAACATAAACCTATTAAAACAGCAGTTCTTTATGACTTTTGGCAGCCTCGGAGTCATCAATAAGATCCTAAAAGCTCCAGTGACATGTGAACTCACTCTCAATTGATATGTTGTCAGAGCAATTTAATTTGCTTTGTGGCGGTGTCACTCTTTGTTGAGGAAGGACCTTTCTCACCCTCAGAGTTCATTAATGGCATTGTCAAAACAGTCTTATTGCCATGACAACAATGAAGAAAGTTGAATGAAGACTACTGGACAGCAAAAAACAGATATTTCATGTGGATGTACTTTGTTCATGCCAAGCAAAAGGCTGCTGTTTCCAAAATACATTAAGGTGAGTTCAAATTAAATGTGCACAAGCAGCTTCTGAATCTTTGGAATGTGTCTCTCTGTGCATATGTTTTTTGACATACACTATTTTTTCAATGATTTTTTATCAAAAAAACAGGAAAAGTATTCCATTATTTAGAACTAAAAACCTGATCAGTTTCATCACTTAGAGATGAAAATAGCTTTTGGAAGATTTTCATCCTTCTTGTGTTTTCTTTCACAGCAATGATGACCTTGTTTATATTGTTAGGTAATGGTTACGGCTACTCTTTTATTTTGCATTTTAGTCACACAATCAACGTTTGATAGAGTATTAATGGTAAACACAGCTCTGGGTTAATGATTTTTACGGTCTAATTATTTTTTCTGTGGCAAGAAGATTCCCTTCTCTCACTTTGTAATTTTCTCTCTGTGACATTCACACGGAATCACAGAAGCACAGAAAATTAGGGGTTGGAAGGGACCTTGAAAGATCACTGGGTCCAACCCCCCTGCCAGAGCAGGGTCACCTACAGGAGGTCACACAGGAACACATCCAAGAGGGGTTTGAATGTCTCCAGAGAGGGAAACACCACAACCTCCCTGGGCAGCCTGTGCCAGTGCTCTGTCACCCTCACAGTGGAAAATCTTTTTCTTATGTTTACGTGGAACCTCCTATGCTGAAGCTTATATCTGTTGCCCCTTGTCCTATCATTGGGCATAACTGAGAAGAGCCTGGCTCCATCCTCCTGTCTCCCTCCCTTTACATATTTACAAACATTGATGAGGTCACCCCTCAGTCTCCTCCAAGCTGAAGAGCCCCAGCTCCTTCAGCCTTTCCTCATCAGGGAGATGTTCCACTCCCTTCAGCATCCTTGGGGCTCTGTGCTGGGCTCTCTCAAGCAGTTTCCTGTCCTTCTGGAACTGAGGGGCCCAGAACTGGACACTTATTAGCTGCCCTCCAATAATGTAACAAGAAACAAAAAAGTGGGTAAGCCCAGATGCTTGATGTCCAAGGATGGGGCAATGAAAGTGAGGTACATGATGTATTATCTAAATTAGAAGTGAACTAATCCCAATTAACTGTGTATGCCTTTGTCTAAACTATTGATTTTCCCTTTTTCTTGCGTTCCCAAGCTCACTTGGATCCTTTTCCTCTTGGATCCTCCCATGTTTTATAAATTGCTACCATATTCCTACTTCTCCTTGTTTCAAAGGTTAAAATGTTCTCAGTCCTTGACTGGTTT
The DNA here is from genome assembly GCA_023637945.1 of Phaethornis superciliosus. Classification (NCBI taxonomy): domain Eukaryota; kingdom Metazoa; phylum Chordata; class Aves; order Apodiformes; family Trochilidae; genus Phaethornis; species Phaethornis superciliosus. The sequence goes on along the minus strand of JAJQWJ010000001.1, from coordinate 146,026,589 downwards.
CTCCTGAGTATTTTCACATACTCCTAATCATTCCCATCATCCTATGCTGAAGTTGATGTAGATCTGCATTGTCACTTAAGAGTGTGAGTATTCAGTCTTGCACATGGTCTTGCCCATGGGGTCACAATACTGACCACATAAAACCATAACCTTCTTTTCCCAGACCTTTGTCACTTATGAATCTGTTTTGTTCTTTGGACTGTGGCTATACACAGCTGTTTACCACCACATCCAAGTCCCCTCCCTAACCTGGGATGGGCAGAGTTGTGTAAGGTTAATGAGTAAATCATGTTTTCCTCTCCAGTTAATATTATTTTGCATTTGTTGACACTGAGCTCCACTTGTCATTTTTTTCACCCTTTTTCAGTCCTCTGGAGCTCCAGCCAACTGTCCCCACTCATGACAGACTCCAAGAATATTACTCAAGAGATCAGTATTTGAGTACTCTACTTTTAATCTTTTGCTTTATTGGAAGTAGTTTTATAGATTCTTTATTTCCTATTTTTTGGCTTTTGCTCCCAAATAATACATCATTCCTATGAACACAAGAAACTGATGTTTTTTACAGCTTCTTCCAAGGAGCATTTTATCTTATTTTCTGAAAATTAAAATAAATTTGGTTTACTTTTTTTTTTCTTTTTTACACTGCTTTACATCTGTACATGGCATTACTGACAGATTCAAAAAATTCTAACAGATTAGTGAGAGACAATTTACCATTGCAGAAACTTGTGGATTGTCTATTTCCTTTTTAATATCTTTTCATACTGCTGCCTTTTCTAGAGGTATGAGACATGATTACAAAAGCTATTATTATAATTTTCAACAGTGGGAGCCTGAGAGTATTAGGAAAAGAAGAGGCAATACCATGGTAGCCTTTGATATCTCACTGAGATATTATTCTGGCACTTTTTGCTGGGTAGATCTACTGACTGCAAGTTGATTAATCAAATTCTTAAAATAGTAAACTGCAATGCAACTCAATTTTGCTAACTTATCGTTTACTGGAAACATAAATTTTATTCCCTCACACAGGTACACAGGTGCAACATATTTTCAACAAGAAGTGCAGAATGAGATGCAAAGAGAGAAAGAAGAAACTGAAGGGAAGCATCGCCATTGAGAGGGATGATGAGAAGGCTCCCAAAACCCAAAGGCCAGGCTAAGCACTGAAAATAAATTCACATCTGTCATCTTCCTCCTCAGGTGTAAATTTTCCATGCACATTTAATCCCTTTTTGCTTTTCTTTACCAAAGAAGGTAAGAGATAAGCAATCCCCTCATCCCACCTTCACTGTGCAAATATCCTGCAGCAATCCTTGGGTCTCGGTCCCACGGGCTGGAGACCCATTGCATGTGTGCCATGGGGGTCTGAACTCTAGTGTTTGTCTTAATGTCTACCACAAGTAGTTCCTCATCCAAACAAGCCCCGGGAGGGACCAGCCTCCTCCTGCTGACCTGTTGGTTAAGCACCTGTAAGAGAACGCGTGGCCCTTGCTGACCGCAGCCATTCACTCGCTGCCAACATCCTGCCTTGCAAAGTCAGGAATATGATTTTCACTAAATATTAATTGGCCTGGCTACTGAGGTTCTAAAAACCCAATAAATTATTCAGCGGGCTCTCCAGCCACATTTACTCACCAAAGAGAGGGTGCCAAGGGAGCTGTGTGCCAAGTGCTGTGGTTTGAGTGGCCAAGAAACCCAGGGCTTGCTCAGTCTGTCTGCAGTGCAGAGCAGGTAGGGGGGATGTGGCCTGGGGATGGTTCTGCCTGATCCATGTGTATGGAATTAAAAATGAAATACTGAGTTATTTGTCTTCCTCTTTCACAAAAATAAACCACCCAAAAAAACCAAACCAAACCAAAACAAAACAAAACAAACCAACAAACAAAACAAAACAAAAAACCCCACATACACAGCAGTAAAAATTCACCTTTTATGGTTTTTAAAATTTCTTTGCTATAAAGCTACTTGTTTTAGGTTATAGCTGATAAGAAATAATTAACAATTTGCCTTGCACTCAGAAATTATCATGCTCAAGCCACAAACCACTGCATTTCTTACTTCATTGCAGACAGCTACTTTAACTGTGCCTTGTTCAGGGAAAAATGTTCTGGGATTTTTCCTTACCTATGTACAAATGTCTGAGATCACAAAGAAATAAAAGACCAGCCTCGCAGCAATTAGTGGTAGGCTCTTAGTGAAAGGTTCCTCATGAAACATCACAATAAAAAAATATAACAGCAGTTTTCTGTACAACGAATGTGCCCCTTAGCACCAGGCTTTCACCACCAAAATGCCTTGCCCCCACATTTTATTGCCCTAAATGTCATATTTTATCCTGGTTTCACTGCTTGATTAAATTTTCCCCTGAATGGATGAAGACACACCCTATAGCCCCTCACACTGTGCATACTCAGTAAGCCCCTAATGGGGAGCAGGCAGCATTTGATCCAAAGTGGAACAGGCCTAGAAGACCACAGTCAGGTTAGTCCAAGGAGTTAAGAGGTCTCTGTAAATATGTGCAGGATGAAAGCTGAGCCATTTCAGCTTGCCCCTAGCAAAGGAGCCCTGTGTCCCATGTGCAGATCTCCCCATCCACTGCTCCCATCAGGTACATGCATCCCTGCACAGAAGCCAGTGGTCAGGCTGGGCTCTACTGGGGGATACATCCCCTGACTGTGGTCTTCTGCCTTCAGACACTCCCCTCAGCTACTGAACCATGATGGGGAGTTTCTGGGTCTCTGGAAATGGTAACCTTGATTACCTTTTTAACAGAAGGGAATGAGAAATGCCCTGGTGCAAGCCCTCTGCATATTCACTTCTCTGTAAAGCAGCACATTTTGCTCCATGTCCTCTCGTTTGTATGTACTGAAACAGGCAGCAAAATATTAAAAGATAGCAAAAACAGAGATTGTGGTGTATAGATGTGTGAATGGAAATATTTAAAAGGTTCTGTGAAGTGAGACAGGATCACAAGGCACTAGGGGAATAATTCTGTTCCTGTATATAATCAAAGTTACAATCCAAAATACAGTGATTGAAGTGTCACTTGTTCCACATCTGTGCCTAACAGTAGATTTGAAATCCTCTCTGCACCAGAGGATGTATGGACTACTGCTTCAGTGAACCAAACAACTATTAAGCGTTTATATCTGTCTCACTGGGTTTTACAAATGCAAGTCATCTGGCTTGAGAAATACCACCAGTCACCCTCATACTGCAATGATACTCTACTCATTAGCATGTGGCTTAGACCTACAGTAGATCATGGGTAGGTTTCTTTTCTTTAGATATGACCTTGATTGTAATGGTGGGTTACAGATGGAACTGTGCACTAACCATAGTGAAGGAAAGGGAAGGTGGGTGTCTCTCTCTCCTCTGCTTGGACCAGAGCATCGACATACTGCACATTCTTATAATCCCATCCAGTGTCCTGGTTTGGGCCAGGATAAAGGTAATTTTCTGTCTTATAATTTTGGAGAAGATAAATAACCAGACAGAGTATTCCATCCCATACACATCACACTTAGTATAAATTTGAGGGATCCCTCTTCCTCTTCTTCACCTGTCCTTGTTTTGTTTCAGCATCCTGGGAGGATTCCATCCATCCCTCTGCCTGTGGTCCTGATCCATGCCAGCTTGAATCTGTGTGTTCCTGCCTCCACCTCCCGACTGCTGCTGACCCCAGGATTCCAGCCTGGACTTTCCCAGGGCTGCCCTGCAGCCTCGGTGGTGACGAGAGAGTTATTGGGGGAAATTGGGGAAGAACGTGGTATCCATTTTCCTGTATATTTGTATATATTTAGCAATTTTTCCTTTTTATCATTACCATTCCATTAAAGCTGTGTAGTTTAGTTTCCTATCCATAATTCTCTCTCCCTTATTCTCTCTCCTTTCTTTATCAGGGAGGGGGATTAATAGAGAGCATCTCTCATTCAGTTTAATTGCTGGGCCAGTGTTAAACCCTGACACCCAGCAATACACACCACCCAGGGGTGGTGTCCACATGCAGGCACTTACATGTGGGCCAAGTTCCTACAGGCCTGTTATAAACAGTCAATATAGTTGGTGGAGTCTGGAGAGCTATCAAGCTAAAGAAATATGGGTGAGATCATGGTGAACTGAATAGTTCTCTGTCTTCCCTTGTACTGACAAAGGACCTGACTGAGTTGTCTAACGCTAGGCATCCAGTCTCCTGAATGGCCATCAAACGTTGTCGTGTGGAAGGACACAGATACTGTGCTGTACCTGTCAGCCCAGGTCAGACATATCAGATACCAAAGGGCATCCCAAGGGCAACCAAAAGCTGAATCCAGGCCTACATCTCAATTGACTATAATGGGAAGTTTCACTCCTAGTTCATATGTAGACATACATACCATGGGCAACTATATGGAGATGTCTAGATGCCTCTCCTAATAAGAAACACCCAATTTTTAATTTTAATTTTAATTTTTTAATTACTTTTTTTTCCCCATGAAAAATAATCATCTCCTTAAATAAAGGTAATGTAGTAGGTTTCTTTTATTTAAATTTAATGCATGTCAGATGGAGATTGTAGGAGTGAGTACAGGAATTGCAAAGGATCTAAAAGGAGACTGAATGGCTATTTTTTTACAGGGTAAATTTGCATGATTTTTACACTGTTTTTAATTAGATCCTTGTTTCAGAGTTTTACTAGCTTCTTGTAGTGGGCAGGAAGGTGCTTTCTGTTCTTGTTAATGTATAACTAGACGTTAACTTGGATTTCACCACCCCACCCTTAGAAACAGGAGATATGGTCTAGCTTCAGAAATAGGATAAAAGGCAGAGTACATTGACAGCACTGTAAACCTCTAGCAGGCTGGTTTAAGTGTCTTGGTGATGGGCTCAGGCTTGGACAGATCACCAGACACAGGGGTAGGAACAAATTTCTTCCCAAGTCAAAATGACAGCATCATTGGGGGTGGGGGGTCACTGCTTTTCTCTGTAATGTTGACTTATCTCAATCCCCACAATCTTCTGGGCCTTTATTCCTTACAAATCAGCTCTCATTGTAGCAGTCCAAGTCACTGGCTCTAGACTTAGATCTTTCATTGCTCTTTTCTGAGACCTGTCGTTGAATTTCTAGTACTTCAGGTTTTGTACTAAAGGTTCATTTGCAATGGGCAAAAGAGATGTTTCATGGTATTTGCTCTGTGGGGAACAGGGACCCTGTTGGCACCCTGGACTGATGATTTAGGCAGTCCTAGTGGTCTGAGCCTGAGAATTCTTACAAAACAGCAGTCATTATCCCCCTGGTTGTAGAAGATGAGAGTGAGAGGTTGCACCATGACAAACACAGAACAGAAATTGCACAATTAGCTCAGGGCAAATTTTTCCAAAGCTATTTGGCAAAATTCTTTCTAAATAGCACATGCCTGTAGAAACTTGTAAGGGGAAACAGTCAGAGATTTCTTAGCACTGAATTAGAGAAAGAATGCTTTGTCTTGGACCAGAATTTCTTCCTACAAGGGTGCCATTGCAGTGTTACATTTATGCTCATTCACATCACTGTCAAACAACACAGCCTGTCACTGGCTGGCTCCTCATGATCCTCTGGAGTCAGGGACATATATAGTCAGGGACATCCCATACAGTACAACCCATACTCTCTGCTTACCATGTGGGGTCACTAATTTACAGGAGTCTAAGATCAGCAGGAGACAAATACCAAAAGCACTTGCTCACTATGTGTAGGGTTTACCTCCTTTTGTGGTCATTCAAATTCAGATGGCTACCTAGGGGCAGGGTGCTAAGTCAACAGTGGTCTAGTCTGTATAGTTAGCAGGATGAAGAGAGTTTGGGCTGATGGGTGCCTGTGCTCATATCAGATGAGCAGTTGCCTTGCCTTGATTCACCCACTATCCACCACCCACAAGAGGAGCTCGGTGCAACCCAGTGTAGATGCAACCCAGGCAGAGATCCAGAGGCTGAGCAGATATAACCCATGTCTTCCAGGAGCAATGGTTAGACTTCATGTGGGATCTTTTAAAGCACCCTGAATGACACCAGATACCTGCAACGAGGCACCTGAACAGTCTTCCATGTCCATACACTGCACTTTCACATTGTGGTATGTTATACCCTATTGGCCTAAATCCCACCCTATGTGCTTGCACTGTGTCTAGCTTTCCCATGCCCTTAAAATGCATCATAAACACAACCATTCCCAGCCTGTTGTTTTTCTAAATGGAGTGTTTTAATGCTCCACCTACTACGTAGCAGAGAAGAAGAAGAAGAAACCAGGTAGTTAATAGGTGCTCTGTCTTCCCCATTTTTCTGGATTTGGAGCATCAAGATATTTTTGTCTCCTTCGTCAGCAAGGATCCATATGGATGCACCAGTTGCTTCAAAAACAATTGTCAGCTTTCACCAGGCAGGACCTATTTCTGGCCCCACAATGCAGAAAACAGAAGGTGCCATCTAGTGTCTCTGAGCAGCACCTGAAACAACTCCTGTGGTGCATTTAATGTCTACTTTCTCATTGACAAAAGCGAACTGGTCTTCAAAATGTACAAGCACTTCATTTTAGGGAATGTTAAACAAGTCAAGACTTATGTGTTCTCTCTCCCTTTGTCTCTCTGCACTGTCTTCATTTAAGATCTGAGCCTGAACTGAGTTCAAGACAGGGAACCTCAGGAGCTGGATCCATTGGTTCCTTTCAATTAAAGAATTTAAAGTCATTCTAAGCAATAATGAGTCCTTTTTCAACAAGCTGTGGATTGAAATACAGTTTTGCATATTTCTAGTAATTTTTTTGTCCTGAGGTGCTTAGTTCTATTTAAACCTGGAAGCAATTTAATCACTTGCTATTCCACAAAGATAAAAGAGACAGTTTTAAAACAAATAACATAGACAGCAGAGCTGGACCTATAAAAGGACCTAAAAGCCTAAATCCACACTTAAAAGCCAAAATCCAGCCTAACTGCTCTGTGGATGCCTTTGGCAAAATAAAATAGAGCTCTGGAAATCCACTCAGGACCTAACAGTACCTTATAGGTGTATATGCAGTGCTATACCCACTGACACATAGGTCAGGTCTACCCTGCTTAGTCCACACCCCCCAAAAAGCTGATATGCTATATCTATCCAGTGCCACTCTTTGCCCTGGGTCTCATCACCTGGTGAGAATGATTCCCCTATCATCCTACAAGTAAGAGTCATCTAGGACTGCATTGTTTTCTTCTCAAAGTAGCTCAGATAACAGGACAGGGTGACACCCTCCACACTGGTGTTTTCATAGCATCCAGTCCAGGAGGGGTGCTGCACACCCTGGGGAACAGCGGAGGGACACATGGAAGTGTTGGGTGGTGGCAACCAAAGCTTGAGGACAGTTGATGGCTGATGTCCTCCAGAACAGCTGAGGGTTGATGTCCTCCAGAAAAGGTGGCCAGAACTGGAGTAGGCAGGTCCATCCTTGCTTTTGGCAATATGAATGAAGGTCAGACTGAAGCAATTCTTCTTGTATCTTGTGTGAGAAAGGACTGGTTTTCTAGGAGTCAGCTGGAAAGCTGATATTTGAGAGAACAAAACCTTCTGTCTGCATAACACGTGCTTCTGCTACATCCAGCTATAAGTGACCAACCCAAAGCACCTGGAAGTTTGTTCACATGTGCAAAATAGATGATGGAAAGAAAAACCCAGCAGCTGTTGCCAGCTCTGAGTCTGGTTCCACAGTAAGGCACCCTGGCATATTTTTTTCATCAAAAAACATAGTAAGCATTTTATCACATCTGAGACACTCTTCGAAAGAGCAGTCATACGCATTACCCACCCCCAATTTGTAAGTATCTTGCTACCTCCTGAGCTCACATGAGACCACAGAGGAGCAGCACCCCACCTAAACATCTAGGAACTCATATTGCTTCTCACCCTTGCAGAACTTAAGTAAAACAACAGCCGCAATAAAATAAAAGAAAATGAAAGCCTGCAACAAATATATTTCTGCCTTTCCTACCTGCCAGATCTCTGTCTTATAAAATCTCTGTCTGGTCTATGCTGTTTGTTGTGTTCTTAAAGCTAAGTACTCAAGGATTATTCTGTGAGAACATATGCCATAAATTTTACTGCATTTTTTGTCAGACTCATTCTTCTTTTTTCAGAGAAAATCTGATCTGCCAGGCAAACTTACATAGTAGTTATAGCTCTTTTTCCAAAAGCAAATCACATATAAAGTATTTTACAACACACATTACTCTGCAAGTCTTTTCCCTTGATACTGGGATATCTGTGTATGTAAATAGAAGCTGCTCATCTGGCATGCCTGATTCATTCTGCAATGCCACCATCCAGTGTTCGTGATGCTTCACTGTCATCCCAATTATTATAAAACCCTACAAGGTGAACTGGAATATCAGAGGAGGGTAAAAGCTGATAAAATAAAGCTTTGGCAAAGAATGTATCAAGAAGTACATTAAAAGGAGACATAAATTTGCAGACCACTGTGTATCAGATTCACTTGCCTTGTTCATGAGCTGAATGCCATAGCAGGACTCCTGTGTGCTTAAAGCATTTTGTCGCCTTCTTTGGGGAAGCAAAGATCATGTATATGCAAGATTACCAGAAGTGTCTATCTATATCTTTAAGCCAAGGCCCCAGGAATCGGAAGAAAACATGCAGCATACCTTCTTAAAGCAAACATATTCCTGCTTGGAGCCAGTTAGATTTGCATTTCTTATGGAAAACTCTGCCTGGGTGGTTAGAAGCTTCCTTCTAATTTCCAGAATACTTGATGTATAGCCAGAATTCACAGGCTTTCTTGTCAATATTGTTTCTTGATGTAACTAATTATTCTTCTTTCTTATGCATTCACAGAGATCAAACATGGAGTCTTAGAATAACACTGGAAGAAGTTCAAGAAACCATGTAAGCCAATGCTCTGCCCCAAGGTGGGATCATCAGTATACACCTGTATCATCCCTGACAAATAACTTGCCTTAAGGCTTTCAGTAACAGTGAATACAAAGAATATTTAGGCAACCTATTCCAGACTTTGTTTGGAGATACTTTTTTCTTAATGTCTACTCTTCCCTTCCTGAAAAATTAGCTCCGTTTCTTCTTGTCCCATCTACTGCAGACATGGAAACCTGCAAGGAAATCTTCCTTTTACAAGCAGCCTTTGAAGACTACTAGCATGCTGCTTTCTTTTCCTATAGAGTAAATCATACAAAGTATTTCAACCTTTTCTTCTAAATCACACTTCTGATACATCTAGCCACTCTGGGCTGTTTTCAAGTTGGCCCACATCACTATGAGTTGTGGTGACCAAGAACAGATGCTGTACTGCAACCAAGACCTTACCATGCTGAAAATTCTGAAATATTCAATTACTTCTCCTATATGTACTAATATGATGATCACGATTACATTGGGATTCACTTTAGCTCCTCTGATACTTTCTAAAGGGCTGCTATATGCCAATTATTCCCTGTCTCACTTGGGAGAATTACTGCAAATTGAACGGCATCTTATTTTCCACCTGATTCCCAAGAAAACAAAACATTTACACCTAGGCAGCTGCTTAATCTGTTTATTTTTTTTTTTATCTGATACTTTTTCTTATTTCTCTCAATTTTCTGGAAACTCATTTTCCTCTCTATCTCTTTTAGTTGAAAAGCTGTGAAGGTATTAAGTTGTTTCAAGTTGTGTGAAAATCTACGAGCAGATAGAAGAAAAAGATGAAAATTACAGCCCCTGCAGAGGTCCAGCCTGCAGTGTGAACTCACTGGGCATTTATTTTGACCAGCCTGCCTGGCCTGCCCTCTGCCTAGACTACCTCATGGCTAGCCACATTACCTGCTACCCCTTTCCCATCTCAGAGCTGGGGACCCCATTAGCCCCAGAGTGGAGCAGACCTGGGAAATAAGATGTAGCTATGGGAAACAGCCCATGGCAGGGAGGGCAGAGGAAGAACATGCTCAAATAATGTGTAGGGCAGATACGGATATGGGAAATAAACCCACAGCTCTGGGGATTACCCGGTTTTCAAATTGTTTCTCTAATCACCAGCACAGCAATTTCTCTCAGGTTTCAGTCCTTGGCAAATTACATTTAAAACCAATAATTTTAAAAAATTAATTAAAAAATTTAAACTTTAATATTTAATTCCTCATGCAAGTCATTAGTAAAAGGGCAGAGTCAGAATGCACCAAGTCTGGATACTGCTGAACCCTCAGCACTACCCCCTCCCCGACAGCAGTGTAGCAAGGATAATACTCTCCAAATCCAATTTTTCAAACCAGTTGGACAACCTATTCTCTTTCTGGTTGTTTAAGCAGACTAAGTAAGCAAAGCTTTCTCAATTTCTTCTTATAAAACAGGAGGTAATGGTCCCAACAGGAGTTTCAACTCATCTTTATAGAGCATGGGAAATTCAAAACTATCAAAACACAGGTAATCAGGATTGCACACAAGAGTGCTGAGGTGCCACAGGATTACCTCTAGCACACACTACTTCATCACTACTGGAAATATTTTGTTTGACAGGCTCCAAAATAACATTCTCATCTCCACTGTCGCCCCATTTTCCCACTCCTCTCACACACAACTTGCAATCAACTAATACCAAGTGTTTTTGTACAGTTTTGCTATTTCCAGCTGATGCATTCACAGCTTTTAGGGGCCTGTAATATGAATTTGTATTTTGTAAGTGTCCTCTATTGTCTCACTTTATCTCATTTGCCTCGCTGTTTGGGAAGCAATTGAAGAAGTCATGTCTGGGAACTCATAAAGCAATGGCTATCCTAGTTCTCTTCTGTCTCCAGAATGCCTTTATATCAACAGCAAATTTTGTTTAGGTAATAAAGAAATTTACAATATCAATAAACTCTGTTCTGTCTGCTTTTCATTTTTGAACAGCCTTTCCCCATCCTTTGTGCAACTGTTTTGTCTCCAACTTTTAAAAATCGTTTCCTTGGTGTTAAGTAACAATGCTCCACATTGCACCATGGCTTTTGCTTTCTGACCTTGAAGAACCTGTGACCTTCACTTCATATTTTATATCTGCATCTCACTACAGTGTCATGATTTTTTGTTCACACTATTAAAAATAAAGATAATAACAACAACAAAAGTACTATACAAACTATGAGTAGAGCCATATCCATGGATCCTGTTGCATGGAAATAACAGGCACTGTCAGAACAATGCTCACTGCAATTTTGTCTTTCTCTTACAAAACCCCCTCAGTCAAGTGACCTCCAGTCAACATGTGTCTGATGGAATAAATGCTCTAGAGTTTCTCATTCTTGGGTCAAAATCTCCTTTGTGTATTACCTGCCACTAACTTCAGCAGAACTTACTCATTAGCAAGTCTAGAGTTGGGTCAGCTGATGCTAATCCAGGTGCCCCAGCAACACAGTGTACATCCATCCTAAATTATTCAGTGGAAAAACAAAATACATTTTCTTTTGAAGGAAATTACTAGGGGTTTTTTTTTTTCCTTATGGACATTCTGTGTTTGCCCGGTGTGAAGGCAGAGACAACACAAGGGTTTTTTCCCATCCTTGAGATCCAACACTTATCTAAGCACCTGGCCAACATTATGCCTGTGCAGAATAACTACACTGTGTCAGCAGAAAATGTTTATTTATGTTCTTCTATCATTTATTATTGCAGGATCCTCTATTTCCATTTCCATAGTGGCCAAAGCTAGAAATTACAGAAATACTGTTACTGAGAACAGTAACAGGGAGAACTGGAAATACAGGAAAAACTCTGATTTTAGTGTCTCTCAAAAACTGCAGATTTTGAGTTTTGTTTGTGCGGAGCTGCATAGGACTTAACTGTATTCCCCATTTTAATATGCCTCTGAGAAGTCTAGCTTTCTTTGCAAATCTTCATTAAAAACAAAGAAACAAAATCTTTGCTTTATTTCTGAATCCTACATTCAAATGTTTTATGGAAAAACAAGTTTATTCATCCACCCTAAAATCCTTCTGCATTCAGAGCAGACAGATCCCAGGGCCTGTGAGGGTGATTCTGTGTTATTCCCTTTTACAGGAAAACATCACAAGAACATGATTTTTCTCAAGACCTGAGTATAATTTCTGACTAAAATTATTATTTTAAAAATTTCTCGCTTTTGATGCCATGTCAGGAACTGGCAAATCAAAATATTTAATTATCAAGAAGTGAAAATATGTTTTACTTCTAAGAAATTCTGGTAGACCTGAAAATTTGTTTTCACATTAATACATATCCTCAGTGTGCACTGGGTTTGCAGACCCACTTTTAATACTGTATTATTTTTTATGCTCCACATCACAAAAAGTGCATAAAAGAACTCACTTGATGCATTCACTTACATACTCTTCTAAAACCAGCAGTTCTTAAAGCAGATATACAAAGCTGGAAAGGTCATGTGCTTCTGCTGGCTCCATTTTAGGATAAAATGTGGTTCCTTTTCACTTGCAGATAATTCTTGCTCTTTTGTTAAAACAGGGATTTCATATAAAAGGAAAATAGCATTTTTTTCCTCTTCCCAGGACTCCAGGAGAAAAATTGGAAGTTTCCACAGCCCCTATGCCTGAAACCAAGGTATTCTGCTGCTTCGGTGAAGAGGGATAATGGTGTTCAGCAGAGCTCAGATCCAGGACAAGAAGAAAAACAGCTGAAGATGACCTCCCAAGATCCACCAATGAGCCTAATAAAAGCATATCCTGAATATGGAAAACACATTATGGCTCTGAAACATGATAACCCATGGTATGAAAGTTTTTTCACATCAAACTTGCATGCTAGGTCAGATACTCAAGCTTAGGAAAGTAGGTAGAGAAAGAGTTTGCCCCTGAAGGTTCTAGCTGCATGAAGAGAACTTGGTAGCTTCTGAAATCTCACTTTTCTATGGTGGAATGCTTTTTCTTTTCATTTTACCAATAATTTCACTTAATGCACAAGTGGAGACAGTTTGACAGACACAACATAGTTAATCTTCCAAAGAATGTTTTTCTGGCTTTCTTTTTTGTGCTTTTTACTATTTCTCCTTTTCTTTGGCTAGTTGGAGAAAATTGGGTATTTGGACTCAAAAATTCACCTGTTTTTTCATTTCTCTTGAATTAGTTGGATCCATTTTATGTGATATCGTTATTCACTGTAGATAAGCATGATGTCAAGAAGGATGAAACTTCATAGAATGAATACTCTCTGGGAAGCAAAGACATTTTAAGCATCCAATAGCTGACTCATATTTTCAACAATCTAAAAAGCAAGAACATCCTGACACATCATCATGAGAAGTATGCGTAAACAGAATACACAGGGCTTTAATCCCTCCAAAGACTTCTTGAGGAATTATAGAGTTCCCTTCTGTTTACTGAACAGCTTGACTATTAAAATATCAGAAAGCTTATGCCTTCAAGCCAAAACTTAGATGTTATCCTCAGTTGCACTGACTCCACATTTATCTGCATACCCAAATGAGGATTTATAAATTCTTTGCATTATTTTTTTCAGAGCTTATATCTGAATTAAACTTAATCTTAAAATACTCAGTATAATACAAAGAATCATCTGAGAAAATAAGTTAGGAAAGCCATGAATTACTAAACATCCATCTAACAGTATGTTTCCCTCTCACCTCACTAATCAAGCACTTCAAATTAAAACTGAAGTGTAACATTTTGGAAAAGGAATGGAATTTTCCTTTAAAGGTATGTTATTTTCAAGGATGTTGGCATTTGAGTGGTTCTATCTGTACTGTAACGCCTTGATGAAGTATACATTGGGAACATAAGCTGGATAAAATAAATTACAATCAATGCCTGTGTGCTCTGTGGCAAATCACAGTGAGCTGTATATCAAAACACCTGGACTCCTGGAACTGGGATGGAGTAGATCTGAGATTCTTCTGAGTTTAATGAAGAGGGAAATAGAGGCTTTTCCTGAATACAATACATCAATCAAAAATTTCTCTGCAGCCCTCTTCACTTAATTTAATTTATCCTTGACATCAGTTTCGATTAATGAGAAGGTGTCTTTAGAATTTCAGTCACTGTGCTGCAGAATCCTTATAGCTATAAAACTAAACTGCACCATATGGGAATTGGTTAAGTTGAACTTAGATTTATGGAAAAAATAAGATTTTAATATAAATTGTGTAGTTTGTTCCAGAAGAGAGAAAAAGCATTACTGTTTGTCTCACTGGTGCTTTTGGGTCCAAACTGCTGAGAGAGAAAGGATTTTTAAAGAAAGTTTGGTGAAAACAGAAGAGAAAAAGAATGTGTTTGCCAGCACCTGGGGTTAGGTGACTCTTGGTACCAAAGCAGATGAGGCCAATGTGAGCCAGGGTGGCTTGTAACTGGTCAAGTGTCCACACTAGTGAAGGTGTTCAATTAACCCCAAACTGCTGGGAAAAAAAACAGCCACACATAGCTCTTGAGATTCTTCATCTTTTAAGAGAGTACAAGAACCAAACAGAGAAGATTTTTGTAGATTTTACCCTTACTAGAAGCATAAAGTGATTGAGAATGCACGACTATTTGTATAAAGGTAAAGATTCACATTCCCTAAGAAAGGAAAAGGCAGAAGAGGGTAATAAAATGAGGATTTCAGGAAGACAGCTTTCAATACGCACAGAGAATTCACAGGTAAAATCTCACAGATCTCAAATATAAAGAGAAGAAGGCCTCTTGGAAACCTGGTCATGATTCAGGTGCTAGTTTGCAAGTGACAGTTTTCCCAATGCAGAGGGAGGACAGGAACTGACAATGAGAAATCAGTTTAGCTGCCTTATGGTCTTTTCAGTGCTATCAAATGCAGGAAATATGCACACAGCCACAGGGGAAAAGAAAAAAAAAAAAAAAAAAAAGGAAATGCAAGCAGATGAGGGATTTCAAAGGTAACAAGAAATCGATCTGTAGGGACATCAAGTAGCAGGAAGATGCTCAAGAAAAATGTCGATCTGTTGCTAGATTGGAAAGACAATCTATTGGCAGCTGACACAGTGAAAGACCTTGTTGTATTTGATACAGAAAGGCCTTTCTGTATTTGTCTTCACACAAAACAAGAAATCAATTAGCTAATGAACAAAAAAGAGTGACAAATCACTGTTTAGAACAGAAAAAAGGTTAGAAAGCATCTAAATAAAAGGTTTTTTTAAATCAGCCAGGCCTCATGAACGCTATCCTAGTGGATTAAACAAACTGACATTAGCAATATTGGAGCACACTTGAAAGACTGATGAGTTACTGTAGAACCTGAAAGGGAGACTGTGGCACTTAGGTTTAAAAAAAAAGACAGAACCAAGAATAAATACATAAGAGTAGCCAGTTGTATTCAGTTCTACCACACCACTGAAACAAACAGCTCAGTGTCATTAGGCATTTATAAAAAAAGGATATAAGTAACAATCGGTGTGGACTTGTTAAAGAAATTAATCTAAAATAGTTTCCTTCTGAGGGTAGAGAAAAAATAGCAGCTGTCACATAGCTGGACTTGGAAAAGGAAATGCTCATAAGTAATCTACAGATTAAATACTGTGGGAGAAAGGCAAAAGTAATTGGAAAACTATTAAAAGAGAAACTATCATGGACCCACAGTTGAACTGAATGAAAGCATATTTCGGCAGGTTCATCTTAGACCTAGCATTTTTTAAAAAAAAAGAAAAAAAAAAAAGGAAATAAGCTTTAAGACAGGGTTAAGGTTCAAAGTAATTGTTAAATTGAAGAATTTTTTTTTTCTAAAATAGCATATAATTCAGCAAAGACAAATACAAAAGCCTCTACCTAAGCATAATGAGTTGCATGACCAGACTAGACAATAGATAGCAAGTCTGCAAAGAAAGAACTGGCATTTCAGTGGATCATAGACAGAAGAGATATCAATGATTTCATGCTGTTGCCAAAACTTACATATCCTACTGGGCCATAACAAAAGGAATATAACCCATAAAAATATGAAGTGACCTATCTAGCATATCGACACTGATTAGGTCTGATGAAATTCAGAGGATGCCAATCAGAATGACCAGAGATCTAGAAAACATGGCCTCTGAGTAAAGGCTGAAGAAACAGATGTTTTTCAGCCTGGAAAGAAGACAAACTCCACTCAAGAAAATCCCAAACTGGGGACAGGATTGTCTACAGGGAATACAGAAATTAACTGGCTTCATCTGCAACAAAGAAGATTCAGATTGGATATTAGTAAAAAAAAAAAAACTTCTAACACCAAGGATACAGAAGGAAAATCCAACTTCTGAGATATTAAAGACTAGGTTGTATGAATACTTGTCACAGAATGCTGCTGATAGAGGAGGAACTGCTTTTTTGGCACAGGAATGGACTATATGATCTCTTAGAGCCTCTCCCAACCATATAATTTTATGATTCTGTGCTTCCAAAACGATGTAACTAATCAAACAAGCTAATTATCATGTCTTTATACATCTTAAATCCAGCCTCAGAGTTGCACCGGTCTATTTCTAGAAAAACAGCTCCATCAGTTTTGCTTTGCAGCCACAGTGCTAGGAATGTTCTCCAATGAAAGCTGGCTCTGCAGCTCCAGTCTATGCCAACCCTACAGGCAAATGGCAAGACCACTGAGGCATCAACCTGGAGGTAAATCCCATCCAGGATGTCTTCAGGGCCATACAAGACTCCATGGCTGAATTTGGTCCCCTAGTAATGTCAGACCTACTGTCTGAGCTGGTCTTGACTACCAAGCAAAGACCCAAGAAGCTACTGGCAGCTGCAGCCAGGTTGAGGTCCTGCTAAGTGCTGCTGGTGAGACACACTCTGTGTAGACTATTTGAAACCCAAACAAGTTCCTATTCACATTTTTAATGTACATCTTACAGTCCCATCCTATTATTAACTGCAGACAATAAAAGTAAAAAATAAGGCCAAGTTGTAAAACCCCGGCCAAAATTCGTCTTAATTTTCTTTTGTACAAAAACTGCTTGCAGGTAAAGAATCACAGTTTTGGTTTTCATTTTTACAGAGTCAAGTAGGTTTACTTAAATATAGAAGTTATTTGTGTGTAATTTATGAGCAACTCAGAGCTGATCTCTGCCACAAGAAAAGCTGCAGTAAAACCACTGTCTCCATGCAGTCATTTCAAGGAAGGGAAAGACAAATTCCTGCAGTCCTGGAAAATTAAATAAAAAATTAATTTATAACATGCATGTTTTATTTGCCACTAGGTGGGGGTGGAACATAATCTTCTAGTCAATCTTGACGTAGTATCAATACAGAAAGTGAAAGACAAACTGTTTTCTCAGCTGGTCACTAAAGGAGAATCATTCTGTCAATAAAAAATTACTTCAGCAATTCAGTGTGTCTACAGCTACAATCTGAGGGAACAACATAGAATTTTTATTTAAGCCTTCCATAAAGTACAGACAATTCTTAAGTAAACACTTAGATTCCAACTCTGAATTCAACTTTTTTCATTCATTTTTCAGTCAACATTAAGAATTGGAAGACTAACTTCTTTTTCTGGAACTTATACCTAGTAGATGCATTTTCAAGGAGGTGCCTTCAATAATTTAATATTGCTCGGCCCTTGCACCTATTGTTAATGCTGCAGATTTTGTTGGTATTGAGAACACTGCACATCTATATAAATATTCCTCAGATACATTTCACAATTTATATACATCTAGAAATCATGCATTTCTTTTTACCACGCAAAGCCCATTTGTGTTTTTTCATGACCACTGACATTTAGTATCACTTTTTAAAGCCTACATGTTGTAAATCAAAAGGGTGTTTTTTACAATAAAATATGTTGTTCAACAATCCTTCTGTCCATGTCTGTACCTGAATTGAAACAGGTATTTTTTTTTAAGCACAATATCTTATTCTCTCCTTAGTATTTATCAGCAGTTATACTAAACTACAGATAGACCATCAAAGAAAGCACAAACTGCAATCATGGGTTGCAGTCCTTCCTTCCTTCTTTAGAAAGCATAACATTAAAAAAATGCTTTTAAAGGTATTTTCACTATTTTTTGGAAAAACACAAAGTTAGGACATATGTTAAGGGGAATACATTGGAGGTTTCCACCTTAATGAAGAGGAAAGACTTTGTATAGTCTTGCTTGGTGCAAGAGTTCCCAGTGAAACAAGTAAGGAGCTGATATAAACAAGAAAGAGGGAGCAATTTTTCATACAATGTATACATAGAATGCAGTGCTAAGGATTGCAATGAAGTAAAAATAAAATTAATTTTAAAATGGATAACTATTCATATTCTAGAAGGATAAATCTTTCTGGGTTTTGAGTAATTTTTTTTATGTTTGTCATTATTGAAATGAATTATTAAGATGGAAAAAAAAACCAGTAGCATCTACATGTGGAACTAGTACAAGATAAAGGAGAGTGCTTGCTCCATTTGTTATGCTTTTTCCCCTTGGTTTTAGAAGCATCTCAAGTTCTTGCTTGAGCCTTTAAAGTCCAGCCCTCCTCTCGGAACTGTTCTCCAGTGGCATGAAGGAGGCCTGGTACCACTTTAGAAAATGTCATCTGTGCTTTCCTTCAAGGATCACCAAGTCCAGTAGCTGCTGGGCAGGACAGTCTTCATCTCACTATACATTAACCTGCAGAGACAGCTGCAGGCATGCAAAAGCCTATCTGGTGTCACGCGTGCTTATGGACTCTTGTCATTCTTCTGAGTACAGACAGCTCTCTTTGGGTCACCTTGCCCAGCCAGCTCTTACCATGTGCCAAGAGGCTCTTCTAGCAAGTTGGGTATCCACCAAGCAGCCATTGGTGAAAAAACACAAAAGATACCTGGGGTTGAATGGGTTACTAGGCATTAGTGTGCTTCCCACCCTGATAAGACCCCTAAGGAACCTTTGCTGGCCCAGCCGGTGTCAGGAAGGTAGGGAAGGGTCAGTTCTGCTGCTCTGTGCTGCCAACCTACCATCTCCTCACTACAGTCTTCCTTCAGGATTTTATACTTTTCCATGCTGTTCTTTATTTCTCCCAAATTGCTCAAAACCAGCCCTACCTCCATCTACAATTTTGCCTTCCTTATGTCCCATGATTTTACTCGCAGCTGGCAGAGTGGGAGCCCAAGCCAAGGTTACACATCAGGGCCATATCCACGCTGGGTTCCTGGGTGGTTGAGTCCCCAAGGATGGGGCTCAAAGAAAAGTAAAACAATTCAGTGGTTACACCCTGGCATCTCCAGGCGATCCTGACATAAATTTAGCCACCCTGGGCCACTAGCGGGCACTTCTGTGGTCAAAAATAGTCGGGATGACGCACACCCTGCTGCTCCCCGCCTCCCTGACTGCACACCCATGCCAGCCGACCTGTGACAAGGGAATATAAAGCTCCAAGTCAAGAAGGGAGTCTTTTTGTGATACAGAAATTTCTCTTTGTGATACAGAAATTTCTCATTCTGATAAGGAAATTCTTCTGTGACCATTTCTTCCAGTTTGTGCACTGCTGCACAAAATTTGGTGCCACAGAAGTGTCAGCAGTGCAAAATCAGTTTCTTTTTCGACCAGGAGTCACTAGCAGGATGTCACTGAAACAGTTGGAGCCCTTAGAGTGAAACAGTTTGAGCCCGCCCTTACAATCAAGATTGGTTTTTTTTTTAACATTAGAAAATTGTTCACACTGAGATCAGGATAGAGCTTGAAGTGAAGCTGTTAAAATACCTTCTCTAAGCTCTGAAACCATCCAGTCTCCTGCATAACATTTTGACTATTAAAAAATTTAGGTCAAAACCAGAGTTAATTTCAATAAAATCAGAAGAAGAAAAGTTTCAAAGCATGCCTTCATGTGATACCTTGTAAATCCATCCATCAGCATTCAGTCCAAATGACCTGTGACCCTCCACCCATAGGTAAACTGCACATGGCCCAAGGCTACCCAGGTCACCACCTGGGACCCTCCACCCCATTTCACCTCATCCCCTCAAGTGATGCAGGATTCCCTGATCTCTTTTCTCCCCCATCTTCCTCTTTTTTGCAAGGAAGAATCCAGCATCCCCTCCCCTGCTTTACAGTTTAGCCTAATTTTTCTGCTTTCTGCTTGAAGCTGTGAGCTAATGGGAAAAGGGACACTTCCATAATTAGCAGTTTTTAAGAGCAGGAGCAGCCGCTTCTGGGACACTGTGACTTCTGTGCAGCAGAGTTCAAAATTATAATCAGGGTGACTGACAGAGATACAGCATGCTTGGGGACTGTGGAGGACAGTTAGTAGGACAGAGAATGCAGACTGTGCTGGCACCATCCCAGAGGAAGCTTCCTCACTGAGGATGTTTCATTAGGGGTGGTAGTGTCACAGGGGTACCAAAAAGATCAGGTCTTGTCAGTGTGGAACAGGTATACAGACCTTCTCAAAAAAAAAAAGGCAGTTTTAACCAGAAAAGCTTTAAATATTTATTTTAGTTTATAAAAGCTAATTTTTTTTTTTTTCCTAATCCAGGCCTGATTCAGCACAGCTAAGGCTCAATCTCCCCTGACCATATTTGTAGATGTTTACCCACGTCTCACAGCCACCTGGTCAACTTGGAACTCTGTCTTGCTTTGAGCAGGCTGTGGGAGTCCCAGCTGAATTAATTTGTGATTTGGTATTTTAAATAGTTTGGAAGCACTGTGATAGCCAACCAATTTGCTTTTTAATATTCATTTTGCACTTGCAGTGCCTCCTTTTAAATGACAAATATTAACAGAGAGGAGTCACAAAGCACACTTCAGATGCTTCACCAGCCCGTGGGCTTTGGCATCCTAGATCACTCCCCAGCAGTTTTCCTGGCTGGGTCTGTCTAATTGTGGGCAAAAGACAGGATCAGGGGCTGTCATCTCTGGAGGGATGATGTCTGACTCTCATTCAACCTATCTTCCCTTTTTAAGAGCCAAGAGTAACCTTTCATCTCACAGATATTTAGCCTCAGCTGCTTCAGACAAGCAGCAGGCTAAGAAGGAAAGAATCTTAATGAACATCTAAAATATTCCATTTATGGGTATGATGCAGTGAGACATCACTCATTTTTAATACTATTTACGTTGTTTAAACTTTACTCAGTTTGGTTAGTAATTCCATTTTCATACTCAGAGGAAATGCCTCTGGTGATTCAACTGCTGTTAAAGGAAGAATTCAAAGGTTTTTCAGTACCATAATGCCAGCCAATAAAACACTGAGATGCACTGGTTTGGAAATTAAGGGCTGAGACGCATGATAATTCTCATGAAGAATAAGCAAAAATTCCAATTAAAAGGAAAACTGCAAAATATATCCAGCTAAACAATCCAAATGACAGGGAAATAGAACCATGTATTTTGTCTAAGATAGTGACTGCTGCAGCTAAAGTGACAGAATAACTTTTCTCTTGACATTTTGAAATAGCTCTGTGGAGAAAAGGTTCAAAGCCTTATTATTTAAAAAAACATTCAGAACAGAAGTGCTTCTGGTGACAAGCTGCTTTCACAATTTCATTTGTGACAATAAGCAGAAATACAGCATGAGGCACACCTTAAATGGTATTTCTACCCATAAAAAAGTGTACGCAGGAACCAAAATAGAATAAACAGACCAAACAGA
This sequence comes from Phaethornis superciliosus, assembly GCA_023637945.1. NCBI lineage: Eukaryota > Metazoa > Chordata > Aves > Apodiformes > Trochilidae > Phaethornis > Phaethornis superciliosus. The sequence continues at coordinate 146,005,071 of JAJQWJ010000001.1, read as the reverse complement.
TTTACATGAACTTTGTGGATACACACATTTCATTTTCATGTTACAGAAGAGGTTTTTTCCAGCAGAACACAGCAAAAGAAAACTTTCCTTGGCATTGAGAAGAATAATGTAAAACTCAGGGGAACTGGTTGATTTAAAAGCCTGTTACAAGGAACTGCTAATTTCAACATATATTGGTGTTACCTTTAAAGTAATGTTGAGGATAGTCTATATCATTTCACTGTGGAAACAGAGCAACTGCTCCTGTACCTCTGGTCCCCTCTGACTTCTATGGAAATCCTGTCCTGCAGAGTGGAAAGAAGCAAGACACAGGACACACTAACTGATATCAGTTTAACTTCTGGAAAACCACTGAATGTGATGTTGGGTCGACCCTGGATGGATGCCAGGTGCCCACCAAAGCTCCATCACTCTCCTGGGCAGGGCAGAGAAAGCACAATAAAAGGTGCGTGGGTTGTGACAAGGACAGGGAGAGGTCACTCATCAGTTACCATCAGAGACAAAGCAGACTGAGCTTGGGGGAAATTACTTTCATTTATTGTCAATCAAATCATAGAATCATAGAATTGGCTGGGTTGGAAGGGACCTCAGAGATCATCAAGTCCAACCCTTGATCCACTACCGCTGTGGTTACCAGCCCATGGCACTGAGTGCCACATCCAGTCTCTTTTTAAATATCTCCAGGGACGGGGAATCCACTACTTCCCTGGGCAGCCCATTCCAATGTCTGATCACCCTCTCCATAAAGAAATTCTTTCTAATATCCAACCTAAACCTCCCCTGACACAACTTGAGACCATGCCCTCTTGTCTTGTTGAAAGTTCCCTGGGAGAAGAGCCCAACCCCCCCCTGGCTCCAGCCTCCTTTCAGGGAGTTGTAGAGAGCGATGAGGTCTCCCCTGAGCCTCCTCTTCTCCAGGCTGAACACCCCCAGCTCCCTCAGCCTCTCCTCACAGGACTTGTGCTGGAGTCCCTTCACCAGCCTGGTTGCCCTCCTTTGGACCTGCTCCAGGACCTCAATCTCCTTCCTGAACTGAGGGGCCCAGAACTGGACACAGGACTCGAGCTGTGGCCTCACCAGGGCTGAGTACAGGGGCAGAATCCCTTCCCTGGACCTGCTGGCCACACTGTTCCTGATCCAGGCCAGGATGCCATTGGCCTTCTTGGCCACCTGGGCACACTGCTGGCTCCTGTTCAGCTTCCTGTCAATCCAGACTCCCAGGTCCCTCTCTGCCTGGCTGCTCTCCGCCACTCTGTGCCCAGCCTGGAGCTCCCCATGGGGTTGTTGTGGCCAAAATGCAGGACCCGGCACTTGGCCGTGTTGAACCTTAATGAGAAAATAAAAAATAAATCTTAAAACACATTCCTCCCATCCCTCCCTTTTTCCTGGGCTCAATTTCACTCCTGATTTCTCTACCTTCTCCTCCCCAGTGGCACAGGGACATGGGGGTTGTGATCAGCTGGTCACACACTTGTCTCTGTTGCTCCTTCCCCTTCAGGGAGAAGACTCCTGACAGCCTTCTCCTGCTCCAGTGTATTGTCTCTCCTACAGGAGAAAGTCCTTCATAAGCCTCTTCAATGTAGATTCCTCCCACAGGCTGCGGTTCCTCACAGACTGCTCCAGCATGGGTCCCTTCCATGAGGTGCAATCCTTCAGGAACAGACTGCTCCAGTGTGGGACCTCTACGGGGCCACAAGTCCTGCCAGCAAGCCTGCTCCAGCGTGGGCTCCTCTCTCCATGGGGTCACAGGTCCTGCCAGAAGGTTTCCCACAGGGTCACAGCCTCCTTTGGGCCATACACCTGCTCTGGCATGGGGTCCTTCATGGTCTCCACTGTGGACCTCCATGTGCTGCATGGTGACAGCCCCTCGCCATGGCCTTCACTATTGGCTGCAGGGCAACTTCTGCTCCGGCACCTGGAGCATCTCCCCCTCTTTCTTCACTGACTTTGGTGTCTGTGGAGTTGTTTCTTTCACAGAGTTTCACTCCTCCCCCCTGGCTGATGTTCTGCAGTATTTTTTTCCCCTTACCAGAGGATGTTGTTAGTGGGCTCAGCCTCAGCCTGCAGTGCTTCCATCTTAAAGCCAACTGGCATTGGTTCTATCAGACAAGGGAGAAGCTTCTAGCACCTTCTCAAAAAAACACCCCTGCAGCCCCCCCACTATCAAAACCTTGCTACAGAAACCCAATATAAACATTAGTGGAGGTAAAAATTCCTAATATTTCTACCCAGAATTTTTAAAAAAGTATTACTCACTTTCACAAGCTTTCTAACAAGATTTGCTTTTGTGACACTTATGTAACATTGCACAGTGACACTAAAGAAAAAAAAATTATTATGAAATTTGAGAATAATTATAAAACTATTAATGACTTCTCTTCCTCTTGTGCTTTGCCCAGTTATGCACTAGACACAAAATTAATTTGCTTCCATGATGTGCTTCTTCCAGGAAACCTGCTTCACACGAAGATGACAGACTTCACTGGAAGAAGAAGGGAGAGGAGACTTTTGCAAAGTCCTTAGCGTGCAACCACAATGACTGCATCTCAGTCCAGAAAGAATAAAGAAGAGCCTGTTCTGCATGACATTTTTCTCTCATTCTAGGAAGTGACAGCAAGAACTATTGTCATACAGAGAGAGTTCTTAGCATTTAATCTGGTTATTTCAATAGAGCTGACCTTACCAGACTGATTCTCAAACTGATGGCCAAACAGGCTCCTCTGTGGCATTTCCTATGGAGACAAGCACCAGACACTATATGCCCTATGTGAAGCCTACACATTGGTTTCTGCAGCACTCTATCCCTCTGTGGGAGTTCTGTAACTTCCAGGCCAGGCACAAGCACATGAGACTTCAGTCAGCAAATCCTCCACCTGCCCAGTCAGAGGTAAGGACCTTGCCAAATCTCTCCCAGTCAGGTTTAATGACACCGTTAATTTATCCACCTGTTGTTGTCCACTTCATTGTGAAGAACAGAGAAGTGGACAATATACATACTCAAGAGTTTTCTTCAACTTTTTTTCTTTTTGCCTGATGGCTTTCCTAGTGGCTTTCTAAGATAAACTTCATCATTGGACAGGGGATAACTTATCGATGTGACCTAAGGCCTTTGACACAGTTGCCTACAATGTGCTATTCACCAAGTTGGAGAGATACGGATCTGATGAGTGGACTGTTCAGTGGATAAGGAATTAGCTGGATGTTTGCATCCAGAGGGTAGTACTCAAGGGTTCAAAGTTGAGATGGACACCAGTGAAATGTGGTGTCCCTCAGGGGTCCGTACTGGGACCTGTATTGTTTAATATTTTTATTAATTATATCAACGGCAGCACAGAGTGCACCATCAGCAAGTTTTCGGATGACACCAAGCTGAGTGGTGCTGTTGGTAAGCCAGAGGGACGTGATGCCATCCAGAAGGACCAGGACAAGTTGCAGAGGTGGGCCCAGTGAACCTCATGAGGTTCAACAAGACCAAGAGCAGAGTCATGCACCTGGGTTGGAACAATCCGCACTACCAGTACAGGCCTGGAGGATGAGGTGATAGCAGCCCTGTGGAAGAGGACTTGGAGGTGCTGGTGGATGAAAAGCTGGACACAAGCCAAGAGTGTGTGTTTGCAGCCCAAAAAGCCAATTGCATCCTGGGCTGCATCAAAAGAAGCGTGGCCGTCAGGTTGAGAGAGGTGATTCTGCCACCTTACTCTGCTTTGGTAAGACCTCACCTGGAACCCTCAACACAAGCAGGACTCAGCTCTGCTGCATGACTTACCCTTGCCACGATGTGCAAGTGGTTCGATTCAGCTGTGGCTCCATCTGTCCTGCACAAGGCCTCCTCATTGAAGTTACCTTTTTCCAGAGCCTTTGGTGTTCCCTTTCTCCTCTTAATGGGAAAATTGTTCCTCCCAAATAACGAAGGCCCTCAGGCAATCAATCGCAGCTTGTGCCTGGAGCTCCAGCTGTACAAGGCAGAGCATCCTCCGCAGAGAAGGTGGTAACATGGACCCTTTAAAAGCACAGGCACTTCCAGTTTGATGCATAATTTCTGGTGTGAGCTCCCCAAGACTGCTGCCAACTCTGAAGGAGGCCAGGTTGCCATCAGAGCAGCCATGCACTACAGAGAAGTGGGCAGACTGCTGGTGATCCCAGACACTTCCAGGGAGGCAGTGACATTGCTGGAGGAAAGAGCAAGCTGGCTTTACAGGCTCTGAGTGGCTTTGGCATGGAAATAAATCTCACGCAGCATAAGCCATCTAGGAGCAGAGATGAACCGAGCCACAGTGTGGAAGCTGCTCCTGCTGTGTATGCTACATATGTGCAAGAGGCAACGCTGATGGCCCTCAGGGTCTGATCATCTGAATCCAGGTGGATGGTGCTGCCAGAGGCTGTGCATGTTTCTTAAAAAGGACTGAAACTCAAGATGAATCTCGATCAAGCATTTTCTCACTTAAAACATCAAGATGTCTGATCTTAAGTCAAAGAAACCACACCTTGCCTGTCGTGTCTTCAAACCTGCTTGCTGCTCTCAATACTATCACAGAAATTTTACTGTGTTTTACATATTATCTGCCATAAAATCTTGCAGTCCTTAATTTAGCAGGAAAAGAATTTCATCCTCTTCTCATGCTTTTCTATATGGAACAATTAAAAAAAGTTATTGAAACATATGCTTGACAAGCAGGTGAGAATTCATTATCTGTTTTGTGGAAAGAGTGGTGCCTTCTGGGCAACAACTTCAAAATACTCTCCAGGTGATATTTTCTGTAACTGATAAACAGTTACCTTATTATGTTAAAAATTTTACCTTATTATGTTAAAAATTTTCTCATTAAGAATAAAATTGGCCATATCGAGTCCATCTCAGAATCCCTCTAAACTTGCACCCCCTCCATAATGGGAACCAAACCCAGGCATTTCAGTGGCAAAGCACAAGGTTGGAAGGAAATCTCAGACTTCTATTTTTCATGGCTAAAGGAAAACATCTGTTCTAATGCCTCAAGTTTAATAACTCAGATGCTTTGTCATAATACATTGATAGTTTTCAACTGCCACTTCCATCACTGAATTTTTCCAAAGGTACTTCATTCTTTTTTTCTTATGGATCTCCGTGTTATTTTCCAAAACAGAATTATATCCTCTCAGAGAAAGCACATTTACTTATGACTACAGTGCCAAAGGAGGCCAAATATAGCAAGAGTCATGAAAATGGTTCTCTTTCTGTCCCTTTTTCCAAACAACCTACTTTCCAAGCTAAGCATGTGTTGCCTAGGAAGACTTCTACAATTATAACACATGCAGGACCTGAAACTTTGATTGTAGCAGACAAAAACAGTGACTGAAATGTGCCCAGCATCCAAATAACCAGCACAGAAAAACAGAGATAAAAGATCACAGATTCAGTCTTTACATAGATTTTCTCTTTATATTGCATTATGTGCCTAAGGGGAAAAATCTGCAGTAGAGATTTTTGGTAGTCCAGCCTGTCAATGATTTCTTCTGAGAATTTTTAAGAACAACAGAAAGTGTCTATTTTTTAAAAAGTATTTGTGCAGCAAGAAAAAAAAAAAAGAAAAAAAAAAAAAGGTAATCTGAGGAAAAAGAAAAACAGGGACAAACCCTGTAGGAGATTTTTCCGCAGATTTATCGTGCTTTCCTGCAGATAACTTTTATTCCATTTTTCTGCATTGTTCCTAAAGAAAAAGCGTGTTCACCCATTTTTTCCAATCATTTTCTTTGACCATCACCATGGTTGGATTTTCAGAACAATAGAAATGCTGAGATAAAAATTAGTTGGACTTTATTTACCAAAACTATCAGAATTTAAATACAGTGTCCAACAAAAAAACTTTCATTAGTTAAATGTGGTCTTCCCTGAAAGATCTTTATTTACTCATAAAGAGGTTCTGTCAAAATCAAGCAAATATTGTTCTGCTACAGTTAACTAGAGGTATGGTGATTTCTAAACCTTTTGTTTAGATGGCCTTCACTGTTTGTCAGTATTTATTACCTGCAATATAGCTTACTTGAAAGAAATAAACCATCCATCAATACGACATGTCCCTTTGGCAGATGTTTTATCAACTGTTCCAAGCATCATTCTTTCATCATCTCATTAACTGTTTCATCAAACATCTGCCTGTCTTTCACCTTCTTCTTAAAAAAAAACACACAACAAAAAACACAAAAAGAAACCTCCACAGCAAGCTACCATTAACACATCACCCCTGCAATGAATGATACTGTGTGAGTTTTTTACAGTTTGTATTTTCCTTTTCAATCTCCCCCACAGGAAGGAGGCAAGCAAAGGGTAGTAAATTTTACAGAATCATATGAAGACAAAAAGTCCAATGTGCATTTTCAGATTCTTCAATATATTGGTTAAAAAAAAAAAGAATTTGTAGTGTTTACATACTACACAAAAATATGTAAATTTATATAATAAGAGGACACTACTATAAACATATTCCTGTTGCTGTAGAAACTGAGATTGATTTTTTCATGCTACACTAGTAAGAAACAATTGACATGCAAACTAACATCTTGGCACCTTGACATTTTAGACTAATTAAAACAAAGAGACATTTGAAATGCTTTTCTTAAAAAAACACAACCAACTGACCAAAAAACAACCCACAATAAAAATGTTTTCAGGTAGAGCTGGAGAAGTTGTCATAAAGGACACAACCATTAGCATAGTGAGAAGAGATTCTGTACATTTCTTCCCAAATAGTATGCATGATCCAACAATATATTGTTCCAATTTTGACATTATAATTTCAGAGTGACTGAAGTGACAGGTACTGTGACCTATCTTTGGCATAAAAAAGAATCACAGACTCTGAACAAATAAATTCAACGAGAGAATGAAGAATACAGACAACTGTTCTATAGATAGCTTATGTGAGATTTATTTGATGGAAGAAAGCTAGATAAATGTAATGTTAGGAAGCTAAAAGATACAAGATGAAAGTACTTTCTAGACTTCTATGGTAAGTTTGGTATTCAGGGCAATTAAAACTAAATTAAATCTAAACTAGATTACACAGAAACTCTTTGGAGCTCAGAATGTCTTGTAGACTGTTCTTGATCTCCACCCCCATTAAAAAAAATATTCAAAACTTCTTTTAATTAAACAATTTGACCTTCATTCTTCTTTGGGAACAGCTTTCAGTTTCTAAGGGATAATGAATTACGAGTGAGTGGAACCAATGCTGGTTCCAGTAGCTGGAACCAGCCTGTAGTACCTGAAGAATACAGAGACAGGTTTCAATATTCACTGGAAAGATGAGCGAAACAGAAGACCATACCTTTACAATGTTCTGCCTTAATTTCATTATAGATTTTTTACTATTTTTTTTCACAATAGTCTATAAAAATATTCACATTTACACAGCTAAGCACTCAGGATTAGCAAAAATTTCCTGTGAAAACACACTTCAGACCTTTTAGCCACATTACCACAGAGTTACTTACAGGTGTGTCTTCAAATGATCAAGGAAACTCAAGAGAAATTTTCCAAAAACATAGCCAAAGGATTTTTGTCCTTTAATTTAGCTCATATGTAAAGATATGTAATATTTCCTATAACTCTCAACAGTGTCATTTGTATCTATCATGGTAATTGCTGATTATTTCAAGCTTTTTCTTTGAAATGTATTCTCCCAGTCCCCAAATTTCTAGGTCAGAGCATGTCCTGTTATAAGCACATCCCATTTTCATCAAAGGGAATGGAAATTCCATAGCCACAACTTGTAATCTGCACTAGTGTTTGGTACGCCAGGAAGCCATGATTCTATTAGAGAAACCCAAAAGTACATATCTGGTTTTGCCACTCTATCCCTTGACCAAATTGTGCCTAATCTTCTGTCTTTCTTGTGTCTGTCTGTCCTTCCATCTGCCCAGCAGAGATTATGACTGACTGAATTTCAGGTCTAGGGGTTTTTTTAGATGGATTATTTAATAGTTGCTTTACAAGAAGTAACATTTTCACATTTTTCTTAATCACTTATTAATAACAGCCATTTGAAATCTGAAATTAAAATTTGCTTCAATATGAAGATTGAAAATGTTCTTTCAGAGGTATGTTGAAACGGGTTAAAAGTAGCTAAAACTTTATAAAGGTGTGACAAATGCAATACATTGTATACAAAAAATTAGCAAGTGGTTTATGAGATAAACCATCAAATAAATGAAATTTGACATTCAACAAATGTTTTGGGAAGGCAAATCTTAGTAACTGGGAAATGTGCTGTGTTACAGTTATGCACTTACAGCACATGCTTCCTTCCGATAGATTTCCCAACTATAAGCCAACTAATATGCCAAACCAATTAATGCTCTCTCTAATGCACCAGCAGCTGCAATTCTGATGCCTGCTGAAAGATGTATTTTCCTGTCAATACAGAAAAATTGTTTGACATCTGTTTAGCGATCTCTTTTCCACCATGCATAGGAAAGCTGGAACAGTAAGGCAGAAGCAGTTCTGTGGGGAGGAAGAACTACAGCTGAATCTTGAATTCTGGCAAGCTGACCTACTTAATGTAGTAGTGCTTTTCCACAATGAGTTTCATGATTTTACATTTTTAACTGAATAATACCTGATGAAATGCCAAGCCTAAAGCACAGCTGACAGCAAGGAGGCTGTTAAGCTACCATCTTGATGCATCAGGAAGCTTTCAACTTTGCCAGGAGGAAAAACCAAGTTTTTGGCATGAGCTCAGAGGGTATTCCAGAGTATCTTGTTCATTGTCTCGAAAAAATTATTGCTTTACTTTTGTTCCATATGTTTATAAAATATGCTATACAATAAAAAGGATCGCAAGTAACTAATAGAAACTTATGAAAAATGGTTGTGGATCTGCCTATTTCCGCATAGTCTGGTAAGATGCTGTGAGCACAGAGGCTTGCCAAAAAAATAAATATGTAATCAGACCTGCCAACAGTCTACATTCTATCAAAACTAAATTCTATCATACTGAATTCACTTTAAGCTCATCAAATTTTGACTTCTAGTGATAAAGGACATTAACTGTAGATATTACAAGACACTGACAAAAGTGTCACTGCTACTCATTCCCTGATGACCCTGAATTTTTATTTTAATAACTGACACAACAGCAATATACTATTTTTTTTAGTATTTTTAAAAATGTTTTTAAAAGAAGCAATTCTTTTCACATTTTCTTGCTTTTAAAAGCAATGCTCCCATTCCATGCCAAGAAAAACATCATCCATAGACATGCATCCAAAGAACTGTCAGGATGTTCAAGTATTTTACTGTACTTTAGGTTAACACAGGGAGAGTCAGAAAGTTAGCCTCAGTGACATGGCTCTGTTCAGACCAACTTGTCAAAGAGATGCTTTTGACAAACTGCCCTAATAAAAGCAACAATACCACCAAAATACCTTATAAATCTTCAATATTGAATTGAAATCTACAAGATTGAATTAAATTCTAAGAAAGATATTCTGAATCAAGGGAGGTTTAGATTATTTATCAGAAAAAGGTTTTTCATCCAGAGGGCAGTCGAGCAGTGGAACAGGCTCCCCAAGGAAGTGGTCACAGTACCACACCTGCCTGAGTTCAGGAAGCATTTGGATGATGCCCTCAGGCACACAGTGTGATACTTGGGGTGCCCTACACAGGGACAGGAGTTGGATTCAATGATCCTGATGGGTGCCTTCCAGCTCAGCATATTCCATGACTGATTTTTTTGAGTTTTCGTACAAGCTAATCCCTTGTATCTTCATTTTAGTCTCTTAGAGAATAGTTACATCTCTTCCTATCACCTCTTGCTGTTATCAACTAAAATTTTTCAGAGTCTATCCATCTTTTTTAATACAGGTTCCAAGTTTTTCTCATTCTTTCCAACCTCTCTGTGGTAAATACAGCAAGCCATGCAGTCCTACAAACACTTCTCACGACAAGAGGTACAGATGTTTTCCATCTGGCATTTGACATGGTCCCCATAATATCCCTCTCTGTAAATTGAAAAGTTACAGATTGGATGGGTGGACTGTTTGGCGGATGAGGAATTTTTTGGATGGTCACATCAAGAGGGTAATGGCCAATGTCCATACGGATATCAGTGATAAATTGTATCCTTGAGGGGTCTGTATGGCAAGAAAACAATCTTCCATATCCTGTTTACATTTTGTCCCCAAACCCTATCAGATACCACATTCTTCAGCTAACAATCCTACTACAGATTTATGGTGAAATCACCATTAAGACAAGTTAAGAAGAAAGCAAATACATTTATTCATATACACGTGGAAAGCAACGTTCCTGAAGTTCAACCACAGATGACAGAAAGGCAGGACTATTGTGCTGATTTCAAAATCGCATCCAAAAGGCCCTCCAGAATCTGTGATAAGCTGTAAACCCCTACTCCACATAGATGGGGTCTGGTGATGTTTACAGGAGAGGACTTAAAATTAGAAAGCACACTTACTTTTGTAATTCGTCTTCACTTCTGTTCCTTCTGAGCTTCCAGTCAGCTTAAAATAATTTTCTAGTTCTGCCTGCAAGTCTTCCTCAATTCAATTCAGTCAAGAAGACATTTCTATCTTCTCCCTACACTTCTATCTTCTTCCCACCAGCTTGGTGGTTGGTCTCTCTTTCTTTCAAAGAGCATCCCCAGCTGCAACATCAACCTAAACAGAACCAGGTTCAGCCAGCCCCTGCCTTGCAGCTGGACCCTGAACAGCTTGCTGATGCACCTCAGGGCAGGAAGGCAGCCCCCGTGAGAAGGGCAATGATCTGTGCTTATTATAAATCTTATATTCCATGGGAGTGTAGGGAATTACTTTTTATTCAATCACATGCTTGGCACAGATCAGAAGTATACAACACAAGGACATGGAGCTGTTGAGTGAGTCCCCATCCTATGAGAATAGGCTGAGAGAGTTGGGGTGGTTCATCCTGGAGAAGACAAGGCTCTGGGGGACCTTGTAGTGGCCTTCCAGTACCTGAGGGGGCCTGCAGGAAAGCTGAGGAGGCATTTTTTATAAGGGAATGTAGTGGTAGGACAAGGGGTAATGGCTTTAAACTGGAAGAGGGTAGATTTAGGCTAGACATTAGGAAGAAATTCTTCAGTATCAAGGTGGCAAGACACCAGCACAGGTTGCCCGGGCAAGTTGTGGCTGCCCCTTCCCTGGAAGCGTTCAAGGCCAGTTTGGATGGGGCTTGGAGCAATCTGGTGTAGTGGGAAGTGTCCCTGCCCATGCAGGGGGGCTGGAACTAAATGGCTTTTAAGATCCCTTCCAACCCAAACCATTCTGTGATTCTGTGACTCCAAGTCCCCTGAACATGAAAATACAGGCGGGGGGGTACATGAGGGGTACCTGGCCCATTTGAAGCAGAGCCAGACAAGGACCCATATAAACGTACACTGAGCAGGCTAACGCCTGGGACCCTGCACCTTTATGCCTCAGTCCTGCGAGGTGCACCAGCCAAGCGAACGTGTGGGTGAAAAACACTTCAAAGCCGTATGAATCCGCGATCTCACATACACATACATACCGGGTCCTGCACTTTGGCCACAACAACCCCATGGGGAGCTCCAGGCTGGGCACAGAGTGGCGGAGAGCAGCCAGGCAGAAAGGGACCTGGGAGTCTGGATTGACAGGAAGCTGAACAGGAGCCAGCAGTGTGCCCAGGTGGCCAAGAAGGCCAATGGCATCCTGGCCTGGATCAGGAACAGCGTGGCCAGCAGGTCCAGGGAAGTGATTCTGCCCCTGTACTCAGCCCTGGTGAGGCCACAGCTCGAGTCCTGTGTCCAGTTCTGGGCCCCTCAGTTCAGGAAGGAGATTGAGGTCCTGGAGCAGGTCCAAAGGAGGGCAACCAGGCTGGTGAAGGGACTCCAGCACAAGTCCTGTGAGGAGAGGCTGAGGGAGCTGGGGGTGTTCAGCCTGGAGAAGAGGAGGCTCAGGGGAGACCTCATCGCTCTCTACAACTCCCTGAAAGGAGGCTGGAGCCAGGGGGGGGTTGGGCTCTTCTCCCAGGCAACTTTCAACAAGACAAGAGGGCATGGTCTCAAGTTGTGTCAGGGGAGATTTAGGTTAGACATTAGAAAGAATTTCTTCACGGAGAGGGTGATCAGGCAATGGAATGGGCTGCCCAGTGAGGTGGTAGATTCTCCATCCCTGGAGATATTTAAAAAAAGACTGGATGTGGCACTCAGTGCCATGGTCTAGCAACTGCTCCGGTGGGTCAAGGGTTGGACTTGATGATCTCTGAGGTCCCTTCCAACCCGGCTAATTCTATGATTCTGTGATACATACATACACACACACACACATACACACACATACATACACACACATACACATACATACATATACACACACACACATACATACATATACACACACATACATACACACACACATACATACACACACACAACATACATACATACATACACACACACAATATATATACATACATACATACACACACACATACATACACACATACACACACATACATACACACATACATACACACACATACATACACACACATACACACACACACATACATACACACACATACATACACACACATACACACACACACATACATACACACACACAACATATATACATACATACATACACACACACACACAGCCGCCAGGCAGACCAGCCCTGGCTGAGTCACCGCCTTGCTGCCTTCACCTCCCCGGTGAGGTGACGGCGGGGCGGAGCAGCAGCACGACGTCATGAAGCAGGAGAGGATGACGCCAGCACCCCTCGAGGAGCCGCCTTGCAATCTCCCGCGCTTTCCCTCCCTTCCCCCATCGCCCTGTCCCGACGCGGCCCCTCTCCTCCCCTCCCCTCCCCTCCCGCACCGCCCGACCGCGCCGCTGACCAATCCCGTTGAGATTGACAGTGCCTTCCGCCAATGACAACGCCCATCGGGGCTTTTCCCCGCCCCCGCGCTCCACCTCCGGCCCAATGAGAGAAGAGGAGACGAACTCGCATTCAGGGACGGTTGGTTCGGTCGCTCTCCACTCCTCCCCTCCAACCCCTCCCATCACGCTCCACCCCCCCCCCCCCGCCCTGACTCTCCAGGACGTCATAGAGAAGGCGGGCCAATCAGAGGCGAGGCGCCGTGCGTCGCAACCAATGGGAGCGTTGGAGAGCGCGGCTGGCGCGTTCGGCCCCAGGGGGGGGAGCCAGGAGCAGAGCGCGGCGGCCGCTCCGCCCCTTCTCCCTCCGCTGGCGGCGAGGCCGGCTTCCCCCTCCCCGCCTCCCTGTCCCCGCCCGGCCGGCCTCGCTCTCTTTCCCTTTCGCAGCAATGGCGGCGACGACGGCGGAGCAGGAGCAGCAGCAGTTCTACCTTCTCTTGGGCAACCTGCTCAGCCCAGACAATGCGGTCCGCAGGCAGGCCGAGGTAATGGGTCCGCCTCGCCCCGGCCCTGGGCGCCAAGCCGGCCTGTCAGACCTCTCAGACCTTGCCGGAGGGAGGGAGGGCGGGCAGGGAAGCGGGCGGCGGGGTGGGGGGGATGGGGGGGGTGAGGGAGGGCAGGGAAGCGGCGGGGCCGGCTGCTCCCCACGTGTGAGCAGCGGCACCAGCTGCTGCCGGGGCGGCCCGGGCCTTCCTTCCCCCCCATCGGCTCCGGGGAGAGGGGGAGCTGGCTGGACGGTTATGACGGTTCCAACCGGCAGGGCGCGGGGGCCGCTCCGGCCGGTGGCGAGGGCTCGGGCTCCGGCCGCTGCTGCCCGCCCGTGCCTGTGTGAGGGGGTCTCGCCTCCCCCCACCTCTCTTTCCTCCACCTCCCATTCCCCAGCGGCTCGGTGTGTCTGGCACCGCTCGACCCCCGGCCGCCTCCTGTCTGCTCCGCTCCCCCCTCCGGGGCCGTGTGAAGCCCCCCTGGGGGCTGTTTCTCCCCCTTGCCCACGGGCAGACGGAGCCTGGGCTGGCTCCGCCCGGCGTGATGGAGAGTGGGGAAGGGACACGGTGGCGGCGGCGAGTGGTGGGGCTGGTTCTCGGTGGCTGGAGAGCGGAGAGAAGAGGAGGGGGTCCCCAAAGGTGGTCAGGGCGGGTGTCTGCCCTCAGAGGAGTCCCCGTCGGGCCCCGGGGAGTGGCTGCATTTGTGGGCTCGTTCCTGCTCTCCCTTCACAGAGGGTCCGTACCCACCCCACACCCCCCCCCGCCCGCCGAAGACTTCTCTTTCAAGGCAGTAGTTTGGTTTTTAACTTAGGAACGGGCCGCGTTTTCAAGTGTTTCGTCAGCTAGGAAATATTTCACTAAAAGAAGCCTTTTCAACATACCGAGTTTCTCTGTTATCAGCAAAAACTTTTCAGATGTGTTATTTCAGCTAAAATTCTTTGTGAGGGCTAAGCCATGTTAATTCTTTCTCTCTGTCATGCTTAAGACTCCATTGTCAAGCCTAGTGGGGAATCTCTCCCATTGAATTACATACTAGGGTCTGGGTTTAGCATGAATTCCCACTGCATGGCTGCATCAGGTCTTTTATCGCTCTCATCACTTCAGCGGTCAGCAGAGTTCAACACATTGTTTGGCAAAGAATAAAAAGTATTATTGTTCCTGGTACTGCAGTGAAAATTCCTGAAATATAATTTGGGAATAAGTAGGAGGGGGCGGACACGCATTCTTAGGAGCTCAGGGAAGTAGGTTTGATTATTGCAAAGACTTTGTAGAGAAGCAGCAAGGATTATTCCCATCCTCCTGAATATAGGTTCAGGATGGAATGGAGGCCATTCTCTGGGACACAGATTTCTTACATAAGTACAATTATCACTAAACTTTTAACATTTTATTAAAGCTGTGACAAAGCAAGTTTACAGTGATGTTACAATGCCTGGGAAATAAAACATTCTTGGAAAAGAAAGTCTAAAACTTTGAGATGACGAATTCTGTCAGAAACTTCCTTGAAACTGAATTTGGATCTGTTTAATCTTAATAGATACATATGCAGTATGGTCAATCAGAATAAGAAATCTTTTATTGTAATAGATTACTCAGCTTTTCAAGACTATTAGGTTTTTATATGGATACAAGCAAGTAGTGTCAACAATAAAGGAGGTACAAGTACAGAAGAAATATTTTGCTTGTTTAACTGCACTGAATCTGCTGTTGGTTTCTGCATATTTCCAAGATGTATTGGAATTATTTTTTTTTTTTTTTTTTATGGTTTAGGATCATTCAGAGTGGAAGGGCCCTCAGGAGGTCTGTAGTACAATCTCCTGTTCAAAGCAGTGTCAGCTATCAGGTCAGATCAGGTCACTTGGGGCTTTGTCCTGTTGGGTCTTGAAAATCTCCAAGAATGGAAACTTCACAGGGTCTCTGAGCAACCCACTGCTGCCTGCCTCTCCTCATTAGAGCAAAGAGGTCTGAAACTCCTTTTTTCAATTTATGCCTGTTGTCTCTCATTCTTCCACCATGCACATCTGTGAAGATGTCTTCAGTTGTCTTCATGGTGGATTAATGAATTTGTACCTAGAAACACAAATCTATCTCCCTCTCTAGTGTAGATAGATTGACTTTTTTTTTTTAAAGTTGTCTGTTTATTAAAGTAAGGTTTCATTGGAAGAAGGTGCTGCATAGCTTTTAGAATGTTAGCTTACTAAAATCACACAGGACTCATAATTGATTTTAAACATCTACAGTAGTCCAGTCAGGTTTTTAAAGTGTATTTACTATTGGAATACTATAGGGATTCAAATAACTGCAGGAAAATTGAATAGCAGGGTTTAATTTTTGTCTAGTGAAAAACAAGGAGAATGAGAAATGGATGGACAGGGAACTGAAGGAGGCAGGCTTGGGTTACTTCTAAAAGGTCTGGCCATTGAAATTAGGAGGAGGGGTGAAGACCAGACTTGACAGAGATGTAAAGTCATAGCTTGTGTGGGTAGGGATGCAGTGAGAACTGTAAAAAACAGAAGGGATGGAGGAAGGTCTAGCCACCTAAAACCTGTTTTTATTTAACTATTTATGTATACGAATCCATGTATGTGCTAGCACACTAACTTATTCTGAACAGTCTGCTGAAACCTGGTTCATTCATTTTATCCCACTGAAAGTTACTGGAGTGGTGATTATAAAAGCTTGTGGTTTTCTTATTTGTGTATCTCTTTTCTGATACGAGTAATTTTTATTGACTTTGTGTGGGGGTTTTTTGGGGGGTTTTTTTTGGTTTTTTTTTTCTTTTAGAAAAATTACCTATTTTGGAAGAGCATGAGTACTAATTGTTCATAATGGGCATTTGTTTGCATGTTCTGAAAGTCATGCTGCCTGAGAAGTTTGCCCTTCTGAGGAACTAGTTATAAAGTAAAAGAACACAGTGCAGGTGTAGCAAGATCTGGGTACATCATTAGGGCATACACAAGACTTGGAGTAAGATGGGTGGAGCCAGCAAAGGACAAGTGGTTTTGGTTCTGGTTTTGGCCATATGTTCCTCTTGCCTATGTTGTCCTCTTTAGCATCCTTTGAATCCTGTTTACTGAATTGACAGAATTATGCCAATGAACAACTGGATAAGTTGCTGCTATTTATAATGAGTTTTAAACAACTCCAAAGACAATTTCGTTATTACCAAAATTGGTACATGTGAAGCCAGTTTATACTGTGCTTCAGCTGTCCATGAAAGCACAGCCTCAGGTCCACGCTGGGCCTATGCTCAGGAAACTTTCTTGTTTGTGTAACTGTCTTTATATTTGTAGGTGGAGGTGCAGGATAAACATATACATTTATGGAAATGGTTCATCTGAGCAGGCTTTCTATTCTGACCCTAAACCTCATTTAATTTTGTAGTCTCCATTAAATTATTAGATTGAATGCAAGGATTCACTGGGGATTCAGTGTCTCATTGACTGAGCATATATAAGAAACTAGAGAGAATATGAAGCAAGAGTTGAGTCAGTGAATGAGACCTACTAGGAAATATGTACAGAAGGTGGAAGAAGATGATATCTAATATTAAATATGTGACAAGGAAAACTATTTTATTGAAAACATCAGATATACTGTCAAGGTGTGTAAACTTGCTAGAGCATTAGAAAGAGCTGCTTCAGTGGAAAGATTGGGAAGTGGGGAAGCAGGGAACTAATTGAACCTGAGCTTTGTGTAGCAGGCTTGATCCTTGAGTTCAGGGTGGGATAGTGAAGGTTTGGAAAGGGTGGAGTAATTTATTCTCATGATTGTGTCTGCAAAAAAAAGTACTTTCAGAGTTAGCAAGTATAGAAGTATTTCTAGGTGGTTTTAGTTGTTTTTCAGCTTGTAATTCCCCTGCTCTTACCTACATAGGTCTATAATATTAGAAACAAGTATTTATAGTTTTAAAATGGTCATCTGTACCATGTTTGGGATAGCAAAAGTTGTATTGCTGTGTTCTCACTTGAACTTCTACGTAATAATCTAATTTAAAAAGCCATAGTGAATGAACAGCGTGCCAGAGGTGTGTATGACAGCGTAACTGGACTTCATCTTAAAATTTACATTTCATTAAGAGGGTTTTCCTGAGGGGGAGACTAAATAGTCTCTCTGAAATTCAGACAGGAGTTTTAACATGAAAAATTCTTGTTCAAAGCATGTCGATGATATGTGTGACTGCCACTTGATATTATTGTAAAGGCCATAAAAAGGTTCAAAAAAACCTGGACAAAGTTTTGGACTATGTATTTGTGAGTGGTTATTAACCTCTTGGTCATAGTTCAGTCTCAGGCTTCCAAAGTTTTTAATCCTTTGATGTGATAGAAGCTTCAATGTAATCCCAGGAGAGCACGCGTTCTGTATGTTGTTTCCAGGAGGATACATGTTCAATTCAAGTTGTATTTCTTGACTCATCTCGAAAGTAGACAGTAATGTATATGTAGATCATTCCAACATAGCACGTCTTCTTCAGTAGCTAAAACTTTCCTTGTGATTTTGAAATAGGTCAGAAGTTTTTGTTTTGACAGGTTTAATTTTCTCTTATGTTGTTTTCTCTTAATTGGATGGATAACAAAGTTTTTTTAAAAGGAAAGCCAATTCATATTAATGTTTAGCACATGCTTCCTAGTTATTGTTTATAATAAGCTGTATCCCTTTTTTTGTGCAGGAGACATACGAGAATATTCCAGGTCAATCTAAGATCACATTTCTCCTAGAAGCAATAAGAAATACTGCTGCTGCTGAGGAGGTATGTCTCAATAATCCTTGAATTCTACAGATTTTCATGGAAACTTGGAGGCACGGGTACAAAATCAGTGCCAGTCATTTCGGGATAAGTGAACAAGTCAGGCATTAACCAAGTCATCTTAATTTACTGCACATTTGTAGAGGGGCTACTTGTCTAGTATTTTGCATGTCAGATTCACCAGTTGAGACTTGTCAATGTAGGATATTTAATTCCAAAAGTAGTCATTCATATGTGATTACTTATATTTCCATTGTTTTCCGGTTCTGTGTTTTGCTTAACGAATGGATTCTTTCTTTAAAATGTGTAACTAGCATATGACTGTTACTGTGATGCTCCTTCAATTTTCAATTGAGAAATGCTTTCCTTTTTGGGATCCTGTGCCTAAATGTGTTTAACTTTTTTATTATCTGAAACTTCTTGTGCTTCTTCAATCAGACTTAGGGGGACATAAAGTAGTTTTATTCAGATGTGTTCTGTGCTCTTTGGGGAGAATATGCTCATGAAGGTATCCAGCAGTGCTATAGAATGAGTGAAGGGTAGTCTAAGAAGCATATAGTTTTTTTCTGTGAGCATAAGGTAAATGTGCCTTATAGTGATAAATTAATTTTGTAAAGGCTCACACACTTTAGCAGTCAGGTGTAGTTTGCTTGGCTATGCAGAATAAAGGGGTACTAAGTTTTCAGGATATTACAAATTTCAGAGCCACTTAAAAGTGTTTGACTTTTGTTTTTTTCCTCAAATCTAAAGTGGCTCTGAACAGTGTAAGGACGTATCATGTAGAATTTCTGAACAATATTATAAGGAGAGTATAAATGTTCTGGTTCCCCCTAGATAAGGATCTTTTCTGGTAGATTGTATTCAATTTAGAGGTAGATGCTATTTGTGCTTTTTAACGCTCATTAAGTATCAGCTTACTAATACTGATGCTTATCTACCTACAAAGCATCGTTGTTCTGAGAGAATCCTTGCAATATTGTACTAGCAACTGGTTGTGTAAGACCTGCGTGTTCTCCTCTCCTATCCCTCTGAGATGTTTCAAATGATAGAAAGCTGTAGAGCAGTCTTTCCTGGTTTTAAATTTGCCATGGATATGATCTCCCGCTGCCCCTTTTTAATCAGAAAAATATTATGTATAATAGTCAGATAATAGTATACTCTAGAAGTTGTTACTTCATTGTAAGTGCTTCTGTTTTGAATAGATTTGATTAGACTTGAGTTTCCAAATACAAAATCATGCTTGTGTAAATAAATACTTGCTCCATGTATTTACTGATTTTTATTCCCTTTACATCGACTGAGGAAATAGCCCTGTCTAAATCTTGTTCAGAATCTTGCCTGTGACTTGGCTTCCAACTTACTTAAGTGCAAATAAACTTTCCACCTGTAGAGGTTATTCTTGCCAAAGACATCAGAATTTATCATTTGTAGAATAACTTGTCGTTGAGCTCTACCAAGGGATAAATCAAAGAAAGATTTAGATATTAGCTTATAAGTAGTCATTAGATGCTGAACTCAAAAAATCCTGATTAATGAAACCCATGAACAAGCTGTCTTCCTTCTAAATGGAAATACATAGTAGCCTACTTAAAGCCTAAGTGAAGTCATCCAGCCCAAAGCATTCTGTGATTCTGTGATCACGGTGCTTCATCTAAACATGCAGGGAATCTGTGTGCACTCTGCCAAGCTAGTGACACAAACACCATACTATTTGTGTCTATGTATGTTTTACATAGATCCAAAAGTTGGGCAGAATAATGCCTGTGTCACCAGTGGGTAGGGCTTTCAGTCTGCTGTCCTCTGAGCATGCTGAGTGTACTGGCACCATTGAACACAGGCTGCTGGGAGAAGCCTTAGAACTTGAAAGATCCCTTGCTCAGCCTATGGGAAAGCTAGGTGGAGACCCTTCTTCATCTTGAATGCTCTGTATTGCTTCACACACACTCCCAGGAAAAGTAGGTTGAAGAAAATAATGCATCCAGTTTGCAGGAGCTGGTCTGCTGTGTTTTGGAGAAGACAAGATTCGTGGGATTATTTGGACAGCAGCTGGGGGAATCCTGACTGCAACTTTGTAATTTTGGCATTTAAATGGAGAAACGGGGATTCACATCCTTCTCCCAGCGCCTGTTGCATTTGACAAGGAGGCAAAAAAACCAACATTAGGTTGGTCAGAAATCATCAAATCATAGAATGGCAAGGGTTGGAAGGGACCTTAAAGATCATGTAGGTTGTTAAAAGCTAACTGTATTACAGGCTTCCTCCTGACCAAATGCCTAAATTGTGGAAATCATCACCTTTCCCCTCTGTCTTTATTTCATATCTTCCTGATAACTGTTCATGGAAGCTGAGGGAAGTGTCTGACTTAGCAGTTAAAACACTTCTCTGCCAGGTGATATGCAAGTTTTTACACCTCAGGGTGAGGAGGTGCTTGAACCCAGATCTCCAGCTTCCTGAACATGCAGTCCTGCTGCTATGAAGTTAGGAGTCTATTTCTTCCTATGCAACTGCATTTTAAAGGGTTGAACAGAAAAGGGGGTGTATATTCACAATTTGTTTGATTTGTATTCTTAAGATGTGTCTCAGGTGTCAGAGTGTGTTACTCTGCACTTTTGATTTGCACCTATATCTCAGAGAGAAACAGAAGTGTTTTGTTTTTTCTGCTTCATGTGTTTTCTTGCTGGTTAACTCTAGGTTGGCAGTTTTCAACTGTATCCTAATTTACAGTGGACTAATTTTGAGCCCTGTGAAATACAGTAAGAAATGCTGTATAAAACTGTGTTTCTGCTGTCCTCACAGCCCTCCTAAAGGGCTCCAACTTTTCCCCTTCTCCTCTCCATATTGTCACATGAAGGGATTGTATGTTTTAGGCTGAAAACTACTGCTGTGGGCAAGTTCCTGTTCAGCAGTTTGGAGGGAAAGGAGGATGGGACCCTTTGATTTGTGATGCATGGGGGTTCTGCCTTTGCATTCTATGCAGACACTGCTTGGGGCTGGATCCCTGATTGAGGTTGTGAAAGTCCATCTCTGGACCATGGCCAGAATATTGATCAGTTCCTTTTGTGCATGTTTTCCTTCTTGAGGACTTGAAAGGGGGGAAAAAAAAAAAAAAAGTAAAAATCACTGTGACTGTTCTCCACAAAGTGGTGAGTCTTTTTTTTCTGACAACATCTATGGGATTACTTGGACATTTTGAATGTCATGGGAGAACACAGTATCCCACATTTCTGTGCATAATTTTGCTGCTGTCCTGATCAGCAAGTTGCTTTTCTTCTTGTACTTTAGCTCTATCATTTGTAAAGTCCTACAATATTTTTAAATCATAGTAAATGCCATTAAGAAATGGTATGTTGAAATCTTAGTATTTTGACTACTTTTTATGCTAATAACTTTGACATGTCAAATTTCCACTCCAAAATTGAGCACGTTACACATCAGTAATTGAGACATCCAGAAGAATCCAGTGCTAGGAGAGAATTTTTTTTATGCTTCACTGGTAGATGAAAGTTCTCAGGGAATGTGAGCTTTTCATTATTTCCGTTCTCATTAAAAGCTATTCCCACTAAGTTGCAGGATTTTAGGATGATTAAGTACATATTTTGTTATATTTAAATATAAGACAGCCTTTGGTGTGTGTGAAAACTATGTACTTCCTTAAAGCAGAAGAAATAATAGCCCCAGAGCTGCCTTTAATCCAGCTATGTTTGTTATAGTTAAATTGACAATGATAATTTTCACATATGGGTGGATATCTGCTAAAGAAAATAGGCCATTTATTACTAGAAGTCAATTGCTTCTTTGTAATGCCCTCAAACATTTTAATTTGCCTTAGGGAATTTGGGGATTTTTTTTTCTAGGCTAGTAATAATAGCAAGGAGCTAATTCATGATCTTGTGTATTTCTGTATGCCTTGTTACCTGTGTTTTTACTTTGCAGTAAGTCTGTGTTTTTCAGTCTTCTAATATTTTAAATTATTTAGAGGTGGAAATTTTTAGCTTTGAGACTATGTGCTTTATGAAAAAAGCTCTGTTCCCTATTGATTCTCAAAAGGAATGAATATAATTTGGGTTGAGTCACTACCAGATCTCAGAGGCTATGCACAGAAGTGGCCTGAGTGAGGGAGGACATTACATCAAAGTTTGTGTCTTTATTCCAGAAAACTTGCTACCCAGTCAGTGCTTCTCCCATGTAGTATTATACTAATGAGAAGAAACAATTGTTCACAATATTGGTGCCTCTATGGATGGCAGAAGGAAAGATACTGGTGGTATTGTGGTACCAATAAAGTTTTTGGACACATTGTTAGTGGGATTCCCAGTGACAGTGGGCAAAGCATCTTTCTCCTCCCTAACTCATGTTCCCCATGTGATAACCTCTTGCTGGGAAACCTTGGCCTGTGATGGAGCTGCCACACGGGTGGGCACTGTGAGCATCTTTGCTCACCTGCTGCCTGCCTTAGGTCTACTAAGGAAGATCTACTATTCCTACATATGTGGTGACTTTGGTACACACTGGGGGAGGAGATAAAGAGTGATCAAGAGGAAAGTCCAGTTCTAGTCCTTCCCTTCTGCTAGCACTGAGACATTTAGTATAAGTATGGAAGAGAACTGAATAGATTGCAAAAAGGGACAGTGAGTCTGGAGACTGCAGAACATAATAGTATCTTCGGTGATGTTCTGGCAGTACTTGATTTTTTTACAGGGTATGTTAGAAGTTGAGACTTTGCAGAAGTTTATGTTACTGATCTATAGTTTATACTGTAGCAATATAGTTTAATTTTTTTTTTAATTGGGTTTATTAGTTCTGCTGCTCATTGGATGGCTTCGAATTCTGAAAGGTGTTATAAATGGAACTGTTTTTTGTTCAAGTACACATTAAGTAATATCTTAGGGGAAAAAAGTGCATTTTGCAATGGATTATTTTTTGTGAGGATTTAGCATGTAAGATTGCCATATGTGTTAAACTTAGAAGTTTGAGGGGTAGCTTTTAATTACTGTTTCTCCCTCTAGAAACACTGGTTAGTGAACTTCCTATTTATTAAATTATTCAGAGTGCTTGGCATATATTTTTGCCTTTACTGCATGTATTGCTCCATTTTTACATACTCAGCCATAGTTTGTGCTTCTTGTTCTTGTATAATTGTAAAGAAATACAGTTATGTAAGTGATACCGTTGTAGAATTTCTGTATACAGGCAGGAAGTGTAGAAGATTGTTATAAGTGGTATTGAGGTCCTGTGCTCAAATTAAATTTAAAAAAAAACCAGTTCATTATAGTCTGCAAAAGGATGAAAGCTTTGGGCATTTTTTTGTTTGTTTGTTTGTTTTTATATTCCAAAGTCTGTCTTTAGGTTCCTGAGTCTTTAGTGTAAAGTTTTGCCTTTTGATAAAGGTACGGAGCGTTTACATGTTAATTGTTAGTGACAAAGTTGTCCCATTAAGTCACTTGGGAATCCAAAAAAATCCCATCTGGATTATAGGTATCTCAGCAAGCCATTTAAAATATAAGTAAGACCAGCTTTAGACATCTTCCAATAATGCATTTAAGTCATTAACTTGCCACAAGATATGTCCAAGGTTCAGCTTTTGAAAAAAAACCTGAATACCTCAGTGGATTACATTATTTCCTTCAAGAGCTATAGCTCTGTCAGAAATATGGTTGTAAACTGATGTTTCTTTTTATTGTATTTGCACTGGTTATCATAATTGTCTTCTGTTTTGAGAGGTGTTCCATTAATGAAACAAGCCTATACAGTGAAAGCTGAGTATTTGAAAGCATTGTCTTTCCTCATAAGAGTATGATTATCATATCAAAACACTTTAACATTGTTTCATTTTCAACAGGCTCGACAAATGGCAGCTGTCCTTCTGCGACGTCTTTTGTCTTCTGCTTTTGAAGAAGTTTATCCTGCTCTTTCACCTGATAATCAGACCTCCATCAAAAGTGGATTGTTGTTGATTATTCAGTTGGAATCACAGTCCAATATGAGGAAAAAAATATGTGACATCGTTGCTGAATTGGCCAGGAACTTAATAGGTACTTTACATGAGCTATTATTGCAGTAAAATGGTTATGTATTGATATCTGTATTTTTCTCTTATTCCCTAGTCTTGTGTAGGTGTTTGCATATGATGTACTAATTTCATGCTTGGTCACATAAAAATAAAATTCATTACCTCTACTCTTTAAATTATTTGATTTTGGATGAGATTGCATTAAGGTTTAAAAATGCAGTTTTGTTTAAATTCTCGTGAGTGTTATGCTGAACATTTGCATCAGTTTCTTTTTTGAATGCTGCTATTTAACAGTAACTAGAGAGAATCTTCTCTTCCTGAGTGCATTTAGGTTTAACATTTTGGCCATATTTTACATTGTGACTTGGACACACCTGCATATCAGGGTTTTTTAAAATTAATTTTAGTAGGGATAACTGTTTGCCCTGCGCAGATGAGATTTAACCTCTTAAGTTTGCTTATCCTAAAACTTTATTGTGTTTAATCTAGATGAAGATGGCAACAACCAGTGGCCAGAAGTTCTGAAATTCTTATTTGACTCTGTCAGCTCTCAGAACATGGGACTGCGTGAGGCTGCTCTCCATATTTTCTGGTAATCTTTCAGACTCTGCTATGTTTTTGCAGGTTGTGTCTGTAAAAATATGACAAAACCCATCACAACTTCATTAACAAGCAATCTTCACTTATCCTCATGTATTGCGATTTACTTAATTTTCAGATGTACAATTAAGATATTAACAATGGGTAAGAGTAAATTAATAGTTAAAGTTTAACAGAGGAAAATTTTAGCAATGTTTTGGTCTTTTCTTATCCTTAGGAATTTTCCTGGGATTTTTGGGAATCAGCAGCAACACTATTTGGAGGTCATTAAGAGAATGCTGGTTCAGTGTATGCAAGATCAAGAGCATCCATCTGTAAGACCTTTATGTTCCTTTTTATTTTTTATTAATATGTTATGAGCACAGAAGTTTCATGTAGTAGTCTCAAACATAAAGATTAAAACCAGAGATTCCAACCAGAGAATTTTATTACCTGAAGCTCTGAGCATCTGTACATCTGAAGTTTTATGCCTACTGCAAAATAAAGGGGTCAGACCTTTTAATTGTCCTAATACTGGCTGCTTATATCTGCACCCAGACTTTTCCCTTGTAGTTATGTTTGGAGAAACTTAGTAGTAGTGGCCCAAAGAATGCCCATGAGTTTTAGCTAGAAGCACTAGGGGTCAGAAGCATTTTGTAAAGCTTTGGGGTTTTTTCTCTGCCTTTGTGTTTAACAGTATAGATGTGTATTATCCATTCAAAGTACGTCTGAAAACTCTGAATATGTGATGGCTCCTTGCACTACTTGTTCATGCTTTGCTCTAAGGGCATGTTAGTAAGCCTTGCTTTTCTGGAAGGCTTCAGATTTATTGATTTGCACAGAGAATTGTACTTGGAAAATGTTTTTCTTGTTGTGGAAAATACTGGGCAAGGATAGGCAACCCTGCTGTGGTATGTGGGTTCAGTTTGCTGCTCCCCCATGGATTACCCATAGATTACTTTTTCTGACCTTTGAAGGTCAACTGGTAACATTTTCTAAAGTACCACAAGTCATGCCTTTAAAGAAGCATGCTTTAAACAAACACTTAGATCACACTTTTTGAAAAATGGGACTTTGACACTTGGATACGCATTTGAATTTGAGATGGAAGTTGAAAACAATAGTGGTTTTTTTATTTTTTTTCAAAAAAAGAACCCAGAACAAAACAAAAAAGACCCCAATAAAACCAGGAAATACTTGTCACCTCATAATATGATAAACTTTTTTTGTATCATTTAGAGCATAGATGCTGAAGATCTCTGTTATTGTTTTACCTTAATTTGAAATGAGATGTAAAGTGCATTCAAAAAAACTAATTGCTATATCTATTAGGAAAATGTAAAAGGAAAACGATAATACAAAATGTAGTCTCATAGCAGGCCTTATGTTGAAAGAAAACAAAGATGTGTTTGATTACCAGTTCTTCACACTTCATTCTTCAATCCTGCCTGTCTTTTAGATCAAGACTTTGTCTGCTAGAGCTGCAGCTGCATTTGTGCTTGCTAATGAGCACAATCTTCCCCTTCTTAAACATTTTGCAGACTTGCTACCTGGGATCTTGCAGGTGAGAAACCAGACAAATAATGCTTAATGTGCCATTACTGTCTGTATTGATCATATTTAAGCATAAATTATTGGTCTGCACATTTGTGTACTGTGAATTTTTGCCAAGATGTGGGTTAACTTTATGTTAGACAGCAAGACATCAGTCACCAGCAAGATACAGTGGAAACTGAAAAGTTGTGTAAACACAGGCTGATTTATAGGGTTTTAAGGAACATAGTTCAGTGCTGATTGATCTAAATGGTATTACCCAGATAAATGAGCTAAAGTTCTTTGTAAGGTACTTAACTCAAAATAATACATCTTTTAAATTAACCATGGTAATGAAATGTATTTAAATACGGGCAGCTCTGAGATTTCAAGCCATCATTAACTGGGAAAATCATTGATCTATCCTATATCTTTTCTGTTTAGAGAAAAATGTAGAATTATTGTGAACAAAGATTCTCAGAGAAACAACAGTAGTGTGGACAGATTATTGTTTGATAAATTAGGAACATGCAAACAAAATACCTTTTTAAGTCTCATACGGTTTCTGTGGATGGATTACGTCTCTCAAGATGAATGTCTTTGAGCTGAAGTTGGAATCCTAATGTAAGGTTTACTTTTTGAGAGAAGTATATTGTAAAACAAATCCGAAACAGAAATGGTTTGAGCTCTGAAGGATGCCAGTTTCACAGTGTAGCTCCCTTTCTTTATTATGGAAAAAGTGTCAATAACTAAGAACCTGTAACAACAGTGGTAGTGAACTTTTGGAAATTTTAAAGTAGGCTTAGTTTATGTTGAAGACTGGCTTCTTGCTACAGTCTGTACAGCAGGTTCCTGTTGACAGTGTAAGCTATAAACCTTGTCTGTGTGTACTTTGTGGCAAGCTGAAGAAAAACTGTGCCAAGGTAACTGGTTTCTGCAACCAATGGAATTCTGCTTGATCTTAAATAGAAACTGAGAGGAATTTATTAAAATCAACTGAACTTGAAAGTGAGCTCTAGTGTGTACAAGACAGGTATTTTGATTTTGAGTTCACTATTTGATGGTTAGTCCCTGTCTGTGACTTTAGCAATGAAAATTGTGTTGTTCAAAATATTGTAACTGGCTGAGAGGACCTTGACCTCTGAGTATTGTATGAGCAGGAGTGGGGCAGGATTTGGGGTGAGCACACTATTTGTCCTGATGTTTGGCAGTTAAATAGGAAGCTTTTTTAGACTTCAGACTGACAGCCTACTCTGTGATGTAAGTTTCAATGCTACAGTTTTAAGCTATAAAAAACACATGCATGTTGTTTGCATTTCAGGCTTTATTTTGCAACTATAGAGCAAAGAAATTTATCTCTATTTTAAGTACTAATTTTGAGAAGGTAAAGATTTTCTGGCTGTGGTAACACAAGATGGATATGAAGATCTGAGTTTATAAATAGGAGATGGGATTGGTTAGAATAGTGGTGAGTGACCTTTGGAGACATCTGGGTGCTTTTTTGTTGCTGTTGAAGTTAATTTTGTTGAAATATTGCCATGGTTAAAAAGCTGAAAGTCTGACTTAGCAATTCAGTCCTTTTGGAACATTTCTGATACTAGAAGATTCTCTTTCTGTGTTGAAAGTGTGAGATATTAGAATGGCATTATTAGAAGTGTTGGATTTTAGACAATCCAACACCTAATTATGTACCTTAAAAATATTTCTGCATTAGGAAGACATCAAATACTTTACTAATGAAAATTCCTTTCAACCCAAAAGTGTGTTTAAAGACTTTTTCTCTAGAAGTTTGGGTTTGCATGTCCTATTTGTGTAGAAGAGTTTTAACACTATTGAGCTGACTGTGTGCTGTTTTGTTTCTAAAGTATCGGCCTGGTCAGTTTAAGTTTTAGATTACTTTTCAGAATGTACCTATGAGTTGGGAAAGATACTTGCAAAAAGCTTTTTCTCTTTCCTGTGTCCTGTGGCTGAAGCTGGAAAAGTCTGCATTATTCAGTAACTCTCCAGTCACCTGCAAACAAAAAAATAATTTAATTTTTATTTGTGGTGTCTGTGTGTGTAAGCTATTCAGAACTGTTACTGTGTAATAGGGAAAAAAGGAGTTGGGCTAATTTTCCTCCTTTTGGGCAGAGTTACTTTGAGGGTTTTTTCTTTATTTAAAGTGCGTATTGAAGCTGTGCTTGTCAAAACATGTGGCTTTTTGCATGTTGGTGCCTCTGATGTCTGACCTTAATTTATTTTTGTGTGAGATTTAAGATAATAATGGTCAAAATTGATGGTGTATAACACTGATCTGTAACTTCCTTGTAGAAAACTTGTAGTTTGTGACCCTGCATATTAATTATCTCTTTGTTGTGGATTTACACACAGCAGCCACTGTAGTATTGTCCAGCCCTGGGATCCCTTTGAAAATGCCAAGTCTGAGTGAAGGCTTACAGTTAGTCTTTTACTTGTTCTCAGGTTACAGCTTGAGCTGGGTGCTGCTCCAGTTCATGCCTCTCGAGTTATACCCATACCACCCATCACCCTTTTTCCCCAAGACGACTCACTTTATTCTAGTTGGTGGTCTCTTTTGTGGTTTTTCACTGGGTTGGCCTTCTGAAGTAACTTAATTTCCTTGGAATTGTCTTCTTGGTCCTTATTTTCATTCTGCTCCTATCTGTGGGATTCAGCTAGTTCTTTGTTAGCAGCATTAGTTTTATCAAAAAGTTTACTCTCGGTCAGTTCTTGCAGCCTAAGGCTTCAACTTCTTTAGCCCCTAATGCTAAGCCACTAATGCTAAGCAAGATTAGTCAGAGAGACAAGAATACAATTAAGCAAACTTCTACAACAGGGGTCCCATTCATAGTATTCTTTGTTTTTATTTAATCTTATCTCTCTATAGGCTGTAAATGATTCCTGCTACCAAAACGATGATTCTGTCCTGAAATCCCTTGTAGAAATTGCAGATTCTGTTCCCAAGTATTTACGTCCACATTTAGAACCTACACTGCAACTAAGTCTGAAGGTAAAGATAGGATTTTATTTTATTTTATTTTTAAATCACTCCTTCCACTCTGAAACTTCTGTTCTAACCATTTAATTTTCTGGGTTGTAGTTGTGTGCAGATGCCAGTCTCAGTAACATGCAGCGTCAGTTGGCGCTTGAAGTAATTGTGACCTTGTCAGAAACTGCTGCTGCTATGTTGAGAAGGCACACAAACATTGTTGCACAAGCCAGTAAGTATTTCACTCATTTTCTTTGTTGAAACAATTTGTCTTCCTCTACAGTGTTAAGCTAACTGCAGATACTCAGTGGCAAAACCATGTCTAAGTCTGAGGTTTGCTGGTGCTGGTAACTTTAGGTGCCACTGAGTTGAGTTTTCATGTGGAGAAAACATCTTATTATGACTCTTCATAAATGAATCTGTGTTCATGCAGCCACCAACAATTTGCAAAAAAATACAGTAAATTCTCATTAGGTGTTTTCCAAGGAAAATACTACTTCCCTGCTGAAGGAAAGTTCTGAAGTTTTACACTTGGAGTTTGGTATGTAGGCCACATACTCGGTGGTGCTGGCAAATGAAGACTGAAGTTATTCAGCATGCACATGGAGCTTCAGTGTCAAGTTAAAGCTGTGAATTAAGTATCATATGCTTATATAAATACTACAGAGATAGTATGATTAGTCCATTTAACATGTGGATTGTAAGTTCTTGGGAGTAATGCTATCAAGCATTATTATTTGACATACTAAAAATAACTGTTTCCTGGACAGGCCCAATAGCAGTGCTATACAAACTGGTATTTCTCTACCTTTTTAACACTCTCTTTGTGAGTAGAGCAGGGCTCCTGACACAGCAGTTCAGCCTGCTTTTTGGGAGGATTCTTTTCTCTTCCTGTCACACTTGTGTCTGTCTAGATTCTTGCTTGTTTTTTGAAACTTGCATAAAGACAGTCTGTTAAAAGGCAACTAGTTTTGCTTGTGTTCTCAGGCTGGGGGAAGTTGCAAGTATACGTGTCACTAAAAATCATAAAACAGGAAAATGTTGTATATCGGATCTGCTTGGCTTAAATCTGAACTACTGACTAGACGTTTGATTAACTTGTAGAAGAGTTTGTTGGTTTTGTTTTTGTTATTTGTTTTTTTTAAAAGAACAGATTCTTTCAGAACATTTTGAAATTCAGATATGTTTAGAATGCTGTGTAGCTTGTCGGAAATATTAACACTTGGCATTTGCTGTCCCCTAAATCATTACAAGCTTCTTATCTGGTCAGGCAGCATATCTCGTATCTCTTTAGAATTTATTACTTTTATATTGGATTACTAGTTGCAGTTCAGGAGTGAAATATTTGTATTAAGATATTATATTAAGATAAGACACCACGAGGGAATGAAATGCCTATGGTTTTCAACCCAT
This sequence comes from Phaethornis superciliosus, assembly GCA_023637945.1. Classification (NCBI taxonomy): domain Eukaryota; kingdom Metazoa; phylum Chordata; class Aves; order Apodiformes; family Trochilidae; genus Phaethornis; species Phaethornis superciliosus. Next base: position 145,974,407 of record JAJQWJ010000001.1, on the reverse strand, counting down.
TGGAAAATTGTTCTTAATGAATCACTTAGGTGAAAGACATTTATTTTGCAGAGCTGGTAAAGCAGCTGTGTTCACAGAATGATAAAAAGGTAGCCAAAAAGGATTGCTTTTGTATTGGTTTTGTGCCTTAGTTTAAAAGGCTTGCTGTCTTCATTCAACCAAAAAGTTGCTCAATTACTTGATCCTCTCAACTAGAACTAGGTCTTTACTCAAAATGGTCATCTTACACTTATTTTACTAAACATGATGGGACTCAGGAGTAAGACTGCGACCTGTCTACCAGTCTTCTGCTCAGGAATCCATTTGGGTTCAGACTTCCCTGGCTGAGCTCAGTATTCAAGATAGCAGAGTGTTCTATTACTCTTTCCCTAGAAATTAGAGCTGCTGTAGTTCTGCTCAGTCTCCAGAAAATGAGTGATGGCGTGCTCTGACAAGAAGCAAGCTTAGTGGGCTCATCCTTAACATGTTTGTGAGCAGTCTATATATTGGCAATAGCTAAATTCTGAGGGCAGGTTGGGACAGTGTTGAAATTTTAATGCACAGTTCTACATTTTTAAAGTTTCTATGTAAAACTACTTACTGACATCTATGTTTTAAACATCAAGAAGAAACAACAGATTTACCGACTTCTGCAGGTTCTGGATATAATGATGGTCAGACAGCTTTGCATGACAGTTTGTTCTCAGCCTTTCTTGTTATTAGCCACAAACACCATGACATTGTATTTAGAAACATGTAGCATTTGTGGCAGGTGATGTTTGACTTCCATATTTCAGAGGTATGATGATGTATCATGTTGCATGTTCATGTTGAGTGTCTGTATCTGAAAAGCTTCTGCACTGTAATGCTTTTTTTTTTTTTTCTGGGAAAGTTATTTTCAGCGACTAATAAGTATATAAAATGCTGACATGCAAGCATTGTGCCAGAGAGTTTATAGTGTCCATTAATTTATAATGATACGTGTATAAAAGCTCTAAAGGTTTTTGCAGCCGTGGTATAGTCTCTGACTGAAGATAAGTAGCACATTAAGCAAATCAGTCCATAATTACATCTTTTCTTGATACTTACTGCACAATGCTGTCAGTGAGCATTGCTTTCTTCTCACATCAGTTGACCAGAGATTTATCATCTTTCCAGATATTTGGTGAGGTGAGTTTGCTTAAGTTTGTGCCTCTAAATTACAGTAGTTCTAAATATATTAGGAAATCCATCTGTTGGAGTATTCCTAATCAGGTGCAGTAAAATCTCATCATCAGCATCGACTACAGTATGTATGTCTACTAGCTCTTGAGTTAGATTGTCATAAAGGACAAGCTGTGATGCCTTTCTTCAAGGTGTGGTAGACTGTCTTAGGAAGATTTTTAAAGCTCAAAGGTGTAGTATTTGATGGAAAAACATTTTTTTTTTTAAGGAAAAGTGAAGCTTTTTTTGCATGAATGATGTTGAATTCAAATGACCGCTCTGAGTGATTAGTGTAATAGGAAGTAAAAAATACTTGAGAGAACCTTCCATTGCTCTGTGTAAGGTATACTTTTCACCCCTTGAGCCTCTGAGGTGCACAGCAGCACAGGCAAACTTAGAACAGACAAATCACTGCAGTCCTTGTTCCTGTGAGAACAACTCAGAATAGGTGTTGCTTATTGCACAGTAGTTGAACATCAATGTAAAGATAGTGAAGTAGCCTCTATAAAGATTTACACTGAGGAGAACAAAGAGGATCAATCTACAGAGGGAGATAAAGAAAACTGGTGGATTATTATGTTAAAGATATTTTCATGATACAAAACAAAAATTTACAGTAAGTAGAGAAAAGTAAAACTTTGAAATCATTCTTATTGGAAAAATAAAGCTTTATGCTATTTGACCACTCTACATATAGTTAACAACTTACCGTGTTAGTAAGACTAACACATATGAGTATTATTCTTCCATAATTATTGTAGTCTTGTTTATCAGTAAGTATTCAAAAGGTGATGTTTGTTTCAGCAAAATGCGTTAAGTATATCTGAGTTCTTAGAAGATGTAATACTATTTTTAACCCTTTCAAGGAATTTAGACTATTAAGGAATTTAGTTTTTGCAGTATTAATGATTTAAAAAAAAACTTACATTGCACTATGAGTCTTGGTAAGAAATACACTCAATTCTTTTTTTTTTTTAACTCCTGACTTGAATGTTTTGTAAGTTTCTTTGAAGGTCTGTTTGGAGTTACAAGATGGTGCAATTTGGGAGTATTGTCTGTCTGCCACTAGAAGAAGTTATTTTCCTGCAATGATTTTTTCAAAGGAGAAAAGTTAAAATGTGTGCTTCTTATTTGAGAATATTTTAAGAAAGCTACCTGAGTTTAAAACTTTATTTTCAGTTCCTCAGATGTTAGCAATGATGGTTGACTTGGAAGAAGATGAAGATTGGGCAAATGCAGATGAGCTTGAAGATGATGATTTTGACAGGTAATTATGAAACCAGTTGTTTAAATGTATTATCAAGACTGTGTAGCTGAAGGCAGATTTTAAGTACAGGATGCAAATGACTGCAATACATTTTCTTTACTCGATTAGCTCTTCTAATTTTGTTCACTCAGTCATGAGCAGTATATATGACTGTTCTCAGACAGTTTATATGTAGGTTATTTAGATACTATTCAGCAAGCAAGTGCATTCTGTCAGTATTCATGTATTGATGTTAGTTCTACAAGTTGCATGTTGTCTTGATTTTGATTTACTACTGAAATGTATAGTGACTTCTACTAGACATCAGACATGTAAAAACACTTACAAAGCTAATGCAAAGGAATTTATGGAAGAACCTGCTTAATCTCTGCTTGACATGGAACACTTCTTTTTGTTCTCCTTGATTACGGAATTGAAAGTAAGCTGTCCTTTCTTCCCCATCTAACGTGATAGACCGGATCCTCTTGATCTGTTCCATTTCCTCAACTTTAAAATTTTGCCATACAGGTAGAACTGTCGGCCACCACTTCATTCAGGTTTGTCAAGTATTTCAATTGTTTCATTCAGGTAAAATTCAGGGGATACAGCATATTAAAGCTCAAATCCTCATTAAGCCTTTCAGGATGTTGGAAGTTCATTCAAGTGTCCTGCTTTAGGCAGCTTAGTAAGTACCCTGAACCATCCACTCGAGTCATGCCATTTTCTCTTTATTGTCAGCAGAATAGCTGTTCTTCTAAACACAAGTTAGCTGCCTCTGGGTTTTTGAGTAAAAACTTTTCTTTTTTTTGATGCAACTCGAGTGAGCAAGGATCAGAAAGCAAGCTATGCTCAGCAACCTTAACCTAAAGGAGAAATGTAGCTCCTTTGGCCCTTGAGGTAATAGGGAGCTTGAGGCTTAGACACAAAAGACAGGACATCAGCTAATCTCTGGTGATTGTGTGTGTGCTGTTAGTTTTTTCTTTTACAATGTTCACTTGTGTTACTGTGAGTTTCCTGCCACTGAAGTTCACTTTTGTGGAGAGTTGTTGATAAGCTGATGTGTATTTGAACCTCTTTTGCTGCTTGAGTGTTTGTAGGTTCATAAGAAGACTGGAATTTCTGTGCAGTCCAAGAAACAGACAAATGACCATCAGGCTGTAGCCTAGCTAGGCTGTATTCTGGTCTGACCAAGGGGGATGTGAGTCAGCCAACACAAAACAACAGGGAATATTTTAGCATTTCCATTTTTTTGTTGCTCTGACTTCATAGAGCAGTGAAATTCTAAAGGAGGAAAAGGTTAATCCAGCTTCCTCTTTTCCTGTCAGAAGCCTTGCAAACATTGTAGGGAGGTGTGTGGTCATTTCTCTCAGCTTGGCTATCTTTATTTTTTCAAACAATGCATGAGTTAATGGTTGGAAGAAAGAGCTCAACTAACATAATTTCACATGAAAGATGCCATTAACTTCAGTGAGTTTAATCTAAGCCTGTGTACCCATGCTTTGTTGCTCTGCTGGTGATGTGTCTATGTTTGAACATGACTTATCTGAAGAACAAATACAATACTGTCTTTGTCTTTGCACAAACAGCTTTTTTCACGCATGGGGATTTCTACACCTGTTTATGGTTTTTAATGAATCTTGGAGATTCAAGCATAATAGTTTGAAGACCTCTGTTTCTGACCCAGCTGACTGATACTTTAAAGAAGAGGGATAGTCATTCCTTTTGAACCATTACTCAGCTTTTCCATGAGCAGGGGTGTCTAGGACGGACTGTAATAACCACTTAGTCTGGATATAGTTGGCACTGTAGTAATTCAAGGTTATCTGTGTCCTGGAAACTTTTTTGCTACTCTGTAGGGAATAATTCTGTTGGGTGGAATCAGTCACTTATTGTTTGGCTGTTCTCAGTTCTGGAACTGGCTGAGAGTTACAGATTCCTCACCTGTAATGGGTGTTTTCTGCCCGAGTCATTGGGAAGGGAACATACTATTAGCATGTTAAAACCATGCAAGAAAGGTCTCTTCTGTGTCAAAGCTTGAATTCTGCTGGTTCACCTGATTCATAGCAAATCTGAAGAGGTTTGCATTCTCATGACAAAAAGATGATGGCCAGTATTATTGTTTAATTTTTGCAGATTTAGTTTCAGCTTTCTCAGTATGTGTTCTGGTTAAGTAATTGAGTCAATACCTTCAGTACTAGTAGAGCCCAGGGTTTTTTGGAAGTAGACTCAATGGGCTACAAATAATAAATGTTTAGGCAGAGGGTAAGTAATTACTTTGTGGCTGGTGTGAGTGCTTTTAAGCTTGGGTATGCTTTATTTACTTATGGAGGCTCATGTATTCAGAAGGCAAAAGTTTGAAGACTAGGACTGCAGGAAAAGGAATTTCTGTGTCCTGTTGGACTGTATTTTATTGTAGATATCAAACCACTGATATTTCTGTAACTTTTATTTAGCAATGCAGTTGCTGGTGAGAGTGCACTGGACAGGATGGCATGTGGCCTTGGAGGAAAACTGGTTTTACCTATGATTAAAGAACATATTATGCAAATGCTTCAGAATCGTAAGTAACTGCATTTTTCTCTTTGTTAAAATTTCTCCTTTCCAGCAGTGTTGATCCCTCTTAAATTTTCATATTTAGCTACTTCATATCTTTTTATACCCTCCCACTTTTTATTTCTGCAGCAAAAACTGTAAATGTTACAAACTGGAAGCATAGACCTTTTCTTACACTGATTTATTAAGCTTATATACAATCCATTACAGTATTTTTCTGTGGATAGATGAGCAGATGTCAAAACCAAAACAGTACATTATTTCTTTCTCAATCTAACAGTGTGCAAATTACATATAAATAAGGGTAGACTTTTTTTTTACATTAGTATTTACATTACATTTTACTGTAAATCTGTATACTGTGACTCTCAGTTCCTTAAGTGTGCCTAAATTGCTACTTGTGATTTTATAGATTTTTTTTTTCTTCTTCAGAAGTGCTTCATTTAATTTTAATACTCTGCAGTTCATACAGGAAAACTTCCTTTTTTTTTTCCCCCTGTAATTTGATGGACCAATATACAGAAGTCTGTGGTAGGCTGGCTGTCTTTTGGTATGCTGATTTTAGTATTTGTTTCATGAGGTTGTTCCATGTGTTTTTATCAGTTGTTTTGTATGCTGCTTTTCCTCTTAAAATACCTGTGATGCTTGCTCAGGCAGTCATTCAAAAATTTTGTGCATTTGTTGCATGTGCTTTCACTTAACCTGTGCTTTGAGCATTTGAAGTAGAAAATAATGCAAAAGTTCCAGGTACTTCTCCTATCTTCATGATTTAAACCCCCACTCCAAATAAGACTATTACAATGTTGGATATGAAACACAGGGCTACCCAAGGTACCACCTGCAAAGTGTGAACACTTAAGTCTGTTTGGGATTAAATTTTTTGGTAAAGATTATTACAGAAACAGACTACCTGATGCCTCCAGTGGTAATAGCTTCAAGGCTAGAAAATTCCTAGTTTTGTAGTACCCACACAAAGATGTGGAATCTAATGACTTGACCTGACTCCTATGAAGGGAATGGCTAGTGCAATTGGTGTCTCATGCTCTCTTTCTGCTGGGTCAGACCTTTCCATAACCAGTAATGCTTTCAGGAAGAGGGAAATGCAATAGATACTGTTTAGTTCAGAGGCTCTCACTGGTAGGGAGTTGGGAAGAAAGATGAAGACATTTAGATTAAAACATCATCAGTACTCAGAAATCAAACTTTCCCTTCTATCCCTGATGATTTTTTCACAAATGTTTATTTAAATAATAATTTAAAGCTTCTTGGGTTTGAATTAGTTATACAGGTGGTCCAAACATGGTTACATTTCATATTATGAGTTTCAAGTCTAGAGTGTATGTCAGTAGAAAACCAGTAAGAGTAAGAGGTGTAGGATTAACTAGGAACATACAATGAACTTAGTAGCACAAAATAAACTGCTTCTTCACTGTCCCTTCTGTCAAGATGATACTTTATCTCATCCTGATCAAACAGAAGCTTGAGTGTCAGGATTCAAGTGCTCTGAACTCTGGTGGTGTTCAGTTTAATAAATAACCAGCAATAATGGAATCCAGCAATATTTTGGGAAAGAAGCTCTTGTTACATTCTTCTCCTACAGGTCGTTTAATAAACCAGTTTGTTCTTCTGGTGTTCTTTTCTGTAATACCCATGGTTTCTAGCAGGGAGAAAGATTTTGTAACAGAAAACAATAAATAAGAGAAATTGGGCTTTCTTGTATATTTCCTTTTCCTAAAGAAAAAAAGAGCATGAGGGTTTGTTTCAGCAGTACTCACTAGCCTGAGAATAAGCTAGCAGGACTTAGAGGCAGGGAAAGCCATACCATCCCTCAGTGGAATGTTACTGTTCTTAAATAGTCTTAGGAAGACAGCTGAAAAGTTTAGTACTTTTAGATTCTTTACTTGTTTAAATGTAGATGTTGTTTAATTCACTAGACTTTTTCCCTCTCCTGACCTTAAGAGGAAGGTATAGGCTGTCCTGATAGCATTAAAAAAATGGGAGAGGAAAAAAGAAATACTGTTATGTTTCTCTGTTAGAGAAATGTTAGCTCATTAGTTAAAATGCAGTTCCCAGGTGATAGTATTATGTACATTCTTATATTGGCATCTAAGAATTAATTTTTCTATGTCTGGATTAGGCCTAAATTAGATACTGAAAGTTTTGTGCATCTCTGAAAGTATGTGTGAAGAAAAGTGAAAAATACTGAACTAATTGAGTAGACACATCAATTTCCCTTCCCTCTCCTGTTCTTGGCTCTTTTTCCTCCTGTCACAGCTGAAAAAGTTATGTATTTTGTGAGGTGCTTTTTAGTTTCCAAAATGAATAACATTATTTTCATTTTTGCTATTCTGCAGCTGACTGGAAATACAGACATGCTGGCTTGATGGCGCTCTCAGCCATTGGAGAAGGTTGCCACCAACAAATGGAGGGAATTTTAAATGAGATAGTTAATTTTGTTTTGCTATTCCTTCAGGATCCTGTGAGTATAATTCTATTAATGACTTAAATTTTTTTATTTCTGCTCTCATTAGTACTTGTTAACTATTTGAGGGAAATACTTTTTCAGCATCCAAGAGTAAGATACGCTGCTTGTAATGCAATTGGACAAATGGCAACTGACTTTGCACCTGGTTTTCAGAAGAAATTCCATGAGAAGGCAAGTAGCAGGGGGGGAAAAATAGTGGTAAAGTTGTCCCCTTCAGAAACATGCTCTTCTGAAAATAATTTGTTTTTCAGGTTATAGCAGCTCTTCTGCAAACTATGGAGGATCAAGGCAATCAGCGTGTTCAAGCCCATGCAGCGGCAGCGCTTATAAACTTCACAGAAGATTGTCCCAAGTCACTACTTATTCCATACTTGGATAATCTAGTGAAGCATCTTCATTCCACTATGGTGATAAAATTGCAAGAGGTATAATATGCCAAGAAAATTGTTGCAGAGGGGGGTAACCTTGTTACATAAGTAGAATAAGTATAGTTGAACTAAGATTTCTGATATAAGTCAGTATGCATATTTATTGGTGTTAGTCTAAACTGATAAGAATTAGGATACATACAAGAGCAGATTTTTACATTTGGCATGCTTTTAAGTAAAATATGTGCTTCGAAATATAACACCTTGTTCTCCCTCTTTTCAAGTTGATACAGAAAGGCACTAAGCTAGTTTTGGAGCAAGTTGTGACTTCAATTGCATCAGTTGCAGATACAGCGGAAGAGAAGTTTGTTCCCTATTATGACTTATTTATGCCTTCTTTAAAACATATTGTTGAGAATGCAGTTCAGAAGGAACTGAGACTTTTACGAGGAAAAACTATTGAATGCATCAGCCTAATTGGTCTTGCTGTTGGTAAAGAAAAGGTAAGCTTAGATCTTATCTAATAAACAATATATTTTAAAATGCCTTTGTTCTTTGCAGTATTAACATTCACTTATATCCACTTGGTAAACATAGAGCTGTTTTGTTGATTTCTATGCTTTTCTTGTTTTCATTTCTGGGGTGACTGTCTTGCTGCTTAGAGTTGCAAATTCACAACAGAATCTTAGGAAAATCTTACAGGCTAAGTTATTCTTGTCACTGAACAATGTTGAAAGCATATTTTCTTTTTAATTTTTTTTTTCTTAAGAGAAATGCAGGAGCATCTCATTTAGGCAGTACCAAAATAGTGAATAAAATGTATGTTCAAAGGAACCTTTCATAGTTTTTGTATGCGGGTTCCTGAAAAGTTTACTTGTGCTTGTAACAGAACTTGAAATACTTGTTTGTCATGAGGTTTCATGTGTTTGGCAGGTTGGGTTTTTTTGGTAAGGTGGTTAAAACATGTCTCAAAGTACAGAGAAACAACTGTGAATGACTATGTAAGGGTCTAAGTGATGTTCTGATAGCAAGTTAGCATTATGGTTTACAGATTTCCATTTTATTGAGTGAAGAAAACAGAAAATCACATTTCAAAATAAAATAATGTGACATAAGCAGTATGAAAAAACAAAGAGCACACTGCCTCCCCTAAAAATATTACGAGTCCTTTCCTTCGAATTTGAAGGACTACCAGTAGGCTTATCATTCCTGCAACTAAACTTTAAGAATACTTTGATCGTAACTGCTGTTTAAATTATTATTGGAGGACTACTGGGAGCATGGGAAGGGAAGAGATGGTAGGTTTGAGTATTGGGGCATCTGATGTGACCTAAAATGTTACTAGGTCATGAGTAAGTAGCTCATGCTGTCAGCTTTTCTTCCATTTCCATAAAGAAGTCAAAATCATGAGGCAGATATCTGGGAAAGTTAGAATTGTCAGGTATTTTTTTGTAAGTATTAGTATTTATTTATGTAGTGCTTTATTTTAAATAGTTCTCTACTTTCAAGTACATAAACAGGTATAGTGAAACTTAAGAATAACTTGGTAATGCCTTCAGGAGAAGAACTTGTGTTTTCACTTTTATCTGCATTTCAGTCTATTTTCAGCTTTAGTTTGCGTCTTGATAGTGTGTTGGGCTGGTGTCTTAAACACCAAACAATTTAATATGCAAGTCATTTTAATTTGCCTTTAAAAACATATGGTTGTTTCCTGTATCTAGTTTATGCAGGATGCATCAGATGTAATGCAGCTGTTATTGAAGACACAGACAGACTTCAGTGATCTAGAAGATGATGATCCACAGGTATGTTAAGATTGTGTCTTCGTATTACATAACTCATTGGTTAGGATTTAAAATGTTCTTTGTAAATTTGATGTTACTGCCCCCGCGCTGTGTAATTGCATCTTCAGACTAATTGTTCAGCAAGTCTTAAATAAATTGTAGCCCTAAAATGGCCTTAGAATCTTTCACAGAAATGTGTTTAGGAAACGAAACTTCCAGGACCTTTATTTTCTGTAGAAATTTCAACATGTGGGTAATAGTTCCTTGTCTATTATTTAATACTTTGTTTGGCACTGTGTGACCTATTCCCTTGCTGTCATCATCATATAAATAGTTCAACAAGACTTGTTAGACAGCTGTTCTAATGAGTGGAGAGCTATTTTGGCTTGTGCCTCTGAAAACAAATACTCCTCTGAAAATACAGCAGTATTGCACTCATTTTTTGCTTTATTTGCCCTTTTTATTTTTTCAGGAACATGGCTCAGTATTTAAATTCAGGAAATTACTAATTTCAGAAATAAATTTACTTTTCAAGATATTCATGATTATATTACAAGTACATCTTTTACCTTCACATTTTTACATGTATAGCAACTTAGATCAGAGGTACTTGGGACAGCTCTTTTGAAGATGTAGTTTTATATGGATTGCATAGTAGATGAGTTCTCTCTGCAATAAGTTCTAGGCACTACTGACAAATTCTTTTTTAAAGTCGTATTGTATAATGTTCTTCCTTAATGCTTTCCTTTTAAGTATGCATTAATATAAAATGTGGGACATGAAAATTCCAACTCTTCTCTTTTGTAGATTTCTTACATGATCTCAGCATGGGCCAGGATGTGTAAAATTCTTGGAAAGGAATTTCAGCAGTACCTTCCTGTTGTCATGGGACCTTTGATGAAAACTGCATCCATTAAACCTGAAGTAGCTCTTTTAGACAGTAGGTTTAAGATAATATTTTCCTTAAATACTGCAATAAATGATTTTGTATCACTTAGAGATTTTTTTTTTCCCTCTGTATAACAGCACAAGATATGGAGAATATGAGTGATGATGATGGTTGGGAATTTGTAAACCTAGGAGATCAGCAAAGTTTTGGAATTAAGACTGCAGGCCTTGAAGAAAAAGCAACAGCATGCCAGATGCTGGTGAGTAATAGGACAGTTTTGAGGATCTGGATATTGCTGGACAATAGAGTCTGAAGCCAAATCTGTAACAAGAAATATTCTTTATAGTATCAAATGGGTTTTTTTGGTGATGGTGTTAAGTTTGAATTTCAGACACTTCATTGTCTGTGGCTTACTTAATTAAAAGGAGTTTCCTTAGTTCAGATCTTCAGTTTTTATGATGAACAAGTAGGCTTGATTTATTTTTTTTTCCTTCTTCATTAGCAAAATTTGTAAGTAATAGGAGAAGTTAAAGAATAGTTGCTTTTTGCATATGTTCATGTTTCAGAATTTGATTTGAAATGTACATGCATGTACTAAGAGTGAGAATTCTATGCTATCTGTGTTTCTTAAAATACCACAGTGCACGGGATATTTAAATGGAAATGTTTTGGAAAAGAAATTTGAAAGACTTAAACTTGTGAAGATCTTTCTCACCATTACATAATTGAAAAATACTAGTAACACTATTTTGATTTAAAGGTGGCATTTCCATACTTTTTGTTTCAGGTTTGCTATGCAAAAGAGCTCAAAGAGGGATTTGTGGAGTACACAGAGCAAGTTGTAAAGCTGATGGTTCCCCTGTTGAAGTTCTATTTCCATGATGATATCCTATTAACGAATTCTACTGTGAAAATGGAAACTTACTTTGGAAGAACTTAAAGTCCTGTTTTCCTAAAAGAGTTGAAAGTGTTTGTGTTAAAATATTCTGTTGCTTTATGGCAGAAATTGTTTCTAAGAACATTGTTCTGCAGAGTATTTTGGGCAATGTATCCTACTTTTTCCCCTAGTTTCCTTTTAAATAAGCATGTCTGTTGCTAAAGGAAAACACTAGAGAAAGTGATGTTTGTACCAAGAGTGGAGAACTTGAGTAGCTTTACAGTCATGGCCTTGAAACAGGCTTGAAACAACTTTTGAATAGCAAACAGTTTAATTTTCCTAGTATCTTAATCTATATCTAAGAAGTCAAATACACTGGACGATGATAAACCCCAACAGTCTTGGGTAGAAAACTGAATTAACTTCACTATGGTAGTGGGTGCTTAAATTCTAAGCACTTTATTGTTGGCCTTTCTTGTTTTATTTCCTTAATAATGAAACGTGTTCGAGTGGCAGCAGCTGAGTCAATGCCCCTCCTCCTCGAATGTGCTAGAGTTCGTGGGCCAGAGTACCTCACACAGATGTGGCACTTCATGTGTGATGCTCTCATCAAAGCCATTGGGACAGAACCAGATTCAGATGTTCTTTCAGAAATAATGCATTCTTTTGCAAAGGTAACTTTCTTCCTTGCAAATATTGTGGCATTACTGTTTGTAGCTTTTTACTGAAAAGGAAAGATAAGTGATTAATATTTATTTAAATGGATGGAAAAAATGCAGTGCTTCCTTTGCATGAATTTCAATTTGACTATAAATGTTGTTATAGCCAATGGAAAAACTTAGTTGTGCTTTTTTTTTTCCCAAGAACCAAAATGCTGATTATTAACCTAAAATAATTACCAAAATTGTTCATTTTAACTGAAAACCCCTGAAGTTATATGAATGAAAAGTATGGTGGTACTTAGGTAATTTGAGCATTGATTACACAATGAATGTTCTGTTGGTATTATTTCTACAAATCATTTAAAGCAGAGCATATGTTAGTATCTTCTGTGTTCTTAAATTTCATTGAGACTCCTCATGTAACTTAAAGCTGAAAATCTAATAATTTTATTTCACTAGTGCATTGAAGTAATGGGAGATGGATGCCTTAACAATGAACACTTTGAAGAACTTGGAGGAATATTGAAAGGAAAACTAGAAGAGCACTTTAAAAATCAAGAATTAAGGCAGGGTAAGATTACACACATTTCTGTTAACATATAATGGCTGTTCTTCAGAGCACAATTCCTAATAATTCCTGAACACACAGAGAGAAGCTTGGATCAGTTTTAATTTGCATATTTAGGTAAGGTCATTGGGTTTTGGAACAATGCAGTCCATCTGTTATATTTGTAAGCTCTGGGAAGATGAAAATGACATAATTTGCAGAAATACTATAATTTAACCAGAAGTTGGACAGATTTACTTCAAGGCAATGGACATGTCAATGGTGGTGTCATTTTTGTCTTTGGTTTTATTTTTCATCTGCAGTCTTTTTGAAGTTTTCTTAAAACAATGGTAGTTTTTTATTTCTGGGCACTTCCTGTCCACATGCACAAGCTGGTGTATTTATTTCTATTTCACGTGCTTTTACACATTCTTAAACTGAACAGTCTCACTATACTTGTTTTCCTGTGAAAGCTCTGAAGCCTTTTAAAGACAGAAAATTCCTGTTGCATCTTCAGCTTCCTATTTTCAAAATCTGTTTCTGCATAATTTTTTGCTTTTCACAAGCTTCTTTGGCACTTACAGAAATGCATGTTTTAATATTTGGTTTTTTTAATTTAGTGAAAAGACAAGATGAAGACTATGATGAACAAGTTGAAGAGTCATTACAAGATGAAGTAAGTTCATTTGTGGAGTTTTTTTACTCATGAACTACCAGGATGGACAGACATTACATAGATGTGCTGTACTCAGTAGTGCATGCTCAGAATCATTTATTCCTGAAAGAATGTCCTGTTACTATATTACTTCAAAAATTCCAGTAATTCCAGGCACACTAGATGTGTGAGTTAGAAAATGCAAAGTGTTTCTTCAGTATACTGAAGGCAGAAGTTCAGGATATAACTATTAATTTTCTTCATCTCTCAAACAGTTCTTAGATTACTTCAAATAGTCTGCTGTCAAAGGATGGAGCAGTGATAATTTAAGGCATAGTCCTGCTGACTTGCTTTTTATTTTTGCCTTATGCTTTTAACCTTGAGCATATTTCTGATACCTAGATCTCTGACATTTCAGGTTAGGAGCTGTCTCACAAAGAATAGACTTAAAATAGTATCAGAGGAGGACAACAAGGACAAGATGTGTAGCAGGCAAAATGTGTTTGTGGGAGAATAACAAAGTGCTACTTACCTGCTAAGATACCAAACTGACTTTTTAGTTTGAAGTGGAGGTGACTGTAGAAAAGCTATAATACTTCTATCACATCTTTATTGGTATGGAGAGAGTAATAAAGAATGATAAACCACTGCTGCTTATAGTGTGAAACATTAAGGATAGGAAAATTTTTGACACACAATTCAAGTGTGAAACTTTTGAAGTTGAATTGTGAAGCTTGTTTACAGGAGTTTTACCTGGTGAAGAGCCCAGAATATATCTTACCAGACCATGCACCCATACGTAAATACTTTCTTAAATAACAATGCAGTTCTTAAGCCCCTTTCCTTTGGGAATATTAGGCCAGCATTCAGAAAGATAGATTTCTGGTGCCTACATCCTACTTGGGATAAAAAAAATAACGTATCTCAAGTTCTGGTCCAGGAACTTTTCCTCATTTTCCTCCCTTTCTAATTTGTAGTGGTCACTGGTAATTCTTGTAGACAGCTAGTTAGGAGGCTTCTTACCTTTTTCTTCTTATGTGTCACTCCGTACTGATAATGAGAGAAAATGCTAGAAAGCAGCAAATTCAGAAAAGCTGAGTCCATACTCTGCAGCAGAATTGCAAGGCATTTTAAAAAATGCTATATATATATATTTGACCTCCCTGATGCTTTTTTGAAGACTTGTCTGCAATACCCTGGAAAGGTAGGGTAGGACCAGAATGTCACCTGCTGTATGGATGGAATTAGCATATGGTAATGGTGACATTTAGATATCTAACTTTGGTACCACAGTGTGTTTATGTAGCTCTTACCTCAAAGTAGCAGAAATACAGGAGCATAAAGAAATCATGAAAGATATTGAAACAGTAGTTTCAATAAGATACCCAGGCACAGCCCTAATTTAGTCAATAACTAAACTGCTGATTTGATAGAGGGTAGGAGAAGGCATGCACTAAGCCACTGTTGGCACCAGCCACTCTTGGCTGTTCCCCCAAGCCTCTGTTATCATGTATTAGTAAATAGGCAGGCAATACCAGACCAGGTGAACTGTGTGGTGTCCTGCAGCAGTTCTCTACTTCTGTTTTCATTTATATGAACGTTCCAGAATTAATTGCTTGAATTGTGCCTTGACAATGCAGAAGTTGTCTAACTAGGGAAGGTTTAAATATCCAGTTACAGGAAGCTGCCAGTTGTATGAGAAATGTTTACTAGTTTCTCACTAGGGACCAGAAACTAGCCTTATTCTATTTTCCCTGCTGCTTAAAATATAAATAATTAAAGGAGCCATACTGAGTATAAAAGAACTTCTTTAGAACTAATTTAAAGGGATTTTCCAACACAAACGAGTCCAGGAAACAATCCCTGCCTGCAGATAGGACATGAGGTGGTGGCTGTATCTGAACTGAGGATCTTTACTTCACCAGTTTGATGCATTAATTGGATGTGGTGAAAAAGGAAGTTAAGCCTTAAGAGGAGAAGATTAATTTCCTTATATTTTTGCCACAAACTTCTGTCACAAAGGCAGTCATCCGTTTACTTTTCAATAAAAACTTGTTACAGTATTTGTAAGGTGTGGAAGGGAAAACGGGCCTTCTGTTTTCTGTAAAGGGAATTCATTGAAGCAGTAAATTGCATGAGTCAGTGTTTGTCTTGATAAAATTATTCTGTCCCTGAAAATTGTTTTAGGTGATTGACTACTAGCTATTGACTTCTAATTTTAAAAAGAGTAAAATAGAAGTGGGTCAGTCAGTCACTCTGACTCTGTGCCTGGGAAAATCATGAAAAAGGTTTTCCTGGAAGCTAAGTCAAGGCACATGGAAGATGGGGAGGTGATCACCAATAGCTCATGTGTCACAAAGGGCAAATGATGTCCAACTAATCTGGTGGCTCTTATTATGGTGTGCCTGTGTTGGTGGATTAAAGAAGAGTAACTGATGTCACATGCCTTGACTTCTGTTAGACCTTTGACACAGTCCCACACAACCACCTTGTCATGAAATTGAAGAGAGAGGAATTTGATGGATGGACTATGCAGTGAATAAGAAATTGTCTGGGTGGCAGTGTCTACAGAGTTGCATTCCATGGCTCATGTCCAAATGGAGATGAGTGAGAAGGGGTGTCCTTTGGGTATCTGTACTTTGATCAATACCATTCGATGTCTTTATTAATGACATAAGTAGTGGGATTGAGTGCACCCCCAGCAAGTTTTCAGATGACACCAATCTGAGTGGTGCAGTTGATGTGCTTGAGGCAAGGAGTGCCTGGACAGGCTTGAGAGGTGGGCCCATGCCAACCTCATGAAGGTCAATAAGGGCAAGTCCCAAGGTCCTGCATCTGGGTTGGGACAGTAATAGAATCATAGAATGTCAGGGTGGAAGGGACCTCAAGGATCATCCAGTCCAACCCTTCTAATATTATTGTTAATATGATATCTCTCAGCACCCTGTAGAGCTGACTTTTAAAACTTCCCAAAGTGAGGGAATCCACCACTTTCCCTGGGAGACCATTCCCATGTCTGACTGTCCTCATAGTGAAAATTTTTCTTCTTGTGTCCAAAAGGAATCTCCCCAGGAGAAACTTGTGCCCATTGCCCCTTGTCTTGTCCATGTGACTCCTGGTAAAGAGGGAGTCCCCATCATCTAAGGTCTCCCCTAAGCCTTCCCATCTCAAGGCAGAACAAACCCAGTTTTCTCAGCCTCTCCTCATATGGCAGGTGCTCCCATCCTCTGGTCATCTTTGTGGCTCTTCTCTGGACCCTCTACAGCCTGTCCACATCCTTTTTGTACAGGGGGGACCAAAACTGACCGCAATACTCCAGGTGTGGTCTGACAAGTGCCAAGTAGAGAGGTATGATGATTTCCATCATCCCCAATATTGGTATTGGCTGGAGGATTAACTAAGGGATAGAGAGGAGCCCTGTGGAGAAAGACTTGTGTGAATACTGGTGAGTGAAAAAATTGCACAGACACTGGCAATGTGCTGTCAGCCTAGGAAGAAATCTAGTTCTTGGGCTGCATCTGAAGAACTGTGACCAGCATGTCAAGGGAGGTGATTTTCCCTCTCTACTCTGCTCTTGAGAGACCTCATCTCAACATCCAGCTCTGGGTCCCCAGTACAAGGAGTAAATTGGAGTGGATCCAGAGAAAAGGACCACAGAAATGCTTAGAGAGCTGGAGCCCCTCTCCTTTGACAAAAGACTGAGAGAATTTGGCTTGTTCATCCTGGGGAAGAGAAGGCTTGAGGGAGACCTGATTGCAGCCTTTCAATATTTATAAAAGACTTACATGTAAGATGGAGAGAGACCTTTCACTGGGGCCTAGTAGTGACAGGACAAGGGCAACAGTTTTAACCTGGGTTTAAATTGAACATAAGGATTATTTTTCAACATCCCTTCCAATTGATGTTTCTATCATATTGTGATTGCACCAAGAGTTAAAAAATAGCAGACTTAAAAGGTTTGGGTCTACAAAACCAAATAATGTTAAACAACTTTATACCATTAATTCAGAGACTTGAGTATTTCATGTGACTTCCACTATTTCAAAGATCCCTAGCCTTATGTGAGTTGTATCCCTTTCCTAATCAGGATGACAGTGACGTTTATATTTTGACTAAAGTATCGGACATTTTGCACTCAATATTCAGCAGTTACAAGGAGAAGGTACTTCCATGGTTTGAGAGACTACTTCCACTAATTGTCAACCTAATTGTAAGTACCTTGCTTTCTTTTCATTTGACTTGGATTATATTTTTTTTTCTGGTATGTTAATAAGCCTTCCATACTCAAAAGCTACTTGGTAGATAGAATGTAGCAATAACTTTTACAAACTAGAAGCAGCTGAAGGTTTATTACAGATCAAGGATGAAGTTGTTACTCTGTGCTTTTCGAACAGCTGCACTCCTGTGCTAATTCTAGTTTCTGTGTTGTGAGACCCAGGATCATTGACACACACACACAACTATTTTGAGAAATTTAATTTGCCTGAGAGTGTTAGATACTCTCTAAAATGGAGCTCAGGATGTGGGCAAAAAAAATGTTGCAGGGTAGTTGGGGAAAACTGAGGCTGAAATATGAAGTGTGAAATAGAGGGTTTAGCCTAAAATAATTTTTCTTTTAATCAGCTTGGTTAGGTGAGTTTTGTTTATGGTAGTGCTGCACATAGCAGCACATGTTTGTAAAATGAGATTTAATCCAGGAGGGTGTCGACAAAAGTAATAGACCACTGTTATTATGGTTGGTCCGTTGATATAATCATTGACTGTTCAAAAAGTAACCAGTTTTAAGGTGACTTAAACGTTACCTGTTTTTGCTGCAGTGTTCACATAGGCCATGGGCAGACAGGCAGTGGGGGCTATGCATTTTTGATGATATTGTAGAGCACTGCAGCCCCTCTTCATTCAAGTACGCCGAGTGCTTCCTGAGGCCAATGCTGGAGTCAATATGTGACAACAGCCCAGAGGTGAGGCAAGCAGCTGCCTATGGTGTTGGAGTTATGGCACAGTTTGGTGGAGACAGCTATCGTCCTTACTGCACAGGTAAAATGATTTGAATGTGTGATTCTGCCAAAGGGGAGTGGGTGGCTGGGTGTGTGTGTGAGAAAATTCCTCTCCTCTTGGTTGATGAGGTCTCTTTCTTTGGCAGTGAAATAGATGGCTGGTATAATCTGTATGGCAGACTGGGGATTCAAGTACTTTAATTAATTGGGCTTTTAATGGTGTTCTGCTTAATAGCATTTCTGTTGCAGCATTTACTACTTAGGAAATTTGATTTACTTTTTTTTTTTCTTTTAATAATATCTGGCATGCAAATGTTAATGTCCTAAAAATAGCTTTCTAGTACACACCAGTCTTATAGCTGCTTTTTATTAATACTTATCTGGTTACATATTAATGGAAAGCCTTTTTTGGATGTCTGGAAAAATTATAGAAGTAACCTGTATTAATGAGTAGCGTAGAATACAATTAGTGTGGCTCTCTGCTCTCCTGTTGTATAAAAAGGAGCCTGATTTCTGTGACTGAGAAATTGAGTATGATAATGCCTATCAGAAACACTTTGCTTTTTTTCTGAATGTCTCAAGTTTCTCTTAAACCTTCACATTTGTCTTGAATTCAGAGAGATACTTGTCTGCTGGCAGTTTTCTTGCCAGTCAACTGGGTCTTCTGAACACTACTTAGCATCCCTTTTCAGAGGGTTTTTTCCTTTTTTAATAATATTTAGTGAGGTGTTTCAAATTTATATTTTACATGAATCTCAGATGAAAGCTGAATTAGATGTTGCAAGAAAATAAGAGCCATGTACTAGGGATAAATTAGGGCTTTATCACAAGTCTTAATTATATCAATAGAGGTCTTAATTGTTTCTGTTAATGTAAATGTAACTGATACTCTGATAAGCATACTGATAATCAAGATGAGGTGTAATTAAAAAAAAAAAAACGGGGGGGGACAGGCAGGGGGGAAAACCTCGCAGTGAAAATATGAGCATTAAAATTTATACTTGTCTATTCAAATACTTCCTAGAAGGTTCTTGTGTCTTGTTCCAAGACAAGAGAAGTAAGAGACTGAGCTCAAGAGACTTCTGATTTTGTAATTTTGAGGACTTTAATGTCTGTTGAAATCTAATTTTATTTTTCATTCATTGGACTTTCTTTGACCCACTTAAGCCTTGTAACAATTTTGATCCTTTTTCTTGTATTTGGACAAATAATCCTTGATTAAATCTAGATGCTTAGCTTCTCTAGTTGGATGTTTAGACAAAATAACCTTTTTACTTTACAGTGTACAGCAAAGACCTCAAAAGTATTTTAAATTCTTTTGTATGTACATGAAAAAACTTTGTGATTTTAATAGATTTTAATCTATTTAATAGGTGAAGATGTGCTGTGGTTATAAAGTAAATCCATGGCATGAGAAATTTGCAACAGAACAATATGCTAGTGCTATGTATTAATCAGTTAAGAAATTAAATTATAAATAAAAGTTCGCAAATGTGATGTTTTCAGAGAAGACAGTAAAACCTATGTGCTAAAAAGATTCTCATGCCATGGATTTACTGTTTCTAATCACAGTGCATCTTCATCATTAAATAAATGCTGATTCATTTTGGTGCCCTCCTCATCTTACAGCCACAAGGACACATACCTACAGAGTCATCCATTAGTAGTGAGGAGTGTGAGGAAACACAGATGAGATTTTATTTCTGCAGTCATGAAAACCTGAGGTATAAAATGCAGGCACAGTTTTTCTGGACATTTTAGACTTCACTCTGCTTTGCAGGAAAGTCCAGCATAGTTACCCTGCATTCTGTACACAAACCAGTGAGTCTGATGTCCAGTGTCTGCAGTTTTATAATCTTCATCAGCTCCTTAAAAGTATCTTTGTCTAGCTTAAGTTTAATCATGTTTTTCCACAGTTAGCAAATTCTTCAGAAATCTAATTTGGTGAAGTTAGTGTAGCAAGTGTCATTGTGTGTTCCTTAGCTGCAGAGCTGCTATGTATCAAAGTGCAGCAGTGTGAGATCTCGCTCTTGCTCAGTAACTGGAGTTATTTTGAAGTGTGCTTTCTGCACAATTCCACAACCCATTTTCCATCCTGATACAGAATTTCACAGCTTTAGTGTTATTTTTAGCAGCAGAACACAAGGACAATTGTTCCTGCGTGCCTGTAGTTTGCATGTGGCTACCCATATGACTAATGAAAAACAATGTTAAAAATCGCTGTTTAGCCTAGCAAGAAAATTAGCATTTTTCCTTGATTTTTGATTTTTACGATACAAACCATGCAAGGTGGATTCACTAGATGAATTTACAAGCTTTTTCTAGTGCACCATTTAGTGATGGGAGATGTATATGTACATATATATTTACAAATATATATGTGCAGAAGCAATAGATGTACAGCAGACATACACTGTGGACATGCACCACAGTCCAATTTAATGTGAATGTCGCCTTATTGGTGCTTTTCATCATCCCATGTTCAGAACTGATGATTAAGAAGATAACACTTGTTATCTGTGGCTTTAATATAAATTGTCTAGTGTGTTATAGTGTACCTCCAGTTGAGAGACAGGAAGATGATTTTTTTTTTTTTTTTTTTTGCCCTGACCTTAGGAAGCAAGATCCAGATTTTTGCAGTAGCTGTTTTGTTGGTTTCCTTTGTATAGCTTTATCTATGTGATTGCTTTTGATATAATGATTACTGGGCAGTGAAGAACCTACAAGAAGTGGGACATTGGGATGACTGGGCTTGGTGCCTGGGCCACACAAACCCTTGTTTCCAATGCATGCAGTAGTCATGTAGAATTTGTGATGTTATATATAAGGTAACTTGATTGTGCACTAACCATTACTCTTCTGTTTAACAATTAGAAGCGCTTCCATTACTGGTGAGAGTCATTCAGTCACAAGATGCCAAAACCAAAGACAATGTCAATGCAACAGAGAACTGCATTTCAGCTGTAGGAAAGATAATGAAGTTCAAGCCTGACTGTATAAATGTTGAAGAAGTCCTGCCACACTGGTTATCGTGGCTTCCACTTCATGAAGATAAAGAAGAAGCTGTTCATACTTTCAATTACCTGTGTGACTTAATTGAGAGGTAAGGCAAAGTCTTGATATTAATGCAGAAAATGAGCCTGTTTGCAGATTCTTTCCTTCTGTTTATTTTACAAAATTGAGAAGGTGCCAGGTAAATCTGCCTATGCTTTAGGAAAGATAATTTGGAATGTTAGAACTAAGCCTTCCATTATGTTATTGCTGTTCTTTTAAATGTTCTCATCCCAAGTGATGTCTGTGCAGCTTGAAAAAATTGTTGACTGCTGTATATGTACATGATGGGAAAGGATCAGCTGGGAACCTCTACAGAAAACTGCAGGAAAAATTTTGATGCCTGGCTAACATGTTAGCTTTAATAATGGGCCAGGTCTTTTTTACTGAAGAGCTGCACACATCCTCTTGAAGCCTTCTTTTCATTAACATCTTGCTTTCCAAAAGCTTGAGTATTAACAAAATTAGTGGATAAATAATGCAGATAAATTCATGGTACAGTGCTGTCTCCCTTAACTTTAATAGTGTTTTCAATTGTTATTGAAAGCATCTTGTCTCACATGTTTTTCATGAGATTTGTACTTCCTTAAGTAATTGAAAAAAAAAAAAAAAATCTTCTGGTGTGGGCCCAAGTCGCACTTTTTAACTGAGCAGAAGAATGTCAGCTTCTGAAACATCATTTAGTAGCCATGCTACTTTGTATCCATTGGTGCTTTATTAAGGCAGCTTCTCAAAAGGGGTGGTGGCAATGGCAGTCCCTAGACTGACAGTAGTACAAGTGTGTAAGGACACCTCAGTGATACTGACATCTGTGCATACATACACAGGCACGTATATAAATCAGGCATTACAGTAGTGGCACACTTTTGTACCCAGGCTCTGTGCAGGGACCTCAGCCTTGCTGTGTACTTCCCTGGAGCTCTCTGTCCTCTGTTCACACCCTCTGCATTCCAGCAGTGGTAGGTGACAGGGCTGGAAGTAGATCATGTTTTCTATCCAGACCTCTGGTTGCCAGCACTCCTCTATTCCAATGCTTGGCTAGGAAAGAGGGAGCAGAGCTGTTTACTTGCTGTGTCAGTGAGAGTGCTGGCAGAGAGCTGGGGTCACCAGTGCTCCTGACACCAATAACACAACCTCCTCCCCCTCTCAGCACTGAGAGAGGGCGGAGTAAGGCCTTTTAGGCAGGGCATTTATGTCACACTATTTGCAGTTCCGTCTGTGTGGAGCTCAACTGTTTTGTAACAGTTCAGAACTTCTTTCCTGATAAAGTGTGGGCTGATTAAAGAATCAGCTGATTAAATATTAACAGGAGAAGGAACATTTTGTCAGCATGCGTCAACGCTGCGCACGCCGATTCAGCTGCGTGTAACTTGGATGTAAATAATTAGGTTTAGAATAAGGTATTTCACAATCACTCAACTGACATGTAAAATGCTTACATTATCTTTTCCTTTTTGTTAAACACTAATTTATTTGTAATGTGTTTTAATTGTGACAGCAACAACCCAGTGGTCCTCGGTCCCAACAACTCTAACCTGCCCAGAATATTTGGTATAATTGCGGATGGTGAAATTCATGAAGCTATTAAACATGAAGATCCCTGTACCAAGAGGCTGGCTAATGTTGTTCGCCAAGTGCAGGTAAATAAATGCTTCCTTAGTTATAAAAGGGTCATTTAGAAAGATCTTTAAGAAGTAACCAAACTGTTAAACCAATTTGAGAGCCTCCAAGTTTTAAGGTGTATGCACCTAGATGGTTAACATGCCAGCCAGTGTTAGTTGTGTGTGGATTTGCTGTTTGTTTGAGGTTTTTTTCTGTGGCAGAAATTAAAAACTGGAGAAATCTGCCTTTGTATTGGTGAACAGCACTGCAGGGTTTGATCCACAGTGGTTCCTGTAAGGGTCCCCAGCACCTGTGGTATCTTACTAATAGAGCAGAGGGATCTTTGCCAGAGAATGAAGGCAAACCAAAACTAATTGTACTACTGCCCTTTTCAATCCAGTGCAAAGATAGGTGGCTCTTCAATGTTTTACCTGCCTGTGGGGAACTGCCTCAAGGTCCCTCTCTGCTGTAGTGAGTACTTATGGCGCTCAGTGATGAGGATGTCCAAGTATTTAGGCTGCACCTCTCTAGAGAGTTGTAAGTGATAGTGCTCATAGGGCAGATCTGATACGCAGCCAAATATTATCAGGTGGAATTACTTGACAGTTCCAGAATGTTAGAAAGTGGTGTGCCTGGCAAGTATATAACTTTAAAAATGCACAGAGGATTTGGAGGAGCAGCTGTTCAATTATAGTCCATTCTACCTGGCATGCTTTAGCAGAACACAGGTTCGGAAAGTTTAGGAATATTTGATTTTGGAAAGGATTTGCTTGGATGAGTCTGTCAGCCTGTGAGATCCATTATGTCTTGTAGAAAGTGACTTGTTAAAGCTCTAAAGTCATAAAAAGCATGAAATCCAGCAGTTTCAAAGTGAAAGTGGTCTTAAGTGGCTGCTCTAGATTCTGCCTGAAGGGCAGGAATCTTTGATGTTAGTACTTAGTCTAGGTATGGAACTTTATATTAGGATATGCTAATGCATTCGTTCACTTTACCTTAAATGCTTAAGGTTAGTTGATTGGGGTTTGATTCTTTGGTTTTTGGTGTTTTTTTTTTTAATAAAACAGTGTCAAACGCCTATATAGATTAGTTGTTTCTTGCAAAGTCTTGGTTTGGCCAGGAATAATAGGAGCATTCATATGGAAATAAGACTCCTGCATTGGTTAAGTGATTTACTTTCAGATTGTGAGGAGAAAAAATCTTGAAGGTCATGGATTTTTTTTTAAAGTACAATTTTAGCATACTGTTACCAATCCCATCTCTCTTCACACACAGGATTTTGACTTAGTAAAGCACTGTAAATGTTTTATAACATTGTAGGAACTTCAGTCTGTGTAGTTGCTAACAGACTACCTACTGCTGCTGCTTTCCCAGTTCCAAGAGACTTCTTTTTTTCTTTTATGATCTCAGTAAGCTGTTTCACTGACAGCATCTGACATGAGCAACATTACGGTCAATTGGAATTAAACCTTTTTCCACATGCTTCTTATGTGTTCTCAGGCCAGAAATATTTCAGTGTGAAGTATCAATTTTCGTGTGTGTCAGGAATGCTGCAAGAACATGTTTAATTCTGTAAGATTCCATTATAGATTGAGAGTGTAAAATGCCTAATATGATTTAGAACTAGAAACAAAAATATGAACTTTAACTTGAGGACTTTGTTCTCAAATTCTTTTGAATTCTGTAAATCCTTTTTTTTTGGTTGGTTAATTGGTTTTGTAGTGTTTTTTTAAAGCTTGTGAAAAAAGGGTGTTAGAACTGAACGTAAAATATACCAAATATATATTTAAATTTTTAGAAAACTTCATTTTGAGTATGCTGCTGTCACAAAAAACAATCTAAAGACCTACAGCCAGTCACCTGCAATTTTGTTTTTTCCTATCGTTGTCCTTCTAAAGAAAGCAAGGGTGCCAGTCGCTTCCTGCTTCTATTGATACATGAACAAATACTTTTCCCCAACCTGTTTAAATTTTCAGCATTTCTTGGTACCATTAGAACCAGTCCCTACTGATGGTAACTTAATTTAAAAGTTCATGTCTCAGTCAAGGGCTGTGGTAACAGAGGTGAGGTGTACTGCAATGCAGGAAAGTGGGGGTTAATGTTTACCCAGGTAGGTGCCATGTACTTTTTCCCTTGGCAAAGTAATTCAGCATGATTTTCACTAAAGAATAATGCTGCATATCGGCAGCAGAATTTTGCACATACATAGTGTATGTACACCCTGAATCTGTTACTGGTGCACCAAGTGCCCAAAAGATGCTCTTGCATTTAGGCATGGTTCAGTTTTGGATCTTCTAAATGAGCACAAAACGGAGGAAATGGTTTAGGCTACGGTTAACTTGAAAGAGTCGATTGTCATTTTACCCACCTACTCACAGAGTGCTCCCAGGAGTTTCAACTCAATTACACACTAGGATTATTTAACCAGAGCTTGCCTCTGTTTAGCATTTTAGAGAAACTATAGCTGGACCTCTATAGAACTGTGTATAACTGAAGGTTTCATTCTCTTCCCTTTGGCGTATATATTACCGGAATAAGTGCAGTGAATGTTGACCTTTGAAGATGAAAGTTTAGCATGTACCTTAGAAGCCTGTAAGCCTGCATAAAGCCCAACTTCTTATTTGTTTTCTAGACATCTGGAGGACTCTGGAGGGAATGCATATCACAGCTCAATGCAGATCAACAGGCAGCCATACAGGAGCTTCTGAACTCTGCTTGAAGGGCCTTAATTATCATCTGCAAGAAAACTAACTCCAAATAAAAGTTTACCCTATTGTTTAGTTTTCTTTTGTTTCTTTTTTGAGTAAAACCAGAACTGTAGTGCGTGTAGGCCATTCTTCTACAACCTACAGGCAGTGGCATCAGGAAGAAGCATTCTTTCAGAACGGTGTTTAAATCGCTTTCTATCCCACAACACAGAAGAAGTTTCCTGTAAACCCTACAATAGCACTGAAGAGTATTTTTCTAACGGTATAAGCCATCCATATGATGGTGAAAGGGAAACAAGTTGAATTTTCTCATTAGACATAATGACTTAAGAAACAGCTTTAAGACCTTGTATTCAGCAGTAGATGTACATTATAACAGATAAACGTTTCTCTACATCTAGTGTTAATTGTATTAATTGGAGTGTGAGTCTTTGTAGGGTAGAAAGTGTCCTTCTGCCCAGCAAGTTAGTAGATCAAAAGATGAAAATCTGAAGACAAACATCGAGCATGAAGACCTCATTGATTGCACTTTCAGATTCCCAAAACCAACTTGTACAGTGACTCAATGAGGAAAGCTGTTCGGCTTCCAGCCCTTGAATGTGAAGTCTCTTTGGCATGTCTAACAGTATCTCATTCACTCCTCAATAAATGACATTGAAACACAAGAAGCTTGTGTAGAAGTTAAGTGATGTGTGGTTCTTTTCATTTCCTCTTGTGAAAAGATGCAAGAAACAAACTATACAAGTCATGATTTTATATTTGAAACTTTGTATATTGTTGCCTATTACAGATTTAATGCATTTTTGTTTCTTGACTTTTTAACAAAATTTTCACTTGAGTGTGTAGAATGGAAACAGTGGCATTACTTTTATGACAGTATATTTACATATCTTGACATAAAAATGTTTTTCATGTTCGGATGCAATTGCATTTCATAACTTATAAAATGTAATATTGTTCAGGCTGCAAATGTGCAAGATGATCTGGCAGCCAGTGGTATTGTTACAGTAGTCTGTGTTTTGTTTTAAAAAATCAGATTGCTGATGGCCTGACCTGAAAGAAAAAGCTTTTCAGGTCTTGGTGCTGCAAGAGCAATAACATCATTTACCAGCAAACATAAGCACAGAGTATCTGATTTTTAACAAAGGTGAGTGGTTTTTTTGTACTCTGTTAATTTGAAGCTGTTAGTAAATGCATCAGTCCTTTAAAAACTTCAGTTGTTGACTGAAGTGTTCTTCAAGTCAATCTCAATACTCTCTTAAAACATATCTTTTCAAAGATTGTGTAAGTTTTCCTCCTTTATTATAAGGAAAGGTAGAACTTCACATGTAATAAATACCTCTTACTACAGAATAAACAGTTTTGCCTTTGAAAATGTTTCCTCAAAAAAAAAAAATACAGAATGAGGTCTATCAAAAACTGCCTAGGACCATTATATCCAAATGTTTGTGACACAGATTGCCTTTCCTATATGGGTTGACACTTTGGTTTGTTTAGAGGCAGCTGAAGCAATGGAACAAAGTATCTACTGGTCCACTGTCCACTTTGAATATTGTTAATCTTGTATTTGCAGAAATTCAAGCATTCTTACATCTGAAAAATGAACTGTGTTAAGAAGTAGGTACTGCTGCTGTGAAAGAACTAGTAAGGCAGATCAGTTACCTCAAGCACTGGTCCTAACTACAAATACTGGGATATTTCATATCTTTCATCTTTCCTGTTGGTTTTTTGGTTTTGGTTTTTTTGGTGGTATTTGTTTGCAGTCCAAACCATTTTAAGTTTTCCCTTACCCGTTGCTTTTTGTACTTTTTTCTCAAAGCTTTAGTCTTAATTTTTTTTTTCTTTTCCTTTCTTTGAATTACCACTGTGGAGTAAAGAGTGCATTCAATATTTCCCTGAAACAGCATCAACTTTAGCTCTCTGCAGTGAGAGCAGCATTCTAGCTGCTCTTCTAATGGACCGGTTTGGATCTTCTTTTCTGTCTTTCAGGCCCAGAGTAACTGAGAACAAAAAGGACCAGGAGATGAGATTATACATGCCAGAGCCAGCATAGAGAAACTTTGTGTAGTTGCTTTTAGCTTGTTAACAATCATTCTATCAAAGAAAAGGGCACTGAGAGGGTCACTGACAGCCTGACAGGTAGGTTGGTTCCAGGGAGGTCTTACCTTGCCTCTCCCTGCTGAACCTTGGCAGCATTAATCCAAAAGCTGTAGCATTTTCTCAATTCACACAAGCATTAAAAACTATACTCTCACCTACTTAAAAGCTCTACGAATCATTCACTAATCTTGGCTTTCTAGCCAAGACTAGTTGATGCTTCCAGGAGTAGAAAATTTTTAAGCTGTCAATTAATTCTTGATTTTCACAGCACTGATATACACATACCCAAAGTATAATAAAGCAGTAGCTTTATGTGCAGCTATAAAAAAAAAATAATTTTTTTTTCAAGAAGGAGTTGAAGGAATCTTAATTGTGGTAATAATAGGGGAAGGGGTATAGTTTAATTTCAATGTTTTCCTTAGTATAGCTCCAGTTGTGCTTTTATCAAAATACTCAGCCATGGCATTTGGTGAGAGGTGTATTTCATGTAGCATAAACTGCTGCAAACAGTAGCAGTGCTCTGTTTTGGCAGAACAAAGGTATTAAATCCACCCTAGATATGCAAGCACAAGCATTCAAAGGTGTACTTGGTAACAACAAACTTCTAGAAAACTCCCATGCTTTGGACACAGTGTTCCAGTATTGTAGTTGCATTAGTTTACTTAGTCATCTAGTAGTAACTATAGTTCATGAACACTTTTTTTAGAAGTAGCTCATCTCCTGATGCTTAGGTGAGTTCCCTTCTAAACTCTCATCTGTTCTTGTTCTGAAAATGAAAGTGCTTGCTTTTTGTTTGCAGCTCGAGGTTGTTCATGAATGATAACGCCAATGTGTAGTCTCCTTTGTCTGGTTTTGTCAACACGATCTCCCTGAGAATTTCGTGCAAAATCTGTGTAAGAAAGTGACTTGTAAACTGTGTTCATTGCAGGGGTTCTGTACTGCTGCCACATTCTACCAGTGGCCTTTTCACTGTGGAGTTTTGAAGTAATGCTAAGTGCAAGGGCTGCTGTTCCCCAGCACAGAGCAGTTGTTATGCCAAATGTCTTGTTCTCTGCACTTCCAGATCAGTCAGTCTCATGTATGGAATACCTGTGTGAGAAAGCTCTGTTGCACAGTTGGAGTTTTTGATGAAATAAAGAATTAAGGAAGGTGAATTTACTAATTCTCTGCATGTATGTACTGAATATACAGCTGCCTTGGGCTCTTGAACTGGACCCTTAGTGATGTTTGTAGAGGTGCATGCATACACTGGGTCTTCCAAATATCTTCCAAATACAATGAGGGGGTACTAAAAGTAATCCTAAAGTCAGGGAGTTGCCACCAAAAAACCAAAAATTTTTGTTGTGTGTCCTATTTCATCATTCAGTCAGCATTTACTTGTGAACTCAACCAGTTGTACTACCTTGCACGGGGCTTGATGGTCTCTTAAATTCTGAGAGGTGCATTGTTATCTTCCAAGAAGCAGTAAGCAGGATTTAAACAGTCTATAGTAGAGGTCCTTTTCCATTTTTTTATTATCTTGAAGAACATCACGCAGTACAGCTTAACATCTGAGGCTTCAAAGGTATGAGCTCAATATTTAATAGAAGTCATAGGATTCATTGTGCTTCATGCCTGTTACAGAGCTGGTACCTAAATAATTGCATCCATATTCAATGAAGGGAAACAGATATGTCTAGATTATGATAGATTTTGTCATAAGGGAGTGTTTGAGGCCAAAGGAGACTACCGTCTGGGTTGGCACTGATAGATGAGATATCATTCGTGTCTCAGGTGGGTCTTGGGATGGTGTTTCTTACTGGCAGTTCAGTGGCTTACTGAATACCCTCAGTAGTTGTACCATAATGCAGCACCTTGGAAATGCTTTGATTTCCTGGAATCTCTTATTTTCCTCCTCCCAGAATTAACCAATAATCAAAGCAACCGCTCTGTAGAAGTCAGACGGGTCCTGTGTTGTCTCATCATGCCAGTTCTGAAGAGAATTTCACTAATTTCGGAGGTGTTTCACATTGACAGGTAAATTCCATGCTATTTAATCCTCGTTCAAAGATGTGATTCAGAAGATGCTTTGATTTTCAGAAGGTCTAAGCTACCTCCATTGATATCTCCTTTTGTCATCAAGTTAGCTAGATTTCTCTATGACTTATGTTAGCCTCAGACTAACAGTCTATTAACATACCAACTATTAACGGGTATTTTGTAATACCAAGTTAGTTCTTCTTTGCCACTATTGGATTAATTTTCTTCTTTCTCAGAAGCCTCATTCAGGAGATACTACCCACTGCTATAGCTCTAGAAGCCATAAATTTGGTTTGCTTTAGTTCGGGAGAAGGCTTCTACAGCATCTTTTCTGACTTCAGAGATTTGAGGAATAGGGACCCATTCAGGACATGAAAGCTGTGCACTTTGTATCTTGAATACAAATATTAAGCTCAGTAACAGAGCAGTTCCAGTAGAAATCTAGGTTTTGTCTCTTGAGTTTTAGAACTGTTCTGTATCAAGAGTATTTGCTTTTCAAAGGCAGTGTCTTTTTACAAATGTTTGTATTCATATTTTGCCCAAATATTTGCCCATATTTGTATTCATATATTGCCCAAATGTTTGGTCTTCATATTTATTGTGTGTTCACAGGTTTTGCTTGTAGAGTTGACCCTGCTCTTTCTAATTATCCGATGGAGAAGAAACCAAATAGCCTCTCAGCTATGCTGAGTCTATTTAGAAAATCAACCTATGAATGGCAGCCTGGGATTATGATCTCTGAATGTCCTTGCAATTCTGGAGTAACTGTGAAATTCACCTCTTCAGTTTGGAGACAAGTAATGTCCATTTCTGCTCTGAGGAGACTGTTTCTACAGTCTCTGTCAGATCTTTTCCTGTCATTCCAGTTCACACCAGTGACATAATTTTCTCTGTATGTTTTCCAGAAAGTAAGGTAAGGCCTAGAATGTTCAAGTCACTTTTGATTTTTATGATTTTACTTTCTCACCCAAGAGGGTGCCCATGACCTTGCTTCAGGTGCAGGGAATTTTTGTGGCTGCTAAACCATGAAATCAAAGTATCTTTTGAGTTTAGTATTGGTACCACTCTTGGTTTAAGAATAACTTAAGCTAATATAACACTAGATGCACACAAGTATATGTAGTGGAGTTTCACTTATTTAGTAATCAATACTGAAAATCTAAAGGCAAAGCAGCGAATGCCTTAAGGGTTGGGGTTTTTTGGAGGATGTGGTATCAGGGAGGAGGCTCAAAGCTCTCCTAAGGCACCAGATGAGCAATAGTGGTTGCTGCAATTAAATTTGGGAATTTTCCAGAAAAATGGGAAAGATACATGTTGTCAGACACTCCCCAGGGGACTACTACCCAGAGGTAAATAGTGAACTATTCCCAAGCTAGTGGTGACTGACAGGAATTAGAAGTTTAACTTCAGTCAGTTTTGTTCAGAAGGTTGTTAAATGTCTCTCACTTTGCCAACACCATTACTACTGGTTGCTACCTTTTGGGGATGGCTGGTGTCTTCTGAGGATAGGGAAGGAAAAAGAAAGAAAGGGGATATTTCTTCAACTTACTATTTTTTCATTAAATGTGTGAGTGCTTTTTTTCCTAAGCAGAAACAAAGTTATACTTTTAAATAGATCTGAAGTATGGTTTCTCATGTGCTGTGTGCTGTTAACAAAACATTGTTTAATAACTCTATGATTGATACTATCTTGAGGTGACGGGATTTGATGTAAATTAATTAACAGGTTTAATATTCAATTCACATATTATCTTAAAAACTAATGCTAATCAGCTAACCAAAAAAAAAGCTTGGAATAAAACTCATGTTTTGGATTCAGACCCATGAAAAATATGATCATAATACAAGATCTTGAATCAGGGAAGCTCACTTTACCTGAATTACTCAAAGTTGTGCAACATCACCATTTTTAAGTATCTCAGAATAAAATGCCAAGAATCATTTTTACTCTGGAATTTTGTCTCTTTAGGAGCTGATATTCTTGGGGCAGAGGGGAGGAACAAAAACACAACAACAAAATATATCAAAGCCCCCAAAGTTGATGAAATGGGGCATTATCAACAATTAGGATAAAGAAGTGTGTGGATACAGTGGTTACATTTCATCAGTTTGGTGCTCCAGATAAAGTTTCTTCTGGCCAGTAGATGGAGATGATACAATTGTGTTTAGAAGGCCATGCACTTGCAGTAGGGAATCTTACTACTGTATAGTCCCTATTTTTTAGGGAGTGAGTTTCTTAATAGGACTGTTTCATAGGCAGTAACCCTAACTTCTGTTTACTGGGAATGTGTGCCCCGAGCAGATGCTTCATCTTGAGACCTGCCTACTGCAACCCTAGAGCAAGCATAGAGAAGGGGAGGGAGGTGCCAAATCAATAAAAGTTTCAGTTCTTCTGAGTTCTTCTCCCCGTCCCTGTTTCTCGATCATTAAGAGGTCTGAGTAAAGTAGGTGCCCATAAATACATGAGACAGCCATAGCAACTTTCTCCAAGCCCACTCCAAAGGGAAACTCTGTCTTTAGAACCTGCCACCTCTCCTCATCCCCTCAGGGTAAGGAGGAAATGAGTTTCATTTGGAGTTGCCAGTCAGCTGCTGGAAGCAAGTGAAAAGGAAAGGCACTGTGTGGATGAGCTCCTGAGGCTCTATATTAACATCAAAAAGTGTGGGTTCCTTCCCTTAAAATGAGTAAAAGCTTTAAAACGTTGCTGGAGGTGGTCAAGTGTTATATAAGAAAACACGTTTCAAGAGGAGAGTAAAAAGGATTAAATGGGGGGAAAAAGTATATGAAATCTGGTAAGATGAAGCCTTCATTATTTTTTCTTCTTCATTCACTATTAAAATTGTGTTACATAATATTGACTAACATTGTGGGGGGGGGGTGTGGAGGTGGGAAACCTAAAGCCAAGTGAATGATACAGAATGATGATACTTGTATGCCTGAGCATAAAACAGAATTCTGAGTAGTTTCTTGCTGCAACTTCTGTTTTATAAATACTAATTTAATAAAAGTTTTATAGGTCCTACCATAAGCGTAGTAGGTAATTTTATTATTGCTTCATTTTTTTAGCTGTCTTGTCTGTAGTGTTTGCTTTGCTGGAACCTGAGTCCCTTGATAGTCCTCTAGCAAAAATGGTTGGGTTTCAGTTGGTATTTTTTTGTGGGTCTATTTTTCTTCTTTAACACAACTGCCAATGTTTTTCTTTATGGAAAATGTATTGAAAATTCAAACAAGTTTTAAAAATTAATGACAACAAATCACACGGACTTTGTGACTAAACTGAGAAATGAATACCTAAATATTTTCTCTTGCCCTTATTCTGAAATGTCATCCCTTACTTCAAAAGACAAACAAGCTTTGATCAGATTATATAAAAAAGAATCATAATTGATTTTACCCAAAACCTAATTTTCTCTGATAATAGTGTAATTATGGTGGAAGAGAATGATAGCTTTGGTTTGGAAGAAGGGTGATGTCCAATGACTTTAGGCTGGTTTTCTTTGTAAGGATCCCTCTTCCCTCAGCAGCTGCAGTTGTGCTGCCAGGGCTGTTCTGTGCAGACATCTGTGCATCTCTGCCTTGACTTGGCATCTGGAAGAACTGGAAAGGCTGAGAAAAATGTGAGAAGTATGCAGTGCAGCTGTCTGAGATGAAATTAAAGAGTTTAGGGCTCTTTGGACAGGAAAAAGGTGACAACGCCAAGGACAGTTATCTGTGCAGTTACTGATGTACAAGTAGGTGAGGAGGGAACAGTTTGCTTTTTCTCCTAAAACAAGATCAAATAAAATATTACGGATGTTTAAAACCAACACCAAATATTTTTATCACATGCTGCAATTAAAGCACAAAACTAATTTCTGATGTAATGTCTGGAACTCAAAAAAGGATTAGACCAATTCTTTAAGAATAAATTTGTGAATGACTACTACGCAAGGTGCTCCTGAGGAAAATTCTTGTTCAAAAGGTCCATAAATCATTGGCTGTCAGGAGCTGGGAAGGTAGACTAAGGAAAGGATCACTCTACATTTATCCCATTTTTCTTGTGTTCTCTCCCTCAGGCTCCCTTACTGTATCTCCTGTTAGACACCCAGCTCTCTGATCAGGCTTCCTGTGGCCATTTGTACACATCCTTCATTACAGCTTTCCTTTCCTCCCTTTTCCCCTCCTTGGTTTTGTTTATACACATCAGAGTCTCCTCACTGCTTGTGCAGGGCTTTGTGAAATGCAGATAATTTTTCATCCAGGTCATCCAAGATCAACTGAAATAGGAATCACTTCATTAAAAACACATCCCGGTGCTAATATTCCTGTAGACTCTTGACACTGTTGAGCAATATGTGGAAACTAAATAAAAAACAAAGGAGAAATATATAGTCAGATAAAACCAAAGTGTTCTATCCTTTTTTTTTTTTTTTTTTTGCTGCACCACTTTGAAGGAACTAATGGATTTTTCCATTTTTTCCATTCCCACAAAGGATCAAAGTGCAGTAAAAAGTAAGGCATGTGGTGAGACTCTCTGGCTTTCCCTAGTAGAAGATTAAACCATTTTAATATTTGGACAGTTTTATGAGAACTGCAGCTCCTTTGTTACTGATCTGCTTCTTTAGGAGAAGAGATTACAGCAAGAAACAGGGATTAAGATTTCTTCCCCAGTGCCAGAGGGAGATATGGCACAGTACAGATGTGCAGTAAACAGCGTTGATGACAACTGCAGTGAAAATGCAGAGGGAACAAATTAAAAAGGCAGTGGTGAAGCAATTAGAAATATCAAATAAAAGGATGGTTTTCAGAATTCAAAAGCATGGGATGATAGGCATCTTCATTTTAAAGAGTTTAATTTACGCTTAAATTTAGTACCCACCATTATTAAAACTTGGTGCTTTAAAATGTTTCCTGAGAATTATTCTGGTTAAGCCTGTCTGTTTCAGCAGTGAGTTCAATCCAGTTACACATTAAGCTCATGTACATTTTGAAATCTAATATATATTAAAAGAAATAAAAGCTTTTTTTTGTCGTCTTCGTTCCATTGCAAATAGCAAATGATCACTGCTGAAAACTAGGGTATTTTCAAAGGATAAATGTATCCTAGAGATTACTGATGAACAAGAAACAATTGCTTTGTGTTTCATTGTGAGAACAAACAATGAAACTCATTTAAAATATTTATAAAGTCACAGACTGTACAGCAAACTGAAAGACACATTATGGAACACCATAATGCTGAAGGGAATGTAGACATGCATGACATGAAGATCACTAATGGAAGAAACAGAAAAAAATACTACTAACAACAGGCATAGGGGATTTAGTTTTTCCTTAATTAGAGCGGGGAAAATTACCTAATGGGAAACAGCAGTTATGAGTTATTATATTAGGAGGAAAAACATGGGCATGGGAAAAACTCACACCACTTTTGCCTGTACCCTGCATCTTAGAAAACTAAGAGAGATTAAACAAAAGCACTTCCCTGTCTTGTAGCATCAGAAAGTAGGAAAGAGGAGAACATTCATCACTCACGCTTAGAACTTGCAGGCAGAGCCCAAGGTGCTACAGGTGTAGAGCAAGTTAAATAGGATTTTTGAGAGTGCTAGACCAGCTAATGCATTTACACAGGGAAAAACATGACCAACTGATTTGCAGAGCATCACTGGAATGCATGGCACCTGATGGGAGAAAAAGGGTAGATTTAATCTACATGATCTTTAAGGAAAATTTTTCTTTCTGATTTGGAAGTACATTATGGAAGAAAGTAGACTATATCATTATAGATTATTTGTCTCATCAGTAAAATGGAAGTGATGCTTCATATTTTAGTCTAAATCCTAATATTTAGAGCAGTTATTTTGTTTTCATTCATTGGAGTTTTATTTCTGAGGAAAAATAAGCAAGAAAATAAATGCTTTTCAAATCTCTAATAATATGGTTATTTCGTGTTATTAAATGTAAATTATGCAGATCTTGATAAGCTTCTGCAGTAAAATAATATTTCTGTAAATTATTTAATACCTTTCACTTTCTGAAAAGAAAGTTTTGCAGGTTCCTGTTGGAGAAGGAATTTCATTAATGTTACTATTTCATTAATTTTACAATAGAAAATAGATGGTCTTGTTTCTCTCCACTCTGTTACATGTCATATGGGAAGTAAATAAATTACCACCCTTAGAAGACCATGTTTCGGTCTGACATTTAGGAATGGGCTTTTCTTAGGCTGCATTCTGCAACAGCAAAATCACATGCTGAATTCATGTTTTGTTTTGACAAGTTTTATAGTTGCTCCCTCCGGCCAGATTTAGTAATTCTAAAAAAAATAAAACAGAAGAATATGACAGTGCAGAAGACAGTAATAATTAAGCCACCTGTTGTAACGAGCTGTTGTAAAAATAAAATGTCTGTCGGAGAGCATGAAATTAGAAAGAACCCATGGGAGATCCTGAATTTGACAGGAGCACTAAATAATGTTCCCCCACCACCACTTTAAAGTTGTGATTACTCCAGAAGCATTTATTTAGGCACACTGATGTCTTCCAGATGTATTCCTCGGCAGAAGGTCACAGCAAAAATATTGGCAAGGAAGGGCGGGAGGGGGAGTGGGGAGGGGAAAGCAAGAGGGTTATTATTTTCATGGGAATCTTTAAGTCTGATAATGCTAAAGCCCACGTGTAATGTTCTATATTCTTCTAATTTTTATATTTGCACGGGGATTCTTTTCAGCTGTGTTTACTTCTGTTATAAATTCTGAGGGACTGCAGAAACAGCAATTTTTCCTCTTCTTTTGTTTGTTTGTTGGTTTGGTTTGTTTTTTTACTGCTTATAAGTAAGCTCAATATTTGATATATCAGCTCAGGTATTTACATTCTTCTGCATCACAATGTTAAATGGTCTCAAAATAATTTCATTATACAGTCCTTCTAGACGTATTGCTCTTTTATTTTTTTTTTTCTTAAAAAAAGAACAACCTATACATACACAAAACCCCCCCACCAATTAAAAAAAAAACAAAAACAAAAACAAAACAACAGATAAACTGTTTGCTGTGTCCAAAATGACAAAAGTACTGAAAGATATTAAACTATGGTGATGGGAGTACTACCCTAAACTCTGAATTGGACGGGCATGTTCCTATTTCAAACAACATATTTGTTTTCCTTCTCAAAAGCAGTACTGAAAGGTTGTGACTCTCTCCTTTGGGTTTTTGTTTTCTAAAAGCCACACTCAACAGGGAGATAATGAGCTTTCATTCCTGCCCAACACACTGCACCCTGCATGGCAGGTTCAGTGGCACTTGATGAAAAAGTCAGCTCTTTAGTATTATTTTTGTTACTCAAGATGTGAAATAATTTTGTGTCTGCAAATGTTTTCTCTTTCCACTATCACATTTTGCTCTTCAGTGTGACAGGGGAGGTACAGTTCTGACAGAAATACTGACATGGAGTACATACATTGTCCTAATATCCAGTGTTCTTTTTCCCTTCTTTTGGGAGAAAAGGTGATGGATTATAGGAGAGGAAACCTGAATATAATGAGCAAAAAGATGTCTGATTTTTATGTTTGGGGTTTTTTGGGGTTTTGTTTGTTTGTTTGTTTAACAAACCCCTGCATTTTTCCTTAGCTTCTATATTCTTGAAGGCTTTGATATTTGTAATTTGAATAATGCTTATTTTATAGCTAACAATAATAAATTATCATTAATGGTTTTATTTAAAGTGCAACAGTTGTCAATTTTTGTTCATTAATGAATATTTTGGAATCCTCAGTGCCATTTAAAAAGCGGGTCAAATTTTTTTTTTCACTTTGGATTTGCAGAAGGGTAAAAGCAAGTAGAAGCCATGGCAATCTGTGTAGTTTTGAGGAGCTTAAATTGTCCATGAATTTCAAGTGAACCTTTTAGCTCTGAAGCTTCAGGGATGATTCATCTACTAACTATTGCACTGGTGATCACTTTAGCACAGATATGCAGCTATCATAAGAAATGCATTAATCCTGGAACAGGCAAGTATGGGTGACAATAGAAGGCAAACATGATGACACATAACAGGGGTGATGTATGGTATTAATACAGAAGGTAGGGGGAGGGACCTGTTCCAACAGCTTGATACACAAAAGCTCTCTTTATAGAAATTCTTTATAGAAATTCTCATGGAACTGGGAAAATTTTGCATATTCCATTAAAGGCTTCTCTTTTAATTCATATTACACAGAGCAGGCAGTAAACAAAATCTGTTAATTATCTGGCTCTGTGTGCCTAAGTGGCTTGTACCTTACTACAAACCAGTAGGTTTCAAGGGTTGAGTAGTTCTTTCACGTGGAAATCCTGAAGTTTGAGAATAGAAATTGACTCCTTTGTTCACTGGTTGAATATGTTTGGTTTTAATTTGTTTTGTTCCCTCAAAAGTTAAGAAGACATGGTCTACTGCCTGTATATACACTGTTATGGAAATTGTTAATTATCACTGCTTCTAGTTGTAGTTAGAAGGTGTGTTCTGTTGCAGAAGCAAGAAAGAAATGTTAGTTCAATAGCAGTTACCTTACCAGAAGAGTTAGTGGTGTGATAATCTTAACAACTGGTGACTGCAATAATATTTTGAGAAGACATGAATAAAAATACATCACAAATTAAAGCCACTGAAATGTTGGGAAGCATCCATGCTACAAGCATGTAATAAAAATAAGGGTGAAATGATCGTGAAAGAACTGGATGGAAAATTCTGTCACAACGTTTCAATGAAATTAGCAAAAACAGATGAGGCAACAAGTTAACACAGAGACACATGAATGAGAGTCTAAAGCTGACTAGTCAAATGCCATAGGTTTGCAGGATTGAGCCCCAAACCACATTTATACTAGAAGATACTGATACATCTAGCACAAAAGTATTTGCTGAAAGGGTCTTTGAAACAAAATTTCAGCCTCCAGGGAAAACATCTGTGGAATGTTTGATGAAAAAGAATAACTAAAAGACATCACTGAATTACACAGATTTTGATTAGGGCAGCATCTTAGCTCCTTGCTTTAACAAAACACAGAAAAACATTCCAATTCAAAATGTTTTTAAAAATAGTTTACAAGAGAAACATAAATTTTAAGGCCAGAGGGACCACTGAAGAATCTAGTCTGACCTTACTACAAACCAGACCAAAGAACTTAATCCACATGCCTGGGCTCTGATTCTGATAATTTAGTCTGATGAAACACACACACACACACAAGCAAGTTGCTGCACAGCAGGTGAAAATGTGAATTTGCAGGTACTCTGCATAATTGCTGGAATAGCTGCATGCCTTCTAGAACCTCACAACAAATATGAAAAAATAGTAATGAAAGAATTACCACAAGTCATCCCAGAATGTGAGAGTCATAGAAAGTGAAGGTTTTCTGGAGTTCTGTATTTGCATTCCATCAGAGCTCTTGCTATTTCTTTCCTAACAGGGAAAAAGTCAGAAGGCCAGAAAGGCAGTCTCTCAAGATGAGAGAACCCTTTTAACTTATTTCTCTCCTTCTCTTCATTTCCCTTGGGTTGTCTCTTATCAGGTAAGGCAGGAATGAATGATTGGGCCAGCTTGGGTTTGCTTAAACTGAAATCTAGTTTCAGCTTTTCTCTTGCCTGTGGATGCATAAAAAACTTATGTTTTCTTTCAGAAATGTGAACTAAGTGGGACCATTTTTCTAAATTCATCAACTTTTCAAAAACAACTGCTCTTTCTCACACATTTTCCCATTTATTTGATGTCCCAACAAACTCCACAGCTCATTCAACAGGGAAGAAATATATCCCTACAGGAAACCAACAGCAGCAATGAATGCTTTTCTTAGCAATCACATCATCAGAGTGCATGTTGCTTTCTCATGTAATTTACAAGAGATAGATCTGGTTTGGAGAAAAAATGTTGCTTAAGAACTGTAGAGAACATCAGTGGGAATGGATAGGTGAACAATGTCCTTATGTCTGACTAGAAAAACATCAAGAGACAGTAAAGATGTCTTTTTAGATGTCAGTCCCTAGTTGTCCTTGATGCCCTAATAAGATTTGAGAATCAAGGACTAACTAAACACACAACTTTGCCCATGGTGTCTGGATATATGGCCAATACATTAACATCTTCAATACTTCAGTAAGCTACCATTCAAGACAGTATTTCACTGTTGCTTATTGGCACTCAGTAATAAATGATCAGTAGCTGCAGGAAAACCCTGTTACTTCTGTTCACTACTGAGAAATGTTTCAAGGTCACTCAGGCTTGGAAAGCATTGAAGATGAATGACCTCACTCATTTGATGTAGATTGCAACAACTTTAAAAGCACCAGGAAATTCAAAATGCTACAACTGACCCTGGCAGTGCTGCTCTCACCCCACTGCACCTCAAGTAAGAGCTGACAAATACTGACCAAAAAAAATATTTGGAAAAAGGTAATTATTTTTTATTGTGTCAGTGGTTTTAACTACAGTTCATGTGGCCAGGTAGTTGCACTAGAAGGCTGCTGTGGGTTCCTTCCAAATGAAATAGTCTATTCTAATTCTATTCTATACTACCAGAATTAAAGCCCAATTTTTCTTCTTAAACTTCTAGACAGACCATGCATTTTGTGTTGAAAAAGTCTGGAGGAAAAGAACAATAATGACTATTTTATCAAGTATTAACAACTAAAGGCATATTCCAGCCTTTTGGCCAGTAACATATGTACTCCTCTTAGGGCTCCAGGACTGGCCAAAGAAATCACGTTCCCTTTATCTCACAAGGTTGGTTGGCATATGCATTGAGGTATTTGTAGTGAGGTGTTTCTCCATAGAGGCATTGCTGATGACAGTGGAGGAATTTGTCCTTTGCAGATTAAACAAGGCCAAGGCTTAGATGAAAAAAAAAAAAATAGTGTTCATATATCATATCTCTTTACTCCAGCAATTAACATGAGGGATAGTAGTTGGGCTCCTCTGACAGTCTTTAAATACTCTGATAGGTTACTTTATAAACACACACTTGGTTATTATTCTCTCCAGGGCCACTGAGCAAACTTCAAACACCTGTCTCCTCTCTTCCACTCCTTTGTGTGTACCACTCACTCTCCCTCCTGAAAAAAATATAGGGTAAAACACTGAAAAAGGCTCAGAGAGATGCACACCCTAACACTTAAATTATACAGATGGATAGCAGTGTTCTGAGAGCTGCTATATGCTTGTCCTAGGTGACAGCCCTTTTGCTACAGCTCCAGATCTCCTCTGAAGGTCTCCAAGCAGGCATGCCCCCAGCTCCAGCCTTTGCCTCTTGGTCTCATTTCCACTCACGAAGAGGAGAAGGGGGTGAGAGACAGATTGCTACGAGGTCTTAAATTTTACAGCGCTGTGATAGTCCAAAGAGGAAGAACACAGGTTACTAACTAGTAACCGTGACTGTGAACACACCACCCATACACCAAATGCTTTCCTTTCTCCGGCATTTCGGGCGAGCACTTGGAGCCTGAGGAGTGCGGATGGATACCTCTCGGTAAAACAGAGTCTGATCTCTTCCCTGCCGACTCCTGAAGCCCCCTCCTAAAGGAGGAGAGCCGGGGCATCAGTGGGCTTGCAGAGACCCCTTGAGGCAATGCCTTGGCTCCTCCTCAACGAGTTTAACAATTTAACACTCTCCCGGTGCCGCCGAGCGAACCGATTCCCTCTCCAAGGAGAGCAGAGGGACAACCTGCTATCGAGGTACCCGTGCCCCTGAGGGTACCTGCACCCGATGGTCCCCAAAATCCACGGGAAGGGGTAGGGACGGCGTAGGGGTCTCTGCTCGTCCCGGGGAGCGGGAAGCGAGGCTCCACCACCCTCCCGGTACCGCCTCGCCCCTCGGAGCCGCATCCTGCTTTAACGCGTCCCTCACACCACGAACACCTGGGCGCTGCCCGCCCTTCTGGTGCCCGAGAGGAGAAGGAAGAGGAGGAGGAGGAGGGGGGGGTGTATCTGCAGTCCCCTCAGCACCGCACCGGTGTAGGGCGGTGGTCGCTTCTCCTCCTGCCTTTCCTCCGACGGGCTGCCCGGATACCTGCGGCCGGGTGGCACCGCCGAGGTGGCCGCTCCGCTCCGCTCTCTCCGCCGCCGGCGGCAGCGCTGAGGCCAGCGGCCATGGCGAGCCGCTGCCGCCGCCTCCTGTGAACGCTGGAGGGGGCTCTCGGCCACCTCCTCCCGCCGGCGGCTCCCCCTCCGGGAGAGGGGGGGCAGGGTTAGGGGAGGTGCAGCCGCGGCAGCGCGGTGAGCTGCGTTCAGTTCCCGCTCCCCAGGTCTGCAGACGGCAGCAGCAGGCTTCCCTCCTTTTCCGTCTGCCCCTTTTCTCCTCAGCGCCCGGCCCGGTGGGCTCCCCCCCGCTGCCAAGCCGGACATGGCGACCCTTCTCCTGCGAGCTTCCCGCTGTCCTCCTCCTCCCCCCGCCGCTGCCACCGTTCCTGCCGCCGCCTTCTCCTTCTCTTCCCCGCGGAGCTTTTAATGGCTCGGACCTCCGGCGGCCAAGCGCGACTGTCCCTGCACCAGCCGCAGCGAGGAGAGCCGGCGGGAGCCCGCGCAGCCCCAGCCCCGCGCACGGTAAGGGCGGCACGGCGAACAATGGGGCCGGGCGGGAGCGGTAGCGGGTGGCGAGGGCTGCGGGGCAGGCGGTGAGACCCGCCCGCGGAGCGGCCAAGGCGTCAGGGAGCCGGCGGCCACCGCCCCCTCCCCGGGCGGTGACAGTCACGGGGCCGCCTTGCCCGGCGGACGCTCCGCGGGTGCCGCTCAGCCTCCCGTAATCCCATTACGGCGGGAGGGTAATCCGCGGGGAGGCACGGTACCGAGCGGCGCCCAAACCGCCCTCCCTCCCCCGCTTCCCTCAGGCCACCGCGGCCGGGAGCAGTCCGGGCGGTGGCGGCCGCTCAACTTAGTGCCTTTTGTTTTGTGTGTGTCCCCCCCCCCGGGGTTGGAACCAGGACCGGGACCCGGCGGCGGGGCGTACCCCGAGCTGGGGGGTAGGACGCCCCGGGCGTCGGTGCTGCAGGGCGGGAGCCCTGAGGGGACGCTCGGTGGCGGGCGGAGTTGGAGGGACGGGCGTCTGCTTTGTCCCGAGGGAAGGTTTAGCCCAGGCCGGCAGCCGGCGGGGAGGTGCAGCGACGGAGGGCGGGGGGGGGTGTCAGGGCAGCGCCGCTCGGCCTCAGGGCGGTGCGGGGCGGGCGGGCAAGGCCGGGGGCGGTGGGTGTGGGCGCGGGTTCCCCTTTCGCCCCCGGCCTGTGCCGCCCCGGTTGGGGTTCCCCGGGCGGCTGTGAGGGCCGGCGGCGCACGGTGCTCCCTCCGGCTCCCGAGGCAGGGGTGTGCCGAGGCGGCTCCGGCCTGGTGGTGCCCTCGACGCCTGAGCCGTGCCCGAGATGGAAAGTTCGCTGCTTTCAATGCCGGGTGTTTTCCCGCTCTTCGGAGACATCGGCCCCGAGCAGGCATGAAGCGCTGGGGAAAGTTTTGAGTAAACCCAAGTGAAATTTCAGAGTGGGAACTTGCATGTGGCAGGCCTTACCCTTTGTGATTCGGCTTTTTTTTTTTTTTTTTTTTTTTTTTAAAGCATAAGCAAACTCTTTGGAGTTTTAAAGTTTCTGGATTTGCTTGACTGTTGGCATGAAATAAATGAAATGCGTAGCATATCTTTTTCGGTCACAGCCTTCTCACCAGGGTTTCCATCAAAGAGATTTGTCCCTGGGGAGTGAAAAGATGATTGCTCTGAAGGAACAGTAATACTCAGCTGTTTAATTATTTGTATCTCCCAGATAATTTGACTCTTGCTCCTTTTATCACTTCCAATATGTATTTACAGCAAGCAGCTGATGTTCGAATCAAGCCAACAAAAATAAAATTCTGAAGAAGTCCGGTTAAGAAACCCCCCAAACATTCTTCTGAATGAAGATATCCCTTGCCCCTACTCACAGGTGTTTATGCGAGAACTGCAGCATCGAGCTTATTAGTGGATCCAGGTCTTTCAGAAATCATCCCGTGTCCCAAGAAAGTACAAAATCCTCTTAGCTGTGCCTCACGTGTCCGACCTGCCAGGGTCTTAAAACCCAGAGACGGCAGGACAGGAGCTGTGTGTGCTGTGCCTGCTGTGCTGCATCCTGGGGCTTCCAGTTACCTGGCTGGGAATCTCTGTTAATCTTGGAATCACCGAGTTAGAGCTTCTTCCCCCATTGCCCTGACCTTCTCTGTTATCAGAAGTGGCCAGGGCTGAGGAAAGTGTAACAACTCTGTGGCTTTCAGATCTGCATGGTTTCTGATTCAGAGCTTTGTCCTCTTAGGGATGGTTTTGCTCTAGGATTGGGTAGAGTGTCTTTTCCTTCCTTTGCAAGGAGCAAAGGTAAGGGGTTATAGGTAATACACTGAATTACAATGGCTATTTTTGAAAGCTTAGACATTGCTGTGTCAGCCCAAACTCACTCTTTAATTCTTTTATCCCCACAGATGTTCAAATATAACTGTGTAAAGGATTGTTGGCAGTAGGGCCAAGTGTCATCATCATGGGAAAGGGGTTGAAAGCTGCTTATTTTTTTCTCTATCTTGCAT
This sequence comes from Phaethornis superciliosus, assembly GCA_023637945.1. NCBI lineage: Eukaryota > Metazoa > Chordata > Aves > Apodiformes > Trochilidae > Phaethornis > Phaethornis superciliosus. Next base: position 145,930,151 of record JAJQWJ010000001.1, on the reverse strand, counting down.
ATAGCCAATTAGGTTGTGGTGTTTTGTTTGTTGGGTGTTTTTTTCGTTTGTTTGTTTGGGTTTTTTTTGAATTCTGATTAGGAAAGTGGGCAGAATGTTTAACACACAGTAACATAGGACATCTCAATGTTAAAAATTGGTAGGAGACTGAATGTGTAAGACCAAAGCCTGACTTTTATTTAATGGCTAGTCTTCAAATTGGATTTTTTTTTCCCAGGTTGACATAGTTCATTAGTCATTGTATAATCAATATCTTAAAACATGCTACTTGGAAACAAACTTTGTGAAATGAAATTGTGCATGATAAATGGCCTAAGCGAAAATGCAACTTAAATGATGGCTTGAAAAAGAAAAGAGAGAGACTTGCTTTAGGAGATGCATTTCTGCATTAAAATTCAGGTAAGAATTCTGAATTTATAGAGCTATTCAGTAATTTTTCCCTACTGATTTTAGATTAATTTGACATAGGAAAAAATCCAAGCTTCCACTTAAGAAATTCATATATGATGAAAATTAGCATATTTTTAAAAAAATACAAAAATTCTTGACACTGATGAATATGAGGCTGCCAGTGCTGTCAGCTTTTTAGCTTATGTATGCTTCATACTGGAGCTATGCAAAAGAAATGCTTCTCTGTTTTGAAATACCTTTGTATTGAGTCTTTGGCTTGCCCTTGGGCATGGATTTCTAAAAGGAGTGGCTGGTGCATTGACTCCCAGACTGGGATCTTTTAGTGCAAGAAGCTGAAGAAGATGGTGACCTGTGTCTCCCATGGACACAAGGGTGCTGAGACACTGGAGCAGATTTCTTGGAGAAAATTGTGGATGTCCCTTCCCTGGGAGTGTTGAAGGCCAGGATGGATGGGGCTTTGAGCAACCTGGTCTAGTGGGAGGGGTCCCTGCCCATGCAGGGAGGTTGGAATACTACATGATCTGTAAGGTTTCTTCCAACCCAAACCATTCCATGATTCTATGACTGTATTTGTAGTGAAAAGTTGGGCTGGTGGGCAGAAAATTTTCAGGGCTGCCAGGGGGGTAAAGAACCATGCGCACCATCAGAGGTTGAGTTTGTCCCTTCAGCTTTTCCAAGATGGAGAATGACAAGATGTCCAGAGAATGACATTGTCTCTTTGATGGTTGTTAATAGTCATCTGTCCCTCTTTCCCAAGACTGGAATTTGAAGTGCAGGTCAGTGCTCTGACCTCTGCTTTGCCTGGGGAAATGCAGATCTGCACCTTGCTGCCTGCTGGGGAGTTCCCTACCCACAGATTCACTTGAGTAAAATTGACTTGTCTCACCTTTTTAAATTTATGTTCATAATTAGGAAGTATTTTTTGCAGCTGTAGCCTTAGGTTGCAAAACCTGTTAAATACATAATGAAGTTCTAGTGGTTGTTTTCTGTAGTTAAACCTCTGTAATATTAATCCTGGTTATATTCTAGTGCAGAATCAGCGTTATTTGCGTTATACTTTTCATACATGCACTGATGTTAGTGACAGGGACTAAACTTACTGGGTTTGGTTTCTGGTTTGTTGGTTTTTGGGGGGTTTTTTCATTGTTTTCTCATGGTGCTTGTCTGTTCCAGTGTCCTTATTTTATATTGTCTTTTTTTAGAAAAGCATGATAAAAATGCTGTTTATTGAATTTGGGTCCACTAACTTGTCCTGCTTTTTCTGTTTCTTCTTTTAGAAGTTGGCATGTTTATCTTAAAAGGGCCCCTTCAGACTTAACTTCATGACTTTTATAGGTTGCCATTTGTGTTTGTGGTGTTGGGGGTTTTTTTATTATTATTTGGTTGATTTTTTTTCTTCATGTACTTTTCTGACTCGTAGGTGCTGATGGTAAAGTTTATAGTCTACTGTTCAGGCTGCTGAATTAATAAAGGGGTGGCTTGCTTTTCTGGTTATCAAGGCACAGAAGACTAATTGCAGTGGTATAAAAGGTCATCAGGCTCAGTCAGCTTTGAATTTGTACAAAATGTCAGTAAATTTGGCCTGCAGAAATGTAGGCAAATCAGACAAGTAGGTCAGTCAGTATCAGATGTGGGCACTATCTTGTTTATAATCAATTTCAGCATGATGAGCCCTGTCTGTAATGAAGTGGACTTGATTAAATATTCTGAGAAATGAAAATACTATATGCCTTTTGGGGGATTTCAGAAACAAAGTATGCAACTAGATTTTTTTTTTTTCTTTCTAGTCTGGAAATATAAATGGGAGAAATTATGTTTTAATGTTTGGTTGTCAAAAAGGACTTAAAGAAGAATGGTGGCTCTGTTAGCTGGTTCTCAAATAAAATGAAGCTTTGTTGATGAAGTTCATAGAGGTGCTAAGGTTCTGGTTTCTGTTGATCTCTGAGGGAACTGTGATTTTTGTAACATGCCCTTGAATGTTACGCATTAGAGTCTGTACAGTACAATCTGGTTTTGTGTCACTGTATAAAATTGAGGAAAGAACTTTCTCAAGCCATGAAATCTGGATACCAAGGTTTACAGTAGAAGATTTCTGTACAATACACATTTGTTACTACTATTTGGGAATACTTGCAAGGAGTTGGGTGGTATTTTAGTATAAGTCAGGGATGGTGTTTCCAGACTGTGTTTTCTTTCCCAGGTTATAAATTAAGTGTAGTAGTAAAGCCAACTGAAAGATGGGAGACCATGTCTGAGGGGGTGTTGCTGGTGGTGCCTTGCCATAAAAATCATTTTTCTTGCTACCCTGGTATCAGCACTGGAGGTTGTTGTCCCATGGCACAAGATTTCTCAAATGAGTAGTAATTTTAATGATGGTTTCAGTCCCAGTTTCCTGCCATGTATGCTTGGACAGGCAAAGTTATGGGTTTGGACCTTGCAGGGTGACTGGATTTGCCATAATGAAAGTATGTTAAGAGACTATTACACTCTAATTTAACATGTAGTTCTACTGGCTTGTAAAGCTCTCTAAGTTGCCCTTTCCAGATCTTTACCTCATTGGGTATGATTACAATAGAAAGATATAAGCAAGCAAAGGGGAACCTCCTCCAAGTTACATGTCTCTCCAAGGCATTTATTTCTGTAATACATAAGACAAAAATTCTGCAGCTGTAAATGTATCATATGCACAATTTTGAGGAAAAGCTATGACTTCCTGAACCTTAGTTGCAAGCCATCCCTACTTAAAATACTTTTCAGGTAGTATGATTTGTGTACATGGAGGGGATAGATAGGATCACTGCCTCTGGGACAAGCTTGTCAGGTACCTGGACAGTCTTGCACAAAACATGACCGAAGAAGAGCGTACATTTTTGCAGGTCAAAAGGTGACTTTGTGTTAAAATGAGAAACCTATCAGTAACTGGCAAGAATTGCTGCTGTTGGCTGCTGCCTTCTCTCTGGCCCAAGACCACTGCTTCTGCTGGCCAGGGTTGGCCTTTCTAAATCTTTCACTCCTGATTCCTGCAGGACTTGTTTGGTCACTGATCACTAGTATTATGGATGACTGCATTGCCTTAATCATATACCCTTGTTTTCATCCACCTACACCACAGCTGCAGGTCAAGAAGACATTTGTCAATGTATCCAAGTAGCAAACGTGTACTTAGCTGCTCAGCAACCTGAGTACATTTAGTTGGCTCTCTCTGCTCTGCATCGCGCCTTTTTTGTTGGTTCCACTCTCTCAGTTTTGTTTTTTTTTTCTGTGCCTGGATTAAGCGCCTGAGCTGCAGACATTGTGTGTTCATTTCTTCCATCTCTGAATGTTATTTTTGGACGTGTCCCAGCCTCTGTCTCCCCACTGAACAGTAACAAAGGTGTTCTGCAGGGACCTTTGTTAGCCTGGCAATGGAGCACTGTCAGGCTGCTCATTAGTCCTTTATGTCTCTCCTTATCAGTTTTACTGTGAAACTCCCTATTGCTTTGGTTGCACATGTTATAATAATTAGGCTTCCTGTTCGGCAGGTTTGCGTGGCATTGATTTTGTCCTGAAAGTTCAGGGGAGGGGAAGGTTACTGTTAAATTATGTGAAATGGCAAGTAGCTGCGAAATGGATTTAAAGCGCAGAAAGTCGAATGTCTAGCAGACTTTCTTGCTACTTGTATTTTTGCTTGCATTAGTAAATAAGTGAAAGTAAATCTTAAAAATAAACCTCCTTTAAGAGGAGGGAATATGGTAATAAGAGAGTGGTGGTGTGTTGGTGAATGGTGCTGCATCCAGTTGGCACCCAGTGACCAGTGGTGTCACTCAGGGATCAGTACTGGGCCCAGTCATGACATGGGCGAGGGGATTGAGTCTACCCTTAGTAAATTCACGGATGACACCAAAATAGGGGAGAGTGTTCATCAGCCAGAGGGTAAGAAGCTGCAGAGGGACCTGCACAGGCTGGGTCAGTGAGCTGAGGCCAACGGGATGAGGTTCAACAAGACCAAGTGCTGGGTCCTACGCTTTGGCTGCAATAACCCCATGCAGTGCTACAGGCTGGGGGAAGAGTGGCTGGAGAGCAGTCCCACAAAGAGGGACCTGGGAGTACTGTTTGGCAATCGACTGAAAGGAGCCAGCAGTGTGCCCAGGTGGCCTGGAAGGCCAATGGCATCCTGGCCTGTATCAGGAACAACGCGTCCAACAGGACTAGGGATGGAATTCTCCCCTTGTACTCGGCACCGCTGAGGCCTCACCTGGAGTACTAAGTCCAGTTCTGGGCCCCTCACTTCAAGAAAGATATTGAGGTGCTGGAGCAGGTCCAGAGGAGAGCAGTGAGGCTGTGAAAGGACTACAGGAAAAGTCTTACAAGGAGAGGCCAAGGGAGCTGGGGATGTTTACTCTGGAAAAGAGGAGACTAAAGGGGGACTTCATCACTCTCTACAACTCCCTGAAGGGAGGCTGTGGTCAGGGGCATTGGGTTCTTCTCCCAGGCAACGAGTGACAGGACAAGAGGGTATGGCCTGAAGCTGCTCCAGGGGAGGTTTAGGTTGGATATCAGGAAGCACTTCCTCATGGAGAGGGTGATCAGGCATTGGAATGGGCTGCCCAGGGAAGTGGTAGAGTCACCATCCCTGGAGGTGTTTAAGGAAAGGCTGGATGTGGCACTTAGTGCCATGGTCCAGCTGATGTGATAGTGTGAGGTCATAGGCTGGACTTGATGATCTCAGAGGTCTTTTCCAGCCTCAATAATTCTGTGATATCACTGTCTGAAACAGGACTTAGCATCATTCCTATCATTCAGAAGCTCTGGAAACACAGCAGGTATCAGACAGGCTTCCTGCAGTTATGGGAAAGGAGAACAGTGTGTCTTTTGGGGTGCTGAGGATTTTTTTCTGTTCTCCCATTAGTGCCTCTCTCATTTCTTGAGTTGTCCTGGAGTTTGCTGCAGCTTATGGCTTACCATCAAAGTGAAATGAATTTGTCTTTATTTTGTTAATTCTCTCCAGTCTTATGATTGCAATAACAGTGATTGCAACTGAGAAGGCTCTGGCCAGCTCTTGCTGTGGTGTATAATAGCAGTGTCTTTTTCAGTTAAGGAAAAGTATGATTTGTTTAGTTTGTCCTGCCCGAGGTTATTTTCTCAAACATCAAGGCTAAAAAGGGAGGCAAAGCTCTTGTAAGAGTAAGAATCTGCAGAGGTTTTATTTTTTCTCATAAGTTTCCTATTTCCCAGGGAGCAGTTAGTATTCAGGTCCTTAACAATGTGAAAAATATTAACGGGAGAATGAGGAAGGGGGGATTCAGTTGCTGTGTAGGAGTTTGTATAACTTTATGTACCAAGTAGTCTTAGAAGTTAAACTTTTTTTTTTTTTTTTTGGTGAACCTCTAAGATTAGCCTTCTTGGAGGCTCATTTTCAGTCTTTTAATTTGAAAACTTCAGCTCCTATCTTATTGTTGTGAAAATTCCTCTTGAAAATCTCTGTTTAGCATTGTGTTTGTAAGACCCAAACCCATTATTTTCATATTACCATATTAAATATTTAGTAGCTTTGTTGCCTTTTAAACGGAGACATCAGCCTTTTAAACCTGTATTGTTCATGAGCCACTTTTTACAGCTTAAATGAACTAACTGATGTAATGTAGAAATTAAAATTGTTTAATATATAAGCACAAAGCACAATTATTTCCTTATGTTCTTTGAAATGTTGAACATAATTTTTAATACTATGAAAATAAAATACTAGAAACCATAAAACAAGGAAAAAAACCCCAACACTCAACCCCCAAACCAAACCTAGAATGTACAGTCAATAAATAATGAACTTGAAGCTAGCAGAAAACATCCCAAAGTGCCTCAACAGCACACAAATATATTTTTAAAAAAGAGGCAAAGCAGATGGTGTGATATTATTGCAATGGAGAGCTGGACAAGTGACTCTGCCATGTGAATATAAAAGAGGTTTTAAAAGGCATTCTAATTAAGTGCTGCTCACAGCTCTGTGTTTACGAACAATATTTGAATCTCAAGATAAGTCACAAATGGCACAATTCCAAGGATATAGGATCTGTTTGCCTAAAATGAATGTAATGAAAGTGAGCTTCTGAGAGAAGGATTTCTAAATAGATCTGTTGGGGGGAAGTTGCTGTTGGTAATTTTAGGGCACAATTTTTTATTTTTTTTTTTGGTATTATTTACAATTATGGCTTGGACGATAATGCTGCTGCTTTGTTTCTGACTGTTCTCTCTCTGTGTGTCTGTAAACTGTTGGCCAACTTCAACCATACTAGGCAACAACAAAGCTTAATTAAAAAGTAAGTGCTAGGAGGAGGAGAGCCCCAGATCATTGCAGCTGTTGTTGGAGGTCATCGTGTTAACCATCAGCTGCCCGGCTGGCTGGAGAATCACCTAAGGCACTGCTCAAAGCAACAGGATCCTCACACCATCTAATTAGCAGTGAGTGACTGGGACAGTGTCAAGAGAGGGGTCAGGAAGGCTGGCAGGAACAGGAGGTGTGTGGTGGAGCAAGCTATGCTGGCTTTTCCTTGTGCAGGGGCTGAGGGAAGAGTATCATTTGGGTGGAAACCAGTTTTTATGAGCTCTGTTGGTCTGCAGCTCTGAGCACCTTTACACAGTGGCTCTTAGTAGGGAGGAGACAACCCTAGCAGTAATGTAGCCTGTCCAGAATATGAAATCTTTATAAAAAAATCCTGTCCACGTTGACATGAAGCCAATTTTCTCACAGCTGCCTGGAGGTGCTTCCTGTTGCTGTCAAGTAGTGTGCTTTTATCCAACAAAGTACCAAAGCTATGGTGCAAGAGCAACATATCTGCATGAGGTTTACCTCCATTTGTCCTGCTTTTTAAGTTCAAATCAAGGACTGCTTCAGATTCTGAACTAAGAAATTGTCAATCAGGCCATACCTTGAACATGAGCGTTTCTCCCTTAACTCTGTGTGCAGTGACTGCACCCTAAAGCACCAGAGAAATCATTGGGAAGGTTTCTAGTTGTAATAATGCCTCAAGGATCATTTGAAGCAATGGATGAGCAAATGACACTTGATGGTAGCTCTCTGCTTGAGGAGACCCAACACAGAGAAAGTCATTCCTGTCCTCCTGAATGAAGAAAAAGTACATGATGGAGGAGAGCTGGGGACTAATAGTGGAACATGCACTACAAACGTATGACTGAAAAATGAGATCACCTTTGTGATGGAATAGTGTTTGTGTAGGTGTACATATGATGAGAAGATGGAGTTCAGAAGCATTTTCTTCTTCTGGAAAAAAGCTGAAGATTCTTTGTTTCCCTCTGTTTAAAAAAAAAACCAAACAAAAAACCAACCAAACCCCCAAATAAAATAACACCTCCCACACACACACACTGAAAAACCCCCAAAACCAAACCAAACCAAAACCCCACATAACAAACAAATAAACAAACTTGAACAAAAACCCAACACAGTATGTGTTCAAGAAAATTCAGATACGTACATGATATGTACCTTGTTCTGAATCAAATATTTGCTAGAATTGCTTTGACTCCCTTAGCTCTGTTGGTAAAAAGCCTTTAGGCAGCAGATCAAACTACCAAATTTTCTTTTCTTTAACAGTAAGAATAATGTTTGAAAATGCACATTTTGTGTCGTTATTTAAAGTACTAGAAGGGGGAATATAGGTGATGTGATGAGAAAAGCTAATACATAGACAAAGAATAACTTAATTCAAGTGGAAGTATTTAGTTGTAGAGATGGTGAACTGTGCAAGTGTGTACCACGATAGATGGATGTAAGTAACAGAATGACATTTTCCCTCCCTGTGTCACTTCAAGAAAGTAACAGGGAGAGCTCCTGTGTATCTGGATACAGATTCTCTGCAAAATCAGTGTGCTGTGAGGATATATGTAGGATTAGATGATGCCTGTCCTTCAGGAAAGCTCAAGGAATTTTAACTTTAGTGTAAATGTAATTCCGTAATTAAAAAAAAAAAAATCAACAAAAAAAAACGTTGTGAAAAAGAGCCCATGGTCTAGTTTTGTGCCTGCTTTTTCTCAAAACAAAATGCCCCCTCCAACTTTAGGTTGGAGGTCTTTCCACTGAAAAGCACCCTAAGATTGGAACTGAAGCTTGTGTGTGTGCAGGTAAGGGAAAATGGTAACTGTGTAAATGTAAAATGCTTCTAGAAGTTTTAAAGCCTGCTACCTGCTGCAGTTCTGGGCTATCCTCAAGACAGAATGAATTTGAGAACCATTCCAGCTTGGCAGGGACATGGAAGAGAAGACTAATTGGGATAATAGGTATGTCCCTTGCAAGTAGATTGAGCCTAATGAAATTAGGATCTGAACATTAATTATAAAACCAACCTGCAAATATGCAATAGGACCTAATAGGATGTTTGAAAATCTGCAGGTAACTCCAGGATTTTTCTCCAGAGAAGTTCACAGCAGTGGAATAAGAATATCTGCTTTTGTTTTCCTGTAGAATATTTGAATTGCAGTAAGCAACCTCACTACACTCATACATATGTTTCCTGTTGCCATCAAGTGACAGGTTGGCTCAGCCTGGAAGAGGCTGAAATGCCTGTGAGCTGGATTGTACAATATCAGCTGGGTAAAAGTTTCCTAAAGTCTTTTAGCTGTGTCTGACTTCAGTGAAATAAAATATACTGCAGCAGTTTATAGTTTGTATGCTTGTCTGTTAACCAATGACTGCATTTATTCTAAGCATTAACTTGCATATTTATGACAAGTCCTGGAACAGTCTATTTTTTTCATTAGACTTCCAGGCCAAATTTAATTGGAATCTCATCAGGATGACAAACTAGTCTGGTTGCTTTTGAATGTGTTTAAGGAAAGTTTCGTAACTCTTCTTTTGGTATTCCTCCAGTGAGGCCTGATCCTTTTTTTATCTATGAGGTTTAAAGCTTGAGGGGACAATAAAGACTCAGATCAATTGAAAGTCATTGCAACAAGATAATCAGCATAGTTTTGTTTAGTTTACAGTGTTTATGTAGTGCTCTCCTGTTGAGGAAGTTTAATCAAATTTGCCCATGCCGTGGGCAGGGGCCAGGGAAATACCAATGACCCGGGTGCTTGTTTTGAGGACTCTGTCTTATATGTGTTTAGTTTTGCAATTTGGGAAAGAAAGATTTTTGACACCTGATGCAGTGGCTGGAGTGGTTCTTCTGTAAATGGGCATAGGACACAGGGGCTCCCTCTTGGCTGGGTGCTTTCAGTGGAGCCAGGCTTGTCCCCCATTGATGCTCTTAAAGCATCAAGAGAGAGGAGCTCCACTTCTAAATTAAAACACCTGGCAACTTGGTTGAAAATGAGCCCTTGGAGTGTTAATACAGTGAATGCTGTTGTGTTAATACGGTGTTTCTGGTATTTTGGAATAGACTCAATAGCCTCTAGAAGCTCTTGGCTCATTGTTTGGTGTTTGTACTTCTTGTTTAATTGTCCTGTTACATTGCTCGTCTTCAAGGGCTGTGTTGGTGGTGCCCGATGCAGTATTACACTGTGCAGAACTACATTCCTTAACCTCCAAATTTGAGGGTGTGCATACTACGGGACAGCTTCAGGCTGTTTTCTTCAAGGATTAAGATTTGATGGGGACAGCTGAAAAGCAAAAAACTTGACCTTTGAACTCACAGAACTTCACAGAGTGTTATCCTTACCCAATACACAATTAGCTCATGCTAGAGGGAAGAACAGGAACCTGTTTCCTTGTGTCTTTCTTTCCCTTCATTGAAATTCCTACTTTCATACACCCTCAGTGTTTTATGTCTAATTCACTAATAAGACAATTTCTTTTAGGGTGAAAGAAAAACATAATGTAAACTGAGCTGCTGTAATTCTGCACATCATGTGTGCTGCTGTTGGCAGTCCTGGGAGAAGAACCATTCCTCAGTCTTACTTTTAATGACTTTGTGAGGGGAAAATTACCCAACAATACTGTCACAGTTGCAAGGCTGAGATGAGGGAAATGTATTTAATCACTATAAATTAATGAATCTAGGCTTTACTTCTTGAAATAAAGGGTGAAGACTCTGCAATCTTAATAATTGCTTTAATGAAGGTGGGATGTTACTCATGCTACTTTAGTCAGGTTTTTAGGTAGCAGGAATCATTTGGTGTTCTGTAAACCTGGCTATATTGATTATTTGTACAATTTTCCTTCTTGAATTCTACATGTTTCTATTTCCCAGGCCCTTTTAAAATGCGGTTGCTATCTGTGACAGCATTTTATAGTATTTACCCATAATATTTGTATTTACATCTTCCATAGATAAGGTAAATGGGATGGAAGGATACATTGTTTATGTTTTGTAAATTTTGGTAAGTTTATAGCTGAAACTGTTGCTGATATAGCCTTGTTAGCTTTTCATTTACATCTTCAGCAATAGCTTAAGTATGTAAGTTTTGAGTGGTATTATTTCTCCACAAGTCCTACAGCTTTCTTAACAGTAAGGAAGGAATGCAAATCTTCAGAGGCTTATCTGGGGTTTTGATGGCCCAATAAAACTTTTTTTTTTTTTTTTTTTTTTTAATGAAGCATTCAAATGCTACAACAGATCTTGTATATGATGAGCATGACTTAGAAAGACTGCAGGTGGCAAGAGTGATACTGGACAGTGATCTTGATGGATTTGTTAAAGGCTTTTTTCTCTTCTTCCCTGTGGCAAAATACCATGAGCTAGACATTTTCTTTGTGATCATCATGAGATTCAAATTTAAAATGTTTTTTTAATTCCGTGCTTTGTCATGTAAGTTCTACTTTGTTCTGTACCATATGATTAAGAATTTGAAGCAACTGTAAGAAACATGCACATGTTGTGAAACAGTCATCAACTGTAAAGAAAATTAACTATTAATGACCCTGTTTTATCTATTTATTTTATTCAGTAATTTTTCCATTGAGAGAAATCAATTTTTTAAAAAATTTACACCACCCTCCACCCCCCCATAGATTTATATGTTTTTTGTCACTTAACAGATTACTTACCTTGAGTAGTGAATGTATAGCTTTGATGGACAGGACCATTGTAAGTGAAAGTTACCCTTAATTTTACATGCTTCATTTTTTGTTCAGTGATTTGTAGGATGAGGTTCCTGTTGTTTCCATTGCTCTCAGAGCTGCATTTTCAATGACTGAAGGACAAGTTTTAGGTAACTACAGGCTTGAGCAAGTGTTTGTAGAAATCTTGGCAATGGTCCTAAATTTTCTTTTTAGTATCCATAATCTGATTCAAGGATGCTCCCTATAAGGACTGATGTTTTTGTTCAGGCTTCTTTCAGATATCTTAAATACCACTGCTTCCATTAAAAGAAAAAAAAAAAATCTACTCCTTAGCTTATGATCTTACTGTTGGGGATTTTTTGTGCTGGTAAACTGGCCTTTGTAAAACTGCTCTAATTCTTCCTAAATCTTTTAACTTCCCACTCAATTTGCAGACCACATCCCTTACGTGCTTCTACACTTTATCCTGCAAACAGTTTGTTCCCTTGTTGCTCTGCTGTGGCAGTCTCCTTGGTTTCCTGGGAAGCTTTTGTTTTGCTCCAGGTCATCTAGTTCTAGTACAGACTATCCATGGGACAGAGCCCTTCAGGAGGACTCGATGTGCAGGGATTTATCTTCATGGCAATTGGCTTTTCAGAAAGATCATGGGTAACTTGTAGGTCTCCCAGTCTCTCTGCTTCTGAATTTTAGTAGTTAGAAGAATGTAGTTGTAATTCTTCTCAAACTCCTGTCTTACAAGTTATACAAAATATTCTATACGTTTGTTTTCTTGAAACGTAATTACTCGTTATTTTTATGCTGAGCTAAAGCAGTTAGTGATTAATAACCTCAAGGTTCCCTTTTGTTACTGTATACTGAGTCATTTTATCTGTGTTTGCAAGACACGATGACCTATTTTGGTTAGCATGTCTGCTTTTTGAGCTGAAGGACGAAAGCAGAAGTGTATCTTGGAGTTTCTTGGGTATGCTAGAGGGAAAAAAAAAAAAAAGGGAGTAAAATACCAAAAATGTTACTGGAGTGTGGCTTCTGCTCCATAAGTTTTTAGAAGTGTGTTAGACTATGAAAACTTTGAAGTATCACCCTTGTTCTTAAAAACTGTCTTTAATGAATTGATGTATATACTTCTTATCATTCTAAGACCCTTGAAGCAAGCCTGACTTTGCTACAGCAGTTCAGTAAGGTGCTATTATGCCTTATATCCATTAACAGAAGTTCTCTGCTGCCTGACAGTATGTATGCCTTACTAAGACAGCCACTAATTTTTAATTTTATTAGATGGATGTAACTTTGAAGGCTCCTTACTGAATGAATCCATTAGGAGAGCTGCCTAAAGGGTATTTTATTTTTGCAGATCGTGCAAAAAGTCAGAGTCACTTTGCAAGCTGAGGGCTGTGGTAACACAGTATTTATTTCCCTTACACTGGTATTGCATTTAGCTGTTCTGATGGTTCCTCATGCTTTGAATTTACTAATTGGGAGGAAAAATACTAAAATGATTGAATAGTCATACCTATATTTTTTTTTATTGCATTGTCTTCCGTTAAAAAAATTTAAAAATCCCAATTCTTTCCTTAACTTACAAGATATAACAACTACATTGGTAGTTGGTTTTTGTTCATTTCCCCATCTTAATCACTTCAGACAGATGAGAAACCAAACCATTAGCCTCCCCAAATTGCACACACAGTTAATTCCCTAACTGACTACTAACTAGTCTTACTACTTGCAAGACTTTGACTTTGTCAAAAAAGGTGAAAATGTGAATCTGCTTTGATTAGTAACATCCATGGTGTTTTTCCAGAAGTTTTATTTAAATTTGACTCAGGGAATGAAGCGGTGTAATTCACTTAGAGGCAGAATTTTCTGAGGCAGTGGTTCAGGGAAAACTGTGTAGGCTTGGTAAATGGGGATGAAACCAGGACTCATCAGAGCAAATCCAGGAGATAATGTAAATGGTGAAACTGCAGAGTTTGTGCATGTATGGAGCTGATAACTGAAGGGCAGTAACATTTTCTCCTCTCTCCTTGGGATGCTCCTGCTGACCTTGCTGGGTTGCTGGGGCTGAGAGTAGTGCAGTTTTCCCAAGAATGCTGGAGGTGATGTAGGGAAGTCTTACTGTGGGAAGGGGGGAATTAAGGCTTGCTAGACACCATCAGGTAATGTAACATCTGGCCTCTTCTTGTACTTTCTAATTTTTTCCTCCTGTAGTCCCTTACCACAAAGATTAAGTGTGCTGGTAGCTTTCAGTACTGTGGTACAATTACTGAGCAAAAGGAGTTCTATTTCTGTAAGCTGTAGCTTACAGCAAGTAGAGCTTCTAAAAATTATTACAAGTCTAGAAAATAAATAGACTGGTTTATTTTAGCATAGTTGGAACTTCACATCCTTTCTGTTATGAGCCCCTGAGTCTATGTATGAGTTTCTGTGTGCAACTGGACAGCTTGCGTGCGTTCCAGGGATTGCTCACACGTCCACTGAAGAGTTACCTTGGCCACTCAGTTAAGACTTGCAGTTGTTACCACAGTCTGGTCCTCTCCTCTTTGGTACCATTTTATAAGTACTTGAAAAGCTGACATAAGTTGCCTCCCTACAGCCTTGTCTTGATTTCTGCAGAAACATTATTTTTCAGGCAGAAATATTCCAGGTGACATTTCGTGCAGGGGCAGGAGGGAGGAAGGGCTTTGTTGTATCTTTTTAGGTACTCTTCTAACACCTGCTTCTTCTGTTCTTGTCTCCTGGATGATATCTTCCTGAGAGCATCTTTGCCTGCACAGTGAGCCAGAAAGGTTAGTGTTCTTAAAGTGTATGCAAATTGAAATTTGGCCTCTACTGGAAGGAAAGGAGAAATTAATCTGTATTTTCACTTTTGTAACCTTACAAAACAACCTGATGTAGAAACATAGAAAACATTAAGGTTTCTTTCCAAAGCAGGAGGAAACATCCCTCTTTCTGAAGTGTTTCAGAATTTTTATGGGCTACTTTTGCACGGATGAGTTGGGAATTTGTAACACAAAATGTTCATTGATGGTTTTATTCTATAGGCTGCTTGAGGCAGAGCACTGGGTTTATGGCTGCTGGACGCTGCCTCTTCCTGTGCTTCCTTGGAGCCCTGTGAAAGTGTTTGGGCTCTGCTGAGACAGCCTGGAGCCTGCTGTGCCATCCCTGCTGGAGCAGCAGAAAGAAGTTCAGGAGGAACTGAAGTGAGGAGCTGTGAAAGCACTGAGAAAGCTGGCAAAGAAAATTTTGAACTTCTGGAATGCGTTTTCTTTAAATAGCCATGAGAGGTCAGATTCCAAATGCAGTCTGGAAGCAGTCTGCCTAGTATTTCACCAGGATTTTGTGTAAAATTGTTTTGCTTTGAAAGAAGCAACATGGAAATGTTAACTTGAAATCAGTGCGAGGTAGTTTTAATGTTTGATGAAGATCTGTTGAAGTAAAAAAGCTGTGGATGGTGAGAACCTTGACACTGAGGTGGATTAAAAAAAATAATTTAAAATTTCTTTTTAAAAAACTTCCTCTTCAGAATAAAACTGGCAAATTAAGTTTCAACTATAAATTATACTTCTGGGAAGGCCTTAGCTCTATGTGTTAATTCCACTTATATAATACACTTGTATCAATGACCTCTCAAAATACGGAGGTCAAAAGAGGTGACTTTTGTATTGTCACTTACTGTATCCATTGTGTACAGTCATGTAAGGCAACTGAAGAGGAGCTATCTTTTAAATTTTTTAGATGTCTATTCCAGTGTCTTTACACTGAATAAAGTTCAGCTTTCCAAGTGTTAGTACATTTCATTTTTTTGAGAAGCAAAAAAGCTTTTGCATTATGCATTTGCTTTCAATTTAGCTATCAGATGCAGAGAGAATATTTTATTTTTGAATAAACTGAAGACTGAGAACTCATCTGGGAGCTCAGAGAGTAGGAAAGATTTTTCTTCTTCCTCTGTCCTTCTTAAGCTATGAACAAAATAATCACATGGGAGAAAATGAGGATTATCTGCACTAAAGCTTGAAGCACACAGAGAATTCCAGGTATCTTAGTGAAGGCATCATGCAAATAACGTATCTGTCAGACTTAGTGTTTTTAGATACCTAATAGAATTTCTTGGTATTTTAGTAAATTTTACCATTACTGAATCAGAAATTTAATTATGGTCACTAAATCTTAATCTCTCCACTATATAATAAACCACTCTGGTTTAAATAGCAGTGTTCATAGTAGAGTCTTTTTTTTTTCATTTTCTGATGCATTTTTATAGTCACTTGTAAGACATCTTAGTGGTTTAAATTTAGTTCCTTCCAAATGCAATGTGTTGCAAGCCAAAGTAAAATCTCCATCTCAGTAAAAAGAAAGAAATCCACTACTAATTTCTAAAGCAAAAGGTATGAAAGGGATAAATGTAAACAAGACTGTGTTGGAAAGTGTGTAATATTATGGAGCCTGGTTATGGAAAAAGAGGTACCAAAGTAAATGTAAAGATGATTTAATTGCAAGTGTATCTCTCAGAGGTATCAGTGAATAAAAGTGAACTTATAGAGCAAAAAGACAAGCATTACTTTCCAATGATAATTTAAGCCATTTATCTTTCTTTCATTTGGACCATAAAATTTATATTTATTATCTCCTTTTCAATCTTTCCTAAGTGTTGAAGGATAGATTATAGAATCATAGAGTGGTTTGGGTTGGAAGGGACCTTAAAGATAATGTAGTTCCAACCCCCCTGCATGGGCAGGGACACCTCCCATGTGCCCAGGTTGCTCAAGGCCCCATCCAGCCTGGCCTGGAACACTTCCAGGAAGAAGGCAGCCACAACTTCCTTGGGCAACCTGTGCCCATGTCTCACCACTCTCAAATAATTTAATTTATTCCTAATGTCTAACCTAAATCTCCTCTCTTGAAATTTTAAACCATTTCCCCTTGTCCTGTCACTACACACCTGTGTAAAAAGCCCTACCCCAGCTTTCTTGTAGGCCCCTTCAGATATTGGAAGGTTGCTTTAACGTCACCTTGAAGCCTCCTTTTCTCCAAGCTGAACAACCCCAACTTCTTCATCCTGTCTTCATAGGGGAGGTGCTCCAGCCCTCTGATCATTTTAGTGGCTCTCCTCTGAACATGTTTCAGGAGCACTACATCCTTCTTAGGCTGGGGACTCCAGAACTGGACACACAGATGCATAGAAAGGAGGGGTTTTTTGTTATTACTTTTGCTTTGTTACAGAAAACTAATCAGTTCTTATCAAGTAAGTCTCAGGATGCTACTACTACTATTAATTCTAGCCTGGGAAGTTAGAATATTTTCAGTGGGAACAGGCCTGCAATAATTATCAGATGTATGAGCCTCAGATGTACTTTTTATGTGCTTGTCTGTGTTTGAGAGATTCTTTGCCTCATTTTCCCCTGCAGGCTACCCTGTGCATGGCTGGTAGTGTATTCAGAGGAGATTTCTGTTCCCTACACATGTGAACTTGAATTTCCTGCAGTTTCGTATGTTGAGGGGAAGAATTAAATAGCCTACAATCAGATCCTCTCAAGCACAATTCCTGGAAGCTGTATACTGTTGTGGGCATGTTTATTTTCTCCTTGTCTCCTTGCTGTGATAACCTCAGCTCTTCAAGGAAGGGAGCAGACAGTTTATTTAAAAAGCTATTACGGCAAAATGTCATTTACATAAGCAGCAGCACAGCTCCTCATGCTACTGAACTCTCTTTTCCTTTTCAGAGACTGGGGAGACTTTTTCTGTGAGTCTGACCAAAGGATGCCTAGAGTCTAGAGCTGCCATGTGCTGTAATGCTAGAGACACTTCTTCAGACGTGCAGGTGACATGAAGTTGGGTGGAGTGCTGATCTATCTGATGGTAGGAAGGCTCTACAGAGGGACCTGGACTGGCTGTATTAATGGGCTGAGGCCAATTTTATGAGATTCAACAAAGCCAAGTCTTGGGTCCTACATTTGGGCCACAACAACCCCGTGCAAAGCTGCAGGCTTTGGAGGAGAGAGTGGCTGGAAAGCTGCCCAGAGGAAAGGGATCTCTCAGTATGAGCCAGCTGTGAGCCCAGGTGGCCAAAAAGGCCATCAGCATCCTGGATTGTATCAGAAATAGTTTGTGGCCAGCAGGAGGAGGGAAGTGATTGTTCCTCTGTACTGGGCACTGGTGAGGCCACAACTCAAGTACTGTGTTCATTTCTGGGGCACTCACTACAAGAAGGACACTGAGGTGCTGGAGTGTGTTCAGCGATGGGCAATCAAGCTGGTGAAGGGTCTAGAGCCAGAAGGCTTATGAGGAGCATCTGAGGGTACTCAGGTTGTTTTGTCTGAAGAAGAGAGTGAGGGGAGATCTTACTGCTCTCTACAACTACCTGAAAGGAAGTTGTTGTGGGATATGTGTTGGCCTCTTCTCCCAAGTAAATAATAGGACTAGAGGAAATGGCCTGAAGTTGTGGCAGGTTAAGTTTAGACTAGATATGAGGAGGAATCTTTCTACTGAAAGAGTAGTCAGGCACTGGGACATGCTCTTGGGGGATGGTGATTTTTGTCTTTTTTGGGGGGGTTGACAGTTGGACACAGTGATCTTAGTGTTTTTTTCCAACCGTGACATTTCTGTGAAGATCAATCCATTTCATAGGAGAAACTGAACATTAAAGAAACTTATGGAAACTAAGAAACTATTAATTATGGAAATTAATGGAAACATTCCATTAAAGAAACTGAAAAGGGCTATACTTGAACTTTAACTTTTCAGGAGTTCAGCGCAGTCTTCAGGCTCCATTTTTGATTGTAATCCAAGGATGCTTTGCCTACAGGTTTTAATGAAGTCAGAGAATAAAGAAACATTCTTGCTGATGTGATGGTTTTTTGCAGTGTTTTTTCATGTCCATCTCCTCCCTTCCCCCTGTTTCTCCCCTTGTGGTTACATGCAAGCATTTAGGTTTACATTATTGAGACTTTTAACATTTTTGCTTGCATACTATTTGGATACTACTCAATACCAGAAATTGGCTGCTTTGTATAGATACATCTACTGAACTCCTTCAACAATATGAACACCTAAAAAGTTCTTTCTACAGCTGGGTCTGGAAAGGATAGTCGTATTGGTGGCAGTGGTTCCCAGAAAATAAATCTCTGATTTCTGGATAGTCACAGAAACTCACAAAGGTAACTGGAATGACAGCAGCTTTCATTTGGGTTAAATGAAGGAGCAGCTAAATACTCTTTTTTTTTAGGTGAGACAATAGTCTCAGACAGATTTGGTTTCTTTTCCTTAGGAATGGTCCTGAGAACGCAGAGAAATTTGTGCTGAGTAATCAGAACCCTGCTGGTGGTTGGCTTCATTGTCTGACTCCTTGATGCTGATTCCTGAAAACACAAAAGCATATTAAAAATCATGGAACCAGAGGCTCTGGAACATATCATTTGCTACAGAAGTTTGGCTTGCAAATTGAACCTTAATACAGAAGAGTCTTGCTGATTGCAGAGGCACTTTGTAGATAAGCTGTCTGTAGCACCTAGTAATTTAGAGGAGCAAAGTCTAGAGACTGTATATAGAAATAAGGGGGGGCAAGCAGGTACAGTATCCCTAGAATTCCCCTCCAGGCAGTGATACATTAAAGACAACACGTCAAGAGCATACCTGGTATTGGGCAAAGTGTGAACTATTGCAGCAGCTTCCTGCTGGTGAGGAAGTCCTGCAGAAAGCTGTGAAGCTTGATGCAGTATTGTTTCCATTCCTTCACAGGGTTTGTTTGAAAAATACCAGAATCATAAACTGATGAAATTGGAAACATGAAAGGTGTTTCAGAGGCTGCAAAACCCCAGGATGGACCAATATATTTTAACATTAACTTTAAGGGCTCTGTAATTCAGAGGAAGTTCTTCTTAAGGTTGATTTTTTTGATTATATGGCTAGTACAAAAGCAGAAAAGTTAGTGTCAGAAGAAGAGCATGGAACAAGGTAGTAGAGACCTCTGGCTTAGAAGGGGAAAAACTGGCTTCCTCTTGCTTTAAGATGGTTTTCAATTATCTTCTATTTGAACTTACAAGCTGACCATTCTGATGAGGTTTGGTTTTCCTAAAAGTGCCTCATGGTGGATCCTGTGATGGAATCAGCATGGTTCTGGGTGTTTACAGGAAAGCACAGGTCAGGACTCTAGTGGCAAAAATCCATCCAGGTGGACTGGTTGGCTAAAAGTGGCCACAGAATAATAAATTACCTGCTATTTAATGATCTGGAATCATATATTCTGATCTGTATCTAGCACTGGTAAATTACATAGTAGTACCAGTGACACATTCATGGACTCGTTTTATTCTGTCTAATTGAAAGAAAAGCAACAGTTCTTTTGTTTAAGAAATGGTCTCAGAATTAATGGAAGCTCAGAGGCATGCAGAGAGAAATGAGGTACCAGGAACTAGACAAGTGCAAATGGTTCTGTGGTTTTGCAGAAATTGTGGGTAAGGCAGAGTGTCATGGCACCATAGCATAATCACACGAGGTAGGGCAGGAGTTATATGATGCTGGTGCTCTGCATGGAGTTGCACTTTGGTGACATAAGTGACATTGTCTTGAAATCAAAGTGGAGAAGTAGGGGGCAAATCACTATATCAGTCATCTTAGTTCCAGTACTGAAATTTGTGAGATAATCACTGAGCTGAGACGAGTAAGCCCAAGAACATGATAAAATAAGCACTAGCAGACTTACTGCCATCTGACAAGTGGTGCTAATATCTCAAGGAAGAGTTGACTTCTTCACTCAACAGCATAAGGCACATCAGTGACTGAGCTTGGTTGTTTAACAAGCTGCTCTAATGTATTCCATATCACGCTAGGAGCCAGTGTTATCTTTGGCACAGGAAGGAAGATGTGGGCAACGATTCCTTTACAAGTCTGTCATCAGAGCCAGTAGGAACCAATTGTGGTTTATGTGGAGGTTGATGTGGTCAGCAGTGTACAGCTGAGAGCCTGGACAGTGGATGGAGGTGATCTCATCCTTCAGCTTCTGTGGCTCTCAGTGATATGTGCAGAACAGGAAAGCCATCACCCACCATAGAAGTGATGGGGCAGCTGAGCCCAATACAGTGCATGAGTTTCTTGGTTGCTTTGGGTTTAGGTTTTTTGCATTTTTTTGTTTGTATTGTTTTTTTTTGTTGTTGTTGTTTTTTGTTTTTTATTTTTGCTAGGGGGTTTTTTTGTGTGTTTGTTTTTAAAATGTTTTTGTTTGTTTGAAACTGTGCCTGCATGCAGAACACAACAGACAAGTGTAAGAGGTGGTGGGTGGAAGAAGGGTTGAGAGATCCTAGCAGGCTGCCATTTGGAAAGAGATTTCAAGTTGGAAGTTTCTGCATGACTGATTCCTGCTTCCCGGGGGAAGGAGTTTCTCTGAGTTTCAGCTCTTACCAGTTTCTCCCAAGAGAAACAACATACCTAAGCTCTAAATATTTTCTAGGTACTTGAGCTAAAAATGGATAATACTGAAAATGTAAAATCACTTCTCACTGTAAGCTCGCTTAGTATTTCTGAAAGGGAACCAAAGTTTATATAATTTCTTTAACACACTTTAAACATGTTTTTAAGATCAGGTAAAAATTCCAACAGGTTTTGCTGCTATGCACTCAATATAACTGTATTTATAATGGTAAGGCTGTGCAAGTGGGCATACATCTTGCCTTATGAGTGGCTGCATAAATCTGTTAGTGCCTCATAAATCTCATCAAGAGACCATTTTCTTGACATCTCTAAAATTCTTATTTGCCTGCCAGCCATTTTAGAAAGTGCTTGGGAGGAGAGCTGTGTGAGTGGCAGGAAGCATGAAGGCAGAACAAACTTTTATTTCTGTCTGTAATGCCTTCCCTTGCTGATCTTCTGAATCCCTGCAGAAGTAGAGTGGCCTCTTCTTCCTCTTTCATCTTCCTCATCCCCTTCTGCCTTTCAGAAACTATGCAGCTTCTGAAATGACTTTCAAATTTGCTAGCACAGCACTGTCCTTGAGCTCAGCCACCTAAAGCAGGGAACAGGAGCTCTCCTTGTATAACTCGTCTCTAATGAGATTTTTAGTACCAGGACACACAACAGCAGTAGGCAAATCCAGTTGTTTAATGTAGGCAAAAACTGCAGGCTGGTCACACCTAACCCAGTCTAGAAATGTGTAGCACTGCTGTCTTTGTGTAACAGGAATATGCTTACTGGAGCACAGCTCTACAATAGAAAGCAAACCTCTTGTGGCTTCAGCATGTGCTGTTTGTGGTTGTTCCTGTACAGCCTGGGAGAAACCCTCAAGAAGAGGGTATAAGAGGTACTGGTTTAGGAGGTGGACATGAAAAATGGGGCTTCCCAGCACTGCACCTCTTGCTGGAGATCCCTGTGCCTGTAGCACAGGATTTAGCCCCAATGTTTCCAATTAGTTTATCCCAGCATCCTACCTTTAATCATGCCCAGTAGTAACACTTAAAGGAAAAAGTCCTAGGAAAGACAGTGATCCCTCCCAGCTTTTGGCAGGCGGCAGTTCAGGGACTTTGAGCACGAAAGCCATGTCTGCACCTTTGTTTAATAGTCCTTGGCAGACTTTCTTTTTATGAATGCATCTAATCATGCGTTAATCTGTTTTAAATTTTTGCCTTCACAACGTCCAGTGACTGTGGGTCATTTAATTGCAGAATGGAAAAAGTGTCTCCTTTTCCTCTTGTTTTTAAACAAGCTGCCTGATAAACTTCATTTTATTCTGCCCAATTCTTTTATTCCGAGACACTGTTTCCTATTTGCAGTAATACCATTTTTTTTTAATTTATTTTTTTTGTCCTTCATTTCATCCACCTTCCCTCCTAATATAAAAGCCCTTGTTTGCTTAGTTGTCCTTAGGTTAAAGCAGTTCCAGACCTCCCATCGTTGTCACCCTTCTTTGAAGCTGTTCTTGTTTTGCTGTACCTTTTCCAAGGAGTGTTTCTCAGAGCAGCAGCTCCAGGATGCTCCAAGAATTTGCAGCAGCACAGTGGCACAGCACTCCCTGTTGCCTTGGGTATCCTTGACCTGCACACTCCCAACATTCCCCTTGCTCTCCCAGCCAGCACTGAGTTTTGCTGTCTGTGAATGAGTGGTTCCTCAGTTTAATTAAATTTGGGTGTCTCCAGGGTTTTGGTTGACTAAATTAGCTGGTAGTTTGTGTTGTGTGTGTATAAATACCTGAAAGCTCTATCTGCAGTTAGACAGATGTCCTCACAGTTAGTTCTCCTGATTTTCTAATCTCCAACAAACTTTATCATCCTGCTTGCTTGCTCCATTTTCCACATAAAAAATGAATATACTGAGTAATATAAATGCAAAGCCAGAGCTGTTGTGAAAACCGGCTATTTATTTCTGTGTTGTTTCTTCTCATCTAACAAGTTGTTAATTTGCAGGAAGACTTTCCTTCCATCTCATCCCATGATAATTCAATTTCTGTAAGAGTCTGTGGTAGAGAGACATTATCAAAGGTTTGTTAGAGATCCAAGCACATGCTGTATATCATACATGACAGATTTATACATATATGGCATGGGAAGCTTGTTGTAGACAAGGCTGTGCCATGATGGCTCTCCACCAGGGTATCATATTTATTTGCATTTCTGCTAGTTCTGTTCCTACAATTTCTGTCAATTTTCTTTGCCTAGTGTTGAGCCTGTAGCTACCAGCCTGCAGTTCCCTGAAGCCCTTTTAATGAAATCGTGAGCACATCCTCAGCTTTTTATCTCATTTGTGAAGTTTATCTTAGAGGAAAGCTAGGCAGCATGGTTAATAGTTTAGTCACTGTGTTGGAGTGCCTTTAGAATTCCTGGATACTAGCATCTAATTGTGGTAGCCTGCTGTTGGTCCTGAAGCCTGATCTAAGGGTCCTGTGGTTTTGACAGTCTTCTACTCCCATACACACCTTAGATTTTCCTGAGTTTCAGGAGAGTGGTGGCCAATCTGTCTTCAGTGTCCCCTGGTCTTGCTGGGTAGGTGAGCAGACCTTCCTTCTCCTGTGCTCTTGCCCCTGCTGCTTTCCTGGATGTGAAACAGGAGCTGGGAAGAAGGAGGCTGTTGGAAGGCAGGAATTGTAGCCATGGGCAAACCTTTCTGCCCTACTCTTGGTTTATGCTGGCTTAAGCCAGTTCAGAAGCCATGGCAATAATTATCTATCTATAAAAATCGGCTCTTATTGCATGAATTATTTACATGGAAGTTGCCAAATGTTGTTTCCAGTCGTTATCACTCCAAACAAACCTCATTTTCAACTGAAATAAATTCATGGAGATGAGTGTTTTTGCATATATAGTGGATTTATTTGGTATATTAACGTGTACTGTTATGTTTTGGATGAGTTAATTGCAAAATTTTAATGCAGCTCTTCAAATGTGTAAGGCATCATAGAATTTAATACCAGAGTGAAGGGGAGCATGTTTATTGTTCAGAAGAGCTAAGGTACATTTTGATTTAGAGTCAGATAAAAATTCAGTGTTTCAAATTCATTCCTTCCATTGGTTCTTCAATATTTTTAACAAAAATCCTCATTTGTGTGTCAGCTGCATTTTTTTATGTGGATCAGACTTATGCTCCCATGGCTAATGGCTTTCTGACTGTTTTTCTGGCTTTCACTCCTTGGAAAGAACGACTTACTTCATTGTTCTAGTTTTAGAATATCTGAGGTGAGACAGCAGGGCTGTTTTCCTGCTTATCTGCTTCATTTTGCCCTTTCTTCTGTCTTTCTGCATGTGGATGTTTTTTATTCTGCTTTGGTTTGTGTATGTGTGCATGTCCCATAGTTTTCCTTAATTGCTTTTTCTCCTGACTGTTCAGGATCCTGGCCTACGTGTGTGAGGTTAGCAAAACCATTTTTATCTAGTTTCAACCTTTTTCAATGGCATCTGAATTAACTTCTCTCCCTTGAATCAATTGAGGTAATGTGGCATGGTGTTGCTTAGCAATGCAGGGAAGCTGATACTGCCTGGGTGATGAGTGCACTGTACCCATGCTGAGAAAAAGAGACTACCCTGTCCTCTGTGGTCCATGCAGAGAAGAAATCTCACATTTTCTAATATTTTCAGTATTTTTTCTTTTATGTGTTTGGTATTTTGTTTTGTTTTTATTTTATTTTTTCCCCTTATAACGTTGCTGAGTAACAGTTTGTTACAAATGTTCCTTTCCCCTTATTCCTCATATATGCAAATGTAAAAAACTCTATAGTAGAATCAAAACACAATTGGGATGTCAGTCTTTAAAGAGCTGGGTGTCTAATTAACTGTTGTGAGGTAGGTATGTTTTCTGTCTTCCTCCTCCACATGCCAAGCAAAGCTGTCGTGAAGGCAGAGCTGAGCTTTGTAGGATGTTTCAGTCCTCCAAAGCAGCACAATCTGTCAGCCAATCTACTGTGCATGGCTTGAGGATTAGAAATGAAGAATTTGATACCTTCAACCATGTCAGAATATAGAATGAACTATTTCAGCAGCAAATGCAGAGATGTTAATGGAAGTCATTGGATCTTAAATATTTCTTTAAAATTGGTGATGCTTACATTGAAATCTATGTTTTTAGCAGTAGATAGAGTTTGGGTATTTTAAATGGCAGAAGAATTAAAATATTTCTTTCCACTTTGTTTTGCTATTTTTTTGCTTTGTTTTGCTATTTTTTTCCAAACCGAGGGGCACAAAGCCACATTAAAAAAAAAAAAAAAAGCAAAAATCTGCTGGTTTCCTTCTTTTCTGTTTAATAAGAAAAATGAAATATAGGTGAACGAAATATCTTTGAGCCACTGTTTTGTGAAGTGGTTGCTCTCATTCTGCACACAATATCAAATAATATAGGTTAGTCCCATATGTGAGTCATAGGGTAGGATAAATGGGAAGGTGGTATTTTCCCCTTTTAAACCAAACAGAATACAGAGCCAAGTTATTTCTTAGAATGCAAGGGGAAGACTTAGGGACTGTGCCCTGTCACTGCTGAAGAGGTTGAACGTGCTGACATCTCTTGCAATAATGGCTGCACCTCAGTAAGCTCAAGCCCACCATTCTTTTTCAGAAGCTCTCCCTTGGTGTAGAAGGGCTTTGCACACTCCTTGGAAACTGTGTGTGCAGTTATCCAAAGCAATTGGGTAAGTGACCAGAGCCTTCAGGTGCCTGGTACCCACTGTCTCATTTGTTCTTTGAGCCCAGACCCCAGCACGGGATCATCTTAGAGAGCAACCTGGCAAACAGCTCTGACTTGGAGGAAAGATGATGTTGGGCCAGGACCTTCACAGATGGACCATGGGGGCCCAGCCTGAAGAAGGAATCAGGGTGCTGAGGGTGCAACTGTTGATGTCAAAGTACACCCAGAAGCAGGTGGTGGTGGAGAGATGCTGTCTGGAGTCTGTTCCTTCTTCAGTGCTGCAAAGGGTTTCTCAGTAGGTACCTGCTTGTTGAGCAGTGGGTCTCTCTGATCAGCTATTCCTCCCTTCACCTATGGTTTTCATAAATGACATATGGATTTTCAGTAGCCTGCTAGTTGATTCCTTTCTGGTTTAGACCATTTAATTGGTGGCACACACTCATTTATCCTTGTCTGTAAGAAAACAAAACATCGAGCTGGTGAAGGGATTTATAGTAGTTTTATTGCCATGGTTTCAAACAGCCTTATGTAGCCTAAAAATAGATACAGGAAAGAATATTCTCTTCCCTTCTCTCCCTCTCCCAGCTCTCTTAACTAATTGGAATTTCCTCTTTTGTTTCTATCTTTTTGTTGTTATGGATTTACTGACTGACGGGTCAAGCAAATTTGTTTGATGTTTTGTTTGAAAGAGGAAAGTTCATCCTAGTATGTAATACATTGGGGAGTGACTTCCCTGTTCGTGTGCCAAGGCTATTACCTCCTGTTTCTGTCTCTTAACCTGGAACAGGGCTGCTCTGGTAGACTGGAGCTTATCACTGCAATGGTCGGGGCTGTGTAGGGGATCACCCCAGACATACTTTTGTAAAAATTGTAACCTTGACGTTGCCTTGCCCTGTTCTTAGCAGGGAAAAACAGAGTACACAGGGATGTGCTTTTAGCAGCCTGCGCTGCTGTCTGAACAGGCTTCTCCTCCAGCATCAGGCTGGCTGCTTCCAGGATGGGGTAACTCTGTCCTGCATTGCTTCTCCTTCTCCCCTTCCTCGATGAGACAACGGGACATTCAGGCATTGGAATGGGCTGCCCAGGGAGGGGGTGGATTCTCCGTCCCTGGAGGTTTTTAAGAAGAGACTGGATGTGGCACTCAGTGCCATGGTCTGGTAACCAGAGCGGTAGTGGATCAAGGGTTGGAAATGATGAACTCAGAGCTCTTTTCCAACCTGGATAATCCTGTGATTCTACATGTCCTTGGCTGCCTTGCTGAAAGCTTGCTTGGGCAGCATGGCTTCAGTGCCTCCTGATCTCAGGAGAGGGGAGATGGAATGCTGATTGGCAGTTCATGCGGTCTCTTCTGATGTGTACCAGCTAAACTATGTTTAGCTTTGGGCTGGGTAGTTAAATTTCCTCCTCCTCCTCCCCCCCACCCCTTCAGCAGAGGTGTTGACTGTGTTCTGTTTGCAGGAGTCCTGGCTGCTTTTAGATCTCTCTCCCCAGACAGGAAGGGCATGGATTGGAATCACACCGATGCCTTGAATTTCCTGCATTGCTTCCTGTTGAACTGTTGGGCCAAAAGCTAAGAGGGGAGATACTCTGTTACAGGGCCTGTATTCAGTGTTCCCTCAGCCTGCTTATTTAGGTTGTAAGGTAAGTAAATAGCCCACAGCAGTCTCACCAACTCGTGTCTTTAAATGACAAGCTTTGGAGTGAATAGAAAGTGTTCCAGGCTGAGTTGCAAAGAAGGAAAAATCCTGTGTAGTCTTGTATGACAAACAAGGTGTTGGTTCTGCCAATCCATTTTTCACGGCCACGGCTTCGAATGCCCAAGAGAAGCTGTGGTAAGTTTACTGATTTGTGTGTGTTGCTACTGGTACCAGGCCTTTTCTTTCTTCCTGCTGCTGCTGTTGTGGTCAGGGTGCCCTAATCTTTCTCTGTGGGGACTAAATGGAGCAGGGCTAATGTGATGTCAGGGTGCAAATGTTAGTGAATGGCTGCAGAGTATTGCTGTTTCCTTCACTTTCTCATCTTACTGGTTGTAAATACTTACAAATTTTCCTGTGGTTTTGAACTGATCACATTTGTGACTTCTTTTTTCCATACATAAAGTCAGACAAAATTTGTATATTTAGGAAGAAGGTGGTACAGGATGTATAGGAGTGTGGATGGTCATTCTTCTTCTCTGGCTGGACAACATAAATGTGTTTAGGACAACTTAAGGGAGAAACTGCTAATCAGAAGACGTTAGACTTTATTCAGGTGTGTGTATGTAGGGATATAAGAGTCAGATACAGCCTCACACTTGAATTTTTTATGTGCTATGAAATCTTTTCTGTTGCTTGCATCCTGCATTGCACTCAGTTGCCACAACATGTGCCTATGCTCTCCTGTTCCTCTCTGTGATACCCTGCAGCATGGTATGTCCCTTACTTTGGCAGCTGGAGAGCAGGAGAAAAGCAGTCCCCAGGTACAGATGAGGGAAACAAGCCTTCTTAGACTTCCACAGGCAGAAACCTGTCCTGGCCTGATAAACACCATACAGGGTATTTGGGGTGGGGACACTGGCAGGTTGGGTGGGGGCTGTTTTGTTGTAGTTCTGAAGGACCACTCTGTTCTCCCTGGAGCAGAAGCAACTTTGCCATCCTTTGGAAGAATGCACACTGGGATTCCCACAAAATTCAGGGCTTCCTGGCTATAAGGGCTAGCAGTGCAGTGTTTTCACATTTAGTGATTTCTTAATTTCCCAATTCAAACAGAAGCTGAAGGATTACCTAGAGGCCCCCAAGTGTGAGAAGATGACTACCATCTGTGTTCAGTCCTGTGCTCCTTGTGGAGGAGTGCAGACTGCTTCATGCAGGTCACTGCAGCCTGCAGAACCAAGCCATGTTAGTGAACTGATGAAAGTATAATCCTGTCTGATGCTAGAGGGGAAAGTTTTCCATACCTGGCAGATGTTTACATGTTTTTTAAGTGGACCTTCCTTCTGCAGTAATGATTTAACTGCCTGGAGATATTATATGCATGAATTTACATAAAATAAATCAATCTGCATAATATTACATCAGTGCACAGTAGCTGATCATCTCTTTCCCCTTCTATTTATCAAACTCTTGATTTTCATACAGTGTCAATTTACATCCATTTTTGTTCTCAGCCATTCCCTTGCTCCACTCACTGTGCATGCTCCATGTGGGAACACTTTTGTATATGTAGACTCCTGGAATATGCCCAGAGCTTTGAATTAGTGCTCACCTCCTCCATCAAAAGACACAAAGACTCTGTGTGTGTGTGTGTGTGTATCTTGTAGTGAGGGTGTTGGATAGCTAGCAGCAGAGATGGAAGGTGTATACATGGAGGATATCTTGGGCTGCTGTGTGCATCTAAAGATGTTGGGGGTGAGGTGAAAGCAATGGCAAAACTATTAAAACCTGTGCTGTTTGTTTGATCTGGTAATGAGGTGTTACTTGAAGGCTGCTGCTTCACTTGTAGGCTTTGTAGAAACCAATGTTCATATTCAGAAGGTATGAAAATGAAGGATACTGTTTTCTGGACTCTAATGGTCACTCAAGGAGTCAAGGCATCTTAATGATTCAAATATAATTATATAGATGAGATTCTGTATAAAGAACATGATTAAAATTGCAAAGCAAATGTCCAGAGTGAAAAGCTGTAATTCTCCCCTTTTGTGAAATATGACAATCTTAATTATTTAGTTGTGTTTTTCTCCCATTCACACTCTTCATCTCTTCTGTTGGGTATGGTAATTCTCCTCTTACAGCAACCCACTGCTGTGTAGTACATTGTCTGTGAGAGCAGTTGTTTCTTGCCTTTTGCAGATAATAAAGGAGGAGGGTGGCTGAAGAGTGTTGATGTCCTTCTGCTTTTAAGGAGCTGGATTCAATTCTTGACAGAGTTCCCTGAGTTATTAGATGTGGCTTAAAACCCCAGAAAATAGTTAAACTCTTGATAAAACTTGAGATCTGTGAGCTAATCTTCAAAAAGCCTCAAGCTCCTGGATGCAGCCTGTAGTAAAAGTATCTGCAGTCAGGGGTAATGAAAGCTGTGGGATGTGAAATGCTTGAAGAGTGAGTTGCCCCCAGGAATATCAGTTTGGCAATAGAGAATCAGTGGGTTGGTTTTGGACTTCAGTCTGTTTGACCTGGATCAATAAATAGATTTAGACTCTAAACTCCCAGTGGAGCCAGTATCTATGTCTGTTGAGGACCTGGATTTTCTGTCTGTAATTCTCCTAATAAGAAGGAAGGATAATGTATTGCTACATCCTTTCACAAGGTTAGCATGAAGTTAAAGTAAATTTTGAGAGAGTACATCAGCCTGCTATACAGAAAGCACAGTTAAGATAGGAATTCTATCTTAACAGCAGAATACAGGTAATTGATAAGCCTTAAAGATAGAACAGGGGGGGAAAAAATAAGTCCTGAGTGCCTTCCCCATAACTGACTTTGCTCCCCTGTGCAGTGAACGGGGCAGAGTGGTCTTCAGCAGGGTCATGGAAGGGAGATTGATGAATGTTATGGTGTGCAAGAACAGGAATCGGGGGGGGGGTAACTTGTGGTTTGATGACATGCTTTATTGCAGAGAATTCCTGATTCTTCATTCTTCCTGTAAGGTGTGCAATATACTCTTACTCAAAAAAAAAAAAAAAAAAAAAAAAGAAAGTTGCTTCTGTTTGAAAATGAAAGCTGCCACCACAGCAGCTGTAAAATTTACACCCTCACTAGATATTTCTGGCACAGGGCTGATAGATGTGAATGGCAGCAGCCCCAGAGTGTGATGCCTCTCTGTGCCACTCTACACTGTGAGATGGGGGAGGCCCCTGTGTTGTTGCACACACGGAGGATGGGACTGTTCACTTCATGGTCTGGAAAGAAATTGACTTACTAGTCCTCTGTCGAGCAGCACTTTTTCCTCTCTCTCATTTGTCTTGCCATTCCTGAGAATCCTTTTGCACTTTTTTGGGGCATGTGTCCAATTCATGGCTTCTTATGCTTTTATCTTTCCCCTGCTGTTTCTGGAATCACTGTCATTTCCAGAAGCACTGTCAGACCAGACGCTCTGCCGGGCCATCCCACCTCCCCCATCCTCATCCAGTTTTTCTCTCACATGCAGTCGCCTTTTTCCCTTTTCCTGCCTTGTTTTGTGCACTGCCTTGGGAGCCCTGTCTCCCTTTACTGCCCATTTCATTCTCCCCCTCCTGTTCCCTGCCTGTGTCCTAGTCTGCTCTTTCATCTCCCTGGAGTCTGGCACCCATCCCTGCTGAGCTCCAGAAGGGCTCCTTCCGCTTCCTCACTGCCTGGGTCCTGGCAGCCCCTCCATGGCCTAATGCAGGAAAGATGGGTTTGTTCCTCTCTTCTCTAGGACCTGGACCTGCTCCAGTTTGGGCAGCCATGGAAATGAAAGGCATCTTGGGCTCCTCTGTTCCCAGTCTGGCATGTGATCGTCCGGCTCTGCGGGGAGACATTTGGTTGCCATTGGGAAAGTGTATGAAGTTCAAGCATGCTCGGCAGGGAAAAACTGGTTATTGACTCTTCAGAGGTCTTTGCCTGCCTTGAGTATGCTGTATACTGCTATCGGATGTGGGTATAAAAGCTGCTTTCCATGTTCAGCATAATCTAAAGTTACTTGAGACTCAGGAGCCAAGAAAGGAATATGAGGAGTATGAGATGTTCTGCAGTGGAAAGGCAATCTAATACCCAATCTCCCCCTTTGCCTGGTAGAGCAGTGTGCTCTGTTTTATTGGCAGCTTTCTGTTTAGTGAGAGGATCTATCAAGACAGCTTTCACTTTTTATGATTTGAAATGTATTATTGACCATGTCCCTCCTTCTGCTTTGTCTTTCTCTGACAACTTCTACTTCTTGATGTCTTAATTTTAAAGAAGTCTTATGCCTCTCCATCCTGCTCAGGTTGTAAAAGCTGTTTCAGAATGTTACTTCCGATGATGTTTTGAGGTTGGTGCAGACTGGTGGGTTGCTTTGGCAGTATTTCTGCTTTCTCTCCTTGCAGATTCTGCAAGGAAGAGAACAAAACAAGAGAACTGATGCTTTCCACTGTCCTCTTCAAGAATAAAAAAATACAGATTCCACAGATAATGCTTTTTCACAGTTCTAAACAGGTGAGTAATTAGTTTTAAAATGTAACAGAACCATCAGGGATGTAATCTTCTCTGAAACAGGTTTGTTGATGAAGGGATGATGGGGGTCATTGAACAGGCAGACCCTTCTCTAGGTACAGCTTCGACACACTGGTAATGTGCTCTGCTTTGAAGTTATGCCAGTTTTCATGGGGAAGTAAGTTATGGTGGGAAAAGGAGTTTATTCTAGACACAAAAAAGCAGCTATTAGAGCTTTTTTGGTCTAATTTTGTCTTGTATGCAATCCAACCCTAGTCTATCTGAATATAATACTTATATTTTAGCCAGGCATAAAATGAGGACTCACTGGTGGCAGCAGTGTATCTGTATCTCTGTCTCATAGTATCTCTGATAGAGGTTCACAGAATAGAAGCAGTGTTATCAATTATCTAAAGAAAGAGAAGTACTGTATCTGGAAAAGCAGGAGAGGTGTTGTTAGACAAACAGGGGCAGACAGTGTCTAGACTGTGCTGTTCAGCAAAGGTAGAGTTTCTCCAGGGATCTTTTAGTGTTTCAAGTATTTGCACAAAGAGAAATGAGAGAGAAACCAAAGCAAGTTTGAAAGTTTTGCTATAATTTCTAAAATAATTTTTGAAGGAATAATAAAGATGTTTTAAAGTTTAAATCCTTAAGGTATTTGAATCTGAATTCTATACAAACATGCCTTATGACCCATTATAGCTCGACCAGAATGCCAAGGAATCTATCAAGTTAGTTTCTAAACAGCACTACATAAAGCATTTTTTTTTCTTGATGGTACAAGCATTTCTTACTGGAAACCGTGTCATTAGCAAGTGTGGTATTTCCTTGTTCAAGCTTCTGGTGGAAGACTTAATTAAAAAATATATCAATGTATATTCTATTATCTAAGTTGGTAAAGCTGCTTGATAAAACACCTCTTTTGGGACCAGATGTTTAAATATTTAAAGCCTGCAGGAATTTTTTTATTTTAAATTTTTTTTAGTGGGTTGTATACTGAGCATACGACTGTGACCATAAATATGTTTTTCCTGGTAGAAACCCTATGTAATAATTATGTGGGAGTCTGATCACAATCTTTGGGCAAAAAGGAAACTAGGCAAGGCCATTACAACTTCAATTTAATGTGTTTAGATAGGCACTTTCCCAGGGTACAGAGTGCTGAACATTAATGGTGGTGTCCTCTGTGGTTTTGAGCCACTGGGCTAAAAGGGTACCCCAGCATGTGTGGTGGCAAGCTCATGAGCTTCTGCTCCATATTCATGCAACACACCATCAACTCAACAAATCATAACCAGTCTCTGCCAAAAGGAGAGATACAGGGGTCTTGGCATGCTGACCACTGCATTTTGGACTTCTGCTAGGGTCTTGCATGCTGAAGGAAGGAAGGAGGTCCTCTAGGGCTGCACAGAGCACTTGAATTAAGCTCCTAGTGCCTGCGAGCTCTCTCAGGAGCCAGCCTGCATTTAGGCAGTGTAAATACCTCTACTATATAATCATACTTGGTTCAGAGAAATAGTATTTCCCCTGAGCTGTTTTATTCCCCCAAAACGGGACTGTATCAGATTTTCCCCCAGCTGCTGAACAGTAGTATTAATCTAGTGTGTTATTTATTCTTTTGACATGTTTTTATTTCATGGAAAACGTCTACGTTATGCTTGAGGCTGGGCATGAGTTGCTGGATCCCTTTCAGAATTCTGTTAAATCTGGAAGTAAATCAGATTACTTTCTTCTACTATAAGCACATTCGGCTTGGCTTTCGCATGAGGTGTTGTATGGGTGAATGAGCCCAGAGCACTCCAGCTGGTGCAACAGCTTTATTTATGCAGAGTGATGGCATGAAAGGGTTTTAGAAAATGCTTTTAATGGCTTCAGGAGCGATTTGTACTACGATTGAACCAGTAAACTGCTTTAAGTTCTTACCGACTTTGTCAGTGTTTTTCAGTGACAAACTGTGGGCTCAGGTGATGACCCAGTTGATATGGGGAATCTGTGCTGGCTGGAAACGTGAGAATGAGAGAGGTTTTCTTAAAAATCTTTTTGTATCTTCCTAGTGTTTACTGTGTGGCAATAAAGCTTCCACAGTTGTCCTGTCTGTAATGTGAAACAGCTTTTTGCCCACTCGATGTTGCTTTTAGATCTCAACTTTAAAATGCTTTAGGTCTTGATAAATTGATTATGTGTACTGTGTGCTTCTACAACACATTTTATCATCAATTAAGGACTAGCTGGGTGACTTCAACATGTATTTCATGCACTCTTGACTCCTGATTTTTTTTTCCCCTGTGGATTTTTTTGATTGCATTTTGTGACTTCTGCAACCATGTTAAGCTTTACTTTCTATAGGTTTTAGTGGCAGCATTAACACAAACAGCTTATGCAAAATGAAAGGGGTGTCAATGAAAATGAGTATATGATACCAATAGCTTGCAACTTCTTCCTAAGCATTGTTTCTTATGCAGGCATTTTTGACACCAGGTTGAAAAACATCCCAGAAAGAAGGTTGTGAGTTCCATAGTAAAGAAGAAATATCCTTCTCTTGCCCCAAGATGAAGCAGAGATTTTATAGAAAAGATGTGGTGTGTTCAATTGAGAAAGTGAAGTGGCAGAAAGTGTTTAAAAAAAAAAAAACAACCCCAAACCCATTGGGTTGAACCTGCTTGTACATGAAGTTATAAACACATACATAATAGTTAAATGGTGGTACAATAAATGAAAAGCAAGTGGTCAATACTTAACTCAAATTTTCATTTGTCTAGTAACAAATGAAGCATTTGTGTAGCAATATCTCTCTCTGGGCTATTAAAGGATTGATGGCTCCCGGAGCTCCCCACTTTGCTCAGACTGTGGATTTGAAAGGAAAAAACAGTTGTTGGGAGGATCCAGTAACTGAGCAGTTGGAGATAATCATCCCCCAGTTTAGTGGATAAGACACTAATTTTCCTTCCAGAAATAGCCAGAATGACCTGTTTTTACGGTGCTTTTGAGTTGGCTGATTTAACGTCTAAAGAAAAAGGTTTAAAATTGGCTGTAGTGGTTTGAATGGGATACTGGCTTCCCTGATGCAAGTCAATGGTGTTGATCATGGTTCAAGAATAAATAGTGAAGACATGTCCCTCGAGGTTGGGAAATGATCACAACCAGTCTCAAAAGTAACTTGCATGAAGAGCTTTATGAGGACCTTCTTTGATAGGGTCAATATATAAAGGTCTCACTTATGTAAATGCTTACTTTACATGTATGTGATGGCTTTGCTTGTGTAAGATGTGGGGAAGAAAATGAAATAGTCCTATTTGAAAGAAAGTTTTAATGCAAGGTTGTCCAGAAAATGAAGCACACAGCAAATCAATGTTTACTATCTTGTTTAGTATTGGCAATTATCAAAAGTAATTTTAGTTTTGTGAGTTTAAAAAAGCACTTGGTGACTAGATTGGCTTAATTTACAGAACAATCTGCATTTATGCCTGAGGGAATAAGGCAATTGCAAAAGCATACAGAAACCTATTACTCAGATCTACTGACAGGTGTGTGGTTGAGGAAAAAAGGTAGCATACATCAGATTTGTGTGAGCTGAGACTGCTCTTTGCTGACATCTGGCAGAACATTGGGAATCTGGGACAGCTGCTAGTGCCATAGAATTGCAAACAGCATTAGGACCTGAATGCAATGAAGATAAATGAGCTCCAGTTGGAAGCTGAATGGCCCTAAAGGTAGAAACAGTAATGAATGCTTGCAATCTGAATGCTGAACAGATAGGCTTGCAAGAGGTGTTTTTTTTGTTTTTTTGTCCTGTACATGCTTAGGTGTTCATTATTCTGGATTGCAGGCTGCATTACTGGTGTACTGAATATTTGAGTTTGTAAAGCTATGTGTTATTGCTTAAATCCCTGATTTTGACATTGGTTTCATATTACATCTAGTTTGATGTATGTAACGTGAACTGTTACAACTAAGTGTACTGGATTGCTCTGCAGACCTGGGTACTTACCTGATTGCTCTCCAAAACTGAATCTGTACATCTGACCTGACCATACCACAGAAACTAATGACAGGAATAAAAATAAATCTGTGTTTAGAAATCAAGGCCAGTTTAGAAGCTCTCTCTCCATCCTGCTCTCCATTGACTGTGCAGGGCATCAGACGTGAACTTCTAATATTTGTCTTCTTGACCATGCTTTACCTAGTATCTTCTACTTCTGACTTCCTGAAACAGCCATCATTTACAATGGTAATTTTTTGCATGTGGGTTTATTTTTGTTTTAAATCCCAAAAGATAGCCTAATGGTTCAGGATTGGCTTGTTATAGTACGTTCTTCTACAATATTGTGGATGTTCATGGAAAGGGCAGGCAGCAGTTTGAAAAGGAACCAAGAAACCACTTTCCCTTGCAAAGTTTGCATTAGAGGCTGAGCAACCCAGTTCAGTCTGCTGGGGCCAACCAGAGAAGCAGTCACCCATCACTTGTGTCTATACTACTGCCCTTGAAGCTTGAGCTGTTTTTCTTTTAAGAGCTTTTGGTGTCACATTTCTTTGCTTCCACAAAAATGCTGGTCCGTTAGCCTAATTAAAAGTTTCTGGATTTATGTCAGATTTCTGATGTGCCTTTTTCTTTGTAATGACCTTCATGTAATTTCAAGGGTGTATGAGATTCTGTGCAGAATAATGTGGAGTATAAAAGTTATGTGAGGCACTTCTCATGAGTTTTGGTAGTTCCTTAAGGAAATCAGACTTTAAAGAGATTTTATAAGAAATGCTTGATATTCTCCCATGAGGAACTGCCATAGACTCAGAAGACAATGATGACTTAAAAGCTAAAAAAAAAAATATCCTCCCTTCTCCACTGTGGACTTCTTCATACAAATTCTCTTTGTTTTGTATTTGTGAAAAGAATAAAACTGTCATAGCATCATAGACTATAAGAGGTTGGAAGGGAACCTCTAGAGGTCATCTTGTCCAAGTCCAAGGCTTTTCCATGGGCAGCTCAGCTGTCTCGGGTGGCTTGCGCACTGCTGCAGTCTCTTCATCTTTGCAGATGTACAGCACCACTGGGAAGGGTGCTGACACCCAGCGAAGCTGCAGCAGAAATGATGTGATGTTGGCCCTGGCTTTCACCAGCAGTCAGAAAAGAACAGGCTGGCTTTGGACACTGGGCACCAATAAATCTGTCACGGCTTTAGACAGTAACCAGGTGACAGATGCTCTCTGTTCACAGAATCATCCAGGTTGGAAAGGGCCTCTGAGATCATCAAGTCCAACCTTTAATCCACTACCACTGTGGTTCCCAGACCATGGCACTGAGTCCAGTCTCTTCTTAAGAACCTCCAGGGACACAGAATCCACCACCTCCCTGGGCAGCCCATTCCAATGCCTGATCACCCTCTCTGTAAAAACTGTTTCCTAATATCTAACCTAAACCTCCCCTGGCACAACTTAAGTCCATGCCCTCTTGTCTTACTGGGAGCTGCCTGGGAGAAGAGCCCAACCCCCCCTGGCTCCAGCCTCCTTTCAGGGAGTTGTAGAGAGCGATGAGGTCTCCCCTGAGCTTCCTCTTCTCCAGGCTGAACACCCCCAGCTCCCTCAGCCTCTCCTCACAGGACTTGTGCTGGAGTCCCTTCACCAGCCTCCTTGCTCTTCTCTGGACCTGCTCCAGGACCTCTGTCTCCTTCCTGAGCTGAGGGGCCCAGAACTGGACACAGGACTCAGTACTGTTATTTCCCACTGTCCTCCCAGGGGAAGATGAAAAAGAAGGGAAAAAGGGAGAGAGACTTTAAGGTTGGATGAAAAAAAAAAAAAACAAATTTGTGTAGGTTTAATGAGGTAGTAATAACGAATTACAGATGTATATAAACATATGTAAACATGGATCTCTCCCTTCTCAGTTGGTAATTACTTCCCAGCCAGAAAAATCCCACACTGGACTGGGCAGCAGATGGGGCTGCCCAAGCCCAGGGTCTCAGTGAGAGTTGGCAACAGACTCAGAGCAGCCAGGCTGGGCAGGCAGGAGGTGACCTCTCCTGGTGAATGGGGTTCTTCTCCAGTGAGGAATCAAGGAGGAGGGGCTTAACCTAGCCAGCACCCCCACCAGAGAAGCCACCTCTTTCTTGGGCTTTCTTGGGAGCCATTTTATACTAAGCACCATGGGAAGGAATACTGTGGTTGGTCCATTTGGGTCACCTTGACCCGTCCTCTCCTCCCCATAGGCTCAGCTGCTCCCCATTATAAATGCCACAGCAAGAGGCTGGCAGCTCCTGGGGCTGTCCCAGGTGGGTTTTGCTGTCCTGGTCTTCTCAAACCAGGACACAGGCAGAAACTCTTAATTTCCACAGTTCAGATTGGTCCTTTTTATTTGCCACTCTCTGCTCCTGTACTGGCTGCCTATCTCCACTTAAATTTTGCTTAGAGCTGTGTGTGTTGCAGGCAGGTGCACACTGCTTTTTCTTCTCTGTTAATACCCTCCTGAATTCATCTTTCTGCTAGAGTGTCTTTAAAATGCTCTGTCCAAACTCAATTCTTCTTTTCATCGTTATAAATGTTAAGTATCCTAATCCCCCTAGGTTAGCTCAGTATTTGCTTAATACTCTTCTTTTTCATTCTGTGACCTTACTTCACTGTCTTCTAGATCAAAGTGATTTAGAGAAAGGTATGCAGCTTGACTGATGCACTGAATTATTTTAAAAAGAGTAATTGTGATAATTTTTGAGTCTATTTACATAAAGGCATAATAAAGATATGCTGATGTTATGACAGCACTGTGGGAAGGCTAGAGTCATACAGAAAAAAACTTCAGTAATGTCCAATGCAGCATGCTAATATTAAGATAATACAGACAGATTAGAAAAGGAAAGCTTTTAATTTTGTAAGCAGAGATGCATGTGATCATGGAAACCACTACTTAGATCTTTGCTTCCAAAGGGAAATGTATGTATGTAATGGAATGGTGTTTTATTTATATATATAACAAGAGGTTCTGTATTACGAACTATTAATAATGAATCCTGCCAGCTGTATGTATCGAATGGTTTGGCTTCTACCTTTCCTCTATGATTTTTTTTTTGGCTTCTAAATTTGGGTCTTTTTTCCTTTTTTCACTAAGTCTATTGGCCTGCCTGAATGCGTGTGTGGGCCACTAGATCATTTATAGAAAGGTTCAAGCTTGGTAGTATTTCCTTGCATTGTTTATTTAGTGGTATGACTTGAACTGACTGGATTCATTCCTATGTTTAGTATTTAATGGAAAGAACAGATTTCTTCTTCCCCCACTTTAAATGTCTGTGCCTAGCAAAACACTACTGTAGTAATACAGCAGTTGTAGAGATCCTTTCTGCTGTGTTGTTTGGTTTTATTTTTTTCTTTTAATCAAAGTACTGTTTTAAAAACTTTTAGTCCAACCCACTTGCTGTGTGGAAAATCTGTGGGAATAAATTAGTCAGGACACGGAAAGGTGAAGGGTAGTAAATTATATATACTGCTGAAGACAGGACTGTTTTTATTCTGTCCTTACAGAGGGAACTGGTATCTTATTACATGGCACTGTTCTTTATAATATACTGTAGTACTAGTGATGCATTCACTAATACATAGGCTATCTTATGCTTCCTGGTTTTCCTATGGGCTTGTCAATATTTGTAACCTGAGCGTAAAATCCAGACAATGATTGCAGTACTATCTTGTGCCCTATTCAGGTGAAAAGCTACATTTGCATTCTTTCAGTGTGGTATGTGTCTTTTTAATGGTCAGCATATAAAAGATACGTAGAATGGACATGCATTTACCAAGGAAGATAAATAGAGAGTAGCAGTGGGTTTCATCAGAATCCCAGCTAGGGTGTCAAAAAGACAGGAAGAAAAAAAAAGTGTAATAAATTTTTAGTATGACTTGTAACATTTGACTAATGGTTCTGGAATTAAAAAAGAAGCTTCAAAATGATGCCAGTTAATGAAAAATCACACTGTTGAATTAAAATCCACACTGTTGTGGCTCTCCTCCCTTTTTAGGATAGAATCATTATTTAGCAGAATTGTGCCATGTAATGTGGTGTGAAATCTGCATGGAAACAGAATTAGCAAGCCAGTTTCTGGGGTTACTTTCAATGGTTACAAAGCAGACATCCATATTCAGTTGGTGGTGCAGGTGTAGCCTTCCCCTGGCATAGCAGGGAAGGGGTGTTCCTTGGTGTTCCTCTCCTGCTCATGGGGCTCTGTGGGAAAGCAGATTTCTCTTGCTTTTCCCAATCACTATTCTTGCTCTGCATTCTTCTGCTCTCCCCAGTAGCATGTCCTCATAGTCCTTGGCACATCAGTGGGATCAGGCCAAGCTCCAGCTTCTAGAGCAGCTCTGGTCCCTAAAGGAAACAAAATATTTAGGCCATGTAATCGGGGTCGTCTTGAACCCTGATTTCTGCTTTGCAGACCCTTAATCAAGGTGCCAGCTGGAAAAGGTCCAGGGAAGGCTGGAAAGACCTTAGGGGGAAGTACTGATATGGCCAGGAGAGAGATGGTGGTCAGCAAGTGGTGAGTTGTCCCACCTCTCCTCACCATCCTCCCTTCTCTGGGTTTTGTTGTGCTCTGTTTCCAGTATGGTCTTGTTTCCTTTTCCAGGAGAAAAGGAATATTTTCCCATTATAGCTACTTGATCAGTCTTACTCCCAGCAAGTTGTTAGCCTGTGTATTTTGCAAAGTCTAGCTTGCCTGGTTTTCTTGTCTTCATGAGAGATGTTAATTGAAAAAAACTCCAACCTTAATGGCTTTTGTGTTATTATACATATGGTTTATTAGCTGTTACTATATATAACATAACGCTTATGTGCACCAACTCTTATTAATAAAAGTGATATGGTCTTCTTTGCCTTTATTCTTTTATCAGATATAAGAAACGTGTTTCTCTGAACATGGGTGAAACAGAGCAGAGACCAACAGCAGGATCCCGGTTAGGAGCTCAGGAAAATGCTGGGATCAGTACCTTGGAGCATGGACAGAAACCACCTGTGACGCCTCCAGGCAAACTCATCTCCATCAAAATTCAGATGCTGGATGACACACAAGAAACTTTCGATGTTCCGGTAAGGATGTGGAGGTTGGGGTGGCTGAAGATTATTCAGGCTTTCCTAGAAACACGTTTTCAAACCAGTTCTCTTTTTATTCCAACTGTGATTATTATTTTTGGCTAATGAATTCATTTTGTGGACAGAATGGCTGTTGTATGAGCATTAAATAGATGATGGTGCAATAGAAGCAATGCAGTGAGCTGTAAATTAAAGTTATTATTGTGTTTCTATTTGAACAACTTCAGAAGAGGTTTAAGTCCTTGGTGTGTGTTTTTTTGTTTTGGTTTGGTTTGGTTTTTTTAGTTCAAATATTACATCAGTGGTTTCCTGTACTTTCTAAATGGTTAATAAATTTCATTGGTGCTGTTTTGCTCTTGATCCAGTAAACCATAGAGCTGTACAGATTTCTTTTCTTCTTATAAATTCTTAGGATAGTAACTTGAAAACATTAAAGTTTTTGCCAATTTGTATTACTCGTACAGGCACCAAGTGCTCACACACTGGTCTAGTACAAGGAAAGAAGCAAATCTAGCTCATCTAGTTTCTGTATGTTCCATTGAAATTAATCTAGATTTGTATTTGCCAAGGAAACAGTTACCACTGCTCTTGTGTGTATGAGCAGAAGAATTAGTTTGATTAATTTTGATACAAAGAGAAATTCTGCTTTGCATTATCTAGCTGTTAGTTACCACTAATGATTTTAACATGCCACACTTAGGTACTTAACCTGTAAGATTGCTCAACACTGTTGCTGTTATGAAAATGTATTGAAACGTATATTTTTCAAACTCTTCAGGGTTCAGTGAATAGGAAACTGGAAACCTGAGTTCAAATTTCTTCCTTTGTTACTTGCATTTTGTGTAGCTATGGTAACTTCCATGCCTTCATTAGCTAAGTTTTCCCTTCTGTGAAGTGGGGGGTTACCAGTGAGATATTTAGATCTACATATATAGTTCTTTGTGAAAGTGCTTATGGTCACTGAAGAAAATATTCCTGCATTGAAGAAGAAGAAATTCTGATTAGGAAAATCTTCATGTAAAAAAAAAAACAAACTATTATTTTTTTGCTTATAAGGTTTTGTATATGTTTGTTACACACACAGTTTTTTTGGGTGTGCTCCCTGACACTCTTTGTGGTACAATTACAACTGTCTGTTCAGTCTCAGATTTTGTTGTAGTAGAGAGTAAGTTCTCTGGGCATGCAGGTTATGTGTGAACTGAGCTGTCATCAAGTGAAATGCTCATATATTGTAGCAACTCATTATAAAGTTGTGCTGCTTATCTTATGTGGTACAAATATCCCCATCATCCCAGAGACAACCATTATTTCCCCCCCTCCACAGGTGCTGCTTCACTGTACTTTGGAAATTATGTGCAATTTATATGCATTAATAATTCTGTTAAACAGTAGGAACCATTTTGAGATCAGGTCCCTTTCATTGAATTGTTTAGAAGCAAACATGAGTAACATGTGGAGGCAGTGCACCTGTGTAATGCCAGCTTTGCTTCTGGTATTTTTTCTGTAGAAAAACCAGTATTTTTTTCTACAATATTGGAAGACATCAACATTACTCCTAGGTTTTATTTCTTCATTACTTCATCAGCATTACTTCTTCAACATTACTTCAGCAACACCTGAAAGGGCTGCATGTTTAGACAACTCTCTGCTCAGATCACTTCAATATGATTATTTTCTGTGGCTGTCCCATCTCACTAAACTGAAAAGCTTTCAATACAACTAAGTTGAGATGTTTAATTGTGTCGGAAAATCCATGTTCCCATTTACAGGCTGTTTATAGCCAGATTGATGTAGTATGCACAGAAAAAGCAAGTGACACCATTTCAGCAAAATATTTAAGGAGCAGTAAGTGTGGCTGTGGGCAGAGGATGTTTAACATGTATGCCTAAACACATCTGTGGGCTTGCTTTTCAGTGGAGAATTAAAGGCTTTTTTCATGATCCAAGTCCTAACTACTCTTTCCTAAGCTCTATCTGCCATGGTTCTGAAAATTACCTTCCAAATATGATACAAGTGTAAACTTGACAACATTTTGTTTCCTACAGTTGCAGGAATTTTCCTGGATTATATTTTCTCTATTAGCAAATGGGCCAAATTTTACTGTTGGTTTTAATGTGTCTTGTAGGCTGGTATGAGGTTTAAGTCATGCCAGTTGATTATTTACTTGTCAAGTTTGTTTAAAAAGAGATACTGGTGCTGTTACTTTGTGAATTTGGGGGAAGTAGTGAAGTAGTTAGGATTATGCCTCTGTCTAGACCTCCTCCCCTGCTACTCTTACAATTTTTTCTACATTTTAATTTGTTACAGATTCCCCATCTCCCCCATTAGCTAAAACTGAAAAAAGATCTTATCCCTGTGGTGTTTATCTTGGAATTGTTTGTGTTTTGCTTTGGAGCTGTTGTGTGTTTGGGGTATTTTTGTGGTGTGTGGTTTGTTGTTTTTTTTTCTAAAATTGTTTTTGTGTTGTTTTAAATTATCTTCCAGGAGGGAAGTTTCAGTATCCTTTCACTTATGCAATGCCCTGTCTCCCATTATATGCAAATAATTTGTTTTTATTAGAGAAAAATCCTTCA
Source organism: Phaethornis superciliosus (assembly GCA_023637945.1). Lineage (NCBI taxonomy): Eukaryota > Metazoa > Chordata > Aves > Apodiformes > Trochilidae > Phaethornis > Phaethornis superciliosus. Next base: position 145,886,900 of record JAJQWJ010000001.1, on the reverse strand, counting down.
GATTTCTCTGTCTGTTTTGTATGTTATGAAACAAGGGAAAAACGTGACCTACTCCACTCTACCCCCAGTACTGCTGCTCTTTGGGCTGTTTAAAAATGAAGTAACTGTGGTGCAGTTTTGTCCTTCTAAAGGAAAGTTATCTTTTTTAGTGTTAGTGTTTCGGTGTTATATTATCATACCATGTCTCATAGTAATAGCTTCTTACAAGACAAAAAACCAACAAACAAAGAAACTAGGAAGGAGAGGTCCACTTGGCTTCATATGGGCTTATAAATTATATTTTTTTGCCACAAAAGACCCCAGAAAGTATATGGAAAGAGTCTGTATGGGACACTTGTAAAAAAGAAGCCACAGTGAAGGCCTTTTCATCAGTCTTTGCAAATGCAGTATTGTAAAGGAAGAGTACATAAGAATAATCTTACATACCTCTTGCTGTTAAAAAAAAACAGTATTTCATTGCAGAATTTCCAAACATTCGTATTTTTCAAAAAGCCAGTGAAAGTTAGACTTGATAATCTTGGACTTTTTAATCTCCAGTTAGATGGTTGCAAGACTCCTGTCAAGCAAATACAGGTGCCTGGGGGAGACAAGGGAGAGAGACACTGCTGCTTTCATAAAAAAGATGTTGCTTTTACTACATATTTACTACCTTTAATGTAAAAGGAAAGTAGGAAATCCATCAATTATCTTTTTGACCATGTTTTTGTCTGTTCTGCTATGAGAAGATAAATGATGTAGAATATCTTTCTCCCTTTTAGTTACTCAGCTTTTGATAACTGAATTTCTGTGCCTTTAGTCTGAGTCTCTGGTGAGCTCTCAGACCAGAGCTGGTTTCAGCTCTAGTTGTAGGTGCTCAGTGCCCGAAAATCAGGCCATGAGTTGTAAGTTCATCATCCTTCAGTGCTTGTAGTTGTTGGTCATGGTGTTAGCTTTATGGAGGGGTTACATGCAAGTGTAGAATAGATTTTTCTCTTGCTTTTTGTTCCCTATTTCCAGTTTGGCTCTATTTATTGAAAAATTAGTTAGATATGCTAACTGAAGACCAGAGGTCCAAAATATAGCAGTCCATGTCAGCTACTGTGTTTGGCTGAGTCATGACTACATGATAGAATAAGCAAATACAATCCTTTGCTGCTAGGTAAGAAGACAACAGCTTTAGCTAAAATTACCAGTGTGAAGGAGGAAGAACATTTTTTCACCCTTGTGCACATAATGATAATAATAAATTAGATATATATTGGGTATTTGGAAATACCTAATATAAAATATAATAAATGTATATAATACATACATTTTTTTAGAAGTGGGCTGACACTTCTACCATAAGGCTTGCAAAGCCCAGCGCTGCCAAATAGAAGGCTGTGGAGGTGTACACTTCTTCTTGATTTTGCTCCGGGTTTATTTCTACCATTCTCTTCTAAGTTAGTTGGAAGAGAATGCGATCAATTCCATAAAACCATAGTAGAACTTATGGATTGTCCTATGTTTGTTTTAATACAGTCTTCCCTGTAGATTTAAACCAGTTCAGGTAAAAAAGAAACACCGTTTTTAAGGAATAATGAAAATAGCTGATGGGTGCATCTGCTTCTTCTGGGGAAGAAAACCCTTTAAATGCTTACGCCGTTTATATAATTTACTTTTCTAATTGTTTCAGTGCTAGAAGTTTAATCTGCTTTAAAACTACTTCCAAGCAGAAAGAGTCAGAGTTGTTCCTTTCTAGGTAATGCTGAAGACCAGACTGATTCTTATGTTAGACTCCTGGGATGATTTGGTGACTCAGAGCAGGTTTAACCCTGAATGCCATGATGCTTATCTCTCAGCCTATTCTGCTCTCTGGGTGAATGAGGCTGATGTGACTGGAGTGATTCTACTGGTGCTAGCTAGAAAGTCAGAGTTTTTTCTTTCCCACTGGCATAAAAGGTGAGATCAAAGTATACCACGGGAGGTAAGGATTCTTGTTTTGGTTTGGATTCTGTCTCTTTAATTAAAACCAAACCAAAGTCGTCTTTATTGTGTCTGGAAGAAAGTAATTGCTGCCTGTTTGTGGCTCTCTTTTGGAAAGACCAAAACATACTTGCCCTGTCAGTTTATTCAAGTTTATTAAACATCTGTTTTGTGTCTTATGTAAACTTTCTTTCCCTGTGAATGTGTTCAAGCTTTGTGAAGTATGCAAGGTTGGAAAATGTCATCTGCTTTGAGGGATTAACACCTGGTTTCTAAAGCAAAAGGAGTCTCTTAATAGGAAGTAGAGTAAGTGTATAATCCTTAGTAAACATTGGTTGTAAATATTTAATTTCGATTTGCTTTTCTCTCAGAAGAGAAAGGCTTCCTCATCTTTAGTTTATGTGAGAATAAAGAGAATAAAGACCAAATGTTCTTGGTCTACAACTACTTATCTTCCACTGGAGTTTGAATGTATTACTTTGGCAGGGAATCTGTGTTTCAAGTCCCAAACTGTGGGAGAGAAGGACTTTGTAATCCTGCTGAGGCTCTGTGTTTTAAGGCTGACATTCTGGATGAGGTTTTTTATTTGGCTGGTTTTGTTTCTTCGTGCAGCCATATAATGGTTCTTCATATTCCCTTTGAGGGGAAAATGCCTTCAATAATGTTTATTCCCCATTAACTTCAGGCTAGTGAAAGTATGCCAGAAAAAGCTTAATATTAGAAAGTCTTGACAAAAGTACCTGATACTTTAAATTTGCACAAGGATTGTGCTACTCTATTAAATTAAAATTTCAGCTGCAGTTTTATAAAAGTTTAAATTATTTTCTGCAATGTTTATGGGTTATGGTAATTGCTTTGTCCTAGATATTTATGTCTCTCCTCAATATGCATATTAGAACAGTGAATAAAACTTTTATAAAAAGAGCATTAGACAGGCAACGCAGAAACATGAAACAGTATTTTATGTTTTCTTCGCCAGCTTCAACTTTAATTCAATATGAATTGCATTTTTTTCTAGCTTAGGAAGTGAACAGCAGGTCAAATGTCAGTTATTCATCAGTCTGAGACTTTCTTTTCTCCTCATGCTTGAAATTATTTAGCCATCACTGTCAGACTGTTTCCAATTAATATCAAGCATTTAAACATTCACTAATTGTCCAGCAGGAACCCTGCTGGATCTTCTGATACTCCAAAAAGAAAAGTTTTTTTCCCTATAATTCTGAAACGCATAATTTGCATTTTTCTCAGTAGATTATTAGTGGATAGCCAGTAAACTGTGATTGTGTTGACAGATGACTAGAATGTCCATGTTGAAAGACAGAGAATTTTAGTGATTTGTATTAATAATTTATGTGCTTTTCAAAAGGGAAGAGAGAATAATCTGCAAGCAAACTTCTGTAACCTGAGGTAGCAGGCTATTTGAACTGCTGATTTCTTTGTTCTGTCGAATGAACGAGAGGAAGTGGAAATAAAATCTGAAGTGCCAACAGATCCCGTCCGTTTTCAGACTGGATTGATGTATTTGAAGATAACTGGGAAATGAATGTAATTTACTTGAATGAATTAGCCTAACTTGTAATCAGGGAAGACATCTCAAGTAGTGGCTTTTCACCTCTCTCAGTTCAGCTGACTCATCAAGCCATGCCAAGCTGGCACAGAGAAAGGCAGCTGTGAATGAAGAGGCAATGCATGAGGCTGGTGAGGCTGGATAAAGCTCTGGGGGGAGGGATACATGGGCTCCCTTCCCACCCAGTTTAGGGGTGAAGCTGTTCAAGAAGCAGTGGGAGGTGTTTGCCATCTCTCCTGTTTAAAGTGTGCATGTGTGGGTCAGTGGGTAAATAGTGGCCAAAGTGGAGGCTTGTTCACCTAGGACTATGTATTCCTGTTTCAGAGGTGATGGGAGGGATGTTCTGCCTTTGGTCAGAGGAAGAAAAGGAAGAAAACACACATGTTATGTGTTCCCTCTGAGACTGAGGTTCATCTCGTCTGGCTTTAAAGATTTTAGAACCAGATGTCAAAGTGTCAGCTCCTCACTCTTACCTTCACAGTTAGTGTGAAGACATGGTACCTTCAACAGGCTGTTTAGCATGCCTGTCTCAAACATGTATTTTAAGATGAGACTGATTGCTCTCTGGAGGTGCTTGTATATCCCTGTAAGTAGACCATAGGGCAGTAGCTAAGAAGTCATTTATCATGGAGGCACCTAACTTGTTCCACAGAAATTCCTTTGTTTCCCTTTACTACCTAACCATAGCAAAGTGATACATGAGTCTTCTGTGCACCTGATAGCTGGCCAGCACTGCTGTCTAGCTCTGATGTGCTGAAATGAGTGAATTATACCTGCCATAGTGCTTATTTTCTCTGTTCCAGTTGTTACAGAGAAGCTGCAAAATAAAGCCTGCTGTGGAGGAGCAGTGCAGTGTTGGTGCTGGGCTGCACTGGTGCTCGTGCATGCCATGATTTACTTAAGCCCATTCTTTGTCAGCACAAGGTGGTCAAGCTTAGGTTCCTTTCCTTAAGCCCTGTGTGAAAAACCAGTTGTCTTTAGTTCTGGCCATATGCTCTGTAGGGACATAAGAAATGAGCAGGATAAGCTTCTGGGTAAAAATAGCTACCTTTCTCCTCCTCTGGAATTAAATAAGTGTGTGTTGTTCAAAGCTAAAGAAATGCAGCTTAAATGGGATTCTTTGCCAAGAGCATCGTCTCATGGTAGACTTAAGGCATTTCAAAGCACACCCAGCTTAAAACCCTGTACTGACCAGAAGACCAGAAAACTGTGGCTCAGAATCACTGTTCTTACATTATTGTATCACTCAGTATGATGAATGGCCAGTTAAGAGCACTGTGAATTTCAGTAACTGAAATTACAAGTAAAATCATATCTCTCTGTAACTTACTCTTTCAAATGTTTGAGAGATGAAGGAGCCTTTATTGTAGAATCCCTGTGCAGCTGCTTTCTGCCATTATTTGAACAGAATGGAAAGCCAGTTGTATAAACAAAGGCTTAACTAGTACAGGATAAAAGAATGGCAGAAATTTTATAAATTGTCTATTCATTTCCCTTTCACTTAATTCTCAGTTGAATATCATCATGTGTTAGCAATTTTTGACAGGTGATAACACAACCTGTTGCAATGCCTCTCTCCAGGTTTACTTGCCCATTATGAGTTCCTTGCTCTGCATCCAACCTTGCTTTGCCTTTTAGCTTGGGATGTTAATTTTTCTCTTTTTGCACTGGGATTCTTCTCTGTATGTTTGTCAGAGTTCACCATCTGTGCTCTTCTTTTCCTCAAACCTTAAGTTTGCTACAAGCCCTGTCTTTCTCCCTGCTTCTGCATGATGTCTATTGCTCAACTGGTGGAGCCAGTGAAGCCTTAGCAGCTACTGGAGGTGTTTTTTCCATCTGCACTGCTGCACTGGCAGGGATGCTTGTCTGACTGTGGTAAGGCAGCCCCCAAGGGCAACTCTGTATAAAAAGCTGCCTTTTTTTCACCAGTTTAGTTACAGCCATGAGCTTACTACAAAATTGGATGGAATCACAGAATTGTGACTGTTGGAAAAGACCTCTAAGATCACTGTGTCCAACTGTAAACACCTTCTCCCTCACCTCCCCACCCCCTTGAATAAAATAAATATTTATCCAGTATCTGTGTCACCCACTAGAGCATGTCATGAAGTGCTTCTTCAATACATGTTTTTAAAATAATTCTAGGTATGGTGATTCCACCAATTCCCTGGCTAGCCCGCTCCAGTGCCTAACTACTCTCTCTGTAATGAAATTCTTCCTCAAATCTAGTCTAAACTTCCCTGGGTGCAACTTCAGGCCATTTCCTCTGGTTCAATCATCGCTCACTTGAGAGAAGAGGCCAGCACCCACCTCCTTACCCCATCCTTTAAGGCACTTGTAGAACAAGACAGATACTGCTGCAGTTGTGTGTGCAACAGAGGGAAGGGACAAGGCCATGTTAGCAGTGGCTCAGACTTGGGTGAAGCTGTGGTGGAAGTACAGAGCTGAAGATGGAAGAATAAATGTTAGGAAGTCCTCCAACCCTTAAATGCTTAAGTAGATGACTTTGTATTGGTTTTTATTTTAGCACTTCCAAGGTATCTCTTGTTACTTCCTTCCTTGGCACCTCATATTGGTTATCCTCCTTGTCCTCTCTGCCTCCACACAGCTCCTTTGCAACTCCTGGTTCAATTCCTTGCTATTTATATTCTCTAAACAAACAGGTGATAGCAGTGTGGAAAGGTGCAGGAGTCATAGATGTGTCTCCTAGATCTTCAGTCAGCTTCATTCTGATGATGATGCCCTTCCTCAGGGCAAGTTGTGTAGCATATCACATGTTGGGCTGAGCAAGCACTCATTACTTTAAAGACTCATGCACTGCAGAACCAGGGATGCTTTCTATAATGGCTTAATCAAATTCTCATCTGTACTCAATCTCTGCAAGTAGGATGATCCATCCAAATTAGAACTATTTTAATTTGTGTTTTTAAAGTGAAACTGGATCAGTTTAAACTAAAACAAAACGAAACAAAACTGAAAACCCCAAAAAACTACAACTAGGGTGAAGTGATGAAAGCAGTATGTCTTCACCTAATCTTGGTACAATCAAAAGGGGATCCACCAGTTGCAAGGTCTACCTGTAAATTTGTCTCCTCTGCTCCAACAAGGTACCTTTACAAGGCTGTGATTACACTATGCCCACAGAATTAAATGTTGCCTTTTACACACCAATGCATAAATCACATTAAACGCTTGGTTGGAAATTCCTGCCAAAGCCTTTATATGTATTTGAATAAGGCTAGTGTGTTAAAAGAATTCTTGAATAAATATGTCAATTTTTGAATAAAAAGTGATGTGTGAGGCACATATCAAGCACCAGATAAATCGGCAAATACAAACAGCAGTAGCAGTAGATAAGAGTATCTCCCTTTCTTACCCCTATTCCCAAAAAGGAGGCTTTGACTGATAGAAATTGCACAAAATAACACTGCCAGAATATAAATAGCAAATGGTGAGTTATGACTTGCTGCCAATTTGCTTTTTGATGGCCTGTTGACAGATGGAAATATTCATGCAGCGCACACCAGCAGCAGGCAGATTTTCCTTCTTATTTCTTTTACTTATACCTTCTTACCTGGTTTTCTGATAACATCTGGAGTATTTTCTATTTTTTTCTGCAGTTTGCATTACTTTTATAACTGTGACATGGCGGTTCTCATGCCATACTAGCTTCATATGGTTCTTGATTAATTATTTAATCTATTTAGTAGATTGTGGAATATTTTTTGTATGTGTTGCTTAGTATTCAGAGGCTAGTTCTTTGTGCATAAAGGGAGACACCTCTAAAATGATTTTTCATATTTCATTGCTGCTTTATCTGGTGCAGATGCTCAATTTTGTTCCCTTCTGTTGTCTCACCCTCATCTACATTCGCATCTCCTTGCTTGTTTTTGTTGTTTTTTCTTAGAAAAGATCAGGTTTTGTATCCTCTGTATGGACAACTTTTATAGTTCTTAATTCCTTGTTATAAAGCTCTCTGATCTTTCACAAGAAGTGCATTTGGGCAGAACAGCTAATACTGGATCCAGAGGGACTGTAAGTTAGGGTTTCTGCTTTTAAACAGGGATGAACCAGATTCTCGCCAGCATACATTGTCTTAAGTTGACTGGAGTTACTGGAATAAGATGGCTTATATGATGAGATTATGAGATACAGGGATCTTCTCTGGGAGTGTTGCCTTTTCGAATAGGTATCTCAGATACCACAGTTTTCATGAACAGAATTTAAATAAAAGGAATTTCAAGACTCAAGTAAGTTAATAAATAGTTAATAGTTAAGACACTACATAAAAGCACCTCTTACAGGAATTCATAGAATCATAGAATTGGCTGGGTTGGAAGGGACCTCAGAGATCATCAAGTCCAACCCTTGATCCACTACCGCTGTGGTTACCAGACCATGGCACTGAGTGCCACATCCAGTCTCTTTTTAAATATCTCCAGGAACGGAGAATCCACTGCTTCCCTGGGCAGCCCATTCCAATGTCTGATCACCCTCTCCGTGAAGAAATTCTTTCTAATATCCAACCTAAACTTCCCCTGTCAGAGTTTAAGTCCATGCCCTCTTGTCTTGTTGAAAGTTGCCTGGGAAAAGAGCCCAACCCCCCCCTGGCTCCAGCCTCCTTTCAGGGAGTTGTAGAGAGCGATGAGGTCTCCCCTGAGCCTCCTCTTCTCCAGGCTGAACACCCCCAGCTCCCTCAGCCTCTCCTCACAGGACTTGTGCTGGAGTCCCTTCACCAGCCTGGTTGCCCTCCTTTGGACCTGCTCCAGGACCTCAATCTCCTTCCTGAACTGAGGGGCCCAGAACTGGACCCAGGACTCGAGCTGTGGCCTCACCAGGGCTGAGTACAGGGGCAGAAGGACCTTGCAGAAGGACCTTATCAAGTGCTTGCTGTGTTTCACAGATTCATGTTGCAACCAAAAAATATTGCAGAGTAGTTCAGAGACTCCTCTCCATCCAGAAACAAACACTGCTGACTGGCAAAAAAAAAATGCTTTCCATGACAGCACACGAATGTTTACTCATAGCTTGATACAGATTGGAAGGGCCCCCTGCAGTCAGGATGTTCCAAATCTTCTTTACTCGAGGCAGGGCCAGCTGTGAGTGAATTGCTCAAGGTCCCCAAGAAACACCAACTGTGAGCATTCTGGGCTACTGTGTTTTAGGACCCTTTTTCTTTGAGAGCCTCAGTTGAAGTTCAGAGTTACCTGCTGAGGTAGAAAGCTTCAGGTTTCTGTGTGGTGAATGGACCTTTGCAACCAGATCTGTGTGCTTGTAATGGAATGGAGGCAGCAGTCATTTTAGCATTTAGCAGATATGTCCTAAGCTGCTTGCTTATGTTCTAGAGTTCATGAAACACTTCGGGGTTTCTTCTTAGCTTTTTTTTATTTCATGTCAAATAATTACTTTGGGTACGTGTGCTTTGAAAGAGTATGGAAGATTCTAAAAATAAAATTCGAATGAAAAGGAGATGCTTCAAATGGTTGATTGTGTCACAACATGTTCAGATCCGATTTTGACAATCTTGGAAAGAGCAAGGTAGCAGTATCAAGCTGCAGGAGAGCAGGCTTTGTGAAGAGGGGAGAGTTTTCATAACTGCAGGTGTTTGAAAAAGTCAAAACCCTTACCCACTCCCAAAATCCCATGAAAACCTGTACTCATACCAGCTATTGGAGAGAGAGATTTTCAGACTTTTTCTGTGTAGTCAAAACTTATATTGATCTTGTTAGAAAACCAGAATAAGGAGCAGGTAGTATTTTTGTTTCACTAAGGTAAACTGAGTCTATCCGTTGCCACTTTTTTTGGTCTCTATTCCACAAAACGAACAACTTTGAGCAGTTATCTGCTTTTTAGTGTAAAAGTCACTTCTCTGCAGAGTGCTTCAGGTCTGTACTGCTTAGGTTTTGTTACAGGGAAGATCGCATACCCTCAGCTTAGGCAAGAGGAGTGAAAAGGTTACTGAGGAAACAGTTCAGCATTTTCTTGGGCTGAGGGAACAAATCTTTGAGGGGTCAATTAACACTGTTTTGGCTAGTTGCACTGAAATGAGTTATTTCCTGGGTACATACAGCTATGAAGTAAATAATTGTATGTGTTTTGGATTTGGTGGTGTTTTGGGGTTTTTTTCCCCGTGTTTTGGAGGGGTTTGTTTCCCTTTGAGCTTCTTCTATTTAGGATGCTGTGAGGGAAGAAAAAAGACCAAAATGGAGAACTTAAAACTTCAGCCTCTGCAGTAATATTTTAATGAAAATTACGCAAGGTTAACTCCTTTGGCACTCTTAAGAATTAATTCACTAGCTCTTCATGCTAAATAATTACTTGACAATTGACGTTTTTTGAAAAATGGTACTTGTTCATCTGCCAATGAATGATCAGAAAAGAACTAAGTAACTAAAATAATTAACACAATGAATACTTTTGAATCTGTTGATAGCCTAGATGTTAACATTTAAAGTCACTGTTTGAAATTAGCAAGATGTTTTAACAGGAGGTGCCTGGCTAATTTGACTGTGAATGATGTTTTTTCCTGAAGACAAATAATTCATCCTCCTCTCCTACAGACATCTTAGCACCACTCATGAGTCATTCATTTGTCCTTTTTAGCCATCAGATCTTCACATTGATATTTCCTGGGTGAACAGATCTTACTGATTACTGTTGTTTCCATCTAGAGGTATTTGAAGGCCCTGAAAAGCTGCATGGTGGTAGTGTAGATTCCTTAAAAAACCTCATGCATATGGAAGGCTGTAACATATCAATGAATTTACTTCTTATAGAAGTGGTTCATGGATTACTGTGTACTTGTTGTTTTCCACAGGCTGAAAACAACGGCACTAGGATGTGAAGTTCTGGTGTATGTATTTGTATATGAGGGTATGCCTTCAGCATATAAGTTGCTTTTTACCATTCTTCTTCTGTCACAATTGTACACAGAATTCTTTCCCTCTACAGCACTGTAGAAACAAGTGGAGCCCTCTCTGTAGGGGGAATGCCTTTGCCTTTGCTTTCAGATGTCATTCCAGGAGTGGGTTTCTTTAGCATTCCTATACAAGTAGCTAACCAGGACCAGAGAGAAAGTAAGCTGGAGTGCTAGGCCCACAATTTTCCACAGTCCTTAGCTGCTAGCTGGTTTTCTAGCTCTGTTAAGCTGTTTGAAGGAGATGTCTCTGAGGTAAGAATGGCTTTGAGTGAGGACTTGTCCTGACCTCTAAGCCAGTACATGAATTTGTAGTCTTTGGGGTTGGGGTTGCCCCCATGTCCTTATTAACTCAGTTCTAAGGATAGCCCTGGGGCTGAAGACATAGCAACTCCTCTAGCAAGTCAACTAGTAAGCTTGTTGGCTTAGTTTTCTTTTCACCTTCTTTCTGTGTACGTACCCTGACCCTCTCTAATTAAATAATTCCATGGAAACATCAACACTGTACTAAGGATGGCTGTCCTTTTTTTTGTTCCACTGGCACACAAGCTGGCCCCTGTGCCTTTCTGTCATTTTCCCCCAGCACACAGGAGTACCTTTTGAACCTGCTGATGGCTCCTTACCTCCACAGTCTTCTGTGTCCAAAAGTTCTAGCAGTTTGTTGCTGCCTATGGAAAGAAGCTCCTTCTCTTACTTTTGTCTAAAATGATGTTTTGTTTTGATTCCCTGTATCCCTAATATCTGCTTTGTAAGTTTTGAACTATTCTATTTAAACTGAATCAAAAAATGGGCCTCTTTTTATTATTTGGGTTTTTATTTTAGTGAAAAATAATCTCTTTGGTCATTGACTGACTAGCAGAGTGAAGAAGATGGATCTCTTTAGGAGAGGCCAAATCTGCTTTGATTACAGGTCAAGTGCAGGCAGGAGAGTGATAGAAAAGGATAGGATAGATGAGAAAAAGGGGCATCTGATGATGCAAATTCCTAAGAAAGCACATTAAGAGAAGGGGGAAATAGTTGTTCTGGTCTTGTATAAATCAAACTTTCCTGAATTAAGTTTTTATTTGGCTGTATTGCAACATTAGTGATCTGATGCATTCCTGTCTTAAGCATCAGAGCATGACACAGTCACATAAAGAAAGAACACAGAGCAGTGTGTTCTTTTACAGCACAAGGTCACAACTGGAAGCAGAATCCCTCACTCACTCCTCTGTTGAATTGCCTCCTATCAGATGCTTTACGCATAGCAGGGTTGATGATGTAGCTCAAAAACTCCAGCAGAATGCTTGTCTGTTACATTAATATGATTAAAAAGCTAAAGCTGTAGCTAAGATACTGTAAGGCACAGTTACATGCAGAGCTGTAGAGCTGTATGTGCAGCCATAGCATAGCTTGCCTGTTCCTTTGTCTCCATGTTCTCTAATGACAGAAGGAGACTAATGTGTTAATTTTATTTCTGGCAGCATCAATATAGGTGTTGAGAGAATGATCTTTTAAATGATAGATTGAATCCAAATTACAGCAGCGTTTGAGAGAAGAAAATGCCTTCAATAAAAATACCCTTAAAAATCAAATCAGTACAGGCCATTACGGAAATCCCCAAACAATGGGCACTTGACTTCCAAAGTGAAACCTTAGAAACCTTAATGGCAAACCTAACAGTAAGGTGGTGCAAATCAGCATATGTCAGCTCCATACTTTTAAACACTGAAAGCTGCAGCACTTTAAAGAGAGACCCAAGCTTCTGAAAATGTAAGCAATGGAGAAAAGAAACATGATTTGGGTTTGTTTTGATTTTTAACCTGTTTGTCTGAGAGGCAGTTTAATGTTTTGAGTTCTTAGAATGTAGAAGGACTGTGGGATTTTTATTCCTTCCAGGAACTGCCTTGCTTCAGCTTCTAGAGGGAGTTCATCTCCTTCTTGGCTTCACGTTTGCTCATTGCATCTCTCTGCTATCCCCATCTTCACACTGGAGCAAAAGCCCTGTGAATCTCCTGTCCCCTTTTGCTCAGCTTTCCATATCCTAGGTTCCTGCCCCTATTTCAGCCTGTTACCAGATGTCCAGGGAAGAGCTGCCATAGGATGCAGTGTATCTTGCTGTGGGAGTGCTGACCCTTGGGAAGGAGATGGAGGTCAGTGGAGTCTGGCTCTTGTAGAATAGCTTAACTTTTCCAGAAGGGCAGAGAAGTGAGGCAAGAGCAGTTGGAGCAAATTTCCCAGCATCTGGCTGAAATGACCAACAAGATAATTGCAAATCACCGGAAAGGTAGGCTTCCTGCTTCCATGGCAACAGAAATTCCAGTCCTGACTGAATTTGTGATTCATGGAAAAAAATAAGGTAAGAATTGGCAAGGCGGGCCCTGCTTATTCTTCTAGGTTTTCATTTTCAGTTTCTCAGTGATTCAGTGTTTGAGATAGACACTGAAAGGGAATGTTCATGTTTAGAACAAAACTGGAAACGTTTGGTTTTCTTGCATTCTTTTTTAAAAAAGTGGGAACATTTTCATCCTTGGTACAAGAAGGCTTTTATTGAGCCAAGTTTGAGCTAAGCATGATGAGAAGTCAGTAAAACTTGTAAGTAGCTTGAAGGTTTTTCAAGTTTGCATGAACTTTTGTCCAGTAAGCCTTTGTCCTGGAAAGAAAATATTTAGCTTGAAGGTTAAGATGAATTAGGTGACTTTTGATTATCCAAAGAATGAAGCCTGTGTTCATACCCTCATTCCTGTTTCTTTGCATATGGTTCTTTCACCCATTCAGTCTGTGCTAGTCAAGGAGGAGGACTGTTAGAAGAAGGCACTATAGAGCACTCTGTCTCTCATCCAGCAACAGCTGAATACTTTATGGAAGTATATTAAGTCCTTGACAGGAGAAGGTAGCCAGCTGGCTGCTGCAGCAGGATGTTCTTGTTCTCCCTCACAACCAAAAAGAGGAGTTGGCAGAGAGCCTGCTGAGCTTGCTGGGGGAGAAGGAGAGGCACAGACTCTTGCAGTGTTTTAACTAGGTGGGCTGCTAACCAAAAAAATCAAGTGGAGAGTACACATTCCAAGTCTGCCCAAGGCACTGACTAAAAAATGGTAAAGGGCTGACATTAACATGAGCCTCCATGCTTTGGGGTAGCTTAAGAATCTTCTTGCTTAAAGGTTGCAAAGAAGTAAAGTAATTACTCCAGTATTTGTCCTGCTTGAAACAACAGTGAAGTGGTGTCTTACTGGTTAAAGTAGTGATGTGACAGTTCTACAAAATCTGGAGATTATTTTATTGTCCTTTGTTGTCCTAAGGAGCACAGTTCCAGTCAAGATGTCAGTGTGAGTTACCAAGAAAGATAAACTGAAAAGAAAGGAATTCCCATTATAATTGGCAAGTTCAGAAAAGAGAGCAGTAGAACAGTGCTCACTGTTGCATTATGCCAAGTTTTTAAACAACACAAGATACTATCCAGTTGGTCATTCTTTTCCAAAAAGCAGGCAGGTGAAAACAGCTTTAAAGCACAGCCAAGTAGCACGGAAATAGAGATACATTTTGGGGGTGGATGACCAAATATTCTGAGGTATGAGTATTTGAAATAAACCAAACCTCAGGTCATTACTTTAGAGCCTGTTCTTTCCTATATGTTTCTTTGAAGGAACTATCCCAAGGGTGCTGTGTGGATGCTCCAGTGACTGATAAAGTGCAGCTTCTCATTTAAGCACTGAAATTGGAGTTGTTTTCAGTAATGTAGTGAAGGAATCCTGGTGGCTCATACAGACTCAGAGAACAAACCAGATCTGGGTTCTGTGTTCATAGATGCTGCTCAGTGACTTCCATCCACTATATTTTGGAACACAGCTTCCTCTCCCAGGTTTATGACAAGTACTGAAAGTAAAGATAATGGATTTTTGGTAATAGAGTTTTGTGTACTCCGAAGGTATTTGAAGCAAATATGTCCTGGAAGTTCAACCATTACAAATATGCATTCAGATACTATAGTTCTCTGAATACATAATCATACTAAGCCTCCACGTCCAAGGCCCAGGTTACCATTTCTAAAGATGACTGCAGTCTGGATTGACCTTTGAAAAGGCAGGAAATACTGCTCTAAATTGCTTTTCCTTTTTTTTTTTTTTTTTAATTTTAATTTTTTAAAAAATTTATCTCTTGGATAGAGGTTGGAAAAAAGCCTTGAATGCTGATATTAGTCTACTCTCCCTTCCCAAACTGATGAACATGAAGATAAGCTGTGGTACTTCTGTGCTAATTCATAGTGAATCAGATTGTTAATTAAAAATAAACACCAACAACTTTGGACTGGTTACAGCTCTGGTTTAAGATTACAGGTTGTAATAAGAGGTGCTGGTTTTAGTGCTTAGTTGTTCTTTGTCTACTTTGTAAGTTTGAAGATTATCCAGCACTGTTTGATGCAAATAATCAACCTACCTCAAAATAGCAGAACCCCCAGGGAGGTCTTTAAAAAATACCCCTGGAGATATTTAAATGCCATGTGGAAGAGGCACTTGAGGACATACTGTAGTGGTCATATATACTTTTTTTTTATGCGGGGGGGGGGGCGAGGGGGTTTGGTAGTTGGACATGGTGATCTTAGAGGTCTTTTTCAACTGTGATGATTCTGTGAACCATACAGAGGTGGTTGAGCTGCTTTGTACTGCCATCTGAAGTCTGGTTTTCCTTAACTTTCATTAGCAGTAAGTGCAGTCACACTGGAAGTAATTAAGAATATGGGAATACTTTATATGTATAATGTAGATGTAATTCCTACTTGAGATGTTGAAAGTAACTTTGTTTGTCAAGCATACTGGGTAGTCTTTGCTTGCAAATGTGTTTTGCAGCTTGCAAACCCACTTGAGTTACAAGTAGAGCTCCGAGGGCAAAGGTTGTGAGGAGGGTTGGGAATTTATTGTGCTTTTTCAGTTGTTCTGAGAAGAGAGAAAGGATACGGCTCAGGTTTCTCTTAGTGAGTTAAAGGAATTTCAGCTCTTGTTTTCAGACTTGCAACTACTTGAAGCTTCAAAGCCATGTATGTGTGAAACAGAGGGAAGGAGGGATGCACAACAGTGCTTATCTTATGTTAACATAAGCAGAAGGGTTGAAACCCCAGCTGTAAAAAAACATGATGTAGCAGAGGGGATATTCAAAACACATGCATTCAGTGCTCCCAGAAACAGGTAATGCTTTATAAAGACTTCTGTACCTTGTTCAGCAGGATATTGATTGTACATTGAGGTTTTTTAAAAAAAATCTGTATCTGCTTTTCAGGTTTACTTCCAAGTAAAGGAGTATATTTGTAGTAACAAAGTTTATTTGGACAAAGAAAATAGAAAGCTTTAGTTGCTTATTTTTTCTTCTGAACCAAGTGCTGAGAGCACTTAAATGTCTCATTCTCCTGCTTTATACTGTATGTGTTGTCAGAATATAGTGGCTCCAGCTGAAAAAGGAAATTAAGCTGGAATCCCAGTTCCTTCTGTTCTTTTGTACAGTGTCACTTTCTCACAACAGGACAGCTACTTGAAGCAGAGCAGAAATGTGTTGCCCAGTTTGTCTCAAACTTTTACTAACCACATGGGAAAAGCTTGAGAGCAGAGAGAAGTCTTGACTTAGTCTGTTTTGTCTGCTTTAGCATGGGGCAGAAGAACTCTCAAACCCAAAGAAGGAAGCACTGGGTACAGGAGCTGAAAATGTTGCTTGTTCTTGAGGGAAGCAGCTCTGCTACAGATTTCTGCAACAGATCTTGCTCTGTGGGTTGCATTAAAGCAATACAGTTAATAGGCAAAATAAACCTAACAATTATGAAAATGTCTCATTTCTCCTACAGTTTGAAAATGTCTTTCTCTCCTACAGTTAGATAATCTGTTTCAAAATCAAAATCACTGAACAGAAGTTAGCTTATTACATCAATCAAACACAATCTGTATTAATATACAGAGAAAGTGAGAGAATATGTGTGTATTAGTGTTTGAGGTTGGAGGATCACAGGCTGGATGAGGTTGGAAGAGCTCTCTGGAGGTCATCTTGTTCAACCTCCCTGCTCAAGCAGGGTCATCCAGAACCAGATATGGTCTCCCAGGACCATATCCAGACAGTTTTTCAAAACCTCCAAGGACTGAGACTCCGCAGCCTCTCTGGGCAACCTGTACCCATGCTTGGTCACTCTCAGAAGTTCTAGATCATTGCTGGCTGTGCTGACCATCACTCTTCAGGGCCCCACATGTACACTTGTCATTTTGGGGCATGAAGGTTTAGGTGTTGGCAAGGAAATCTTACTGAATGCATTACTGAATGACTGTTTACTGCATTACTTTTCCTGTTTACCTGGTGAATTCTCAGCAATGGACAATCCACTCCTGTGTGCCAGGAGTTAAAGGATGAAACTGCAGTTGAACTCCTGCCACATGTGGAACATAAAGATATAGGATCTCTTATCAGGAAGGCTTCAAAGGCACCTGTCATCAACTGTATAGGAACCTTTGACACATGAACCAGTTCCTACATGAAACTAGGTGGACTGCATGCATTTTGAAACAAAACAGAATAACTGTCAGGGGTCTTTACAGACTTGTATGTCTTAGAGGTGTCTTCTGTTTTTCACTTTGGAGTGGATATTTTTGTTACAGGACTTGATCTAAGTCACTGGAGAAACTGAATTATTTCATAATTTTAAACTGCTTGGAAGAAAGATTGATGATTCAATTAGCATGGCTTTTGGTGTTTCTTCTATTGTAAAAGAAGTTTGACATAATGTATTTTGACATATATGTTTTAGCGTTGGAAACCATTATTTGCATTTTGAAGTTAATCAATAATGCATTATTGTACAGCCCCTAGAATGCACTGACCTGTGGTGTTAGACATTAGCAGCAGACAGGAAAACCTCCTGCTTCATCTTCAGACTTGTAATTTAGACAAGGGAAACAGAATTGCTCTCTCCATTCATCCTTTCAAAAGAAGAGATGATAGGATGTTATTTGAGGGTTAACACAAGTTTTGTACCAGGGTTGTGAAAAAGAAGTAGTTTCCTGGGACTAAGCTGAGTGCAGTAGTCACAAAATAACCATTTTATCTCGTATGAGAAATTATGGATATTTTAGCAGAGTTCCTTGCCAAAGATTAAGCATTTACATTAATTTCTAGCAGGTAAAGGTATCTGAAAGTACTAGTATAATCTCATGGGATGAAGCTTCATAAACTGCAAAACCATCTGATAGAGATGGAGCCTTGGTTAGGACTTTGTCCCCTTGAGCCATACTTAGATTCAGTTTATCTAATGTGCCATTTGTTTCAGATGCATTTATTCAGCAAACTCTCTGACTGATCATAACATTTACACAGACCCACTCTGTTTAATGTGCCTTTGTGATTATTTTTTTTTATTATTATTTTTTTTTTCCCCCAGCTAGCGAGAACATAGTTCTGTGTAGGGATTTAAGTGCCCCTTCACTGATGAAATGATGTACTGGGAGTTCAGAGCAGCCCAGATCCAAGCTTCATGTTGCAAATACTCTGAATATTGGGTTTAGCAAGTTAGAAATGCTGGGCTACTAACTTCATTGATTATTTTTGTCACATTAACCTTGAACTACTAAACCAGGCAGTTGTTGCTATTTTGAATGCAAGCAGAACCATAGCTGGCATCAGCAGCTATTGTGCTACTTTGCATTCTCTGTCTGTAGTCACATTCTTCTGTTTCACTTTGGTACCTGCTATCATTTTAAGACTTAATTTCTTGAATGGCAGATGAACTGTGACAGTCAAAAATAGGCATGTGAAGTCTTACAAAATAGAGATCACACTTGTATGTTGTACAAAGGGAAGGGAACCCTCAATGCAAAGCCAAACCAAATTATCTATTAGCAGCTGTTGTCAGCTTCTGTCAGACAACTTATTTATTCAAAGCTGTGTTAATAAGGCATCCCATATCTCTCTACCTCAATAATTTACTGTAAAAATATTAAGAAAGTTCAAATAGAATTCTTTTGAGATATCTGTAGAACAGGGTAGTATAAAATACTCAGACTGCTTCTGTCATCTTTAAAAGTTCCTGAAAATATTTGTTCAAAACACTGAAGTATATGCTTTTTATGAAAGGGATGGACAAGTCTTTTTCCTTATCGTTTATCCACTACCCATTTTTTTGCAACCAGGCAAAAACCTGAATCTTGTGTTTTTGAAGCATCTCTGTCTGGAAATATCCCGCTGATTAAGCTCCATATGAGACAATGTTTATTTCATTTTTAAGTGAGAGGAAAATACAGCTGTAAACAGGAATCTTTAGCTTTATAATTCTTGTTCCAGTGACTGCCAAACCATTGGTTTCCCACCACATTTTTGGATTTTGAATATCCATCAGTTACAATATCATGAATTCTCACTGCTGGCAGTAACACACATGTTTTCATTTAAGGCATTACGGGTATTCTCTAGACAACCAGTCTGTTGAAAAGAAATTAATCCCAGCAGTGAGCTAAGATACTGAATTCTCAGCAGTTTCAGAATTCATGTTTTTACATGGAGGCTATTTATATCTGGATTGAATTAATTTGAATATGTAGCCAGGTGGTTGTGGTTACATCTTTTATTATCCATTGGTGAAAAGCCAGCAGAATGCAACTGCAGGATGGGAAAACTCAGTCAATGCAGTTGGCAAATACAGCCTCGTGTCATTGAAAACTCAGCTTCTATTTGTCTCATTTCTGAACGTGATTTCAGGCATGACCAGAATCAAGGAATACAATTATACAATATATTGTAACTAGAGTAATCTAAGTAAGGCATACTATACACAATTTTTAGATCTGCCTCATTTTAAAATTTCACTGAAGATGTTAATCTAATAACTTGTTTCTGCTTTATCACGTGGTCCTTATTTTACCAACAATGAATAGTTGCAAAATATCCAGAAGGCATCTTAGACAGTCTCTTTCCAAGGAGAGTGTAGACACTATAGATAACTTGTAAAGCCTGTTACTAAGCTGCAAATTCATACTCAGCAGGGTTGTGGTTTTTATGTCTGTCTTCACCAAATGAATATTCAAGATTGTTGGCTCAAGGAGGAAAGTTCTGAACTGCATTTTACACGGAGAAAGCAAGGTACAAAATGATGTTAGTCATAGGTGTAATACTTGGTCATTTTTGCTGTAACCAAACACCAACTGCACTGAGCTGGTAATAGTGACTCCTGAAGACTTTCAGTTTACTTCTGTTGGAGATCAAACACTTTAAACTACCTGACTGATTTTCTTAAAACTGGGTTGCAACTTTTAAGATATTCACTTAAAATGCAACTTCTGTCTGTAATTCTCTCCTCTATTCTATTTTGCTAAGGTTGAAGGTTAAAGGGAGGTAAATAAATGGATTTTTATCGCAATCCCTGATTTGTTTCTGTGCAGTTTGAGAGAATTTCGTAGCAAAAAATGGAGAGAGTGAGGAACTCGGAAGATTGTAAAGATGTGTAAAAACTCCACTAGGAAATTCTTTAGGGTTGCACTAAGTCCTAGTTGGGCAACTCCCCATGATGTTAGTCCTAGGTGTAATACCTGGTCACTATTGCTGTAACCAAACACCACCTGCCCGGAGCGGGTAGTAATGACTCCTGAAGTCTCTACCCCTTTCTGCCACAAGTAAGTATCTGTTCTAGGGGTTGCCTTGGGTAGGACCTGGGTGATATGCTTCCCAACACTGAGCAGTTTCTGATCTTTGGACAAAAAGGTATTTGGGATGATGGGTATACCAGCCTTTCTTTTTTTCAGAGGTTGCATTTAAAGTTTCCTCTCTGGGAATTCACTGTTTATGACGTATTACTTTTGGAAGCAGTCTCTAAACACTGACTGCATTTTTCAAGATTAAAACATGCCTGGAATCAAAAGTTTCTGAAGTGTTGGTTAATAATTGCATAATTTGTGAAGAACTATGCAGGTAGCATATTAGAATAGTTCAGCATTCTTAATAATAATATAAATAGCTAGGTGACTAGAAAATATGCTTTAAAAATTGATCTGTTAGTTTCTTTTTGAATATATTGATTTTACAAATTCTTTTTATCTAGTGACTAATATATGAATGAGCAATATTTTTGTAATACCTTGTGTCTGAGGGGCAGCATCTCTGTTGAAATGTCTTTTCCAGATCAGTCTCAATCAGAATATCCTCTTCTGTCTTGAGTCAATATACAAAGAGGGAGGAAAGTTTTGCAGTTTTATTTTGTAAGTGCCAAAGAGAAAAGAAACTGTATGGTTGTTTTGGTATGGAAACACTAGGACGATTTTTTTCCTGCTATGTGTGTGCAAGATACACGTTGATAAAGTGATGCAAATTATTTTGTGAATACCCATCGGACTTCATGTAGTCTCACAGCAAACTTGACATATATTTGATCTAGAAAACGTCGTACTCGGTTCTGTCTTTCTTTTCGCAAATTGCTGTATTAGAATGCAATCAATATGTTTGTTACTCATTCACTTACTCTTGTGTCTTTATCTCTTGAATTATTTAATTTTCACAAGACCAGTTTGATAATAGTAGTGGTGCTTTCTTAAGAAAGAACTTTAGAAGAAACTTTTTCTTAAGAATAACTTATTTCTGTAATGAATACCTCTCTCTATATTGTGGCAATGGAAAGAAATCCAATGTCTCTCTTACAAAGACATTATTTATTTTGATTGATAATTTTTTTGTGCTTCAGGTAGCAATTAAACCCCCAGTGACTTACACTTGGGCTGGTGGTGGGCCTCCCTGAGTTTTCTTCCCATGAAGAGCAGCTCCCTACCCTGCCTGAGACTTGTATCTTCTTGGTGAGATCTTCTTATGTGACATCTTCTTAGATGCAGAAGGTGGCTGCCAGGATACAGCCACTGCTTCCACTGACACTATGAAACTGAGAGACACAGGTCCTGGTAGCCATCCCTCAGGCTTCCACCATGAGTGTAATGGTGAAGCCCTGAAAACTGTGAAATGCAAAGAACACAGAGGAGTTGTTCTTTGTATTTCGCTGGCACCACCTCATGTACAAGGAGGAGGACCATGATCTGCAAAACTTTATTAGTTGCAGTATGTCTAGGGAGACCAAAGCTGAGGCTGATGTAGGGCAGAAGGGGTGGAGAAAGGTCAGAAAGCTGGTTTGGGAATGGAAATCTGGCTACTGCAGCATGTTGTCATGTCCTCAAGCTTCAGTTTCATTTCTCAGGAGATCAGTACTGAAGGGCAAGTGAGCTCTCAGCATGCCTTGCTGATTCAGTGGGATGGCTGCAGGTAAGGAGCTCTTCCTTGTGAAGGGTCCCTCCTTCCCCTGCCACTCTCAACACTGCAGCATCACTCCCTGCTAAAAGTTGAACAGCAGGTTCTTTTAAAGTTATACACTGCCTTAGGTGGTTCTGTAGCCATCTTCTCTTTCTCCTGTCATATTTAACGCAGTGACTCCTCAGAGAGTGGACGTAAGAGTTTAAAAAAACAAATAAATTCTCAGTATTTCTTGAGGTTCTCTTTGATTCTTGTGGTCCTTACAGGAGTGCCATTTTATCTTCCCATTTTATGCATGAGAAGAGTATATGCAGATCATACTAAATCTCTGCCTGGAAATTCAGTACCATACAGAACATACACGGGGCAAAATTAGGTTATTCAGAGCAGTTAGTTTTGGTGTTGTCCCAACATACAAAATATGGGGGATGGGGCAGGGGAAGGTTCCCACAGTAGGTTGTTAGTATTCAAATGTTGATACATTTCTTTAAGCACAGAAGGCAAATACAAATGTTCTCTAATAGATGTCTGTGAAAGCTTCTGTATTCTTAAAATTTTCTAGCTAATCCATACACTTTGAGAAGGAAAAGCAGGCTGGGAAAAAAAATCTGAGTTCATGAAACTGAGGAGGGACCCTAGGCAGCTCTGTGTGAAAGGCATCAATTGTTTGCACACCAATTAAAGGCTAAATGGCCTACTTCTTATTAGCTAAGTCTAATTTTGTTTCTAATCAGGAAACTAAATATCAAGGAAGAAAGGGCTTTTCTTATTTTCTGCAGTGGTTATTACATAATCATTTCATTTCAATGCACCTCTCTAGGAAACAACACATGAGTGAAGCACTGAATCCTTGCATTGTTTTTGGAACGGGTCTTTTTAGCACTGTGATTTAGAAGAGCTTCTAACTTCTGAAAAATGTTTAGCAGATGTACCATCTAAGTTAAAATAGCTTTCAGCATAGCAATAAAACACTTTTCTCTTTCCAGTATGACAATGTGCTGTGTTTCTGTCCCAAATTTAAAATCACACCCTCTAATGCTATCAGAAGTGTCACTTTTTACTTCCAAATCAATCAAATCAAGCGCCCTTTAAGAAGAAAAATCAATGTAGCCAATTAATTAACTGAACTCAGTATAGTGCCTGAAGGCCAGAATGTCATTTCCCATAAGATTTGCTTGTATTTTTAAAACTGGACCACTTAAAACGTCATCAGAAATGGCTCTTAATATTTCAAAAGACACAAGTAATTTTTATCCTGCCAAGCCTCTTTGACTATTCTAATTAAATATTTTTGGTTGTATCGAATTTGGGTTTTTTTTCTGCCACCGTGTTGCATATAGGAACTTCAGTCATCCGGTAGAGCCAGTGTCTGGGCAAAATGTTATTATAACATGCTAGCAGGACATTGTACCTGATAGTGGGTTGTTAGCCCATGGTAAAAAGCACTTTAGTTTCTCAACCCTCAGCAAAAGAGATTATAAAATTTAGATTACTAACTCATAAATTAAGGAAAACAAAATGAAAAAAGTTATTAAATGAAAGTGGGTGTGTTGTAACTGT
This sequence comes from Phaethornis superciliosus, assembly GCA_023637945.1. Classification (NCBI taxonomy): domain Eukaryota; kingdom Metazoa; phylum Chordata; class Aves; order Apodiformes; family Trochilidae; genus Phaethornis; species Phaethornis superciliosus. The sequence continues at coordinate 145,863,690 of JAJQWJ010000001.1, read as the reverse complement.
TACTGTATATTCACAGTGTTCCTTCACCACACTGTCTCTCCAAGCTGCATGGAGAGAGCAATACTTCTTAGTGAATATCTGCTTTACCATTATGTGTTTTGAGTGACAGTAAGGAAATGTATTAACAATTGATGTAAGAGTGGAGATGTGGATGGAGAGAGATTTGTCTCCTGAACCTAGTAATTGGTATCCATAGTGTGATTTGAATGGCCAGCAGGAATAGAGACAGTGAATTTTGCTACAGAAAATCCCAGCTCATACTCAGTATCTCATAGTCCATGAAGCAGAAGGAATTCAATTACTATTCAGAAAGACAATATAAAGGCTTGTGTGTCCCTGGTTTCACCATGAGCAGAACTCAAACCTAACATGGTTCTTGTACAGAGGCTCGTCAACCTTCCAGCAAGCTGTCTGTACTAAGTAACATATTGGTGATGGCAGCAGCTCAATACCACATTGCAATTTTTGTTTGCTGAGCCTGCCAACTGAACGCTGTAGGAAAGGAAACTTCTGCATATTCAGCCCCAAGTAAACTGCAACTGTAAGCATACAGCCCCTGCTTTTTGTGTGTTCTTTTAACTGTTCTTTTAGCAGCTTCTAAAATTTCTATGAGAACAGAACTATGCTATATGCCAAACCGTGCAATGGGCTTAGCAAAGTAGAAGGGTCCTACTCAAACAAACAAAAAACCCCAAACTAAACCAAAAAAGTCCTGTCTTGGTCAAGCCACTCACTTTTCTTATGATTCTGGTATGAATTTTAGGCCATGTTTAGGAATTCCAACTAACTTAGGGTAATCATGAACAATCAAGTTTAATTTTTGTAGCAATTATTAAAGTAATAAACTCTTAATGTGGATGCATCAGCAATATAGTCTTTCATCACTCTCCCTTTTCATACTGTTTGAAGGATTTTTACCCTTGTTTGCCCTGATTTGTGTCAGTATTGTACAGTATATTTTTCCAGAGATTTACCTAGCTTGCACTGCTGAAAATGAGAAAAAAAGGAAAGAAACAGAAAACCTCAAGAACTATTTATCCCTTAATTGCATGTTAACCACTTCAGGAACTTCCCTCCAAGGAAATGCATCTGAGTATCATTTAAGCAAAGATTATGTTCTGCAGCTGGTCTGGCCAGGCAGATGCCAGTGGGATTCTGCATAGCAACTCACAAAGCAGCTTGTGGGACTGGGACTGAAGAGTCATTAAAACCATCAAATATTAAAATCATATGCAGGAGGAAACATGAAAAGAAAAATGGAAACCATGGTAATTACAAAAAATGGAGTTTGTTGTTGCTTGTTAAACTTACAAGTTAGTTGTTTGTTTTTTAAAAAAAAGCATTTGCAGAAATATTCTCAGATTTGCCAAGCACAAGAGTTTAAACATCCAGTTGGAAAGACTTAAGGATCATGTTGGTAGTTTTTATTTTTATAAATATCTATCTTTGTCAGGATTTAAACTTTCTCTGACTGTCCTGACAATGCATGTATGACAGTTAGAAACTGAAAAACTCAAAATGAAGCACATAAAGAACATTCACATAGATTCTTTCTGTTTCTCAGGTGCTTTCTCTACCTTCTCAAGGGTCTCTGAGTCATGGCATCCTTCTGCCTCTTTCTTGTAAGAGGAGTTGTTACTGGGTCAACTTTTTTTCTGCCATGTGGTGGGTGTGAAGTATTTCAGGGTGCTGCTCCCACGGTTCAGAATGGCTTCTACTTTGGAAGTGGCCAGCATGGGATATCCATCCTGGTTAAACAGGAGCAGTTTATACTGGTTGGGCAAGTAGATCACATTCCTCTCACATTCTGATAGGGGTTATTTTTTACTTCAGTTCCTTGCTGAAGTGATGTAAGCTTGAGTAAAGATAAATTGACATGGAAAAGAGCGTCTGATAGGGTCATGCTCTATGGTGCTATAAATGAGAAGTTTGTTCCACATGTTATTGAAGTTTCATGATATTTTCACTCAACAATACCATTCTAATTCACTTATTACTATACTGGGTTTTATAAATATATACAGTGCTTTTCATTAAGGGTGTTTGCCTTAATGAATTTTTGTCTGAATTATTTCAACAAAAATAGTTAATGAAGTTTTAGATGTTTAATTATGAGGTGTTGTGCATCATCTTAATCATATTCTTGTTCATCTTCCTAGTTATCAACAAATGTAATGTAAATAGAGAAGCTTTGCTGAATTTGAAACTACTATGTTGGGGGTTTTTTTGCTTGGGCTGAGATACTGGTTCTGAGTTGTGAGCTAGAAGAGTCTTGAAAGAAGAGAAAAGTCTAGAGAAGATTAAAAGAGTCTAGAAAAGAGTCTTGAAATTTCTGAATGGAGGGCATACATTTTGGATAAAGAGTTCACTCAGCTGTTTTACAAGTGCTAGCTAATGTATCCTTATGTTATTTAAATGGTGTGAGAGTCTGTTATTCTTCTGGGTTTCTATTCTTCTGAGTTTGTTTTTTTTTTGTGTGTGTGTGTGTTTTTAATGAAAGGGGAACCATATGAGAGCACACAACCACAAGCAGAAGCTCTCAGCTTTGCTCTTTTCTCAGCTGGGCAGGCTTTACCCCATCGTCCTCAGTTGTCTCGGGACAGCCACTCGCAGAGGTCAGGATGGGAAGCAGCTCTAGGAAGATACTCGAGGTTTGTGAGGCATTTAAAACACCATTGCCAAAACCACACATTCCCAAAACCAAATTAATTAACTGAGAGAATGAATCTGCAGTTCTTGGTTCCTTCTGTCAGAGCAGATTTTGGCCTAGACAATCACTGGATAATGTCCTAAATCTGAATGGATGTTTCCAAAAGTTCAGTTGTACAACAACATAAAGCAAATGCTGTGTTTTTATAGTTGTGTCTTTGAGTTAGTAGGGTCTTTGCTTGATTTCCCACACACTGGGATTGACCAGTCTTGTGTGTGGAGGTGAACATCCTGATTGATTTTTTTTTTTTTATTATTTTATTTAAAGCAAAAAACCAAAGAAGGGGGATCTCCTAGTTGGAAATAATCCATCCCAATATACAGGGAATTAAGCAAAGGTGGCAGATAGCCTGCATGGATAAACAAGGAGCTCCTTACTAAACTCAGACATAAAAAAGGAGGCATGTAAGAGCTGGAAGCAGAGACAGATGCATCAGACCCGAGAGGAATATAGAAATATGGCCCAAGTATGTGTGAATGGGGTTAAGGAAGACAAAGACCCCCTGGAATTCAATCTGTGAAGGTATGTGAAGGACAACAAGAGATGCTTTTTTCAGCAGCAAAAGGAAGACTAGGGAAAATGTGGGCCTGCTGCTGGATGGGAGTGGAGCCTTGATAGCAATAAAGGTAGGGGAGGCTGAAGTACTCCCTGAGTTCTTCAGCTCACTCATACTGGTGTAAGAGTTACCTGTGGGAAGTCCCCCAAAAATCGGGGACAAGGAAGATTTACCTTTGCTGGGGTGGGATCAAATCAGAGAACCTTTAAAGAAGCTGGACATAGACAAATCCATGAGACCAGATGGAATGAATGTGTAGGTGCTGAAGGAACTGGAAATTATCCTAGTATCATTGCAAAGCCATTCATGAGAGGTTGCTTTGTAATGACCTGGATGATGGGTCATGACTCGTGCTTATCAAGTCTGCAGCCAATACAAAATTGGGAGTAGTGGTTAATAGACCAGTTGCTTGTGTTGCCATTTAGATGAACCTTGAACCTTGACAGGCTGAAGAAGTGGGCTAACAGGAACGTCATGAAGTTCAACAAAGGCAAATTTCTCCAAACAAGGGATAGACTAACTGAAAGGCAATTTTTCCCAAAAGTCCTTGGGGGTATTGGTGGACAAGTTGAATGTGAGCCTATGATGCATCACTGTGGCAGAGAAAAAGCCTTACCCTGTGAAAGTTGTCAAACACTACAACAGGTTACATAGGGAGGCTGTAGTGTCTCCATCCTTAGAGGAGATATTCTAAGCTTTGATTTAACAGGGCCTTAAAGAACTCAATCAAACTTTGAAATTGGATCTAACTTTGAAGTTGGCCTTGCTTTGATGGGGTGAGATGAAGGCTGAACCAGATGATCTTCAGAGCCTCCATATAACCCTTGTTACTTTATAATTCTCTGACTGTAGCAAAACTTTTTTATAAACATCACTCCTTTCCTCCAGAAAAGCCCTGGGGGGAAGTACAGGCAGTGGTCTTTCATCTTTGTGTACTGCAACACAAACTAAATCAAAACACATGTTTCTGTAGCTTATAGTTTAATAAAGATTTTCCCACATGTTGAATGTATTTAGGCTAAAAATACACAGATTACTCCAGTGTCATCTTCAGTGTTATACAGTTTCTTTGTTGCTTTCTATTGTCTGAGCTGTGCCAAGTAACTTTTGCTTTCTCATGGAACAGTGTGTTTTTCTCTTTTCTCCTATAAATTGTTCTATTTGGAACAATGTAGTGTTAGGGTTCTCTAGGACACAAACACTGAGTTATTTATGCAATGCCTTTTCAGCAGGTACAAAGGCACTAGAATACATCCTTTGCTGAAGGTGTTGTAAGCCAAGCTGTCCTCAATTTCTGTTACGACTCAACATGATGTCATGTGGGGGAGTATAGCAGAACTACAAAATTTCTTCTTAGCCACTTTTTCCCCCTCCCTCAGTGAGGTTGCATTGATCCTACTTTCACCATCTAACCTGCAAAAATTAATTCTAGATAATAAGTTGACATTCAGTTGTCTTGAGTCTGAAAAAGATGAGAAAAACATATTTATACTCAGAGGAGCCTACTTCTAATATGAAATAGTAGTCAGGATTATTAATGTTTCATTGGACTTAGACCAGTATGCTTATTATTTTGTTTTGATGAGAAATAACATGAAATTAATGAGGTGCCTGGAGGAAGGGATTGTAAGGACTTCACATTGGCTTGCTCTATCTTATTCTTGGAATAAGAGGAAAGAAAGTTTTGTCATGTGGATTGTAGAAGTAGTATACCTGAAATTATCCTAGTAGAAGAGATGAAATGAGGATGTTAGGGAAGCAGTAGCTACTAATTTTGCCATGAGACATCTCCATGAAGAAACATCAGTTTGGATAAGGTATGGTTGGTATTCCCCACCCTGTGAATCTCAAGGGTTATTTGGAGTCATCCACTGGCAATAAGAAAACCAAGCTCTGAGTTTGGAAAATATTAACAGAGAGATTACTTTTGCCTGTGAAACATTTTTTTAATATAAATTCAGCCCCATGCATAACACTTTGAAGGATCTGGGCCAAAATTTGTTATGATTGAACCTGATATGCTCAAACATATTGGTCTGAGAGAAATTTTAAAATTTTGGAAATTTAGGAAGCAAGTGATAAAATAAAAGAAAGCAGACACTTTTGTTTTAAGCTAATTGAAGTCTGGAGGTTTTCTGTACCCACTCTGACAAGCTAATGATCTGTGGAATAAGCAGGAGACATGCTAAACATCCCTGCTTAGTCATGTCATTTACTGCATCCTACTGTAATCTGGTCTGATGTCAACCTAGACTGTAGCCCATTCTGGTTGTGGATCTTGTAAGCCAGTTAATGTTCTTCTGTTCCTGTATATATATATATATATATATATAAATATTGTTTTATTTTTGATGCCTTCAGACACCATTTTTTAAAAGATAATATTTAAGACCCAACACATTTTAATGTTCCAGTTGGGATTTATGTTAATTTGGGTTCAGTCTGTTCCCTGAGTTTTTGAGATCAGCTTTTTTTAGCCTGGTTTCCTGAGGAACTGGAGTTTGTAAGATGGCTGTATCTTTCCATCAGTCTTCCACTAAGTTTTTTGAAGCCATTGATCAACTGCCCTGATTTGGTGGAGAGAGTGAGGTCTTAGTGCTGCTAAGCTCTGGCAAGTTTCAATAGTAGCCTTGGTTTGGTAGAGGAGAGACACTCAAATGACTTTCCCATCCAAGGGAAGAGATGAAAGATAAGCAGTTGTGTTGTGTATGGTTTTGTGGGAAACTGGTTGAGCTACAACTGAGTGCTGCTTCTTACAGGGTAGTGAGAGAACATGGGTGAGAACTGATGTTGTGGCTAGAGGGGAACTGGAGGTGTTCAGGTTATTGAATGTGGTCTGTGGATTATCACATCTGGGGGGATGAATGGAGATTATGGGCGAGGACCCCATATTCCTGTGGTGAGGTGAATGTCTAAGTATGTAGCTCAAAGTTTGTGGGCCGTCAGTTTTATTTCTCTGAATGCTGCTTGTCTTTAAGAAGGAAAGTTAATGTATGGTTCACTATTCATGCTTGTAAAAACCTATAGCTTATTCTTTGTGTTCTTTGGAGAGGGTTCTTGGACATGGCACACAGGCTTTTATATGGAGAATTTGCACCTACAAAATGAATGCTCACAAAGTCTTATAGAAACCAGTTGGGCTTTGCTAGGATTTATTTCTCTCTGGGAGCAAGGGAAGAAATGAGACCCAGAATTTTGGTTGTGAATGGTAATGTGATTGTGGGAACAAGCTCTGAACTGAGGTCTTAAAGTCAGCTCGCAAAGACACCATGCCTAGTGATGATTTTTTAAAAAAAAAGTTCCCTAGCAAATATTGTGCCAATAGAGTTTACTGCCAGAAAACAATTCTCTGGTTTCAATGACTGAGCTTAAAGTATTTATGTACAGAAAAAAAGCAGATATTTTCATATTTCAGGAGGAGTTTACCTCCTTTGGTATTTAAACACTTCATGAGAAACTTGGTGTCTAGGTAATTAATAGCTGTGTTAAAGGAGGAACATTTTTTCTGCGTGGAAAAACAAGTTCCACATGCTTCTACCAGGGGAGGATTAGCACTAAGGATTATCACATGGCTTCTGCAACTGTACTCATTGTAAAATATAGGGTGTGAGTGTTGTTGAAATGTCTGTCAGCTGTGATACCCCTTTTTATAAGCTGTGTTACCAGCAAAATCTGTCCAGCTTTAAATCTCCAAGTCTTTCTTGGGCTTTGTGCTCCCTTCTACTTATATGGATGTTTATAAACAAAAAGTGTGACATGGGAATAGAATGTTACATTGCATTTTTCTGTCTCCTTTTCCTATCTAAAACATGTATGCATTTATCTTGTCTTAATTACTGATAAATTCATTGAAAAGCTTCTGCGACAGGTGGAAAGTCTGTGTTTCAATGTAGCTTGGTAAATTTTGCTTTACTTTACAGAAGTAATTTATTGAGGAACAGAAAACCTACATTTTTGTTATAATCTACTAGAAAGGCAGAGGAGGTTTTAGTTTCTCTTCTTTAATGCTGATTACCTGTTCAGTTTCCAGAATCCAAATCAAAACCCCTGCTTATAAGCCTTAAGGCGGCTTGTGTATCCATCCAGTCAGCTCAAAGAAGGGCTGGATAATTTCTAACTGAAACTTAAGAGATTTTGCAGTCATCAGCTGGAATGCAGAAAATGAGGTCATGTTCTTTGACCTACAGTAGATTCTGCATTGCCCTGTTGTATCACTGAAAGGCATTACTAAAACCCACTGCACGTACAGTTTCAAGCGTTCAGAATTTTTATACTTCTTCTACTGCTTATTTCTTCAGTCACATTTGGAATATTTATCCTAAACAATCTTTATGTGTGCCTTGTGTTCAAGCACAGAGTCTACTAAATATTATCAAATCAATCTGCTGTAGAGATCTGTCGACACTAAAGATCTGTTATTTGTGAGCTTGTCTTATGGAAAAGCTTCGCATTTTTGGTCAGGCTGTTGTTTTAGCTGAAGAGTTGCTTTACCAGCCAGATAATTTCTGCCATGTGTGTGAAGTTGGAGAGGCTTATCTGCAACGTTGCAACTTGAGAATTGGTGAGAAGTAGGCTTTAAGAGCCTGGTTGATGTAGGTTTGGTCGTCTGTCCTCTCAATGCTGAGACTTTGTCCTGCCTTTGGATAGCCCAGCTTCCTGAGTGAACTCTCACTGGGAAAAAAGCTGTGCTTGGAATGTCTCTGCTCCTTGTTGCCTTCTCCAGGAGAACATCTAGCTGTCCTTCTTCTGGGCCTGCAGAAAAGCATCTGCAACTGCCTGCCCTGGAAGTGGCCAGTGGCTTTTCCAGAGGAAAGGAAAGGAGGCACAAGCACCAAAGGGTGTAGTTTGGAGTAGAGTTATGCATGGGGTGTTACAAGCTCAATAAGTTTTGGGTAGAGCAGCACTTCTGCATTGCCTGTGAGGATGAAGAGTTCAGCTGTGGAAGAGTAAGAAGCACAGAAAATGTCTATTAACTGATTTCTTACTGTTGTTTCCCCCCCTTCTTTCTCCTTTCTCAAAAATACAGTGGTCTGTGCTTCCAGTTGTATCCTTTTCATGGTGTTGAGCCCAGAGAAAATGATGCTTTCCCATGAAACTTGTTCCTGGCTGTTATTTTCAGGTACAGCCATACTGCAATTCTCAAAGTAACTGAATGTAGCAAAAGAAGTAAGGCAGGAAAGGAGGATTAATGTGGAGGAAAGGGAAGACAGGGGATAATCAGACAAAGTATTAAATCAGAATGTCCTGTTTGAAAACTCTTGGTTCAAGCACACCTATGTCAGATGTGCTTCTGCTCCACAAAAAGGGCTTTTTCAATGTAGAATATAGCTTAGCTTGAAGAGGCAAGGCTAGGCTTTTAGCTTTTGCCATGGGTCACTTTCAAAATGCTTTCATTACCAACAGATATTAAAAAATTCCATGTTATGTTAATAACAGAAATTTTCCCATCAGTTATTTGTGAAAATTCACTTAATGGAAGCTTATATTTAAATGCCAATTTGAGCATTCATTCATCAAATTACCAGTGTATCAACTTTATTTTGAAAATTGAAATTGAATATGCTGAACATGTTGCTGTTTCTTGTGCTGTTTGATTATATATAGAACTTAAAAAAAAATTTCCACATTTTTGTCAGATAAATATTACATATAAACATTATTACAGATAAGAAATACAGTTATGTGCAAATACATTGGCAGTTCCATATAATAGATGTGTGTGCTGGCTTGCAGGTGAATGTGCAGAAAATGATATCTAAAGACATTCTGGGAACCAAATGCTAAGTATGTACTGATAGTAGCAATGCCATAAAGCCTGATGTCATTAGGAATGTATGTAGGCTGTAAATATTAGCACTTCACACAGAAATGAGCATAAACAAGGACAACAAGCAGGAAAGTTTAACAGTCCTAATTAATTGTCTAAGCATACCACTGGTGCTTTGCTTCACAAAGGAGTCTTGTGGATTTCCAGTATTTGATATATATCAAATACATTGCACTGAAGTTCTGTTGATGTGTTTACCTAAACTGTAGTTGGCCCAAAATTCATGTCTGAAGGCCATAGCTATTCTTAAAACAGGGGAGGGGGAAAAAAAAAAAAAAAAAGAGAATAAAAAAATATTTAGAAGTGAGTTGGATTTCTTTGTCAAATACATTTTATATATCATATACCTTTCCAAATCTTTAATATAGGCTTCTGCTGCTCTGAAGCTGGACAAGCAGTTAGCAGAACAGTACAATATAAGCAAGCACTTTGGAAGCTATCAACAGCCACGACTTACATTTAATGTCATTATTAAAATCTCTACCCTTCCTCCTAGGCTTTAAAAAAATCCTTTAGATCACAGAGAGCTCAGCTGACAAAACTAATTGTATTTTTTCCATTACAATACTTGCTGCTACAGGAAGATAAGGAATCAAATATTTCTGCTCATTTTTTAAGTGCTAGGTAATTTTTTTACCATATCAAGAGCTATGAATGTTAAGGTAGCTGTTAATAAAAAGAGGAATGTAATAAAAAATAAACCAGGGCATAAAGTAGTTCTTTTAAGGAGGCTGAGAAGAAATCTGTGTTCTCTTGGATCCTAAGCTCAGTAGATCATGACTCGCTGGGAGGTGACTAAAGACTTGGCTCTCCTCTGAAGGGTCACATCAGAGGCAGGGCATTGAAATGGGTTGATTGTTGATAGGATTTGCCATACTGAATCATGCTTTCAACTGTGTGCTGCTTTTCTAGCCTATTACAAGCAGGAAGATTGGACACAAAAGCTGCACTGACATTTAGGTTAGCTTATATATAGATCAATATTTAAGACTAGCCTCTACTTCATGAGAAGTACAGTCTAAAAGTATAGTTTTTATTGTTATCTGCAACAAGGATCTGTTCAGAATTTGTATTGGGATGTGTTACTCAGTTTAAATCTGTTACTCGGTTTAATTGCTGGGCCAGTGTTAAACCATGACAGGATGTTTCACAAGTATTTTCCAACTATTTCTGAAAATAAAGAATAGAACTGACATAAATGTAAAGCTTGAGTAGATACATTTTAAGTGCTGGAGCCTTATTCTTTTGCTTTGGAGAATAGAAGTGGTACAGAGAAGGGAGAAAATAATATCACATTGTATTGCTTTCTGGAAAAAAAAATCTTACTGTCCCTTAGTTCTATCACCTGGAGAGAATATAAATTGCTGATTAGAGCTTTAAAAACTGAAAGAGTGTGTTCAGAACTTTTCACACTATTTTTGGGTTTGCTTTCAAAGACCCCCAGGACTTCATTTCTTTCAACTACCCTACATTGTTGGTCAGCTTCATCTCCTTCAGCAATTCAAGTAACATCAGCATGGCAAAGCCAACTGGAGTTAGCAGAGCAATAGGAGAGCAGGTTGATCTGGTAACAACCCTAACTTGTGTTAGATTCATCCTCCTGATGTTGTCAGCATGTTTATAAGAAGTTCTTTATGAATGATGACTCTTCTGCTTGGAGTGATTCTCTTGTTTTCTGCCCATCCACGTAGGGATGAGCATCATCACTGTGTGCTGGGTGCAGTTTTCCTGTACTTTATAGTTCTTCTGTCTTCTGATACATGTTCAGTGACCAAAATCAGATGTGCTGTTCAAAACAGTCAGTAACCCAAACTAATTTGATGCTGGTCCAGCTGTGTTTTGACTCTTGAGGCTCAGAGCAAGAACCTAAGTTAAAGACATGGGGGCAAGTGACCACCAGTAGAAATGGACATGCCTTGGCAGCTGCAAGACTGGAAACCACCAGGATTTCATCCTAGTGTCATCAGAGGCCACTGACACCTGGTAGAGCTGCCAAGATACAGGGTTGCATCTTCGCCCTAATCTGGTGAGGGTCTTGCTAAACTGAAGATATTTCTGGCTGAAGAAGAACCCCCATTGACAATATGTTTTGCGTGCTAGATAAGAAATGATGATCTGAGCTGCCAAAATATGTGTGATCTGCTTATATGAGCACCAACAGTCCTTGCAGGATCCAACAAGATAATTAAATAATAGGCTTGCAACAGTTGCTTTTGTTACACCTCATCATGAGAAAAGGAAGAAGTGGCCTATAGTATATTAGGAAGTGATATAAAAATAACCAGGATGTAGAGATAAAATCAAGAAGTACAGATTATTATGGAAAAAAAGGATTGCACACAGCAATACTCAATGCTTCGATTACTCAGCATTATGTTCTTGTTTGCATGTCTCTTATTTTACCACAGGATAGGGTGACAAAACTGTGCAGATTGCTCTCAGAGAATGTTTAAAGACCATATTCCTAAGGACATTACAGAGTCACTGGAGCTGGAAAAGGCCTCTGAGATCATCAAGTCCAGCCTATGAGCTAACCCCAGCACATCACTAGACCATGGCACTTAAGTGCCACATCCATCCTTTCCTTAAACACCTCCAGGGACAGTGACTCCATCACTTCCCTGGGCAGTCCAAAGTTTGATCACCCTTTCTGTGAGGGAGTGCTTTGTGATATCCAACCTAAACCTCCCCTGGTGCAGCTTCAGGCCATACCCTCTTCACAAGAGCCTGACCCCTCCTGACTACAACCTCCCTTCAGGTAGCTGCAGAGAGTGATAAGGTCTCCCTTCAGTCTCCTCCAGGCTAAACAACCCCAGCTTCCTCAGCCTCTCCTCATAAGACTTTCCCTCTACTTCCCTCACCAGCCTCGTTGCCCTCTTCTGGACCTGCTCCAGCACCTCAGTATCCTAAATGCTTGTGTTAGTGTGAGTGGTTTGTTTGTTTGTTTGTTTGTTTTTAGGTGAATCAAAAGATAGCAATATAGAAGAGAGACAACAAAATCATCAGCAACTCCTTTCTGTATCCTCTGCCTTTGTACATCTGTTTCTTTTCTGCATCTGCTCCCTTGTTCTACAGAACATTTAGTTTTCAGAGGTAGGACAAAAAATGAAAATCCAGGAAGCAGGTTCTGTTACGTGTTTACCATCCTTTTTTCCCCAGATTCCTTTGCAGGCTTTCTTTAGTCCCATTCTCATAATTTTGCTTATTCCTATCTATTTATTAGCTTTTTTACTTTTCCATCCAAAACTCATATGCATAACACAGTCTCTCTTATTCTGTCTATATTTAAATTTTCTTGACTCAGTTCATTGAAAGTGCATCTTCAAAATCTGTATATATATTGCGAATCTGTTCCGTTTTATTGAAGTTCTTTATACCTCTTTGCCTAGCTTCAGGTTTTGATTCATTCTGAGAGAGCAGGTCCCATCTTGAAAAACTAGGAAGATCCTTGCATGTGTTCTTAGCCTACATAAACTGACAGCTGAACACTGAAGCAGTGTTGAGGCAATTAGGAGCACAACTGAGTTGTTGCCCACTGAAGAAAAAAGAATGGCAGTGTTTCTCCAAGACGAGGCTGTTTGGGTTACCATGATAATTTTTCTAGCAAGTAGAGTAGGTTGAATAGATTTACCAGCTGCCAACACAGTAAATGAGGCACAGATCATGCCGAGCAGATTGGATGGTTTCAGGGAGGAGGATAAAATTTGCAGTGACACGTGTGCATGTATTAGAGCAAATCTCTGGTCTGTAAAAGAAGGGAAGGGATCTGCTTGCAGGTCCTGTCCTGTCCTGTGTTGAAAGCATATAGAAGCATGCAAAAATCACCACTGTCCCAAATAAATGATTCTACACATGCATTTGGCTCAGATAATAAATAAAATGAAAAATATGCCTTTTTCATAAAAATAATTTGTTGTTTGAGATTACTGTTGTCACTGGGTAGCTGCAAAGCATGCTCTGTCCCTGGCATCTCTAAAGAGCTTCCTTTTCAGAGCCAGAGTGGGTCAGACTTTCAAGTTTGTCTCTCTTACCTTCTACCTCATGTCCACCAGCTCCTTACACCTCCTTGCCAGGTCTGACCCTTGTTGTCCCTTGAGCAAGCCCTCATGTTTATGGGCCATGACTTGCCCAACTTGCCCATGCAACCTCAGGAAATCATTAATCCACATCCACAGTTTTCATCCTCTGTAACCCATCCTTTGAAAAAATGCTATTTCAGAGTAGTCTGGCACTGCTCACCTGTTATCTTCTGCTCAGATCACAGATCTTGATTATTTAGATGCACTTAATGGCTGCCAGCCTGAGCTGTGCCTTCTTGTCTCTGCTTGAGGATTCCTCTGGGAGCTCTGCTCAATGCAAGGAAGATATACTGCACGCTTTATGAGAGGCCTCTCTTGTCTGCACATTGTGTGTTATAGCTCCTCAGGGGTTCTACTGCAATAGTTAAGTACTACAGCAGTGACATGCAGCATCCTGATGTTATGTATAGATCACTCAATTACATTTGATGTTTATAGGCCTAAGAGATACTTCCCTTTTGCAAAACCAGCAGATGAACAGGTATATTCAAATTAAAGCCCTAACCAATTTGTGTTTTTTAAAAAAAACCTGTGTTGGAACATACCCACTGTTGGGTAAGTATCATTTGTTTCAAACATTACTGCACATACTGAAGCCTTTCTCAAGAGCCGTATGAAAAGATGATACTTTGTTCTGATCTGGATCACTTGGAGAAAAATTTTCTGCATGAAATGAAGAATTGTTCTGCATCAACAAGGGAAATGAGTTAAGAGGAGATTTTTTTTTTTCCGTCTCTTAAAATGCTCTTAAAGAAGCATTTATTTCAGTCCAAAGGGATAAGATCTAGTCAGTAGATTATGTGAGTTTTGTTGTTGTTTAGCTGCAAAAAGACTTGAGGGAAAAAATATGATAGTGAATGCTTGTAGTGAGGTCCTTTTCTCTTGGAGAACTGAGCTGGAGCCTGAAGTGAAAATTACGTTTTCTTGTACTTGTGAATTTGGTTTTTTTCAGTAGTTAGTAACAAAAGTGTCTTTATAAACATGAAATAATTTAAATTAAAATTTCAACAGCAGGTTGTAGTAGGCAGGAATGTGACGTCTGGTTTAAGTGCAATGGAGTATTTAAAAAAAAAAAACATGCCCCAAAACTGGAGAGTTGTTTTCTCTCAAGCACAGAAAAATTAAATTTGCTGGTAACATGGACAAAAATTGCAAAAGTCTGGCCAAAACAAAAACTGACATTAGTGGAGAGATACAGCACTGTTTAAAAGTGTTCCAGGCAGGATTAATTCCCACTTAGTCAGAAGCAAATATAAGGGGTGGGTGGTTTTGGGTGGGGGTGGGGGTGCTGTAAGGAGACAGATACATAAATAATTGCCTTCTCATCTGGAATTTCCGCTTGGTTCATGGCCAATTGGAGGAGTGGACGTCTGGAGGCAGGACTGTGGTTGTTGGTTTTTCTCATCATTAACTTGACTGTTAAATGCATTGTCTTAAATCAGTCATTAAAAATTGTTACCTTTGACAGGAAGGAGCCATATTTCATCTACAGTGTTTCCCCTTACATATGCAAGACCTATTTTACTACATATTTAAATAACTATGTAGTATAGTACTGATGCCACGGACACTGCTGGTGAGCTGCATGTGCTAACACATGCACATAAATGCTGCCACATCAGTATCTCCATAAAATTCAGAGGCCTGAAGGATAGGAGCCAGGCCCTCCTGCATCATAGCCTGGGAAAGAGGTTGTCCCAACTAGAATTTTCAATTCTAAAACTGAAAAGGGGAAAAAAAAGTTGCCTCTTTCTTTTGTAGGAATATCAGGCTTGGTTTGCTGTGGGCTACAGGACCAGCTGCACCCAGAGTGCATGAGCCCAGTGGCATCTCGGTGGTAGGAAGCATCTTGTAGCTCTTCCCTCCCTGTCTGGACCCAGTCCCTACCTTATGTCCTCGACATGTGGTAGCCCTGGCTCTCCTGGCAGGGCAGGTGTTCCAGGGTCCTGAGGGCCTGGTTGTCCCTGCCCATGACTATCAGCCCCTGCCCCAGCAATGCTCCAGCAGCGTGGGTCTCCCCCTCCCCCTAGCCTGGCCTGGCCTGGCCATGAGATGGGACACCCCCCCCCCCCGTGTCCTGGCCCAGCCTCGACTGGGCCTGCCTCAGTGCCCACTGGCTGCCCTGCTCCTGGATGAGGTGGTGGGATGGTCCCTGGCTGCCAGACCTTTCCCTGACACCCCATGGGGAGCCCCCACTTCTCTCAGTGCCCCAACCCATGGGGAGGGGGGCTTCTGGGCAATGCTGCTCCTTGACACTGTGAGACCACGAGCCTTGACCTCTGTCTTCAAACCAGATTGCTCATGTAGAACAAGATGGGTTTTGTAAGCAGAATGCAGCACAAAACCCAGGGGTTGCACCCTGCTCTTCTGTGTGGATTTCTTCAAGGCTTGGGGGATGGGGCACAGTGGATCTGGCTGCTCCTTGGTGTTCCCTCTGTGGCCCATTGCTGACTTCTTCCTGGCGTTTCTCACTGCTAGATCTCTCAAGCACTGACGAAGGTGCTGTTATCATTTTCCTTCTTTATTGCACTCTAAGAGTAGGAGGTTGTTGATTGTGGAGCTCTGCTCCAGCTTCCTTTTGTTACTCTGAGTCAATGTCTTGATTTTCTTCTGAGCTATTTATATTTAATCCTCCCCCCTACCCTTCAGGAGAAAGTTGTCTTTCTCCTTCATTACTCACCTCCCCCACACCCTTTAAATGGAGACTCATTCACTTCACTGGCTTCCCATCCCCTATCAGAACAAAGAGAAGTTTAAGAGGCTTAATTACTGAAAATATGCTGCAGTAAATACAGAGATCATTGATAGAAGAATTAGGCCTTGGTGAATAAAAAACTTGCTTTTAATGTGTGAGAAATAATGCTGCTCTGCTGATCTCAAGCCAATTAAAAGAAATCAGTGACTTCTATGAGCACTACTGTCTGCTGCTAATCAAAGCTGGTATTTTGGAAAAAAACTTGGATTGTGCTCATTAAACAAGTTACTTCCTTCATGACAAGACATTCATATCATCAATAAACTACTTATTCATATGCTTTGTTCAGTTTTCTTTTGCCAGAACTCCATGGATTCTGTGTAACAAAAACCTAATGCGTGCCACAGTACTTTACCTTTAAATATCATGGTGTGGCCTAACCCATAACAAGTAATGAGCAAGAGGTGCAATGAATGACCACCTCATTGCAAACCTCTTTGTCTTCCCCATTGTTTATTCTATGGCAACAGGAATAATGACTGGTTTGGCCATAAATAATGTTAAATTGCCAAGAAAAAAGACCCTCTGTATATTGCTGTCTGGGTTATGCATTCCTGTAGAGCATAATGCATGCATTAGATCCCTAACAAAAGGAACACACACTTTGCTTCACATAAGATTTATGTGATAAATTTTATCCATGCCTGGAATCCTTCTGTTAATTAATGATTATAATTATTAGGGTGTGTGAGCCATAGCTGCTGTTCCCACAGGCAGCAGTCCCTCACCCCCATCTTCACATCCACACAGCAGCATCCCTTTAGAAGCAAGTTTGGATTTCCAGATTTCTTCAGCTCATCTTGTTCTTCCCATCCCATCTTTGATTTCCCTTCCTGTCAGTAATCCTAGCTCTGCCACTACTGGCTCTCAGCCTAAACATGGTGATATAATGCAGTTTCTTAGTACATGGTGGTATAATGCAGTTTCCTAGTACTGCATTGCAAACCATACTTGCAGTGGTGTCCTGAGTTATGTTTTTTATTGCTTCCATGTCCCAGTTATCAATGTGAGGGATAAGCAGCAATTCTTTTGGGTTATACTTGAGGAGTTGTAAGTTTTTTGCAAGTTGTTTTCAGAACAGGTTAGATTTCCTCCAAAGATAGCATATGCTTTTAAAATGGGATTTAAAAATAGAATTTAAGTAATAATAAATAAGTAATTTTCACTGTTATACCTTGAAAAGCAAATTCAGCAAGAGAAAGTTGGGGAAGCTTTTAGTTTTCTCCTGAAATCGTAGATCTTGTGTATTGCAACTTACCTTGGCTATTGCAGACTCCTTTTTATGGGCGTGTGTCAAGTTTTCCTGACAATGAAAGCATCAAGGAGGACATGCTGTTTAGAAGCATTTATATGCAGGACAAGTACTGAAGAAACAGGTTTTTGGTTGTTTGGTTTATTGGTCTCTTTTTTCTGGACTTTATAAGAAAAGTCATGAATGGTGCTGCAGAAAAAGAAGAGTGTAGAAGTGACTGGCCTCTGTATGCAAAAAGTGCTAACCAGCTTACCTATCTTCCAGGTTTCTAATTGATTAGAAAAATGAGTAGTTCTGTAGAAATCAGAGGGATAGCAGGTGGCATCCTCACTGGTGCTCATTTACCTTTTGGAGTAAGGGCTTGCAGGGACTTCAAGCTTTTATGGCCATACCTGGTGTTGATAAGCAGCATGCTGTCTTTTTTGAGACTGTCAACAACATGTGCTTTGTGAGCATAGTCAAATCCAGAGGTAATCAGCATCTCTCTCTCTCCTGAACATTTTCTGCGTGTATGGAGTGCAAATCCAGCCTCCTGAGAATGAGACAACCTGGCTCCATAAACCTGGTGAGTGGTCCAATCTGCAGTTCTTCTGGACCTTTATTTCCTGGCCCCTGTAGTAGATGTCTGTATAGGCAGTGTGTCTTGGCAGTGAGACAGTGTCCCTTGGTGGAGCATATAGCAAGACCTGGGAGGTAAATTTAGCTCAAACAATGGCCTCTTACTCTGCCAATCTGATAACAACCATCCTGGTTTACGGAGATAGCTATCTTATGCTTTGTGCCCCATCAGTCTTTTGCATGCTAAAAATCAAATACCGTGGATATAAAGAAACAAAGTGGAAAAAATAGTTTCTTGTTGAGAACTTGTCAATTTGTGTTACTAAATGTTGTATGTTTCTCCTACCTGAGATCACTTTTTGCTCTGTGAACTTGGGGGGGAAGCTCTGCGCAGCATCTCGCAGAGAGGAAGCCGCTTGTTCGCCGCCCTGACCTCAGAGCGTCTCCTGGCAGGCCGTCCTCAGCTTGCTTCCTACAGCTTTTCCCACTGCAGAGTCCTTTCCTCTGGAGACTCAGCATACGAGGCTGTTGGAGCTTCTGCCTCGGGAGAAGTCTCTGCACAGCCCACGCGGTTTTTAGAAGCTGTTTGCCAGGTGGCATCAGTGGCTTCTCTCCTTTGATGCGGAGCTCCCAACCACAGAGATGCAGCCTCTGGAGGGCTCAGGCCCACCACTAGCTGGGTGTTTGGCATTATGACAAGCTGCTGTGAGACAGACAGACAGACTTCCCACATCAGCTCCAGCTCAGGGTGGAGAAACACTGGTGGCACCAGGCCAGGAAGAGCTAGGACGGCAATCCAGAGAGGTACCCATGTCATCAGGGGATCCTGACAACCACAACCAGGTCTTAGGCTGCAGTCTTATCAAGCTTAACTCAACTTCTCTTAATCCTGCCGCTCATACTACTGTATATATAAAGTATCCATTTCCTATTCATGAGAATAAAAGCCTCCAAAATCCTATTTGTACAATTAAAATCATTCCAACCCAGTAGCATGCAGATACTCTTGCCTGCCACCTGCTACTCTGAGGTGTAGCCAGAGACTCTTTCTGGTTGTGCTATAGAAACAACTGGTGAGCAGGATTTCTCTCATGCTTTTGTACAGTCTTTCAGTAGTTGAAGTCCAATCTTAACAGCTTCTTTAAATGGCAAAATGGGAGCTAACTCTGCTATCTTTAGACTTTTTTTAATTAAATAGATCGCAGTGCAGCATGCCTTACAAGTCCTCTAAATGCATTCTTTGCCATTTGACTGGGGTTTGGCAGCATAGTGTGTATCCCATAGTCTGTCTGCATGTTGACACACTGACAGCTTTAGGTCTTTATATGATACATGAGAATGTTTTGCCATTGTGAAGCAAAGGCATCTGTGATACAGGTCTGGTAGTCTGGAGTCTCAAATTTCATTCCTGTCAGTAAGAGCACAACATTCCCTCACGCCCTTAATGAAGAGGAAATTAAATCTAAAAGTCTTTATGTTTCAAATATTGCAAGACAGTAAAGGTCTGTGAATTGCCTCGGGAAAAAAAAAAAAAAAAAAAGGCGTTGAGTCCCTTTTTCATATAACAGAGGATAATTATTTATATATGCAAACTCATTCCTTACTGGACAGAGACTGCGGGATCAAGCTTTATAGTTTCTTGTACAAAAGTGTCCTGCAGTATCAAGGTGGGTGTGATGAAATCAAGACAAAGACCAGCTCATGCTACCTTTTTCTTTTCTTTTTTTTTTTTTTTTTTTTTTTTTTTCTGGGGCACTCCATTGCTTAAGGAGCACCTGGTATTTGGTCTAGTTTATTCCTCACCCATGCATGCCAAGAATAAATTGTCAAAGATTCCTTAGCTTTCTGAACACAATTGATCTCACAACAGTAGGGGTTTTTCATTGTTTTCTTCAGTACTCTTAAGAAGGTCTGTAGGAGAGGTGGATTTACTGTAATGGCAGCTAAGTAGTTTAACTTAATCCTGAATAAACAAACAGATGCTCTCACCAAGGACCTGGCATCTGGGGCTGTCAACATTTATTACTCCAAGACTCAGAAGAGATAAAATTATCATTAGCCTTCACAGAAAGACCATGAACACGTTTTAAAAGGAATATACTTCTAACTGCAAGCTAGTCCCTCAGGGAATTCAGTTTAGATATTTAGATGCCTGTATGAGTAATGACACAAACAAAATGTTGCTTTCTTCACTTGACTTGGTCTTCAGAGCTCACATTTTACATGTCTGAGGCTCTTCCCTGAGGGCTAAGGCTGGATTAGGTGTGTGCTTGTCATTCCAAGTATGTGCATTTACAATTTTGCATCTGGGCATCGTGCTATGCATTTATACTCAAAGTTTTATCTATGGCTTCTGATGATTTCTTCTAAAAACATCTCTGTTAAGGAAACTGAATGTCATTTAGTAATTAGCTGAGGTTTGGCGGGGAGCAGCCATATGGCCGTGTGCTGCCATTGATAAACAGTCTGGGTTGCAATGCCCATGGACTGACAGGTCCAGGGAATCACGTTGAGTGTCTTTATTACCTATGCCTGTGTAAAAATATCAGTGTCTGGGTTTATTCAAGCTTTCAGGCCAACAGTTTTAAACCTGTATGCGTCAAAAAACCCTAAATCCACAACTGTATGCTTTGTTCAATGCAGTAAGGGGGTGGGTTTGTTTTCCCTGTGATCATTGTTCTTGTCAGTGGCTTTTAAAAAAGAACTTCAAAGGCAGATTTCATCCCAAAGAAAGGTATTTTAGCAAATTTTCTGTAAGCATTTGAAAGTTAATTTATAATTAAAACATTAAGCTTAAAATTGACTCTCTGTGGGGGGACATCCCCCACTCCCTAACAATACTTGGATTTCAGTGGATGGACTACTATTCCTTGTAGACCTTGGCTTAAGAGTTCTACTGCAGTTTCTGTGAGAAAGGTAATGTTTTCTGAAGAAATTTCTTCCAACCTATATAATCTCTCTCTTTTACTGCAAAGCTAACAGTTTTGCAAATGGTTTGCCAGGAACACTTGTGCAGAAGGACTATTGACTGCTGCTCTTTGTGTCATGTGTGTTGCAGCCTGGGTCAGAAAGCTGCTGTGTATGATTTACAAACAAAAGCCAAATACTTAGTGGAACTTTATGCCATCCTAACATCTTATTTCCTGTTTCTAGTTGTCCTTCCCTTAAAAAAATCTCTATATACATCTCAAAGCAGTTAGGTCCTCCTGAAAGGTTGGAGAGCTATGTGTGATATATTGAAACTGACTTACAGTGAAGTTTCCCAATAATATAATAGCTGGTTGGGTTTCAGAAGGGTTGAGTTACCTAGAAGAAGGAAGGGTGACTTTCTGGTCAAGCTTGTTCTGAACAACTATGATTAATAGACTGGAAAGTAGTTTTATTAAGAATAATAATTGTGATTAGGCCTTGGGTTTTTTGAGTATCTGGAGCAGGAATCTGAATACTGGAAGATGGATTGAACTCAAAAATGTTTCACTGCATCAGTGGACATTGGTTCTTCATTTCCTACAAATTGAAATTAGCGTTTGTTTCTAAATTATAAATTTCAAAGAGTGACTGTAGAAAACCAACTTTGAGCTGAGCAGATCAGAACTACTTGAATAACACATTTGGAAAATGTGAAATTTCCTCCCACCATCTTCTGAGAGCTCTCCAGTCTGCATTGCTCCTGTTTTCTTCTTGCTCCCACTTGGCATTACCTGATGCCAGAGGTAGCTGAATTAAAGTCAATAGGCTAGATTATGTCCCAAGGACTTGACCTACAGTAATTGTGGTACGTTGCTGAGCAACCTCACAGGACTTCCAAGGAATGAACTGTGCTTAGGGAACCACAGTTTACTTTTTTTTTTTTTACTCAAGGATTTTAGCAATTTGTTGCCAGTAAACTGCTTCTACTTAGCTTTTTTTCAGTACTTGCTCAGTTCTAAACTTTTTGCTGTTCTCTAGCTGCCTGTCCTAGGAGAAGCAAAGAAGGACCTGTTTCTTACAGCTCTTGTTCAGAAATCCACCAGAAAGGATTGAGTTGCTTATTAGTTGTCAATAGACAAATTACAGTCTGGGTTAACATTTTGATTAAAAACAGACTTTTTCTTTTTTTTTTTTTCATGTCTACTAAGGCAAGCAACTTTTTAGTTTTCTTTGAGCTATTTATTTTCATGAAGCTCATATTCTGTGGTTCTTTGTGTTATGAGCTGAAAAGAGAGTCAGTTCTTTCAAGGCCAGATTTACCGCTGAGCTTTGTGAGGGTAATAATTATTTTCAGAATAAAGTGACTTTTATTTCAGATCAGTGTGTCTGCAGGGTGAGTGGAGCTATTCCAATGTAGTATAATTTTCAATACATCTTCCCAGTAATGTCTCTGTATAGAGAGGGCACCCATTCCAGCATTCTTCAGGAGATGAAGAACCTTCACCACCACCATTTAAACTGGAGACTTGTCAGGGGAACAGTTTGCAGAGCAAACCTTCACCCTGGTTAGATATTCAGTTATGCTATGATATGGTACACAGTTATAGGCATTTATCTACAGGCACAAAGTACTATATAAATAGCTTACAGGGAAATCTTTTAATTTCCACAGATAGTAAGCAAATGTTTTTTATGCTTACACTGAAATTCAAGAAAGAAACTATTTGACAATTGGGCCTTAAGTATATTAAAATAATGTTGCTGCAAACCATGGTGTTAATATATAGAAGGGAAACCAAATCTCTGTAATATTAGTGTTCTTACTTTTTGTGTGAATAATAATAATTAGGACCTATATGACTGCTGTGAAGCTGCATTTTTATTCCATTAATGCAAAGAATTTAATGTCTTGTCTTTGTGTAAGCTGCATAATTTGCAAGAGGTTTAGAGCTTGTAAGAGTAAGTTTTCGAAATAGCTGTTTTGATGACAGGTATGAAATTTGCACCTGCAAAAGGTGAAACCTCTCCTTTGATGTCTCCCCTATGAGAAGCAGTACTATGAAACTGCTCCAGATGAGACTTAGTAGTGTTGGGGGCAGTCTGTCTGTGTGTGAATTTTTCTTGTCAGCACACTTTCTGTAGGTATTAGTTAAGTCACCTGTTGGGAAGGTGCAGTAGCAATCTCACACAGAGTCTTTCTCACAGAAAAGGTTTGAAATGTATAAATGGGACTTCAGGGGGCTTTCTGTTTAGTGATGCTAGACTTACACAGAGGAATAACTGTTCAGTCTGCTTGCTTTTTCTTTGCAAAACTATTCAGTATTTCTTGATTAACAGCGTGGCCAGCAGGTCCAGGGAAGTGATTCTGCCCCTGTACTCAGCCCTGGTGAGGCCACAGCTCGAGTCCTGTGTCCAGTTCTGGGCCCCTCAGTTCAGGAAGGAGATTGAGGTCCTGGAGCAGGTCCAAAGGAGGGCAACCAGGCTGGTGAAGGGACTCCAGCACAAGTCCTGTGAGGAGAGGCTGAGGGAGCTGGGGGTGTTCAGCCTGGAGAAGAGGAGGCTCAGGGGAGACCTCATCGCTCTCTACAACTCCCTGAAAGGAGGCTGGAGCCAGGGGGGGTTGGGCTCTTCTCCCAGGTAACTTTCAACAAGACAAGAGGGCATGGTCCCAAGTTGTGCCAGGGGAAGTTTAGGTTGGATATTAGAAAGAATTTCTTCACAGAAAGGGTGATCAGACATTGGAATGGGCTGCCCAGGGAAGTAGTGGATTCTCTGTCCCTGGAGATATTTAAAAAGAGACTGGATGTGGCACTCAGTGCCATGGGCTGGGAACTGCAGTGGTAGTGGATCAAGGGTTGGACCTGATGATCTCTGAGGTCCCTTCCAACCCAGCCGATTCTACGATTCTATGATTTTAATAAAGGGGAAGCTAATAGACAACAGAATCAAATGAAAAGATGAAGATGATAGAAAAGGGCATTTTAGGCCCCTGACTTTAGCAAATCCTTCCCTTTGACAGGGTAGGACTTCCAAAGCACAGATAATAGAAGTGAGCTGTAATTAGCCAGCTCCATTGATGGAAGACTTAGGCTTCTGCCTGTGTGCAAGTTGGTGGTGGATGAGCATGTGGCAGCCAATGCTTGCTGCTGATCTCCTGCTGCAGAAGCATTGTGGCTGCTGTCCTTAGGCACTCCGGACTGTTCGGCAGCTGCCTGTAAATCATTATCAACTCTTATCAGGTTTGGGTTTGGGAACCTGTAAATAATCAAACCAGTTTTATCTTTAGCTTTGATACTGATACTGTTGGTCAGTCATCCCTACTGTTGCACAGAAAACGTGGCCCAATGTTTTGCAGCAACCATCTATCTCGTTCTGCAGGTGTCTGCTACTCAGTGCTAAAGCAGGGAGGTTGGTAAATGACTTTTTCAGTGGGCATGGTATGAGACTTTATGTTTACCTCTGTAGTGGGAGGAGGAAAAGAGATGATTGTTCATTGCTCAACTTGAAAATAGGTTTACTTAGTCAGTCCTGGTATTAGTATAGTACAGACACATACTTGGAAAAAATCCTGCTTGTGGGCTCCCTGCAGGCTTTTCACTGCTGTGCTGGTTCTGTGCTCTCACAATTACAGTCTGTAGAAAACAAAAAGCCAACATGACATGATGCATAATCATGGTAGATAATATCAGATAAGCAGAAGCTGCAAGTGTGGTTCTTCCATTATGGATCTCCATGGATCCATCACCAGGAAAATGCCAGGCAGGTCTTGCAAGGCTGTGTTCCATCTGTATTTGGCATTGGAGAAACACCACTGGAATATTGTTGCTGATTTTGGTGCAAAGCATCAAAGAAGACAGCTGTTAAATTTGCAAACATTTCACAAAACAGCTGCAAGAGTGACTAAAAGGACAAGAGAAAAAAGCTCACTGTGGAAAAAGAGAGGTCATCTAGGAGGCAAAGTTTGAAGTGATATTTGGATTGTGGTAGAAGAGGAAACAACATAGTAGGAAGCAATATACTGCAGTGAAAGAGAGAAAGTCCTGGCATGCAGCTGAAGTACAAGTAGAAGGTAGGCCTATCCTAAATGTTGCACAGGAATTACTCGACAGCAAGATCAGAGGTAAAAATGAGGATGTGAGACACCTGTGGAAACAGGAACTGGATGTTATTCCAGCCACCCATTTTTTTCCTAATACTTGTCAGAAATCTGTTCCCATCACTCTGAAACAAACCAGAGGTTTTCCAGCCAGTGTCAATCTATCAGGAGTTCACAATCACATCCATAACTTCTCTTCCATCTTTCCTTGGCAAAACTCCTCTGGGATGTCTGGCTTCTGTAAACTTAAAATCATTAATTGGCTTCTTGCTTCCAAGGCTTCAGTCAAGCTGAAATTCACTGATTTGTGATGCCACCAGATACTGAAGTGGGAATCCATCTGCTCACCATGTGGAGGAGAAATAAAGGAAAGTACTGAGATAAAATTTTGTCCAATGCAGAATACTGACACCTGAAGCCTCTTTGGTGGTATTTCTTCTCATGTCCATTCTTCTATGTATGTAGGTCCTTTCTACCAGCCTGTTTTTGTCAGACTTAGGACATTTCAGAGAAGATAAACCAAAGGAGCAAAATAAGTAAATATCCATCACTGATACAGAAAATCAGATTGCTGTAAAAGTAGCTGTATTTACACAGTTTGCAGAATGATACAAATTATTGTTGGCCACATTGGCTGGAAGCAGATGGTGACTGTCTCTCTGAAATGGGCTTCTAGCTATTGGTTTTGGACACCTTTCTTGGTGGCCAAGGTTTGGGGTTTTTTTTCAACAAAAAAATGATTTGTCAAACTGCTGTCTCCTGCTCACAACACAGAATGCTTATTGGCATTATTGTAAGATCACACCTTGCTATGCATTTTTTTGTGTCTTGGTAATGTCTTAAGGCCCATGCAGCTTGTAAACAAAAGAAAAATTTGGATGACTTATTCAGGGCACTTAAGCCTAAGGGTGAGGGGAAGCTTATATTTTGGGGTAGCCGTTCTGAATTCCTTTCTTTCTGGTTCAGGTAGTTTCCAAGTGGCATGATGCTAAATTGTTACACTTTTTGCTTTTTTTAACATTTTAACATGGGACATGGATTAATGAGCATGGTGGGGTTCGTTTGAGGGTTGGACTCAGTGATCTTGGAGGTCTTTGCCAACCTTAATGATTCTGTCATTCTAAGCATTTAATGAGTTTTACATATTTTTCTTCCACTGACTGAGATGTGAATGCAAAGGTCCAAGTTAAAACCAACTCTAAAGCAGAACTGAATGCCTCTTCTCTCACAGTTTTTAAAGCTGTGGTCAAGAAGGATTTCCAGGGCATGTTCACCTTCATAATTTGTAGACCTTCCTGAATCTGGAGAAGTTAACTTCAACTTACTTTTCTCCAGAGGAAAATTTCTACTCTTTTAAAGTAACAGTTATCACTCTGTCTTGCATTGCTTTTTGTGGCTCCTATCAATCTGGTGACATTTTAGGAATTCTTCCGCTTTTTTTTACTCATTATTTGTAAATGAAGTGTTTTAAACTTAGGCTAATCTTAATGCAAACTAACCTTCCAGATATAGGTGGGTCTTTTCCTTAAACTTTTAAGCTGCATGAAATACAGCTATTATGACACAAGGTGTTCTATTACTTATATTACTAAATATGGAAATAAATGTGGTAATTTAGTAATTTCTGCGGTAAGTTGGTCAGTGTGTGACTTTTTAAAAATGAACAAATTACAACCAGCTTAATTCATTGCATCATGCTATTGTAGCCATAATCTTGAATAAGAATTGTGGTTCCTCTCTCTTTACATATACAAAAAGCAGATGGAAGGCTTTATCATTTACCTTTACTTGATTTTGCAGTTCAGTACCATATACATGAATGGAGTAAGGAGAAAAGGGCAGATTTTAATTAAAACTCTCCCTGCTACAATAGGAAAATTTACCCTAATAGTTTAGTACCTGGCCCAGAAGATATTTCCTGTAACAAATACTTCATGTGACAAAAAATCAATGCTGCCTCACCTAGAAATGCTCTGAAAGACATAGTCCACTGAAAAAAACCTCTAGGAGCTATTAGATACCTCTGTACAAGCTCTGTACAGTGTAATCAACATTGATAAACATTTATGTGCCAGTAGAACTGAATGTGAGATGAAAAATATTATTTGTGTGTACAGCGCACCTAGTTACTGAGAAAAGGCAACCTTGTAGCCAGCTTTATATATACTGGAAAAGTGCAGTCTTAGAACTTCTAAAAGGGCTTATTCAGCCAGCTGTAGAAGTGAAGTAACTCAGCAGGATATATCTTATGTGATAGTTTGTGCTTCAAGCTGAGTAATTACAAAATAGTTTGTGCTTCAAGCTGAGTAATTAAAAAACTCACTTGAAACCAAATTCCTAAACACTAAAGCCCAAACATTTAGCATCAGGCCCACACTTTCTATCCAGTAAAGCCTTTCCACCTTGACTGGAATACCTGCAAAATCTAAATTCAGTAAAAATGGTCAACTTGACATCCAACTGAGGGAGATGCGTGAGTGACTGTAGACACCACTAGGCATTTTATGGCAACCAGCCTTTTGATTTGGAAAGTAGTCAGACGTTTATGAGTTTGGGTAAGAGCAAAGTTCTGTAAATTAGGAAATGCATGAATTTTTAAATTAATAATGCACCATAATTAGCATACAAGTGTAAGACATAACAGTAATTTTGTAATGATTATTTGATAATATAAAAAGTAGGAAAGGATGAAGAAACTGGGGCTTTTAAAACTGTACAGCTTTATCCTGGAATTCCACCTTTATCTGTTGTATGTTTTAGAAACATTGACTTTACTTATGGACTTGCACATTAAGCCCTCTGACCTCAGTGCTAAAGATTAGCCACTGCTTGAGCCATTGGAAAAACACAGAGGCAAAAGAAAACAGAAAAATATGCTGTTTTCACTTTCAAAAGCATGAGTTCTGGTGCACGTAAGATATCTGTCCTTGTTTAATACTTTTTGCATTGCTGTAAGGAGAATATCTTGATATGGACAAGATCCATCCAACAGCACAGTGTAGCCTGGTAAGATGTGAAAAATGCAGTAGCCCATGACTGGGGCAGCAGGGAGCTCTGTGTAAAAGAATTTATGCTTCCCAGTAGAGAACATCAGCCTACACCTCTGTGTTCCCAGTGATTCATCTCTCCTGGTACCTTAGTTAGCTGGGCTATCACGTAGGTGTCATGCAGACATATCTTTATCTTGAACTGGCAATTACTAAAGCAGCTGTCTTGTAATCATACATGGAAATAAAAAGGCAAGGAACTCCAGTGGTAAGTTTGCTGGTTGATTCCAGCAGAGTTCATAATCCTGAGAGCTGATGTAGCTTCTCACCTATCCAGTTCATGCAATAAGCTGCACTGACTTCTCTTCCTTTTCATGTGACCACAGTTAGTCTCAAATGCTATGTGTAGTACTAGAGTTCAGACTGAGGTCTTTGCTCTTTTGGTAATGACTTGATTTTGATATTAATGAATTTATATGTGGTGACTAGTCCCCACAGGATTCTGACTACGTTAACTGCTCATCTTGGGAATATGTTTCCCTGAAATACTGGCTTTCTGTGTAGTTTTCCTGTGTTTATCTTGACCTTTCCTATGTGCTGCTATGTACAGAGCGTGCACAACACTTCAGCTCCTGCTAGGCTGGGAGAGGAAGACAGCACCTTGCACAAATAACACATTGAGGTCAGATGGTACTAAGGAAATGAAACAAACTTGTTTTTCTCAAGATGGTGCCTGGACTTATGGACCTAAACAGTGAAATGACCATAACTGCATCTCCTGGGTGTTCTTTTCCCATCTTATTTAAGTATCTGTAGCTCTCATTGCCTTCACTGACAATTAATTGTAATATTGCTACAATTTCATGTAAATTTTGTATTCCACCTTCTTTGTAGGAGGCATTTCTACAAAACAGACAAACTTTCTGGGCTGAAAACTGAGATTATTTCCCTCCTGCCCCCCCAGTGGACTGTTGAAATTTCCTTTTGCACCCCGTTTTCTGTCTCTGCAACAATTTGCAGTGGAAGATAGGGTCACTGTACTTTCCATTTTTACAAGCTTGCAGTAATGCAATTGCTTAGGGGCATGTTGTGAAAAGCTTAGCACATCCTTATTCAGTGCTTGGAATTTTTCATTCCTACCGGAGACAGACATTCACTCCAAGTGTAAGCTTTGTTCTGGAGTTTAAATATAGCACAAATATTCAGAAGGATTTTTCCCTTCTCATGCCCTCCTACCCTTGAGCAATCCTCTTGGATGGTGTTGCTTTCCAGATGTTCTTATGAGAAGCAGAAGGGAATCACTGAGGTTTGCACAATGGGAGATGAGTTGTGGGGTTTTTTTCCATTAACTTTGCCTGGCAACCTGGATGTGCGAGATCCCAACAAGTCAGATTTGGCTTCACAACTGGGATGAAGGAGAGGGGACAAATACTCTGTCAGTAACAGAAATTCTTGATGTTGCTGGCTTGTTCTATATGTTTTTTGGTTATTGGTGTTCCCCATGCAAGCAATAACTGCTGGTATGAAGGTAAAGACTGTAAGGGATGAGAGAACTGTAGGGTCTGAATAGGTCATTTCACATTCTGTTTGCAACTGAATTTCAATGTACAAATAAATATAAACCTGAAGATTCAGTTATGCCAGTCCTGTGCCTCCAAGGCATGAATCCAAACCTAGCAGTTCAGTGGCAGGCTGCAAGCTTCACAAGTTGTTCTGCCATCTCTGAGGTCTTTGAAGGAAGGGGTGGAATGCTAACTATGGAAACAGGACAAATCTCTTCAGAATTCAGGTGTTATTGTGTTCCATTTCTGGCAACTTTTGCTTTTTGAAAAGATGGACCCTTTCCTATATATACGTACCCTGATTGTCAGAAAGTCTGCTAAAACAAAACTTTTGCTGTCTTGTTTGTTCTTCTCTGCAGTTTGCAGAACTGTAATGAAGAACCTGCTGACCTGCAATATCCTGGCTCCTTCCTTTCACAGTCTCATGAGCTTGTACAGAGGCAGAATTGTTGCTTTTCTAGTTTTAAGTTATTCTCTGACTGTATCTACTTGATCAGGTCACTGAAGTAGTATTCCTGGTGGTATTCTACAGCATTAGGATCTGAGAGAGCCAAGCACCCCCCAAACCACTTAAGGCCACAAAAGACTTTGCAATCTGATTTTAACCATTGTTAAATCAGGTCACTTATAAAAACGTGATTCTGAATAGAGAGGAAGGGCACTCACTTGCTAGTGTAAAGTTTTAGCTTATTAAGAAATAAGAAATACATGTCTTTGACTCTTTTTGTATAGATACTGTGGTAGAAATGGACAGTCAAGCGACTAAGGCAAGGTAGACACCATCTACATAAAGAAGAGTGAAAAGGGTGAAGCAGAAGTTGAGCAAAATGAGCGTATGGATGTTGTTATGACTGTGACTATTCTGCAATATGGGATGCTGTGGATAGAATTAATAATGGATTTGTGTCAGTGATAAGGCATAATTTCTGCTTGACCCATAGGAGCTTCAGCAGGGAATCTTCCTTGTTTCTGAAGATCTTTCAGGATTTCTTTTGATTCCCACAAGAACGTGAAGTTTATAGCAATGTGCTGGAAATGCAGAGGAGCTTTTTTTGTTGTACTTTATTTTATGTTCCCAGAACATTTTTCCTCAAAATGAGTTGTTCTGCAATGAATTCAGTATTGGTTTTGCTTCTGTAATTTCTGAAGTGTGTCTTCCAAGTGAAATGATAACATAAGTCAGATTAATGCTTCTTCCTTTGGGTCTGACCCTGAAAGGTGATATGCTCTATTCATTTACACTGACTTCAAATAGGACCAGAGAGACTACAGGATCTTGCTGAATTTGGACTTTCATTTGCAAATTAATCTAGTGCTTTTGATGTTGAACACTCAGGGATACCTTTCTTTTTATAGAACTGCTAATTACTAGATTCATTAAAAAAATGTATTTCCATGAATGTAAGTTTTTTTCGAACATATGGCTGAACTTCCCAAAAGCATGGTACCTGATGTCAAACACCTACTTCCTTTACACCCAACTCATTAATCATAACTTAATGATCAGATGGTTTCAGAAAGGCTCCCCACCCTTTTATAAATTGTATCTGGCAAAACAACTC
Source organism: Phaethornis superciliosus (assembly GCA_023637945.1). Taxonomy (NCBI): domain Eukaryota; kingdom Metazoa; phylum Chordata; class Aves; order Apodiformes; family Trochilidae; genus Phaethornis; species Phaethornis superciliosus. The sequence continues at coordinate 145,832,836 of JAJQWJ010000001.1, read as the reverse complement.
TAATGCCACAGCATGCATACTTAACATACTGTAGAACAGCAGTTCAGATTTGTGATGTTTTATAGAGTGGAATTGTTAACAAGATATAGATAGAGTTGGAAAATGATAGTGAAATGCCATCTTGTCTTCTTCTAGGTTTCTGATAAATTTGAAGCTCTACTCCCCTCTAGCTGCTGTTCTATCTCCATTTCCTTATTGTTGAGGGCCCCAGCAGGACTTCTGGTTTTCCTCTAATTTGGATGCTAGGTCCTTCCCTCTATTGCAGTGTCTTACCACCTTACTTCAGTCACACAGCTATCAGTGCTAAGCAGACCTAACTCCCAACAGGTTTGTTATTGAGTAAATGCTCTGTTGGTGTAGCAGCAGCTATGCTACATTGTGTTTTGATAATTCCATACTGTAGCTCCTTAACAAAACAGCCTCAGAACATTCAATTTACCTTTGGGATATGGGATTGCAGTGATATATGCCTGGCTGCTACCTGTGAAGGTTGTGCAGGCATGAGAATCCAAGAGAAATTCTAGGTTCTATAGAAATTAGTGTATTAGGTCCATGTACACAGCATGAAGAGGCTCTTAAATGTTCCTGGCGAGTTGAATTTCCGTGCATCTTGAGTAGGTTTTTGTCAGAGCAATGCCAAATATGGTCTGCAGCAGTAAAAACTGATCTTGCAAACACTGTTCAGAAGGAAGCAACTGTGGTAGTACAGGTAATTGCACGTGGTTGGTATTTAGATCCTAATTTCTGCTCTGCAGAACATTCACGTGTGATTTTTACCATCCTTTATGTCATTTCAAGTGGAAGGCAGAGCTTTAATTTGAGCTCAGCCACCAGATCGGTTCATGCAGTCGGTCAGATTTATTTTCTGCTAGCTCAGCTGCTCACTTTTGTTCCACAAATAAAATGTGCTTAAAATAAGTCTAAAGATTACTTTGAAGAATAATATGTGGCTGTAGATTTACAGCAGTGAAATAGGGAACACCTTAATAATACTGTGAAAGTAACAGAGCAGTAAGCTGGCACATCAATGTGGCTCAGAATTTCTCAGTTAGGTTCTCATTTCCTCAAGGCGAAAAATGAAGGCTCCATTGATAAACAATAACATGCAAGTCTGTTTGTTTCATGGTCACTAGGTGGAATATGATTTGTATTGCTACCATCCATAAGTATGGTAGTTGCCTGGTAAATTTAAAAAATACCAAACAAGTTACTCTTTGGATTTGCAGTCTTGCTGGAAGATTCAAGACACGCTACATATGTCTGTGTACTGTAAGAGGTATCTAAATCTTTTCCCTCCATCTCACGTGTCTGGTTTCTCTGGATTAGTGGCAATGCAGCATAAAAAAAACATCACTCTCTCTCATGCTGACATCTTGCTGGGGTTTAGGAAGGCTGACCATGTTCTGTACTTGCTTAAAGCCCTCCAAAATGACTTTGCTGTTGCATAGCATCACAGCTGCACAGTTATGATTTTGTTCCAGTGGCTGAAGTGGTAGGAGCAGCCGACACACCTTGTGAGCTTCAAAGTCTATCTCCCTCATTGCTGGTAGGGTGGATGATTACATTTGCAAGAATGATTTTTTGACCTCTGCAGAGTGATGGGCTTGAAGAAAACAGACACCCAGGAGTAGCCTGTGCATCGAGCTCCTTGCTTGGGCTGGAGGTAAATGAGACCGTGTGCCTCCTCTGCTGCAGGCCACATGGGAAATTGCACAAAGAGGTGAAAATACCTGCTGTTCTAGGCACTGGAAAACAGACCCTGGGGACTGTGTGGTTTCAGGCATGCACCTTGGTTTGGTGTGCCAGCTCCGACCTAGTGAACTGAGAGGAAAGGTTGCTGGGATGTGCCAGGATCCTGCTCCCTGACAGGGACACAAAAGAGCCCAGTTCCTTGCATTGCTGGTGGCTGAGTCATAAGTCAGAATAGATGTTTTTTAACACTGTTACAGCACTGGGTTTCCAAAAGCTGATGGTACCAATAGATCTTCACAACAGCCTGTAATCATGCTACATTATCCTGTTGTGCATGCACCGGGCTGGTTAAAACTGAATCAGCAAGCTTATGGTGGTCTGCAAAAAGACACTGGAAATGGGGCTTATTTGTCTTGAGATCTGAGGCCTTGACTTGAATGAATGTTAGCTTTGCTGCACCCATGAAAACTGAGCTAGGCCTCAGTTACCCTGGTGTTCCTCCTCTCCTCTCCTCTCCTCTCCTCTCCTCTCCTCTCCTCTCCTCTCCTCTCCTCTCCTCTCCTCTCCTCTCCTCTCCTCTCCTCTCCTCTCCTCTCCTCTCCTCTCCTCTCCTCTCCTCTCCTCTCCTCTCCTCTCCTCTCCTCTCCTCTCCTCTCCTCTCCTCTCCTCTCCTCTCCTCTCCTCTCCTCTCCTCTCCTCTCCTCTCCTCTCCTCTCCTCTCCTCTCCTCTCCTCTCCTCTCCTCTCCTCTCCTCTCCTCTCCTCTCCTCTCCTCTCCTCTCCTCTCCTCTCCTCTCCTCTCCTCTCCTCTCCTCTCCTCTCCTCTCCTCTCCTCTCCTCTCCTCTCCTCTCCTCTCCTCTCACTGCTGCTTGGCCTCTGCTGTCAGAGCCATCCCACCATGGCTTGCTCTCCATTCTCCCTCAGTATAATTAAATTTTAAAAAGCCACCTGCTCTTCCTCCTACAGATCATGCCTCTGGATGAAAGCATGCCATATAAATTGAAGCAACTGGTGAGCACTTGCAGCTCATGCAGCGTTTGGTGTATGTTTGAGCTGCTCGTGTTCCTTTCTGAGTTTCCTTTCCCCTCTCTCCCCTTCATTTACACAGACTAATTATCAGCAGGCTCATTCTTTAAAGAGGTTGCTGTACCTATTGACCAGAGAATTGATTGAGCTACAACCTAATTCTTCCCCTCTTTTCCTGCCCCTTGAGATTCCTCTCACGTAGGCTGGTGCACCAAATGTTCCCTTGGGTGCAGGTGCCAGCAGCCTGGAGAGCTGGGATAATCCCTCTCCTTTCCATGGGAAGGTCAGGCTGGACTTTAGTCTGCTCCCTTTGTGAACTTCAGCCTAGGGAGGATGGTGATGGGCCGTGCAAGCATGTGAGTGGAGAGATTGATTTTTGCCACCCAAGCACATGGGTAGCTACATCCAGAGTGGATCAGATCACATGGTTTTGTACCCTTAATGCAAGATTTCATGTGCTGACCTCTGCTGCTAATTAATGTGGAAAAGTAAACTGAGGTGGCCCAACTATTTTACTACTTCACTGGTAATTGATGCTGCTGGTCAGAGCAAAAAGCAGAGGAACCCTTTATCAGTTTTATTTTATGTTTACCTGGAGCAGGTAAGTATTTGCTGTCCAGCCCAGAGCTTGTGAAAACAGGAGTGGGATGCAGAAAAAATTCTTCTCATAGCATAACTGCTTCAAATGATTGTGGTAAGAGAGCTGCATGCCCTCTGCAAGGTGCCTGACTTTAATCAGAAATGTTGTTTTGCACTGTTTCCTAGCACCATGTACTTCATTTCAATATTCTCCTACCCCTTCACTACAGCTACTTTTGTTTCTTTTGGAGGGAAGTGAGGTATCTCTCTACCTCTTCTGTTTTGAAGTTCTTCCCTTCATTTCCACTCTCCTCTGGGACATTTTTTTGATGAAGAGGTTCTTGTTCTGTGTATTCAAACTGTGCAGAAGAAATTACTTAAATATACCTTGGTGACATGGTCTGGAAATCATGTTCTACACCAAGAGATTTCCTTTTAATCTCCCAGATACCTCTGCTCTTGGATAAGAGCCAAATTTCTGTGTTCTTTTTCAAGGATGGTTTGGTTGGGTTGTTTGGGGGTTTTTTTGGTCCTTTCTAGACTCCACATCAGACAATAAAGTAGGGGAGTTGATATAGGGTGCTATTTACCACCTGGAGTTTTGTCTCCCTTTGGAATTGTGTAGCTTTGCATATGTAAAACCCAACTGCTGTGCTGAAAAGGCTGTCCTGAGGCAGCTTTGTCAAGCATTACTAAAAATGGCAAGTTCACATTCTCTTAAGCTGCTGCATATTTTTTTTAGTCCATATGGCTTGGTGAGCGAATGTTGTTCTTCAAAAGGCTAAGCACTTCTCACAGCCTATATAAATCCCAATTTTGGGAGAAAAAAAATTGTTATTATTGGCTATGCTGCACAGGGAAAAAAAGAACCTTAATTGAAAGACTACACTGTTTTTCCCATATCAGCCAAAACACCTTCTCAATTTGTACACAGGTTAGATTGGATTCACAAGATGTCAAGGAAGAAATGCATATGGATGGGGCCCCATTCCACCTCTCTGGAAGAATGTTTTTTGGGTATTACTGAATTGTGAGTGAACAGCCATTTCAGATGAGATGGCAGTTAGAATGCCATCTATTTACAATCCTTACTTCTAATCTGAGGTTTTTCTTTTCCTTCTGTCTGCATCTCTGCTAGTACCACTGACCTTTCTGCTTTAATGATGCCTCCACATTCTTTCCTAGAAACGTTCTGATTTATGTGAAAAGAGAAATCACAAATCGTTGGGAGGTAGTGTAAGGGGAAATTTAATTGATGCACATATTCGCTTTCCTTTGCCCTTGATTCTAGGAAAGTTTACATGTGGTGAACTGTTAAAATAATCTGCTCTGCTTTTAGAGAGTTTGTTTGCATTTGCTGTAACTATTAAACAACAAAACCCTCTATATCCATAAGTGTATTTATTTGGTCTTGGCATGGTGCTCAGTTTCAATTGCTTCTTTAATTCAAGATAATGGTGTTTTCAGCTTCTTTTTTTGGCTTTTCCCTTTTTGTCTAAATCTACAGGGGATCAAATCAGTGCAGATTAGTTTCAGGTTTTATACATATTATTCTCAAATAGACACCTACTTTTCCAGTCATTCTGAAGAAATCTATATGACTCAGTTTTTGCTTGATGGGCCATGTATTTTTTTTTTCCGAATTAGAGAAAAGATTTTTTGAAATATGATGATTTTAGACTCTGTTGATAATTTTGCAGTATTACCTTTGGCACTTTAAAAATATTAATACTTGGCCAACTTTTATTTCACATTTTTATAGCGCTTCTGTTCTAAGCATTTCCATTTATTTTAATTTCCTTCATTTCAACCTTACAGCCTTTATTTTGAAGCTTTTGCTGTGAAGGTGAACTGCACATCTTCTGAATGTCTGGGTAATCACTTCCTCTGGAAATCTCTGGGTTGTAGCCTTTGGGATTTTTTGGCACTGCTGAGCTAATTAATAGCTTCTTGTGGTTTCCTTTACAGGCTTCTGGGATGGCTAAATAAGGGATACCAGCATTCCACGGTGGACTGCTAATTGCCAATGATATAGTTCTCCTAAATCCAGGGGCACAGGGAAATTCTGCTTCCTAAGATGCTGACATTTTGGGGCAGGTGATTCTGTGATTTTTCGTTGAAGCAATGAGGTAGTCGAGTACCTGTGATAAGCATCTCAGTGATGTTCATCCAATAGCTGATCTTGCCTGAGTGAGTAGATCCAGAAATGGATCTGAGTTCAGACTGCATCACTTGAGATGCCTCTGGTGGTGTGAGCTCTTGTTATGTTCAGAAATGAAGGTCATCTTGATCTGGTAATTCCCTCTCATCATTTAAAGCCATGGCATGCCATGCACGTGTATATATATATGTATGTGAGGATCCAGATATGCATCAGAAGAAACCATAGTTTTAAATCACTCTTGTTTTCTGGTTCCCAAATTCTCTCCTTAACACCTGAAAAAAAAGGACACATCCTTTTGTCTCTTTCAATCCCCCAGCTTTTATGGATGGATGATTTTGATTACATGTTGTCTTACTGATGGCAAAATTTGCTGCAGATGAGTACAGCTGAAGAGAGCTCACTCAGCTTTTCTTTCTGAGGAGATGTAAGCAGAGCTTTGAAGTTGGAAGTTTGGAATGGGACTCGGTAATTATTAACAGGAGTGCAGTTTATTTGCCCTGCAGATGTGCTCCCTGCCCAGTGAAGCCCAAGGCAAGGTGAGGGTGTAAGGTGCCAGATCAGCTGTGACAGAGAGCACTGCTAATCACATGCTGCCCATAACCATGTATAGATTGCCATTATAAATAGCTCTCAGAAATCCTTTTAACTGGATGATGGGCCCTGGTTTTGTTTTATGACGTTTATTCTGATAGGTCAGTAACTATTTATGGATTTGATGATATTTTTGCTGTTGCAGGTGTCTTAAGAGAAATAAGACTGCTTGCTTGGTTGTCCCAAGGTGCTGCGGGCATTTGGCAGGAAGCCCAATCTATTGGGGTTCTTTTTCCCCAGTAGAGTTTTAACTGAGTCTCTTCCCTTTGTACCCGTTGCTCTTTCTCGAATTCAGAGATAAAGAGCATCCCAGTGGAGAGTAGCTAGCATGGGTGTAAGTCAGACTAACTGAATATTTTAAATTTAGTAACAAATTCAGTGGATTTAATTACTTTTACACTGAAATAAGACTTCAAGATTTTTGAAAAAGAGGTAACTTCAGTATATTTCTGAACCATTATTTCTGGTTTTGTTGTTTTTAGTTTGTTGGGGCTTTGTGGTTTTGCTTTGTTTTTAATATATCACTCTCTGTAAATGGTAGTTTAAATTACCATTTAAAAATATAATAGTTAAAAAATATATCACTCTCTGTAAATAGTAGTTAAAACTTTTATCCCTTATGGAGTAAATACCATAGACAGTATCAAATCATAATATCCACTTACTGCAGGATCTTTCTGTCTAGAATAACTTACTTAACATAGACCTTCTGTTCCCCTGCGAGTTTTAAAATTAGGAGGATGGATTTTGGTTGTATTTTTTTCTGTCAGCAGATTTCTCAGTTTTAATATGCAAGTCATGGACCCTTACAGATTAACTGCTACAGCTCTTTTACAGTAGTGCAAAACTTTACATTAAAATCTTCTGAATGTGCATTTCTCTCAACAGTTCTTTTTACACTGCAGCACAGAAATAGTCCTGGAAGCCTTTCACAGCACTAAAATTATCTGCTACTCTGGGGAAAAAAAATCTTGCATGAGTTTATTTAGAGAAAACTGCATTTTTCAATACGATGGGGTACTTGAACTACAGTGCTCTGAGATTTTAAGAGCCAAGCAAACAGGATGGTTGCATGCAGCTGCTACAGCTGATGGAAACAGCTTTGTTGGATTGTTTTGTTTTCCCAGCATCCCCTTTCAGAAATGGAAGAGCATTACTGTGCTCAGTAAGACTGGAGGAGGTCACCAGATATCTTTAAAAAAACAAAAAAACATCATCAGGATTAAAACCTCTGCACATCACTGCAGGCTAGGAATCATTCTGAATGTGGAGGGAATACACAGAGTTAAGGCATTTCTCTGAGCCATGACATAAGCCATGCTTTTGACTGAAATAATCATGTGGTGAACTTTTATATATGCTAAATGGCATGTCAGACTAAGACAGTGGTGCCAAGTACCTTTCTGCCAGAAGGATTCATGCAGCTGGTGGCTTGCTTTTCTCTGACTTCATCTTGTGACTGCTCAGACCTGTGCAGGGATAGAGCTGTGGCACTGTGGACTCCTCAAGTCTTCTGCCTTGGCTTTTTCCAGCAAAAGTCCTGTGATGGGACCATATCTGCCAAGGTGAACAGCAGGGATGAGTTGGATGATGTGTGATGGGGTTGGCCACATGCAGGCCAGGTACCAAGCACCTCTCCTGTCATGCCATAATACCAGCAGAAACCACAGCAGATCACCTGGATCACCACAGGACATACTTTCAGCTCTTTGCCATAGCTGTTGTCTCTGTTCTCTTTATTTTCAGCTCTTTGCCATAGCTGTTGTTCCTGATCTCTTTATTTTCCTGGCTGGGAGAGGCTGGTATTCATAGAAGACTGATATTTTTTACTGAGATAAGCCCAGAGCTCAAGAGTGATATTTAAAGCCCTGACTGGATCAATGCCAATCTTGGGGCATCTGATAAATTTTTATCTGGGTCAGACCTCCTTGGGGCAACCTATGGAGAGCAGTATGTTAGAGCCTGTGGCAGCTATAGCACTGTCCATCTCCCTAAATGGAACACGCCAACCCTCTGTAACTGGCCTACTTTCAGATTTTTTTTTAATTGACCTGGTAGCAGACAGCTAATTTTTAATTTTTTTTTTCACAGGTACAGCTCATATGCTCAGTCTAAACTTACCTTTTATTTAGCAAGATGAAGAGTACCTGTTGCACTCAGTTACCCTTTTGCTCTCTTGCAAGCACTGTAAGAACATTAAAGGAACAATGGGTGCTTTGAAATGCAGCCTTATCGCTTAGTGTGGTTATGCCTCTCTTCCATCCTGACTACTGCAGAAACTGAGCAGGACCAGGACAGGCAAACATTCCAGAGAGCATCTAACCACAGCCTCTCTCACGGTAGTGCCTGTCTGTTGCCCATTGTCTTGCTTCAGAGACTACGAATTTTCAAGAAGATGAGCCAGGTTTTGTAGATTCAAGCATCAGAGAGAAATAAGTTTGCTGTAAAAGGCAAGGGCACCCTCTTCCTGCCTGGAACAGCCTGAGCTGGTTATGCACACAGAGCCCCTATTGTTCTGCCCTGGGAGATTGTGCTAAAAGCTTTGAAGCAGCGTTTGCATGGAGGTGTCAGTTTTCTAAGCAGATTTTTTTTTTCTTTCCTCGTTAAAAAAAAAAAACACACAACAAAATAAAAAAGAATACCAAAGAAAGAACCCAGTCACCCTTCCCTCTGAGCCTTTTCTTGGCTTGGTGATTGTTGATTTTATGATGTGTTGTTTAGGCTTCCTAGTTTTTCTTTGGCCTGGCTATTTAACTTCTTTTCTTTGTTGGATTAAAATCGGTGTATACTCAGTGAGTTAATGCAGGAAATTTGCCATTACAGATAGTGGAGATTAAAAATGTTATATTATGCAGTATAATTTATGGGATAATATAGGTGATAAGTGATGAACTATTGTGCATGTCCACGACTGATGAAATAAAAAGATTAATCAAATGGATGCAGTATAAAGTGTGGGCAGGAGCTTTAGATAATACCCAGTGCTGGTGCCATGTCTTGTGCAGCTCCCAAGTTGCTTGAGCCTGGCTTATGTTGAGGAGGGTTCATCAAAGTTTGAAGCTAGTGAAGCGTCACTCTGAAAAGTGTCATCTTGCTCTGCATAAATTACAGTCAAGTGCTAGGGGACACAATTAAGATGTTTTTAATTTAGAGGCTCAACTCAGATTGAATTCTGTTGCAGAGTTTCAGGGCAGGTGCAGTTAATGTGGGATAAGCAATAATCTCCCTTCCTGCACAGCTTTCCCCAGTCTGCTGATCTACACCTGACTTGTGTTTTATGGGGAATAGCAATTAGAGAAGTTCTAAATCCAGTGTTTGAGAATGGTTAGGAAAGTTTCTTCTGCTTCATCCTGTGATAGCTTCCTCTTCCCTTTCATTATCAAAATTTATGATACAGCCCGACATGGAAAAGAGGCATCTCTTTACAGATGAAGAACATGAAAGTCAGTCAGGCATGGGGGTGGGGTGGTACTACAGGTGTGGAAGCCTGGTATGTCATGATTTGCTACTCGTATCCCCTCCAGAAGGCAAATACAGAATTGGACCAAATGTGGAAAGAGAGACCTTTCTTGCTTCAGAGAGAATGTGGTCATGGAGCACTGGTGAAGAGAAACATCTGTGGAGGCTCATGCAAGGCACAAGCCCTGTGAGATAGAAGTCCCTGTGTTCTGTTCAACTACATGATACTGCTGTTTTCAAACACCAGGAAATAAGCTTTAAAAACTGTAAGAAGAGGGAAAAGTCATTCCCCTTTTATCTGTGTCTTTTGAAGATTTATAGATTGTGTATGTATTGGCTTTTAACCTTTCACATGAAACTGTAAAAGCTAGACTCTTTTTTTGAATGAAATATCAATGTTTTGGACATAGAATTCCAGAATCTGGAGTTTTGGGAAAACCAGCAGGACAACATATTTAAAAGGATGAGAGTTGGCAGAGTGGGATAGGGCTCACCAGAGGGGATTCCTGTAGAAATTCCTTTACGTTAGGAGGAAAGACTTCTTTCCTCGTGTTATTCCCTTGGATGGAGGATAACAATGGATTTACTCCCCTGATTTCATAGGTGTATTTTTCAAGCAGTACAACTATGTCTTGAAGAAGGCTGTGTGTTGTCCCATGTGCCTGAATGTGAGTGTACTGAGAGGAGCAAAGAGGAGAAAAGTGAAGATCATTGCCAGGAATAGTGTGGTGTCCTTGCAGAGGTTACTCTGGCTTCTGATCTAGGCTGCCATTAGGCCCTTTATTTTGGATTGACAGGAAGCTGAACAGGAGCCAGCAGTGTGCCCAGGTGGCCAAGAAGGCCAATGGCATCCTGGCCTGGATCAGGAACAGCGTGGCCAGCAGGTCCAGGGAAGGGATTCTGCCCCTGTACTCAGCCCTGGTGAGGCCACAGCTCGAGTCCTGTGTCCAGTTCTGGGCCCCTCAGTTCAGGAAGGAGATTGAGGTCCTGGAGCAGGTCCAAAGGAGGGCAACCAGGCTGGTGAAGGGACTCCAGCACAAGTCCTGTGAGGAGAGGCTGAGGGAGCTGGGGGTGTTCAGCCTGGAGAAGAGGAGGCTCAGGGGAGACCTCATCGCTCTCTACAACTCCCTGAAAGGAGGCTGGAGCCAGGGGGGGTTGGGCTCTTTTCCCAGGCAACTTTCAACAAGACAAGAGGGCATGGACTTAAGTTGTGCCAGGGGAGGTTTAGGTTGGATATTAGAAAGAATTTCTTTACCAAGAGGGTGATCAGACATTGGAATGGGCTGCCCAGGGAAGTAGTGGATTCTCTGTCCCTGGAGATATTTAAAAAGAGACTGGATGTGGCACTCAGTGCCATGGGCTGGTAACCGCAGCGGTAGTGGATCAAGGGTTGGACTTGATGATCTCTGAGGTCCCTTCCAGCCCAGCCAGTTCTACAATTCTGTGATTCTATGATTTTGACACTCCTTTAGACACCTGGAAAAAGGTATCTGGAGGCTTGGGGTGATGTTGTGTGAGTTGGTGATGCCCAAGCAGGTGGAGCTGTTGTGAGCCTGGAACAATTCTTATGGAAAGGAGCTGTGAGTGCCACAGCTGAGTGTCTCAGGTGGTTGGGGATTTGTGGCATCTCATGTCTTGCCTTTACTGCATCTCTATATTGCTGTATTATGTCCTTGCTCAGAAGCTGTGGTCTATTGGTTGGCCTAGTGCTGCTTCTTCTCTCAGCCCAGGTTTTTCCAAAAGCTTCAGCCCATGCTTATCAGTGGTGCACTCTGCTACCTTCCTCTTCCCCCTCCAGATACCTACACCATTTGGGAGTGTGCACAGAGCCTCTTTTGAGAGAGTAAAACATCCCTCCTGGCAGATACCTTCTTCATAGGAATAGCCATTTGTTTGCCTGCAGTGTCATCTGCCTTTTGCTTCTCAGTGGATCAGACTTGTGCCTGCTGAGGTGTGGGGGAGAGAGGTGAAGTGAGGGGGTCTTACCTTGTACATCTGCACAGAGAACCCTCTTAGCAGGGAAAATGTAGAAAAGAGCAGAGATTGTGGAGTTGTCAGAAATACACAGCCTGTGGAAAAGAGATGGAAGTGGAGGAGGAAAGGAGAATTGCAATATAAAAAGCCATTCAGAAATATGTTACAGAAGCTGGAATGAAGGTGTAGTAAAACCAGGAAGGAAAAAAGATGCTTGAAACCTAAGAGATACAATCTTTAAAAATTCAGTTATAAGGAATTTAATGAAATGCAAGAACTTTGGGGGGAAAAGAGAGGTTTGTGGTTTTTTGGAAAAGGAAGGATAATAATGCTACCTATCTTTAATCCCCCAAAGCAGGAAAGCTGAGACTATAAAATTTGTGAAACCTCATCCTATGGTTAATAAATACTTTTCTCTGAGGTGCTGATTAGGGGTGCTGAATTAACAGCGTGGGAAATGAGGCCATTTGGCACCCTTAGATGTTAGGGGATTTTTTTGTTCGCAAAGAAATGATTCAGTAACTTCTTAGGAGCTTTAGTGAGCAAGCATTAGCATGGCAAAGTTAAGCCCTTTATCATCTCTTTTGACCTCTGCTAACTTACTGTTGTGAGAAGTGTAACTTGTTGGAGTTGGAGCTGCTGCATGCTGGTCACAGTATGTAAGTGCAGTGGATTTTTTTTGTTTAATTTGGACTGGGCTGTTCTTGCTCCAGCCAGCTGAAAGGTAAAACTCTTAGGGTACACTTCACCAGAGGGGCATGCAAGTGGGGGCAGAAGTTCTGGTGCTTTGTCTCCACTATTTCAGAAGAACCAAAGTTCTCAAGAAGTTGAAGAAAATGCTATTTTACCTGTTTCAAAAGAATAGTGCAGAACCCAGCAGAAAAAAAAGCAACCAGTGGGTGCAAAACCAGAGTAGGCAGATAGTGCTTTGCTTATTCAGAGAGCTGATGTGCCCAGAGAAATGTGACCTGGAGAATGGCAGTGCCTGCCCTCAACTGTGGAGGTGAAACTGAGCTTGGTATTTGTCCTCCAATGTTTTGATTAAGGGGAAAAATGTGGTAGTTGCTAGGTGGCAAGGGAGGCCAATTGGCTGATCAAAGCACAGACAAGGGAAGTATTTTCAGCAGATGCAAGACATTTGCTTTTCTTTTTGTCCCTGGAGCTTAACTGAAAAATTCTTGTCTGCTTTAAATTAGGAAAAGTATTCGTCTGGATTTGCTAAAAATACTCTGTTTAAATTACATCTTCATTTTTGCTTTAATCTAATTTTTATTGTGTAGGTTTCAAAACAACCCCATAAACAATCTTAAATGTGTTTAAGGCATAATAATAGAGTTTCCTTAAGTTTCTTGTCTCTTCCCAACCTCCCTCAGAGAACCTGGAGGAAGGTTCTGTGACAAGCTTTGGTGAGACAAGGTGGCAAAATAGAAAGGGGAGAACCAGGGTGCAATCAGCAGGGATGTTTGGCTAAGCAATCCTAAAATGAAGAAGGAGTTTATGATGTGTTTTTCAAACAGTATGGAGAAAACACTGATTAATCTGAGTATGTCTGAACTCTGGTGTTTGTATTTGAGGTAGCGTAATTCTTTTATTTTTGAAGAGTAGATTACAAGGAAACAAATTGTGTGACTTTCTAGAACACGTTAATTACTTCATTTCTTTTTTGGTAGTTAAAAGGAAGGTGAGATTTCAGTATTCCTGGTGTGCCATTCACCAAATTTATGTTAAGTATTTATCCATGTTTTAGTTTGCCACTCAGAGTACTGAGTATTTCTAGGGAGGGGAAAAGTCTAGCATAATCCAGGCTCAGGAATGTTCCCAGTCAATCTTTTCTGCTTCCATAGTATGGCATATTAGATACTTTCCACCCTACCTGAAAGATCTTCATACATCTTAGTGAAGTATTTGACTATAACTGTAATTTTTTTTCTCTTGACAATTTAAAATTTAGTATTGAAAGATTAATGCGATATTGATAAAGCTGAATACAAGATGCTTCTTTTTGTGCCTGATTCTGTCCATGGCATGGTAGAACCCTATGAATGCTTGAAAGGAAAAGGAAAATGAACTTTTAACTGCTTCCTTGGAGGCAGTTCTGAATACCACAAAGCTTGTGCACACTTAAGGACTCAGTGCCCACAGAATCACGAAATGTGGCTGTCTGCCAGTTTCCCTCCCTGTAATTGTAGAATAAGGATGACAGAGCTGTTTAACACAGGAATTTTGTTTCTTGTGTGTGGCAGCTTTCTTGATAACTTAATAAAGTGGAAGCAGATACTGTTTTGCTTGTAGTTGCTGTAAAATAGGGAAAGAATATCCAGTCCTCAGACTAATAAGCAATTTACAGTCCCTGTCAGCAGATTTTGTAATGCTGAAGATTTTGCAGATTTTTTCTTTTTTTTTTTTTTTTTTTGGTGGGAAGGGAACAAAAATAACCTGTGAACCCAGTTAAGAATAGGGTCTTTATAGGAAAATATATATGTGTTTTTGTGAAGTAGCATGTAATGCTGCAGAAATGTTATGATTTTATAATACGCAGTTGTTTTTTTATGATAAAACCCACAATGCTGTATTTTGGGAGGAGTGCTTCAAACATGGTTGAAGTCGTAAGTGAATGCTTGTAACTCTTCTTCTGGGCTACACAGGAATGTCTCTCCAGACTTACCTAAATTCAGTTTGAGAGGCACTAGGTCAGAGAGTCACATAGTAAAGCAGGGAGGGCATTTGGGACACTGGGATTGCAGAAGAGAAGCTCCACATGGCAACAGAGAACATGGAGCTCAGGAAGTGTCTCCTTAGAGGTGCTGCCAAAAGCACAGGGGTAAGAACAAAGCAAACCTTGAAGCCCTCTTCAGCAGCTCTTCCTTTTTTGCCTGGCTTTAGTTCTACCAAGTTGAATGGCCATGATTTTCCCCAAATGCCAGTGCTAGGAATCATGATTTCTGACTTTACTGCGAAGTTATGATCATCCCATGCTTTCAAAGAGCTAGCAATGAGCTGCATGCAATAATACTCTTCATTTGCTTTGGTAGAGTACACTTGTCAAGTGTCAATGTTTGAGATCTATTTCAGCACACAAGGAGACTTCACCTTCAGATATGAATGTCATCCTGACAAAGGGAAAGAAGCATTTTCCTCTTGATGGATTGTTTCTTCTTGTTTAAGCAGCAGACAGACATTATTTTGTTCAGTTTACCTCTGAGGGAGTGGCTAGGCAGTTTAATTCTACCCAAAGAACATCACCATTTCTATGAGTTTGTTGAGGGCAGGATGTAATTTATCAGGAAGACAATATTTTACTTAATATTCTTGCTGTCCTTCAGAGGAGCAGAAAGTTTTGAAAGAGTTTAGTGGAGGTGAACACCGAGGAGGGCTTGCTTTTTCAAATGTGCTTTTCCTCAGGGAAGGCATTGGGCTAGCCTAGGATGTGGCAGAAGGATACAGACAAAGGGAAAACCTCCTGGCTTCAAATTACAGTACAGCTACAGTTTGTTTTGGTCTCATGTTCACATATTGCTAAAGAAATTATTGTCACCACGCTCTCTGTTCAGATTTTCTAAGGAAGATTTCAGCTCTCCTCCTTTTCTGGTGTTAGGGGCAGTTTCAGCACGACTGCCACACACAAAGATCATAAGTGCATGGATGTTGTCATAAGTGCAGGGAATGTCCAGGTGTTGGGCATTTGAGAGATGATACACCAAAAAACCACAGTCCCTTGTGGGACTAATTACTAGTGTAAGCTTCTCTGTGTTTGAGATGATTTTTAATGCAACACAGCAGTGAAGTTGCAGGGATAGAGAGAGAGCAAGCTTGAAATGTGGCGATATCCTAAGGGATTTTAAACAATATCTCAGTGTGATTTTGCATACTTGTCTGAGTACACACAAATGACAGCTTAGAAATAATTTCACTGTGCACTCGTTCTACTGCCAAAACATTTGATTCTGCAGTAGATTCCATGGACATGAATGTAAATCCTACACTAGTTCCAGACTAGAAGAAGATGAAATCATTAAGTCCTTCCAGAAGACAATGTTGGAGTCAAAAACAAAAGAATCATATGATAGTAATTTTCACTCTGCTCACTGTCCTCAAGCTTTCAGTCATTTTTTTTAATATATATTTTCTAGTTGGAGGAGGTAGGTGTTTGTGTTGATTCTTCTATTGTGAAATATTTTGGTTCACTGGGATGGAGCTTTCACAGAAAAAATGGTATTTTTTAAAAATAAATCTGTACTAGTTGAACAAAAATGTCTAAAAGAATGTTCCTGTTGTTCAGTTGAACCTTTAAACATAAGGGTATTGTAGCATTAAGGCTGCAGCCTTTTTTCAGGTTCTGATATAGATGTAATATGCCATAAATTAGACTTCTGTAGAACAGTATATTTCTTCCTGGAATGCTTCTAACCTTAGGCTATTTCTTGTCCAAATTTTAAGCTTTTTGTCAGCTTTGATACCAACTGAACCTTTGCAAAGAAATACTTGCAATATGAGGAAGCAGTGGATGTTTCCTTTTACTCATTTTTAGTAGTTGGCTTAAGCTGCTGTGGTTGAAACTTTCTTAAGAAAATGCTGCTTAGTGTGGAACATGACCTAGCAAAATTTTTAAAGTAACTGAAAACAGTATTTAATAATGGAAAGTGCCTGACAAACTCAACTTTAAATGGCACTAGCTACTACTGTGGCTCGTGGCATTTTTTTCATGTGCTGTCTACTTAAAATATGTTATCCAAAGAAATGTAGGAGCATTTGGAAGCTTTATGGTGTGTACACCTGCCAACTGTGCCTTTGCTTGCAGGTACATTGCATCCAAACCTAATCCAAACTGAAATGTTAACACCTCACCCTTTTCATCTGTCTCCAGTCTCCTTCAGCAGCAGTGGCTACCTCGAAGTGCCAGCTTCAAATGGAGTAAAGACCAAAAAACTTTCTTGTTGCTGGCCATATCAAGTTGATATTTTACAGTACTGATGGCCCTACAACAGCTGCTGACACCCCCTCTTTTATTGGAATGTAGTGTTTTCCCTTTGTGTGTCTTATCCCAGTGGGGAAGATAGATTTTACTGGGATTTGAGTATCCCTCTCCGTAGCAGGCATGAAGTGCATGCCCTCTCATAACTGGTGGCAAGAGACTCAGTGATAGGACTGCATACATTGGGAGTACCTCTGAATGCCCTCATTAGCAGCAGACAGATTCAAATGGGGGGAAAAAAGAAATTATTTTACTGGAGGAATTTTGGATTGCACAGATTTTACATGTGCAACCTAATTCCAAGTAAGCAATGTTCAGGAGAAAGTGAAGATTTCATTACAAAACAACATTTTCACGAGCTGTATGTAGTAGTTGTAGAAAGAGTGGCCAGCAATCAGTTGAATGTTTTCTGAAATGCATTTAACTGATTGCTTTTAAAATGTGATTACATCTTTTTAAAGTGAGTGGGCATGAATCAGAAAGTCATTGTGTGTGTTTAAAAATTCACAGCAAATGAATGCGTTGCTGGATATTAAGTTTGATGGAGGAAAATAAATTCACAGCATGATCCGATGTCTGCAGTGGGCTGAGGAACACTAGGATGCAAATTATTATAGTCATATATAATCAAAGTAAAATAGTTAGAGATTGAAACTTTAACAAGTTCTTCTCATAAGGTAAGAAGTTTTTTTTTTCTTTAAAATTAAGTAACAGATTATTTCATACCTTATGAAAAAAAAGCCATTTATATTTCTGTCTGTTAAATGAATGCCTTTTCATTAATTTTTAAACTGTCTCTATACCCAGCATAACTCAGAAATACTGGACCTTTAAAATATTAATGTTAAATGTAAGAATTACAGATTTTAAAGGTTGTTGACATTAATTATAGATTAAGGACTTCTTGAAAATGCTAGCAGATTTTTCTTCCGGTAACTGTATTGTAGTTTGCTTTTTGAATTGGAAGGAGGACAGACAGGGTTAAGCTTCCAACTGTGCATTCAAAAACAATGTTAAAAAAATATGGAAAGGGATTTGAATTCTCATCTTCGGGGTTGCAGGCACAGCAGACTAATGCAGCTGTAGAGATGTGCTCAAGAAAGAGAGTATATGTTCTGAAAATGTTATTTCTGAGTAATTATAAACAAAACCATAGCCTTTGGGATAATACAAAACTATTACTCATAGGAAAGTTGTTTTGTTACCACTAAAATATTTATCACTTTCATGCAAATTCAAGGTCAGCAATTGCTTTCAAGGTCCAAAGCAGCAATTCTGCTGTATCAGCCACAATGCTTGAGGAAGATGGATGGCTAAGACTGTGTCCTAATGGCCACCATTTGCTAATGTACAAGCAGTAAGCAGCAAATACCAACTAACAAGAATCTTAAAAATAGTCTTGTTTTCCTAATTATCTTCCACAATACATAGGGGAACTGAAAGGTGAAAATAAATCCATGAATCTTTCTAGTCACAGATGAGACATTGTTCATTACTGCTTTTTTAACTAACAACTTAGCATTAGAGATGCCTTGAGAATCATTGGCTTAACTCCTCTGGGTGTTGGACTCCTGGAGGGGGGTAAACACTCAAGAATTAGCCATGTGAAATGTTGACCAGCAAGAGCAGAGTGCTTTAGAAAAGTGTCATTCCTTGTGCTGAGAGGGAACTTTGAACCCAACCAGCAGAAAGAGCCAGGAGAGTTTTAGATGCTCATCTGTATCCTCTGCCTTCAAAGCCTCAAGGAGAGCAGGCTGAAGGGGATGGGGTTTGGACCTTGCTGATGAAAATGCCTCAGTTGCAGTCATGAGCACACCTCCCTGCTCCAGAGGTTCCAGGTCTATTTCCATGCTAAACTCGATTTTGATAGGAAGTGTACTTGGTGTTGGGATGGAAAAGACCAAAACTCGGGTGGAATGTATTTGTGAAGTGGTTTAGAAGTTGGTATTTGTTACCTCCTGACTCATATTGTCCAGTTACATAGGGCAGGGTAAAGGTGGGAAAGTTTGAGTATGACTGGCAGCTTTAAAAAGAAAAGCAGTGTAAAACAAGAGCTTATTATTCTACTATTGACACACTGAAGTGTTATCTTTTATATAGCCCATTTTTGAAAATAATTTTCTAATGCCCCCTCTTTATCAAAGCTGACAGAAATATCTTTCCCAAATGTTCTTGGAAAATACAAGACTGTGCTTCTGTGTTTGGTGTCAGGACCTGACAGGCTATTTTTGTTTAGACAAACATTCTTTTGGGACCATAATAGGATGCTTGCTTACCCACTGTAATGTGAGTCCAAAGTGCCTTCAAACTCATCAAATATAATTTGAGTGCAAAGCCTACAGCATAGCACCTGTATTGCATGAAATTCAAACCAAACTGGAATTGTTTGTCACAAAAGTGAGAGGTTTGGAGGTTTGATCTTCACATCAGAGATGTAATCAACTGTTGAAGCACTTTTCCTCTCTAAATAATGCAAGGCTTGCTGCTGTTAGGGTAGTAGAGGGTGCAACTGGTTTTTATTGTTTGTTTGTTTATTTTTTTTCCTTGTAGCTGCACTTTGTTCAGGCTGGTGAGGCGGTAGTAAGGTCTTACTGTGTCCTGAGGTTGTATTCCAGCAAGAGATTCCACTTCTCAGATGGGTCATGTCAAATGTGTCAGACAGTATGAAGACACACAGTGGTCAAAGCTGGAAAAATATCGGAAATGTGAAGAGATGAGACCAGAGAGCCACAGGAGCTGTGGAAGTACTGCAGGCAGGACAGTGTATGGGGAAGTTCTTCAGCAGCCCCACCATTTGTGCTTGAAACTCATATTGCCCATCTCTTGAAAAACAGATGAGGACTCTCAGTCGTCCTCATTGCCTCTACCAAAGACTTGTGTTTGATCCTACCTTGAAGGTTGAGCAGGTTGCTCTCAGGGGTCTTCTGGGAATAATAGAAATTAATTTTATACTTGTAAGAAGTAATTATTTTTAGTGTTACTGCAGTTCATTGGTAATATTGGAGCACAGATATGCAGAAACAATATGAGTAAACATTTGAGAGAGAAGCTGTCTTTTAAAAATGGAGATGAAGAACCAATTCTAAACCTGAAGAGTTTCAGAATTTTTAAAATTAGATGGAATTTTATGAGTGTTAGTTACAAGATTGAGTCCATGGTTTGACTCGTATATCAGCATAATTTTAAAGGGGTTTTCTCAATAGGTCCACTGACTTTCACTTAGTAATGACCAACTTCTAGAGGAGGAACTGTGGCTGGCAACAAATCAGGACAGAACCAAGGGAGAAGACCTCATAGCAGCTGAATAACAAAAAACATTGTGGCCAGGACAACAGGCTGAGACCAAGTTCTTAAGCAACCAGAAGGCTGTGATAAAAGCTTATAGCTGCTTGCTACTCAAGAGCAGCAGCATCTGAAAAGAAGTTCAAGAAGTCTCATTTGAAAGTTGAATGTTTAAATTAGGAATCTACACTGTTCCATTTTTTGCATCCTAGTGCTTTTTTTCTGTTAAGTTTGGGGCTCCTTCACACTTTGCTTCTTTGAATTGTCAACCTAAGCATTCAGAACTCATGAATCAGCCTCCCTCTGCCCCCAGTGGCTTAGAAACCATGAGATTTTAAGAAGTAACAGATGTTTTGTTCTTTTTATTTTTCTGCTGGTTTTTGAGCTTGCCGAGTACATCTTTTAGAAGTGTTCCTCCTCAAACCCCAGGCTAACACTTTATTCACTCTTTAAATTTAAAACATATTCTCCTATCATCCTCAGTAATGGGGGCTTTAAAGAAGAAAAATTCCATGATCATAACAAAATCATAAGTTGGCATTGCTTGGTTCCTTTAGGTTGTCTTTGGGAATATAGGAAAGGACTTGGGTTTTCTGGGTTACTGAGCACAATCCTTTTTTCTTGCAAGCAGCCGTATTATATACTCCTATCCAAAATTTATTTTGACTCCATGTACTTACATTTACTACCCTGTATATTCTCTATGGAAAACTCTTCAAAAACCTCTCTAATCAACCAGTTATAAGAAAAAAATCTTCTAATTTCTACTCCAAACATATGCATAGCCAGGCTAATACCCATTTTTTCTTGTGTTAACATCATGTTTCATTTGATCTGAGTGTATAATGTTACTTGAGTTTCCTGTCTGCTTTTGCTCTCTTTCCTGACACCTTTTGTTCAGGGGTGGTCAACATAATTTTAATTGTTGTGAACAATGAGAAAAATTGCACTAAATCCATATAGCCTCTATCTACCTGGAGCTTGTAAACCATCCCCAGTATATAGTGGCCTGTCTTTCACATCTTAGATGTGAACAGATTTTAGGGATTTTGCACAGTTAAATACCATGTTCAACTGATAACTCAAAGTAATCTAGACTAGAACAAGATGATGTTATGCTGCTCCTAGGAAGCAGGGTAATCTGTATGCTTTCATTTAACAGTTCATTCTAAAGATTAAATAGATGTTAGTAAGTGATTGAATGGCAGTAAAAGAATAAAGCAGGGAAGGTATGCTGCTTATCTCCCAAGTGAGGTAGTCTAGCCTAGTATGCAACTAGTTTAACTGGTGATGTATGGAAAGTTTTAGTGGAAATATTCAGGCAGAAGGGCATTCTTTGGAGATTGTTCCAGCTGATCACTGCAGATGATATTGCCTCCCATTTCAGTTTTACTTTGAGGACAGGCTTTTCAAACTTGGATAGTAAAAGTAAGAACATTAATTTGACATTTTGGGGCTTGCAGTGGTGATTTGAATGCTGATTGAGCTGAAGACATGCACCTCTAAAAGAATTGCCTAAAAGAATTCATTTGAAAGTTCTGTCAGTGTCCTGGGCTCGGTTGTTTCATGCACTTACAGCAGTGTCTGTGGGACATGGTGCCAGATCCTTTGCTGTTAGGTTGCTGATAGGTGAGCTTTATGGAAGCTTCTTTTTCCATCTCTGACTTTCACCTGTGTGACAGAAATTAAGTTTTGGTCCTAGGAAGATGACACCTTCCTTTGGTCAAGGAAGATGACACCTGAAAGTGAGTTACCTTTTCCATGGCTGTTTGTTCTCTGTTAATATACCATCCTTTAATAATCTGATTCCTATAGGATTGTGATTGATAGTGACTGGCAGATAAGATGTCCACAGAGAAGGACTTTTAAGGCAATTTGGAGTGGCAAAAAGAAGGAAGATGTCCAGTTGCTTCTTGTGTTACTGGTTTCCTAAATGGCAACTGCAAGGTCTTAGTGAGTCATCTCTTATACCTCTCTTATGTTATTTAAATATATAAATGAATGTTATTCCATGCTCACTCATCTATTTTGACCATATCTAGGTTGATGGCATGAGAGCCCACAGGATAAGATTTTCTGGATTTTTTTGCTGAGTTTTTATGAAAAAAATTTAACTCTAACAATTGTGTGTGTGTTGGTGGGGGGTGGGGGAGGGGGTTTTTGTCCTGGATAATTATCATTATATGTAGAAACAGTAGTATGTGATCAGACATACTGGATTTCTTCTGCATTTGTGGAAGATTACAGCTGCCATTGTCAAAGACAAGTTAATTTGGAGTATCTTGGTGTCACTGGCTACCATATTTTTAATTATTTCTCTTAAGAATTCACTTTTCCTTTATAGGCTTTTCTTTTATTCTGAATTGCACATAGAGAATAGTAACAGCAGTCTGGAAATTTTGTTCAAAAAGGCATCAGGGGTTTATTTATTTAATTTTTTAGGTGTCAGTCAGTAAGATTATTGTAAGATTACTGACTGAGATTTCAGGCAGTAAGTCTTTGAGAGGCAAGCTATGGAAAACCATGTGCTGGTTTTTATTTTCTTAAGTTTCCCTTAAAGCCGAAACAGAGTTTGCTTGGTGTTCAGCTCTCTGCCCTTGTTCAGCTTGTGTCTCTGAAATGCAGGAACAGTTTCTCCTCTCCCCTCCACCCTCAGTGAAGGAATGCCAGTGCTTTTCACACTGTTCTGGCATGTATGAATCAGTAGACCTTGTAGGGAAATGAGTTTCAGGTGCTTCAGGTGTTGAGTTTTGCCAGGCCTACTGAGAAAGGAGGGTGAGGTGACCTCCACTTAACCACCCTGCAGCACCTGAAAAAATTTGTCCCCTACGTAAGTCCCTGCACCTGGGATTAGTTACAGGATTTATTGCCACTGGTATGGCAGGGTCTGCTTTTGGGTTTTGCCTTCTTGTGAGAGGAAAAAATGAAGGGCACTCAGAAACTGACCCCTGTAAATTGGTTTATGTTCCTTTCAGAGCCCCTGCTTGGACTTCTGTTCACCTTTTGGGGGATCTACAGTAGGTCACTTTATTTTTGTTGTTGCAGGCATTTAGAGGTGAAAACAATAGGCAAACAGGGATTCAACTGAGAGCAGCTGTTGCTTTTGCTGTTCTGTGTTTCTTACGGTAGTTGGCTAAAAAGTTGATTATTTTTGCTTTTATTCACTTTAACCATGTAAACAAATGCCAAGAAGCAAGAAGATGTACTTCCAAGGCTGAGGAAATGTAATGTTTATTGTTTCAGTCCTGACATAATCAGAAATTAATTTTTATTTTGCTGGACGTGAACTTTTAACTCTGAATAAAGGGATATGGAATGGGAGAAGCTGCTGCTTCTCTTTTTTTCCGTGTGATTTTGAAATGTGCTCAGCTGTGACAGTGGATGCCTTTCTGCAGCAACACTGTCTAAAGGTAAAGCATACACATATGCACATCAGAAATGAAGTAGAACAACCATTTTTTAGTATATTTTGCCCCTGTCCTTGTGAGAGCATAGGGGAAAATATGGCCCAAATAGAGGGCCACGATCAAGTCCTAGAGGTTTTTAGGGACCTTGCCCTCTTAGAATCATAGAATCATAGAATAGGCTGGGTTGGAAGGGACCTCAGAGATCATCGAGTCCAACCCTTGATCAATTACCATCACAGTCACTAGACCACGGCACTGAGTGCCATATCGAGTCTCTTTTTAAATATCCCCAGGGACGAAGAGTCCACCACCTCCCCAGGCAGCCCGTTCCAATGTCTGATCACCCTTTCTGTGAAAAAATTCTTTCTAATATCCAGTCTGAACTTACCCCGGCACAATTTAAGACCATGCCCTCTTGTCTTACTGAGAGTTGCCTGGGAAGACAACTACCCTTGCCTACCCTGTTCTCGTTCTTGGTTTAAGGTCAAAAACCAAATTTACAGCATCAGTACCTTCTGGGCAGAGTTCTGATGTGAAGGCTGGTGCCTCTAACATGGTTGATGCCACATGGGCATTAGGTTGAGTGGTGAGCACATGTCACATCCTGGGAGCCCATGTGTCGGAAGGGCATTTGCTGAGGTTTCAACAGCTACTTAGATTAGCCTTCCAGTCATGGAAAAAGTGACCATCTTGCCTCTGTGGCTAGAAACCACACCTTAAAAAACCCCAGCCTCATACTGTCCAGAACAATCATTGCAAAGTTTAAAAACAAACAAAAAAACAAGGTGAGAGAGAAAAACATCTTGAGTCTCTAAAACCCACTTTTTGGAGAAAACAGTACTCACAAAGTAATTCAAACATTGTAATACTATTGAGTTAGGAGACATTACAAAGACATTACAAGTTTCTGGTCCAAGATGCATAATTTTAAGGTCCAATGTCTGTAGTTTTGAGTTTTATTTATATGAGAAGTGAACCTCCTCAGAAAATTAAAGAACAACAGTAAGTCTTGAAAGGTGAGTCTGAATGCAAAATTTTGGTAGAAATTTTCCATCAGTCTTTGGGGAGGGGATTGACAATTTGAAAATGTAATACTTGGTAGTGTAGCAGTGGCCTGTGATCCTGTTTGAACAGTGCTCATCGTTCCACATAAAATCTGTCAGAAATAGTAGTATAACATGTATGCAGAGTGTAATGCATTGATTGCTCTAACTGCAGGATCAAGTCTCTGGTTCATGAAAACTGTTGGAAACTTAGTGGGTGATATTTTTTCTTTCCAAAGCATGTTTCGTTGTTATTAATTAACAGACTTATTTCTGCGAATATGTAAAAAGTACAAAGATGCAGAATTGTTATTGACATATTGCAGTAGGGATGTAATATTTCAGACATTCTCAAGAAAGAAAACAAAGCCTTGCTTGTTTGTCTGATTTTTTTATTTATCTGTTTAGTGATGGTATATGGGCTTGATGCTTGAAGAGGTGATTTTCAGTGTAGCATTTCAAGCCTATTGTGAATATTTTAGAGGTCCCTCCTGCCCCCACACAGGATACTTGACTAATAGTGTCTGCACAAAGTATTTTCAACGTAATCACAAAACAAGATTTCACAAGCCACTTAGCAGCAACATAAAAGGTTAGTGTATGTTTTATGCTGTTTTCCTTTGCCACACAAGACTGGCTTTTTAGTAAAGTATACTATTGCTAGAAATAACAGTAAGCAGATTTTTGCCTTTGGCAAATACAGTCATTAAAACAGGACTGTAAATCACCCCTTGTATAACCGCATGCATTGCATGGGTATTTTTCAGTCTGTTACTCTTAAATGGTGAAGGGAAAAAAACATCCATACATCTATTTTCAATGTAACTGTATACATGTACAGTGATCTAATGTTTTTTAGAAGGGATGTTTTTCCAAATCAGCTACTGAACTGTTGGTGTGAAGATACTGGAATCAGAGATGGGTGTATTGGTTACTTAAGTGTTTCTTTTAATTAATAATACTAGTTCTTCATAACTAGAAAAGTATGGCTGTTAGATTATTCCATTATTTGGCATCTATTTTAAGACCTTAAGTAGCATCCTCTACACATAAAGCACTTTATTTGCATTTTCCCTATTTGAGTTTCTTCACTATTTCTTGAAAACTGCTGCTGAGCAATTTTCTGCTAGCAAAATTTTGCCTGTGGGGCAGTGTGTGCTCTGGGAAACACTGTGAGCCCTTCCAGGCAGCTGGCCTTGCAAGCTGCTTAGTTGCTGAAGAGCAGCAACTCATATCTGCAGGGAAACACTCAGCACCTTGGGTTTGGTAAGTCAAAATTCAGTCCCTATTCAGCAGGCAACTGTTGGAATCTCCTTGAAGCCATCACTTGAAATTTAAATGAAGACAAAAGTCTTTCTTTTGATCAGGGTAGTGCTCTACTGCATATTGTGGTGTTGAGTCTTAAATTTCCTTTTATCGGTGTTCTAGATGTAGAAAAAGCTCAGTGTTTGTGTTTAGGTAACAAACTTACTGGAGCTTCATTTCAATATAGGCCTCAACATGCTGTTGATTGGAATTGGTTATTTTTACTGTGAGAAAACAAAGAACTTATATTTTGCTGCTTCTTGTGTTCTATAAATGTTGGACAACACATTCAGAAAATGGAGGATTTTGCTTTTACTTGTAGCCTGCACTGTAGCTCCAATTAAGGGATTTGTCCTTCTTGTAATACATTCTCAGTGCTACTTTATTTCTGCTTTTCTGCTGTTGTCTTTGGAAGCCCTTTTGAGACCACTGTTTTGCTTAAAACAAATACACTGCTTTATATGAATGCGCTTTTCTTCTCTTAGCCCATCTTGCCCCAAAAGAAAATGCCATGTGTATCCTGAAGCATGTGGAAAAATTTCAAGCAAGAAATGTGCCAGGCTATAAAATCTTACTCCTGCTAAAGTTTTGGAGTAGGGTTGATGTCACCTCATTTCACTTGTTTAAACATCATATTCAAGGGGACCAGGAAAGGCTCCCTCAGTTGTCAGTGGAAGGAGAGGTGCCCCCAGAGGACAATTCATCCCTGGGTGTGTGATTCATGTGTTTACAGATGAGGTGAATTTTCTCTTAGAAAACTTCTCCCCTGTCTGACTGCAGAGAGACAACCTGGAGGATAAGCTTAGACTAAACACATAACTTCTAGACAGTAAAAGCTGAGTGAGTTGAATTCCACTGTGGCCACTGGTGCAGCTGTGGGAACGCTCTGAACCATCCCACAACTCAGGCTGAGCCTTGACAGAAGTCCACTGCTTTTCATGCACTCATTGCCTTAGTTAAAACTGTGTTTAGAAACATTCAGGGAAACTGCTGCTGGCTGTTTGAAGTGAACTGTGTTTAAATAGTGTCCTCTCTTGCTCGTAATTGTCAGGAGGGGAAGAGAGACGGTTGTGTTTTTGCTGAAAAAAGTGCATTGAAGGGGCAAGTTCACATCTCCACAGCTTTCGGGATGAATGGCTTTTTTGCACATCAGCAAACATGTGGTTTGTGGAATTTTTATGTTCCATATTGAATCCACATGTGATGTCAGCGAAATGACCTCAACAGATCTTGTGATTTCTCAAGCTTTTAAAATTACTCAGTGTAATGCTAACCTTAATTATAAATCTCTAGCAAGGGCAAATATCCAGATGCATTCAGCATCACTCAAAAAAGAAAAGTAAGCCCCTTCCTTAAATATGTGATTTAATGCCAGGATATCCTGAAATAGCTGGTGGTGAGAGCAATTTCATGGGTATGAACTACGTTTTTTATTGGGGAATGTTTGTTGTTAGTAGTTTGGTCATTTGAATTCAATTTGGGGAAACTGTTTTAAGATATGCTGATGATGTCAGTTAATATGCATAATATCTTTTGTGTAAGCACTTATCTGTTTCCTAACAGCACAGTAGACAAAATATCTCCTCAATGTTAATAATAACAAGACATAATTATACCACCATGTTGAAGTTTGCATAATCCAGAGGGGGAAACAAAAGAGCAATGAGGTGAAGGCCAAGTTCATCTGTTCAGTTTTGGCTGGCCTGGGTGTTTCTCTGGAAGTACTCTTGCTTTCCTTTTGCTATGAAGGAAGTCAAGGGCAGGTGGATGCTTAATTGCAATTACAAAGGGATGACTCTTAACCCAAGCAAGGCTCTGAGGACTGTGGGTAAAAAATACCCATCCTAGTAAGTAACATTTAAACATGTTTCCTAGTTAGCACATTACTCGAGGTGGAGAACATCCTGCTTCAGTGCCAGGGAATCACACTGCTTTATACTCAAGAAGGAAGTGTGTTCCCTCTGAGTGAACGGTGTCTTGACAGCAATGCTCATAATTAATCTTTTCCTTGCCTTAATTATTCACAGTCTGCTTACAGTTCTGGTATGTTGGATGGAAGGAATTATCTTGGAGGGGACTGAATTTCTGGATCACATCCTGATTTCAGCCTCTTCCACTTTCCCTGTAGGCTGCAGCCAGAAAGTAGGGGCAGCTTGTGGCTGTGGGCCATGCTGTCTCATGGGGGCAACAGGAGATACTGGCTGCTGGTATTTGCTACTTTCTTAAGAGCAGGTATTAGTCCTCTGGGAGACAAAGACTGTGTCTGGGTAAGGTGGTCCCACAGGTGAGAGCCACACACTTAACCCATCATTTGTCATATTGTCACTGAGTAAACCTCACTTTGTTCTTGGAGCCAATTGTCTGTGCTGTGAGTACCCATAATACATATTGCCTTTACTTTTTAAGATTTTTGGTAGCAGCAAAGGTGATGAAATGTAAATTCCAGTGGTGACAGACCTCTGGAAATAAAATTAAAATAATAATATATATAATATATATATATATAATAATATATATAATGATATATATAATATATAATAATATATATAATATATTATATATATATATAATAAAAATAAAGTCTTTTTGCACTTCCTCGGTGTGGTTTTAGACCTACTATTTTATTACAAACATGAAGACTTTTTTTTCTTGGTGAATTTTTTTTTTTTTTTGTGAATGGTTAAAAGCAGAATTGCAGCACTTAGTTGGGTCACCAGGTCTGCCTGGTGATGGCCAACCTCCTCAGCTCCCTCAGAGTGTGCTCTACAGAAGTGCAGAAGTCCTGGGAAGCTCCACAGTGACTGGGAAGCAGCACTCACTGCCTTCACTCAGCTTCTCTGAACCTGCCATGGAGTTCTCATGAGCTGGTATGAATTAAAAAGCCAGCAGGGTGCCAGTGGCACATGGCTCCACATATCTTTCATTTTGCAAAGCTGTTCTTCTAGCCAAGACCTTGTTTGATGTGTGGGAGTAGACAGGATATCTCAAGCTGTTTGATATTGAGTAATTTTAGCCTTCATTTTACCAAATATTTACAGTCTAGAAAAGCATGAGCTGGTAGTAGTGGCTCTTTATTGCCAGATCAGGATTACAGCTCTCCCTGCTTTATTCACATCTCTTCTTTATCAAGCATTAAGAGACATTGTGATTAAAAATGGGTGAACAGCCGCTAGCACCTGCAAGCAGTAATCATGGTTCAGTGCACTGTGTTCTTCTGTATGCAGAAATTCTTTCCATGTAGAGAGATTCATTACGAGTCAACAGGATAGTCTTCTCTAAGTAAATGGTGGTGAAGAAAGATAATTTCTGAAGCTGGTAGAAAGATAGTGTTTCAGTGGAGGTGACTAAAGTATGTGTGTATGATGGCCCAAAATGTCTCTTGAGGATTGTTAAGAATAACAAAAAAAATTTATCAAAATAGGCAAGGATGGAGGATATTTATTAAGATAATATTTTAATATTAAGATTTATAATAGGTACAAAAGTATTTTTCTGTTTAGAAAAAAAAATGCAAATCTGGAGCAACTTTCTGATGAGCCAATTAATATAACAGAGGATCAGTGGGAAAGTCTAAGCAACATTCTTCTGGCTTTTATCTCCAGATATTTGTGGTATTTAAAGCAATGAGCATTGTAACATAAGTGGCTATTAATGTATGAAGTTTATAATAAATTTGCTATATCCTGTTAGAACTGTTCCTAGAAAAAAATTACGGCATCCTTTTCAATGCTTTGGCAAATCCCATCTCATCAGTGCAGTGGTACACTCTCTTATTTTTATTTCCATTTGCTTTCTTCTGGGGAGTTTCAAAGCCAATCTAAGGAAGGAGTGGGAACACTGCTTTTGTTTTAGTCATCTTCTGAAGTGTTTTCTTGTAGGAGCCAAAAATCTGCTTTAAGGAACCTGAAACTCTTTATATTTTTATATATATATATATTATATATTTATATATCTTTATAAAGATTTCTCAGTTCTTTTTTTTTCTTTTTAAACTTAAATATCATAAAGAATATATTTCCACTGTCATTCAACAAGATTTTTGTGCCCACTGTAATTACTTTACAAAAAAGTGGAAGAGGGGCCACCTCCTAAATGATTCAGATTTCAGGTTGACTGACTAGTAGTCTGGAAGCTCTTATTTCCCCTCTGTTGCTTAGACAGGAATTTGGGATAATTAATCATCCGAGCCTTAAGCACCTTAATTAAGTGCTTAGAGTTAGGTGGTATTAATTTAGACCTAACCTTTCAATAAGAAGCAAATGATGGAGAATTTTGTTTCTGACAATTTGCTCAGTCCCAGACAGATAATTATTCCACGGCAAACTATATTGATATTTTCAAATGGCATTTCAGTAATAATCACTTGTAGCTTCCAATTTTATTGTTACGTTGTAAATAAAAGTCTTGCTCTTGCATACGCCAGAAATTAGGGAATTATCTGAATATTAACACTGAATAAGGTGTATTTGCAAATCTGAATTTAAAAATAGATGCATACCACCTTTAAACACATAAGGATTTGGTTTTCATCCCTAAGAAAAAAGAGATAAAATCCTTTTCCAGTTCAGGCATAATCCTGAAAGTTAAATGAATTAAACTGTATTTCTGGAGAAATTCAACCTGGGACACCTAGTAATGTGTCAGGCTGCTATTTGACTTTTGATAGCACATCCCCAAAGACTTCTCTTTGACTTCCCCTGAACAGAGAACGTGTTTCCCACAAATCCCGTTGTTGCTGATAAAGCTCCTCTCTATCAAAGTGGTATCTAATACAGCACTGCTCTGCTCTGGCCTTAAGAAAAAGCAGTTGAGTGGCTTGTTTGCCTTTGTAAACCTGCTGTGCCTAGAGATGTATTTTAACAATTCTACCCAAAACTCAGATCACAGTAACTAAATCTGTACAGCACATGTTTTTGAATGGAGCATAAAAGAAAGCAGTATTGCATGTTAAAACAAAATAGAAGCCATAAAATTTTTAAGTGACTGTGTTAATGTGCTTGTGATAATAACATGGTGTTTCTTTCCTTTGATATCTGAGGCCTCTATCTGAGTGACAGAAAGCAGATTGCTTAGGAATCTCTTTAGTTTTAACATTTTGTGTGGTTAAATGAGCAGTGAAGCAGAAGGGTGTGAGCTGTTTCCCTCTGACATGTTTTGCATGCAGGCAAAGGTGACTCTGTAAGGCACACGCATGTATATATGCACAGACACACACGGGTGCAGAAGAAGGGGTAGGAAATCAGGTGAAAGTTGGCTGTCCCAGGTTTAAGGTAGGCAAGAGAAAAGCCTTGCTTGGATTCAGCTGAAGCTCCATGAGAGGCTTTTTCCCTGGCTCAGCCCACAAGCTGTTAATAGGCAACATCATGTGCTGCTGAGAAGTCCTGTTGGGCTTTCTTCCTCCTCCGGCTCCCCCTGCCCCACAGATACAAACACAAATCCCTTCTTTTCTTGGTTTGCTACAAATGTATAAGCAGATCTCTGCTCTGTCTGCGCTGTTTTGCTATTTAATACTGGATTCAACATATGGGTCAGTCTCAGGAGTTCTGGATTTCTGGGCTAAGTCACTGCTTCCTTACTCCACACCATCACGACTCCTCTGCTTGTGCTCCATGATGACTGCTACACTTATGTGTTGTTTGCTAATATTTATCTGACCTTTAAAATGCAGAAGAGCCAGATTAAGCTTTCAGAGGCCTGGGTTGACTTAGAGGTGGATTTTGCAAAGCATCTGCTGTATTAGGAGCTTCTGCGAGTTGCAGGCAGGTTGCAAAGAAACAGCAGAAAAGCTCCTGAGGATCGTTTTGAAAAAACTATGTAGCTGTATTAGAAAGAGAGATGGTTTTTTTTTATTCTTTCCTTGCAAATGTGACTTGACTACATCTTTACAAGGTGCCTTTGGAATCTACTGGTAGAAGCAGCTATTATTGTAACACTTACTACAGCAATTGCCCTTACTCTTCTTCCCTGGTTTTTAGTCTTTCTTTTCTTCTAGTTTATGTCCCACCAAAGGGACACAGTTACGCACAAAACACAGAGCTTATAAAAATCCTGCAGTCCTGCAAGTGCATAGACAGTTCTCACTTTTTCTCCTGTGTCTTTCTTTACATGTTAAAAGACAGGTCAGACTCCCAGTGTATTCAGTCTTAAGGTCTTCTGAGGCTGCTTAGAGAAATGTTGAGTACATTTCCTCTACATCCATTTTACAAAGGCTGCAGAGCTGTTTTGAGCCTGTCTGGGTGGTGATTTTTCTTGTATGACCAGACAAGAAACTTGGGTATTGAGAACTTGACTGGAAGCCTAGCCAAAACTTCAGCCTGTAAGGTATCTAAAGATGACATAGCTTTTGAGACTTATGTTTTACAAAGTTTTTGTCTCCTTGAAAACATTTTGTGAGTGCAAATTTTACTCACTAGGAATGAACTCAGGACCATCTCTCTTTCAGTTTCACACATAAAATACAGGGTTACTCCACATCTAGTCTGGAGTAACTGTATGATGCTTCAGCCAAGCTTTTGCTTCGCCAGTTTTGCAAGACAAGCTGGTACCAGGTGGATCATACAAAAACCCATAATCCTTTAAATTTCATGCAGGGTTGCCATCCTTACTGTGCCTCACTGTTGTGACTGTAGAAGCACTGGATCCAGCTGCCAGCTGAAGACAAGGGTTGGGTTTTACCATGAACACATTAAAAGTTAGCACCAACCACAGAAGGCTTCATCTAAGGGTTTCCTTTTGAACTAGCAATCCAGTTATGAAAATTTCTGTATCCTGTTGCTAAAATGTGCTTTTCTTCCTTTAGTAAAATAGAAAGTAAAGTGCATATAATCCTGGAGAGTGTCAGCTCTTGCTCATAGTCATGTTAAGACTAATGCAGGGCTGAGTAAGGATTATCAGAAGTCTTTTCCTGTTAGATTTTAATTTGCTTTAGATTTAAGATATAATATCTTGCTCAACATTTCTCATTTTCTGTTTTTCTGGGCTCAAGGGTTCTTGCATTGAAATTATTTTTTTTTTTCAAAGCACTTTACTGGAATAATGACCAAACTAAAATGTATAAAAATAAAAATAGTAATTAACTACTTTGCATCTCAATTTTGTTTTGTATTTAGTAGCTCCCATATAGTCATAACATTCTCATGTTTTCAGTTTGCATACAAGGGTTCTGTTTCCATACTTGATGTTTTAAGGATGGCTTGCCCCTTCATTCTAGTAAGGTGTTTGCTTATGTCAAAACAAAATGAGGAAAAATGAGCAGGCAAAGAGGCAAATAAAACAGACCTGAGAAGAAAGTGTTCTGAATAATGAGTGAATGATTTTATTTTCTTCTCAAGCACTACTTAATGTTAAAAAAAAAAACACAAGAAAGTCATTAGATGGTTTTCACCTTAAAATAGAGGAGTGGACAAGTGGGAGGCAAAGGGTGTGGAGGGTGTCACAGATATTGGGACTTCCATCCTCGATGACGTGCTGGCTGCCATACTGCTGGGTTACACTGAAAGCTCTGAATGGTGCCATTATATTTCTTTTCAGAAGTTGTGGGCTATGAAATTCAACCTGAGGTATTTTTAATGAGTGTTCTGAGCCTCAGTTGCAGTTCTTCCCAAGAAACAAGGAGCGCAGTGTGCTGCTAAGTAGCACCCAGGCTGGGGTTTAAACTCATTCAGTTTTTTTGCTCTCAGGGAAGGAAAGTAATATCAACATTTGTTTGGCAGGTATATACTTGCTTCCAGAGTCGAACTTCAGTCAAACAGTTTTCCATAAAGAAAATGTTCTGAAAAATGAGTTTCAATCAGCTTTGCATCAAACTCCCATCTAGTCACTGAAAACAGGCCTTGAGTGTTTTCCCAAGCCGGTGTCTGCAGTACGTGTGCCGGGTGTGTGCTGTGGGCATCCCTGCACTGCAGGATGCTGTGCCCGTGGCTATCAGGCACATCTCTGTGGGCAGAGGCTCATGATGGAGGTTCAGTTTATGCCACATGGGGCCATCTGCCCACTTAAACCCTCTGAGTGTCAATTAAACACAGATAATTCAGAGGTAATCTCTGTCTCAGAGGTGCCTGCTGACATCCTGGGTCTCCACTAAGGATTTTGGTGTCATAGTCGGAATGGCTTTGGGGTGACTCGTTTTCTTCTTGCACTTCTTGGCAAGACACAGCTTTTCTGGGAGGTTTTCTTAGCACGCACCTAGTTTTAGAAAAGCCATGCAGCACAAGAGCATTGTTGCCTTTCATTTTTCTTAGGTGCTGATTTGCAATGTAGTTTGTTTCCTGTCATGAGGAACATGAGGTTTAACACATCTGCCCTGCAAATCACTCCAAGATCTGAAACTCATAACAGACTGGTTCTGGTTCTTGCAAGTCATCACCATTCAGTGACACGGCTCTGAAGCTGGACTATGTTGTGCTGACAATACTCTTCCAAAAGGAAAATAGTCTCTTCCAGCAGAGTTTGCAGGGTGTTTGTCTCGCTAACAGGATAAGAACAGTCACAAACCACTTTTGAGTTTTGCTCGTAAAATTAAGCAGAGATGACTCAGCGTTTGCAAGAGCTAATTTGGGGAGTAAACTTGACAGCAGTAAATTGTTTCATTGTTCTTTTAACGTGTCGTGTTTCTTGTCCACGCTGTGCATCTGAAATGATGTTCAAGGAAAGTAATTTTGTTTTAGTAACAGGGCTCTGGCAAGAATCTCCCGCTGAAGCCTCTGAGAACTGAATGGTTGCTGTGTGAAATTTTGCAGCCTTAAACAGTTACTTAAAAGACTTGCTCTGCCTCTGCTGATTTCCCTCAAGTGTTTTACTCCTATCCAAAGGAAGTTAGCAGAGTAATGGTTGTGCTGCCAGAAACAAGGTTTGGGTTTGTGTCAGGAGGACTAATGAGCTCATACAGAGACCTGCTGTTGCAGTTTGATGGGTTTTGGGGCTAGGGTATTTTGGGGGTCACTGAGATCAACCTTCATATTTCATGTGAAGCCGTGCATGCGTTCTCTTCATCAGGCCAGTTTCTTAGGGGTTTGTTAAATAGACTGCAGTGAAGTTTTTCAGCTTAATTCTTTAGCAGGGGGGATCAGATCATCCCTTTCATGTTGATGAAGTGATTTTTAGGTGCTTATGTGTCAAATGTAGGGTTTGTCGAATGTAGGGTTTTTTTAATCAATACAGAAAAGTTAAGCCAAAGTCAGCTGTACTTTCTAAATGAGGTTTAGATGTCAGCCAGATAAAATGCTATAAATACAGTTAGAGGAACCAATGAACCATGAAACTAATAATGAAGCATTTTATTAGTGCTTTTCACCATGAATAACATTTCGTCATAAACAAATGTGTACTTAGACTACAGTGACCAAAGACTGAATGTCTTTTGGTCTGTAGGGTTTATGGTGTTTAGCTGGTGAGAAGCTCCAGATTTTCTTTGTCATTGATGACAGTGGGATGGGTCTGTGAAGTAAATTCTCCTACGGGATTTTTTCCCCACAGTTACCAGAGAGCATATTCTCTGGGCTACAAGAGGTTCTGCCTCTTCCCCTTTCTTTTTTATGAAGGGCTTTACAAGCTTTCTGGTGGTTGCCAGAAAGAAGCAAACTCCAAGTTTGTTTTTTGACAAGTAGGAATTAGAGTAATTTAAAGGTGGGAAATAAATTGATCATTAGTATCAGTTTACATTTGTAAGAACTTCAAAGAAATCCAATTGTTGGATTGTTACTCCTGAAGATGATAGGTTGGTCTCTGGCACGAAAGGCTCAGCTCTGAAGGTATCCAGCTTATCTTTTTTCCTTTTTTTTAATTTACTCACTTGCATTGTAAGAGCATATATAACATGGTATGGGTTGTATTTGCCCATTAAGTTACAGAGCTATGATTTTATGAGGCAGCTAAAAGGGTACAAAGCAGAGCCTCCAATTCCACTAGCTTTACTGTACCATAATTTATGAGATTTACCATCACAGGCAAGTTACTGTAGCTGAATTACGTAGTACTCTGACTCTGCAGTAAGGAAAAGTTTAATTTAAGATAGCCTTATCATAACACTTTACATTACCCCTCCTAGATAATACTATTCTTTTTCCTTCCACACTATTTAACTATTAAAGAATGTTATTTAGTTATTTCCTTTTCTGATTGGTATTTAAATTTCACCTGAATTTTACTTTTGGCTGTTTCTAGTAAAGATGATTTGGGGCACTTGAATAGAGTTTCAACTCCAGTTAGAGCAATCCTTCTGCTTTTGCCTATTTTAGAAAATATTTTTACATGAGCCAGCTTGTCGTGCTCAGAAATCCAAGAGCATGGTTACAACAATAAATCTGTATGTTCAAATGTAAAAAATGACAGGTTTCTTTTGGAGAAGGTGCTAAAAAAGCAATGAATGAGGTGATTATTAAGATCCTTCTCTTCATATTTTTTCTTTGGTAATTTTTTTGCTGTAATCATTTTTGGTTATAAATCACGTATATAAAGTAGCCATTTTTGAAGTCTTGTTTGTCATAGCTGTTCGGTGAGAGGAAAAAGTGTAACTTTGCTGCTGCAGGTTTTTTTTCAAGGGCTTGTCACACCTGAAGTAAAAAATCAATCTTACTGTATCTTGCAATCACACAGTTTAAAAAAGATGCCAGCACCAGCAAAATCATCTGAAGGGTAAAACTGTACATCAGACACCAGGAAAGGCAAGGGCTGGCATTAAAAGGGAATACAGCTTATGCAGTGAGTGTCAAGTGGGAAAGCAGTCCACTAAGTCCACTTGAAAGAAAGGAGGACTAAATAGTCTTATTGTACACACACAGCAGATGATCAATCGCCTGTTTTTAAGGCAGTGTAAGAGACTTACTCTGTTTCTGCATTTGGCCTCAATCCTGCCTTTGATGGTCTGTGCAAAAGCTTGTGGGATACATGCCAGGAGTGGAGCCTTCAACTACATTCAGATGGAAAATATCTTAAAAGGAATGAGGTGCCTTGAGGTTATCGTGAAAATTCGCCTCTTCCACACCCTCTCTCCAAATGAGGTGGATACCTGGTGGCTGTGCATGGAGTGGGGATCTGCATGTTGGGAAGCAGTGGTGGGATTGGGTGGCTGCTCTGTTTAAAGGTGTCACTTCTCCTCTTTGCTTTGACCTGGTATGCAGGGGTGTTGAATCACACCTCTTCAGCTCTTCCTAACTACCCAGCCTAAGCTGAACAGCAAAGTCAAAACCAGTAACCCCAGGTGTAAGAACTATCCTTACATTCTAAAGCTATTTTTACAGTCATCTAATCCCTCCTGTAGGATTAACACCTACACTTTGACACGCAGGAGAGGAGGAGGGCAGAGGATCTCCAAGTGTCTTGGCAGTGTCAGGTCCAGAGGAACAGCACTCAGACCAGTGCTTATTGCTTTTAATCCCATCCTTTGAGCAATAGACTTTTGCTAAATATGAATTGTGTATTTCTTTTTAAGCCTGAAAGGAAAGTTCTTTAAAACACAAAATCTGACTTTGAATGCTGGCAGCATTGTTCTCCTGTGAGTGGTTTTCAAACCTCCTTTGAAGCATAGATTTCTGGCAGGGTTAGTTGTTTAAGAATCCTGTTGCTGCATCTCATCTTTGAGGTTATTTTTATACATTTTGCTTACCTTCCTTTCAGAGCTGTAGATCCATACATATTTTTTAAGAGCTTTGAGTAACTGAGACAATTCAGGGTGCTAAAAATATGAGGCTGTTATTTTCAGTATTGGTGATGACTGTATATCTATTCAGAAATATGAAAACACTGGGTGAAGTTTTCACTATCATTTCAGTGCAGTTTTCAGTTTTTTAACTGGAGCGTAACATTAATTTGGGAATCAGACTGATCTGATGTACAAGGGGTTTCCAGGGTCATTTCCTGCATGAGAACAAATACGATTTTAAACTTTGTACAATATAATATTTAAATATTTTTACAAATTGTCATATTTTATTTTTGAGCACTCAAAATATGACAGGAACGAGGCCCTAGTAGAGGAAATGTCTGCCTTTATGTTGTGGCAGATGTGAAAGAGGACTTTACCTTTTTCTTTTAAATGAACACAACGGAGTCAGATATTACTAATGCATAAGCAAGTGTAATTAAAATAAAACAAACCCTCTTTTTTTTATCTACTGGTAGTTTTTAGGAAGAAGGAAAACAGAATAGTCTGTGCTGCTAAATGAAGCTATCTTATTTTGACTAAAATGCCTGTGGGACTTATTTTTCAGATGTTCCAAAGAAAGTGCGTATTTTATTTGTGAGTTTTGGTTGTTGGCTTGTTGGTTGGTTTGGCTTTGTTGGCTGCTTTTTTTTTTAACCTGGTACTACTGCTTAGTGATGTAAAAACAAACAAACAAAACCCTTTCAATTAAAGATGTGTTCAGTCTGTGATTAGATAAAAAATGCTAAAATCACTATTTGATCCTAAATAGAGTCTTTTTCTTTGGTAGATGGTAAGAGAAATAATTGCTAAATTACCTGGGGGTGTGAGGGAATGTGTCCAAACCCACTTCTTTTAAACTCCTGGATATTCTCCAGATAGTGCTATGAACTTTCTTTTTTTAAAAGAAAAAATAAATCTGTGTTGCAGTCTGTGCCAAAGAATGATCTAAAACAAGCATGAGGGGGGAGATTTTTTTAATCATTGGCAATTGCTTGAACATTCTGATGAGCCTATTAAACTATTTATCACTGGAAGACCATATTGAACCTAGTGTTTTGGGTTTTAGTGGAAGGAGAGAGAGGTTGAATTGAGTAGGACTAAAATAATGAGCCAACAGCAAATGCTGAATGTGGGAAGCAGGCTGCTTTAACTGGGTACCTCCATAGCTTGCAGTCAAATGTGCCAATACACATTATTCATCGTTTAGAGCTTAGTAGCCTGACGTTCCCTGAAAATGTAAAGTGACTTTTAAAATGTGATTTCCCAGAGCTAAATGAAAGGCCAGTTCAAAATGCATTAAGCAGTGAGGATGTGTAGCTGGAATTCAGAGAGCTTCTTTTCACCACGATAGATTTCTAATATTATCTTAGAGTAACTAAATACCACATCAAGAGTGTAGTAATAATTCCCTGCTCTCAGTGCAGAGGAATTCACCTCATCTAAAATGAATCTTGTAACACAGGTGTCTGGGTTTCTTGTCATCAGGAGTCAAATAGTCCAACTGTATTACTTAGGAAAAGTTCATTGCCATGTGCT
Source organism: Phaethornis superciliosus (assembly GCA_023637945.1). NCBI lineage: Eukaryota > Metazoa > Chordata > Aves > Apodiformes > Trochilidae > Phaethornis > Phaethornis superciliosus. Next base: position 145,794,165 of record JAJQWJ010000001.1, on the reverse strand, counting down.
CAGATGGCTATTTTGGGGTAGGAAGCTGCCTTCTGAAGCTGCAGTATTTCTTCATTGATTATACAAGTGTCTGGATGACAACAACAGGACCAGGGGACTGCCCTGCTGCCCTCCTATCCAGCTTCTGCTTCCCAGCTCCTGGGTGCTCCATGTGACCTTCCTCTAGTTTTATTCCATCAGTGTCCAGTGCCCTCCTGTTTCCTTTCCCTCACTACTGTACAGCACGGCATCCATGGTAGCAACCAGTCTGCAGGTATAGTCTTGCCACTGGCTTTCATTATGGCAACATCCAAGTCAATATCCCATTTGTATTCCTTTTTCAGTCTTTTCACTCCCTGGTTCAAGCTCTCATTCAGTGATGCTCAGGGAGAGCAGAAGGTAGGTCTCACAGCTCTCCTTTCTCATGTTCTTCATCTTTGTCTTCCTTTATCATAGAATGGTTGGGATTGGAAGGGACCTTAAAGATCATCTAGTTCCAAACCCCCTGCATGGCCAGGGACACCTCCCACTAGATCAGGTTGCTCAAAGCCCCATCCAGCCTGGCCTTGAACACTTCCAGGGATGAGGCATTCACAACCTCCCTGGGCAACCTGTGCCAGTGTCTCACCACCCTCACCCTAAAGAATTTCTTTCTAATGTCTAACCTATATCTGTCCTCTTCCAGTTTAAAACCATAACCTCTTGTCCTATCACTATACTCCCTTATAAGCATTCCCTCCCCAGCTTTCCTGTAGGCCCCCTCTGGGAAGGCCACTATAAGGTCTCCCTGGAGCCATCTCCAGGCTGAGCAACTCCAACTCCCCAATTGTCCTCACAGGATAGGTGCTTCATCCCTCTGATCAGCTTTGTGGCTCTCTTCTGGACTCACTCCAACAGCTCCTTCTTGTGTTGGGGACTCCAGAACTGGACACAGTACTCCAGGTAGGGTCTCACAAGAGTGGAGCAGAGGGGCAGAATCACCTCCCTTGACCTGCTGGCCACACTTCTTTTGATGCAGCCCAGGATTTGTTTGGCTTTCTGAGCTGCAACTACTCATTGCCAGCTCATGTTGAGCTTCTCATCAACCAACACCCCCAAATCCCTCTCCTCAGTGCTGTTCTCACTCCATTCTCTGCCCAGCCTGTATTTGTGCTTGGGATTCTCTGACCCAAGTGCAGGATCTTGTACTTGGCTTGTTGAACTTCATGGGGCTGGCACAGGCCCACCTCTGAAGCCTTTCAGGGTCCTCTGGATGGCCTCCCTTCCCTCCAGTGTGGCTCATCCCAGTGCATGAGGGTTCTGTGACAGTCATATGATGGGAAATGCCTGTACATTCTCCCTGTGGCAGGGAAAATCCTTCTTTAGCATAGACTCTAGTGCAGCCTTTCCTCACCCTGCAACCTTATATGCATGTTTAGCAATTCTGGGGGGCTCTTGGGCCCCTGTGGCACAGACCCACGCTGGCATGGAGCAGGGAAAGTGACCAAGCTGTGGCTCATGGGACGTGGATGCAGCCACAGGGCTGAGGGACAAGAGCCAATGAAGCTTTCCTTGTGCTTGCTGTCTGAGGCATGGCAGCAGGGCCATGCTTGATGGTTGGAAAATGCCTTCCAAGTTCTGAGGAAAACTTGTGTTGTCCCATAGGCCTTGTAACCCTGTTCAAGTCAGGCAGGGCTGATGGCTACAGATGATGTCAGTGGTGTGGTGCACTCATTCCTCAATGCTTTCTCTGTCAGCTTGTGTTTGCTATGACCTGAGTGACTGCTGGTTTTCTTCCGTACCCAGTGGTCTGAGATTTTAATTTATTGTTTTTAATTTTTTTTAGTAGAGATGTCATGGAAATTCACTGAATCAACATCTCTGAGAGGCCGGAGAGTTTCTGCTTTTGTGGAAGTTGTACCTCTCCTTCTGGTCTTGCCAGACCAGAGTGTCTTTAGGCTCTAAAGCTCATTGGATCTTTTAAGTACAGTGTTTCCCTTGAACAAACTGTCAGATTTTATTTTGAGGTAGACTGATCAAAGCTAAAATGAGTTTAGAATAATAGTCTTATTTACAAATACTTCAGTTAGAAGTACTTCGTGTTGCCAAGGCCCACTCTAGAGAAAACTATGACATAAATGCTACAAAGCTCCTGTTCCATTGCCTAAATGTATACAAGAAAACAACTTTATGAAAACACTCAGCAGGTTAAAATCATCTGCTTTTACTCATGGTCTGAGCTCAGACAGGATTCCTCTCCTCATCTATCCCTGGACGGTGTGGAGGCTCTTGGTCTTTTCTTGTTGATCAAAAATCTCCGCTCTCCCAAAGGTTTTTTTTGGTTTTTTTTTTTCCCAGGGGGAACAATCAAATTTGGTCTCTGTCAGATAGGAGTCCTGTTAGTAAGATCTATACATTCAGTCACATTTCCATTTTTCTGGTTGTGTGCATGGATGAAAGCAAATATCCTCTGCCTCTTGCTGTGAGGGTGGTTGCCAAGCTGGCAACATCCTTCTGCTCCCTGGTTGCCCCAGCCAAACTGTGCAGTCCTGAAACTCATCAGGGAGCAGAAGCATTTTGCCTAAAGTTTCTAAACAATTTCTGGTGGATTTTCAGAGCAGTAAACTAGTATCATTATTACCCTCCATCTAATGTCTTTTTAGTATTATTCTGCTGCCTTCAATGAAATGCACTTGCTAGGAAGCTCTTTCACTAAGAGATGATGCAAGACTGGATGTGCCTCCATGCAGTGATGGACGGAGTGAGAAGGTGGGAACTTTTCTCTTAGAACTGACACATGAGGCACGATGGTCAGAGCAGGTGGGCTGTGGTCACTGACCCCAGTGCAACAGAAGTGACCCCAGAAGCAACCCTGCTTTCAGTCTAATGGAGATGGAGAATGTGAGATGAGTGTATTCAAATGCATTGGCACTTGAGAGTTATTTTGGATGGTATTGCATCAGATAAAAAGTGCACAGTGAAGAAAAATGTCTTTTTTTTCTTGCCTTCTCTGTATCCTCTTATGTGGCATTTTGGTTTGAATTACTTTTTGTTACTGCAAGGTTGGTTCTGATGAATGCTTCAAATAATCAGTAAAACTATCTGCACTTGTTCTTAATCTGTTTTCTCACACTGTTCCTGAGGCTAATGTTTGCTGCAGTGAACATTAACAAACACTTAATAAAATAACCTAAGTGAATATTGTTTCCTCATTGCATAGGTCTGTTAGAGGCAGAGGGAGTGTGTTGGGCAAAAACCTGCTCAGCAAGTTCTTGGGGAGGTGAGGTTTTCCTTTCCAACTTTCAAAACCTGCCAGCATTGAAGGCTTCAGTTGCTGTGACCTGCATCAACTGGGGTGACAGCACAGCTGTGGTGGCACATATATCCTGTGCCTTCCCTAGAAAAACATGATCCTTTTAATTTCTCTGGTATAAGCTTTTCTACTGGCTATTTACTTTTCACAATTCATGTTAGACAAGGTTAGATAAATTGCCGTAGGAAAGATGCTTTGTACTTTGGTTTGTGGCTGGAAAACAGGTATTGTCCTAGGTGGAACAAACCTGGGGATTTGTGTTTTGTTTTGTTTTTAATATCCCAGTGCAATAGAGCCCAAACTCTACAGTGGTATATCTGGAAGGATGTGGGACTGGGCAACTGCCCACTTGCAGGTAGCCTATTGGTATGGGCACTGCCTGGAGATGCAGGGACCTGGGCTCAGGCTTGGGTTTGAGCCAGGTCAGCCAGGCTGGCCACCTCTAGTGGTTTTCTTCACTCAGTTACTGCTGGTTTATTTTGGTCTAGTAATTATTTGCTGAGCAGAATCTGTAGGTTGAGTGCAAGGGCACTTGTCAGGGTGTGATGGGTCTCCTGTAACCATGGAGTTTGTGCAGTTTAATGTGTTATTATTTGTTCTGAAGTGATTGGAGATCTGTGTTTTAGGGTCTCTTGAGTTAAAATAGGTGAATTTGTCCAAAGAACAAAAAGAACTATTTCTGTGATTGGCATTTTTATACAGAACAGTGGTTTATTTTGCTCAAGGCTTGCTAGGGAGCTGTAATTTGTAGTATTTTCTGCAGGTGTGGATTTAACTGCCCTGCTGATGAGGAGTCCTTACAATCAACAAAGCACTGGCTCTGGGAGCTAGTATAGAGATAGAACATCTGGTCTTTATAGAAGGAAGACTTTCAGTCTGTGGAAGGAAATGCTTGCTCTTGAGCTGAAATTCCTCTACAAATCTGTTTGGGTAGTGCAGATGGGCCTTGACCAGCCCCAGTGCCTCACAACAGGAGGGTTGGGATAAGCCAGTATGAAATCAGAGCTCAGGACTTGAGCCTGTTGCCTGTGAAGTGGTGTCCACTTAAACCCTTGGATTTTGGATGGCAGATCTGTCATTGAATATTTTATCTTAGGGTGTTGTACACAGGTGTATGTAGCAGCACCTGACATGACTGGAAGGACCCACAGGATGAAATGACTCTCTTCTGAAATTTACAGTAGGAATATAGCCTGGAGACTGATACTTCACTGCACTTCACATTTGCCTGGCAGACATAAGAAAACTAGACTTCAAGTCCCCTTCTTCTACCTCTTATATTTCAATTCCTTTTTCCTAGAAATAAAAGTGCAGTTAAGATGGATTCTGAGCTGTCATCCAGGGATGGATAGATATTTTCCATAGCTTTAAATCCAGTTTATTATTATCAGCTGCTCTGTGGCTACGGTTGGAACATCCACTGATTTTGTAAACTGTTTTGACAGTGTTATTTCTTGGACGATTTCTTAGGATAGTAATTTTTCTGTCAGTAATTAAAAGCATATTTGTAACCTTAGGCTTTGTTTTCTTCTTACAGCAAAGAGCTCCAGGGAAGGTTTTGCACGATGCTGTTTGCAACCACCTGAACCTTGTCGAAGGCGACTATTTTGGCCTTGAATTTCCAGATCATAAAAAGATGATGGTATGTATATATAAGAATTAATTTTCAGCTGGTTTTAATATACATACACACTGTATTCTCTCCTTCTGCTCCTTATGTACAGGGTATGTTTAATCATTAATCTTCAAAAGGAAAAAAGGACTCTCTTTTAAAAATGTTCTTGCCTGCTGGAGCTCAAGAAATGTTTTTAAAACCTGATTACTACTGTCAGATTTCATCTGTGTTGAAAGTAACAGCCAATTCAAACACAAGGTGGAAAAGCATTTTGTCTTTATCAGTTGCAGTAGAGAAGCCAAAGGCTGAACTGTTTCAGACTCTCAGCTGTGATTTTACAGTCCTTAATCTGGACTGTGGAAATAACCTTTCTCTGCAATGATTGTGACACAGTTCTTGAAAAACATTGTGGGTCAAGAAAGTGGATAGATAAAATAAAACAATAATAACAAGAAAATAAAAGCCAAAAAACCTAGCTAAAATGATGAAAGTCCTGTCTGGGGAGTTGTGTGTCACAGGCAGGCGTGCAGGTCCTGACACTTGGGATCTGAGAACAGCAGCCCACAGCATTCAGGCATTGCACTAATACTTCTAGGGTGGAAATAATATCCTGTAGCAAAGAAAGCCAAAGACTAATGACTTCTCAGTCACTAATGGCTTTGTTTCTGAAGTTTGTTTTACTTTAGACTTACTGTGTGACTTAATGGCATGTGTGCTAGTTATCTGGATTGTTTGACCAGTACATTGTGGTATATGCTGGATCTTGTCTGTTAGTAAATTCTGCACCAGTAATTTGGCTGACCTAAAGGAGATGACTTTGGCCAATTAGAAAAAGAAACATTTCTGTCCATCTAGATAGGTTTTATGTAAGGAACAATGTTTCTCAACAAAAGAGAATTTATCAGCTGCTGCAGTGATCTGTTGTCATGCTTTAGTGTAGGCTTACGTAGATGCTGAAATTGAACTCTAGTGGTCATAATGTTTAAGGCTAATTGTAAATAAAGAGGAGGGGGTTTTTTAATGGACATTGAGCTGTAGAAGTCATCTGCTTCATGCAGATGCTTCGTGCTTTACTTTTCATGTAAATCTTTCGGATTTACATGAAGTATGGTTTACTAGAAAGTTTACTAGAAAGCCAGGTTTGCTTGGCTAATGCTGTAGGTAACTTGAGATGTTAACATAACTCTTCAAAACAGTGCAACTGTGCAGTGCTATTACAGCAGAGGGTCCATGTAGCCATGTTAATAATGACATACTGACATCCCTGATGTAATATGTAAAGCTGAAAGGAATCCTAATGTCTTGTGTGTATACAGTTGCCTTTTAGTTCTCTAGAAAATAGAGGTCATTTGATAGATATTCTCTACTTCACAGGTCGTTAAGTTTCAAATAGATGACTGTCTGTGTTTTGCTCAGGGACCTGAAGTAAACTGAGAGTTTTCAGTCTCGTGAAAACTAAATGGTTTATTTGCTTGAGGTAGAACACAGGAGAGATTGAGGTGCTGCCAGTTCCTGAGGCCCTTGCAGTGGCAGGAATTGAATGGCTGGAAGTATGTCCAGACAATCACAGTGGGGGACAGAGGGCTCTGTTGAAGAGGAAGGCAGAGAAAACCTCTTAAGGCTGCTGCTGGTTTGACCTGAGGGAAAATGCCTCCATGCATCAGGCATGGTGACTAACACGGTCCCTTCTCTTGCTAAAGGAAGTATTAGCCAAGCATCTGAGAGTGCCAGTCCATGTCCCTGCTGGATGTTCCAATTTTTGCTTCTGAAAAAGAGGGAGATCCCTGAGTGTTGCCCACATCTATTCAGCTATGCCCCAAGATTGGTGATGTTCAATGGAAATAACACCTTCAACCACCTAAAAGCAACTCACAGACACTGAGGCGGGAGATTTCGTTATGAATTGTTTCAGTGTGGACCAGTACTCTGAGAGTAACATTTACACTTAAATTATAGTAACCAATCTATGTCGGGAAGAGCATGAAAACATGGAGTCTGTGACTAAAACCAGTATGATTGATACACAGCACTCAATTTTATTAATAGTTACACAGCTTTATATAGGGTTCAAGGGGCACGCCTCTTCTAGATAACAAATTCTTGCAATTAACTACTTTTTGGCTAGGCATCTTGTTTTTGCTAAAGCTGCACCTGCATCTGCCAAACTAGTTGCTCTAATCGCACTTTCAGTCTCTTCAAGGTCAGGTTATTTACTGCTCTCAGGACTGAGTTTCAGTCTGCTTCATAGTTCTCAAAACATGGATTGGCCACAAATGCTGGGTGTCCACATTCCTTGAGAAATTCCTCCACAAATCTATATGATCACAGAAATTACAGAAAGCTAGGGGTTGGAAGGTACCTTGAAAGATCACCAAGTCCAACCCCCCTGCCAGAGCAGGGTCACCTACAGGAGGTCACACAGGAACACATCCAGGTGGGGTTTGAATCTCTCCAGAGAAGGAGACTCCACAGCCTCCCTGGGCAGCCTGTGCCAGTGCTCTGTCACCCTCACTGTGAAAAAGATTTTCCTTATATTTATCTGGAACCTCCTATGCTCAAGCTGGTACCCATTGCCTCTTGTCCTGTCATTGGGCATAACTGAAAAGAGCATGCAGTTGAGGTGAATGTTACTGTGGGATTTAAAACTTTCTAAGCTTCATAATATCCTTAATTTAGAACTCAAACATTATGCACATTTTTTAAAATTGCAGTTAATGGTGTCTTTGAGAAATAAAACACACGTCTGTGTTCTACATTCATATAATCTGAAGAGAATGAATTGCTTTTCCAGTGCAGAGTGCAATATAAAAGGAAAAATAAATATTTGGAGTGTATTTGTTTGTATGTAGTCCTGTGTATGTGAAGTCATATACTCACAGTTCAGCTGTGTTTGTTTCAACATGCAAGGCTCCAGACCTCATATCTGACATACTGGCAGTTAATGTCAAGATGCCTGGCAGCTGTTTGTGTTTGAGTGTGCCATGCTTGTAGAAGACAAGATCTGCAGAGGAGATGGATGTGGAGGGTCTGAGGGCTGTTCTTCCTGCTGGGACAAAGAGAAACAGGGCTCTGTTGCCAAGCCTGGAGTTTCACTGAGTTTCATCACACTTGATGTCTGCCCCGATTTTCCAGCTGTTGAAATCTGGTCACTATCATGGAATGCCAGACTTTGCATAAAAAATAAATCTTCCAGCCTTTGTAGTTCTGGATAAAATTGAAAACATGACGCTTAATTGAATCCATACATTATTTTCCATTCCAAGTTTATAAACCAGTCTCCAATTGGCTGTGTTTAGGTACAGCGTGACAGTTCTGTGATACAGAAGTTTTGATTTCTTGGGTTTGGTGATCATGGTGAGGTCTTCATTTTGCCCCACCTTGCTTCCTACATGAATTTCTATTATCCAGCAGTCTGTCTGGTCAAGGATGTTGTAACCTGTTTGTAGGATGATGGTGAAACGGTGAAAGGAATGACACACTTGCATGCCCCTGCTACATCATAAACTCCCTTTGGACGTAGGGAGATGTCTTTTATTAATTTTTGTGTGTCAAGTAAGATACATTGCTCTCATATTCTTATAAATTGGCTATTTCATATTCAAGATTATTTTTTTCCCACTAAACATGGCAAAGTCCATGACCTGTATTGCAAATTATATACATGGCAACTTTCTGAAACAAAACAGTTTTAAGTTACTGGAATGACAAAAAGTATCAGAACCAGTTTAATGGGCAATAAATACTGTGCTCCTATTCTTGAATTACCAAGTTCCTTTAGTCCTTCCAAAAAAAAAAATTCATAGGCTGAGGGGGGGAAAAAAAAAAAGTCCATTGAGATAAATTTGTGAGTATGAAGGGGCAGGAATGTGAGAGCTTTACTAAGTGGAAGCACTCATATTAGTAATGATGAAAATAACAAGCAGCACTGGAACAGTTATAGTAGCAATGCAAGCCTGTTTCTGTCTGGCTTCTCAGGTGATTTTCTAAAATGGCTATTTGCCATTATGCAGTCTCTGCATAATCTAAAATTATTAAAGGTCAAAAGTGTATTAATTTCATTACATATTCTCTTCCCAGGGAAAGACTTGGTTAACTTGGTTCATTAATGGCTTTTAGCTTTAGTGATGGTTGTAGGATGTTCCTTCACACACTTCAGACATCTCCAATGGAGGGTTTGTGTAATTTAGTGAGATAACATAATACAGATCTTGGCCATAATTAGTTACCAGCTGAGGACTGTGAGCTGTTGCACTTCTCCAGGCTCTCAAGTCATTTGGCTTTTACCTTCAGTATGATTGTTCCTCAGCTTTCCATAATATTTTGCTTAGGCCCCTCTGACTGAGACTGCAGAATGGGGATTTAGTCCCTGAAAAATCTGTTTCCACACAGTTTCTGTTTTGAAAGCTGAAGGAAAGACTCACATGCTGTCCTGAAAAATGGGTTGTTTAAAGCCAGGTTAAAGTAAACTATATGCAGAAGTTATGATGCCACCAATTAAGAAAGCTTAGGTCTGAACTTCCCAGATCTATAGAAAAGAGAAAATATTACACAGGATGACCACAACAACAGCATAGGACTGTCTTTTTCTGAACTCCTTATTTCAGTTGTTCTTTCCAGAAAATGAATGGTTCCTGACCAAATATGCTGTGATTGTTGGTATCTGAGACAACTGAGGGGGAGATTTCCTCACTGTTCTTTAGCTCTCTGATTCCATACTACTTCAAAAGCTGTGACATGGTGACAGCCCACTCACAGTGTTGTTTCCTGAATGTCTTCCAGAGTCTCCCCACATTTCCAGAGTGTTGGGGAGAAAATCCACTACATTATAATTAGGGAGAGCATGATGACCACACTGAAAAAATAAGTGAATTAAAATTTAAGTAGTACAATGAAAAATGCTCCTTTGTGAGCAAAGAAATTAACACCACTTGTTTGTTTGTTTGTTTTCAGGTGTGGCTTGATCTTTTGAAGCCTGTTATGAAACAGATTAGAAGTAAGTACTTCCTTGCTGTCATTTATTTTGCAGTCTGAGACTACTTGAATAAATGAGGATTCTGTCAATTGGTATCCTCATCTTCCCACCTTTCTGTACTGAACTTTGGACAATTTTTTATTTCTGTTCTGTCCTTAAAAGATGTACTGTGCATGCTGTGAAATTATGTTACATGAATATATGAAGGAGCTGGCCCAGGAGACAGAAGTTTAGTCAGTCACTACAAGATGCAGGAGTGGCAGTGAAGGAAAGAGTTTAGTAGAGGGGAAAAAACATAAAAAGTAAAAGAAGGATTAAATGAAGTGTATTGCCAAAAGATAACAATTATCAGGATAAAACAAAAAGAACAGGAACACATTCTTGTTGGGAAGGAGCTGGCAAATATGTTGCAGATCTCTGGAACATTGTTGTGGAACTTGGAACTGTCTGAGATCAGGAGGAGGAAACAGTTGGGCTGAGGGCATCAGGGAAAGTTATGATGGATGTCAGGATCCAAAATGAGTTTCTAAACAGCTATTAGCCCTGGAAAGAGTAGAAGTGAACAGGAAAAATTCTGGTGCTTTTGTTTCTCTGTGAGCAAAGCTTTAAATTTACTGAGCTTTGCCATTTTAGATTATGTTTTCCTGGGTACCTCTCTGGTCATTGTAGTCTGAGTGTATGCTCTAGCACCTCTCCATCTCATGAGAGAGAGATGCATTGCTCCTTTTGTTGATGGTCATACTTGTAAGAGTTGGAACAAATGTGCTGCTGTTAAAACAAATAGTAATTTGCTAGGAGACTTGGAAAAAAAAGTGTATTTTAACTCCCTCCTGTTCTAAAGCAAGGAAGATAGACATACATAATGTATTTTACTGGGTAAACTGATGTAATTATTAAAAACAGATATGGTTCTGTCAGGGTTACTCTTCTATTATGTGTAAATTTTGTTGTGCAATCTAAATAACTTGGATACTTACTGAGGGCAGGAGATTAGCCTGTATATGTGCACTGCAGGTTCCATCATCCCTCATACATCATCTGAGTAATAAAATTTGGCAAGCATGTTACTGATGTTCCCTAATTTATTTTGACATTTCCCTAGGACCGAAGCATGTCATTGTAAAATTTGTGGTAAAATTTTTCCCACCTGACCACACTCAGCTGCAGGAGGAACTGACAAGGTTAGTAGCTACAGGATTTCTTTTTTTTTTTTAATTTTATTACATTTCTGGTGGACAGAGGGGACAGTGTGGAATTTGAGATGATTGGATGAGTATCAATGGCTGCCTCTTAGCATTAGCTTGATGTTATTTGCCCCAGCCTTGAATGCACCTGAAAAATAGGCCCTAAAATTCTGTTGCAGTCTGTGCTGGGAAGTTTCTTGGATTTGTGGCCCTGGGAGGGTTTTGCTCACCCCAAGAGCAGGCAATTTGGCAACAGAGTTCTCCAAGCCCGTTTGGCAGTGGTGTTGGAAGGGACCTGACTAAGGCATGAGTTGGTGCCCTGGGGCCCTCCTCTGCTGAGGGACAGGTGCCAATCTGCCCCCACATTTAGGAGAGAGTTGTTTTGAAAGAATTGCCAAATTGCAGCATCTAGGGGACCCTATTCATATAGCAAATGAGAAGGATAAAGGTTTGCATGGGTGGAAGTTTGACTTCAGAGATGGAGAAATGGAAAGCAGGGGGAATAAAATGAAAAGAGTAAGGTGGAGAAAGACACTTGGGCAGACAGAGTACATTAAAGTTGTGTTCATTTTCAGTGTGTTTCAAAAACTCTTCATTGCACACTGAGTTGTCAGAGTCATATTTTTCTTTGAGTAAATATTTATGGGGGACCTATTAAGGTTCTTCCTTATTAAGCAGGTCCTTTTGTGGTAAGAAACATTGTTTTGTTGCAGGAAGAAGGGATATTAATTTGCAAGACTGAGTAAAACTAATAAAGGGATGAATGAAAACTCAGTGTAATACTTCTAATGAAACATTTCAGTTTCTGAATTGACATTCTGCATATCAGGTCTTAGGATGTGAACTACAAATCAGGTTTTTGTAATCTCTTTCTGCATCTGTAGACCTGTCTCTGAATCCTAATGGCTTTTTTGGTTAGATTTTAAATATATGTGGTAGGGAATTTGAATGTATGTACCCAGCAGTGTGTAGGATATGAAAGAATATCCACGGGGAACATCTTCATCTCTTGAAGAAGCAAAGAATACAACACTTTTGTGTTACATTCTTCCACAAGGTTGAATTTTGTATGGGTGGCCAAATGTCTGCAGGTTTCAAAAGGACATTATTTAGCTCAGCTATATTATTTCATATACTGTGTATGTTTCCATACTCTTCAAAACAGCCTGTCCTTTTCATTTAATTTACCTATGTCTTCTCATTCAGAAACTCATTGTTCAAACGAGAACTTTTCGCTGAACCTAGTAAAATCTAGTCTTATTAAAAACTACTGAGATCATAGTACAAGTTTTCCAGAGGAGTTGCAGTCTTTGGAAGGCTTGTTAATATGTCTAACCAGGTGAGGTTTCATACCAACTGTAGAAGAAAAGCGTATTGCTAGGTCACTTTTTTTCTAGGGAGGAATTTGATGCTGGGTAGAACTACACAATTTCAGCTCCTGTTGAAGTTATTAGAAGAAATTTTAAGGTTGAAATAATGTTATAGACTCGTGATGTCTCTGCACTTAAACTGTCTGCAGAGTTACCCTGCATGGCTGAGATGGTTTGGAAGTGATGATGTTAAAAATGGGGCACAGGCAATGCAGGGAATGAGGCCACAAAAGTATCAGCGTTAGCTGGAGTTGTTTGATTGAGATCTTACTCCTCATTCCCAAGTGAGTGCCAAGGTGGAAATTTAGACTTCTCCTTGTATTTTACAAGAACTAACTGATAAGTCTACATCACTGGTTTATCTGTCATTTCTTCACAGTGACAAGCAACTCCATTGTCTGGTACAGCTTGCTGTGTGGTTGCTGAACACTTAATAGCTGTCACATTTGCTTCCACACTGTCATATCGGTTCCAGATCTCACTGCCCTCCTTCAAAGACAGGCAGGGAGAGGGAAAAAGAGCTATCATGGTTCTGCAAAGCAGCTACCATGTAAGACTCTTTGTGGCTGTACTGTACTATTGGTAATGCTTTTATTTAGCCTCCAAACTTAGGAAATTCAGATTTCTTCTGTAGATTCCTGATAGTGAAAGGAACACGTGGCCCAAACCAGAGCTGGCATTGAAATACTTTCACCTCTTTCCCTTATGCTTTGAGTAACTGTTCACTTTTGTTCTGCAGGTACCTATTTGCATTGCAAGTCAAGCAGGACCTGGCACAAGGAAGGCTAACATGTAATGATACCAGCACTGCCCTCTTAATCTCACACATAGTACAGTGTAAGTTCCCTGCTTTCTTCTTTCTAGGAGGATAAACCGGATGATTGGTTGGATGTACTTTGATGGGTTACCTGTTAGGAGCTGCCCTGGAGACAGATTAAAGCCATGTGAACAGTTTAGTTTATTTCTTTGTAGTGGCTTTCAAATACAGATAATTTACTCTTTTAAATAAAGAAATGCTGCTGGGCACTGGATTTGAATTTTTTAAGTACTGTATTTGATGGTCTGTCTAGGATCATTTAAAAAGCAAACTTCACAGGCAGTGGCAAATAGGTTGAATTAATCTCCTGAATTCCTGTTTTATTATACATTGTATCATGTCAGCAGAGTATTCAAATTCCTTCAGGTCTGTATGCTGTCTAGAGAATGTAGTAAATAAACATGCTTAGAATGCCAAACTAAATCACAGTCCTAGGAGGGAACTGATAGGGAAGAAAAAAAAAACAACAGCAGATTTGATTTATTTTTTTTTTAATTGCAAAGTATGCACAATAAGCGTGCTTAATTAAAACATATATTGACTTTGCTCATCACATCAAACCTTCTTTTGTCTTCCAGGTCACTTGAAAGGTAGTGCATGTTTTCCATTTCAAGGCTTTATTGATATTTGCCTTGAGAATAACTTTGGGGAAAAAACACTTAGTAACGTGTCAAATGGTCATATTAGACCACTGTTTTGAATGGTCATTCTATAATTCAGTATTAAATATTTCCATTGAAATGCTGTTGTATGGAAATTGCAGTCAACAAAGACTTTCAGAAGCTCTTTAGTGATGAATAGATAAATCTCTTGGTCCTTTGTTAAATTCTGTTTAAGTGTTAGACAGGATGTCGTCTTCATGGTCTTAAGTTGTGCCGGGGGAAGTTTAGGTTGGATATTAGAAAGAATTTCTTTATGGAGAGGGTGATCAGGCATTGGAATGGGCTGCCCAGGGAAGTAGTGGATTCTCCGTCCCTGGAGATATTTAAAAAGAGACTGGATGTGGCACTCAGTGCCATGGTCTGGTAACCACAGCGGTAGTGGTCAAGGGTTGGACTTGATGATCTCTGAGGTCCCTTCCAACCCAGCCAATTCTATGATTCTATGATCTGGAAAGACACGTATTGCATGATTTTCTATTTGCCATGGCTCTCATTGCCCAGTGTGACTGAGGAGCAATAAGAAGTTATACAGGAACCTCTGTGGAATTCTGTATTCCTTGTGCCATTTTAAAACAAAGTGGTTCTGCAGTAGAGACAATAAAAAAACAAGGGAAAAAAACCCCAGCCAAAAAAGCAAAAACAAAAAAAAACCACCCAAAACAACAACCCACAAACCAAACACCTTTCTCTAGTGAGCTTTTTGCCTCTTTTAGTTTTTCCCATTATGGCCTCCAGCACATTGGCTGTAGTTCTTTTCTCAGTTAAGTTAGAAGTAACTTCTTTCATCTTGGGGAAAAGAAGCCTTGAATAGGGGAAAACAAGTAACATTTGTTACACTGTATTCTAGGAGAGTGAGTTTTGCTACTGTATGTCTGTGTACCAGAGAAAGATGTTGGGGAGAGGACACCCTAATGCATGTGTCTTTTGATATGAGGTATTGCTTCAATATCAGTTTCATTAGCTCTTACACTTTATATGGATGATTTCTGCTTAGATCCTATTTCATGTCTTACTCATATCTTATTGATTACTTCATTAAGTTTTTCACTGAACCTGCTAAAGCTCTGGTGTCTGAACTGCTCAGAGTATAACTACTAATTGTTTTAAAGCAACAGTGTAAGAAGATAAAATACAGGATGTCCTTTCACCTTTACAAGCTATCTCCTTCTCTTCTCTCCACAATCAAACTCAAATTTAATTCAGTGCTCTTTCAAAATTTCACCATTATACACCTGGCCATTCCCTCTGACACAGCTATGCAGGCCTGCAAGAAGCATTCATTTCAAAGCGTGCAAAAAATGGCAAATCATCACCATTGCTCTTATTTGCTCTTATTGATCTACCTGAGGGTAGGAAGGCTCTGCAGAGGGACATGGAGAGGCTGGACCGATGGACTGAGGCCGACTGTATGAGATTCAGCAAGGCCAGGTGCTGGGTCCTGCACTTGAGTCACAACCACCCCAGGCAAAGCTACAGGGCAGGAAAGTTTCCCAGAGGAAAAGGACCTGAATATGAGCCAGCAGTGTGCCCAGGTGGCCAAGACAGCCAGTGGTGTCCTGGCTTGTATCAGGAGTAGTGTGGCCAGCAGGAGAAGTGATTGTCTCTCTGTACTCAGTGGTGGTGAGGCCACACCTCAAATACTTTGTTCTGTTTTGGGCCCCTCTACTACAAGAAGGACACTGAGGTGTACTGGAGTGTGTCTAAAGAAGAGCAAGAAAGATGGTGAAGTGCAGAAGTCTTATGAGGAGCATCTGAAGGAAATGAGGTTGTTCAGTCTGGAGAACTGGAGGGTGAGGGGAGACCTTATCACTCTCTACAACTCCCTGAAAGGAGGCTGTAATGAGATGGATGTTGGTCTCCTCTCTCGAGTAACAAGCAGTAAGACAAGAGGAAATGGCATCAAATTGTGCCAGAGGAAGTTTAGTTTGGCTGTTTGGAAAATTCTCTCACCCAAGGGGGGTTATCAGGCACTGGAACAGGCTGCCAAGTGAAGTGGTAGAGGCACTATCCCTGGAGGTATTTAGAAGATGTGTAGATGTGGTGCTTAGGGACATGGCTTAGTGGTGGACTTGGCAGAACTAGATTAATGGTTTGACTTGATGATCTTGAAAGTCTTTTCCAATCAAAACAATTGTATGATTCTGTGCTGCTGAGAGGCATTATACTGTAGGATTAAATCATTTTCTTCAGTTGCTGGAAGCAATCATGATGCATTTGAATCTTTCTAGTTCCTTGCCTGCTTTGTCCATGAACCTGAGGTGCAAAATGATTCTGAGCTAGAATTTTAGGAATCTACTAGGACTCTCCATGTGGGGAGAGTAAGGTAAGATACTCCTGTGCTGAAAAATTTTTCCATAGTTTTTCCATAGTATTAGACAGAGAGAAGTGAGAGATTCATTACTCAGAATTGAGATAGTTTTCACAGAATCTGTATTGCCAGATACATATTGGGCAGAGAGATCTTGTGCCTCATGTGCCTCATGCTGCTTCTCACCATCTCCAGACTGCAAGCTGGACCTTTTTTTGCTGTTTATGGTTTTTCTTCCCGCTCTTTTTTTGTGTAACTGTTTTCTTTTAGGGCTGTCATTTAGAATCATAGAATGGCTAGAGCTGGAGGGGACCTTAAATATCATCCAGTTCCAACCCTCTTGCATGGGCAGGGACACCTTCCACTAGACCAGGTTGCTCCTCTGAACATTTTTGTGGCTCTTCTCTGGACATGCTTACAGAGCTCTGTGTCTTTCTCATGTTGAGGACTCCAGAACTGGACACACTACTCCAGGTGGGGTCTCACAAGAGCAGAGTAGAGGGAAGAATCACCATCACCACCCTCAGCCAGCTCTCTATGCTTATTTTGATGCAACCCAGGACACAGTTGGCTTTCTGAGCTGCAAGTGCACATTGACGTCATGTTAAGCTTCTGGTCTACAACCACCACCAAGTCCTTGTCCTCAGGGCTTCCCTCAATCCTTTCTCCTCCCAACCTGTATTCATGCATGGGATTGCTGCAGCCCATGTGCAGAACTTGTCCTTGTTGAACTTCATGCAGTTTGCATGAATCTACTTCTCAAGCCTGTCAGGGTCCCTCTGGATAACATCCCTTCCTGCTAGAATGTTGACTTCACCACACAGTTTGATGTCACTGTCCATGTTGATGACAAAGATGTTAAATAGCACTGCTCCAAGTACTGACCCTTGAGGAGCACCACACATCACACATCTCCATTTGGACAATGGGCCACTGACCAGAACCCTTCAGGTGTGACCATCTGGCCAGTTCCTTGTCCAGTGTGTGGTTCATCCACTGAGTCCATATTGTTCCAGTTTAGAGACCAGAATTTCATGCAGGACAGTGTCAAATGCTTTGCACAGGTCCAGGTAGGTGACGTCTGTTGCTCTGCCTTTGTCCACCAAGGCTGTGACCCCATCATAAAAGGCCACCAAATTAGTCAGGAAGGACTTTCCCTTAGTGAAACCATGTTGGCTGTCACCAGTCACCCCTTTGTTATCTGCATACCTTAGCAGAGGAGCTTTCAGGATCTGCTCCAGTAGAGGTGAGGCACAGAGGTGAGACTGACTGGACTGTAGTTCCCTGGGTCTTCTTTTTTTTCAGTTTTGAAAATGGGGGTTATATTTCCCCTTTTCCAGTCAGCAGGGACTTCACCAGACTACCATGACTATCCAAATATGATGGACAGTCGCTCTGCAACTTCATCTGCCAGTTCTTTCAGGAGCCGTGTGTGAATCCTATCAGAGAATTCTCAAAGATTCTGTAGTATTTCTAGTGTCTCAGGGAATTATTCAAAGAGGAGATGAGGGAGGTGGTGGAAACCAAGCAGTCTCAGTTATCATTTCTTTTCCAGCCCTGAGCTTTGACGTATAAAAATCCATTGTGTGGCTGCAGGCTGTTTGGTTGAAAGGTTACTGCTCCATCATTCATAGATGTGTTGCTCCTCATCTTCCATACCTTATACAAGGTTGTTGCTCCCCCTCCACATTTGTAGGTATATCTGATCCCAGGCAAATTGTTGTCAGTAATGACCTGCACTGTTTAGGACACCATTTGAAACCTTTTTTCTAAAGCAGCTTGTTTTGGACAGAACTGGTTTAAGGGATCCTTTTTATGGGCAGAACTGAGGTGAGGAGGACGCAAGGATCTGAATTTGAGTCCGTGACATCCTAGATGAACTGTGCAACAACGTGTCTGACTGCAGCCTGGATTTAATCTGAGGATGCTGCATTTCACTGACCTTATGAAGGCAGCAGCCTTTGTTGTAGCTTTGTTGCCATGATTGCAGCAGATTTGCAGACAGAGCCTGCCACGCTGTTCAGTGAAAAAGCAACCATCAATACTTTCAGAGGTGTTCCAAGAATAGCAATCAACAAGATAGTAATCTGGCACCCACACATAGGTTGATTGCTCCCATCCTCCCTACCCCACAACCCCCCAGAAAAAAAAAAGAACAAAAAAAAAAGGGAAACCTCACTGAATGGGCTGCAAATGGAAGGTGGGTGTGACATAGTGTTGCACACACAATATTGAATAACTGTAGCAGATGGGAGCAACTTTGAGGAGGAGGGAGACAGAATGTGTCTCAAACTGCTGCAAAATTAGAGGACAAATGTTGCATAACCCCATGAAGTGGAATACGTGCCTGTATTCAAACAAGTAAACCAAACCACCTTTCTTCAGATTTTCCTCCGAAGATTACAGAGTGCATGGGCCTCAAGAAAGAACTTGTGCTTGGCTGCTGTGAGAGATGGATGAGGTCTGCTGGATTAGTGCTGTCCTTCCTTTTACAGCCTCTTTTACAGGAGAGACATGGATGTGCTGGAGCATGTCCAGAGAAGGGCCATGAGGATGATCAGGAGGCTGGAGCACCTCCCCTATGAATACAGACTGAGAGTTGGGGTTGTTCAGTCTGGAGAGGAGAAGGCTCTGAGGAGACCTTATTGTAGCCTTCCAGTATCTGAAAGGGGCTACAGGAAAGCTGGTGAGGGACTTGTTAGGATGTCAGGTAGTGATAGGACCAGGGGGTATGGATAGAAACTAGAGGAGGGGAGATTTAGATTGGAAGTTAGGCAGAAGTTCTTCACCATGAGGGTGGTGAGACACAGGAACAGGTTGCCCAGAGAGGTGGTGGAAGCCCCATCCCTGGAAGGTTTTAAGGCCAGGCTGGACAGGGCTCTGAGCAACCTGATCTAGTGGGAGGTGTCCCTGAACATGGCAGGGGGGTTGGAACTAGATGATCTTAAAGGTCCCTTCCAACCCTGAAAATTCTATGATTCTATGATTCCTTATCCCACCTCTTCCTTTATCCCACACACAATTCAAGGGTGCACTGTGATGGCTTCATTAGTTCAGTTGCCATCCAACAGCTACTTACTTGGTTATGTTGGGTAAGAGGAATCCTTGGACTCCTTCTCATTTAACAGGTCCTAACACAGAGAAGGGAGGAATGTGTAGAATATAATGTAGTGGGAATCTGAATCATTACACCATGACATAGCTTGCAAGAAAGTGTGCTTGCCTCTCTTCCCTCTTTCCAGCTGACTGCACATTTTGGATTGCCTAAATAATACAATGTTTTAATAGACTTTTCTTAAAACTTTTTATAGCTGAGATTGGGGATTTTGATGAAACCATAGATCGTGAACACTTAGCGAAGAATAAGTATATACCTCAGCAAGAAGCACTAGAAGACAAAATCATGGAATTTCACCGTAATCACATGTAAGACTTTTTTGGTTTTGCTATTTGCCTTCTTTTCCTTTAGAGTAGTTTTAACTGTAAATATATGCTAGATCCATAAGTACAAAAGAGATTTGGACCTCTTGAGTTTCTCAAAGTTTACTTCTCAAAAAACATTCAAGCCTATGAATTGCCTAAAAATTACTTCAGTCTTTCTTCTGTCATCATAACAAGGTGTTTAAAAGAGCAATTGATTTTTATATTCATTCAAGCATGGCATAATTTTATAGTCTATTTCATACAGAATGCTTCACTGGTGATTTTGTGCGTTCAAGTAAGATTGCAAATGATGACTGATGAGTCAAGCACTTTTGACAGCAGTTTTTGATTTCAAGGGCATTGAAATGTTGCTTTTTCACCTTTCTGTTCTGTATTTAGAGATGGGTGAAGAAGGGATTAATTATAGTTTTAGGAGAAGCACTAAGTGCTTGCAGAATTGGGTATTTGAGGGAATAGATTTCTAGATGATGATGCAGACTAGTATTTTAAGGACTGGAGAAAAGACTGGTATTAAGATGTTGATTAACAGAATTGCAAATATAGCATAGAAAAGTATTTTTTTGCTGTGAAGAACACTTCAAGACTTGACTATTTCATTTTGAGCTACATGGAATTAGATACAATTGGTATGGAGTTCTGTAGTGGTAATAATCAAAACTTTTGCTTAATTTAGTTATGATTACATTAGTTACCACTATTTATGTTAATGTTTTCATGTCTTCTGTTTTTGCGTTCACTTTTACCATGAACAGCTTCCTTACACACTTCTGCTTATGGTTTATTTTTTTACAAATACAGCGTTTTTTCCAATGTAAAATACAGAGTGGTAGTGACTTCAATTAAAGTTAATAGTTGAAAATCTAGCTGTATCAGTTGTTTCAGAATTGGAGCAGTCAAAATTTCTAATAGATTGTAAAATCTGTGGATTCTTTGGTATTGATTTAGACTAAGAAAAAGTTGCTCTAGCTAATATAAATCTGAGGGCATAAGATATTATATTGTGGTGGATATTATACCTATGGGAGGTTTCAGTCTCTTTCATGAAATGGTTCTTTGTTCTTTGGAGGAACTGTTGATCTCTATTAAAAGGTGTGAAGAATCTGTGTGTCTTCTCTGTTTTTTTTCTCAAGGGGACAGACACCAGCAGAATCTGACTTCCAGCTTTTGGAGATTGCCCGACGGCTGGAAATGTATGGAATACGTTTGCATCCAGCCAAGGACAGGGAAGGGACAAAAATCAACCTGGCTGTTGCCAACACAGGCATTCTGGTGTTTCAGGTTAGAGCTATTTAGGACATAAGTTTGTACTTTATAAAGCAGAGAGATTTCTTACATCGATATGTATTCAGGACCTCAATTCTGACAAAAAAAATGTTTGGTTGGGAAAACTTGGGAACTTCACAATTTTTATATCAATGACTGTTATTTTATATATTATTTTATAACAATGACTGACCACTGTGTGTTAGAAACTGTTCTTTATACTGTACACTGTTCTTTATAATGTCCATTTTCAGAATTGTCATAGAATACTTTTCATTTTAACTGTTTGACTTCTGTGAAAATACTAGTGTTTCTAACCTCATAAAGTATTTTGAATCCTTTTATAAAGAAAAGCAACAGCAACAAACAAGCACAGAAATATATCTGACCCACAAGGTCTGAGACCTAAATTAAATTTTAAAAAAGTTTAAAAAACCCTGCTCAACTAAATGGGTTGCTAGTAAGCCCTAAAAACTAAAGTATAGCTTGAAGCATGAGAACTCCAGGATGTTGTTAGAAATGCACGTAATTCAAATATTTTTTGTTCAGGCCCTCCCCCTACTCCCTCACAGTATTTTCAGATGAATTAATGACTTGAAAAGCCATGTAAATTAAGACTGTCTTAGAGCTGAAAGTATGTCCACACTTCAGCTAGTCACAGCAGATGGCTTGGATCCTTCTGTAAAATATAACTGCTGGATGAAGGCCCAAGGCCTTCATCTCTTCTTGTCCTGATGTGTTTGGGACTTTCAAAACAGGGTAACAGGGTTGGTTGTTTTTTCGTTTAATTTTCAGCAATTTGAATATTTTGCTGGATCAAGCTCCAAGACGAAATGCTGAAAATGAGGTCAGGGTCTGACCTGCTGTAGTCTTCCCAGCAATTGGTGTATGGCAGGAGGCTTAGGGCTTCCTTCAAGCACTTCATATGTCAAGAGCCTTCCTCTTTTTATTTTGGATCTGACTGGGATAAATTGAAATACGAAGACGTTGTTAGAATGACCTCAAGGAAAATAAAGGTTAACTCACAGATGGCATAAGCAGTACTCAGACTCATTTTATAGCCTGGAATTTATTTAGAAATCAGTGTCAGCACTGCTGAATATTTTAAGGGAGATTAATAATGTGGTTCTTAGGCAGAAGGTTGACTTAGCAGATATCATCACACTATCATTACTCCTACGTGTGTCTGGTGATGGTGCCCAAATCCACATGGGTTTCTGCATTTATCACTCCTGTAGTAGTGCTCTGAAACTTCCGTGCTATGCTGTTGGCATGCTTGCATTGAAGTCTTTACTGAACAATAGTATATGCAATACTTTCTGAAACAGATAAAGCAGATTTCTGGAGAGTATCTGCAGTGTCTGGAAACTGTAGTCTTTGGAAGATAATTTCTTCCAAGCTTCCTATTTGCCTCAGGTTTTTGGTTGCTTTTTTGGAGGGGAAAAGCATTTTGTGACTCTTCAGAGACAGTTAATTTATTTACATTCCTCTTCATTTTGTTAGTCCCC
Organism: Phaethornis superciliosus; assembly: GCA_023637945.1. Taxonomy (NCBI): domain Eukaryota; kingdom Metazoa; phylum Chordata; class Aves; order Apodiformes; family Trochilidae; genus Phaethornis; species Phaethornis superciliosus. The sequence goes on along the minus strand of JAJQWJ010000001.1, from coordinate 145,771,751 downwards.
ATGAAAGGTAAAAATAGTGACAGTATTTTGCACTTCTAATACAGAACTTTCAGTTGCTGGGTCTTTTTTCCCCCAGTTAAGTTTTATTAAAAGGGGTGTTTATTTCACCCTGTAGACAGACAAAGAGGAAAAAATCTACTCTATCAAAATGAGGTGACCGTGTTAGGTATCTGGATTCCCTGCATTCTTTGTAGCAGGTAGAAATAGAAGGAGGCACCTCTGGTTGGTGACTTATTCCACTGAAAATCAGAGTCTGTGTAGTGGAACAAGATAACATCAAATGGCCAAAATCTGGGCCTCACCATGTTTTGTGCAGTGATACTTGGGAAGATACTTTCACATCAGCTCAGTGTACCCAGTCCTATAAATATGCAGAGGTTTAACCATAAATACCTGTCTTTAGTCACAGCTCCAGATGCTTGTGGTTTGCATTATCAGAGGATGAATGATAAGAAATATCATCATTTATGTGAATAGATGATTAATTTATGGCATTCTTTCTTTAGTGGTTTAGATTTCACCATTCAGATCTGCAGTGCTTAAACTCTGATGGCTTTGTTCTCTGTAGGGTCACACCAAGATCAATGCCTTCAACTGGGCTAAGGTTCGAAAACTGAGCTTCAAGAGGAAACGTTTTCTTATCAAACTGAGGCCTGATGTGAATGTAAGTCTTTGGCAGGAACAGATGAAGTTAACAAAAGGTTACTTGAAAAATTTCTACTTGGAGATCACCTCAAGAAGTTGCTTTTTTTTTTTTTTAATTGCTTATATTTACTGTTGGTATTGCAGCTATCAATCTGGCATCCCAACTGAGCAGTCCTAGCAAGGTAAATGTTAACTGAAGGTCACGAAGTGGTCTTCTGGCTTGTGATTCTGGTACTAGGTCATCATTCCTTGAGTTATAGCATGTAAGCCATCTCTCATTAATGTTAACACCACTATTTTATCTCTGTCATACTTGTGGATGAAAGGAATTTTGAATAATAGCTGCAACACTGCCAGGCAGAGCAGTGGTGTCTCAAAATGGGAAAGATAGGGCCTGTTAAACCTGTGAAAGCTGTTGAATTGGGAAAAAGGATGTTTTGTAGCACAGTGCTTGCTTTGTCAGTGCATCTCTGTAAAGTATGTTATGTGTTTGCTTAGACTGCAAATGCTATCTCAATTTTCAGAGTTCATTCCAGGACACCCTGGAATTCCTTATGGCCAGTCGAGATTTTTGCAAGTCTTTCTGGAAGATCTGTGTGGAGCATCATGCCTTTTTCAGGCTTTTTGAAGAACCTAAGCCAAAGCCTAAACCTGTTCTTTTTTCTAGAGGTTCATCATTTAGGTTCAGGTAAGGCCTGCATTCTTCTTTCTAACTTTGCGACCTACTCATTTCAAAATCATATCCACCTGTTACTTTTAGCCCCTCCTTTTTATATTGTAGTTTGCTCCTTTATATTTTCCACTGCAATTTCTCAGCCAGAACAATACAAAGAATGCTGTAAGGAAAAAGCCTCCATTCATTTTGTAGTAGCTGTTGCAAAGTAGGTTTCTGGAGGTAAGATGTGAAGCCTTCCAGCTGGTTTCATGTAAGAAAATCCTCCCATGCCCTTAACAACACCAGCTAGTAACTTTTTGGCACTCCTTGAATCCTCTGCTGCTAGGCTGGGATCAGAGTAGAGACTTGTATTGTCATAGCATGCCCCTGGGGTAAACTCATCTCTATTCAGTTAAAAGCAATGGCTTCTTTGTCTGATGAGATCCTTATGCTCCCAAAGGATTCATGTGGGATGATGACCCACGCTAAGATCCAGTGTACCCATGATACTGTTAGAGCTGCAGGCAATTTTTAGTAGTTGGGTTACTAGTGTTGTTTTTTTTTTTAACAGTAGCAGAACCTTCATTGTAGATACTGTATTTTGTATGCTGGAGGGAAATCCTATTATTCATATGATTTATGTTGTTTGTGAAGCTTATATAAGCTGAACAGGCAGAAACCCACTTTGCTGAGATAAACTGTACACTCTAGATGCCTTGCAGAAGAACGCCATAGATACGGCCATTCTAACGCTCTCCCCACTTTGTTTCCAGCCTGCAAAGTAAATTAATTAAGTTGGAAGGACCTATGTTAGGGTAAACAAGTTATAATTTAAGTTTCTGCCTGAGTAAATCGAAGGTTGTAGATGCATTCATCTTTCCTGCTGGTTTGAAGAGCAGGTTTTGACAACTCCACTCACTGTGATCTGTGCTACATCCAGTTGGTAACTTTTTCCACACCTTGTGGTAATTTGATTAGTTGAAAGTCACTACTGAATGGGAAGGATTTGATCCTCTGTTGAGCATTCTTGAAGTGTGGGTTTCCTTTACTGCTCTCAGTTCCCTTTGGAGTTTTTAACTTTGCACAATAGGAAGTGCTGGGCTTTCTCACTGCTTTTTCTAGGTCTATAGCAGCAGGGGGGGAAAGGGATCTCCAGCCAAAATCTCTGCAGAAAATCTACCTGTGTTTAGTTGATATGTTTAATACTAGCAACTGAGACATGAAATGTGTTCAAGCAGTTTTCTTCTTGGTTACAGTGTTTACTGCTAAAAGGTAAGGCTGGTATTTTATTCATAGGAGATTCAAGAATGTTTTTTGTTTATGGGAGGATAATTTAGCTCCTCCTGCACTTTCTATTGTGATGACTTTCCAGTAATATAGTACCCTGTAATGGGGACATATCTGAATTTAAGCAGTTCTGAAATTACATTTAAAAGTAGCTCCATAACTAAAAAAAAGACAAGTAACAAGCAAAATGAGAAAGATCCAGATGTGTCTGACCAGGCCCCCTTCCTTACTATCTTCTGTGAGTTTGTGCTGATAGTGACAAGTCGTTTTCTGTAGTTTGCTGTAACTTTATATATGGGCCAGATACTATGTGGTCATCATAAGCATATATATTGTATTAAATATTTTAACTGTGGTCTTCTTCCAGTGGTCGAACTCAGAAGCAAGTTCTTGACTATGTTAAAGAAGGAGGGCATAAAAAAGTGCAATTTGAAAGGTGAGACAAAATAAAGGAACTATCCCAATGTGTTTTAATCAAAGGAAAGTAATGATTTCCCATCAGTTTTAGTCTAAGATCTTTGCACCACCTTCTTTGGTGGTTCAACATTTTATCACTTGTGTAATATCCCCTTGACCCTGAATGTTTTGACAGAAGTTGGCATAACCCATAGTTTACATAAGATCAATAGTCTTGAATCTGTTTTTCAGCAGTGTGTGTCCTGCCATCACAGGTAACTTCCTACCATATTGATTTGCATGATCCTTGGTGGGCTGTGTTTAATGTATGTGAATAGACATATTCACCTCAGAATAAACCTGAAAGTAACAGGAATAGGTATAGCCAACCCCAAGGCTGAGGTCTCCAGGACAAGCTACCAACTTGTTAGCATCACTTCTGTCTGAACTCCTCTTACTTGTGGTGAGCTGAAAATAATGGCCTAAATGCTACAACCACCATGGCAGCAGTTGCTTGCTTAAGACCCACATTCTGGTCTTAATGGCAGAGCATTTTTGCCTCTGCCATTGCTTTTTTATTTGCAAAATGGTATGTTTGCAACACACAGCTCATTTAAATTTTACAGAAAGGAGGAATGTTCTCTCTCTTGGAGCAAACTTTTATGAAAGATGCTGTTTAAAGGTTTGGTTTTAAAGAAAGTATGTCTTCTGATTACTATTTGTAGAAAAAGAAAAAAAAAGAAATTGCTTCTTAACATGGTTTTCCTTCTATCTCCAGGAAACACAGCAAGATACATTCCATCAGAAGTCCAACTGCACAGCCTTCGGAACAGCAGACAGAGGTGCCAAAACAAGTCAGTGATGTTGCTGAAACTCTGGATCATGCCTTTTAAACATTTCTTATTAGATTACTCTCCACTGATTGCTATTCTGAAACTCTAGGAGCATAGTTTTCTGATTATTTTCCATTTAAGTGGGAGATGAGGAGCCCTGGATCCCTTAAGTTTTTGGTTTTGCAAGTACAATAGGTTCATTTCCACTGTGGGACAAACATCACTTCCAGACAACCAGACAGATATAAATAGTGAGCTTGTCTGAGCTGTACTAATGACCATCTGAAAAACTGCAATCCATAGGGTTACTTCTGGGGTCCCAGGCTGTAGCTGGTTATTGCATCTGGGAAAAGTTTTATTATTTTCCTTCACTGGGAAGTCTTGGTTGCCCCTGACAAAGTGTTGTATTAACCAGAGAGGAGAATTATTTCCTCAGAAAAATTACAGCTCTGGACTTTTAAGACTTTGTCCCTGATAGATACCTAATGTATTTTTCTTATATTAATAGCTGGTATGCTCTAGGAGTTTGCAAACCCAGTAGCCCAGTATTGGCAAGGTCACAGCAGCTGCATGCTCCCAGGTCCTGCTAATAGCAAAGCTGAGCATGTATTCACAATAGCACTCACATAAATGAACATATAAAATATACACATAGCCAGCCACACAGGTAAACAGAAACAGAAAACAGCTCTCCCACTAGCACAAATGGTGCCAGTGGCCTCATTGTGTTCTGCTTTTTGGCTGATCAGATTGAAAGTTCATTAAAGGAAAATACATATAAATATATACTATGTGGATCCCCTCTGCAGCTGATCTTAGATAGTCAGTCTATCCAGGATACCTCTGGATCCCCAGATCTCCCAGTGGCTGACACCTGCACATAAAAACCCCTAAAGCTCACAGACCCATTCCAATTGCTGGCAGTCAGATCTACCTACACACACACTGTAGCTTCCTTCAGTCATTCATCTCGGACACCTGGTCTACCTATTAATTGACAGCAGGGGCCCCTGGTTCCTGGCTGTGTCATTCACAGGCACATGCAAATCAAAGGCATCTCTCCAACTGCTGGTCCAGACTTAGGACATTACTGCTATCTGACCTCCAGACCTCATAGTCTTTCCAGTCTGGCCTGACTTATGGCTGTTCCAATACAAGGCTCCCAACTCTCTTACCTTGGTCACCATCTAGTGCAGCCTCATGTTTGCTAGCAATTGCACAGTGACCTGCCCACCCCATTCATGGGCTCTGGTCTCTCCAGTTGCTCCCAGACACACCCAGTTCATGGGCTGATGGCTCTACTGGCACATCCCTCAGAGGAGTGGGGTCAGGGAGCTTCATTTCCATGAGTAGGTTATTGGGGTGTCTCCACCTGTCAGTGTTTCTCTGTGCTCATCTGTGTTTGTGGAGGCAAACATTTAATCACCTAACCTTACCTTAGGCTGAGCTTAAATGTCAGGAGGAAGCTACTAAGTTAATGTATTTAAGAATGCTAACCACACCCTCTCCTTCTTTACATTGCTTCATTTGACATTCACAGGCTCTCTCATTCCTGCATATCTAAGAACTTCAGAGAATTCTGCTACCAATGCAGCCTTTTTCAAAGATATTTTAACATTTTACTACTGCTAAGACAAGCTCAGGTAGATGGGGCATGGCTACTGGGCAGGTATGACATATTTTTGTGTGCAGATAAGCCAGCCCATGAATTAGTGGTGGGTATGCTCCAGGGATTGAATATGCAGTGTTCAGAAGCCCACACATGGCTTTTTTAGTGTATGTAATCAGGCAGTGCAAAATTTGATTTGCACATTTATCATTCTTGTCCCTCCAGCTTCTCAGAGTAGTGAGAACAGGTTGATATTCTTAGTCTCCTTGGCTGCTTTAGGGCATTGAAACACCTCAAATACTCCTTTTTACATATCACCACATTCTGTATGCTTTCTCTTCCCTTGCTTAGCTTATGTACTTTTCTGTTCTTAAGATCAGAGACCTCTTTTTTTTCTTCTAATTCATTTTGAAGCTTAGGTTACCTCTTCAAGTGACTCCTATGTTGCCACAAGATGCAGTGCAAAATTCTCATGCATAATTACACATAGCCTTTTCCCTCTGGCTCCCTTCCTTCCCAAACCTTCCTTCCCTCCCCTCCCTCCCTTGCCTTTCCTCCTTTCTCTTTCCAGAGCTCTAGCTTTGCCCATGGAGACAACAATGATGTTGCAGCAGTGCAGAGCTGCCGGCAGGGGAAGGAATTGAAGGCTTCAACAGAAGATGCTGGACAGCACAAGAGCCCTTCCTTGAAGAAGAGCCCAAAGGAAGGCAGAAAAGTGGATGGAGCAGTGGTGTCAACAGTGGAGAAAGAAGAGGAGGCTGCTAAGGACAGGATGCAGCAGAACAGACCTCAGTCACAGCAACCAAGCACAGGTCCAGCTTCCAGGGCTGCTCATGGCAGCAGCACCTCCATTCCTTTCATTGACTGCAGTGATGTAGATAGCGAGTATGATCTCCTCAGAGGACAAATAACCCGGTCATATTCCCAAACAAATGACAATTATGAGGGTGATTTGACCAGTGGTGCCTATACTCACTATAGAGATGAAAATTGTGATAGAACTAGGTACAGGGATCCTTCAGCCTCCATAAAGTCTTCCCAGTATCTCTCTGAAGAGTTCCTTGATGATAACCTAGCTAATCTCTCCTTCTACCCTGGGGGAAGCCCCAGGATGCCAAGGCACAGCTCACTGGTTGATGAAATGTTTAATGGGCCAGGGAGCCGCAGTCCTCTGGCCAGTCCACTGCCTCCCAGTAGCAAAGGGTCAAGCCCTAACAGGAGCCTGAGAGGAACTGGCTCTCAGGGTTATGTCTCAGAAAATGGGTATGACTGCAGCGTGAAGACTGGGGAGGAGGAGGTTAGCCATGCCAGTAGCTGCCAGGGGTATGGCAGGTATTCTCCAGGTTCTCAACGGCCTCGTGCACAGAAAGTCCCAAATCTCTGCAATAAATCAGTTACAGATCCATTTATCCTGAGCCAGATATCCTCAACCCCTGGGCAGGAGTATCAGTCAGAGAGACATGGTAAAGAAGGTGGGGTGGTTAAGATGTCTTCTCCTGGAGGCAAAATGCTGGCCAATGGTATGCCAGCTGGGGCACAGGCAAAGCAGAGCCCAGTCATGCAGTCGCTGCATGCTAGTGGTGTGATGGATCATATGGCTGCAATCCAGATGATGGAGGGTTCCACCAGCAGTGGGACAGAATCCAGTGATTCTGACTCAGAAATCATTAACCCCTTCACTCACCCCCTGGTGTTTGGAAATCCCATTGTGATGAGTTCCTCCCCCATGCCTAGAAATAAGTACTCCTTTGGAAGCCTTCAGCTAGATGAGGAAGTAGAGGAGGATATATCTGTTGGCCTCAGTGATGAAGATGGTGTCCAGGTCTTCAGCTGCTAGGGTGCAGGGCATATGAGACCAGTGGGTACTGTGGTGGCTCATTAGAGTTCTTGTATCTTCTGGGGCTTGTGACAAGTGGCTGATGATAAGTTCAGTGCATGGGCTATTTCATATGTTATCATTGTACTTGACCAGCCAGAAGGAAGAGGTGCTAGAAATGCAGTATTAAGGGTAAGTCTCTGTGAAGCTTAACAGTTAATGCATCTCCTCTGAAAGGCAAGAGGAGAGGAAAATTTTTACTGATTTAGGTACCTTTGTAAGACTTTCTATACTCACCTGTTCTTTGTGTGAAAATTGTAGCTTCTTCGACACTTGACAAGTTATTTTGACAAAACAAACAAAAATGAAATTAAGTAGGTATGTTGTGTTGTTTTGTATGTCTATTACAACTTTTTTCTCTCCCATATGAGGAGAACAACTTATGAGTGCCTCAACAGAGTTAGGGAAAAAAAACTTGCAGCCAGATTCAGGCAGCTTGATATTTAAGACTTGTTGGAATCTTGAAATATGCTGCAAAATCTTTTCATAGCAAGAATGTGTTTGATCTGCTCATCTTCATAACCCATTTTATAATCTTAACTGATGAACTGAGGGTACAGATTAGGCATGTATATAGGAACAATGACAGTATTGGCTTTCCCTCAGTGGGTTCAACATTTGGTGATGCAGATTTTGAATCTTCTTTCCTTGAGCAAGAAAGAGCACAAAATGAAAGATACGATTCAAGTGAATAAAACTTAGATTGAAACAGCTCTAATGAAGAGTAGTTTGAGTGCTACTTGTAAGCCAAGCCTTTCTATCCTTTCTCTGTGTGTGGCATAGCAATTAATTGCTAGAGATTTTTTTTCCTCTTTTTCTTTCAGTGGAATTATTCACAGAGACATCAAAGTTCTGTTGTGGGTGATTTTTGGTGGGGGTTTTGAAGATGGTGGAAATTTGATTTCATTTTTTCTTTGATCATAAAAAAAAATCTTTATCTGTACAGGATCCAATTAGTCTGTCATGGGCTATTTTTTTTTAGTGGTGCCACCTCATAAATTTTTCATGCCCTAGTGCAGAGAATGATGGGACTACCTATGGTCCAGGCTGATTGTCTTCTGTACCGTACACAGAACAGAGAGATTTTGGCACATGTGCAGAAGGACAGAGGGGTTAATACTTTGTAAACTTCCTTTTCACAGGCTAAAAGTATTGAGAATTAAGGCTGTGTACTAGTAAAATCTGACTAGTAAAATCTAGTTTCTCAGAGTTAAATGAGAAAATCCAAATGAAAAGTCTCCTGCATGGAAAGTGTCCTGCAATTATTAGAGCTGAGAGACAAGATGTGCTTTTCTACACTGGCCTTAATTTTAACTTTTATATATTTTTCTTGTGGGGGGAAGGAACTATATTTAATAATTTAAGTGATGAGCAACAGCATTGTCTGAACTGCAGGTCACTCAAAGTGATCCATTTTGTGCACTACATGCAGGCACCAATGGTGAGTCCACCCACTGATAAATAAGTTACAGGACTTTCTAAATCTAGACAATATAAAATTTGCAGGATTGTTTTTACAAAAATAATAGAATAAGAAGTCTTTTTAATTTTTCTAATGCCTTGGTCTATGCACCTTTTAACAGAGTTTAATCTGAGTGAAGGATATTTAAAAAGATACCTACAGTAGTTAGGCATGTCTTGTTATGTACTTTACTTTTTTGCAGTAAAATATATCTTTATGTAAAAATAAGTTTTAACCTACTTATACCCTTTAGTGTGTTGGTTTTCAAAAAGATTAGATACCTCATTTTTAAACAGGAATCATTTAAAGCATTTCTTTAGACAGTGATATTTTCTTGAGAAGGAAGGTTCTCATTTGTTCCTGTAGTTTAAAGCATGAACCTAAAAACAGTGAGATCAATAATTAAGGAAAAAGCTTGTTGTTTATTATTATAAAAGAAGGTGGTTTGTGTTTTGGATTTAGAATAGCTGTAAAATAATTGCCTTGAATATTTCTTGGTATTTGAGCTGAAAAATAGATAATTGAAGCCTGTGTTAGCAAATAGCATGAGCATGAGGAGTTGGGTGTATGAGTCTCCTTTTGATTTTTTTTTGCTGCCTGTTCAGCAAAAGTACCAATAGTTATATTATACAGTACAGTAATAGCATTCTGGAAAGATGAATTAATTGCTTTGGGAGCCAGTAAAATTAGAGTTCAAGTAATAGATTTTCAACTAAAGGATTTGCATTAATTTCTGCTATTTAAGAAAAGTTAATAGATTTCGTATTGTTTAGATTTAAGTCAATATAAGATTTTATAAGTGGTGTTTACTGTTTTGCATCCTTTCAAATACTGTTTCAGGTCTGATTTCTTCTCTCATATGCCTACAAAGATAACTGATTTATAATTTCACAAGAACAGACCTGCTGGTAGCTGGAGTTAACTTAGCTGCCAATAAAGTATCTCAACTGCTTTTATTTTTCCTTTTAAATATTTCTCTCAAAAAATGAAATATGAGTAATCTCTGACCTTCTTCTATTATCTGGCATTTTTTCAACTTCAAATGTTTAAGTGGTTGCTAATTTAACACGTGGAATTCTTCCAGTTTGAAGAAGTAAAGTTTGTAAATTACATAGGAAATAATTTCATTTAGGATGAATAAGTTTTGCAGCATTCTGATGACACTGAAGTTCAGTAGACAAGCATTTAATTAAAAACAGTCTGTGGAGCCAAATTCCTCCACCAGACATGTGGTTCATATCTGGGCACTTGCCAAGAATGTTAAGTGAGAGACCAGTTTTAAACTGACATTTTTACATAGGATCAGGTCCCTCAGAATTCATGGGGGATTTCTGTGGAACAAACGCAGGAAGGCCTTGGAAGGAGGAATAGAAACCTTTGAGCAAGACTATGGGTGGGATGAGGTGGATCAATTCTTGTTCTAGTTCACAAAACACACTGGGTAAGAGGACTGTCAGCTCCTGTTAGTGGTTGCAAGCATTGATTGATCTGCACACCCTGGTCAATGCCATACACATACCTGTGTCTCAAGTCTAACAAAGGTAGCTACAGACCAGGTAAAAGGTTTGATTCTCTCACTAACCCCAGTAGATCTTGGAGTGTAGCTGATGGTGCTTCAGACTCACAGTTCTAATTTTTTTTTTATCCACAAGAATTACCTTTTAAATCCCATACTCTTGAAGAGTCCAGATAACCTTAGGCAGTTGCTACAGACAAGGGAGCTGAATCCCAGCAAGAATGTGTAGCTACATCTACTCCAAATGAGTAGTCCTGAGCAGTTCTGTCCTTACAGAGGACAAAGAGGAAGCCTCTTTATGGGCTGTCCATGGCTGAACCACCTCTCCACATAGTTAGATGAATATGGAGTCTAGTTGCAAAAGCAGTTTAGGAGTTTGTCCTCAAATCATGCACAGATGCGAATAACAACTTAGCCTATGGATAAAAGGCACTCTGATTTATTTCTATGCTATTTCAAATACTGGACCATGTCTAGTCATCTACTACAATAAATGGAAAAAAAATGTAACAGACAATATTAAATTTTCTCCATTTCACCAGCAGCTCAAACGCACCATGTCCCTTGGATATTCTGGAGGTTTTGTGTTTGGTTTTTTTCATATCAGCCCTTCCTCAAATCGAGTTTTCCTCAGTGATCTGGCATATCAAATTTGGAAATAAATTTGGCTCAATGAAGGGAATGTGGATAGTGGCAAGTTGATGTAGGATATCGCAGGCATGGATTTTTTTATAATTGATATTTGAATGGCCTAAACTGCACTGCTTTTGGTTGAATTCCATTTTCCCTAGCAAACATATTCCTTGTGTGTAACAGAGAGGGATCTGAAGATGATTTGTGCCTAGTGCTGCTGTTTTCTCAGGGTCACCCAGAGAGCTCATAGGCCTGCCTGCATGATAGCTCATGCTAAATACAGGTTCTATCAAAGAACAAGTGAAAGAAAAATTTCTGTAACTGAAAAATGCCAACATGTAATAGAAGTTTTTAGATGTGCTGTATTTGCATGTACATTTTGTGAGTCACGGGGAGCTGAGATCAGTTATAAAGTAGATGGATAAGGAGAATGAAATAGTTGCATGTTAATAATTTGAAAAATTAAATCAATCTACCAGCTTGCTTGAAGACTAAGTGGCATGAAAAATTAGAACTTTCTCAACAGATTAGCATCAGCAATGCTGAACAAGATCATTAATGGCACAAAGGGTGGAAAATTATTGGTTTGTGAATTAGTTCACTAAATGAGGCTAGTATTGTTAGACCAGACTGCTTCAGGACTTGTTTTTTCCCCCTTGAATGTTTGTAGTTCTAGTTTCTGTTTTCACAGATGTTTGTGGAGCAGCTTTTATTAGCTGAAGCAGCTGTATTAATTCTGAAGCAGTAGGTTCCTGTCTGGCTTCAGTAGGAGCCTCCTGCCAGAGGTTCCTGTCTGACCTCACTATCTGTACATAGAATTACTTAGTGGTGACCAGAGAAAGTCAAATGGAAAATGGGCTAGATGAATCTAAAAACTAGTTATAGCTCCTTCTTGTCTTCACCAAGAGGCAGAGATGTTTTCAATTCTGTCTTCTGTCCCTCAATAAACACGCACACATTCAGAATCTCCATAGTCAATAGAAGTCTTTTCTGGGAAGCTCTAGGATTGGGAAGACAAAGAAAGATAGAAGAATGGGAAATATCATAAGCATACTAAAAATGTCTTGCCTTATATATTTACAGTAGCCTTCAGTGCTTTCCACTCTTCTCCTGAGAGCTTAAAGCTCCAATAGTTTCTTAGGGTACTTGGAGAGCAAGAATTGTGTTGATCAGTTAAACTGATGAAGCAGACCTGATTTGGACATTGAAAACCAGTGATTCACTTCTCATCAGTATGATTTATATACAATTAGCATGAATTGTGGCTATTTCTGGAACAGTTCTTCAACAGAAGAAAGGATGTCTGACCTATAAGTTGTGTCAAATACCATATTTGTTTAATTAGTCTCATTTGTCATGATGAGGCATTAGACTGTGGTCAGAGGTGACTTTCGAATGAAATTTTATTGCTGCGATTTAACATCTAGTGATGAAAAACAAATTAACAATCCAATTTTTCCCAGCTTCTACATGGATTTGAAGGAGTTGAGTGTCTCATAACTCTACGCACAAGGCTTTGGACCACTGGAGGTCCACCTCTTTCAGCAGTGTGGTTCTTACTGACTGGAAAGGGCAGTGAGAATGAAGGAAAGAGGTTCTGTGTTCTGGCATGTACAAAGTGAAGGAAGCCAAAGTTCCTTTTAGATTTCCAATAATGTGTCTCTCTGAACAGTGTAGTTTCTTAAGGCAGCTTCTGTACATTATAGTTCATCTCTTTCTTCTTCATTTAATGGATCATTCCTCTTCTCCATACCAGATAAGAGAGACCTTAAAAATATGAAGGAAATTTAATCTTCTGGAACAATTTTTAATATATCCACCTTTCTTTTATTAGCTGCTGTCAGACACAACTGGTAGGAGTACAGTCCTTTTGCCAGAAACCCAGCTGCTTGTTGGTGCCTCCTGCTTCATGGAGATGATTTGGGGGGTTCTGATTGTAAGAGGCTGATGCATAGTGTTGACATCAGAAGGTGCCAAATAGCAGACTGATGTGTCACTTTTCTCAAATGCAGGTCACAGCAGACTGTTTTTAGTCAAGCTACATTAGGAAAAATTTTTGCCTGTGCTTTCAGTTTCTGGAGAAGAGGGAATTTAAATGCTAGGAAATTAAAATTAATAAAATATTTCTTTTTCTATTTCAGTAACTTATACAGATGCTGAAACATGCATAGACAAGAGCACATATCCTATTAACTAGCTTGTAAGGGAAATAACTATTGTGCAACATGTGGATCCTGAACAAAGGCATCTTCTGCATTCCTCCCTGTGTTTAGGCTGTGTGGTGCCACTGATGTTTTAAAATGCAAAACTGCTACTTAAAAATCAAAGGCATCATATGAACAAAAAGCCTAGTGTAGGTGACATGTAGCAGTTCTTTGGAGTATTTTGTCTTCTGTTGTCTATAGAGAGCATGTAGAATAAGATATTTTTAATGTTGTTTATTATTAAAAGCAGTGAGCACTTTCTTTTAAATGTCATAAGATTTGGAGAGCCTGTGTATCTGACTAAGCTGCATATTCATAGGCATGGTTTTCACCAGTTCGAGTGTAAATAATGATGGTGCTATTACAGAAAAGGGGGTAAAGACCTTAGGATATAAATTAGCATGGGTTAAAATACTTAGTAAATAAGTAGTTTGCTCTAGAATGATTAATGTTTTAAGCTGTAATTTTTATTGAGGATTTTTGTAAAGTTTTGGCCACAGAGAACCATAAAAATCCAGAGCTTCTACTTTTAAAAATTAACTCTAAAACCAGTAATGATGCAGCTGTCACTGATTGAACATGAAAAGTTGAAGGAAAATGAATGCTTTCTGATTCAAGAGCTTTCAAGCTTGTTAAAATTAGATTAGATACTTTCCTTAAAATGCTCCAAATCCTGTTAAGAGAAGAAAACTGGTTTTTGCCTTTGATGGTTTACAGCAAGATCAGAGGTAGGTGTTTCTTTTTAGTTCAGTGAATGTTAGAGCTCATGCCTGTTGCTTTATCATGAGGCCTTTAGAAGTCTTTGATTAGCTGAATCCTGATTTTTTCCCCTTTCTGCTAAAAACCTCACCTGGACCCACTAACAAAAGTTTGTGATCTTGGCAGTGTTTCACCTATCCAGCCCTTTCCTGATTTCTATGTGTGCATTTTTGTAGATTTTTTTGATAAATCTTGCCAGTCAAAATTAATTTTTAAAACTGAAAATGCTGGGGACTTCATTCTCATTTTTGTCATTTGTTTAATACCGCTTAAAGAGAAGCGTCTTTTGTTTCATTGTATGCACTCTTTTGTCAGCATGTACCTCTCTGGGAGAAAAAGCCTTTTCAATGTGCTGTCTATCCTCAAAGCATGGTGTATCTTCTGTTCTTTGCATTGTTTGGAGCACTGTCTCAATGTCCTTTTACTGCAGAAATTCCTATTTGTATTGGGAGTACCTAATTCCTCTTATTACAGTGATCCTGTCTCATAGAGCACGTCTCGATTCAGAATTGGAGTAAAAAAACTACCATGTCATGAGTCTCAAGTTTAGAAACCACACCATGTTGAAGAGCAGAAGAGTGGTGGGGTGGGGGGGAGGAGGTCTGTTTTCCAGGGCATTTGGGCTCCACTGAGCATGATCCCATTGCCCTTCATTTCCTAATGAAGGCCGTACCCAGCGATGATCCAGTCAGCCTGCTATAGCTCGTAAGCAGGATCACTGCAGTCTTGGGGAGATGTCTTGTTGAAATGGACAGTATCTGTGGCATAAGCTTACACGGGGGCTGAACATTTTCAGTTCCATGGTAGCACTGTCTCATGTTGGTTTAAAGACAAACAAAAGCAAACCAACCCTAACCTTGGGTAAAACAGGGAATCCTTCTGTACGTTGCTCTATTTCTGTCTGGAAAGATCAAGGCTAGACAAAGGGCTGATGCCCAGTGACCTTGTATTCTTCCCAGGCTGTAACATTCACTCTTTGTTCTTAAGACATGAATGTACCCTGATGTAGGCCAACAGCAGTTACTGTCTGATTTCACACTCACCGCTGTCTAATACTGCAGGATACCAATAAAGCATGGACCTTTACCAACTGGAGAGGTTGCTGGCTACTAAACCAACACTTAAGCTTGATGAGACTCTAAGCATGTCAAGCCATTTAACTGTGTATGCATGGAATTATTTTTTTATTATTATTATTATTTTTTGTTTTACCTGTACTGAAGGCTTTTACTCATTCTAACTGGTATTTTGCTGTAAAACTGTCACTGGTTTAATTGTTCTGTCCATTTGCCAGCTGATGCTGTGTCCTAAATATGAGGAAATTGGTTCATTGAGAAGGTGCACCATTCTCCCAAACCCCTGCCATTTACTGCCTCTCCTCCCATGGGCATGCTTTTTGAAGCTGTGAAGTTGAAGTGAACCTTTCTCCTTCTTGTGTTCCTCTTCAATCCAGACAGTTATTGGTTATGTGGGACACTGGATATCTTCCTGCATTGTTTTTCCTTCCTGTTCCTCCTCAAATTCTTTGGTACTGCATTCAGGGATGTTTGTACATAAATTTATTGTTGATGTATAACTACTTTTCAAGATCGTTAATTCTAAGAGACTGTATCCAGCACTGCAGCTCATTTTGTTTAATGAGTAAGAGGAGTGCAGCCTGATGAACTGACCCCCCTGAAGCTTTCATGGAAGTCAGTGTGGGTTTATTCTTGCATTGAGGGAGAGCAGAGCTGGATCTCCATCCTGTATCTCAGCTCAGTAATGTGGCCATGCCTGATCCACAGCTGGGGAGAGACAGGATGGACACCCTTAATAATAACTCCTATGTAGCAATCAAAGGCATGCAACCACAGCGATTGTGGAAAATTAAGCTAGACTTAACTGTGTGGTCACAGCATTGGCAGCTCTGTCAGGTACTTTCTTATTAAAGAGCTTTTGCAAGTGGTGTGCTCAGTAATGCAAAGGACAAAGGGCCCACAGCTTGGGTTTAATTTACCAGCTTGGAGTTTAGAAAACATTCTTCTTCCCTTAAAGCAGAGTAACTGGGATCTGGATGTCACAAGCTTCCCTTGACTGCAGAGCAGTCTGTGGAGCAGGCCTAAGAGGCAATAGGCCCTGCAATGTTCCAAATAGTGAAAAAGGTACTTTCCAGGCTCTTAAGGCATTTTAATTGCTAATAATAAGCCTGTAAGCATTGAGAACAATATAACCCTTACAGATAAATCAGAATGAGCACTGTACATGAGATTTTCCAGCAGAATTTCAGTCACCTTCAGTAATGGTTCATGTTTCCTCTCAGTTTCCTTAATTGAGTCATTTTCACTTGGTACTCCACAAAGGAGGAGCATACCCAGGAGCATCTTGACACTGCTGTATGCTTCCTTGATGTTAAAACACAGTGTATAGGGATGGGAACTTTCTTTTGAAGCAGATGCGGAACACTAAATTGTGTGAGTTTGTTATTCATCAGTTTCAGGAGGAAAGGAAGAAAGGAGTATCTTCAGGATACACTTAATCCCATTTATCTTCCTCACAAAGAGGACATCCCTCCCATGTTATGTTAAAGTCTCGAGGGATTTCAGGTCATCTGCTATCTATGTAGTCAACAAAGAAAGAGGCAGCAGTCAGTTCAGCTCTCCTATGATTTGAATTCACTTCTAGGAGTGTGGAAAGTACTTAACTGCTTTATCCCTGGTAGTGGTCGTGTTTTAAAGCAGTATAGACTCAGCCAGCCCAAATCTCCATAGGCATCAGCCTCAGTGCCAATCTCTATGGGTTAACATCTGTGCATGAGGGGAGCTCAGAGTAAAGCAGGTACTGCTCGTGCTGCTGCCATCTGGGCACCCACAGCTTCCTAGCATTCCCAGGCATTCTTACCACCAAATTGCAGCAAGCAGCTGTGGTGTGTGTTTTGACAGAGATGTAGCTGTTAAGTATTTGATTTTGACCGCTGACTTCATTTTACTCAGCACGTGGACCATGTATGTTGATAAGGAGTGATTTGAGACACGTGTAAAGCTAGGATGATAGCCCATAGTTTCAGGCCTGTGGCCATGTAAAACACCATTGTTGTTTCATAGTTGTTTGTTTGTTTTTTTCTAGGTAGCTTTCAATCAAGGTTTACTTTCTCTGTCACCTTCCCTACTGCAGCACTTGTCCCTAATGTCTGGGGAGTAAACTAGCTCAGTGAAACTTAGAGCCACTCCCTGTATTTGGTAATTTATGGGCTAATCTGGCATACCATGGTAAAGTTTATTTTCATTACTTGACAGTGACATCAACAAGTGTTTGTTTCTTAAACACTTCTCAACTTGTTTCTCTCAAAAAGTGCAGAAAAGAGTTGGAAGCACACATTTCATTCCTGCCTACTACACCAAGGACATCATTTCAGTATGTGCTTAAGCAATCATTACATAAACATCCTTTTGTTCTGGTTCTTGGTTTGTGTGTATAAGTTGGGCTCTCTTATATTTAAAAAATAGCCCAACTCTAAATAAAAATCACTTGAAGTACAAGTGAAGACAATTCCATGTTACTAACCACAAACATTTTAGGCCTCCTATGTGCTGTGCAGTACCACTTGATATCTGGCAACTGACATGCTAATAATTGCTTGTCAATCAATGAATCCTTTAGGGTAAAATGTGAGGAATTTCATTATCTCATAAATAAGATTGGTCTTCTCCCTTCTGCTTCTGTTTCTATTTCACAGTATGTATCTGACAAGTAGAGAATCTACTCCTCTGTGGTAGGAGGTCAGGTGAAACACTGAGGAAAGACCACTTGCTTAATGCAGGTTATTTATTATTCACCCCCATGAAAAAGGGAAAGTTGTAGCATTGCCATGACCCATCAGGATGACACATGTCCTGATGGATTGGCAATGGGGGAAAGATCTTCCATTTTCATTTCTTCATGACTTACTGACTTTCTCACAGTAAAATGAGTTTGTTTCCCACCCTTACGAGAACTACAGCAAAATCTTCATCGTTGTGTTGGTTGTAATTAGGTCCCAGAATGTGCTAACATAACATTTTGAGCCCCTTTTGTAATGTAGCCACTTTCTTATACCTAGTGTTGGTTTTCCAGCATACAGCCAATTGGGGTCTAACTGAGCTGTGGGTTTAGATGGTGACTGGATTTGGTCACTGCTCATGTCCACATTGATACCAAAAAGGAAGGTATGGCACTTCAGCTGGCTGCAAAATAACTTTTAAGAATGTCAGTGACGTGTTGATGTGCAAGTCTTTAAACAATGGGGTGTATTCTCAATGCTGTGAGCCACCAGGCACGTTTCTTGCGGTACTTTCTGTAATACTTCTCCCAAGTTGTGTCTTCCAAGTGTAGGTTAGGAAGTTTTTTTAATTCTTTGACTTTCTGATATTTTATTGTTTGAAATACTTGAGTTGTACTGATAAAAAATCCAGTACAGCAGAGGTTAGATCTAGGATTCTAAAGAGGCAGGTAGGTATGTCAATATATCTATATCTATCACAGATAGGTGCTATTTAACTCCTAGACTATAATGCCTGTGAACTTCTCACAGAGGTGCAAATCATTTATTTGCTGTCATATGACAGGCATAGTGCCAGAATTTCTTTGTTTCCACATTGGAGGTGATACCACTTTTCTTACATCTTTTGTAATGTAGAGTTAAGTACTTTTAACCTTACAACCTTGCTATTAATCTGTTTCACTATTTCTCAATGATTAATTCAATTTCTTTTGATAACACTGTATACAGTTGTGTGTTAGTGTCAATAAAATTGACATTTGTGTAACAAGCTGTGGCATTTTCTCAAATTTCACTGAACATTGATTTAGTGTGCAACTTGGTAAATCCTTTCTTGCTAGCTGTAATAATACAGACGTTTATTTCAGACAAATACTGCTTTGACTTTGATTTATAATAGGCTACATAACTGTCGTGATTACATAAACTGATAACTGTATTGTTCTTTTCCATCTCTTTTCAAATGAATGACATATAAACATGAACTGGTTTGGAATTGGAAAACATTCATGTTCTAGCAATAAATCTTGAGCTCTTCCAGAAAATAAATAGGTTTTACTACTGGCCTAATTGCATTTATTGGTGCCTCTGTTTACTGGAGTATCTCAGCAGTGCTGTAGCAACAGGAACACTTACTTATCATAATCTAGAATGGACATAAGCACACGATAGTAAAATGTATTTGACCATAATTATATATGGTGATGTATGTTTTTCATATAGAATCCTAGACAGCCTATTAGCTGTGGTAATCAAGAGCTTGTTATATTTTGTGGGGTTGGATTATAATATATATTACCAAAACAGTATAAACTGTAAACATGCTTCCACATGACAGATCCATCTTCTAAAATAAGATTTTCAGAGGTTGGGAGGAGGGGATAAATGGGAGAACACTGGGTCATTTTTGGCAAACTCTTTCCTTTTTATAGTCAGTGGTCTGGCTGCCTCTCAGAAGACTAAATGCTAATTTCAGTAATATTTAATGTAGTGTATATGAATTCATGGAAGTGTAATTAATTGTCTAATTCTTTAATACTTTTAATCCAAAATTAAATGGGGCTTTATATCTGTGATAATCTAAATTGTCAAGCTTTGTGCCTTAAAAGTATTGCTTTTTCTTATATAAATGTAATGTTAGCATTTCCATCCCAAACAATCAGAGGAGCATGGAAAGACCTACAAGGTATAATATACATACTTGTGTTATGTGTAGAAATTGGGGAACTTAGTAGTTTTCTCCCTTCGTGTTAGATCTGGCTGGTCTTAGCAACAATGCTGCTGTAGAAAGTAATTGTTTTATTTTCTCTAGACTTTCACTAGATAAATTTGTTCAAACTTGTGTCCTGTAGCTCCCTATTAAGTACTGATTTGAGTCCTTGAAGTTCTACTTTGCTAGAAAGAATGGCACTCCTAGAGTGACTCCCTTATTGTTTTATTAATTCTCTTAAGTAGAGTGGATTAAAATGGTAAAAAAATTGGTATGAGTTTGACTTTTAGCAGTAAATATTGCAACTCAGTCATGTACAGCTTGATCTCTTCCCTACAGAGAAACTAATTTCCAGTTATATCCAGTTATATCAGCTGAAAGAATTCTCCAGTCCATTGGTTAATTCAAGTGGATGCAGTTCCTCTGCCTCCAAGTCCATTTGGACTAGTTTGAGGACCTTGATGGCTGTATCTTGTAATGTAGTACGACACGCTGCAACTTCAGGTTGTAGCTCTTTGTGGTACTTTGCAGAGAGAGCCTGTGCTAACTGATTTCTCTTACCATTTCTTTAGGAGGTTCTCTGACTGGCAGCCCTCACCTTTCAGAGCTTTCCATCAATTCCCAAGGAGGGCCGTCAGTGGCAAATATGTCTTTATCTCCAAACTTGAGCCCTGATGCCAAGCAGTCATCTCCCTTGATCAGCCCTTTGCTGAATGACCCGTCATGCATCAGGACTGATGATGAGGAAGAGGTCAAAAGAAAGGTAAGGCAGAGGCAGCTGGCCTCAGCTCTCTTCTCTGTGTTGGGCTGCAACTTTGTCAGAGTGACAGATATCTAGATCCCCTGCATGTTCTTCATCACAGATTTACACAGGTAATTGGAGCTGGGTCACTTGGGTTCTGCTGTCCTCAGGCTAAACTCAACAGTTTGGAGCAAGTCAGGCCAGAAGCATAGAACTGCTGTAGCTCTGGGCTCTGTGACCTGGGTTCATCCTGAACAAAGGTGCAAAAGTTGGGGCCCCAAGCTCCTCTTTAAGCAGCAGAGACAAGATAAGTAGCTCTGTGTCCCTAAGGTCAATGTGGGGTACATCTGGTTGAGTACTATTGATTTTAACCTTGTCTTGACTAGGTGTCCTATAATCTAGCTCGTTTTTATGGAGTGGAGTTTGGGAGTTTGTTGTAATAAAACAGTCGACTTCAACGTATTATTGGAGGGGAAATTTCTAGCTGGCATAAGGGAAAGGAAAATCATTGAGCTTGTGCAGGAGTGTCCAACCCAGGCTCTTCAGTTTGTCTCTCCCAAGAGCAGCACTGGCAGCATTAGGCTGGGGGAGCAGAAAATGCTCTCTTTGAGCCACAGCCTGCAAGGTTCATCTGCGAGTATTTGGTTCAGCCCCATCATTGCAGCAAAGCCAGGAGGGAACATCATATCCAAAACTGACTATTGAGGGGAGAAGTGATTCTCTCTGAGCCAGGGTGTACTGAGGGTCTTCTGGCTCATCACTCCTGTGCTGCATGGCAAGAGGGGGGGTTGCTTTTGTCCTTCTGTCACCTGCTTTTTCTCCTGAGCTTTGAGCACCTCTGGAAGAAAAATGTAGGAACTTGGATGGCTTTGCTGAGAAATGGGAACGTGTATGCAGAAGAACTCTTGTACAACTGTTTGTAGTTAACAAGATATGTGGGAGAAAATAGAGAAGAAAAGCCAATAATAAGTTAATAGCCTTATAATTCTCTGTGTCAGTCCAAGTTACAGCAGCCAGTGATAAGAAAGTCTCACATAGTCTTCCCCTGCATCCCTTTCTAGCGAGTCTTCTGTATCATTGATCTTCAGGGAGGCAATGTAGAAGCAGATCATCTATGGATGTCTTGCTGTTTGCTTCCTGAGCAACACAGAGGAAGATCAATTGTAATACTTTGGCTCTTTAGAACTGAGAGTTCAAAACCACTTTTGCCTCTTGGATAACACAAGAGGATTCGATTTTTTTCCCCTGAAATTTGAAATCTGTAGCTTACCCTAAAATTATTTCCTTCACTGTTGACATTGTTCAGACAACCTGATAAGCTCTTCTGGATTTTTTCTTTTCTTCTGGGTTTGTTTTTTTTTTTTAAAGATCATTTTTTCAGGGATTTTTACCCTGACAATTGAACTTGTAATAATCAGACACTATTTTTGTCATTTTGTCAAGTCTGACATTTGTCAAATTTTATTCAAATGGTTATCTGGCCTGCAAAAGATTTGTTTGTGAACCTCAGAATCTGTCCCACTTCATATGTGTGGAATAAGCTAAGACAAAGATCAGCACCCCGAAGCTGTAGAAATCACCTTGGCCGAAAAAAAGTCTCTCAAGAACCCATAGAAAATTCTTGTTCTCTTGTGTTTGCAAGGAAGGATTGTTTTCAGGGCTTCAGTGTTTAGGAACATTCAAGCATGAGTCACAGTAACCAGAAGTAGGGGTCATTAGTTTGTAACTCTCTTGGACATTGTCGTCTACAGTTTTTTTTTTTCCTACAGAAAGCAGTTCCATAAAAGCAGATGAAAACCCTATTGTGTTTGCCATTTGCAGAGATTCCCTACTGAGAAAGCTTACTTCATTGCTAAAGAAGTAGCAACCACAGAACGAACATACCTGAAGGACCTTGAAGTCATCACATCGGTATGTTTACCTCAGCATTACTCACCAAACATGTGAAGCTCCAGTGAGCAGTAGTATTTCATCTGCTCCATTTAACATCTTAGCTGTTCCATGCTACTTTCATGTTCTGCTCTGTAGGTGTTCTCTGCAGTGCACAGGAGTACAGCTCTAGGGAGGAAATAACACAAAAAGCAGGAGGTAGAGATTTGCGCTGTGGTTACTAATATGTGCTGTGAAATTATGTCAGGTTGAGGAACTTGGGACACAGTTCAGTTATTTTTTTCTTGTTCTCGTTCTTTGCGGTTGTAATTACTAAAAATGTCTGTGGGTTTTCAATGGCTTTTCTTAAAACTGAAGTAGCTCCCCTTAGGGGACATATAAATGTTTTCTCATGGATGAAAGGCCCTCCATTCCACATGAAATATTGTGGAGTACCTCTTTGAATGATTATGATTTTACAGTGAGTGAAACTGTCTGTTAAATGAGTCATTAATTTATAGCATCTGATCAGCGTGTGATTGTTAAAGTCACCAAGGCAATTATGTGCCTTCACTGCACACAGACCAAGAGTCTTGTTTAACTTCCAAGAGTAGTGTACTCAAGATTTGGCCTTAAATAACAATTGTCTGCAAAAGGGCACTGGATCCAAAATCTTTCATGGTATTTCAGCAGTGCTGCCAGCTCTAAACCTCCCATCTCTTTAATTGCCCAGTGCATGAAACTCAGTGAGGTGCAGTGCCCACCTCCTGCACTGAGTGGTGGTGTAAAGAGGATGTGCCGCAGGAAAAAGTCTCTTGGTACCACATGGGAACCAGAGATAGACCCCTTTTCCCCATCTTCTTGTGTGTTCCAGGAGCCCACATGTCAGATGCAGTTGATCTGATGTCAGCTTAAGACATAACCAATATAGGCTGGAGCAGCATGGTTGTTACAGGCAGCAGACAGCTGTTACAGTCAGACAGACAGCCTACATTCCTGGGCTTTCTGGGGGAGCCAGGCTAATGAGGGAAGAAGACAGCTTCTGTGGGACAGTGGTTATTGCTACAGTCTCAACAGCAGACAAGCTGTTCTTGTCTTCTGTTTCACCCAGTGGCTGCAGAAACAGAAAGTTTTAGCTCTTCAGAGCTAAATCCCATCACCCACCCTGGCTTTTATTCTTGCAAATTTGAATTTGTGGTACCGACAAGAGGTGTACAACTGGTTCTGGACTAATCAGTCCTGTCAGCTGTGCCCCACAGGTGACTGGCCCATGAGGCCACTGAGAGTGAACAGGTAACCAGTGTCATTGGAAAATACAGAAGGAATGAGTGACATACATGAATTTTGACACTTGGTAGGTGTGCAGTTCTTCAACCTTAGCTCCACTCAGCGCAGAGATAAAGTGGGGGAGAGGGAGGCTTGGGATGAAGGGTCTGTCTTTATCCCAGATCTGAGTCAGCTCCAGCTGATGCAGTGTCAATCGAGACTGCTGTAACAGCCTTCTGTGGTCCCAACAGCCTTTCAGGCATTGCAGGAGGTTAACCACAGATAGCTGAAACTCCTCAGGGCAGTGAGGAGGGATTAGTGTTACCATGCTGAAGATAGTAGTCTGAGCTACCTTGGCAAGCCCCCGAGTCCTATGGCTTTATGTCACCCCTCTACCTATTAGAGTGAATTTAAAAAAATGCAGAGCAAAACTGAGCAAGATCCTGTTGCAGTCTTAACTGTTTGATACTGACCCTCCTATTTTCTCTTACTACCATTTTACCTTGGAAGTGCCTGGATTATATTCCTAGTGTCAGCAAAATAGGGTCCTTACTGTATTAGGTGTATTTGGGTTAAATCTATAAAGACAGCAGATGATCTTACCTGCTGCATTCCATCCCTGTGATAAATCTGCATCTTTTTATTTTCCAGTGGTTTCAGAGTGCAGTGAGTAAAGAGGATTGCATGCCCGAAACACTGAAAAATCTCATTTTCTCCAACTTCGAACCTTTGCACAAATTTCACACTGGTTTTCTCAAGGAAATTGAACAGAGACTTGCTCTGTGGTAAGACTTGTTTGTTATTTAGCTGTATTATTTCATACAGTTTATCATTTTTGCATTCCCATTTTGCTAATTTTTTGTGATCTACTGTACTGATTCAGTTGTGAAAGTCACAGATGTTGGATATTAAGAGGCTGGGTATATTGGATCATGCTTTGTTTATGTTTACTTGACAAAATATTATTTGTGCATCAGTCAGGTACAGATGTATGTAAATGAGTTCATAATTCTGGATGACACTTTCTCTTGCTAAATGTCAGTCTTTCTATATGGCAGCTTCTCTGAAAAACATGATGCAAGCAAAGCTTATCAGTAGCAGAGAAGGACCAGCAAAGGACCAAGTCCTGTTTCTGTCAGATGGGTATAGTCCAGTTTGGGAGGTATTTTAGGGACCAGCTTTCCATTCTGCAGCACCACAGCTTTGACACTCTCAGGGTATACAGGGCACTCTACACAAATTGGCAGTGTTTGAAGTGGACACTGGGCTTAAAATTTGCCTGTCCTTAGCATAATAGTGACAATAAATGAAGCAGCTATGAAGTGAGTAATTCTTCAGTGGCTCTTAGACTCTTAGATCTTTTGATATCTGAGCAGAGGCAGCACACAGAAGCCCTCTTCTTGCTGTGATTAGACCTGCCCAAACTAGATTGTCTTGCTCTGTATAGGCATTTTTTTGTAGTTTATCTTCAGTTTTGGGAGCCTGGCTTTTCCTTCTCAGTTAGAAAAGTGATGGAAAAATCACGTGAAGGCAGAACAGGCAGACCAGACCAGCAGAACAGGCAGTGGCTTTAACTAATTAATCAAAAGAAAAGTGAATTGTAGTGTTAAGAGTGTGTTTAGCTTTTGCTTTTGCTGTGATGAGTGAGGCTGCTGAATGAGACCATGACACATTGTTGACTGGTGCTATCCAAACACACAATTCCAGAGTTAGTGGGTATTTTCAGGGGAAAAGGAGAATGTGATACTGCTTCTTAGAACTGACATCCTCACCCAGGACTCTCTGGCTGATGGTTAACATAAGGTTACTCCTTAGACAATGTGGTACACAGCAGCTCTGCCTGTATCTCCCTTTTTCCATTGGTCTACTACTATTTTAATCCAGTCAGGGTTCTTACTGGTGTTAATTTTTTCCAGAAAGGAGTATATATTGCAGGTAACTCCAAAAAGGCTCCTTCAGTTGTTATAAAATAGTTATTGCTTCTCCATCCACAGCGTAAGATTAGCAGTAGTTGGGGTTAAGGGTGCATGATGAAATTTAACCAGTTAGTGAAAGGCCAAGTTCTGCTCTTTATCAGACCAGTCTAACCTAGTAAGCTTGCTGGATGCTGATTACTGGGGTACATGTTGAAACAGATTCCCCCTATATCCTTTTGAATGCTGGTGGCATTACAGGTGGATGCCAACCTCTTGTTCAGGTCTGGTGTTTTTCATCACTTGGATGTTGCTGCAATAGCAGCCTGCTATGGAAAGGTAGATATGTAGTAAGTGGGGAGATGAATGCTAAAAGAAAGAAAGATTGTATAGGCTTTAAGACTTCCTGTGGTTTTATTTTGTTCTTTCTATTCAGTTTGCTTCTTTTGGAGCTGAGTAAGCCTTTTGTTTTCCAGCTTTTCATTGTGTCCTCAGGCTATGGTTTCACAGAGCAGTAAACCTCAGTTTAAGTCTCCTAATATCATATTTAAACTGCAGTTACTCTATGCTGTAAAGTGCTGATCTGCTATGATATTACTTGCGAGCCAAATTTGTTTAAAAATAGTCTGCTGTGGTAACTGTGTCCCAGCTGGGCACCTCCTACTGACTTTATGAGCTCAGCTTTTGCATGTCTTTCCACAGTTCGTGTAAAGCCACTGGGGATTTTCCGTCGACTGCTTCGATTCATTTGGCAGAAGTGCAGTCACTTTTCTGTCCCCGTCTGCAACCAACAGTGTAGGTTTTCCTAGTGTAATACTACTGTTGTAGGTAGTGCTTGTTTTTAAAGCCCTAGAAGATTTGAATACGTGCCTTTGGAAGGGAGGTGGATTTGCTGACAGGTGTTGTTTCGGCAGTCTTGGTTTTTTTAATACGATGCCACAGGTGCTGAGAAGAGATGCAAGCAATAAACTATCCTGCAGAGACTACTGTTTAATTAAACAGTGAGTGGCAAAAATAAGCCCATTCATGGGTAGAAGAAGCAGCCAGTGGCAGTGTGATAGGGGATTTCTTCAGCAGTATGGTCAAGGTCACTTAGATCAATGTCTGTACTTCTGTGGTTGCACCTCTGTCTTTGGCCCCAGGTGGTGTTAAGCCCGAAGGGCTCTTATTCACCACAGAGGTTCTGCATCATCTGCAGAGCATTTCCTGGGCCTGGCTGAGCCCTAGGCACTGCTGCAGGCAGGTGCAGCCAGGATTCAAGATAACTTATTTAAATACAAGTCCACTGTGTAAGCCCTTCTAAATTTCCAGCTAAAAGGGGGAGGAAGATGGGATGCTTGTCCTGAGACTTGAGTGTGCTCTGCATTCATCAGAGGGTCATGTGTCCTATGAAGACAAGGGCTTTTGAATGAAAGGGTTGTGGACTTCATCAAGCTAGGAAGCCCCCAGCTATCCAGGTGTGTTGTGGGAGGTTGTCCAAGAGGAAGAGCCTCCTGCAAGCAGTTATCTGTGTTCCTCCAGTGGTTAGGGTGATGGGGTTTATCAACCTAAAGTTCACTTCAGCCTGTTTGCTCTGCTTAGACATCAGTGTGTTTGCCTAAGGTTTGTTTGAAACCTTCTCACAGTGTGTCTGAAGCTCTTACAGGAGGCTGATCCCTGGTCTCTTAGGGCTTGTATCATGTTGAAGCTGATTCTCTGCTGAAGAGCTCTGAGAAGAGCAAGGCCAGGGGAGGATCATGTGTAACAATTGTGCACATGATGGCTCAGTGCTTCTTTATTTGTCAAAATATCTATAGACTTTTAGTACTTGGCTCAAAGAAGCTCAGTTTGTATACATTATTAAAAGCATTTCTGGCTTGCTTGAAGGCTTCAGAACTGTTTGAATCTGCTGCCAGAAACAGACTATTTGCTACTGAACATTTTAAGGGCTGGTATCCTTTTGACCCAGTTACAGATTCTGGCAAGGATGATTTGTTTCTTTACACAATTCTCTGATTTTTCTATTTATTACTGCATTTTCTCAGAGCAACAGATCTCAGTGTCTAGTGCATAGGGAGAAAGTTTTTAACAAGACATGAATTGATTCTGACACATATAGCCAACTGCAGAATAGAGGAAGTTGCTGCATTTTTCACTGCTAGACTTTCTGGCCATGGAACTGAACAGATTCCTGGTGGTTTTATTACACAGCATCCTAAGCTCAGTCATGCTCTGGTTGATGTTTCTGCCCTGACTGTGCTGATGCTGGGTCAGTGAAGGAGCCCCTGAATCCCATAGTTTGCCCTGACTGTGCTGAGCCCTCTTTTCATGACAATGACTGCATTCCTGGGATTGAGTGAAAATACCCCACCAGAAGACCTGTGGTTTGAGGAGAGGAAGAGATGACCTTTAGTGGAGGTAGGCAGGCATGGGACTCCGTGCTCTCCTGCAGCAAGGGAGGAAGAGGAGGAGGGGAGAGAAAGCTGGAAGCTGTCTGTGATGGATGTGAGAACATTGCACACCAAGCTGGCCTGTTAGCAAGGGCCAGGAGAGATGTATCCATCAGTCAGGCCTCCAGGTCCTGGGCCTGGCTAGCAGGTATCACCCAGGCTGCTCCTCAGCAAGGCTTTGGGTGCAAGGCCGAGAGTTCCCAACCCTTTTTTCTGGGAGGACTTATGGGAAGCATATCTCTGTGACTTAAAGCTTTCCTAGAGCCTGAGAGATTTTAGGGCAAGGAGGAAGAGGTGTGGACAGTGCAGGCAGAGCATGACATGGTCCATTAACTTTTGGCCAGTTGAATCTGAGAAGTCAGTTTGGTTTTGCTCCTTCATTTGTCTAAGCTGCTTAACACACTATTCATTTGGGCCACAAGCACCATTTTCCAGCCAAAAAATTTGAGGTCATCTTCCCACACCCCTTTACATGTTTGTATTACAAGTTTCCAAACTAGTTTCTGTACATTCTGACAAAAGGTGGCAGATGGAGAACCATAAATTTCTCTCCTTATTCAACTGCTAAGCACTGGGGAGAACAATGCCAGGGCAAGCCAGGATAGCCATTTCTGTCCTTGGGAAGCCCTGCCAGGTAGTGTGAATCTCTTTTTTAGGCCTTATTCATTCACTAGGAAGGAAAAAGGCTATATACATTTCAGTAATGCTGGCAGACTCATCTTCCAGGGAAGCCAGTAATTTGACACCCAGTTCGCTGGCACTTGGGAGTACTTCTGCTCAGTACTGCCAGATGTGGCTGAGAAATGTTTGGGCTGGTAATTTGTGAGAAAAAATAAAAAAGCTCTTAGATCTTAGCATATGAAAGGAGAAGGCTCAGTCAGGTTTCATGGAAGCCAGTTTGAAAACCTGTAATAAAAAGCACTCAGGGAAGTGTAGGAAGATGAACTAAATGTTGATTTCTTAACCACTTTTTTGTTTGGGAAGCAATATTTGCAGTCAGGGAGAACATCCCAATAAACAGTTTAAATAAACATGGCAGCAATCCTTATCTGCCTTCTCAAATGCATGAGTGCTGATTGTTCAGCTGGTTCTGCATGGCTAGTGAAGAGGGATGAAGAAGACAGTTTCGAAAGTGCCTTTGTCCTATGTACAGAAATGATGTAAGTATTGCAGTATATACCTCAGAGTCACACCATGTGGATTCCTGAGGCAAGGACATTGAGAAGGGCTTGGTGCCAGTGCATAATGCTTGCTTTTGAGAGGACAGTTTGCATTGATGAAGTCACTTTTGGGTACTTTGCGAGATTAGAGCCATGCTACAACCAAATTAATTTGAAATAGTGGGAGAGAAATAGCTTGCCCAGGATCCATTAGTCACACTAATTGTTACATTAATCTCTGTAGCTCTTCCAGGTGAGGAGGTGCCATAGCAAGGTATGAAATGTTGTTGTGTTTTCAGTATATTTCCATGCAATGCTGTTACTTGCTCTGCTCTGTAACCATTTCAAAGCATTACTGAGACACTCTTGCTGTTTCTCCCAGAACAGGGGTAGCCAGCTCAAAGTCTCTAAATGTCTGAACACTCCCTCGAAGGCTTGCTGGGACTCTGCAAAGCTCTGGTGGCTTCAGACCCATTTCTCAGGCTTTGAGCTCAGCTGGAAGGACAGCTGCAGCATCACGTGGAATGGGCAGGGCAGCAAGAGGCACTGTGTAATAGCAGGGTGTGAGCAAGGCAGAGGTGGTTTGCTTTTATTGATTCTTCCAGTTCTACAAAACATTCCTCTTATTTAAGACAGTTGTAATGAGGAATAAGATACTTATTTACTATTAGAACTTATTTCACAAAATCACATAATATTTAGGTTGGAAGAGACCTCCAAGATCACTCAGTCTAACCTTTGACTAACACCACAGTCAACTACTAGCCATGTCCCTACGGACCAGGTCCAAATGCCTTTTAAATGCCTCCAGGGATGGTGACTCCACCACTGTCCTGGCCAGGCCATTCCAATGCCTGACAACCCTCTCAGTAACAAAATATTTCCTAACATCCAGCCTGAACCTCCCCTGGTGCAGCTTCCATCCATTCCCTCTGGTTGATTGATTGATTATTTTTTTTGCTGCAGTTGAAGGGCTGCTCTCAAAGATTTTATGTTCACATGTGAAAAAAATCTCTGTTGAAATCTCTTTCTTGCCTTCTTTGCCTTCCCACCATCCCATCAAATTTCTACTCCTTCTTCTGCCATCCTTGAGTGTTTGAGGTCAGTAGGGGCTGACTTGAGATTTTTTCTCATTCATTTTTCAATTATGTACATGGGGAAGTTTGTGTAATTCAAAAATCCAACATAGCTGCTTGTGTAGTCCCTGTAAGTCTAGCTGGTGGACATTTTTAGTAATATATAAAGTAGTGTCTGACTTTCTTATCAGGTAAAAAAGTCAGTCTCCCCCTCCTTACTTGCAATTGTGCACTTGCATTACTGTAAAAAGGAAGGGACTATTTGGAGAAAAATGGGAAATGAGCTCATTAGAGATTAATATCTCCACTATTCAGCATCGTTTTTAGTGGGTTTAGACCTCTCCACACAATGTTACTGAAGTGAAGGCAAATTATGTATGGATGAACCAACTCCTACATCTTTTGTGGAGCTAGGGGTCATAAATCAGCTCCTGATGGAAATTTGTAGGAAGCTAGTCCCTGAGCTCTGTCCCTTGTTACTGGCAGATAGATACCATGCTTAAACAGTGACCCGTGAAAACAAAGAGTAGGAAGAACAATTTACTCACTGATGCACAACAAATGAGCAGCTTCTCCCACCACTCCCCCCTGTGAGTGGGGTGTTGCTATTCAATACAAGGAGAGCTTCTTCTCTGCTCCTGTTGTCTGCTGTCTCTTCTCTGCTTAGGACTGTTGTAGCAGTGAAATGCCATCTGATGGCTCAGCTGTTTGGTTTTGACTGTAGTGTTCTGTGTGGATGCTCCTTTCTTCTTGTTTACTTGGGAGCTGCATGTTGAGGAGCTGAGGAGGGCAGTGTAAGCGTAAGAGGTTACTCTGAACTCCCAGCAGAGAGCTCAGGTGGAGTGGAGGATGGGCTTTAGGGGACAGGTGTGAAGATGTCATGGTTCCCCATGCCTGGTTTCAGCTTTCCCTGCCCCTCTGGTCCATGTTACAGCCTACGTGTGTATACATCACCCCAGTGGGAAAATCATCTCTGTTGCAGGATGTAACATTTTGCATGGAAATAAATAGCCAAAGCAGAGAGAATGAATGGAACAAGGAGCAATACCCAGCCATCAAATTTTTGGATTTTCACAAGGTTTTATTTTTTCCAGCAGCACAGATTTTCTCACTTGGCCTGGGCTGAGGCTCTGGTACGATTCGGCTCATCACTGTTCAGCCAGCAGCTGGAGAGAGGCTGTTGCTTTTAAGGAAGCCTCTTCTCTCCTTGTTTGTCACTCTGCCAAGATGCAGAGTAAGATCTGAAAGCCCTCAAACTGTTTAAAACAAAAAAGCCTTGGATGTGTCTGTGGCCAAAGCCAAAGAAGGAGTATGTTCCTGGTGCTTTCATGTGACTGTTGTGATGAGATGCTGTGTAAGCAGTCAGTGTTGGCTGTGCTGAAGAGGGGCCAGGGGGTCAACTTTTAGGAAATAAGGACCTGACTGTTCAATGAACAACTGCACAAATATTGGCATAAGTTCACAAAGTCAGTGGAAGCCCCTACAATGACTTTAGTAGGCTCGGGCCAGCCTTCAAGTAGCTACCTAGTAGAAAAGACATTTCCAACAAGTATTCCAGCCAACCTTTACATAGGCTTGAGATCAGAAAAGGATTTTTCTATTTAGAGACAGGAGTCTGTAATTGTGTGCTTAATAAATTGTGTGCTGTCATTTATCATGACAGTAAATCAGAAAGGTACCAAACTGCTGAAATGCATTAGATTAACTTAAATGTAGAGAAAACAAGAAAAAGGATCCAGACAATGCCAGAGAGTTAGAGAATAACACATAACACAAGAATTCTCCTAGAGATCTCTACCAAATACCACATAGTTACTGGCAGCAGCTCAAAATTCATCTGGCTTTAACATTTCTGGGGTTGTGTGCATTGGCACAGCATGAACCATTTGGGATGGGATGCTGCATGCTGGCTGCATGGGTGGTGGGTGACTTTCCCTTGCTTCCTGCCAGTGCAGTGCTACTGCCTTGGACCTCACATGGCTGTAGTTTGGTATGCACTCTGAGCAGAGCTTTAGTGGCTGGGAAGTTTTATTTACAACTTCTCAGAGGGAATCTCAGTGGGGAGAGCTGCTGGATGAGTAGGACATGGGGAAAGGTGACATGACAGGCAGGGACTTCCTGGAGAAAGAAATTGGACTTTTTATCCTCATGTAATATGGAGACGTCTTGTAACATCTGTACATACCTCTGCTGTTCCTTGCAATATTGACCATTTTGAAGGCGTGTTTTACTGTGGCAATGTTGATATAATGTAGTGCTTTTGCAAAACTGGCAATGCACATTAAAGTTATCATTGACACAGCTCATCTTCCTAACCTTACTCTGGGTTCAGAAAGAACATAAAAAAACAACTTGTTGAGAACTGTATTTTTCTTGCCTAAATAGGCATGTGAGTGCCTGGGACAATTTAGCACAATAGGAAATAATTAAAGACAGACTGTGAAACTGGATATTGTTCAAATGAACATGGAGCAATGCCTTATTTATCTCTTTGTTAAAGAGATGCAATTGGAGATGTTTCTGTGTAGTATTCATAAGCTGTGCTGTCCATGTTTCTCAGAAAAGCATGCAGAGAGATTATCCAGCATGAGCATAACCATTTTTAACTTTACAAAACAAAATGTAAGTCTGGGTATGCATCTATGCCTGTAATAAAACACATGTAATAAAAACATAATTCTGTATGTCTTACCAGTGAAAGTGTATTCCTAGCAACAGCTGCATCTTTTATGTTTTGGTGGCTGTAGGACCTCTCTGGCAGAGATTTGCCACTTGGTTGTCCTCTTATTCCACCACTGCAGACAGAATTTTCTTTAAAATGTGAACTACTGCAAGGGGGTGAAAAACAATTTATCCATTTAGCAGTAACGCAAAACAGAGATCCAGTTATCCTTGGGTTCATTTAGAGCTTGATTATATTTCTGTCCTCTTCCAAGGTAGTACATTTCTTTGCCTGAATTGCAGTTGTTCAAACCAGGACTTAATCTGTCTCCCAATACTCAAATGTGGGAGTTAAACCGTATTTTTAAAATTGAGGACAACACATAAAAAGTCATGCTGTGGGAAGCTTGGATGCAGTATTAGAAGTTGGGGGAGGGGGTCAGTGCCTCCCCATAGCCCCACTAGTGATTTTCTTTTGAAAACTTAATTTAATTGGAACAAATCTGTAATGGATAGGTTCTTATATTCATGGTATTTTTTCCCCTGTGTTTTCTGGAAAATGTGTTTGGATTCAGTCAGAGTGTGGCATCCCCACCTGTCTTGCTCATGGGTTTAGAAGCAGTAATATTTTTTTCATCAGGAGCTGGATATCTCCCAAATGGAGCACCCACCCAAGTGCAGCTGGCTGGGTGGAGCAGTTTGAATTTTTAATACCAAAAAATGACATACTGAAAGAAAATTCCCTGCCAGTATCTAACACCTATGAGTTAAATCCAGATACTGGACATCTTGTTGTGTTTTTTTTACCCCACTGTGTCCCTTTTACAAGCAGAAAGCTTTTCAGGGGTCCTGTCCCAGGGTGCAGTTCTACAGTTTCTGAATAGAACTGTACTTCTGCAAGCCCACTTATTGTCATGAGATTTTGATGTCTTCCTTTCTCTCAAGCCATTTCCAGCCTTCTCTGGTGTGTTTGAAAATGATACAAGTTTTAGTTAAAGGTCTAATCCTAAATGCCTGCTCTCTCTGTTGTTAAGAGTGCAAGCCAGGTGCTTGAAGGGTACTTGTACTTAGGAATTATGTGCCCATCAGGAAGATTCCTCACACACTCCTGAGTGAAGGAGCATGGGGGTCAGGAATTTGAAAGAAACGAGCTACTGAGTTCCTCTCTGTGCTTGTAAGTGATTATTTGGTTTTATTGCATGACTGAAGTGTGTGATATTTCTGTTGCTGACAGGGAAGGCCGCTCTAATGCTCACATTAAAGGAGATTACCAAAGAATCGGAGATGTTATGCTAAAGAACATTCAGAGTATGAAGGTAGGAATGATACTGTTACTATAAGCTTTGACACAGATTAGAATTATTGTGCTTTTAATTTTCATGTGATGTTGCCTCTTGTGCTGTTTTTTGCCATCTGTAACCAACACTTATAAAGGTTTCCTTTGATGAAGTAACATTTGCTGAGCCCTGTGATTTCAGAATTGCTAGATGATTTTAAATTGCTCAGCCCCTTCCCTCAATCCCCTCTCCAAGTATAGGAACAATGAACACAGTTCAGGAACATTTCATTTCCAGTTCTTTTCTCTTCAAATAAGACATCAAAACATCAGAATTTTTGTTGCTGAATGAGCTATTCAAATGCTGAGCATGCCTACTGGTGCATTCAAATGTAAGTGTTAAGACATTGCAGGCGTAGTGACCATAACCTGGATATTGATTTGATTTCGAAAACATATCTGTGCATATTATGGTGCCACATTAGATGAAATGTTTTTGGATAAATGCAAATAATTGCCTTTCATCCCCTTTAAAGCTAAAAGAAAAAATACATTTATGAAGTGTAAATCTAGGTGTAACATTCAGCAGACTTTGCATCTGTTGTTATTCTGGATGGAGTAATATTTTTTATGCTGTGTTACTGAACAGGATGGAAGGCAGTCATGGCAGCCTGTGGATTTTTATAGTATAGATGGATAACACACAGCTCACCTTATTAATGTAGCTGTATGTCCAGGTCAGTGTGTGGCAAAATATGGCACTGCACCTTTGGCATGTGGATCTCCAAGTGCTTTCAAAACCATCTGATAAATCTTTCCCTGGTGATTGCCACTTCTGCATTCTGCAGTTAGTAAATGGAGCAGCCTTGAGTCCTTGCCTGGAGGAAAGGGCAGTTGAATCTTTACAGCTCTCCTGAGATCCTAGGCTTATCTTTCAGAAGGACAGAGATGAAGAGAGGTTAAGTGATGGGCAGGTGATTATGCAGCAAATCAGAAAAAGGGAATGTAGAAATCTTGATTTGCAGTCCCCAGTACAGACAGCTCTGTCACCAATAAGGCAGCTTTACCTTTTCTGCATTGCACTCAGCAGAAACTGCTTTTTCCCCTCCAGCCATAATTCAAAGGCATTGGAAGAAATACAGGGTGGACTTTTCTACCTCCATCCCTGTTCTTATAAGTGTGGAGCTTTTCACAGTTTTTGGATTCTCAGCTTTTGACAGACTCTGCCTTTGCTCTCAGCACCTTGCAACATCATTATCTGTCCCTCACTGCCTGCAGGTCCTTCTGTGGCACCAGCCTAAAGGCAACGTACAGTTCTCACTGTATCTTAGGCCTCTTGGTGTGCTTTTGCATTGAGATCTGCCACGACTGATAAGCACAGATTTGTGGAGGAAAGAGCCAAAACCCAGTTGACTTAAAGAACTACACAGGAAACAATGAAGTTAGTTAAAATGCTACATATTTCTCATGAGACCTGTTAAAAGACCTGGAAACTGACACTCTTTGTTTCATTAACGCAGGAAAGTAGTTAAGAGCAATAATTAATGGTTAGCCCCTGTAGCAGTCCAGAGGGTTTGCTGTGTCTTTACCTGAGTTACAGGCTTGTAAAATGAATTAACAGTGCCTGGAGGAAGCAGATTGCCTGTAGGGAGGGTATCCTTCTGGTAAAGGTGCTACAAATCACAGGAGAGAGGGAATTGATTGGAAATGTGTCAAAAAGCACAAGGTTTAGATTAAGCCAAACTGCCTTCTCATGTCTATTCAACATACACATTCAGTTTCTTTTTGTTGCTGGTTAGTATTGTACCAGGTACTAGGAGACTTCATTTGGTTGCTCACAGTAGCTCTGGGCATCTTGATGAACCAGTTTACCTTCTGCAAAACACAAATGAAGCCCCTGCATTAACTGTTGAAAAAAAAAAAATACTGCTGAATTGTTTTAAATTGGGACTCGTGAATATTTGTGATACTGAGACCTAAAATGAAGTTGCATATTCAGTGCAAACCTCATTCACTTACTAGTGCATAACTCCCCTCCTGCCAGTGAGATCATTTTAGAGGTTGCACTGAGGAGAAGAGGATGTTATCCAAGGATACTCTTAACTACCCATTTCTATCAGACAACACCTTTGTGCTTGTTTGGATTCCCAGGAAGTACAACTTCTCATTAATAATAGTGAAGCAGAAGCTAGAAGTCCAGTTCCCTGTACCTCCATTCTCCAAAAGCACCTAAGGGAATTGGGGCAGCAAAATCCCTTTATCCTCGTAGAAAATCCCATTTTGTTGCCGAGCTCTGCATTTGCACTGTCTAGCTCTCTCCCTGTTGCACATAAATTTGCATAAGCTGTGTTCAAGTCATCTCCTTGCCTTTTGATTTCACACTGATGTGAGATTTAGTTTTGTTTACTCAAATACTCTTGTTTTACAAGGAATGCAGAGGGGGCGGGGGTGTGCATTTCAAATGACTAATGCCATTTTTCAAGTGACTGTCAGAACTATTGTGTTGTGCAGTGATTTTGTTTGCAAAATCCCAAATGCTGCTCTGGTTGGATTTTTTTTTTATTGGAATAGGTTTGGGCTGAGTCATGTCTTTCAGTGATTGCTAATAGTTTTCCCACGTGCTCTTTCCTTTCTGCATATAAGCAACTGTCAATTCACCTGTGGAAGCACAATGAGATTCTAATGGAGCTGGAGAGCGGGATCAAGAATTCTCGCAAGCTGGAGACCTTTTGCAGGGATTTTGAGCTACAAAAAGTCTGCTACTTGCCTCTCAATACCTTCCTCCTCAGACCTTTACACAGGCTTATGCACTACAAGCAGATAATGGAGAGGCTTTGCAAACACTACCCACCAAACCACATAGACTTCAGGGATTCAAGAGGTAAGTAAAAGAAAAGGCACCAATTCCCGTAGCTGGTAAATAGCATCCAAATCCATTAGAGGTTCATGGCTGGCCAAAACTTATTTTCTTTCAGCCAACATTGAAAGAGGATTGAGTGGCAAAATCCAGCACTCAGAAGACCAGAATGGTAGGAGACAGGTTGAAATCTTGCAGAATCATCTAGGTTAGGAAGGACCTTTCAGATCATGGGTAAACCCATTAAGCCAGCACTGCCAGGTCCACCACCAAACCATATCCCTTAGCACAGCATCTAAATCTCTTTAAATACCTCCAGAGATAGGAAGCCTGCCACTTCCCAGGGCAGCCTGTTCCAGTGCCTGATGACCCTTTCAGTAAAGAAATTTTTTCCTAGACATTTTAAGCCTCCCTGCCACAACTTGAGGCCATTTGATCTTGTCCTCTTGCTTGTTACTTGGACACCTCGCTACAACCTCCTTTCATGTAGCTGTAGAGAGCAATAAGGTCTCCCCTCAGCCTCCTGTTCTCTAGGCTGAACAAACACCATTTTCCTCAGACACTTCTCACAAGATTTGTGCTCTTGACCCTTCACCAGCTTTGTTGCCCTTCTTTGGACACATTCCAGCACCTCAGTGCCCTTCTTGTAGTGAAGAGCCCAGAACTCAACACAGTATTCAAAGTGTGGCCTCACCAGTGCTGAGTACATAGGTGTGATCACTTCCCTTCTCCTGCTGGCCACACTGTTCCTGATACAAGCCAGGATGCTGTAGGCTTTCTTGGCCACCTGGGCATACTGCTGGCTCATATTCAGACAGGTATGGACTACCACCCTGATCCTTTTCCTCTGGGCAGCTTTCCAGCCACTCTTCCCCAAGCCTGTAGCATTGGGGTTGTTGTGATGGAAATGCAGGACCCAGCACCTGGCCTTGTTGAAGCTCATACAATTTGCCTCAGCCCATTGATCCAGCCTGTCCGGGTCCCTTTGCAGATCCTTTCCACCTCAGACTGATCAGCACTCCTGCCCAACTTGGTGTGATCTACAGTCTTACTGAGGGTGCACATGATCTCCTCACCCAGATCACTGATGAAGATATTAAGCAGAACAGGCCCTAACACTGAGCCAGAGCTGGATTTAGCTCCATCCACCACAATATGGTGGCCCAGCCATCCAGCCAGTTTTTACCTGGCAAAGAGCACACCTCTCCAAGCCACAAGCAGCCAGTTTTTCCAGGAGAATGCTGTGGGAAACTGTGTCAAAACTTTAGTAAATTTCAGGTAGACATCATCCATAGCTTTTCCCTGGCCACCTTGTCATAGAAGGAGATGAAGTTAGTCAAGCAGGACCTGCCTTTCATGAACCCCTGCTGACTGGGCCTAATTACTTGGTTGTCCTGTATGTGCTCTGTGGTGGCACTCAAGATGATCTATCTGCTCCTTATACACATTATGCCACAGTCTGGAAAAGTACTTGGAAGAGGAATCTGCTGGATGTTATTAAGTACACAGGAATGACATGCAGTTCAGCAAGCTGCTTGATCTGAAAATAGTTGGAAAGAAACACAGGGAGCACATGGTATGTGCTTGTGATGTTTGCACCTTTCCCTAGAGATCCATCCTTAGTAAGATGATGTCCAGAGTTTTGCATTTTTTAGTCTGCTCCTTGTGGATTGACGCTGTGAGAGAAGAGGGTAACACAGTAAAGGTGTTGTCCTTGAGCTGAGTGCTGCAGACAAAAGACATCTTCATTTTCAAATGTTCTTAGCAGTTGTTAATAAGTATTTTATGGTTTTGTCCATCTAGCTGCTTTGGCTGAGATTTCTGAAATGGTGGCTCAGCTCCATGGCAATATGATAAAGATGGAGAACTTCCAGAAGCTGCATGAACTCAAGAAAGACTTGATAGGCATAGACAATCTGGTGATCCCAGGAAGGGTAAGTAGCAGAGTTGTGATCAAAGCCTAATACAATTTCAAAGAATTAGGTTTGCTTTCTAAATCTGTTTCTTAGGAGCAGCTGTGAAATTGGCTTTACGCATATGAAACTTCTTCTCTCATGAACTGTAAACATAGTAATACCACAGAAAACAGCCTTTAGAGCCAGAAGAAGCCATCATCTTTATTACCTTTTTAGTGTTAGGTTTATCTTCTGTCTAGAGTTAGAAGGTTGAAGGCAATTCCAAACATCTATTACAACAAAGGTGGTAAAAATGTAACGTGTATCACAGTGTTTAGAGCTTGAACAATTGCACATTTCCTCATTTTTGCTACCCTTAATTTTTTTTTCAATTTTTTTCTCAATGCTAGGGCATAGCAGGTTACAGTAAGGAAAGTAAGACATTTGTGCTGGAGGATCTTCAACCCTTTTATGAAACTCATGTCCCTGGGGATGAGCGGTCTCTTTAGTCTACAAGTAAATCTAGGCAATAATTTTTCATACAGTATTGCCTTAAGTAAACACTTTTAATTGTGTTACAAAAATACCAACACCACTTTCTTACTTGTCATGGGTTTCTTTGTATAAATAGAGACATATTTCAGAATAAATGGGCACCAGTGTAATATTTGTAGACCTTTTTTACTTTTTCTGTGTGTGGTACCTTTGTGCATACAGACTTCAGAGTTGGCTGCTGAAGTGATTTCCTCCCCATTTCCCTGATTTTTGGGGGGTAATACACAGAAGCAGTACGTGTGGCAGCTGAAATGTCAGTGAAAACACATTGTTAGGCTGTTCTTGCCCTGTTTCTGGAAGACAGCTTGGAAAAAAAAAAATTTTTAAAAGATGAGTTCTGCATATGACTGCAAATACAGCAGCATTTGACCTCACCCTGCAGCCTGGGGCCAGCCCTGACCCATTCCTCAGGCTGGCCCCAGACTTCTGCTCAGCCAGAGCCACACTTGGGGTCTGCTTGCCAGGCCTTGTCCATGTCTTCTGCCAGAGCAGGGTGATGGCAGAGAGGCAGCTTGCTGAGCTCTCTGGGGTCTCCTTCATTTAAGGATTCAAACGTTTGAAGCAAAAAGAGTTTGAAGTTGATGTGCCCTTGGGAAGGCAGCACTGAGCATGGGTGTTTCTCAGTTTATGGCTGCTCTCCAATTCCTCACTTCACCTCTTCCCAGTCTCCCAAGCAGCTGTCGTGGCTCATGCCTCCTTCCAGTGATCCACAGACCATTCACTTCCTTGGCAAGCTCCTCAGGACCTCTCACAGCCCACACATCTCTCTATCAGCTGAAATTAAATTCTGTCACCGGTTGTTTCTGCTACCCTATCCTAAAGACAGAGCAGTCTTCCTCTCCTAGGAAGCTCAGGATAAAGGCAGGTGGGAGGCAGAGGTTGTTTGCCTGCCAAGGCAAGAGCACTGGCACATCCCCTAGATGTTGCTGCTTTAGCCTCTCCTCTGCCTCAGTGGCTGAAGGCAGTGGCACAGAGGTGGCTGAACTCCACATCTCAAAGGAGAAGTCTCAGATGGGGCCAGCAGTTCAGCTGTCCTAAAGGAGGCTGTAGGTAACCATTCTCTTCACATTGTCCCAGACTGGGATCTCTGCTGCCACTGAGCTTGTTCCTATATTGGGCATGAAAACATCCTGCCATCAGCTGAGCCTGGAGATTGCAGTGGCTCTTGATTTCTCCATCCATACAGTGCTTAGCCTGCTAATGAGCATCAGGTAGTATTGTAATGATGATTAATATATTCTGGGGGCCAACAATGGTTTCTGGTGTCCTGTCTGATAACATGAGATTACCACAAAATAGGGATAACCACCTCCAGCCACTTCTCCTGCCCCTTGGTTCGTGCCTGTGCAATGCAGGTAGGGGGACTGGACACACCACAGCAGCCCTAAGGTGACTGGAGTCTCTCTCTGAACAGGTTAATCTTTGACAGCCAGTTTATGGCTAAGCTGCAGGTGATTATGATGCTTTACATGCCTCTTACATGCACAGTTATGAATAGAATGAACTTCAAAAGACAAATAAATAACTAAATAGAAACCTCTTGGCAGAGGCTGGAGGGAGTGACTGAAAATCATTGTTTTCATGGGTGTCAGATAAGTGGAAAGGTGAGCTACAGTATAGTTCACAGTAAGCCCAGGAAATCCAGCATTTTGAGAGTTTCAGATGTGCTATTTTCCTGTAATTCCATCCCTAAACATTCTTAAACTGTTTAATCTGAGTTAATGTACTGTGTTACACAACTTGGATGGTACTAGGATTAACTCTTACTGCCAGACAAATGTCCTTTTTTCTGCTGCTGCTGGTGATGTTGATTTGTGTAGCTGACTTTACAGCTCTCTGAAGGGCTGTGTGTGCCACATGCACAACAGAAGCTTACCAGTGGTTGACCAATAATATATAAACCAATATACCCT
The DNA here is from genome assembly GCA_023637945.1 of Phaethornis superciliosus. Classification (NCBI taxonomy): domain Eukaryota; kingdom Metazoa; phylum Chordata; class Aves; order Apodiformes; family Trochilidae; genus Phaethornis; species Phaethornis superciliosus. The sequence continues at coordinate 145,730,541 of JAJQWJ010000001.1, read as the reverse complement.
TAGTTTTTATGTCATTTGTAACATGAAAAAGAGTTATTCAAGAGTGATGAAAGAAGCAGCTGTCTGAAGGAATCAATGTGAGGTACAGAAAATTTTACTTAGCTGAATTTTCTTAAAATGAATGAAGGACTATGAAAGAGTTTATCCTACAGACTGTTCTGAATGAAAAGAAATTAACCTATAAATAAGATTTTTAATAGAATCACAGAATCATAGAATATTTAGGGGTTGGACAAGATCCCTAGATCTCTCTAGAGATCTTTGAGTCCAACCCCTCTGCCCAAGAACAATCACCTAGGGGAAGAACACATACAGGCAGGTTTTTAGTCTTCAGAGAAGGAGACTCCACAACCTCTCTGGGCAGCCTGTGCCAGTGTTCCATCACCCTCACAGTAAAGAAGTTTCTCCTCATGTCAAGGAGAGATACATATTTAATAAAGGAAATTAAAAAGTCTTGGTGACTGATAGTCACATCAGTCCTGTGACCAAGTAGGTCATATATATGTTTGCATAATAAAAAATCCATACTTTTTGCAGAAGATACATACTAGTTTTGTATTTGTTTCCCACAGGAGTTCATTAGGCTGGGCAGTCTTAGTAAGTTGTCTGGAAAAGGTTTACAGCAGCGGATGTTCTTCCTGGTAAGCAAGAAGGAAGTTTTTCTTTTACATATTGAAATGTAAATATAAGCAACTACTAGGCAAGCTATTAACCATGAATTTTGAATTACAGTAACAATTTTTGAACAGTTTTAATTAAGTTAACATAATGTATCACTTAGGTAGCTGGTTGTTAAGAATCTATGTTTCTGTCCAAACAAAATACTCCCTTTTTAACTACTTCTTACAAAGATAAAACTTAATTATTTTTATATGGCACTATGAATATCATGACAAAATAACAACTCCTATCAACATTGTATTAAATAAAAGCAGATTCATTATGAAATGAAAAAGGGCACCAAGAACATGGGGGATGTGTCCAGAAAAGAGGTAAAATCCCAAATAGGTATTCTGAATACATATGTAATCATTGGCAAAATTAAATCCCCCTCTAGTGGCCGATGGATGTATCTTCATCGGTTGTTCCTTTTAGGTTGTAGATGTCCTTGGGAGAGTTCTATTTCACACCACAGAGTATGATTTTCTTGATGCAGCTGTCCAGTTTGAGGAAAAACATCCTTTAACCCAGGTGGCACAGGGAAAATGCACAATTTGTGCATGGCATTCCACAAAACACAGGCAGTTGTTCAACCTGCTTTTGGCAACTGCTCTTACCTGCAGGACTCTCCACAAATTGAGATACTTGGGTCTCTTCACCTCAGCCAACCTAAAGCCACCTTAAACCAGGTCTCCCAGCTTCCTTCTGAATATGGGGATTAATAGGTCTTAGCAACAGATCTTAGTTCATAAGAGGACACACCTTCCTCAGGCATGCTTGTGTGTTTCTCCATACTCATCAGAAGAAAATATTGGTGAAACATCCTTATTTTCCAAAGTTTCAAAGTGTGGCAGGGTGTGAATTGTACTACTTGATTCCACTGCTGCTGTGGCTTCTTAATTCTGACCTCGAGATCACAAAGGGAATATTAGAAGACACTAGAAGACTGATAGTGGAAAATTGTGTGAACATGCCTGAGAGCAGCTGGGAAGGAAAGCAGGGAAAATAACAGGTCCTCCTACAAGGTACTGGGATATTGTGGAAGCCAGTAGATTGGATTGATGCAGTAGAACTGCCAGACAAACAGTACTGATTATGTCTCCCGTATTTGCCATTCTGATTTTTTTTTCTTCATGCATACATGCCGACATAATTCTAGTAAATGCTTATTTTTGCTTTTTAGTTTAACGATATCTTATTGTACACAAGTAGAGGCCTCACAGCATCAAACCAATTTAAAGTCCACGGGCATCTTCCACTGTATGGCATGACAGTAAGTATTGTGTAACCATAAATTTAAACATGATTCTTACAAGTAATTCATCACCATTTATTTGCAGACACACTGTGCAAGGCAAGTAAACAGTGGTGGCAATCTAATTTCTATTAAAAAACCCTGTTCCTAATGTTTTCATCCCTGTTTCTTAAAGCTGAGTAGTGAGAGTGGCAGCAATTTGTCATTTGGAACACTTCTTGCAGTTCTTCTATCTAAAGTCAGTCTGAGCCCATAGCATTTAGTTACCTTGTCTTAAATAATTTTGAAATATTTTTGCTGGTTTCAAAACATTTCCATTCCCCCCTCATTATTTTGATCAGAATGTCTCAGGGGTTTGTATCTATTCCATCTTGGTTTTCTGAAAACCACGTTAGATAATCACAGCCTCAGCAACTGAACAGCTCTGAACACCTGTGAGGCTTCAAGTTTTATTTGGTTTTCCTAGGAATCTTCTCAGTTATTGATGTCCATTTGGCATGCACTTGCAACAGAGCTGTGTTATGCTGCAGTGTCCACAGCACTCACAGCCTTTAGCATATCCACATATCCTTTGGTATGATGAATCACTCTTCTGATAAAAATACCACTATTTTCCTTTCTTCTTTCTTTTTTTTTTTTTTTCCCCCCATAAAAGTAGATAAAGATGCGCTTTAGATTTAAAAGGTTTTTCCAGAATTTTCTGTTTTGTAAGCTTGCAAGCCACTATTTTTTCTCAATACCTAGCTCAAAACGTTGTTTGTGAACCTTGCTCTCAGCTCTCTTCTCCCAAGTGGTAAGAGCTTGTTCAGTTCCCTGTTTCACCTTAAGAAATCTGTCATTCCTGCAATCTGACTGCATGTGGGCTTTTATCTCTCAGATGGAAGAAAGTGAAGAGGAATGGGGGGTTCCTTATTGTCTAACACTGCGAGGTCAACACCAGTCCATTGTTGTTGCTGCAAGGTAATTCAGTGGAGAAAACATATACACATAAACTGTATTTTTCTTCAGGTTTCACAGTGATAGAAAACCAGAGAGAGGCATACTTTTGTTTGGATTTGCTCCTAAAATAATTTCTAAGGTATATTATTTTGTGAAAGCCATTTGGATTTAAAAAAAAGAAATAGGTGAATTGGACAAAATAGAGTTAGGGGAGTTGTGCAAGTTAGAGCCTAAACTAGGGTATTAGGAAATAAATCCTAGTATGTCTGTCTGAATTTATTTATTTAAATTAAAAGTAAGCTCAGTTTGTGACTCTTTCTTAGAGTTTGCTTTCAGCTTGCATGAAAGTGAATAAACCTTGAATTTTCATTGTTAGTAGCCGAGCTGAAATGGACAAATGGACTGAGGACATTCAGATGGCAATAGACCTGGCAGAGCAAAGCAGTGGCCCTGCCCCAGAGCTACTGGCCAGCAGCCCACCTGACAATAGTAAGTAAATGCCAGAGAGCCTGTTTTATTTACTTCCATCAGTATGACTGGTGACTGCTTCTGAGCAAAGTGGTGAAAAGTGCTGGGCACAGGTCAAACTGATATATTTGAAGTTGATTTTCATATATATATATATATAATATTTATATATGTGCTACTTTAATATTTTTGTTGATGTCAGCAGAAAGTTTCCCTGAATAGAGAAGTGACTTAAGTATAATAATTCCAGGAACTATTTAGCAAGATTTGGGCTGTGCCTGAACTTGGCAGGTATTGAAAGCACCAACAAAAAGCCCAGTAATTAGTCTTTGATTCTAACACTTGCAGAAACACGTTAAAATAAAAAAAATCTACTTAACATCTGCTCAATACTATTTCTGAACGCGTGGTTTGAAAGTAGTTCACGATATTATGGACGGAATTGATTTGTTTAATTTTTCCAATGATATATGTTGTTGCATAGAGCAAGAAAGATGCTTTTTCCCTGCATTTCATAGAGTCTCCTGATGAAACTACTGTAGACCAGGAATCTGAGGACGACCTCAGTGCATCCCGCACCTCACTGGAGCGTCAGTCACCACACCGTGGCAACACTACGGTGCACGTCTGCTGGCACAGAAATACCAGTGTGTCAATGGTCGACTTTAGTATTGCTGTGGAGGTATCTGCCTCAGAACGATCTGAACTGCAGCTCCAGGCTCGCTCTTGAATGACAATTTCCTTTTTGCTCCTTCTTCATGAGCTTCCTTTTGGGGAAGTTCCAGGCACACCTGTTAAACTCGCTCCCATATCCTCAGTGATGGCAGAAACCATTGGTCATGAACCAGGTGTCCACTCCCTTCATGCATCTCTGCCAAATCAGACAGAGCTGTAATTGTCCAAAAAGATGCTGATGCCTTTTAAAATTTCAAGCGGGTCAAACTGTCTTAATGCTTTCAATTCCAGAGGCATTAAGCCATTGCTTGAGCTGAAAGGATATTGTCTTTAGCTGCTGCAGCCAGAGTTTTAATTATGTGTATTACTAACGTACTTTCTTTACCTAGCCATCTTTCCTGGAACCTTGTCTCATTGCTCAATCTCATCTGCTTTTTCTTTATTTGCGTTTTCCACCTCAAAATAAAAATCCTTTTTCCCTCCCCCCGATCACAGCTAAGCCAATTGGATACCCATTCCTTAATTCTGTACTCAACAGACGAGATGCAGACATTGACTTTTCAAAGATTAAAATGAAAGACTCCTAGTTCAGGGTAGGTTTTGGGATAAGGTGGTAAGCCTGCTTAGGTGTTTTTTACCCAAGAGAGGCCCCAGGGAGCTCTGAATATCACAGTCCTCATCATATGAGAAAATGCTTAAAGAAAATGGTGAAAAGGGATCTTAAAAGCGAGTTGGCTTCTGTTCAGGAGGCAGCCCTCAGACACCAGGTCATTGTTGCTCTAGAGAAGATACTGACACAGAATGTAGAGATGCAAGCTGTATTCATGGCTTGTGTAACCGCCTCGGTATTTAAACAGAGGGTGAGCTGCTGAAATGTGGCGAAGAAAGTGGTTCTGTACTAGAAAGCACTAACTGTAGAGCCTCCTTTTGATCCCATGCAGGTGGATTTTCTGCTCCTTTATGCCCTTACATCCTACAAGGGAGGAACAGTTTGGCACAGAACAAGGTCTCATACTTTTCCCTAAGAGCAGAGGGCTTGTTAGAAACAGACAGAAGATTTTAACCGGTGACTAATTCTAACGATTAAAACATTCAGACAAAATTTTTGGCCTGAGATCAGTGCTCTTAGTTCCTTATTTTCATTCCTCTCTGTGCCTCAAATAAATGCAAACAAAGCAGCGAAGACCAAACGCACGCTGGAGCCATGCCTTGTGCTGTGAAAACATCTGCAGCTCCACTGCTGGTCCATGTGTGGCAGGTTACACTCATGCTCACGTCATTCTCTTGGTGCCTCTCACTTCTGCATTATCGTTTATTTTCTTTGTGTCTCTCCCTCCCTTCTGTCTCTCTTGTGGTAGAAGATCCTCTCTCTGTCAGTGACTGTACTTCCCTACCTGCTGGACTGATCAGTGATCAGCGGCCTGTTTCCATTTCATATGTCTGCTGGTACCGAATGCAAAGCCTGTCCTTTTATGATATCCTCCAGAGTAACGAGGTAACAGAAAAAGGAGTACCCCCTGTCACTTAGGGCCAGGAGTCCAGATAGCAGAGATACCAAAAGATTTAAAGCAAAGGCTTTTATGTATACCCAAACTGGTGAAAAGATTGTGTTTTCAAGAACATTTCGTTTGTAGCAGATAAACCGAGACCACCGGTCTTTGAGTATTTAGTTTTACAGATTAATTTATTGGCTTCTGCATTGGATAAAGAGAATGATGTAAACAGCTATTTTGATCCAGGTGAGAGGCCTTACTGCCAAGAAGGAGTGGGAAGTAATTAATGATTTACTGAGAACTCCCCTTCAAGGCACAATGTTGCTGGACTTTACATCTTCACTATGTGAAGTGCAGCTAAGAATCAGGCTGAGAGTCCTTACTTTTGAAATCTTTGAAAAGTTACCGTGTGAACTCATTGGGTACTGAGAGCTCAGTCTCTATCTGCAATTCTAAAGTATGTCATAATTTTCCTTCACATCACAAGTTCATATCAGACTTTCTCTTCCCATTACTTTTTTTTAAGTATCATTTTGAAATAACAAAGACAGAGCAGGGTAACAAGACTGTCTGATGTTTGGTAATATGTTACTGAAAGTCACCTCAAGTAAAAAAAAGTAAGTGCAGGAGTTTGAAGTTTTTGGAAGTACCCAGCTACAAGAAAAAAATATATTACATAAAGTTCTACTTAGTAGTAGAAAAGTGCAGAAGAAAAAGAACGCACATGCAGCGAAAACATTTTCACATAAAACAAGGTCATGTATGACCAGAGAAAAGCAGATAGTTTTTCTTATGATAATGAAACTGCAGATACCTTTCATTGTTTTATTTACTGCTTTTGATCTGTTGCAGAACCAGCTGTCTGGAAATCTCCTAAGAAAATTCAAGAACAGCAACGGGTGGCAGAAGCTTTGGGTGGTGTTCACCAACTTCTGCATGTTCTTCTATAAATCTCACCAGGTAACAGACTGCACAACCTTTTGTTTTTTTCAAGAGAGTAGCAGAGAGGATAGAGATCAGTCCCCCTGGTCAGAAGCAGGTGCAGGGGCCATGGCTACACAGCCTTGGCTGCTGATGGAAAGCAGAACAGAGCCCGTTCTCAGACTGCTCCCTGCTCAGCTGCAGAACATGTGCTTGTTTCCTGAAACTGACCAGTCACAGTACACATTGTCCCTGAAAGTGCAACAGATACTGCTACTGCTCCTGACTTGTGGTTTTCCCTTGTACAAATTCTGAGTTCATTAGAATTTAAAACTTAGTACTGACTTAGAAGCTTTGTTTACTCTCACTGACACTTGAGGGAAGAGTAGCCAATGATTAACACATCTGAGCAAACAACCCCCTGCAAAAGTAGGGGTTCCCTGTCTAGAATCTGTTGGACCTTTGAATCTCTGTCTTCAAGTAGGGAATAAGCACAAAATCGTTTCAATTGCTATATCATGGTTTCATTCATAAAAAGCCTTTATGCTAAAGTTTCTGCACTAAATTAAAAACAACAACAGTGAATTGTAGGATATTCTACACATAAGCCGAGTAAAGAAATTATTTGTTTATACATGCCACACATGAAGTAAAACAACTTACACAATGAGTGCTGCAGGGTGGCCATTGCATTTCTAAAGGAGTGGGTGCTTGCAAGCTAAGGATGAAATGCACGGTGCTCTGCAGATGCCAAATGATGAAGTGTTATGGTTGTTATTTTGAAATAAGTCCAAGATTTCAGGGAAGTGAAGTACTGGTAGAATCACACTGCAGCAGATCCTTAGGAGAGGGGTTCCATGAAGATAAAGCCAGCTGAAACCAGACAACTAAGCTGAGTGTCATTGTATAAAGCTGGTATTTTTTCCATACACATGTGGAAACACGATGGTGACCTTCAAACGAATGTGTAAAATCTTCCATTTTACTTATGTGCTCTTTGTGCTTAAGGGCACTTGACCTCACAGCATTTTCCATCATTTCTTTTCAGGACAATCATCCTTTAGCCAGCCTTCCTTTATTGGGGTATTCACTTACCATTCCTTCTGAATCTGAAAACATTCACAAAGATTATGTGTTCAAGCTACATTTCAAATCCCACGTGTACTACTTCAGGGCTGAAAGTCAATACACATTTGAAAGGTAAGTTCAACTTCTGTGAGAGGGCACATTGTAAAGGACCAGGATTTTTTTTCCTGGGCAACATTTGTAGATGCAAAGTTTAGTAAAAAGTCAGATAGGTGGAGAGCCAGGAAACAGGCACTACTCCTCCTAAATTGTGGCTTGAGGTCATTCATACTGGGAATGAATTTAGCTTTTTATAGGAAACATTAACATGTCAAAAATCTTAATGTCCTCTTTTACTGAAGAAAGGTATTATTGTTTTAGTCATGTCAGTCTAAAATTAAAAATAAGACAAATTGTGGGAAAGAAGTGATTAAATAAGTGAGTAGTACAGGACAAAATGCAAAAGCCCTGTCTCAGCTGTAGGAAAAAGAGCAGGAACTGCAGCTAAATTACATTTTTTCACTCTAGAATTAAAAGTGATTGGTCTCAACTGCTCATAATTTAGACCACCCCCACCCTCCCCCCCCCAAAAAAAAAAAAAATGTTCTTGGTGTCTGCAGAACAGATTGATGAATTCTGTGCCTGGTCCCTGGGCTTATCCTCTTTGGACCTCTTTTCAAGCATGCATTTGGCATTTGCATCCAGAGCCTCTTGACTTTGGACAGACTTGAGACTAAAGCAGCAAGCAAGCTACTCCCACAGCCACTGAAAAGAAAACAGTGTCCAGCTAATAGTGCAGACTGTATCTTCCATAAAATCTTTCCTTAGGAACTGACTGCTCTTTTGCTTGTCTCTCTGCTCCCCGTGCCTCCTCACAGATGGATGGAAGTGATCCGAAGTGCCACCAGCTCTGCCTCACGCACCCGAGCTCTGAGTCACAAAGAGCCTCACGCCTACTGATGGGTGACGAAGCCGCCGTCTCGATTGTCCAGCAGCTGCTGATTTTGTCAAGGACATTTGAAACTCTTCTCCAAATTTAGTGAAACTTACAATTTGGTTAAAAAAAAAAAAAAAAAAAAAAAAAAAAAAGGAAAAATAAGTATGGTTTTGCAGAAATTTTCACAATTCCTCAGCAAAACTATTTAAGTTCTCCATCTGTCCAAACTTGCTTACCATCATCCCAGTGGCTGCGGTTCGTTTCATGTCTTGTATTTTGTCATTCTGTGCTGTTTTTAGCTTGTGCCAGTATTAAAATATTGTCCTTATTAGAGTGCCAAATACCAAAAGACATTTTGTTGCCTCAAAGATTGCACCTGAAAAAAAAAACTTCACAATCTGAAAACCTTCTCTGAGGCAAACATTATTTCTTCTCTTTTCATAAAAATATATTATTTTTTTTTACCATGTTAATCTGTAGACTGCTGGATTTTTAAATGTAGATGGACTTTCACAGTATAGAATATAATTATATATACAACAAGCAGTCTAACAGGAATGCGGTAACTTTCAGATTACATTTTATTTCCCCCAGTCTTTCTATATTTAATCAGCAAGTAATAACTAATTGTCCATCCTTAACAAGGAAACAGTTTACAGCTCATTCTCATTTCCCTTTGGGGTTACAAATCCATGTGGTATAAATAAAGTATAGGATTCTTATCTAACCATTTCCTTGGTGCAAGTTGACCAAATCATTCATCTGTTGGCTTTGAAAAGTGAGTACTACTTGCAAGATGAAAATTTTTTAAAATAATCCAGTGCAATATTATTTTGGGCTGTTAAATGTACTGTGAATGGTGTGTACAAGAAGAAATTAAAGGCTGTGGTGACATTCTGCTGTTTGTTTTACAAACTTGAAAGAAAAACCTGTATGCTAACCAGAACCGCAGCTATTTGTGATTAATTTGTAGAGTACTTTGGTAACTAAATTGCTGTAAGCTGGGGATACTACTGAAGCCCTAAGCATTTATCCTGCCTGCTACACATCCTAGCCTGACTTTCAGTTTGTTGTTAGAATTTTGGTCTCTCTCTCTTCCCACCCTCCCTCCTCCAGTGCTCAGCACACAGGGAGGACAGATAAAACCAGTGGTGGAAACATCCACCTCCCTCCTCTGTACCTGGCTGGAAGGTACCATGGCTAACACCATGCATTGGGTAAGCTGCTGAACCACATGGAAAGTTGGCAGCACCCAGTCTGCTGTGCTCAGATGCTTTGCCTTATGTTTTAAGAAACACTTCATCATGAGGGTGATGTAAAGTTTCCATTAAGAGAAGTTCAACAGAAGTGGAAATTTTGAGGAAGCACAGTGCTAGGCAGAGGGGGGACCCAAATATAGAGATGGGAAATGAAGCTGGGACAATTCTACCCCCACTTTGCCTTTGTCTAGCTATTCACTTTGTTAATGACTTACTTACCTATGTGCTATGTATAAAATGGCTTAACAGCTTTGCTCACAACAAAAGGGAATAAAATACCTCACAATACTATCATATACATTCCTGTTTCAAGACAGTAAAGCCTTCTTTCTGTTCCCTCCATCCCAAATAAAGATACAGGTATCTGTATCCAAGAAGAGGATGGGCTCCTAACCCCCTCTGACCCATAGCAGCCCCAGTGGCCAAACCCAAGCCCCCTGACAAAGGGGAACACGTATTTAGCACACCCCTTCAGCTGCCTGGAAACCTTCAACCCCCTGAGCAGGAACTCCTCGTGGTTGCTCATTTTCTTTAGCTATTTCCCCTGACTCTGGGACATAATAATTACATCTGCCTTACAGCATTGTCTCTCTCCATTTATTACCTGATGAAGGACAAACTTAGAACAGGGGTAAGAAAAGATGAACTTCTTCCCAGCTGCAGGTCCCACTGGCTTTTCCATTACTGCCCTTTCTCCTCTGTAAAGGCAAAGCAAAGGAATTCAACAACTTGAGTGACCCAATAATGTACAGGAACTGCAGTGCTCCATGGCTGACCAGGTACATGACAGTGAGCTTTATAGTGATGAAAAGGGGGAATAACACAGCACAGACTGATGACAACTCAAGAGCAGCCTACGGGCCTGGAAAAACCAAGCTAAGGAAGCAACACCATGTGATGTTGCTATAAAGCACTGCAAAGGGCTGCAGACCTAATCCCCCAAATAATTATTAGTGAGCTATACAATAATATCTGCAAAGCCTTACAAGATAGGTCCCTGAATCTGTCCTTTACAATTGTTATCTAGAACAGTGAAGATATTGTTGCTTTTTTTGTGGGGGGGTTTTTGGTTTTGTTTTTTTTTTTTAATGGACATTATATTGAGCCCCATGCCCTTAGTTCTGATAAAACTGAGTTTTATTCACCAGGGCTTGTGGGATACACTCCTCTGCAGTAGTTTATGCTGAGCTCGCCAAAAAAAAAAAAAAAACCAAAAAAACACGACCTTTGTTTTTACATTCCTGGAATCAAGTATCACCTTTCTAGGTACCTTTCATTTTCATATTTTTAATTAATTTTCAAGTTTTTTGAAACATCTAATGGAAAAAAATCAAGATGGAATTCTAGTTATCATGACAGCAGAGATTCAGCTAGGCTGCGGCTGCAGCTTCAGATCATCCACCCAGTTCACTGTTCAGCATTTTCACCTCTTTGTATTTGTTTTCCTACAGAAAAAAGAAAACTAAAATAAGCTTTTTTTTCATAGAATCATTGAATGGCTTGGGTTGGAAGGGACTTTAGAGCTTATCTGCTCCAACCTGTCTGCCACGGGCAGGGACACTTCCCACTAGACAAGGGTGCTCAAAGCCTCATCCAGCCTGGCCCTGCACACCTCCAGGGAGGGGGCAGACTCTACTTCTCTGAGCAATCTGTTCCGGAGCCTCACCACCCTCCTACAGAACAACTTCTTCCTAATATCCAGTCTAAAACTATTCTCCTTCACTTTAAAACTAATTCCCCTTGTACTATTGCTGGTCCCTCTCCAGCCTTCCTGTGGGTTCCCTTCAGGTACTGGAAGGCAGCTTTTTTTCCTTCTTTACCAGTGTGATTTTTAAATGGAATCAGTTGAACTGCTGCCATTTGTTAGCGTTTTTCTAGCTCTTTATTGCTAAAGTTAACCCAAAACTGAAATAATAACAGGAGAATAAAAACAACTCTCTTGATTGTTCGTATCTTACAATCAGTTGAAGGCCATGTGAGTGAATAAAAGTCACAGTTTACTAGAAACATGTGATACATAACCACTTATGTTTAACCCTGATACACATCATAACACTATCCATCTAGTCAAGTGAGGCACAGAGACACGCAGGTCACCCTGTGCCGGCTCAGTAGCCAGGACTTAACACACCAGTTTTCTCTTCCAGCAGCAGGAAAATAACCTCAAAGTGGGCACTCCAGGAGATTTACTCTCTGTTGTTATTACTCACCACGACCCAGCAGTTGGTGGCCTCAAATAACGAACACATAAAAGCCACACAAGAACTTGATTGCTGGAGAGGTTGCACCACACACGATGTGGTCCACGCAGCTGCACTCCTGTGGATTTGCAGCCACAAGGCTCAGAAGCAGCACAACTCTGCTGGCTAACATTCCTTTTGCTAAGACATATTTATAATACACTTCAGGCATATCCATTTTCACACCATTTTAATTAAAACGCTGTTGAGACCTCAATCCCTTTGTAAACTGACCTGAAAGCAGCCCAAACCAGCAGGCTGAAAACGAAGCTAGCAGGCAGGGGAACACCACCCATTGTGATAGGAGAAGTTTTGGCAAAAGTCTCTGACTAGAAAAATCACACGAGGAAAACTTGTTTCAGAGACAAAACCAGGGGCAATATCCCACCATTTCATCAGCCAAGAACAAAACAGAGAAACAAGGAGGACCTGAAAAGCCTGATTTTGGCCATTTTTTTTTTTCCTTCTAACATAGGAAAAATTTCCCTGTCTTCCCCCTCAATAGAAACTATTATTACAGCTGTGCCCTTTCTAGAAGACACAATCAATCTCCCCAGCTACTGGGGGCACAGGAGACAAAAAAAAAAAAAAAAAAAAAAAAGTAGTGTGGCACACGTACAGTTTTTTTGACAGGAGCAAATAATAATGAAATAAACTTCAGGAGTGCAGGTGGGTTTGCCAGTGGGCTCTATGTGTAATTACACATATGATGTGTAGAGTTAAGCTCATGCCACTTGATGCAAGCCCTTCCTCAGTTTCCCTGGGCTGGCAGGATGGGAAATCTGAAGCAGTTTTAAATCACTGCCATCTGTAAATGGGCAGGGCACGTTGTTTTACTACAGGACAGACTGTAATACAGAACTGCATATATTTAACCAAAACAACACACTTCAATCACTTCTACATGTAGATTAAAAAAAAACTTAATCAAGAAAAGACCTGAACTTCCCACATATTAGGCCATCTGTGAGCTATAAGTATACAAAATTCCCCCAACAGAAAGGAAAAAAAAAAGAACCAAAACAAAACCCCTCAACATTCTTGCTTAGAAAGCAAGTTTAAACAATTCTGAGATAACAAACTGAATGGTGATTTATAAACTTTCTGCTTACCCCTGCTGACACCTGGGCAACAGCTGAGCTAGGAACCCACAAGAGCATCCCCTTCTGGGAAATGAGACCCCCAAGTCTCACTGACCACTCAGATGGCAGAATTCCATTAAAGTTTTCCTTCTTTATTTCTAGGTCATGTAGTTTACAAGTTTTATCATACTGGTGTAGAGTGACAAAAGTAAAATTTAAATACACAATTATGAACAGGCAGCAATATTACAGAAAACAAGATATACACTTTATTGTCCTCTGTAATCATGCTTTAAAAGGCAGAAAATGATTACAATTTGTTTACTGCATATGCTCAGTGCAATTACTAGCACATCTGCAAAGTATAGTTAAAAAGAGCAAGCTTGCAGATTTGTGCTATACTTTTAAGCTCTTCCCCAGCAACTTACAAAAATAATTTGCAATTGTACTGATCCTTGCGTTACACCTGTGCTTATTGGCATGTCTGATAATCTTCCAATGGTGACTCTTTTTTTTTTTTGAAGGCAAAAAATTTTTCCTTACAAGTAAGGCTAATGTAAAACTGTTACAAACAAATACTACATCTTTAAAGAAATAAGACAGAATGCCACATAAAGAGCTAGTGGGGACATTTCACAAGTAGATGGCAAGCACAGACAGATGAAGGAGTTACACTGGCTGAAGCAGGAGGTGAACTCCCAGCCTGCCACCTGCTTTGCACTCAAGTGCCCACTCACACATTCTTACCAGAACAGCCTGGGTTCCATCACTCCGCTCTAACTGCTTCATCTGTCCATGCCCACGCAGACATATACAAAAAATCTGGAGCTGCAAGGGAACTGTGGCCCTGCAGGGAAAGAGCTGCTTTGTTACTACACCAAAAGCTTTCTGCACAATGGTGATCGCGCCGTCATTCTTTAGCAAACTGGTGATCAACTACAAAGTGCAACTGCAAGGAAAATTAAGTTAAAAAAATAGATTACACATCTGATAGGTACAAAAAGCAAGCCTCTGGTTCAAATGACTGATTTTATTATTTTTCTTCAACAGTGACTTTATTTACTGCCTAATCTTGAAATCCCTGACAAATAAGCAGTTCCACCAATTTACATATTTGCATAAATAGGGATAGCTTGTTGCTTTAATATATTAAAGACTGAGTGAAGTACTACCTGTACAGAAAGTTCAGCACTGCAACACTGTAGCACAGAAACGCTTTTAGCATGAAACAACCTTTCAAAAATATCAATACACTTCATTTTCTTTCAAAAACTGAGGCCATGCTTCTTTCAAATGAAGCTCTTCTGCTATCAATACAGATCTGATTTTTAAAGCATCAGTATTTTTCAATAGCAAATGACTGTAATTTTACATTCAAGATACAGCACACTTTTATCAGTGAATCTCAGAGTTTAAGATAGTCTGTATTTAAATAATCTATACGTTACATATAAAAATACACATCTCTACCATAAATGAGGTCTTGTCTTTTTCCAAATGTCCGGACCTTTTGGCCCATTGCCCTTGCTGTAGGTCTCATTCATGTTAAGTTCCTACACCAGGGGACACATTCACCAAGCAAATTTTGCCACAATCTACTCAGAGAAGTATTTCCTCAACATACAGTCCTGGAACGCAACTAAAATACAACTCAAAACAATGCTACGAGCTTTTCCATGATTGTTCAAAACCAGCATACTTTAAAATTTCATTTAATTTTCTGATTGAGAAATTCTTGAGATTCCAGCCAGCACCATAAGTTTAACTTCCTCGCTAAATCTCTGCATTCTGTGCAGCTCCAAGTAAATTCAAGTCCTTACATTAACAGATGACTGGAGAAAAGCTTCCATTAATCTGTTTATATTTCAAATGCAAACACATCTGTTTATTTCCACATGCAATAACAGCTCGTATTTACTAAAAGGCTGAGTGCCCTGATACTGAGATGCCAACAGGTAAATTTGTGTTTGGTTGCACTACACAATAGCAGAGCTACATTTGTTTCCTCAAGGGAGAGCCCCTGTCCTTAGCATTTAAGGGAACAGAAAACTACCTATTTGAAGATATTAATCAGAGGGGTTATAAATCATTGCTCAGCCTTATGCATTGTTTAATTTACCTTAATCTCACTTAGCCAAAAAGGAAAACTGTTACCTTGTTACAATGGCAAACATGTCATGGATACAAAAAGCAGTGTATGTATGCCTGTTTCTTTCAACTGTTTCTACCTGGTTAGAAGTTTCACAGCTCTCTTAGCATGACAGTGTCCCCTAACTGTTAAATTATTAAATTCATAATTAAGGCTATTAATATGCATAGAATAAGGGCTACCATAGTGATAAGTCCAGCAAAGAGATCTCACCAGCTTTCAGAACTGTTACAGAACTGGGGTCTTTTTGTACCAAGCCTCCTAGATATGCCTACACTTCTAAAATTTTCATCCTTCCTGTCTCAAAACTCGTACCTATATAAAAACAACCAAAAAAACAAAAAACCCCAACACATTAAACAGGTAAGTTTCCTCACTGTCATGCAAAACATACAATTGTCCATTTCTTCATTAAAAAAAGGCAAAAAAATGCTCTGTTAGCTACAGGAATACAACCTTGGTGAAACAAACCAATGTAAACCTCAGAGTAATTCTGTGGGGGGAAAAAATTCCACATCATCAACTGTGTATGTAACTACTGTTACTATTTCCAAGACATAGAAAAAGTTAATTCAGCTATTTAGGGCAGAAACAGTGGGAATTTCAAAATTCAGAATTTTCAAGAAGTAACTTTTTCTGAGGAGACAATAGGACACAGTAGACAGCACTTGGGCTCAGTTTTGCAGCCTTTCTGTCTAATGTCTATCATTTTTAGGAAAGAGACACATAGTTTTAGGCAGCAAGAACAAATATTGAATACATGGATAATTTTGCTTTTATGCTGCAAGACATTCATTTTAATGATAAAAACAGGAATGATGGAGAAATATTGACACTGTCTCAGAGCCAACATCTGAATGAGATATTTCAGAATAAATATAGATAAAGATTTGTGTGAGCATTCAACCATGCTTAGGTGAAAAAAAGATTGTATCTTAATTTCACTACAAGCTTCACAAATATCTATTACTAAAACTTAATACATATGGTTCAGAATTTGAATTGGCACAAGTTAAAACTTAAAACATGAAAGAGCTCTTTCTTTAGGAAAAAGAGTGATCTAAATGTAAAGCTTTGTGAGACAAGGTGTATTAGATTTAAAACAACCAAAAGTAGTACCATGATTAGAAAGTCACACCCAAAATATAGATTAAAAAGAAGAAACACTGGAGAAACAGAATAAAATTCTGTCTTTGCTGAGGTATGAATAGAAGGTTCCATAGTACAGGATTAACTCTTCCAATGGCAAATCCTTCACATACAAAAAAAATCAAACCAAGATTCACTTATCAATCACCTAATTCAAAATTTACACATAATAAAGGCAAGGCAATACTCAGTTATGGCCTGTCAAATATTTACTCCACTAACATTATCTACAGAAGCACTTAACAATTTTTTACACAGTGATTCGTTATGCGTGTTGAAAGGCTTTAGGTTAAAAAAGACTTTATATACATATCTGTACACAATTCCAACAAACATACTCCATCTCCCAGTGGAATTCTTAAAGCAAGATACCTGAGGTTTCTCAATATCTTCAATTTCTCTATCACAAACCTAAATATACATTTCAGATTTTACAAAAAGACACCTCCCTGGAATATGTGCATTATCTTTTAAAAAATTATAGCTTTAAGGAGCTGAAAAAGACTATCTCTATCTGAGAGACTTCATTTTCAGTCCCGCACATTTAGGAACGTCCTTCCACTCAAGGACATTCCAGTTGACTGAGGGGCAGCAAAACATTAGGGTGGGCGCCGTCAATGCGGACTCCGTGGGGTCGCTGCTGTCTGAGGAAGGTGAGGAGCAGTACCTCAGTAGGATGAAGTACTGCCTCCAGCCAGTGAGTATCTGAAGAGCAAAAGAAATAGTCAGTGTATCTGTCAGAAAGCTGTTCTATGACAAGCAGCACCTACAAGGTGTTCTGTTTTATGCTGTTGAAGTTCCAGCCGTTTTCCTCACAGAATGACACCCAACACTGCTTTTCTAACAAAGAGCAACAATCTGTGTTCAAGTGTGTTATGGAGAAGTGCATGATGATTTAACAATTCTCTATATTGGGTGCAAAATTTTCTGATTCACACTTTCCTACTTGGCAAGTTTGTAATCTTTCAAAAATACTACCGGGACAGGAAACCTGCATTTCTTGGTGTAGGCAGATTCTTAATAATCCAAAGAAAGCCGCACACATTTTTATGACTCTAAGTTTTCAGTAAACTTTACAAAACATCAGAGATCAAAACTGGAAGGGGGAAGATAAATGGATTCATTCGAATTACTGGGCAGATCTTCTGAGGGTCCCAATTAATTCATTCAGACAAAATTAGGAAATCCAGTCCTGAGTGATATTAACGGGAATGAAAATCTCATTCAAAACATGTTGTTGAAGCCATCTTCAGCAGCTGGCTATCAAATTGAGTGGGATTTGCAAAGTAGATAAAATAAATGACTTAATGGCATGAACCATACTTCCTGTAGTAGTAGCTTCAAAGAACAAGATGCTATATTTTCAGAAGCTGCTCAGCTCCTGAAATATTTTTGTTGTTGGTTTTTGTTTTTTTTTTTCCATGAGGGACTAGTACCAAGCTATGGAATGCTTCGAACTCCTTTTTAGCAAGTGGGAATCCCTTTCAGTCATTTCTTTCACTCACTTGCTGGAAGACCTGCTGCTCATTATCACATACTAGCTGAACATCATCCTTGCAATACAAGAAAGTTCATCCAGATGTGACCCATCTACATTGCCTATGAATATTTCCTTCTCCAAAGATATATAGAAGTTCTGGCCTCCACTGTTACAATAAGACATTATGACCAAGAAAAACACCTACAGTCCAAGAAAGCAAAACAGAAGGAAAAAAATTCTGAATAGGTATAGAAAGAGTTCTGAAAATTTATCCCCTGGGATGAAAACAAGGAGTGTTGCTGCCCTGTAAGGAACAAGCAAGATCACCTCCAGCACCCCCAAAAGAAGTGCCTGTCTCCACAGGGTCATTTTTTCAGCTTCAATTTCAGCATCAAAAGTCTTTGAGGTTCCCAGTTCCAAGAAGGCCTGTCCCAGGCTGACAGAAATTTGACACTGAGTTACTGGACTGAGGAAAGACTGGTGTCAGTTTTGGAACCCCTAACGGAAACAAACTGCAATGGAAGTTCCAAGAACTCTTTTTCAAGCCTGTCAGGATCATTTGGAAGGCAAATCAGGGTATCTGGCATCAAGGAGTGGCCTTCCAGCACTAGAGATACTGACTGGGCTTCATGCTTAACAGCCTTCGCTTGCAGATTTCATGGTGTAGATTTTTACTGAACAAACAAGTGTCAGGCTGGCAATTGTGTGCCTTAACTTCAGACGTGTGAATTCCAGAACTTTACCACGATGTGGCAGTATAAGGGAGATACCTCCCCAGGGCAATCTTTTTCAAGGTAGCAGCCCATGATTAATCATTGCCATGAATTCTTTCTTGTACCTTGTACCAGGTATAAGATTCACACCACCTCTGCGGTCCTGGATTCAAGGTTACATTCTAAAGCCACTTCAAGCAGTAATTTTGAAATTTATACCCCTTGCTCCCTTCTTGTGTAGCATTTAAAAGAACGGAAAACTGAATGCTTGTTAACCCAGGCTGCTAGAAAATATCTTGTGAAAATTGTCTATTTGAAGTAATACTAAACATTGGTTCTGGAAGTACCACCAAAAGGTCATCCAGATCGTCTTTAATGAATGGATAAGGAACCACTTATTTTGTGACTGAAGGAAACACAAACTAACTCAACTGCTCATGCATTGAAGTGAGTAAAGAAATTAAGAATGACACCCTCAGCAATATACACCCAGACACTAAAAGAGAGTAAATGTCCCTTACAGGAACTGCAGAGGGAAAAGGCTGTCCAGCCTCATTTGACACACAACATGCACACTAACATGATAAACATACATATGAGCTATTCACCTCAGGCTACAAATTAGAACTGATTATATGATTAGGGTTTTTTTTCTACTAAGCAAATATAATTGTACAAAACAAGTGGGTTTTTTCTCTATTATAAAAATAAATTAGCTCTTTTAATTTAATGCTAGTCAAATATTTGTAGAGTTGGCAGAATTTTCTCACAGTAGAATTTTCTCAAGCCCTAACTGAATCAGTAGTGTGAGGGACCAGCCCTCAGGACCTCTTCTGAGAAGTGGTGTCAAAACACCATTGTAAGCCCTCCAACAAAACAAAGGACAGTCTGGTGCCTATGGAAATAACAGCCTGCATATAGCCTAGGGCCTGCAGCCTGCATATGGAGACAATGACAAAGATAATGACAGAGGAATGGAGTTTCACTCCTCTTGCTCAGTCTGATATGTCAACTGCACTTACTCATCTTTTTGAAATGACTGTTTAAGTGAAACAGGCTGATAAAACCAGGAGCTGTGATGGTGGGCTCTGGAAGCTTCACTGACACCAAACCTAACATGCTGGCTAGCCCAACGCTGGGTCCTTTTCTTCTACTATTCACCCTCCCTCTCTCACTCTCTTTTTGTTCCTAAAACCATTAAGTAACACAAGGCCTACTATAATTTTTGAGGTCATACAGCTTGAACACATATGTATTGTGAAGTTTATAATGCAAGTATCAGGCTTTATGACTGCACAGCTTCATCACATATTTTTAGAAGTTATTTCCTCTATAACACTCAGCAAAACTGATGTTCAAATACAGACCTTGAGTGTCATTTCATGTTAAGCTGATCAAGGGGTATTGACCATAACATTTTAATCTCTCTCCCTGGAAGGGCCAGCTCTGAGACTAAGGTTGGATCCAACTGCACCTATGCTCTTCTCTGAGGAGTTTAGAAATCAAGAGGATCCAATCTGAATCTCCCTTGGGCTGCCTGATCCAGATTGTGACACACATACCTCTGAAGCCTCTGCACAAGATGTGACACCATGTTATCAGCAATGCCTGGACAAGCCTCTTCAGCTAAATAAATAGACTTTCTCAGTTCTTCTATGGAATCTGTGTTACCACCACACTCTTCACTCTTCTCTTTCAACTGAAAGAAAAAAAGGAAGATCTATTTATTAAGACATTCATAAATAATTCTATAAACAATATAATGCAAAAGCATGTTAGGAAGTGACCACCAGTGTTCACAATGTCAGAATTTGACTTCCGTTATATAGCCCTACATCCTGAAGAGATTTTTCATCACAAAGTTAGTCTTTACAGTAGTTATCAGGCTGTCATTCATCTTCACAAGTTTTCAGCCATTCACATAGCCTTTACAATGCACTCAATTAAAAATGTTTACAATTTAAAAAATTACAACAAAGTATTCCAAGATACAGATATGTTAGAGGGTCTCTTGACTGTAGAACTCATGGTAAGGACCAATAAGGTTGAGTGCCTGTGGGTCAAAATCAGGGGGAAGGCCAACAAGGCTGACATCCTGGTGGGAGTCTGTTACAGACCACCCAACCAGGATGATGAGAGTGATGAACTGTTCTACAACCAGCTGGCAGATGTCTCAAAATAACCAGCCCTTGTTCTCATGGGTGATATTAACCTGCCAGATGTCAGCTGGAAACTCCACACAGCAGAGAGGAGGCAGTCTAGGAGATTCCTGGAGCATATAGAGCATAAATTGCTGCTCCAGCTGGTACATGAGCCCTACCAGGGATGGGTCCCTGCTAGAGCTTCTGTTCACAGAGAGGGGCTGGTGGGAGATGTAGTGGTTGGAGGCTATCTGGGGCACAGTAACCATGAAATAAAAGTTTTCAATACTCAGGGATGCAAGGAGGGCCAACAATAAAACCTCTATGCTGGATTTCCAGAGGGCAGATTTTTGCCTTTTCAGAAGACTGATTCAGAGTGTACCCTGGGTATCATCCCTTGAAACAAAGGAGGGATGGGCATATTTCAAAGAGCAACTCCTGAATACACAGGAGCAGACTGTCCCTGTGTGCCAAAAGGCAAGATGGAGGGGAAAATGACTGGTCTGGCTGAACAGAGAGATATTGAAGGAAATTCAGGTTAAAAAGACAGATTACAGACTATAGAAAAAAGGGCTGGCTACTCAGGAAGAGTTTAGGAACATAGTCAGGTTATGTATAAAGAAAACTACAGACGAAGGCATGGTTTGAACTTAATCTTGCCACTTTCATTAAGGGTAACGAAGTCTTTCTATAGATACATCAACAGCAAAACAGGGGCAGGGAAAACCTCCTCTTTGTTGGACATGGGAGGAAACAGTTACCAAAGATTAGGAAAAGGCTGAGGTACTAAGCACTTTCTTTACCCCATTTTTCAACAGTAAGACAGGTTGTCCTGAGGACAGCTGGCTTCTGGGGCTTGTAGAGAAAAATAAGAGGTTGAATACCCCCCTGTAATCCTGGAGATAACAGTTTGTGACCTGCTGAGCCACTTGGATCCTCACAAGTCTATGGGACCAGATGGGATCCACCCCAGGGTGATGAGGGAGCTGGGGAAGAGCTCGCAGAGCCTCTCTCTATCATTTACCAACAGTCCTGGCTCACTGAGGAGGTCCCAGAGGATTTGAAGTTGGTGAATGTCACACGAAGGCACAGAAAGGGATGAAAGGAGGACCCAGGAAACTCCAGGCCTGTCAGCCTGACCTCAGTGCCTGGCAGGGTTATGGAACAGATCATCCTAGAGGCAATCACACAGCACCTACAGGATGGACAGGGGATCAGACCCAGCCAGCACGGGTTCAGGAAGGGCAGGTCCTGTCTGAAAAACCTGATCTCCTTTTATCATCAGGTGACCCACCTGGTGGATGAGGGGAAGGCTGTGGATGTGGTCTACCTGGACTTCAGCAAGGCCTTTGACACTGTTTCCCACAGCATTCTCCTGAAAAAGCTGTCAGCCCACAGCTGGGACAGGAGCACTCTGTGCTGGGTTAGGAACTGGATGGAGGGCCGGGCCCATAGAGTGGTGCTGAACGGTGCTGATCCAGTTGGCGGCCGGTCACCAGTGGTGTCCCCCAGGGACCAGTGTTGGGCCCAGTTCTGTTTAATATCTTTATTGATGATTTAGATGAGGGGATTGAGTCCATCATCAGCAAATTTGCAGATGACACTAAGCTGGGGGGAGTGTGGATCAGCTGGAAGGCAGGAGGGCTCTGCAGAGGGACCTGGACAGACTGGAGAGTTGGGCTGATTCCAATGGGATGAGGTTCAACACGGCCAAGTGCCGGGTCCTGCACTTTGGCCACAACAACCCCATGGGGAGCTCCAGGCTGGGCACAGAGTGGCTGAGAGCAGCCAGGCAGAGAGGGACCTGGGAGTCTGGATTGACAGGAAGCTGAACAGGAGCCAGCAGTGTGCCCAGGTGGCCAAGAAGGCCAATGGCATCCTGGCCTGGATCAGGAACAGCATGGCCAGCAGGTCCAGGGAAGTGATTCTGCCCCTGTACTCAGCCCTGGTGAGGCCACAGCTCGAGTCCTGTGTCCAGTTCTGGGCCCCTCAGTTCAGGAAGGAGATTGAGGTCCTGGAGCAGGTCCAAAGGAGGGCAACCAGGCTGGTGAAGGGACTCCAGCACAAGTCCTGTGAGGAGAGGCTGAGGGAGCTGGGGGTGTTCAGCCTGGAGAAGAGGAGGCTCAGAGGAGACCTCATCGCTCTCTACAACTCCCTGAAAGGGTGTGGCACTCAGTGCCATGGTCTGGTAACCACAGCAGTAGTGGATCAAGGGTTGGACTTGATGATCTCTGAGGTCCCTTCCAACCCAGCCGATTCTATGATTCTAAATAAAGGGCATGGTGGAGAGAAAGTGAAAAATAAAAGAAAAATGGAGGATAGTAGAAGACAGTGAATGCAGCACCTACATGCTTAGAACTGGAAAATGAAAAGGAAGAGGTAACAGAGATGCACAGAAACCAGCAAAAATGTTAGGGAGATAGAAGGGTAAAGAATTGAAAGACAATTCTCAAACAGATGAAAGGAATACATAAAGAACTGCAATGTAGGACGTCAAAAAAGCCCTGTTTAAAATTTTCCTCCATTTTACATATGAATATGACAGATTGACTTTAAATAATAGTCTGAATAACCAATACAGAGATCATCCCTTAAATAAGTTTAATTGCTTTCCTGCACACAATATTCTTAATAAATTGCATAGAAAATTTGATTATAATCCCCTGAAGTAGAACTTCTATTCATTAGAAGACAACTAAGATAATATCCTCCTATTAAAATAATTTCTCTAAGTTACAATGCTTAAAAACATTTCTTTAAAAGAATTTCACATCATAGCTAAGGTGAAAGGGGAGTTTTTGTTTTTTAGAGTTTTATCACCCTTTTAAAATAATCCCATCTTCATAACTATTTAGCTTCCTTTTCATATAATTTTTTAGAGTTATTTTTAAGTGTTTGGAAAAAAACAAATATAAAAAATATAAAATTGTGAACAAAGTAATGTGAATGTGAACAAAGTACAGTTTGGAACACTGAAATCCAAAAGTAAAATTATTGTTGATTTGGTCCACAGCTACATCTTGGAACAGTGAAAATCTTAAAATCTGTAACAGATAAAATGGCAGACTAAGAGATAAAGCAGTGTCAGAATCCTGCAATCCAAACATTTACATGTCTTTTTGTTTTTCATGTTCATTGATTTAGGCCAGCATGGCTGATGTTGCTATCAAGTTATTGTTAGAAGCAAGCCAGATGTCTCGAAAGCAGACATGCATGAAAGCAAAGGGTACAGCTAGAACTGTAACACATGAAGTTCCAAATGGGTAGTAGAAAACTTAATGTCATTCACCCTGTTTTTGTGTTTTTAAAAGACATAAATCCTGCAACTGTTGAGTTGTAAAGCAGTAACTTACCTCTGTAAATAACGGGGATATAATGGTAGACAGGCATTGGGATAGAGGCCTCTTTGGGATATCCTTTTCCTTTAAAGAAAACAAAATTATGGCTAATTTTAGTTCTGAAAAAAAAAATACTCATTGTTTTCTAATTAAAGAATGAAAAATAGTCCAAACACACTACACTTAGTGAAAAATCTGTTTCTATGCATATTCAAATTTATAAAATGTTCTACAATGGACTATTCCAAAGTGCTGTAGAAACTGAAGACTGTGGCACCTCAAATACATGCAAGCTCAAAAGTTTAAACAAAAGAACAGTAACAACAAAAATAAACAAAAAAACCAAACTCAAACCCCCACAATCCTACAGAGCATATATTAAATTACGGATGCACTGAGACTTACTAAGTTTCTCCAACAATACAATATTTTAATTATATTTCTCTAGTTCTGTTAAAGAGCATAAACACAATTTTCAAAACCAGGGTAGCAACGATTTTCCCCAGCCATACAGGCTGCATAAAACACAATGAAGCAGCTCCTAAACATTGTTTATTCTGAGTTTTGGGCTTGGGTTTTGCTTTGTTTTGTTTTTTTTCCTTTTGGATATATGCATATTCTATTCCTTGCTGCACTGCAGTCTTTTTTACTAAAAGACCAGAATGACTTCTCCAAAACTCCAGCCAAGCTTTGTACCGGATTAGTTTAAGTTTACTTTGTGGAAGGCAGATTTTCATAACACAATATTGCCTGGTCTTCCTCCTGTGGCAATATTTCACAAACTACAAAAATTTTTCGTACAGGGAAAAGACACATTTATGGAATACTCAAACTTCAAAACCTACTCAAATTCCTTTTTAAAGGCAACTGCAGAACATTCATTTTTAGCACAAGTTCTGAAAATTTTTTACAAATTAAATGCTTTTAAAGGTATAAAAGTTACCCTGCTAAATTATTAAAGTAAGAATTATCTCCTTGCATGACACAGTCAACATTTTGAGCACCTTATTTCTTTGCAACTCCACAGGCTGAGCTGCTCCATTCTCTAGATTCTTGGGGTCTTTTTCCCTTATCGTGAAGATCCACTCTCCTGAATCACTCCCACCTGAAGCCTGTCCATCTTCACTTCAAGGGAACAGAAAAAAAAATAGAAAAAGTTTTATTACCTACATGTTTTGGTCCATGGTCATTCAGTATACATGCTAAACACAAAAACTACAGTCAAGACCAAAATCAGGATTCTGTTGTGCAAGTTAGTAAGTATAAAAACATGTATGAAAATCAATGTAATTTATCTTTTGGGGAAATTTTAAAAATAAAACCAAGATACTTCATTAGATGTTATAGAGAGGCATAAGAAATTGGAAACATTTTATCAGGTTAGATAAACAAGTAACGCAAAGTGTTACTAAAAATTGCTATCTTAAAACTAGCTTTAGCAGAGTATTTCAAATCTGTAGGGACAGGGGAAACAATGGAAGACTTAATTCACTTTTTCGCCTAGAAAAACAGCTAAGACACTAGCTTAGAACACCTTTGAGGAAGAGAGTTCATCCTCAGCCTGTTAGCAAGGTAAATTTCCCAGTGCAAGAAAACTGGACAAAAAAAGTGCAGAAACAGAATTGCTTCAACAAAATGCATTGTTATTTATCAGCCTTCTGCCTCAGTCTTTTGTGAATGGCATGGTGTTTTTTTCTATAACTCCTAGTAAGTTAAGAACAAAAATATTCATGCTGACGCTGACCAGATGCTGCATTACATTTCTCCTCTCACTACCATAAACATCCTTCTCTAAGTTCATTTCTTTGTGACCTGTGAATTAAGACCGATTTGCAGGAAAACCATCAATTAAAAGGACATCTAGTGGTCACATTACAAAAAGGTCTTAGCAATACCTACACCAAGTCAAAAGGCACATGAGCAGAGCAAGAAAATTCTCCAGGACTTCAAGTCAAATAAAACTTGTAGCTGTCTCTGAAAGAGGTAGGGCTACCTTGCTTGTATACATAAGCTCTAGCAAGCTGGCCCAACAAAAACATTCTGTTTGTAAAGTTAGGATTCCAATCTGCCAAATCAACTCACTCTTGTATTATATCTAACACAAGGGCTGCTGGGGAAGGAAAGGAGGGGAAAGCAAGCCTAGAAATAATATTAAATTGGGTCACAAGCACTGAGTAACCATTCTAGTTCTACCACTCTCAGATGTCAAGCTATCAAAGTTGGTCTGATATTCCACAGGAACAATGAACTGTAACCTCAGTGTTCAGTTTGTAATTGACTTGAGACCAATTTTAAACTAGTAATTTACTTTACAAATCAAATATGGCTTTGGGTTGGAATTCTGATCAGTGGAAGGCATGAAGCCATCAATAATATAAGACAAATATACAGCTGTAATGGCAGCCAAGAAATTATAACCAACCTGATGCTTGCCATCAGCCCACAGACTGGAACTGCAGAGAACATTGTTTTTTATTTATTATGAGGAATTTAATCCATTTTTTAATAAATTGAGGCAATCCCTTCACTTGATTTTTCAAAGCACGTAATCTGATGATGCCCACTATTTTCAAAATTTACTTTTAGATGAACAATCTTAAGTTTTAGCTGAGTCGAATATTTGTAACTTGGTTTCCTAAAAAAAAAAAAACCAAAAAAACAAACCAAAACCAAATGCTCATGAACCTATTGAACAGTTCCATCAAAATCTGGAGAAAAGAAAAAATCTGAAAGAAGAGAAATCTGGAAATATTTACATCACTTCTCCCTTTACAAAAATAATTTGGCAGTTCATAACAATAATGCTGTAACAGCCCAACCCTTCTGGAAAAATACACAGAAAACAAAGAAAAAAAAAAAAAGGAAAGAAAAAAACAAAACTTGGAAAAAACCCTAGGTAGTATGGTTTGAATTCCAAAAACATATTTTCATGAAAGTATTGTCCACTAACCATTATATGCAAGGATATACTTCTGCTTGTTCACTAAGGTAGCCAAAATGAGGGACAATGTGCCACCAAAGAGACAACTGCCCTCCTTAGGTGGCACATGCAAGGAAAGTGCATGTGCCCACTGCTACCTGTCTGCATAGGGTGAGGCCAGAATTCTACTTGCCTGACAGAAGTAGAAGCTGGCCTTTTGTATAGGAAGGACCCTGAACCCTATATAAAAGAGAAAGGCCAGAAGAGTTGTTCTCAGTGACTGATTTGCATGAAATCCCTCCCTCACAACACCAAAATCAAGATTTCACTGCTTTACCAAGGCTGCTCTACTGAAAAGATGTAAATAACAGAACACAGGAAGGTACATGCCAAAAATAACTACTTCGCTCATATATTTACAAAGGATATTTTACCAACTCATTGTACTTACGTATCTGAGTCATCAGAACTGGAGTCATCATGACTTTGTTCAGATTTCCATCTCTTGTGCCTATCAATAAGGTCAGTCAGGTAGGAAGTTTTCTTTGAGTTTCGTAAAATAAATTTATGTTTTAAGAGCTCTTTTGCAGTAGGTCTCTTGAAAAAAGAAGAAAAAAGATTTTTGTACTGTGTTTGAGGGTGTTAAATGACTCACTATAAAAAGACACAGAAATCTATACTTCAGTCTTGATACAAATGAGACTTTAAGTACATACAGCATATAAAAAACACAAAAGATGCTGGAGAATATATTGCTCCCTAGAAGAAAAGCTGAACTGCACTTATTCATGTAAATCATGTAAACCAGTTAAGTTTTCCACTATACATCAACAAACAGTTGAAACTCACAAAGCCTGGGTCCTTGTTTAAGCAGGCCTCAACAAATTCTTTGAGAGATTTACTGAAGTTTCCTTCCAGTGTTGGTGGATTGTTCTTAGGAATGAGGAACAAAACCTTCATTGGATGTAATTCTGAATGAGGTGGCTCTCCTTTTGCAAGTTCTATGGCTGTTATGCCTAATGACCAGATATCTGCCTGTAAGAAAAAATGCTTTTAAGACTAGGTGAGAGAAAAAGAAGAAACAGTGTTGCTTACAAAGGTAGATTTTAGAACTTTACTGTCAATTATTGCATATTTTTTTATCATCATGGTCTGGTTTATGTGGCTAACCACAAAAAGTGCACAGTTCCTACTCTGTTTTACGTTACAATATAAAGCAGTTCTACTTTATTCAAATTTTAAAACTTCTTTAAATCAATACTATTGAACTGGCAATTATAACTGATGTTGGAACAAAAATACATTGAAAAAGTAATGGTAGAGTTGTTACAAATTAGCATTTTATCCACCATATTTAAATACATGGTAAATATGGGGCTACATTCAAATATTGGTATAAAGGCAAATGTTGTAACATACAGTTATAATAACCATCAGGTACTGAGTACTATAGCTTTCCTTGGATTTAAGTATCTTATATATAATTCTTATTCACAGATTATAGAAACATCATCTAGAACAGTACTATTCAATGTTTCCAACCCAAGATTTCAATCAGTTAAATATTTTGTCCAAGTAGCTTCTGAAATATCAACAGTCCTTTTCTACCTGATATGCTTTGTAGACCTTCTCCTGTGAGCCACATCTTGTAGGCCAAGAAGGCCTGATCCAAATAAAACTTCTTTAAGTCATACACACACAAAATGCAGAGCCAAAAGCTGTCAAATTAGGACAAATCAAGTCCTGTAACACCGCACAGACCAGTGCTAGATTCAATACCATTTCATTTCATTCATGAGTTGTAGTCAGGTGGGGGTCAGGCTCTTCTCCCAGGCAACTAGTGACAGGACAAGAGGGCGGCCTGAAGCTGCAAGAGGGGAGGTTTAGGTTGGATTAGGTTGGCTTTAGAACTTCCTCATGTAGAGGGTGATCAGGCATTGGAATGGACTGCCCAGGGAAATGGTGGAATTCAACTAATCAATTCAAATTGGTGGAAGAGTAACCAACAAAATGAAGTTTGAAAAGAGCAATGGACTTAAGGTGGCTTCAACACAACTGGGGAACTTAAGGTTTGGATAAAACTTACAGAACCTTCTTTCCTTGCCACCAGTTTTATCTGCTAGTTATTATCTAGATGTACACCTGTCCAGGCACAGCTATCAGATACAGACCAGCCTGTGTAATTCAAGGTAAAAAACAAAAGGACCTTAGCTAATCCTTTGGAATACCTTACCTTCGAATCATATGCTGATTGCTTTATTACTTCAGGTGCCATCCAAAATGGTGTTCCCACAAAAGTATTCCTCTTTATCTGTGTATCTGTTAGTTGTCCTGCTACTCCAAAATCTGCTAGTTTTACTTCTCCTTGTTCAGACAGCAAAACATTAGCAGCTGGAATAATGAGGAGGAAATAGTGGAAAATAAGACATTTGGCACTGGAAGGGTGTTCATTTATACTGCATGAGCTCTTCTATTATTATTACAATACAAATGAAAATTTACCTTTAATATCTCTGTGGATTTTCTTTTCTGAATGCAAGTAATCAAGTCCTTTGAGAATCTCCCTCAATATCGTAGCAATCTGGGTTTCATCAAGTGAGCCAGGTTCTAGCTAGAAGACACAAGTATTTTAGTTGTGTCTATATGCATATATGTATATATATGTATATTTGATACAGAGAGAACAGAAATAACACTGTGACTATAAGACTACAAAATACCTTCTTCACACCTCAAAACGCCTTCTGCCACACCTCGAAACTTCCAATTTGCTAACTTCCTAACATGAGATACAACAGAGAATATTCTTGGAAAAAAATACATAGTTCTAAACTAAGTGGCCTTATGAACAACAAACTAAAGAAATACTTCATTTATCTAAATCACTTTTAAAATTCCATTAAAGGCTCCATAATGACACAATTTCAAGTTATGCTTTTGTGATCAAGTCACAGATGTATACACTGAATTTGAAATGCAGCTACACTGTAATCCAATTTTTAACGTTACACTGAACTTAGATATGCAACTCCACAGGCCCTATATGGACCAAAATCTAGAAGCCTGAAAAAAAAAAAAAATAAGGCACAGAAGGTACCACATCAATCACATACCCTGCTACAAACACTGAAAGGAATTTTTGTGAAGCTCTCTTAAACCACGACTTAAACTGCTAGGCTGACAGACTACTGCATATTTAAAAAGTTAACTTTTTTCACATAAAACTGAAGATATGAATCTGAAAATTGTGAGGTTAGGGGTTGCAAGTAATTTGATTCTATTGAGAAGAAACAGCACTGCCATGACCCCACAACTCTTTACAATTGATACATATTCCAAAACTGAGTATGCCATTAACTCTATAACAGCATTATGAGATATATGTTATCTTTCTATAACAGAATTTTTTAAATAGACAATAAATATAAGATGGCTTGTGATTTTGTTTTGAGTTTTATTTGTTGTTTTGCATTGTTTTTTCTAATAGCTAAAGAATAACAATCTGCACAGAATCTTTTAAATTAGGATTCAAAACTGTCTACTCCATCCCAGGGGCAGAATGTGGCACTTGATTTTGTTAAAATTCATATGGCTCTTGATTGTGCAGCTCTCTAATCTGTCTCTCTGTAAGGTCTCCTTGGCCTTGAGGGAGGGAAGAGCTCCTCCTGTTTCTTTGAAATATCTTTTTTAATAATAGACTAAATTGCATTTCTGTGTATTTAGTCTTCAGTGAGACTTCAAACAGAGATGTTTTTGCTTGTTTGGGGATGGTGTTGAGGGGGAAGATACCTTCAAATGTATGTATATACAAGGAAGAGTTGTGGCAGCAGAATTAAGAGACAGAAAAAACTATTTTCAGCCACTGTGCTCTTTGGATGACTGAAGATTAGCATTATAAGATGCTTATAGACTGCTTCCAATATTATGTAGCTTAGCTCCCTTCCCTCTACACAAATAACAAGCCTTGTCTCAAATAACATTTTCCTGTCATTGACAAATACTTTTATTCCTTTACTGGAAAACAACCACTGTCATAAACAAATGACGTATTATAGTTTCAGAATTATAGGAAAATAATTAAGTGAGGTAAAACAACAAAATCCATACATAATTTACTTACTAGATCAAGGGCAGAGCCTCCACCTAGATATTCCATTATTATCCATAATTTTGTATCCTGAAAAACAGAAACAACAAAAAATTGTATCAAGTTTAAAACAAAATCAGATATTAAAATAATGTGAATTGTTGCGTTCTTTTTGTTGAATAAAGAATTTACAGTTTTGAAACACTTCCGACATTTAGCTGTGCACTTTTTAAAAGATATATTATTTTTAGCCCAAACTGATAAGTAATTTATTCTGTCACAAGCTATTTACACAATGGTGAGTGTTTAAGAAAGTTTAATTATGTTCCTCTTAATTAGGAAGAGGAAAGATACTTCACATTGTATCCGTCTAGTTTTACTAGTAAAACCGCCTAGTTTTACTTTTTATATTCCTTAGCACATTTTGCAAAATTTTTTTCTGAGACAAGAAAAGACAGACAGGGGCCACTGAACGAAAACAGAGGAGAATAAACATATCTTAAAACTCTGATTATAGACTTTCAGAATACCAAGTGATTATTACATTACATAAAATGCATTTCCTTTCCTTAGAAAACAAAAAAGTCTTGGTTCTGTAGATTATCTTTATTTGTAGAGATATTCCAAAATAGTTCCTTTGATACACCTGACTCCTGTCCAGGTTGAATTTAATTTAACATTTATTTTCTTTGCATCTCTGTGTAGTTTTATTTTCTTGAACACTCATGTGCCTCTTACCCAAGGAAGAATACTGGCAAGATTTCTACACTAATGCTAATGCAGCTGATATATGGCATAGAATTCTGGACAACTGTGTTCAAGAAAGACTAAGCAAACTAGTGATTAAGATTATTATAGCAATTTGCTGGCTTTGGCTAGTGAAATAAAAGCTACAAACAACAATGAAAAAATAAAGCTAAGATAGTATCAAAGGAAAGCTTGATCCGTACTACAGGAATCTAACACAAGATACACAACACACTATGCTAAGAAAGAGATTGGACCAACTAATTTCTTCCTGCTGTTCACAGTATCTCATTCTCAAATACACTAAAAGAACCAGTTGGTTCACATTTTCCTTGCAGTACCAGCCTTGAAATATGTTTTAAAGCAAGGCTATAAATCCACTAGGCAGATAATAAAATAAAATTCCTTCATGGAACATATGGTGAGATTCGTTCAACTCTGTTAGTTTTACCTCTTCACAAGACTTTAAAAACATAACGGGTGTCTCAGAGCAAGGAGCACATAAATAGCAACAATATTAATTTACTTTATCCTAAAAAATAAAACTTAATAAAAAAAAAAAAAAAAAAACCAAACCCAAACCAAAACAAACCCCACACCAATCAACCAATAACAGCTCACTGCCAGAGCAGGTAAGATTACTTGCCTATAAAGATGGGTTAATGTTTTTAGGAGACAGTGATAAATGTATTGCAAACCGTAACTTTTAATAAATCCCTTGAGGGATTAGGAAATTTTATCCCTTAGTAATCACTTAAGTTTTCAGCGATCATTACAGCTGCAGTTCACAGAATCACACAATAGTCTTGGTTGGAAAGGACCTCTGAGATCAAGTCCAAGTCCAACCATACACACACAAAAAAACACCAAAAAATAACCCCAAACAAACACAATCATCTGCATCTGTTCCCTCTCTGGTCACAGAAAGCACCTTCTGTAGGTAAATGCACAGAGCCCTCCCCACTTCTCTCCACTTACACAAATTATACTATTTTTAGGTAAGACTCTGGATTACAGCTCTGTCATCATCTATTTTTAACACACAGATCTAGCTAACTTTAGATACCTTTCTTCATGAGTCAACTAATGCTACTTGACAAACAAGAGTCTTGTTAAAAATATTTTAAGAGATGGAAGGGACAAATTTTGGAGGGACAAAAGGGAATTATAAAATATAATCTTAGTATCTACATGCAGCATTTTGATAATGCTTACTTTCTGCAGCTACCACAGATTTTTGCTCATCCTGAGAGCCTTTTAGAGTACTCAAATACTTATGTTACTACAAAGAACTTCTCATATTTTGGCTGTCCCTTCAAGGATCCATTTCCTAACTGTTGTAGAACAAGCATGCTTCCGAGAGGTGTTTTACAGTAGTCAATGTATCTCCAGAAATCTTCCTAAACTTGATTAAAATTTTATATACATATTTTTCTTCAACCTGATAACATCTTTTGAAGCTGCATGAAGTTCCCTGAACATTAAAATTCTGTGTACTTGCAAAACTTACTTTTAATAGTAACTTGAACCCAAACATATCAACTGTATCACTGTTTCTTATTTCAATGAAAATGCCTGGGTAGAAGAGAATAAGGTACAGCAAATAGATTTCTTTGGTCCACTCAAAACCAGAACTACTCACACACACACACACAAAAGCCCCAACCTATGAAGTAAATAAGACAGTTCTAACTAATTGTTTAAATCATATTCTACATTGCCTTGCTTGTACTTCTCACATTCTTCTGTATCTATTCCTCACTTTTCCTCTCAAACAGAACACCTAAAGCTCAAAATTCTCTTCTAAAGCCTAATTAATAATTATATATTACATACATATGTTTTGTAAAGAAGATACTTTGCTTTTATATACTGAGACAAGCAACATTCAATTCTCCATTTTAAGATCTGAAATAAGACTAGTTATCTCTTAAGCAGCAGTCACAACTCAGCTTTGAATTTTCTTCCAAATACAGTGAAACCATGGTGAGTCATCAGCCCAGATTTAGGGCTATTATTTCTTTATAAACACAGCTAAGCACATAAATGAAGGCACACGGAACGTTTTATTTTTCACTGTAGGAACAAGGTTTTCCTCTGATGCCATGAAACTGAGGAATAGCTTTGGCATATAAAAGCAGCTCTGTTACAGAAAGGCAGTTTCTCTAAATTCCTTCCAAACCAGTTTTCTCTCTTTAAGGTCTGAAAACTTCCTCTTTTACCTCTGGAACCACACAAAAACTTTACAATAGAAAGTACCCTCCATTGAGTCACAGTAATGCTATGAAAGTATTTTTTTTTAAAGTGTAATTTTAATAGGTAAAGATATTCTCCCAACACATGAAAATCAAGGACTGTACACCTAAAAACCAAAGACTGTGCACAAAAGAACCCCAAAACTCTACTCCATAGCCTCAGAAACATATTTTAACTGAAATGAGAGATGTGCAGAAGAGATATACAGAAGTAATCAAGATTAAAATGTTTGTCTGTACGTCCTTACAAAGTTAATAAAACATCTGAATAAACATGGAGGGCCTGTCTTTAGAGATGCTTTGTATATTTTAATTATTTTTTACAAGAAGAACATGCTCACATTTCTTAGCACTGTGATATTTTATAGGAAAGATTGACTTAGAGCAATCAAGCTACAGTATATATTGATGAAAATGTTTCTAAATCACGTTTACTGAGGGAAGGGGAGGTTGCAGAAAACATGAGATGTAAAAGAGAAGGACTAGAGGACTCAAAAGAGCAACAAGTGACTTGTACAGTAATTTGTAATTTAACCAAAATCTTAAATCAAGGAAGTCAATCCACGTAATTTGAAAACAATAGTACAACAGTGACCATACATTTGTTTCTAAGTGAACTAAAATTTGCTTGCATCTACTTTGAGAATTTCCCACCTTGAATTTACTGTGAGAAAGAGTATGTCCTACCTTAAATTTAAGGAACACAACTAACAGCAGAATAGAGGGTATTAATAAATAAGTATAAAAGACCTTCTTTTCTTTTTCTGTTGAAGTAATAGATTTGCTAATCAAAATAAGAATTAGTTCCAGTTGAACTATATACTAAAAGTTTTACCATCACTGCATTAATAGAAAAACCTATGGCATTGAAAAACAGAAACAGAATGCATGGGACAGAAACTCAACTGATCTGAAAAGTACAGACAAGTTCCAAAACTGATAAACATTGCACAATGTGATGTGTGGTATTATGTTGTGTAAAAATTTTCAATTTAACTTGTATATATGTCAAAGTAATACAGGTCAGACTTATGTTTCAATACTGGTATAAATCTATATTGATTGACATTCATATTGATTGACACTCATATTGATTGACATTCATACTGATGTATTCACATTCATACTGATTCTCCAGCATGAGAAACCACATCAAAAGAACCTTGAGACACACAATATATGCAACAGTAAAACCCCTCTAAGTTACATTTCTGCTACAGGCTGTTACTACTCCTCACTGAGACTTTTCTTCTGTTAACTTCATATATAAAAACACCCAGGGAAACCTTATAGGAGTACAGCATCACAGCTGGGGAGCGAGAGGCTGGAGAGCAGCCCTGTGGGAAGGGGTCTCTGGGTTCTGGTCAACTGGAAGCTGAACATGAGCCAGCAGTGTGCCCTGGCAGCCAGGAGGGCCAACTGAGTCCGGGGGTGCATCAAGCACAGCATTGCCAGCCAGTGGAGGGAGGTGATTGTCCCACTTCACTCTGTGTGCAGTTTTGAGTGCCACAGTACAGGAAGGACATAGAGCTACTACAGAGTGTCCAGAGGAGGGCTATGAGGTTGGTGAAGGGTTTAGAGGGCAAGTGGTTAAAGGTACTTGGTCTGTTCAGCCTGGAGAAGAGGAGACTGAGGGGAGACCTCATGGCAGCTCACTGCTTCCTCACTAAGGAAGGAGGAAGAGCAGGCACTGACCTCTTCTCTCTGGTGGCCAATGATAGGACCTGAGGCAATGGTAGGAAGTGCTGGGGTAAGTCTAGGTTAGACATATGGAAAAAGGTTTTCACCCAGAGGGTGGCTGAGCAGTGGAATAGGCTCCCCAGGGAAGCAGTTATGGCACCACACCTGCCCAAGTTCAAGATGTGTCTGGATGATGCTGTCAGGCACATGGTGTGATTCTTGGGGTGCCCTACACAGGGACAAGAGTTGGACTTCATGATCCTGATGGGTTCTTTCCAACTTGGCAGATTCTGTGATTCTATGATTCAACCCAAAGCTTCTCAAACACATGCACGCTGATTCTTAGACGCCCTACATCACAAACATGATGCAGGCATCACTGAAGTTATCTACTTCAAGCAGCCTGGGTCACAGATTCCCTTTTTCAGAAGGGAAGAAGGATATTTTTGTTACGATTTCTTCACACGTCTGTTTTTAAGTATCCTTCTGAGGGCTATGCTGCTCGACATAGCCACCAGGTGGCAGAATCACGTAAATTCAAAAGATGCCAACCCTCAAGAAAATGAAGCGGTGCAACTCACTGAAGACAGATGCACAAAGAACACCTGTTTAAATGGATCGGAAAATATTTATCACTCCAACACCCTTCATTAAAAAAAAAAATATATGAAACAAAGAGAAACACACTAAGAAATACGATTGCTCCTATGCTCCCTACGCCTGAATTCCTCACAATCATCAAGCTCAGCATCAGGCACCATTTTATTCATTCAGCATTTTCTCTGAACACCAAGTCACAACACCAGTACCAGTTTCTGTCTGGTTACACAGGACGAAAAATAGGTACTTTCCAGCATGTGAGTTATCATTTATTAACTTGCACAAACATCTGTGAACTTATAGGCTAAGATATAGATCTATGAGGAAAAAAATCAAGTTTTGTGCAATGCCATAAATGATGCATTGAGATAGCAACAGGAAATGGCATTTATACGTCTATGATTCTTGCTCTTCTTAGACAAGAGGACCTCAAACCTTTCCATAACTACAGTCTTTCCAACTGTCCCAAATCTTAAAACCTGTACCAAGAAGTATCAACAATTCAAAAACATTTTAAATACCCTTTACCCTGAGCTTATCCTTTAATAAAAAAATACATATACAAGAAAATTATTCTCTCAAACTTTAGAGAAAAGACACCTATGAGTTGACGTATTGCCATTAAATCCTGGAAAACCCATCAGGATTTGCAAAATTTCCAGCTGTTAGTTCAATATTCAATTTATAGATCCACAGATTAGTATTAAACAGATATAATTTGCCAAAAGTACTATGTAGATATTACTGTAATTCAGCAAATGCATGATTTTGGAAAAGAATGCATACAGCTCTACCTCATGGCCTCAATTCTTGTGATGCCTTGACTAGTTATAAATGTTACATATATATATATATATACACACACACGCATACACACATATATAGATATATATGTGAATATATATTCACTTTCAATCTAATCAACACCAGATCCAGTGCTGCCATATGTTAACATTACAAAACAAATAGCATATCACAATCTGCTTTCATCCCATTCTTTCCAGTATTCAATCCTTAGACAGAGAAGGCAAGCAATGCACCCTTGTACTTCAAACAGCCTATCCACATGCCAGCTGGATTGCTCAATGTCATAGAATAGCACTTGTGACAGATGGGAAGGATATGATAAAAGGATAGAATTACCAATTGTGAAATAAATTTATTTAAATTGTTGTTTTTCCACAATTTGGATACCATGGGTACCCAGTTCCATTAGTCTACACAGTAAATAATCAAGACCCCTCCATATCTAGGGTGCTATGATTGACAGCTATCAAGACAGACTATAATGTTTTTACAAGCTTTTGCAATTGTCTTCACAGAAGACAAAGACAGAAAGAACATCTTGTAGTGCCAATTCACACCACCTTTTTAAGACAACATATTTTATTCTTAGAGCCAGCCTCAGTAAGTAGTACAATTTTTCTTCCATAACTGATGAAAAAAAATTAACCAGTCTCATTAAAAGGAACAAATAACGCCACTATCATTCCAACACTTCCTAGGAAGCATATAGTTCCATCATGAAGTTAATCCTTCACTTGAACTTATCTTTTGACAACTTATTAGTCTGCTAATGTTCTTCCATCTATTTCCATCTACTACTACAACATAAGCTTGTATAGACTGGTTTATCATTTTATAAAGGGGTGAGCTATTCAGGTCAATACAGATTTCATTAAATAATTTTTAAAACATCAAACAAGCAGATACTATTTCAGAGAACTTGAAAGTCAGATGACGTGGAAAGATAACTGTCAACTTTAAAGAACAAGAGAAACTATTTTAAGAGAGAACAAGGCTAAAGACATGCAGGTTGTCTTATTCACTAAAGATATCCACTGGAGAAACCATCAGTCCAGGTTTTGGAGCAGTTTTGAAATTCTGTCCAGTGTTCTCAGAAAGGTGAAAAATAACTGAAACAGTAATAGCCATCTTTGAAATTATTAACCTTGGAAATTAATACCCTGTGCTTTGGGGGTTTGGAATATATAGGAGCAAAAGGAGATGTTACAGAATAGATTAAGATAATCTATTCATCAAGAAAATATGAGGAAAAATCTAGCCATGCTGAAATAGATCATCTGGTACACTACTAAGTTAAAATTTATCCTGCTTCTTAAATGAACAACTGAATTTTATTATCAATTTGAAAGGCTGCAAAGAGAAAGCATGTTGCTTTGAATATTATTTCCCTCCAGGAAAAATTGATCAAACAACTAGATTTAGCTTGGAAAGAAATCCTTTAAGTACTCAATGAATTCTAAAACCTCCCAATGTAACACCTCGCACCTATAGCTATGTCTTCCATTTTATCAGAACATGTCCACCAACCGCTATTTTACACTAGAAAGCAGTCTAGCAAGTCTCAGCCCTGTTCCAATTCTTCTTAACCAATTCCTAAAAAAACCGGCACAAAGCCAAATTTATTTTTAAAATCCAAAAAACCAAAACCAAAGAAGCCACTTTCACTTTCAATGACACTAAAAAGCCACTCAAATGAAGGAAATAAAAGATGCCTTTGTTTTCCTCTCATCTACTCACAGGGCAGGGCAACCCACTAATAAACTGTATTTGTAATGTAGTTTATTTTACAGAAACAGAATGAATCTGCAAGATTTCCAAGCTGCAGTGGGCTACTTATTATTTTGGCGCATCCAGTAATACTTTGTAGAGATAAAAGTGATTCCCAGAGAAAGATTCTGAAAGTTTCCTTCTTTGAATTTGAGTATTGGTTTTGCTTCTTTGAACACCAGCAGATGGGGTATAGAAATACCACATCATGGAAAGGCTATATTTTAAGAAAAATTTCCACATTTCTACAGTTAAACAACATATAACATACGAAGTGCAGAAGATTATGAAGGAAAATTTTCTAGTGAAACTAAGGAACTTGACTACTGTAAATGAAAATCAGCACTTGAGAAAAAAAACCTAACCAACGAACCAAACCAAAAAAAAACAAAACAAAACCAAACCATAAAAAACCAAAACACCACACCCAAAGCAATAAAACCCCAAACCAACAATCAATCATTTTAATACCATCAAGAAAAACTGAAACTGATTTAGCCTATCAACATAACCAGGACTTGTAAGAAATTTAAGTCTGGAGGATCCACAAGTTGTTTGCAAGATCCATAATTAAACCTCTTCCAAAGCTATGTAAATGTAGACCTAGGTGGAATATTATTTCATAGGATGACACAGGTTTTTACTACCTCCACATTTCTAAGTTACTATGTACAGAACCTTTTTATTTGTGGCAGAGCCCAAAAAGAAGGCTAACTATATGACTGCTATGTACTTCACATAGTCAGAAAGCTCTTATATAGGTTTAAAGAGGCCAAACTAATAGCTTAGTAAAATATTCTCATCCTAAATGGAAAACACAAAGCAAAACTTCACAGGACTTAATGACAGATATAGCTTAAATGATCTGAGTGCCAACTACACTCTTAAAGTCCACATCCTTAGGGAAAAAAATATATTCTGTTCACAAAAATAACTCCTATTTACTAGTGGTCTACCACACACACAAATATTCCCATCTGAGAAAAAAAAAAGTCCAATAAAGTTATTCTGTAACATTCCAGTCATATTCTTAGTGGAATTCATATATTTATTGGAATAAGAATAAGCAGAGCAAGACCTATAGCTGAGTATTCCTGTAAGTGACCTGAAGATAGGTGGGGAAGGGGTGGAAATCATCCTGGAAAAGTCTGCTTTATAAATAATTAAGAAGTCAAGTTTAAACTTCTGATGCCAAGCTAAAGTTCTGTTTAGTTTATATTGCTCTTCCTATTCAATAACTATTCCATAGTCATTTGGAAAACAAACATCTGTGCTGCATCTAGGTGGCATCTCCCTTCAGGAGAGTGAAATGCAGTAACTGTTTCTTCAGAGATTTTCTGGGATAATGCTCACTAGAGATCTGAATACAAAAAGAAACAGATGGAAGTAATCTGAATATTGAGGAGTGATTAAGAGATCCATTTAAAAACAAAAAAATTAGAAAAAACAACCAAACAAACACAAAAAAACCAAAAACGAAACTAAAACAAACAAAACAAAAATAAAACCAAAGCCCAACTCCTCTTGACATTGTGTGAAGCAAGCAGGGTTGGTTTGGTGGAATTTTTGCCCTGACTTCACCCTTAAGGATCATGAATTGAGAAAAGCTCAAGTTCGAGCCTCACCCAAATTATGGAAAACAAAATAATGTAAGGAGGGGAGCATAAGTCTGACTACCAACCCAGGAAGTGTAAAATGTCTTTTTCCCTTATGCTGGGGGCACTTTCTTAAGCGAATGGACAAGGATTACAAATAGCAATGGATATCTCTTCATGAATCTTAGTGGGGCTGCAAACACCTGATAAGGTCTCTCAGAGTTCTCAAAGAATTTTCATGAGCAAGCCACGAACAGAAACTTTTGGGAGATGGTAATGTACTACAGAGTATTACCATGCTGGGGTGCAGGACTGATGACAAGTACTTTGTCTGGGGAGCATTTCTGAGGTGCTTACCTCCTTTGAAGTTTCCTGGCGTCAGGATGAATGCTAGCTGTCCTCGGGCTGCCATCCCTTTGAGGGGAGGGAGATACAGATGAGCCCAAAGGTTCTCTTCTAAACACAAGTCCTTACTGCAAGCTGGCCAAAAGGTCCCTGCAATCAAAGAAATCATTGTGGTTTTGCATGTGGCGCATTTATGTCCTTTAATCAAGGTTTGTCAGCCATCTAATTTGTTCAACCACAAAGAAAAAAAATAAATGCATCTGCTGGGTAGCCAATGCAGAACAGAGACTAAGGAAAGGGAAGAGTTGTTTACTTGAGTTTGGACACTGAACTCCGTGAAAAAAACAGGCAACATGGTTTTTCAGGCTAAGCAGTCACCTCAGTATGCAGTAATTTATGCATCTATATTTGTATTAAAAAAGCAACTTGCTTTTGGAATAATTTTCTGCTCTGTAGTCCTTGCCTTCCTCAGTTCTTAAGTAAAAAATATCACATTTTCATTTCCAAACATACATTCTAGTCAATGTATTTACAATCTAATGCAGCAGTCATTCTCCAACAATCACCTCTTACAATTACCATAGCAGCATACAAGCAATCCTTAAATTAATTTTTTGCCATAAGCTAGTTGTAACAGCACTTACAGAGTCAATTGCAAGGAAAAAAAAAAAAAAGGAAAGTTCTGTCACAGTACTGGTAGAAGTTCTGCAGAACATTTAGCAGACTTATGTGTTTGCATGCTGACATGCTAGAGCCACAAGTCCCATGTTTTCCTTAGTGTGAGTCAGCTCACACAGTGTCCATATTCACAGCCTCTTTGGCACATTTCCCAGGCACATTCTCTTCCACCATAAAAATGCAAGTTTATTGCCCAGCTGTCACAACTTCTAGGCATGTCATATTAAGTACCTGATTTCCCACAGCTCCAAACTAATGGACAACCTTGATACATAACTCTTCTACCAAAGTGTATTGTGGTAAAAGCAAACAGACACATATGTCTTGTACTGGCTGCAAAACCAGTTCCTAGCTAGTAAGCACATGAAATTCATACAACTGAAGAACTGTACACATTTCACTTCCTAAAGGAGTGGGTAAACGCTTATTTGAAACATTAAGTGTACACAACTCCATACTCTTCCCACCTGCCTATAGTTATTTTCCTTCTTCTCACTTCAAAAAACAGCAGTAGGAGAGTGAAAAATCCTGTCCCTTAGTGAATGTTAGCTTTGTAAGTTTTTTTAATTACTTAGTGGGGCTTACAATAGTCATCCCTCTCTTCCCTGTCCACCACACAAATTACTGCTTCATAACCATGCCTATCCAGTTCTTACCATAGGGAGAAAAAAGCTTTCTGAAATCTGCGGCATTGCTTTTCTCAGAAGTCCATTTAAAGTAATATACAAACACTGAGTGACTTACATGGCCCTATGACAATTCTAACATTTTTCTATTCCCGTAATTAAAGCTCCACATGGAACTGGATTTGACTCAGAGATACATCAAATGGTTAGTAATAAACTGTAGAAAGTCCCAAAATGGTAAATTGGAAGCAAAAGTAAATTAGGATTACTTTACAGAATTAATTCTCCTAGATAAATTGCACATCAATAAATGCAGAACTAACAAAGAGCATCACTCTACTTGCTTCTACATATCTTAAACCTATTTTTCTGGAGTAGATCACACCAAAGCACTCAGGGTTTAAGAATTGCTCCCCTTCTAGTCCAGGAACAAACTTCCAATAGAAAATACGAGGCACAAGAACCCCTTAACCTCCATTGTCCAAAAATAATTTGCTTGAATGCTGACATACATTCCTGTTTGCTCATTACATCCAATTAAATTCAAAATGAAAGGTACAAGCCAAATTTACTTTTTCTTTGCACAAATACCAACTCACTCATCAGTTTATTCCTTTTTTCACCACGTGTGTACACAACTTCTAAGATCTTTTGCTTCCCTGCTTTGAAGCCTGTAAATCTTTACTCCTTTTTTTCACTTCACCTTTTGTATTCACAGTGCTATTAAATTCCACTGCTTCCTTTACAGAATATTCACAGGCAAATCCTTCTTCAAAATTCTTACCACTAAGGAAGTTGTATGCATTAGCCCGAGAATCACCCAGGTTCTTCAACTCAGGCTTCTGTCAAGCTCATAGCTCCAATCCCTCCAAAACACAGTTTTTCTACACACCTCTTTTGATTTTCCACTTTTTCTCCTTACAATTTGTTCACTGACCTCTAATTACTGCTAAAAATACCTTCTGCTCACACCCATCATTCCCATACTGTCTTCCTCCCATGGTTTTGTATTTTATTTCTTTCTTATACATAGATGTTTCAAGGAACTGTTGAAGAAAGCAGAGGGGAAAAAGCCTCAGGACCTCCAAATGACCATTTTTATCTCAGCTGTTAAGCAACAGTTTACAAAT
The DNA here is from genome assembly GCA_023637945.1 of Phaethornis superciliosus. Taxonomy (NCBI): domain Eukaryota; kingdom Metazoa; phylum Chordata; class Aves; order Apodiformes; family Trochilidae; genus Phaethornis; species Phaethornis superciliosus. Next base: position 145,687,340 of record JAJQWJ010000001.1, on the reverse strand, counting down.
TTAGTAGAATAATGAAAACACTATACTGAAAGAACCTTCAGAATTTGGTTGAAAACACTGGCTCCTGAATACAAGAAACGTGATGTTTTTAAGCTAATACAGTCCATAGACCTATTTACCATGGAACTTTCCTTTTGAAGTTCAATATTTTTGAGACTAACCTTTTTTTCAAATAAAAGTTGCTGAAAGTTCTATATTCATCCATTTTAATATACATATTAACATGCTTGTCACAAGATAATATTCTCTTCTATGTGTAAAGAATGTGACTTTTCTGCTTTCATACAACTATCCCCATACAAACCATACAAAAATGTAGAAGAATTCATTTAATTCAAATAATAAATGTATATTCTGTATAAATGCTGAAGTATGTTGGCAGCAGAAGAAAATTAACTGAGCAACACAAACTACTTAATGCTCACATTAAATATATGATACAAGCATTATAACTATGTAAGATCACAAGGTCATGACAGAGGTATGTAAAGAAAGAAATTTTTAGTCAAAATGGGACATGTTTTAGAGGTTCATGAGAACAGACTGGCAGCCATCTGTTAGTAACATCCTAGCTGAAAAGTCTTCCACTAAGAAGACTGTTTGGGCAACAGCAAGGGCAACAAGCTCACGGAAACACTCCACCAAAACTTGGGCACAAATACATACACACACACGCACTTTTTACAGCATTACTGTTGGCTGATTGAAGAAGTTTCATGAAAAATTATTTGGTAGTGTGCTCCCTTAAAACTTTAGAACAATCTGAACCATCAGTGTACATGCTTAAAAGGAAAAAAAAAGGCAATCAGTCTTCTGCTTATTTAATGAGCTGAACAATTTCACTGCAAGTTTAAATAGCCCCTGTTGCTGTGAGGGGTGAAGAAATGGCCAGTTGCAAGGTAGTTGGACTTCCCTGCTCAGCAGCACCAGTAAAAATCTTACAGATAAATGCCATTGCATTACTCCATTTTCAGGTATCTCTCAAGTCCTCAGCAAAAAATGTGGCAGTCAAAACACAAGATACAGAAACCTACAAGCATGCTGTTACTAAAAACCGTGATGCTTTTCTCTCCCCCACCATTCTTTTTTTTTTTTTTTTTTGCACCAGACCTACCAATTTTGAAGCCAAAAGTCTGAACTAGCTAATCTGTAATGTCTGCGAGTATAATTTTTTCAAGAGATAGGTTATTTTTCGAAGGGGAGGAGAAAGCATTGAGGAAATGTTTTCCAGGTGAATCAAGTCATTATGCAGTCAACAGATCCAATACAATGAATGCAGGAGGGGGAACAAGATACTGGCACTGCCTATTTTAGCAGAAGCTACTCATTAGATAGATGCTCCTAAACGAAGGCACCAAGACCTAAAATTATGAACCGAGTGTTTCATACCAGACAGAAGCCAGCCACCAGAGCAACACATAGGCGGCTTTTAAGGCCACCACAACAAGCACAACACAAAGATATTACTTCCAAGAAATGCTGTTTTACACTGAGAATTTTTTTTTAAAACAGTTCAGAGTACATGACACAGCTATATACTTAAAAAGTTGGATAATATAAAATAGAGTTAATACAGAATCTGAATTTTCTTTGAGATACTGCTGGTGCTTCTCAACCTTGATGTACTTGTACAGTAAGAATTATTATCTGTAAAAGGCTAAAAATGCAAAACTGATTACATTGATGAACAGAAAAGTTCCTGAAGTTCCTACATTGCTTACTATGTAGATTTTTTTCCACAGATCCAGAGAAACAGGACACTATGATGCAGATTCCAGAAAGTTGTGATAATCCCCTGGACTTCTGAAGGAAAGCAGTGGAATAAAAAGTTTCTAAATTCACAATTCAAAACAATATATTTGAATAAAGACAACGTAAACCAGGGACAGAGGACATGGCTTCTTTTGTACCCTTTTGCTTTTGTCTTTCTTACAGCTATTAGAGGCTGTTTCAATGAAAGCTTTCAATTTGTTCTTTATAGACAGACTGCATGCAGCTTCACATCTATGGAGAAATGAAGGCAACTCCTCAGGAGGCTAGTGCTGCCTGGTTAGAACAGGGGAGGGAGCATACCTGGGAATAAGGCCTCAGCTACCTCCCTGGGCAGCTTGTTCCATTTTTCCACTACTCTCATGGAAAGGACTTGTTCCTAACATCCAATCTAAGACTACTTTTCTCTCATTTAAAACCATTGCCTCTCATCCCATTGCAACAAGCCTTTGTAAACAGACGCCAGCCTTTTTGTAGGGCCCCTCCACATGCTTAAGGTTGCCATTATGTCTCCCCAGAGCCTTCTCTTCTCCAGCCCCAGCTCCCTCAGCCTGTCTTCATATGAGAGGTTTTCCATCCTCTGATCATTTTCATGGCTCTCCTCTGGACCCACTCTGTCCACATCCTTCCTGTGTTGAGGGTTCCAGAGCTGGACACAGTACACCAGGTGAGGTCTTACCAAAGCAGAGTAAGGGGGCAGAATCACCTCTCTCAACCTGACGGCCGCGCTTCTTTTGATGCAGCCCAGGATGCAATTGTCTTTCTGGGCTGCAAACACACACTCTTCGCTCCTGTCCAGCTTTTCATCCACCAGCACCTCCAAGTCCTTTTCCACAGGGCTGCTATCACCTCATCCCCCAGGCCTGTACTCGTAGTGCGGATTGTTCCGACCCAGGTACACGACTCTGCTCTTGGTCTTGTTGAAGCTCATGAGGTTCACTGGGCCCACCTCTGCAACTTGTCCCGGTCCTTCTGGATGGCATCACGTCCCCCTGGCTTACCAACAGCACCACTCAGCTTGGTGTCATCCGAAAACTTGCTGATGGTGCACTCTGTGCCGCCATTGATATAATTAATAACAACTTTAAACAATACAGGTCCCTGTACGGATCCCTGAGGGACACCACTTTTCACTGATGTCCATCTGTACTTCGAGCTATTGACCGCTACCCTCTTGATCCAACCATCCAGCCAATTCCTTATCCACTAAACAGTCCACCCATCAAATCCATATCTCTCCAGTTTGAGGAGAGATATGTGCCACCAGGAAGAACCTGTGCCTCATTTTGTTCCTAACACTGTTGCAGTAAAAGAGAATTTGTAGTCCCAGCCCCTCTATCATCTCAGCTGCAGGAATTCATACAGAATAATGGAATTCCATCTGGCTCTGGTCAAAAGAACAGAGAAGGCACTCCATCAACTTAAAGCCCTCACAAAATGGAATAATGGCAATATAGCAGCAATTGTACCAGGCAAAATGAAAAAAAAAACCTAAGAGGTTTGGGTTTTTTCACATAAGCATACCTAACCCCTATGCAAAGTTCAGTGACTGTTTTACAAGTCAAGTCTGAAAGGAGACTTAGCTGCTACTGTGGGGATGGGCACACAGCACCAGTGGCAGACCAGGAAGACACTACTGACACATGAAAATGGTATGAAGTTATAATTAAGCCATAATTAAAATTATTAGCATAATGGAAAAAACACGACCAAAAAGGCATCTGACTCCTGGAAATAAAACAGATTCCAAACAACCTGTCCTAAAAAGGATAAGAGAAAGAACAAAAACCAGAGCTGACAAGCTCCTAGACTTTTAAAGACCTATAGTATGTCAAAACTCGGAAGAGGCAAAAAACAACTCCAAGTAATTTTATAAGAAAAAAAAAAATAATAATAAGAACCACAAAGAATCCCTATTCCATTACAACAGAAGCAGTGGACAGACACTGTTAACTAAAATCTAAATTAAACAGACATAAAGAAGTTTAATGAATTAGGATCTAGAAAGAGCTATAATTCTTCTACCCATGGAGCATTTAATCAGATCATAGATGGAATAGATCAACCTCTAATTTGGAAGACAGTAACAACAGATATGGTTCCCCGAGCAGTGAGATAACGAAGTCGCAACCCATTTTGTTGAGCCTACTTCATTAAGGAACATTGACACAGGTTTTTAACACACCACCACAGATAAGGAACAGCAAACCCTGTAGATATATGCACCCATATGAACCATGTTGCTGCAATATGCTTTAAGAGCAACCTGGTAGTTACTTCCTATCTCCTACAATATACAAAAGCCTTTTGTCCCAACAGAATAGGAACATGAACACATCATATTTAAATATGTGGCTTAGAATGCACTACTTGCATTTCTGTATTACATTAAGACCTTAGGGTTTCTGACAAAAAGATGATCTGCAAAGTAATCTACATTCAGGATGGCAACCACAACTGGTATCTACTTCCCTACTGCTTAATGCTCTGTTTGAATGACCACAGCAACTATGCAGAAAGCTCCACAACAGATGTAAATAAGCAATAAGCTGCTTTTTATTTAAGACTCACTGTGTGAAAGCAGTAATACCTTGCATGAACAGATACAGCTTAGTCTCTGGATATGAAAAATAAAAATACTATAAAGCAAACACATTTCTGATAAGATGAAGTTGGAATATAAAAAAATTAGACTAAGAAAATTTAACAAGGCATTTGAGTACATCACTGTACTCTAAAAAGTAGCTAAAAAGTAATTTTTTTTAATGTAAATTTCTAGGACAAAGGAACTGCCATTAAGTAATTATAAATTATAATAGTAATTTCAAGTTGTACTTCCATGTATATCTTGCAGTAGACACAACAAGAGCTTTACCAGAAACATTACCTGAAGATAGTAAGACGCCTCAGAAAAGTACAGCAGTATTATATAAGCATTCTAAAATTTCAAGCAACAGGTCCCCTACCACATTGACATGTATAATCATTTATGTTAATTGAAGCGAGTATGGAGTAACAAAGATGTTTTAAAAAACCCAACCCAAAGCAAACAAAAACAACCCAAAAACATTCTAGCTACACAGAAAAATCTTCACAAATACGAAGGTTGTCACGGCAATGCCTACCAACCACCTTTGCTGAAAATATAAAATGCCTCTTAAATCCTGTCCAGTATTTTAAAGGCTGTCAGAGCGAGTACTATGCAATTACATAAACTTGTTCTAGAAAGGGTCATGAAATATTAATTAGGCCTGCAGTGTCCCAAATGGGTCAGAAACTTTTCCAGTATCTTGAAATCTATTGTAAGTAAATAAATAGCAAAAAGTTTTCATAAAAGATACTTAATCCCACTTAGCAAATAACAAGGAAAAAGTTTATTATGTATAAGACACCTCTTCAGCTCGCAAAAGGGTATGAAAGAAAACTAGGGAAATATAGACTCATCTAGAGCTAAAACAAAACAAAACAAAACCAAAAACAACAAAAAAAAAAGAGCTTGAAATTATTACTGGATTCCTATGTCTGCCAAAAAAAATAATTTATAGAAAATCAGTTTAAGAGCTCTCTATAAAACAGTACCTCTTTTTATCCAAGATCCAACACGGCCAACACATGAGAAGCTCCACAGGCTTCAAAGAATAATAATAATCACTGCAGTGGCTAGCAATATCATCTAAAATCCTATCATTTTCCCACTTGCTTAGTTCAAAGAAGTTCATTGTGTGAGAAAACATTAATGTATTTCTTGTAATTAGCACTCAACTGTCCAATCGTGGAAGAAATGTCTCCTTATTACTCAAGATGTGGAAAACTAATGTGTTGAACACTCTTGGTGATGGATTATCACATTGTCAGAACTAGAGATAAAAGATGGTCAGACCCTTAGAACTGCATATGGCAATCTGTCTTGAAAATGCAGCAAAAATCTTCAGCAAATAAACCTAGATTCTCAGCCAAGAATATTAACATATCCATTTAAACATTAACATAGTCCTTTTAAACTGTGTGTGTATATCTAGATGTATACATGATGACACATTGTTATTATTCAATAACAAGTCCTGACCCTTATTTAGAAAGCTATCAGAACTGCAAAATGTTTCGTTTGCAAAGATTCTCCCCCTTCAGTGTCACCTAATAACCACCACATACTAATTTTTAACAGCATAAAGAAATGAGTTTTTTGTTTTGAAGAGCAGATGTTTTGTAGTACCAAGTGTCTTGCAAAACAACATACATTCACAAAGAATTAAAGTAACGAATAAACATCCCTAGCTGTACATTCTACATGTGGTAGAAAAAGCTGTGCTTCCCTCCAAAAGTGATCATGGATGACAGCATCATCCACAGCCACTGTTAGTGCAGCAGCTTAGAAGAATGGCGTAAGATGGAAAATTCACAGGCTTCTGCACTTGACAGAAAGGATGCACAAGGTACAGGTATTTTCAGAGGTCCTCTTCAGGACAAGGATAAATTCTACTAGTGACACTTCCATTAACCAAATCTACTCAGGCTACTGTGTTTTATAGTCTCCTATCTCCTTCAACTAGGAAAAAACAAGTTTCCATACTTTCACAATATGTTGACATCCACTCAGTTGAGATTTGGAAAATGGATTCTCTTTTTTCAACTACACTGCTACTACACATTTTAAAAACTACTGTGGCATTCCTACCCTAGCTAGCTCTGTTTTTCTTGTATCTACTTCACTTGTCCTATAAGATTCTACTGTTCCTCCTCTAAAATTAACAGATTTGGAGACAATCCAGGAGAGATCCCACTTTTGCCTTTTTGACATACTTCACTTAACTACCAAACCCAGATTGAGAAATTTCCATATAGTTACAAAAGCCATTATGAAAAATTTATCCAATTTACTGTGCCTCCTGGTGCTTCTGAGATCTCAACTATACAAAACTTCTAAGTTCATTACTGGAGATAGTGTATCAGGTCTGCAAACATTCACAAAGCCTTCAGTGATGAGCTGTGCAAGCAAACAGGTTCAGTGTACAACAAAGACAGAAAAAACTGTCAGTCCCTTCAGTAACAGATCTGGATTCATAAGAAGTCCTTCTTTCCTTGATAACTAACTGGCAATCTCAGAAATCCAGAGGTCCCTTTTCCAGAACCTTCAGGTCTTTGCTGATGAAGCAAAATGCTTCCACAAAAGCAGATTGAAAATTAAAGCATTTTCTGCCTACTTGGAACTTCACCCCATCAAGAGCACAATCTTTTATCTAGATTGCCATCTCACTGCAACAGATCTATCCAGATGAGGACAAAGTCTAACCAAAGTAGTAAAGTTGTACCAAAGCCTTCCAGATATTTTCACTACTTTCTAAACAAAATAGATCATTGTATCCATCCAATTAAAAAAAAAAATACCCCAGGCAAAGGAACAAAAAACCAAGACCACTTCTACCTGGCACAGTTAAAACTGAACTCTGACATCAATTAGCATGGCAGGGGGAGGGAAGCGAAACAGCTTGAGAAGGCAGTTTATGGAAATCCTGACCACTAGCTTCCCTTCAGGGTAAGGTGCTGTTTGATCATGTGCAAATAAATTAACCTTTAGATGTTAATTTTTAAGTTGCTCAGATCAAGAGTAGGTTTAGTCTCCTTTGAAAAGAATCCTCAGCTTTGCTAGTAATCAAACCTTGACAAAAATTCAAGCTTTGCAAAGCAATTGATACTCCTATTTTTTAATGTTTTGGCAATTAAATAGATGCTTAGGTCCTAATTTCTGAATTTAAACTACAGTTAGAGTTATATTCCCCTAATATTAAGAGATTCTAAACATATTACTTAGAGCTTAACAAAGTGATGTTATGTAAATTCATTTATTTTTAGGCAGAAAATAGTAAAAGATATGTGCATTTTTTTTTCTGTTAAAGTTCCATCAAATGCTTCACAGAATATAGTAACTCATTCCTTAGAACTGAAAGGACAAAATTTATTTTTCCTCAACTGAGATCTGATTGAAACCTTGCCAACAATAACTGGCACAATTGAATAACTTGGAAAAGAGTTAATTATAAAATCAAATCAGCATCTTACCTTTAAATAGGATCCATAGTATTTAGTTACGTATGGACTGTCACACTGACTCAGAACTGTGATTTCTTGTTGAATGTCTTCTATTTCATCTTCTGCTTCTTCTAGGTCAATAATTTTTATAGCAACAACTTTCTGAGTCCGATTGTCAATTCCTTTGAAAACTTCACCAAAAGAACCCTTACCAATTTTCTCCAGTTTTGTAAACAGTTCTTCTGGATCTGCCTTCAGAGTCTGTAAAAAATGAGAGAAAAGTTACTCAACATTTGTAACATCAAAATGAAATGTGATATTTTTCAAGGCTACAAACACTTCCCATTCTACACATTCCTATTTATCCAGGTTTTTTTTTCTGTCTTCATAATTAAACTCTTCTTCCTACATCCCTTGCATGCACACGCTGCAACATGTATGCTTCCCTGTACACAGAGCACAAATTTAACACTGTCCCTATGACAGTTTTATTCTATCTGTCGTCAGAAATTGCTGTCACCTCAGTTTCTTTTTGTTTGCCAAGAAACTGCACACAGGCAGCAAGAATGAAAGATCCTTACAAAGATTTGGTTTCTGTTAAAACCAAAATAGATCAAATGCTATAAATAAAAGTAAACCATTTGTCTATGCTTTTCTCTTGAAATTGGTTCCTTTCCAGAACCCAGGGACCTACAGTGTTGAATTTTTCACATCTCAACCTCTTAAGGATTTTGCACCCACTCTTCAGTGCACAGTGCAGTCTTCCTTTTGTCTGATGCAGCAAGCAACCCTCTTCAATTTTCTCCTACTAAAGATCACCTGCATGAACTGACATGCTTCCTTCTTATTCCTGACCACTGGGTTTTCTGGAGCAGGCTTTATTTTTATTTTTCTTCTTCTTCTTTTTATTGGATAAACTCATTCACTCCTCAAAAAACATCCTGTTCCCCTCTGTCCTGATTTGAATAGTCACATGAAAACTACAGGTTCTCACCCAAATGTCAGAATGTAAGACCTAGGCAGACCACTCTATTTTTTTTCCTCAGGAATTTCTCCTGTCAAGTATTCAGTCAGCTATTGGAGCTCTCTGACTTCTCAATTTCAGTGCAGAGATAGTAAATTCGCTGCAAAGAGCCTTTGTAGCTAGCAAAACCATACATAAATTACAATTAAACTGGAAAACTAAGAGGTAAAGGGAATAATCATGAAACCAATATAGGATAGAACCTTTTCCTTAGGAAATAAAACAGACTTCAAAAGACTTGTTATTGTTCTTAGAAGGATGAGATTCATGCTAAGTGCAAATACATTGCTGGCATAGAAAAAGGCTCAATATAAATATAATACTCAGTAATGCCTGAATAAGCATAAAACCACAAAATTTACTACTTAGCCAAACTTCATAGAACTATAAAAAGGGGAATGAAAATTTCTAAGTTACCACTGACAAGCACTAAGCCAACATTTTCTCTTCAGCAATTAAATTTATACAGCATCTCTCACCTATACTTCTGTCTATTTCTACTCTCATATTGCGTAGGTTACATAATTAACCCATGCAGATCCCAGAGGAAGATAGTCTAGAAGATATTTTAATTTGTCTGCAGGAATATGAATTTCTCAGATGAACTAGGTGTTTTGAAGGCCTGGTAAGCTGTGACTGGTAGCTGAGCCCAAAGATAAACCCACTCAGTTCTTCAGGTATTGTGCTTGTAGAGCAGTCTGGATTCTACCATCATGTTGTGCAAATTGTGAGTACACTGCTACTTCTAATATTTGAAGTAAGCTAAAAGACATCACAATTTTCAGATATTCATCCCAGAACGGATCACTAGCAAAATCAGCCCAAAGAAGAATAACTTTTTCCAAGTATAACTGCAGTCACAAGAACTTCCCCATGATTTACATTTTACTAATCCATCTTTCTACTCAAAGTCAGTTTTGGGAAACAAGGAGGACATGGGGTTTTATCACCCTTTTGCCATTAAAAAAAACAGAGCAAGAAACCCACGTCTCTTCCACCAAAAGTGCATTCCTCTTTTCATTTCAATGTAATGAGAAATACATACCATTACTGTTCTGTGACTTCTATTCATATTCTATGACTATTAAATACTACATAAGGTGCCAATATATTTGCCACTTGGAAGCTGTATCTGGGCAAGTTCGTTATCCTTCAGCTACACAGTAGCCCCTACTTACGCTTTCAGGGGCATCGCTTAAGAGATACCACAAAACTAGGAACCAAACCCTGTTGTAGTTGTTCTCTTCCTGCCCCATAAATGGTCTTCTGTCAGCATTCAAAACAGTCTTCTCTGAGAACTGATTAACAAAAATAACCTTAACACTTGCATCAGGTATTTTCCCTTGTGGAAGACAATTATCAGGCTACACTTTCATACATACATAGTTAGAATTTGAGGTGATGTGTGTAGAGCACATCCAATCCATCGGCACAAGCTTTCTAGTTTCAGTCACCAGCCACAGGAATCTAGCATTACATTATTACACAGGCATTTGGGTAAGTCACAAACCAGTCCCAGTCAAAGCTGCCTAAAAAATTCCATGTTTCACCTCTAGAGACTGAAAAGCCAGCACTAATCAAAATAACCATATATCGCTACTGATCATATTAAGAAAAATTACAAGACTGAGACACCTACCTGCCAGCAGCAATTTGAGAGCTGCTGGCCATATGTGTTCTCGCCCTGTTGTCCTTTTTACCCTCAGACATCTATTATGACCATACATTAAAGTCCACTACTTCAGGACACCATACTTTTCAGAGACTTGCAGAACACTTTCATTTCAACAGTGTTGGGCCCTTGGGATTCTGGAATTAAGCTGACACCTCTATAAAACAACTGCAAAAGAACATTTTGCAAGAAATTTTGTGTTAACAATACCAGAAAAGTAGAGAAGATAACTGCTCCTGGAAGTCCTGAGGAGCAGGGAAGAATTGTTCCTGTTTGATTTTTCATAATCAAAATTTTACAGCCATTTGGATACATTAATTGTTCAGCAATATCTAGAGTATAACTATTAACAGTAACTCCTTCTCCACATTCCTTGTGAAATTACTATTTAAAAAACAAAACAAAACAAAACAAAAAACCCACTTTTCTTTCTCAAATCAGAACTTCTATCAATTCACTTTCTAGTTTTAAGATTAAAAAGCTGCCATTCCTGAATTTTGTTCTGAGCAACAGGAGGTACTAATTGTTTAAAAAATGCTCTGTAGGAAGGTCTGAATTTTCTTTTCAGAAGATTCGGTGTTTGAAGTGAGGGCCTTAAACCACTGACAACCCCTGTTTTTAGAAAATAGTCTTTAATGACCAGCTCTATTTTAAAAAATGGAGAACAGGCCTCCAGATACATTATGAATTGTTTGAAAATGAAAGTACATGACTGGCTAAAAAGCATTCATTTTTCCAAGTTCAGATCTGGAAAAGATTCTCACCATATTTGCTTTAGTTTTTGTAAATGCTTCCACCAGAGCCAAAATAAACAAATACCTGTATAAATATTCTATGTGACTGAATAGAAAAAATGTATTCCATAGATTCAGTCAGTACATTTTTGCTGACTACTCTTTAAAAGATTTTCTACTAATACTACAATCCAGGAAATCAATAAGAGAACCTTCACGTAACTAAGCACACCAAGTATTGCCAGAAACCACAGACCAGCCCAGGCACATCCGCTACAAAAGGATAAAGCAAATCGCTATGTTTGATAAGGAGCTAGTCCTTTACCACCAAAATTTTTCCTTCAAAGTGTGTCACAAAGTGGTGGTTCAAAGTGTGCCACAGAATACATACTGAGGCAAATCAAAAACAAATTCTGGAACATTTAGACCTATTGATTACACAACTTTCATAACCACTTGAATTAGTTTGTGGGTTTTTTTTGTTTTGGATAGCTTTTCACAATTCTGAACTCCAATCATAACCATACTGTCTCTGTCTTGTTTACCACACAAAAGTTCTTTACTTTCCACCATAGACAGAGCCACCATTCATACAATAATTTTATGGTTTTCTCTGTACTTGTTCCATCTTGCATTCATAATATTTTACATTAATCAGACAGAAAAAATATAGTGCAATTGAAATTAACTCTTCTCTGTATTTAACATCACTGTTGCCACTTCTACAGAATCAATATAGCCCAATACATTCTCAGATCCTACTTGTTCAATTTGGCCTTGTGACTCAGACTCAGTTGTGAGAAACTAAACTCATCTCTTCCTAATCCTCTGTACTTCCAACTAATGAGCTCCCAGGCTACTGCAATGGTTCTTTGTAATAATTCATATTTACAACCCCTTGCACTTCATGTAATTTTGTCAAATCCTTAGCCATTGTATAATCCTCTTTCCACTTTCAAAGATGCACTTACCTTAGACTCAGAATACAAAACATTTAGTTCTTTAGCAATAACATGGATATTCAAAGCATGTTTCCCAGTTCCCAGTGAGCACCATTTCCTGGGTGCAATGTCCACTGCACAAATCAGACTTTCATTTTATATTTTAATTCAGAAAGCTGCTTAGTGTACAACATTAAGAGTTTAATGCCAAAATCAATAGTTACCTAACCATAGCCTGCTTTTAACAAGCATTCAGAAAGAATAAATTCAAATTAAATATGCTGAATTTCTGAGTAGTTACTTAGGCTTTTTGTTGTTGTTGTTTGGGGTTTTTTGGTTTTTTTGGGGGGGGTTGTTTTTTTGTTTTGTTTTTTGTAATATATATTGACAATAGCCCGGTCAAATTATTCTAGGATGCAGCATTTTATATTAGATGCCTTGATATCTTTGTTCATTGGTGTTTGGTACATCCCACCCCCTGCCTCCCCAAGAAAGGGAGTGTTAAAAGAATTTTAAAATGTAGCCAAGATACATATATTGATTTCCTATCATAGAAACACAAAAGATACCCCTATATAAAAGTTGACACCAAAGCCCTGGACACCTTGCACAACACAGATCCTAGTACTTAGAGGAATTCACTACATCTCTGATCTTTTATCTCTCTGGAAAACAAAGACAACAGCTGACTTCAAGGGCATCTTAAACATGAAAACTAGTACATGAAACTTGCCATAGCTTCAAAACGTGAAACATGACTAGCCTGAAGGGTCTATCAAGGTACCTGAGAAAGATACAGCTGCCATAAGCTGTACATATTTACCTGTTCTGGTAGGCCACAGATGGAAACAATTTTTTCATGTTTAGAGGCTTGTTGAGACTAACGGTCAAACAACAGTTAAAGACAGAAAGGTGAATGCTGACATGTATCACTCAGTAACTGACCATGCGACTGATACCACAGCTAAGATCCAAAACTAGATTTTGTAAGCTCAGCCTCTGGAAATTATAGAGTACCTTTTCCCTACCTCTTCTACCTCTGTATAAACACCCCACCTTACCTCTACATAAACATTCAAAATCTAATAAAATTCCGGAAAGCCTAAAAAGCGTAGCCCCAAAACCACTGAATGGCTGAAACAATATAACACAAAGATATTAAAAAAGTAAGGCTTTGCTATTGTTATTCTTTAATCTAAAAAGCTGTCCTAATAAATTCTTCAGCTATTCATGAAATGAGGAGTTCAACCCAAAAAAATAACAGATCAAGTACTTAATAATGCTCCTCGAAGACTGAGCAGTCTATATGTAACAGTTAATTACTAGTCATTTTCCACCCAGTAGAAAAGGACCTGCAAAGGCCAATGAAATAAAAGAACAAAGAAGCTTTAAGAATGAGAGAAAAGAATTGCAGTAATTTCAACTGCACAGTCAGAGTTAACAGCATCAGGTTTTAATACTATTATCAATATTGAAGTTTCCCTGGCAACAGCAACTTCCAAGACAGAACAAGAAACTACCCGTAGTAGCAGGTCCAAAGGCAATCCAACTCCAACTCCTCCATGCCTGCTTAGGAGCAAGATCTTGGGGTGTTTGGGACAACTGCTTCATATCCACATATTCACTAGAAGTTGCTGCACATTACTTCTAAGTATCAATAGTTCTACTGTTGAAAAAATATGACTTCTCTAGAACAGCTCCATACAGCTGATGCATATCCCTGGAACAGCCTTTAACACAGAGCGAGAAGATGCTGACTTAGTTCTCACAAATTACAATTCTTCTGTCCCTGTACTCAAGGACTGAGCCTGTAATAATGCCACAGAATGGTGACATCTATCCCCTGGATACTGTAAAAGAGATTAGCCATGATCATCAAATCTGTCAGGCAATTACGTGCTCTAAGCCACTGCAAAGTATTTATTAAAATCTAACTTAAGCAGTAACAGTGAGCACAAAGTTGTATGAAAAAAAGTTCAAACTGGGAAGAATTCATCTTCTACACAGAAACTGCAAATGGAAGGCAGAAAAGGCTACATGGCCTTTCAAGTGCCTTTAATTTAGCAACCTAATGTTTTGCAGTTACCAAAAACAGAGCTCACACATGAAGTAGATAAGTTTATTGTAGAAGGAGATTGATAAATATTTTAATATGAAGGACAGTAACACATGGTGTGTAAAAACAAAAGAACAGCCATGATGGATCAGAACAAAGGATTCTCTAGGCCATAAAAGTTTTTATCTTGGGAACAGTGCGAGAAGTAAATAGCAGTATCTCCAAAAACACTAAGTCTCTAGCAAACTGACAGTTTGAGCACTTTATGAACCAGAAATTGTGTGTTTATACTTAACAACCTCTTTTCTGTCCATTTGTCAAGTTGTCACTTAAATTTAGTTAAGTTTTTAATATTGCTTGGAGAAAGACGGAGTGAATGTCAATACGTATTTACATTTTCAATTAAGAACCTGTAGCTCTTGTACTGAAAATAACAATGAAGAATGAATTAAAATAACTTACCACATAAACACTGGTTTTGTTACCAAAAGAAATGAAAAGAAGGAAAATAAAGACAGGCTTTTATCATGCAGAAGCAGCTTTAGCCTAAAGATGACAAATTTTAAAAGCATCTCAAGAACTTCATGGAGCTGACTATGGGCACATCTAAAAATACAAATACACTTTAGAAAACTACTTTCCTGTGAACAACAACAACAACAAAGTTCAGGGCATTTTGGGGAAGGTTGTTTTTTTACCTCTTTTTAGGAGATCAAAACAGATAAAAGAAGGTGATGGTAACTATTTCTAATCAGTAACTGCAGTCCATCAGTGTCAGTGCTCTTTATGCCACAGAAGTGTATTTGAAACTCCTTATTCACCTTAAACTTTTCATTACCTTCATTCTAAGTGTGGCACTCAACTGCCTGATCACATCTAACTTCATAAAGGCAAACGACCTGTGAGCTCTTCTCACTTCCCTGTGATCTGCTGCCAACTGAGACCTTTGTCTTTCCTCTGAAGTGTAAAATATTCTTATTGTTATTACCATAATAAAAGGGTCATTTACTATAGATTATCAAAATCTCTTCTACATAGTTATTTCACACAGATAGAAGTATACAGCAAAGTTAGGGTGAAAAACGTGCTTTTGGGTTCTCCAACTTCAGAAACAAAAAAATACAAGCAAACCACATGCAGCTTAACCCCAAAACTTTAAGCTTGGGGTCTCTTTGTAGAAAGAGAGGAGAAAGACATTAAATCACTATTCATTTTAGCACTCTATTAATAATCTTTAAATTGGCTGCTGCCACATATCCAACAGCTCCGCGTACTGCAGTATTGTGTTCTGCAGCTTCATTTCCCAAGATTTTCTCTGCCAGCCTACATTTCCTGAGCTTTTTGGAACCACACACTAATAACAGACTTCAAAATACAACATGGTTCACCAAGCACCCTTACCATAAAATTACAAACACAGTACTTTATTATTTAAAATATAGCTTCTAGAAACAAGTTATGTAGGCTTACCACAGCCTTGAAATGAAGGCCGGCCTGAAAATCAAGGTCATATACACTCACTCCGAGCCAGCCTTGCAAAAATCCCATGTGTTACAGACAAATAAGCATCCTCCCCAGCAACTTCTACAAAGCATAAAGAAGGAAGGCAACATATTCTCGGTTTAGTAATGATGCACCTTCACACCACACATTGAAACTCATATCTACACAAAGCCCTTACACCAAGGACAACATAAACTTTCCAAACTTATTTGCATGCATGGAAATTTAGGTCAAAACCCAAGTCTGTTTTTACTCAGGTTACAACATGCCCACTTTGCAGCAGACTGAATCTCAGGTTTTGACAGCCTTCCAGCAACATCCTACATCTCATCCACAGTTTTTCATTCCTTTGCCTCACTCTCTGCCCACTCACTTTTTGTAAATCAATTTTCAAACATCAATCACATATTGTTCAGAGGGCAATACATTAATCCTTCATTCCTCTGTGCTGTTTACACACTACTCTGCTCATGCCAGACAGCTTTAATAAAGCATTGTCTCTGCACGTAATTTTGGGGGGAGGTCAAGAAGTAACTCTTGTTCACACTAGGACACTAACTGCTGTCTTATGCAAGTACAGCAAAGAACGTAGGAGAAAGCTGCATTACTTGTCACTAGCGCTGCTTATGCCATTTGTGTCAGAAGCTGGTAGATAGAAAGGAGGGATCACACTAAAGGAAAAAATATTCCTATGATATCCACACTTTAATTGCAGAGAATTAAGCTGTATTCCTATCTCTTCTTCATAGTAAGAAGTCCCAAATCATAACATTTGTCTCATTTAAGTAGATGTCACACATTGTATGTACCTTATCCTTTGAAGTAAAATCAAAGAGAATTGTGTACTGAAACACTACAAAATTGCTATATACTCTGAAAGAACAATAATAGATTTAGACATCTTGAACTGGGTGCAGAAAATGAGCAAGTACTATATACATTGTTGTCAGACATTATGCCTCTACCTCTATCAGCAGGTATTTACTTCTGTATTTTGATGGGTTTTTTTCATACTGTTAAAATTCACACTTGAGAAACTCTCATAAAACAATTTAAAAATCATTTTAAAAATACCATCCTGAATACAGATGTGAAGTGAATTCCCATATTATATGAACAAAAACCCATTTAATGCCGCTTTTAGTAATACAAGCTAAATAACAAATCAAGTCAATAAAAAGACAGATCTTTAGAGTTCATGCAGTAACACACATAGGCAGTACATATACATTGCTAGAATAATCTTTCTCTCATTTCTGTGCAACTACAAATCCGACTTTTTAATTACAAAATATTGCAGATTCTGTTTCAAAGTAAGCATATAGTAGTCTTGGTTTTAACATGTTTCAAAAGGATTTTAAAAATTCAACACTGATCTAATCCTAACCCTCCTCAGTCTCTGACAAGCAGCAAACTGATCACATTTGGAAGGTGAACCTTGAACACTCAACAGCAATACTTAAAGAGAAGTAAGTTAATCAGTTCAGAGTGAGTGCCTATGTACTCTATTCAGCATCCAGTATTATACCACAGCATATAATTCAGGCTATGTCTAAGCATGTAATATTTTACTTCAAATCCTCAGGTAATTAAAGGAGAAGATTTACGACTTAGAATCTTGA
Organism: Phaethornis superciliosus; assembly: GCA_023637945.1. Classification (NCBI taxonomy): domain Eukaryota; kingdom Metazoa; phylum Chordata; class Aves; order Apodiformes; family Trochilidae; genus Phaethornis; species Phaethornis superciliosus. Next base: position 145,669,991 of record JAJQWJ010000001.1, on the reverse strand, counting down.
CTGGTGGAAAAATGAGTAAATCAATACTTAAATAAAGCACAAACTTTCAATCCAGGAGATGAATTGTGAAAAACCCTATGTGCCATTCTAAAGTTTTTCTTATACAGGTTGGGGCATGGAAGTTTCTAACGAGATGTGGGAAACAATAACACACAGATACCAATGACTTCAATGTTTTTCTGGCAGTAGGTTGTGTTTGGACTACAAAAATCGGAGGGGGGAGGAGAACAAGCTCAGTAACTAGAAAACCACACCAGCTTGGTTTTTGGTGTTTGGTTTTTTGCTTTTGTTTCATGGTTTGTTTTTTTAATGCAGTTACAACATAGAACCAGCAAATTGCACCGCTTAACAACAGCAGCTAACCATCTCTGAGAGGCAAACACAACCCCCAACCCCCACCTCTGACAGCATTCCCACTAGCCAGCACCACAGAGATGGGCACTGCAGCACAAGCTGAAGGTCAACGTTTTCAGTCCCTGTTTTTATGCATGCTACCCCGAATAACGTCAGTATACCGAGACCGAAAATCGCCCATGAAGACACGCTTCACTTCGTGAATTAAAACACCAAGGAGAGCTAATGGAACGGGGGAGGGGGGAGACAAAACACGCACCCCCACCCCCCGCCACGCACACGTGCAGCAAATAGAGGCTACTGAGGAAGGAGAAGGAGAGAGGGAGGGATTCGCCAGGCGGAGGGACCTCGTTAGGCATTACGCAAAGTGCTGACAGCACGTTTCGTTTCCACTGGTTACGAGATCCCGCTCCATCCCTCCCCCCTCATCCCAGCCCCCGGTGCCGAGTCAGAATACAGAGGTGTTTTCTCCCCTCGCCCTGTCTCTCCACCCGAGGGAACCCCTTTAATGACACGGACCGTGCTCCCTCACACGCTTCCCCCTCCATCCCCACTTCCCCGGAGAGGCGAAGAGGGCCCATCCCTGTCTCCCAACCCCCCAGCACCCTGCCCCGGCCTGGCCGACCGCCCCGGGTGCGTGTCCGTGGCCTGCCCTTGGGGCTCACCCCGGGTGGTCCTCACCTGCATCCCCGGCAGGCCCGTCTGCACTGGGGAGTGAGCCATGGCGGCGGTAGGGAAGTGGGGGAGGGAGGGAGCGAGCCGGGTCTCCTCAGGAGGCTCCAGGGGACAGGGCTTAGCTCATCTCCACGCTCCCCCAGGAGCATAGAGTCCTCCTGCTCCTTCTCGCCCTTTCCCACGTAGTCCGCCGACGGTGGGAAAGAGGCCGTCCTGACCTGGGGATCTTCAGGGCCCCGTCAGTGATGCAACGGCGGCCTCCTCACGCCTCATTATTTCCTTTCCTCTTCTTCCTCTCCTTCTCCTCCTCTTCCTCCCCCCGGCCGCGCGCGCAGAGCAACCGTTAACGGCGCGGTCGCGCGGGGCCCTGGCAGCAGCGGCGGCGGCGGCGCGCACAGAGCTCTCCCGCCCCGCCTCCCCTCCCCCTCCCCGGCTACCTGCAGGCACCGCCCCGCCCCCTTCCTCCTCTCCCCCACCCCCCCACCGAACCTCCGCCTCCCCTCAGCCTCTCCCCCTCCTTCCCCATCCCCCCCCGCCATCTCCTCTCCGTTCCTCGCCGCCATCCTCTGGCAGAGGCGGGGAGAGGGGCGGAGGTGAACGGGGAGGCGAAAGGCCCCGGCTACCTGCCGGCTGTTGGACGTACCGCTGGGTTCGGAGACCCGCCGGCCGCCCGGACCTGACTAATCCCATGAGGAGAACTCCTGGCCCTGCCGGCTCCCGGGCGCCGGGCTTGCATCGTCCACCGGGAGGGAGGCGACGGGGCCCCTACCGGGACCGCGGCCTTGCGGGTCCTTCCACTTTTCGGTGGCGGCTACAGCCCGCACCTAACGCCGAGCGGGTTCTCCTCTCCCCGCCCGCAGCCCCGAGTGCCGAGCGGCTGCCAGTGAGGCAGGGCAGGTGAAGGGAGGCGAGCGCCGGGCGGGGAGGCCGCTGGCTTAAAATAAAGAAAGTGGGGTGAGGCGATGGATCAAGATGGCAGAAACCCTAGACATTTTCTGGTATGTCCTTTTCCTGCCTCCTCTTCACTTGGAGGCTGTAAGAAAAGGTCAGGGTAATGCTATCGCTCTACTGAGGGGTATGGTTTCAGGAAGCACTTGACTTCCTGTCAGAAGTTGCAAAAGCAGTAAACCCAAATGACTTCACATGTTTCTACAGACCTTCCCGATGGAAGAAGAGTGGGTCAGCAGTAGGGTGTCCCCCATAGAAGAGAAACCCTGGACCCATGCAATACCCTTAAGAACTTAACAATGTTATATTCCCTATATTCAGGCTGTTTAAATGAGATTCAGTAACTCCATTACACCAGTTCCAATCCACTATGGAATGCCCTAAGATCTCGAGCACAGGCCCTATGAAGAGAGACTGAGAGAGCTGGGGGTGTTCAGCCTGAAGAAGAGGAGGCTCAGGGGAGACCTCATCGCTCTCTACAACTCCCTGGAAGGAGGCTGTAGCGAGGTGGGAGTTGGACTCTTTTTCCCAGACGACTTTCAACAAGACAAGAGGACACAGTCTTAAGTTGTGTCAGGGGAGGTTTAGGTTAGATATTAGAAAGAATTTCTTCACGGAGAGGGTGATCAGTCAATGGAATGGGCTGCCTGGCGAGGTGGTAGATTCTCCGTCCCTGGAGACATTTAAAAAAAGACTGGATGGGGCACTCAGTGCCATGGTCTAGCAACTGCTCCGGTGGGTCAAGGGTTGGACTTGATGATCTCTGAGGTCCCTTCCAACCCGGCTAATTCTATGATTCTATGAATTCTATGATTCTATGAAGATTCCCTCCATTTTTTCCCCCCACAGAAAGCTAGGTAGTTTCAAGGGTATTACCAGTTTTATTCAGGAGTATTGCTGTTGGCGAGCAGGTCCAGGATCCACGGGACAGTGGCTCAATGTCTTTACAACTGAGTTTAAAAAAGGGGTGAGAATGTTGAAGCAGCTTCTGGAGAGAGCCACAAAAATGAGCAGAGGGCCAGAGCACCGCTCTATTAAGAGAGGTTGAGAGAGTTAAGGTTGTTCAGCCAGAAGAGACCCAAGGAAGACCCTATAGCAGCTTCCCAGTACCTAAAAGGGCCTACAGGAAAGCTGGGGATGCAGTTTTTACAAGGGTGTGTAGTGATAGGGCAAGGGATAATGGCTTTAAGCTGAAAGAGAGTAAGTTTAGGCTAAGCATTAGGAAGAAAATCTTCAGTGTGAGGGTGGTGAGACACTGGAAGAGGTTCCCTAGGGACATTGTGACTGCCTCCTCCCCAAAAGTGTTCCAAGGCCAGGCTGGATGGGGCTTGGAGCAACCTGGTCTAGTGGAAGGTGTCCCTGCCCATTCAGGGGGAGTTGGAACTAAATAATCTTTAAGGTCCCTTCCAACCGGAGCCATTATAATTATAATCTACCCCAGCATTAATTATTTTTAGTAGGTAATTCACTGGAGAGTTTGTACATATTCAATAATTGTTTTCATACAAATTGCTGGAAACACTTCAAAATAAAAAATGGTCTTACTGACATGTGGTTAGAACTCCCACTGAAGTTATTCCTGTAGTTAGGGTATTCTTTGTTGTCTAAGATGGGCTGAGCTAATGCTACATAGAATCATAGAATCATAGAATCATAGAATCCTAGGGGTTGGAAGGGACCTCGAAAGATCATCTAGTCCAACCCCCCCTGCCAGAGCAGGGCCACCTAGAGTACATCGCCCAGGAACGTGTCCAGGCGGGTTTTGAATGTCTCCAGTGAAGGAGACTCCACAACCCCCCTGGGCAGCCTGTTCCAGGGCTCTGTCACCCTTACAGTAAAAAAATTTTTTCAGATATTCAACTTGAACCTCCTATGCTCCGATTTACACCCATTATCCCCTGTCCTATCACTGGTCACCACTGAGAAAAGCCTAACATGATCTTGTTCTGAAACTTGTAGAAACTTCTGTGTCTCAGATTTTTACCCCTCAGTCAAATTTTAATAAAATGAGCTTACCAGCATGTGTGTGTACATAAACATACACACACACACACTGATTTTTTCCCTGAGAAATTAGACTAAGTATACCAGTTCAGTATACCAGAGTATAGTGAAACACAGAAAGAAAGGGTGGTAGATAGAAATTGTGTAGAAAATTGAACTTTTGCAATTCTTTTACTAGGTGCTCATGAAGGAATTGGTAATTCCCTTAATGCTGGAATTAAGTTTCAATTATGGGGGTTTTAACTTCAGGAAGTATGAAAATGTTTCTACTGTTTACTGTTATGTAATTTTCTAAGAAATGTAAAAGCTTTCATTTGAGTTTTAGTTCAGTCAAAAGACAAATTAAAAACTGTCGTAATAATCAGTATCAAAACTTTCTTTTTTAGGTTATTTTCTAAAACATTTTTGCAATCTGGTTTTTAAAAAGTAGAGATTTAGTATCTCTATTTTTCCTTCACTGTTTGCAGTAAATTTTTTTAGCTTACTAGGGAGAAAGTCAGTGGGCTACAAGTTAACCTTTTCCTTTGTCCCATGAATTGTTTCCTATTGTCCCATGAATAAGATTAAGCTTTTGCTACCTAACATAATTTTAAAAATACTCATTGTGAAGATGTCAGGCTTGCCATTGCTTGTGCAGCTTAATTGTTTCTCTTTTCTATATATCTATTATGATGCAGATTTTATCAGCTGCTTTGATTTTTCTGCAGTTGCACAGTCAGTGTAGAGTGAAAATAAAAAAGGTTTAAAACTAAGTTTTATCTTTTGTATTATGAAAGGCATAAAGCTATTATTTTCTTCCCATTAGTAATCTTTGGGACTTAAATAATTTTATAAGGAATTTAAACTTGATTTGCTAGAACTGTTTATGTTTTATCTTGCTCTTTCCCCTTCTACTTTGTAGAATTTGTAGATCCTGTGGCCCAAGGCACAGAAGAATAAAAAGGTCCCCATGTGCTAGCTACTCTGAAGTAATTCACCCCATGTAAGCTCCTAGCCTAGGGCCACTGAGAAGTCTTTCTCTTGCTTTTATGCCATCATTGAGTAAAGATCATGGATTTATTTAATCTCAAGATTTCAAAGTTCTGCATTACATGTTCAACAAGACTGTGCCTGCAAGATGATTTTTTGAGCTAGTCTATGAGCCAGAAGTAAATTCTATGAGCAGATTTACTTATTAAATGCAGGGAAACAAAGAAGCCGGTTCAAACCTCTGTGTCATAAACTAGATACCAGTCCAAGTTCTATTGAAATCAGAAAAAAATACTTAGGAAGTTTAATTTCTGTATTTTATATTGTATCTTGTATTCTGATACACTTCCAATATTTCTCCTGGACTTCAAGAAATTTTAACCAAAATACTTTCAAATATGACTTTTAAATAATGAATGTGTTTCTCTTTGCTGTTAGTTTTGTAAATGCTAATGTTTCACTCTAAACTTCAGCTGCATCCTCACAGAATAACAAAGTAAGAGAAGCCTTGCAAGTTTCCCTACCCTTTTTTCACCCTTTTCTAAGAAAAAAAAATTTTGTGCATTATACTCTAAAAAAGGCTACTCTTGCAGAAATCTTTATTAAAAAAAGAATTACTATATGTTACAATAGCCTGATGTCCCAATAAAGTAAGAGAATAAAAATTAAACAGTTCTTATCATTAAGATGGTTCCCTGTTGTATCTTTTTGCAGTCAAATATTTACAGCTTGCAAAGATTAAATTTAATTCATCTGTAGTTTTCTCAATACCCAACTTGCTTTAAATTTAAATTGATATTTTGAATATGCAGAGATTTTCTGCTTTGATGGTTACATAAGAATAAAGTTACAAAAGGAATGTATAATTACAACATTGTAATAGAAGTGACTGGAAACTTATGCTTATACAAAATGAAGAAAAAAACATTTTCTCTACTGAGCAAGACCAAAACTTCTAAAATAAGCAATGCAAGACCAATGATGTTTTCTAAGAAAAGCACGCCAGAAACTTCGCTCTTTTAGCACTTGTAATAGACCCTAAATAAAGAAATAACCCTATCTTGCAATAAGTTCACTACAGAAAAAGAATCATGGGTTGTAACAGGTGGGGCATTTGGCTACAAAATAGAGTGCATGAGAAATGTATTGGTGAATAAGTAGCAGGCACAAATTTACCTGGAGAAGAGAGAAGAGTGAGGGGGCTGAATGCCTGACAATACTGCTTGCAGTGAGGCATGGCTGCTACAGGATTTGGGAGGCTCTTGCAGCCAGGGTTGAGTTTGTCTGTCTCCTATGGCAGCAGGGGTATCCTGCCAGCCCTGGCCTGAGGGCTGTAGAACAAATAACTGAGTCACAGTACCATATGGTTCACTGCTCAGCTTGTTGGGTTTTTTCCTTTCTTCTTCATCATCTTCATCCACCACTATCTTTTGTCTTTCCTATTCTACATGATATGACTATCTATAAGTTGCTTGAAGTAAATTTTATTATTTTCCCTGTTAATAACCTGGAATCATAGTTTACTTGGGTCTCCTGCTGTTGGCGAAACACACAAACAAATAAAATAAGATGTTGATCCTCTAACCATTTTCTAGTGCAGAGATTTATTTATGCATCTTAATAAGCACTGCAATTAGCCTGATGTGGTTGGTTTGAAGGTATCGAGTTGGTGTCTTACATAATCACAAGAAGTAGAGGAGATTACAAATTGCATTAAAAAAATCTTACAGAGGTGTCACTGATCATTACCTTAGATTGTTAAAATCCATTGCAACTGAATGAAATATCCTGTTGTTCTCAGTGGGCTTTGTACTGCCAGGTAGTCTTGAGCCTTTACAGAGGATTTGAGTCAAGCCAATCATTTTTGTCACTCATGTTTTACTATCATCTTGCCTACATCAAGTTCAGTTTTGCCTCTCTTATCTCATATGATAACATATCTTGAGGTAGATGACGAGTAGTTCCTCTCCTGAGTCTGTGGTCACAACTTTTTTTTGTGTGTGTGAGCAAGTGAGTTAAAGTGGCAGAATTACTGGGATAGGCTTGACATGCTTTGAGTGCATAATTATAAACTGTTTTAAAAACCTGTACAAATACTTGTAATTTTTTTTCTTAAATGTGTAGTTTACGTTCCTAGTCTTACACTTTTTAAACTACCCTGTAAATAGCCTGGTAGACTATGTTCTCAGAATTAAATTCATAATAAATTGTCATTAATAGTTTGTATTTTAAATTTATGACACCTTCTGGTATCATACAATGCAAAGCACTTTTAACAAGGCTCTTCACAAATGGACCTTAAAGAATGTAAGTGTTCCTGGGGTAATAGAGGAGGTCCTCACATGGAGGGCCTACAACTGATGATAGAGAAGGAGAAAATAAAAACATTTCACAGTGGAGACTGTCACAGGAATTCATCTGGGAATAATCTTGTTCAGCATATCCATGAATGACCTAGAAGAGACATTAAAGAGAAATGAAGAAATAGTCTCACATTGCCAAGTGTCATGAGATAAAAAGGAAAAGGAACCATCTGGAGTTGCAGAAGAATCTCAGAGTGAGTGACTGCTGAGTGACATACTAACAGATGGGAATTCAGCATTGAAAACTGTACAGAGGGGGAAATACACCAGAAAGGAGTTTAACTTTCTATGGAGTTCTTACAAGTCAAGAAGGAAATATTGACTGTCACTGATTTCAAGTAAGTCAGAAGATAGAACTAGGTTAATAGTTACTTGCAAAGGAATAGAGAATAGAGGAGACAACACCACTGTTCCTCACTATAAATCCATGTTGCTCCTATAGACTGACTGTAACCTCCATTTCCAAAATGATACTGTAGCTTAGAAAAGGGGTACTAGAAAGGGAAGAAACTCATGATCAAAGATTCGGGAACTCAGGATCAAAGATTCTCTAGGTGAAGAAATTAAATACATTATGATTCTGCACTGCAGGAAATTGATTTTTCATAAGAGTTGTGGAGTTCTGTAACATCATGAACAGCCTGGAGAAGGTGACTAGGGAGTGACTGTGCACTTTTCTGTGTAACAAGAGCTATCAGACAGAAATTTTAAAGCAGAGGAAAGCAGGTAACAACACTAATGCAGGAGCTCACTGCAGTGGAACAAGACAAAATAGTTTTTTAATTTTAAAAAATGACAAAGTTGTGGAAGAATTGTTCAAAGCCAGCAACATGCTAGAAAGAACTTTCCCCTAACTTCCCAATGTCAGTCTATAGTCTTTACTAAGAGAAATTAAAAAGGGTATTGCTTTTTGATAAATTAGCATACTAGTATTAAAAAAAAATGAAAAAAACCAGGACTCTGGACACCCCACTAAAGAGTAATGAAAATCAAAGAAACAGTCAGGCTTTAATCTTCCCTTACAGTGTCTGAACAGTGAAATACCCAAATCACCTACCCATACAGCCAGATGGGTCCCATCCCTTTTCAGGTGGTTTTATGCTGACATCAGGAAAATAGTTCATCTGAATGAGAAAAAATAAGCTATCAGAATATTCTCTTCTGACTTAGATGACAAGACAAAACATTCATAGTACTGAATTGGTGTAATAACTATAGCCGAATAGGCACGTTTCCATTTATAATTTTTTCTTAAGTTCAAATAACATATATTTGCATGTTAAAAGCTTATTTATCCAAAGTTCAGAAACAAAACTGCCGCCTCCCTGGAAGTGTTCAAGGCCAGGTTGGATGGGGCCTTGAGGTCTAGGGGGAAGTGCTCATGCAGGGGAGTTGGAACTAGATGATCTTTAAGGTTCCTTCCAACCCAAACCATTCTATGATTTGCTTCTGCATGCGTGTCTATCACTGAAAAGTTTTATTTGAGTTTTCTTTACCACTGGTCAAATGAGACATGGCTGAAGGGACTTTGTTCAGTGGCAGTGAGTTGGTAGGGAACACTGCACTAGAAGGTGTAAGCTACAAGGCTGAGTGTATGGTATGCAGAGTGGAAATGACACTTGGCTCATATTTCACCCTTGTCATTAGTGCTTGCTGCAGAGAGGAATTTCCTCAGCCAGGAAGGATGGTTATTCATAACTGAAGGGAGCTCCATTGAAGGCTACATAATTATAATAGAGCCTGCACTGACTGTTTTATTCAATTATTCAAGATCTCTCTTACTCCTCCACCAAAATATTTGTCCAGATTGAAAGAAGAAATGCGGACTGGTGAGTTGGACTCTGAGCAGACCCACCCTCTGTTCTGATCCTCTTGCTTGGTTGGCTGAGGTGGGTCTGCACAGGGTGGGTCAGGGTCCTGTGGCTCCCTGTTTCACCCTGCTGCTCCTTGGCCCAGGGCACTGGAACCTGTCAAGAGAAATAAGCACAGCTGAACCCCACAGGCCTGAGGAGTCACCGTCTGCTGGAACAGCATATGGAGGTCACCCAGCAATAACTCTGAGCAGCCTTGACCTACCTTGCAGACTGACTAGGTAATGGAGTCCCTGTCACCTTTTTATCCCCCCCCCCTACAGCTGCTTAAGGTCTAAGAGGCTCATTCCCTAGGCTGCCCTCCATATCTTTCTTCTTCCATGTCATAGATGACTTACTGGCTGTTCCACTTTATTGCTACGCTCTCCATCTAGAATTTTACAATCAATATTTCAAGTGGCCTATAGATGAGGTGGCTGAAAGGACACCTTATGGCTCTCTACAACTGCCTGAAAGGAGATTGTAGTAGACATCCCCCCCTTCTCCCATGTAACTGGTGATGGGATGAGAAGAAATGGAATCAAGTTGTTCCAGGGGAGGTTTAGATTGGATATAAGGAAAAAATTCTTTACTGAAAGAGTGGTAAACACTGGAACAGGCTGCCCAGGGGAGTGGTGGAGTCAGTGTTCCTGGAGGTGTTTAAAAAAACGTGATTTTGGCACTTCAGGACTTGGGCTAGGTGGCGTGGTATTGTTGGGTTTGATGGTCTTAGAGGTCTTTTCCAACCTTAATGATTCTATGGCCTGCCTAAATCTTTATGGCTTGAGACTGCTTATGTGGTCCTGAACTAAAACTCCCTTTGACAAACAGCAATTTACATCCTCCAGCAATTCTGTGGAAACATTTTTAGCCCTTCATATATTTTTTAAAAATAATTCCTACCCATGTCCAGTTCCTTGGTTCATCCATCAAAAAATAAGTCCCTGCTTAATCAGATCTCTCAGAAAGTAGAGCAGAAAGGACTGGGCATTGTTCTGCAATGAAAACCCATAGTCAGGATGACTCAATACATAGAAATGTGCTATAATTATAGCTGTGGGTTTTCATCTACTGAGTTAGCTGTTTCATATTTATAAAGTTTGCCCAGAAAGCCTCTTTTCTGCAAGCCCTTGTTAGGGATGTTAGGGATAGTCATATTCTGACTTTGTTCTACCCTACTGAAGGAGAAATGCACATTTCCCTGTTAATAATAATTTAAAAAATCCTTTTTGTTGTCCAGGACTGATGTCTTCCCTGCCTTTAATTGTGTTTGCTCTACAAGATTAGTTTATAGTGTGCAGTCATACTCTGTGGAGGTCATACCCCTATGGAACACTAGATTTTCCTGTGTTTTCACCAAACAAAACTGGCTTCTTAATTTGAAAATGTTTGGTCTCAATTTTTGATGGAAAGGGGTTCTCTTCTACAAAGCACAAATTGGAGCCTTTCTTCCTCTCAAGATCCTACAGGTAACCCTGGAGCCATGTATTTGTGCCACCAGAGGAAGATTACACAGCTGCAAACACACAGAGATTGCCTTCTGTAAGTAGACTCAGCTGTGCTTTTAAGGTCTGGTTCAACAAGCCATCTTGTCTTCAAATGGTTTTGTCTATTACAGAAGCAAAGTTTGAAGTTCAAGCAATGTTGTCCAGGTTTAGGTCTGTCTGAAGGGAAAAGAAATTGTTCTTAGATTTTTTTTGTTTGTTTGTTTCCCAAAGAAAAATCCAGTATTTTGCAATGTTTGTATAAAGCAGGCTGTTATATACGTATATATATTTAACTTCCTGCAGTACTGGTACTTGATATCATTCATAGAAGACTGCAAGTTTTTGAGACACTTCTAATAGAAAAAAAATCACTTTCTCTTGGTACTCAGAATCATAATGGATCAGCCAAGATGAGGCAGGAAATGACAGAAATGTCTCAAGTGTTGTATGTCCTGTATTAATAATAAGCAGAATATGAGTGCCTGAAAGTATTTTAGTATTCCAGGCAGACAATTAAAATTAGATGGGGACCCAGATCTCATTAAGAAACATGAGACTGATTATACTGCACTCTGCCTCTGCCCCCAAGGAGCATCATTTCATTAAATCTTGCTTTTTATAAACCTTTTTTTTATGCTCTTGTTGCACAAACCAAATGTGAGTGAACAGAAGAAAACATGCCTTCTCTGTCTTCTTCTCAGATTTCACATTTTGTAATGGAGACATCAGTTCTTATCTCAGATTAATGTCTGTGTACACAGCAGACTAGCAAAATCTCCAGACTAAATTGATCCATTAGATCCTGTAATCATGATGAGACACTCCAACCTTTATCTATGTCCCTAGACACTCCATGTCACCACAGATCTAAAATATTTGCTTGCAGGCTACAGTTGCCCTGGCAGAAAAAAGTTGCACTATTATTTCATTGATAACTGATAAGTAGTGGTATTTCACTATTTTCATTCAAGAACAGTCACATTTTAGCCCCTCGTTAATCTCACAATATACCAGAAGCTACCTGCAAAATCTCACATTGACAGGAATTTATTGGTTTTATCTATTGAACACAAAAGTATATCGATTTCTGCAAGTTTCATTTGTCTGCCTGGGGTGTTGGTAACAAACAAAAATCCTTTGTGATGTGATGAATTTTTTAGATTATAGCTTCATGTTGCACTTAAGCCAATTTAACTGCAGCCTGCTGCCAGAATGCTGAGCCTGCTCTTCCCTTTTCCCAACCCTGGCTCCCAGCCTTGCATTAGCAATCACATGCCTGCACGGAGATTTGAATCAGTTCACTGATCCCACGGGAAATGCATCCACATCCTGCTGGATTAGTCTCCTGTGGCAGCAGTCTCTGGGTGTCACACAGCAGGGACATGACGTGTGGGAGGGAAGGAGGGCAGGAGGGAGGGAGGAGGCCAGTGCCTCTCATTCACTGGTAGCCAGCATTTAGCTCAGAATGGGGCAGAAGGTGAAACTCCATCCAGAATGTCCTGTGTGGAGTGGGATGGTGGCTCCAGCTCTTTCATACCACAGAATCCACCTTCTCAGCTTGCAGCAAGGAATGATCCTGCCCATGGTTTGAGGCCAGAGCTGCATATCCAGGATGGACAGCCTTTGCAGAGCAGGTATATGGAAGCAAAGGTGAGGGGTGATATTTCTGCCACAACTGGTACTTCACTTCTTTGCAAAGTAATCAGAGACTCTCAGTACGTAGGAACACCAGCCTGCAGCCTTCGCAGCACCAAAATTTAAATCCCAAGAGTAAAAAGCCAGAAATCACAAATATCCCCCAAACTGAGTTTGTTATTTTGAGAGGTTCTCTATTATGAAAATAAGTTACAGCTTGTAAGATGTTTTTAACATATGAACCTCTCCTCATCCCTACTAAGTATGTGTGTGGCACAGTTATGGCCTGTATCAACTGTGGCCCCACAAAAATATTGGTCCTCTGCATGTGTCCTCCCACCCACCCCCATGGTTTCCATCCCACAACCTTCTAAAACTAGTTACCCAGTAAGTTCCTGTAGTGCTTGCAGTGCTCTGCCATGCTCCAGCCATCTTCCACCTCCTCCTGCAGACCTTCTTTCATTCACAAAAATCTGCTGCCACTTCCCACTTGCACCAGACCTTTGGCAAGATCCCAAAGCCTCGCGTTCCTTTGGCTTCCACAGTTGCCGGCTCGGTTTTCCTCCTGCCTCTTTCAAGAGATCAGGCTTCCTTGGGATTTTGGACTCAGCATATCTCTTCTCCCAGCTGAGATACCCGATGATTTACTTGCAAAGAAAAACAGATTTAGCTGCTCCACATAGGCAGTGGTGTTCTTCCCTGCTCAGAAGTAAACTCACGGGGAGAGTTATGTGTTGTAGGATCACACTAACTCTGCAATGGAGTTCTGGAGTTGCACAGACCTCCTGTCCCAGTGTCTCCTGGTAGCAGAGGGATTTGCTACAGCACAATGACTGCTCACAGAAATGATCAGAGGGAACTGTAGGAGGCCACAAATCTACATTTATTTTCTGATCAGACATAAGTGAGAAATACATGGATAGGCTCCCAAATATGCTACCAAGAATTGACTGTACTGACTATATTTTCTGAATAAAGCAAGAAATACAAAGATGACTGTGCTAGATGTTTTTATACAGTCTGCTCGGGCTAAGTGCAAATTTCTGCTACATTCAGTCTACAGAACTCACCCAGACAGTCTGTTCATCCTGGATCAGGTTCTGTTTCTTATCTTAATATTGCAACGGTCTTACAATGATCTACTCTCAGTTCCACTCATTTTGCTCCTTGTTCTTGGACTACATCCCTCTTCCAACTATGTCTTCCTCCCAAACTCCCTTGGTGCCAGTTGAGGCCTTCCCCTTCCTTCTCTTGTGAAGCTCTCCAGTGCCAACGTGCCACCCACCCATGTCAGATATGGAAAAGCTGCTATAGTTATATTCACTGAGGGGCTCAGGCAAAGCATAGCAGTATCAGTGGAAAGATTCTCATCAACTTCACTGGATTTTTGGTTTCTACTGTTTATAGGTAGTTCATGGGCTGAGGAGCACATCTTCCTCATCTTCCTTTTTCACCTGTATAGAGGCTGACACTATAGCCACTGACTTGTTTCCACAAATTATTTTCTCAAAGGGAAAGCTTGGCTTGCATTGTAATGCAGTTCTCTGATGGCATTTATTTGCATTTATGGAAGCAAAATAAAAATTTCTAACCTAGTCCTTAATAGAATCAAGGTTCTGCCATGTGTTTTATGTCATTCTTTCAGCAAAAACACAAGACCATGTTTTCATGTTCTGGCTGCCAGATAGTGAAAGAAGCACTTCCAAAGTATGTGTATCTTGTGAGTTTTACACACATAAGTTGTTTGTATTTAATGATTTGGGTGTTTAATCAACCTCTTTAGAAATTATTTAAATCATTTCAGTTCACCTGTAAAATTAAATTCCAGGCTTCTAAGAAGTCTATGTGAAGATCAGGGTGCAATGTCAAGAGGAGTTTTAACTGCTCAAAGACTATCCCTCCCAGGTGACCAACCCTGTCTTCAGAACTGGCATAATTTCATATCAACTTAATGTGAGCTGGGAACCACACCTCTAGCCTTTAGACATCCTGAGATGAGTTTTTTTCTGCTTTCTGTAAGGAAGACACCATGGACAACAGAGCACGTATCAGCAGGTTGGGGGAGAGGAATCAGGGTTCAGCAGTCCCTGCACACAGGTCCTTGACCTCAACCTGAAGATCTGGTTACAAGTCCCTCTCTTAACTCCTCCCATGCCAAAGCTTTGACATCCATCATCCTTAACTCTCCCACATCAGCCCTTCCTAAACTATTTTAGCATGCAATGCCACGATAATCCAAATCTCTCCTCATAGCAGTCCTGCCTCCAAAGCTCTGCCATCCAAGTCACAGCTGACTGCAAATCCCTTCTGCTTTGAAGACTTCCCAAGGCCAGTTGCCTCAGGGCTCAGCCTGATCCTGCTCACAGTCCCCTCATAACCATATCCACAGTCCCACATGCTACGAGGTTCCTTGTTGCCCTCCCAAGGGCTCTAACAACCCCATGCCCAAAGCTTTCCTAAGTATGTCTGAGTTTGATCCTCGAGTTTGTAAGATAGCTCAAAATCTGCTTCTGTATGTGCTTGGGAAAACATCAGTGTGAAAAAAAGCAGTGTTTATGAGAGCTCTAAAACTGAATGTTATTTGGGAGTGAAATGATCTTCAAGCAAGCTTCCTTAATGGGCTATATGTAGCTGGCATGGCCTCTTCAAGTGCCATCTCAGAGAGCTGGGGCTCCTACTGAATGTGGTACTTGTGGCTTTCTTTTTTTTAAAGACAGGGGCTGAGCTGAGTGGTTGTACAACAGGTCAACAGTTTGGAAAGTCATGCAGGAGGCAGGAATCTGAAATCAGTGCATCCTTAGCCTGTCAGAACCAAATGTAGATCTGCCCAAATTCTGTAGCCACTTAAAAATGATTTTTCTTTGGAGTGTCTGTACATCCCTGTATTTAACATGGTGCTGTTTCCTCTGGGGCTAAGTCTCCTGGGACCACAGGAGAAAATTGCTTTTTTTGACTGACATTTTTCTCAGTCTAACTCCCCCCAAACTGCTTCTGACTGTGCTTCTTAGGGCAGGGTTTCATGCCCAGGGTTTAACTCCTGCAGTTAAATTGCATTAAATACAAAATGAAGCTGTACCCTGTGATTTTATAATCTTTTAGAGTGTTGGGTATTGCAGAACAGTCAGCTTTGATCTTGTTCTTTGCTCTTCTTCAATATCAATAACTTTATAGAATACCATGTAGGAGTTTATTAGTTTTAACAAGCTTTAAAAAGTTTTAAGGAGAGATGCCTTCCACTAGCACTGCCAGGGACCATCTCTTGCTTAAATCCATCCTGGCATTTTTATTTTCCTAAACATACAGCAGACCTACAGCCTTCAAAAGAAACACTGATCCACGCAGGAGGTATTTTCATAGGGTACCCTAGAGTCTGAGGTAGCTGCGAGTGGAAAATCATGAAGAGGAGGATGCAGGATGCAGGGTTGTTTTTCGGTCTCCCTCCACCCCGTTTTCCCGCCCCTGTGGTGTGTTTCCCTGACACCTGGTGGCGGGAAAGGACCCGACATCTTGTGTGTTTTGCCATCGTTGTTGGCGACGTGGATATCGGGATTGAGCACACACACCCTCAGCAAGGTGGAGAGGGCAGAGAATGGATTGAGAACAACCCTGAGGAGGGCTTTAGGGGTGTTGGTTGATGAGAAGCTCAACATGAGCCGGCAATGAGTGGCTGCAGCTCAGAAAGCCAAACAAATCCTGGGCTGCATCAAAAGAAGTGTGGCCAGCAGGTCAAGGGAGGTGATTCTGCCCCTCTGCTCCACTCTTGTGAGACCCTACCTGGAGTACTGTGTCCAGTTCTGGAGTCCCCAACACAAGAAGGAGCTGTTGGAGTGAGTCCAGAAGAGAGCCACAAAGATGCTGAGAGGGTGAAGCACATCATGAAGACAGGCTGAGGGAGTTGGGGTTTTCAGCCTGGAGAAGGGTCCAGGGAGACCTTACATCTGTCTTCCAATAGGAGCCTACAGGAAAGCTGGGGGGGGACTTTTTACAGGGGCATGTAGCAATAGGACAAGGGCAAAGGTTTCAAACTGAAAGAGGGTAGATTTAGATTAGGAAGAAATTCTTGCCTGTAAGGGTGGTGAGACACTGGCACAAGTTGCCCAGGGAGGTTGTGGAGGCCCCCTCCTTGGAAATGTTCCAGGCCAGGTTGGATGGGGCTTTGAGCAACCTGGTCTAATGAGATGTGTCCCTGCCCATGCAGAGGAGTTAGAACTAGATTATCTTTAATGTCCCCTCCAGCACAAACCATTCTATGACTCTAGATTCTACTATCTCCATTAATATTAACTAGAATCTGTAGACATGGACTGGTGCTTCTTTGGAAAGAGCCCAATCTGGGCAAAGCAAGTAAATCTCTCATGTTCTGCAAGCTGTCTCAAGGCAGGCCAGACATGACTCAGAGCTTCTCTGATTCCTCCTGATTCTGCTAAGCTCCCTGAGGTGGAAAGAGGTGGCACAGAGCAGCACCTCAGGTCAGCTTCCCCCAAGCCAGGCACCAGCAAGTTGGGAGAGGGAGCAAGTTCACCAGCTGTGTGCTGTGCATGGAGTCACTTGGCACTGGAGCATCCATCTGCTCTGAAGCTGGTGTAGTGCAGAAAGATGACCCAACATTTGCAACAAATGCCTGACATAAAGAGCCAAAACCAAAAAAACAAACAAACAACCCCAAGCCCCAGCTTGAGTTTCCGCAGCTCAAACAGGAATGTGATGGTAGCTGACCACAGCTGGGGCCCAGACAGGGAGAGGAGATGATCTGCAACAGCCACTTCTTGCCCTGCAGCAGCAGAGAACAGCATCAGCACTAGCCTCATATTCCTGCGCCCAGCAAAAAAAACAGCAGGAGTTCAGAGTGCAAATATAAAAGACCCAGACATCCTCTCCCCCACCTCTCATTTCCATGCTCAGTTTCTCAAGTGCAGTCTCCCCTATCTCCACCTCAGCTCTCAGCTTAGCACTCAGGCAGGCATTGCCAGCATGGGCCATCCACTGTCTCTAGCAAATTCATGCAGCAGTGTTGCCTCCCCGGGTTTGGGATCAGATTTCAGTAAAAATGCATTCAATATAATTAATTCAGTTAGGTGGTTCCAGAACTGATCACAGGCACCCTGTTGATATAAAACACCAGCCTGATGGAGCTGCACCAATTGAATTAACCTTTATTTCTGTAGGAAATAAAGGTTAGGAAATAGGACTCCCATCTAAGCAGCAAACATTTATAGTTTTTACTACCAAGGAAGCATGGCATGGCTCCAGGTCCACTGATTTCTTCTTTCTGTTAAAGTTCAGTAGGCTTCAATAGATTATTTTTCCCAGCTGTAATGCCTGAATTTGGAATTAAAAAAAACCCCTATGTTGGCTATGATGGAAAGAAGCTCTAAGAGGTGCATACACTGCTGTCAGCTGAATCTCACAGGAGGAGAATAATACACATTCACATAAGCAGACAGCTGAGATTTCATCTTAATGTCATAAGGACTTTATTTGCCACTAACAGCAGAAGCAGGTCAAACAAGGGGTAGCAAAAGGAGCTAGAGAGCAACTCCTGTTAAAATGCCCCTCCCTATTTCATGTCTAGCTCTTCCATAATTTTTATTCATTTCTTATTTAGCCATGCAGCTTCCACAGCTTCAATTTTTATTTCCCTCTCACCCCCAAATTACAGCAACGATGTTACCTAAACAAATCCACTTTCACCACAGATGGTCTCCTTATGAGTCTTTCAGAAGGGACATTTGTCATCACAGGGAAAGCCAGGGGTTTTTTTCCACCACATCTGCTGCCAAAGATGAGCCTAGCTGATTATTTTCTGCAATAATTCAGATTCCTTCAGGACGCAGTCAGTGACAGTCGTAACGCCACTTAACATCCTCAAATCAGTGTTTGGTATGTCAATAGGAAGGAAACAGTAACATGTTGTTTCAGTGAGCTGTCCCGTTGCCAAAAGGCTTTGGGTTCTGCATTTTATTGATGATGTGACCCTTTAGAGAAACACAAGTGGTTTGGCTATGTTCAGGCCAGCTGTTACCCAAGAAAGCAGCCATGGGCCAGGGCACAGACTTCACCTGTCAGGGTGCACTGCCTGCTTCTCACCTTTCAGTCAAGCTCACTCAGGTCCTGCTGCAACAGACCTCCTGCCAGTTCTTCACTGAGCTCTTATGAAATACACACCCCAGTCCCTCCTCTCCAAAAAGGTGACAAACTGCTTCCCACACCCTGCCCATTTTTTCCCTGACTTCTCCCTGTTCACCGTCTCACTTCACCGGATGCTGCTGAGAGCTTCCAAGTGGTGGGGTGGGTGCCAGCAATGGGTGGCCACTGATCTTGCAGAAGCCTTTCAAAACCTATTTGTGATTTGCACTGATTCAGGTAAGTATGTAGCTACTCTCTGAAAAACACAGATCTTGCTTTTCTTATCTTCTCCTCCTCCCTCTCCTCCATATGCAGTCATATCAGCTGTTAAACCTCCCAGGACATGGACTTTGGCTTTTTATCCACCAGCAGGCATTTGGTATTTATGCAGAGCATTGACTCAGATTAGAAATAGTCATGGGAAGGTGATAAAAATTTAACAGCAGTAATAGAGATTCTGTTGAATTGCAGGCTCTCATGTTTTGTGGCTAACCACCACAAAATCCTGTCCCACAGTGACATCCCTAAGAAGAACAGCAGTGATTGAGTTAGGCTGGAAATAGGGCATCTTCAATTATCCTGAACCAGCTATTGGTGGAGTACAATTATTTCAGGATCTGTTACTTCCTTTTTGATAATTTTATCACTTTTTTACTCTCTAAGGCACAATTCAGTTGTTGTATTATCAATATTCTAACCTCTGCAAGATGGTCAGTGATATGCTAAAGCACTGTATCAATGTGTGAGTGGAAAATGTATAAGTAGTTTGCAGAGTATCAGTATATACAGGTGTCTTGCAACTGCTTCCAGTCATTTAGTTCTAGAAATTAAAAAAAAAAAAACAAACCCAAAAACTTTGTATAGACTTTTCCCTAAAAATATAGAGGACTATTTGAAAGAATTGTTCTGCTTGTAGGTCCACTTTCAAGAACAACAAATGGCAGGGATTGGATTCATACAGTTCACAGAATCTGACTTTGAACAGTTGGTAATGTGGCCAAGTGTCTTGGTAAAGTGTCTTTAGGTTAAGGTAATAAGGACTAGGAAAAACATGGAAGCTGTACAGTGTATTTATATTTGTAAGCATACAGACATATGCATTCCTGTATCAATCTGGCCAAACATGAGTCCAGATTTGATTGCTAGAACAGGCATTTGTAGTTCATCACTTGCATTTTTTTTGTTTGGTTTAAATAAGAACTGAAGTTGGAATGATCAATTTAATTTCAACTACTCTCACAAATAAGATAAACTCTCATCACATGTGCCTATCTCCATACTATCTTACAGGGCTGAAGAGATGAAGGAGGCTTTTTTCTCTCATCATAAAAGCTTTCCCATCAGATTTTACAGCATTAGTGGCTCTCTACTCATAAAACACATCCGTTCACATGGTAGACAAGTGGGCTTGCTAAAGCACTAATTTTCAACAGCTATAAATGATATAAAAAATAAACACATGACCTGCATAACAAAACAAAACTAAAAAACCCCAAAGAAGTTAAAATGCTAGATAAATTTTTCAGCTGGTATGGGCAAAACTGTGGACAGAAGTGCTATTTTGTAGGGAAACAGAAGACAATTTATTTTGCTTAACTTGCCTAGCAAAGGGAAGGATGCTGAGTCTACCACCATTAAAGCTGGTGCCAAACTCCCTTAGGTCCTCAGAGGATGACAGGGAGCCAGCTCTTCCTGGTGCTTTCCTAGGAAACCCTCAGCACAGTAGGCTGGGGGGGGGAGGGGGGGAGGGAACCTGTCATCTTAAATCATTTGCAAAGGCTCTCCCATCCAGGGACAGCAACCTTGGGAGCCAATCTGGGTATAGGATTAACAGGGATGTAGTGGAAGAGCACCTTGGAATTGCTTTATCAAACTTCATTTCTATCTGTTTGGCTTAGGGACTCTGTGTACATGCATAGATGGAGGTTTAAGTGCCAGCAAGTGGAGTGGGACCCAGGGGCCCATGGACCTGCAGTGTCAGCAATGTGCACGTTGATTGAGTGTCTGTGCTTCTGTGGTTTCTTGTATATACAAGCTGAACTTGCTGGAAAATAGGATAAGAGTAGTGGAAGCTAGGTGTTGAAACATCTGTAAATCTGGCCAGAGAGTCCAAGCCAGCTGCTGGACAAAGCATAGGATGTGGATCTAAATACAGGAACTGGGGCCACTGGCCCTCCATAACGTGGACCAGAGAGCTAGGGAATCCTGTTAAGCAGCAAATTTAGTTTTCCCTAGTATAAATTTGTTGGGCATTACAGGTATATTAAGATAGAATAGAGAAGACTGACACTGGTCCCTTAGTTTCAAGTGTTGGAGTACATAGGAAGAAGCAGCAGAGAGGTGGTACCAGGTTTTGCTGACGTGCAACTGTAAGTCATCCTCTTACATTGCCCCCTTTATTTTGTTACAATACAAGTTTTATCACTGTAGTTTATTCCAAATGTCATTTGCCATTGTCTGTTTACCTAAAGGGACTCCTCAGTAATATATTTAATTTTAAACATAAAAGAATTAAATGGGTAGTTAACAGGCACATGACGCATTACATTATTGGGCATGTCCAAGTTACTGCCATGTGGAGCATAGACAGCACTTTAAGCTGCACAATGCCACAGCTTTGCTCCCATTATCCTTAAGGAAATTCAAAAGAATTTAAGGTACATGTGACCTACTGCTTTCTAGTAACAGTGAGGCTAAGGGGTCATGCAGACAGATTGACTTCAATGACTGTTTCTTGGCAATACTTGGTGCTTTCATGGTATAAAATTGAAATGCAGTATAAAAATAAATCTTTTCACAGGGTCTCATAGTGCCAAGTGCAATTTCAATATTTCAATGCTGTAGTGTTTAAACTTAATGTACATTAACAGTGCAAATTCTGCTGGAGTTCCCTCAGGATACCATGTTCAGTACAAGAGAGATTAACCTTTTCCTTTTGCCTCCCAAGAGAAGCTGCATTTTGAACCAGTTTTTTTTTAACTGTTTCCATTGGGCGTATCATCCAGAGGTGTAACTGATGCCCTGACTCCTCTTACTGCAAGGGTGGTTAAAGGGTTACCATAATTTACAAATGCTCTTTGAGTACATGTTTTACAATTGAGAGACAGCTTCAGCTTGCTTTTCATTTACTTCTTCATCCTTTTTGACTTGTTTTTTTTCTTCCTCATCAAGTTGGGCTTCAATCTCACTTGGATCGATATAGGTATAAAAATGAGCCATAGTAGCAAAAACAATGCAAACTGCCAACAGCAAGGCAGCAAACAGCACGTACTCTGCCCACTGCAAATAATAATAAAAAAGTATTATTTACCCATCAATAGGTTTTTTTCAAAATAATTAAACATTTTTACTGTTCGCAAGGTATGACATTAAGTCAAAATGTGAAACTAAGCATGTGTAACAAGTGCCATATGACTTCAGGATCTAAGTATGGGTGTCTATAGTACATATGAAAGCAATTTAGACTTTACTCCCTTTCAGCAATTCTGTCTTCAACAAAGAGACAAAAGTTCTATGAATGCTGGCAAGTTCTACAATAGCCTCTTCCTGGAGGTATTTAAAAACTGGGAAGGGAGCTCAACCCCCACCTTTTGGTCAGGTAGTTTAATTTTTAATGAGGCTGATAGTGAACCTGCTTCCACTTAGGCCATCACTAAAATTCCTACTGACCAGAGGTGTGGGCAGAGAGCAAGATCATGAACTTTGGTTTCAAACTGCTATCTCTATCTGAAAAGCCTCAACATTTCTGTTTCATTCCCTTTCTGGTTAATTTAGCTGCAACTGGGGCTGCCAGGCCAATTTCAAAGACAAGCTCTCCCGTCTCTCAGGTATCCTTTTTAGATTAACTAGGGAGTGCCACCAATGGTCTGAGGAAGTCTTGTCCAAGTGTTTTTCACCAGACGAACCACAGCTTTCATGACCCAAGGAGTGAGGTTTGAAATCAATGGAGACAGAAGGGACGTGGCAAGGCTGAGGTATGCAAGTGAAAATTTATTAGCAGGGAATAGAATTTTCATAGGTTTTAATCACAATGGTCTAGAATCTCACCCTTGGAATTAAATAACATTTCCACACCTTGAAAGCAATTTATTGTAGAGTTGTTAGAAACCGCTGCTTGCAAGAGAAGAATGACAGAGCAAGAATTAGGAATGGCAAAAAACAGACATGAGGCAAAAATCATAGAATCATTGAATAATTTGGGTTGGAAGGGATCTCTAAAGTCCATCTAATTCCAGCACCCTTGCCACAGGAAGGGCACTGGACCAGGTTGCTCAAAGGCCCAGAGCTGACTAAAGTTTAGCTTGTCCATGTCCATGTGCACACACGCTGGGAAGGGTTGGGGAAAAGAAAGCCAGAAACTTTAGAAGGGGCTCTAGAAGACAACTTCTAATCCAGATAGCATGGAAGGATTCATAATTTTATTTAACACTCTGAGATTTAGCCAAGCACTGGTTCTACAACTGACCAGTACTCTTTTGTAGCTAATGCAAACATCCTACGCTAAATTATATATACAAATCCACCATAAAGCTGATGTGCAAAAAGTTATGGTTGAAGATCACCAGCAATTACTTTCTCCACGTATTAGAGCTGCTTTCCTACACACTAATTGCTCATCTGCTTACCTGCTTTTTGATTCCAGATGCTCCAGCCACAATGAGGACAATTATGTTCCCAATCGCCACCGTTAGCAGCCATCCTGCCTGCAGCACTGCCTTCATGTTAGATGGGGCCTACAGGAGCAAAACCATGTCAGTTTTAGTCAAACAGTGCTACCACTTATTTTTCTGATGCTTACTGCATTCTTTTTATTACAACAAATTTTTTTCATTACAAAAAATACTGGTTTGTCTGGGGATTTCTTGGTTTGATTGGGGTTTTCGTTTGTTGTTTTGGTCTTTTGGTTTTTTGTTTTTTTTTTTATTCCAAATTACTCGAGAAGTAAATGATCCTAGGGAAAGCTTTGAGGTTACTAGTACTAACTATAATTCCTTTTAACTTTGTACACACTGAATCCCTAACAGGCACATTTTACATCTGATTCAGTTGCATGTGGCACACATTAAATGAAGAAACTGAATGCATCACAGTCTAGTGAGCAACTTTTTCAAGGTGTTCTCAGATAATAGTACAACAAGATCTGGCAGACAAAGGGATTAAAAGTATATAAACTTCTGCTAAACACTGCATGGAAGAAATTGGTGTGGACAACAGATCACATAAAATCTTCATTTATACCAGGATTCTTAACACAAAAGAAGCTCTGAAAAGCCAAGCCTACCTGTGAGTATGAAAACTCCAGCCCAGTGACAGAGAAGACTACTTCTGCACATGTAAGAATAAAATATTGAGGGATCTGCCAGGCCATGTGGACTGTATTGGGTGGTATATCTTCAGAATATGCTACATCAAAAGTGTCTGCAGTACACTGGAAATTAAAATGGCACATTAGGAACAGTGATAAAGAGTCTTTTACACTAAGCTCTTCAAGCAGTTCTATCTCATCTCTATAATCACATATATCCAAAGTTTTGGGTAAATAAGAAATATTTTTTATGAAGCCCTGCATACTTAGTTATAAAGTAGTAGTTATTTTACAGCAGGCATTGTGCAAATCATTAGTGTCTACTTCAGCTAAAAATTTAAGGCCATTAATAATGAACATGAATTCTTGCATGATGTCGTTATCATACCCATCATTATTTTTATTATTGATAGTTTTATATTCTTTTTAATATACCGGAATTCTATGATATGTACAATTAAGGGCAAGAAGGATAATTCTACAAGTGTTTTTTTGTTGGTTGTTTTTTTTTTAAAGAAATTATTGACATGAAAAGTAATTCTGTAGTTTGCATCCAAAACACTTGCTACTTACCTTGTTAATTATAATTGTGTAGGCACTGCCGAAGCCAAATGCCTTTGAAGTTGAACAAAGGACTGAATTTCTAATAGCCTTAATTGTATCTGTTCTGAAAAAGAAAAAAGCACAATCATAGGTGTAGACAATTGTCTACTTTATAATAAAATAAAAGTGTTCTATGTCTGTTTCCCAAGGACAAGTATGCCTGAGTGACTTGATTAGGATAAAGGAAAATGCTTACCTTCCTCCTGCAAAGATTGTATAATTACTGGCAGAAAGAGGCATCATTTCTCCAAAAGAAGTGTCACCCATAGTGATGCTGATAGTATCAGGCACATTGTTTATGAACCTTTAAAATGCAAGAGTGATGAAATACTAAACAAAATATGCATAAGTCAAAAAATTCAGGTTTTACTTTTAATTTTATACTGCCAGCACAACAAGCATCAAGTCTTCCCCTTATATCTTTGTCCATTGATAATTTTGAAGGAACTCTTCATCTCTTGAAGTATGGATAATGCAAAAAGCAAGCTAGACCCACATCAACCCACTGTCTGCTTAGGAGGCTGTCAACAGCAAGCCTCTGCTAAAACCTGTAACAGAGGCATCTGCAAATGGAAAATGTAGAAGAAAGCCAGAGAAGTGGCAGGATACTTGTTACCCAGGATTAAAAAGGAGGTATAGACATGCAAACTGTGCTAGTTTTCTACAAAATGTCTGGATGACAGAGTGAAACACAGGCTTCCAACGTAGTTTAATTATACCCAAAGTAGATATTTAAGATAGGTTAAGGGGATTATGCCCCATAAGTTCCTACACCCCCTGAACATCAAGTGAAGTGTCCAGCAAGCGGAGAGTTCTGCAGCACAGAAAACTATGTTAAGCAAAAAGAGTTCACCCAGGAGGCAGATGGATGAGACAATCACCCTACCACCAAAATTGAGGAGGAAAACAAACTCTACCTGATGAGATTATTTCCTTCTTGTGGTTTTGAGGTGACATTGTCAAACAGCTGGTGGGAGAGACCATTATCAAGAGATATCATTGGCATTGATGATCAGTTTAAATGTGAGCTATTACCTAGCAGTGAGAATTAACAGAGGCTTCAGACCTTCCCTTTTATGATCCTTACTAGGATATGTATCTACTAGAAAACACTCTATGACCACACATTCGAGTTCTGGTGAAAGGGTAACTGTCAAATGAAATAATGAATTGGTAATTTTTAAACTTTTTCTTTTTTTTAAAGTAACACCTTGCCCTGTACTCTACAGCTTACTCTGTCTGGTCCAGCAGAGAGGGTGAGAGACAGAAAACAAGACAAAGGGAAAAGCTGCCCAGAGCTTGTTCTCTTAGCTTCACAGAGACAGCTGCTAAGACAGTCATGTACATCTTGGGAATGAAGCAGACTTACCCAGTCAACAAAAAGGTCTCCTGCAGTATTTTTAACTCGAAGAGTGTGACGGTTTCCACCTTGGTAGTTGAAAACTATAGAGTCATTATTACCTCCTGAAGTTATGCTTACTGATTGCAACTGGGAAGTCTCAAATGTCATGTAGTTCGTCTACAAAATCAACAAATTGCTATGAGTTTCCAGGCAACTGCATATATTTGTCTACACCTTTGAGGGAGGTGTTACAATCTCCCAGGGGGGTCAGAAATTTACATGTTTTTTACTTCTGAAGTGCCAGAGATCATGAGCATCTCACTTTCATTTTTGTTTGTTTTTCTACATCAAGTACTTATTTAATTTTTTTTTCTTATTCTTTAACAATTTCTTTTGTTATACAAGTAACAAAACTTCAAAGTAACAAGAACTTCCCACAAGCATTATGGAATAGCTGCTACATTTTCCTGTGTATTTATTGCTGCAGATGAATCAGGCTTACCACCACCACCATCACTACCAAGTAAAATTCTGGTTAGCAGAGGGAGCACTGTCTTAAATTAAGATGCAGCATATTCCAAATAGAAACAATTCCCAGGAGATGCAAATGCAAGCTGCATATTTCTGGGTTTGACATAATGGCAGTGACTATTAGCAGGAGATGTTTCAAATATTCTAAATAAATTTCATTAACATAAAATATTTAAAATGTTAATAAACTTGTTAATGTAGTATTAAAACAAACCTTTTGCTTTATAGGATTATAAAATGTTTTTTATAAACCAAAACATCTAGATTATAAAATGCCTATAGTAGGGAGTGGAGCATTTTACACTGCAATTTCTGGTATGCACCATGTTTATACCAATTCCCAATCAGCACACAATTTGCATGTCCTTATCTTCTTCCCACAGCTCAGTTTCAACATGAGGCAAATTTGGAGGAGGATGGTACAGGGTTTCTCCTCTTACACAGAAAGAAGTCTGAAAGCTACACTTCCTAACAGTCTTTATTAAAAATGACCACCACATTTTGCTGTCAATGGGGTTATCAAGGTTGTGCTGTAATAGAACCTGAAAATGCTCTTTGGCAGCAAAATCTGAAGCTCAATATATGGAACAATGTAGCCAGAGGAAAAACTCGCTGTCCAAGTAAGTGATCACTCACAGTAAGAGCAGTGACTTAGCAGACCTCTTTTTTTGACTTTTATTGAAGGAAGGAGTGTTCTTGCTATTAAGAAATGGTAAATTTTTAGCAAGAGTGAAACTTCCAGTTAGTTCAAAATCACTATCAAGTTTCTTAAACTTTCTTGAAAAATACTCTTGCTGAAAGAAACTAGTACTACTTACAATACTGAAATAGTTATAGTTTTTTTATTCACTGTTTTCAGTGACAATTCATTCCACAATAGAAAAAAAATCTTTAAAATTACTAGAGGAAAAAATCCTAGAAAACAATGAATTTTGAAACATTAGTTACAAACCAATTCAACTTACTCCATTTGATTTATTTTTTTTTTTTTAACTTGCTGTTCCCCGTCTCTCTTTACTTACCCAACTCATAGGTGCTACTGTCACATCAGCAACTTGAGACCCAAACTTAACTGTTGCTTTATCAGCACCGAGATTTAATATTTTGATTTGGGATTGGTCATCTGCAGGGAAAACTGGAAGAGTTTTCTGTAGGCCAGATAATGAAAAAAATCAGTGCGCTATCAGAAATCATATGGAAAAAGTACTATAGTTAGTGTGACTGTAATTATCTCATGAGGAAGATAAGCATTTGCCTGATGATTTGTGATTGTCAGAGGGATGCAACCTGAACCAATCTCACAAGCTTCCTTACTGCTGCCTGAGGAAAGGAGTCTTTCATCCACAACAATGCCTCCACAGACAGATGGGGTTCCTCTTTGATCACATCCTGCAGTTCAAGATGCCATTACCAAGGCCACTTTGCAGTTCAAGGAATGGACTTTTCCCACACCCTGAAGCTGCCTGGGTTCCCTTTTTTATCATGTTCTGATTCATTGTCCCTCTGCTGCTGAACTGGGCAGAAGCACGTGTAGGTGCTGCCCAGTGTGATAGTCCAGAGAAACTGAATTTTTCCCAAATAAAACACTGTAGATCAAGAGCAAGTGGCCTCAAGTTGTACCAGGGGAAGTTCAGATTGGATAGTAGGAAAAAATTCTTTACTGAAAAGGTTTCAGGCATTGGAATAGGCTGTCCAGGGAAGTGGTTAAGTCACCATCCTTGGAGGTATTTAAAAAGCATGTAGATGTGGTCCTTAGGGACATGGGTTAGTGGTGGGCTTGGCATTGCTTGCACACTTCACCTACAGTCTAGATGTAAGTAGAGATCAGAGATACAAAGTAGCTCCCTGGTAGGACAAACAAATCTCTGGTTTTCAGCTGTTAAACTCAGTCTAAAGACCTGAGGCTAAAGACCTTTAATGCAGGATTTGTGCTAACAGCAGATGAAATGTTTTGCTGGAGGGTGTTCATAGATAGTTAATTGTATTATGCTAACCATACTGGTACAATAGACTTTAGCATTTTAACTCCTTCTGCTTCTGTGGTCATATGCTCGGTTCCAGATTTAGGGGCCTTGTCTCATTTTTCCCCCTAAATACACTTCATTCTGTGTTAACAACTAAACATTAACAGTAAATACTTGCAATTATCTGGACTTACATCTATTTGCACTTGCAAAAGGGCAGCAGCAACAAAAGCCAAAGATGCAAGGACCATACCAACAGTGATCTTCTTCAGGGGCCTAGTAAAACCAAAAAGCACATCTGTGAGTTTAAGACAAATATTAATTCAAAGCTTCAGCTGATCCCATAATAGGAAACTCAAATGAGCCCAGCCTGCATGTTATCACCATCTGAAGGGTTTTTGTTACAGAAAGAGTGTTCTGCTAAGCCAGGTGCCTCAATTCATAGTTACACTATTGAGAAATACATCTTTCCTGCAGCATCTTAATAACCTGTTACCTGCACATGCTGGGCTCAGACATTGCCTGAACATAATTATTAGGTTTCTGGAAAAGTCTGATCTGTGGGAATTAAAAAAAAAAGCAAAACAACCAAGTACAGTACTTAGCTATGAAACAATGAAAAGACAAGAAGTTATGCCTTTTTAAAAAGAGTAACACCTTGTGTCTATATCACTATGTTTAAGTCAAAATAATATTGAAAAAAAAAAACAAAAAAAAAACCAATCTGGGAAATATGTTGAATTAAGAGCCATCTACTGACATTCTGGTAAGCTGCAAGGGTAAACTTAAGGTAGGTATTTTGTTTATGACCTAATTCCTCAGATATAGTGTCCACAAATGAATGACAGTTTTTCCAGCACAGCACATGCTCTTAATTTTTTCATACCAGATGGAAATGCAGAATTTCATCTTAGCCCTATAAAAACTTTTTTAAAGAATGGTATTTTCTTTTGCCTCTTCAACTTGCAAGTGATAGCTACTTCACTGCCAACATTACAAATAATGTGCAATGCCTTCTCAAGCTACATGTAAAAATATGCAGTGTGCCAGACTCCTTCCTGGGACTGAAGAGGAAACACATTTCCTCACAGGTAGTTTTAGGCCCAAAACTTCACATGTGCTAAGGATGTATTTCTACTTCTTATACTTTGGGAAGGAGAGGGAGTAGATATGGGGGAAGTAGAAAACAGTAAACATCATGCCTTCTGCAATTGAAGGACTTTGCCCTTATATGGAAAATATTGTTACTTTACTATTAAGTTCTCTTTCTCTAGTCTGTTGTACCTGAATATACGTCTTGCAGTATTCTAGGGTTTGCTTTCTTTTTTCCATTACTTTAAAATATTAACCCTGCTTTAGATACACTACTATTTTCTCCTTAGCTGAATGCTGGCTTTTGTTACAGGAGGCTGGAAGAGCCTCATGAGTCCCTGTTAAAGTCAGATAAGTACATCAACTTACGTAAAATTGATGCCACATTTCTCAATTAAAGGATAAATCACAGCATCCACAATTGGGACCATTATAATAATCAGGATTGGATTCACAGTCTGTTAAAGACAAACATAAGTGAAAAAAAGTTTTCAAAAATGCAATTATATGTATATATATATGAAAAAAATCTTTGGGAAGTGCTTGGAATTGGCAGGAGATTACTGTACCTGCATTTGGTCTGGCTGAATCTGAATAGTTCCCTGGTGAAGAAAGAAAAAACCAAAACATTAATATTATTACAAAAAATAAAACTCATGTGAAAAGTAAATGTTAATTAAGAAAAATAAAGCATTAAAAAGTAACCTACAAAATCCCCATCCATTGTTGTGGCTTGCAGCGTCCATCTCGATCCCTAAACAAAAAGAAAAAGTTGAATGCCACAGAAAGTCAATTTTCCAAAGATCCTAATGATTTTTTTTTTTGTAAGTTAAGTGTTAGGGAAGTCATACAATACAGTTAAAAAAAAAAAAAAAGAAACTAGCTTGCTACAGGAGTATTCTTACTCTGCAATGTAAACATTTGAACAAAGTGATCCTTGTGGCCCATTTCTCTTTATTTACTGGTTTCACGAAATAGAGTGGAAAATAATTCAGATGCAGAAATCAGCCAGAGGGATGACAGGGACATCCTGTGCTGTGCATGGAAGCCACCCAGGTGCCTTTGTGCCTCCTACCTGAGCCCAGATGCCCCACACCACCGATATGTCCATCCTTCCTTCACACAGCCCAGCACGGAGCAGCCAAGCTGTTGGGCCTCCCTTGAGCCCAGAAAACCTGCCTAAAGCTGGGTCAAATTTTCAGCCTGAGCCCTGGGTAAAACAGGGAGGTTAAGTTGCTGAGACTGTGCACCACTTGACTGAGAGATGGGAGAGGGTAGTGACAGGACAAAGGGTTTAAAACTGAAAGAGGGTAGGATTTCAGTTCGGTGTTATGAGAAAATTATTCATTCGGGGGGGTAGTAAGGTACTAGGGAGTATTGCTGAGGGAGGTTGCTGATGCTCCTTCCTTGCAAGGGCTCAAGACCAGGTTGGTTGAGGCCTTGTGCAACCTGGTCTAGTGGGAGGTGTCCCTCCCCATGCAGGGGAGTTGGATCTTGATGATCTCTAAGGTCCCTTCCAACCCAAGCCAGTCCATGTGTCATGTAATGAGCATCGAGTTCTCAATTTCATAGCAGGGCTCCCTGTTTGTAACAGGTCACACTGATAGTTACAGCTCACTAGTACTAGACTAAACCAGCAGGATCTGGACAATCTAGACCAAGCTTCCTCCAGTCTGCCTTGGATGAAGCTTTCAGCCCCTGGTTCATTCAGACACCCTCCTAAATTCTGAATTTTCAGACACCCTCCTAAATACTTCACTCTGAAAGCCAGCTTCCATGAGTCCTGAGCACTCATTCCAGAAAGTAAATGGGAATTACAGGCTTATACTCCTGCTTAAAGGTGTGAGGTGTTTATAACAAGTTTAAATGATTAAGCAAACTGGCATCTCCAGGTCATTGCAGCCCTGATTCTCCAGAGGATTTACACTGGGACCCTACATTTCACCTCACAGCTGACAGTCGAATAAGCATTAGAAGTAAGAAAGCTTTAAGTCAGTGTTTCACTCTCTGAGTCCTGTCTGATACAAGATTTGAAGAGGCCTCAGTCACTGAAACAGTTCTGGGTATGTCCAGATAAGATGACTTTCCTGTGGCTGCAGAAAATCCTGCACAAACATAACTCAGTAACCAACCCTTTACATTAGAACATACATTAAAGAATTCACATATGTTAAACAATTTGAAGAGAACTATTTTTTCACTGTCCCATAGATACATTTTATGTCTGGTGACCTCAGAGTAAGTAGAATTAAATGGTACAACTCAAATTACCAAGCCAGACAATTTCTACTTTACCTGCTGGTCAAAGAGCGCCCAGAACATGGGGAGAGGGATGTAAAGGAAAAGCACTTTCAGCACCATCTTAACCTGAGCAATCAGTCGTTTCTGGAGCAAATGAGAATTACATAGGAGGAATTGGTAAAAAAAAATTTAAAATAAAATATTTTAAAAAAAAGGAGAAAAAAGAGACAGTTGCATATTTCTATGCTATTCACAGCACAGCAGAGGGTAAAGATACAATATGTAATATTTACACATGTCCTGAAGTTTGTATGTTGTGGGTACTTCTGACTTCTGTTAAAAAGCACAAGGTCTGCTTGTGGTGCAGGAAGGGCTGCCAGTTAAAGGTGACACTGATATGGGAGAGGCCTGTGCCTCTTGGCATGTGTACTGATGGCAGTGTGAGATTCTGCATTTAGTGCTGTGTGATTTTTCTAGGAAGGAGATATTTGAACAGATGGGTGACTGAGGAATGCATTTCACAGATGCAAAATGCAAATAAGCAGAAAGAAAACAAAGGGGATGGGGTAAGGTTTGTGCTGCTGTGGACACCAGGGAAGGGCAGCAAGGGATGTGGTTGGGGACTAGGGGACACAAGGCTTTGAGAGTCATGGTAAGGAGCTTGTATTGATGCCAGGGGAATGCAGTGTTTATCTAGTTAAGCTTAAATTCCAAAGCATAATTCTCCAGTTTGATTCCAAGGCAAGTGTTAGAGCCCTGCACATTAACCATGACAGCTGACACTATGTCCATTTCCCCCTTCTGCAGTCATTAAACCAGGATATGTTTATTTGAAGCCAGTTTACTGAGAGCAACTAAAAAAGTTTCCAACAATGCTTGCTATTTTACTAGCTCAAAAACTAAAAAGTGCTTCTATTTGTTTAGCAAGGGAAGCAGTCTTTTCCTTATCTCCCTTGAATTTTCCTGGGCAGCCTATGATCATGCAGAGCACCAACTGATGCAGCTCTGCTTTCTCCCGCAGGAGCTGGGGAGTTGCAGTCACAGGGGAGCACTGAGGTCTGGCCAGACCATTTGCTTCTAAAAGATTGAGAGGTCCAAATCTGTCAGCCCAGTGCTGACAGAGAGTCAGAGAAGGGCAGAAGAGAAGCAGAGGGCCCAGGGCTGTGGTGGCCCAGGAGTGCTCATGCAGGACTTACATCATACTTCTCACTCGCCCAGTCCATCCAGTGCTCCCTCTTGGGGAACTCCTTGCTGCGATGCTGAAACCTGTTTTTGATGGCAAACTGAAGAGAGACAGGATTTTAATAACGTAGAGAAGTATTCCTAAGTGCTGTAAGCTGTTTTCTCACTACAAAATGACACTCCTGTTTCGAAGATGCTAGAGGTGACTTGGTTGTGTTACCTGAGGCTTCTCAGGGAATATTGCATTAAAGGCCTCAGACCGCATACTCAGTGGAGAGTGCACATGGGATTAGGCAAAGCAAACAGCTCAATGTGGGTTGCTCTTAGGATCTTGAAGACCTGCCTACTTCAGACTAACTTATGCACAAGAATAAGTAACATCATATGCATAAGTTTTCAGAGCTGAATCGCTGTAAAAATCACAAGTAACATGCAAAACTCAGCAGGGCCATAGAGGCAGTGCTCTAAGCAATGGCCAAAGTCACCTGCAGAAGTTCAGTTTTATCAGTGCTTACAAGACTCTGGGCTACAACAAGCTGGCAGATCTGCATGGAGAATGAAGAGAGCCATAAATGAAAAAAACCAAACAACTCTGATCTCAAAGTTGAGACATTGCCAAGTTGGGACACGTAGTGCTCTTCATGCAGATTTAGCTCCCTTCCTTGCAGGCTTGTATGTGTAACACTCTCCAACCTCCTTAATACTCTGGTGATCAATATACATCTGGGTTGTAAATAACATTCTTTTAATAAGCAATGTATTTTTTTATGTGTACTAGTGTACTAGTAGCTCTGCTCTTGACTAGGACCGAGGCATGTTTATCTCTGACTACAGGGCTGCATAAAGCTGTACAAACAAGGAAGGAATGATTCCCAGAAGTTGTGATGAGCATTTATACATCACTGACATCTTACTTTTTTTCCTTTGTGTATAGATTCACATATAAACCAAGATAGAGATAAATGAAAAGGCATCCTCAATCTCGAGGTGTCAGTAAGAAGCCTTCTGTAAGGGAAAAATAAGAACACCTAAGATTTCCTTGTACTGTGACAGATTTTTGACCTAGGCAACCTTACTCAACTGTTTTAAAAATTGCTGCCAGGGTTTTTGGGGAATACAAACAGTACTTACTCCAATGCACTTGGCAACTTGAATCATCACATTTCCTTGAGGCTGAACTTTCTTGTACATTCCACTTCCTATTACAAACACAACTACAATACACAAAAAGAAGCAAAAACCAATTCAGGATTAACTGAAAATAGTGGCAAATAATTTGGTATGGAAACTGTAACAGCCAGCAGTTACATAAGGGTGGCAATAATCTTCCTAAGGAGCAACAAAATCACCTATTGGCGCATTATATCATACAGTAAAAGAAATTAAAGCCAGCAGGTTGTTTTCATTTAAGACAAAGGACTAAATCTGGAAACTCTTAAGTCCTCAGTGGAACATTAGCTTAATTGAGGGATGTCAAAACAAGGACCACTGAGGTCCTTGGCACTGGGCTGGCTGTACCAGATCAAACCAGCTTTATGGGCTCCTCTTCAGGAGCCAAAGGCACTACAGCCCAGGTCACCCCGGGACATGTGAGGCCCTTCCTGAACTCTGAAGGTGTCCTCAGCTTCCACCCCCAGGCACATTCCCTGGCCACACCTTCCCATGTGCAGGACAGGACATGGGCAAACACACACAGCCACCATCTGACCTGGGCTGGGTGCATGGGGACAACAGCTCCAGCTGGAGGCCCACCCTGGGTGGGCTCTCAGTTAGGACCAGGAACCAAGAAGGACCATGCAAGATAGATTCTCTGCTACAAACTGGCACACACATCCCCTCTTCCTCACGGCTTCTTGGTCTTGGTTCTGCAGCAGAAAGGCTCAAAGGGTTGGTAAAAATGAAGGTGTTTGAGAACTTCTGGCACACTGGTCTGGCATTTCTCCAGCACAGGGACAATTACCTTATACAGTTTGCTATCCCAGCCTACGTATAGTTGCCAAAAAAACATTTTCTCAGAGTTCTCACACCAGATTCAAAAGACCTTATTTATACACCCCAGCAAGTCCAAGAAATACTGACAGTAAATTACATAAGTCACAGAGTTCAATGGTATACTTGTGCCTCTCCCCAGCCCCATCAGTGTCTCCTGGTAAATCAGTCCCTTCCATAAAAGTGAGTGCTTGAGGTTAATCCCAACCCCTGGGAAAAAAAATTCCCTTCCAGTGGGAAAAAACCCCAACAAACTCAAAAAAACAAAACCAAAAAACCAAAAAACTCAAGTTTAAGTCAAGAATTGCAGATTAAATCAGGTATTGGTAGAAGTCGATACCTGAAGATTTCTACCACTTACCAATAATTCTGAGATCATTATGTTCTACTTATGTGTATAACGAAAGAAGCAAGATGGAAATAGTTCCACTCACCCAGGGCGACAGCCATGAGGGCTGCAGGGACTCCAAAGGCTAATGGGTAACACCGCTGCTTGCTGTGAATCCCACACTCTTTAGCTGGAGCACAAAATAACATGATAAAAGTCCCAGCCAGTCAGTGCTGCCAGTATTTTACATAGGGTTTCTGTTCTTTACATTCACTGATAACTCAGGGGAGAAACCCCCCAAACAGCTAAATCTCTGCTGATGTTATTTACAGAGCTGATGATCGATACCCAGATTATCTTTCATTATTGAAAAGGGCAATTACATACCACAAAAATCACAGAATGGTTCAGGACAGAAGGGACCTCTGGACAACATCTGATCCAACCACCCTGTTCACGCAGGGCTAGGTGGAACTGGCTGGTCAGGACCATGTCCAGATGGCTTTTGAGTGTCTTCACAACCTCTCTGGGAAACCCTCAGTGCATCATCACCCTCAGTGAAGAAGTTGATAGTCAGTGTTTCAGATTGTGCTTGTTGCCTCTGATCCTGTCACTGGGCACCACTGAGCAGACCCTGGCTCCCTTCTCTTTGCACCCACCTTTTAGGTATTTATATGCATTAATGAGACACACCCTCCCCCCCCCGAGCCTTCTTTTCTCCAGGCTCAACTGTCCCAGTTCTCTCAGCCTCTCCTCACAGGAGATTTACATTTAGTTTTACACTGAGAAGTGAATAATCCTACTAGAATGGTCAAATGAGTGTTCTTGAAAAATAATTAGATTATAGAAGTTTTGTGAGAAGTTGAAAAAAATCCTCAAACATCTACCCACACCCCACCCAACACATACACACACACACACAGAGAGCAGTAATTATTAATTTGAAACTATAATCTTCATGCATAAACCTTTACAGGACATAATGGTTTCACTTTCTTCAGCTGAACTTGTCTATTTTTCCAAGGTAGTTTTCATATTTTGCCTTATGAATGACTACTTCAATTTTGGAAAAATTCTAATTTTGGAATTTGCGTTAAACAAAGAGCTAAAGTGCTTCTGCATAGTCCAGTCCAGTCAAGAAATCCAAGGCCAGAATTTCAACCCAGTGCTTTAGGGTTATTCCAGAACTCAAGTGCTGTTTTATTTCTTTTGAGAAAAACAGCCTTCCCAAAACTCCTGCCAAGCACATCCATACAGCACCATCTGTGTCAGCTTGTCACAAAAATCCACACCCATACGGATCACTGAGTTGTTTGCTTTTAGTTTAGGATCACTCTATGTGCTATAAGCAGAAGCAGCAGCTTCCTCTTTTAACAATCTGAAAAACAATTTAGTTTTTCACATGAATAAATGTGTTCCCATATGCATAGATGCTTCCTTACATTGCATGGGTGCACCTTAGAAGAGCCTCCACTTCCAGAGAAGGCTTTCCTCTCCCTCCTTTCCTAAACAGTACATCAGTACAGTGTGTGATGGTTTTAAAGGCATTGGAAGAGTGCTACATTTATTATTGGAGTATTAATAACTCCATGGAATTAAAACATGCACTAGGCATACAAGTTGATGGCTTCAGCATGTCTTTGGACCCAGTACTTCTGATCCTGAAGGCTTGTTGTTGAATGTACCTCACCTGTGAGATGCTGGATGACATACTTGAAAACCTGAAGACCAGATAACTCCACAATGTGTCAAAGAACAGACCATTCATTTAAATCTGCCTGGACTGCAATCCCACACTAATCCTTTGCTGATGTTTAACTATTTTAAAAACAAATGTGTGGCCTTACCTCTGAGAAGTGGGGTGATTATAGTAGACAGAAGACTTCCAGCATTAATAGACATATAAAAGATAGAGAAGAATCTTGTTCTTTGTTTTTCCTACAGTAAAAAAAAAAAAAAAAAATGTTTAGAAAGACTTAGCTAGAACCACACTGAACAACCTGGATTGAACAATCAGCATCTCTGCTTGCACAGTTCAAGACAAATAGTTATCTAGCTCCTTCTTTAGGACAAGAGGAAATGGGGTGAAGCTCCACCAGGGTAGGTTCAGGCTAGAGATTAGGAAAAACTTCTTCACAGACCGAGTGGTGAGGCATTGAAACAGGCTGCCCAGGGAGGTGGTGGGGGCACCATCCCAGGAAGTGTTCAAAAGATGGGCAGATGAAGAGCTACAGTGAATGGTTTAGTGGTTAGGGCTTATAGGGTGGATGCTTGGACTTAATGATTTTAGAGGTCTTTTCCAACCTTGATGATTCTATGATTCTTCAGCCACTCAGGGATGTCTAAATATGGATGCTTGTAGGATATTAAAATAGTCAAACATTAGTAAGAGTATCTGTATGATTGAAAATGTGCAGGACAGTGTTACCTGATCTTCTTCAAACTGATCTCCACCAAACGCTGCCACACAAGGTTTGATTCCACCAGTACCAAGTGCAATGAGGATCAAGCCAGTCATGCACAGAGCACTGGGACAAAGTAGAAAAGAGAAAAAGGGAAAAAACAAAAAAATCACTTGCTTTCTTGCTTAAAGTATATGTAAGAGACAGATTGCAAGACAGATGAAATTGAAGCAACTTTAATTTAAGGCAGAAGTTGTCCCACCCTTCATCAGCCTGGAAAGATCCCATTCAGAAACCAACTCACATGTGCACTGATTTATTATCAGGAGAGCCATTGTGGTCATAATCTGTCAGGTCACTTATGGAGCTCACAGATGTGATTGTCTGCCCAATTGTATAGACAATGGACAGGGAGATAATGGTCCTGTTAAGAAGAGAGGAGAAATTTTTATCTACCTTGACACAGTTACACACACAGGCATACACACAGGTAATGTAGATTTTTGGTCATTTCAGTGGTGCTTGATACAGAAGCATAATTAACAGATACGACAGGTTGGGGACTCAACTTATTACAAGCTGCTATAAAAATCTCTTCATATACCTCTGTCACAATATTTCTCCTCTGCCTGTTTTAAAAAATCAATATTGTTTTAGCTACTCTTGTTTAAGTAAGCAAGGCAAGATGACAAATGGATTCTGCAGATATCACTGGGTCAAAAAGGATATTTGAATACCTTCAGTGGTTTTCTTTTTAATAACTAACTTGAGAATGCCAGTACCTTATTTCATATATGGTGAAGTTCTAGTGGACTACTCTACAATGCTGAAGTATGCAATTTACACTTATTTTTAATGTTTAATGTTTAATGAAGCATTCTCTATGTTTTTATATTTTATCTGCCAGGAGTTAAAAAAAATTATTTAAAATTTTATATTTACTTTAAACATGGAAGCTTCTCCCAAGATACTGTTATGAAGAACAACTGGATTACCCCACTCCCTCAGTTGCAAGTGTACCAACATGTTTAAACCCAGAGCAGAGTGAGAGCACAGATTGCAGGCTTTCAACCTGATTCTCCTCTGCCAGGGTGGTAATAGGGTGGTAATACTGGAGACTCACCAGCCCCTAGACCACTCCCCCATGCCTTTAGGGTCCATTCTTCTTTCTTGTATATAAAAATGGCCTTCATTTTAAGTTTTTTTTTGATCTTAAGTATGTGACTATAGTTTAATCCCCTTGGCTGGGGCTCCATTTCATAGGTATACATCTGGGCCTCCAGTTTGGAGAAACAGGAGAAATAAGATCCAGTGGTGTGAAATGATTTAAAAGTTTAGATTGCTGGAGAAGCATTTCCAAATGCAAAGTGGAGGGCAAAGGTCAAAGATCTAGGACAACCCAAATTTATTTGACAGGGGCAAGAGAACCTTACACCAAATTTGGAGCAGCCCAATACAAGAGGAACAGAGGAAGCACCACTCACACCACTGAACAAGCTCTTCTCTGACTTAAAAATGCTCTTCCCTGCAGCAGAGTAAAAATCTATACAAGGTGGGGCAAGAGTGAATTTAGTCGTATTTAGTAGATATGGTGGGGCAAAAGTGAATTTAGTTGTATTTAGTAGACAAATTAGTTTGTTTTTTTTTTTTTTTTAACTGGCATTTCAACTTGGTAGAAATTTTTCAATTGAATTTAAAATTAGTTTTTAAAATTTTAATTAAATTGAAATTAAAATTAAAATGAAATAAACCTGATCTGACCAGGAGGGAGACTTTTTTTTTTTTTTTTTTCTTTAATTTGTGAGGCTCATAAGCATGCTGTGAAAACAACACTTACATCATTGGCACTGCATAGGCTGTACACAATTTAAAAATACTTGTGATTTCAGTACTATTTTTCCCAAGACCTTGACATCTGACAATACATGAGCAGGTTCCACAATGCTCCTTGGTAGACACTGCACAACATTAGAGACTGCATAGGTCTCTAACAGAAGAGTGCCTGATAGTGTTTGGGTAACATCCTCCTCCTCTCTTTGTCATAGATTTTTTAATATGAAATATCATTTAAACCTTCCTCACGACACCTTCCTGTATTTTAGGGCAACTATACATTAATATTTTTAATTTTTTTTTTTCCAAAACCATGTGCTTTTTCTTGGCAAGCTTAAAATTTTAGTTTTAAGCCCTGAGCCATCCTACTGAGTCCCTGTTAGGGGCATGGTCACCAAGGGCTTGCAGCTGTGGTAGTGGTATACACAAATACCAGAGGAGAAGAGATTCAAGGTCTGCAAAGCCCCTGATAAAGCAGATAAAAGCCAAAACAGATTTTAAAAAAAGATTTAAGAAAGTAATCATACCACCTGAACAAGTGAGTGCACACATATTCAGCCTGCAATCTGCAAGATATCGAGCCACGTGCAATGAGCTTACAGTGATGGGGCTTCTTATCAAAGACATAATACAAAACCAGTAAGAAACTCCATCCAGTTCAGGTTGCTTGAGGGTCTAGGACCCGACAAACAGGCAGAGACTGGCAACTTCCACATAAATGGAAAAAAAAAAATTCCCTAAAAACGTTCCTGTGTTGAGTTTACCCCACAGAGGACCCCTGGCCATGCTCACATCCCTGCTCAACACAGCAGAAGATGGTGCAGCCTGCAGCCAACC
This sequence comes from Phaethornis superciliosus, assembly GCA_023637945.1. Taxonomy (NCBI): domain Eukaryota; kingdom Metazoa; phylum Chordata; class Aves; order Apodiformes; family Trochilidae; genus Phaethornis; species Phaethornis superciliosus. The sequence continues at coordinate 145,629,931 of JAJQWJ010000001.1, read as the reverse complement.
AACTGCACAGCCAGCTTCAGCTCTTATCTCTGGGAGACCTTTGACAAGTCAGCTAATATTCCTGACTCATAGCCTTCCATAAAATCTTTATTGTGCTTTTTTTACTTGACTCGGTGGTATTTTTCTGAGCAACAAGCACATAGGTGAAAAAATCCTGAATTCATCAATGAAAGAAAGAGTTGCAACTCAGAAAAGCCTCCCACTGAGCTGATACTGAAATTACAGAATATTTCAGTATATAGAATCATAGAATGGTTTGGGTTGGAAGGGACTTGAAAGATCATCTAATTCCAACCCCCCATGTCAGGGACAGGGACACCTCCCACTACACCCAGTTGCTCCAAGTCTCATCCAATCTGGCCTTGAACACTGCCAGAGAAGAAAGTGTTCCCACAGCCAGAAGTCCCAATTCACACCATATAACAGAGGATTTCACAGTTTCATTGTCCACCTGCAACAGGTAAAGATTCAAACCAATGTAAATATAACCTCCAGTATATATTTTTACATCCTGATGAATACTTTTCCTTAGCCTACATTTTGTCCAGATGAGAGAAAAACATGCATCATGCCTGGAAAGCAAATTAGCACCCTTAACTGATCAGCAGAACTGTAACGTTTGTTAACTCAGTGCAGTTTCAGGTCTGAGCTAAATAAATTAAAACCTCAAGCTTTGGGTAGGGAAAAGCCCCCAAAACACAGACAGTACTGGAGTAGGTAACACCAGCTCTGAAGCTGTTCTAAAGTGCTGCTTTAGAAGATGGCTTCAGTACCACTGAGCTCAGCTGAGCTTTCATGATTTTTTTGTTTTTTTTGAGGAAGCTCTCACTTGAACTTTCCCAGCCAAGAGTCTGCAATGAGGGCTCCAAGGATTGGTGTCAGGTAGCAGAGAGCAACAAAGGTGTGGTAGATGGCTGTAGAGAAGTCATCAGTCCAATTCACGAAATATTTAAAGTACAGAATGAGCACCGCTGTAGGAAGAACAAAATGAGGGATTACAAACCCAAGTCAGGGCTGGGTAGGTCATGGTGGGCACGAGGACACAGAGGACACGGGACGTACCTTTCATGCCATAGTAGGAGAACCTCTCACAGAACTCGTTGATGATAATGAAGAAGATGCTCAAGGGGTATCCAAAGAAGCTTGGCTGCAGGTGAGAGACAAAGAGCATGAGCTCAGAACTCTGCAACACAGACCAAAGTTGCTCACTGGAGCCCACACCTTCAGCAAGCTCAATACAGGCACAGGGGGAGCAGGAAGGTGCTCAGGGATTAGGAGGCTGCGTAAGATTCTGTGGAACAATACAGATTTATTTGAATCACTTTCACCTCTTGGGCCTCAGAGCTCTAAAGACTTCTCATCTGTCCTTTGTAAGAGATCTTTAGCAATGCTTATTTGACCTTCCAGCATTGTACTACGAACATCTGAAATCTTCAGCATCTAACCCTTACAGTAGTCTTGATTAGTATAAGAAAAAAATATAAATGCTAAAAGCCAATGTTTTATAATAAACCCAAACCCAACAAAAGCCCCACCATGCCACACCCCCCCCCCAGAACACCAAAATTAAAAGCTTGAGGATATTGTTAAATACCTATAGTTGAGACAGATGAAAATTTAAACTTTTTATTCATTTGTGAATGCTGCAAGAGACATGAAAATAAGAAACAGCAGTGACAGTATTGCTGTCAAACTCAGACATGAGGATGTGCAAGCAGCCTGAACAGCACTGGTCATTGGTATCACCTGAATCAAGCATACAGTGCACACATTACTTGTGGTGTGGTAAGGAATTTTCACTGAAAAAAACTGACTTCAGCATAGGTGAGTGCCACAAGGGACTTACCTGCTTTTAGAGCAACCAAAATTTGAAGTCTGAGTAGAGACTTGTCACTCCTGACATCACACCCTCCATGCTCCAAGAGGTGTGACCAAAGGAAGGCTATCTGCATATATTCCAAAATTAGATAAAATCCACTTGAAGGTTCCTAATTCCCTCAGCTGAAGATAAGAGGAGCTCTAGATAACTAGACCCAACTTGGACACAGCTTTCAGTGGACTGGGGCTTGACCCATCCTTATCCATCTACCATCACTAAGTCACTTGAACATTAATGGTCCCAAGGAGGTGGAAGGGGAACCACGCAGTGAATGTTTATCTCATCACCCATTACATATACCAGAAAGTTTTTGCTTCAGCAGTTGTAGGGTCAGGACCTAAAAGTGACACACACTGGGCATCAGGTTCCTGGCAGTGTAACTCAGCTGGGGAAGAGAGCACATCCCCATCTAAAGCAGGAGAAAGACTTTCTTGGGTCTGGTAGCCTGCAGAAAAAGGGGACAGGGCAGTTGTGGCCTGGGGGCTAGTGGGATCCACAGAAACCTCACTAAAGCTTTTTTGTCCTTCTCGGGGTTCTCACAGCCCCCCTTTGCCCCCTGGTGCTACACCATCACAGTGCCCAATAGACTATTTGTGCAGAGGGTGCTACATGGTGAACTGGGGAAGTAACAGCTTCCCACCAAGGCTGGGGTTTTTTCTGAATCTACAAGTGCTTATGTGCCCTGCATCCCTGCACTGGCACTGCAGCCTCAGGTGGGTTTTTGCTGTCTCCTCCTGCACTGGGGAAGGTTTACATGTCACAAAGGCAAAGCATGAACAGGGGTATGCAGGAGAAAGCTACATGGTCTCTCACAAGGTAACAGACCTTCTGTTTTTTCCATGGTACAGGCAAGAAGAGAACATGCAGTTAGACCTTGCTAATGCATGATCTAGAACAGCTTTGCTTTATACTGTCCTCTTAAACCTCTGGTGCATTATACAAGTGCATACTCACACATCTACAGAAACATTTTCTGTTGTGATCCCTATTGGCCAGGAAGCACTGGATGCACCACTGAAGAAATAACCTGAAGACCATGTTATTTAACTTCCTCTGTAGCCTTCAAAGAATCACAGAATGGTTTGTGTTGGAAGGGACCTTAAAGGTCATCTAGATCCAACCTCCCCTTGGGTGGTGGGAGTGGGTGTCCCCCCCCAGCAGGGACACCTCCCACTAGATCAGGTTCCTCAAGGCCCCATCCAACCTGGCCTCGAACACTCCCAGGAAGGGGGCAGCCAAAACTTCCCTGGGCAACCTGTTCCAGTGTCTCACCACCCTCCCAGCAAAGGATTTCTTCCTAATGTCTAACTTAAACCTACACTCTTTCAGTTTGAAACTGTTCCTCCCTCATCCTCTCTACCTGCTCTTGCAGAAAGTCCCTCCCCACCTTTCCTGTAGGCCCTTTCTGGTACTGAGAGGTCACTATAAGGTCACCCCAGAGCCTTCTCTTCTCCAGGCTGAACAATCCCAACTCCCTCAGCCTGTCCTCATAGGAGAGGTGATCCAGCCCTCTGATCATCTCCATGGCCCTCCTCTGAACATGCTCCAAAAGCTCTATGTCTTTCTTCTGTCGGGCACTCCAGAACTGGATGCTTGGCACTTCACAACTTCAACTTTGGCTTCTGAGAAAGCCACCAAGCTGCGAGAAACCTCCAGGGAAAGTCAGTAGAGTAAAAACTCACAAGATAAGAAAAACAAAGGCAGATACCTGGTGAGGCAGGTGATATTAACTGTTCAAAGATTCAAGAGGAAGAACTAACACAGAAAGCCACAAGAGTCCTAAGGGAGAGTTAGTGGATGACAACTCAGCCACATGAAGTATGGGCTCCAGGGACCCTTCTCCTCCCAACTGATGTTTGCTCAGCCAGCAAAGGTTCTGCAGATATTTTATCTGGGTGGTGGGCACACAAATGCTTATCTGGATTTTAATATGCTACCAGGCTGTCTTGCATGTGTTGGCCAATAGCATTATTTTATAGTTGTAAAGTATCTTTACAGGAACATTGTTTATTGAAAATTTTTGGTGCACTTCTCAAGTTATCCAATCAATGGGATGCAAAGAAAGTCAACTTTTTATAAGAGAAAACAATACTCACCGATTTGCTCTTTGCAGCTGTGGAGGGAGGAAAAAAAAAAAAAAAAAAAAAAAAAAAAAAAAAAAAAGACAAGTTAAGTAACATTCCCTTAAAACCACTGGGAGACATTGGAAAGGCTAATCTCAAAACAAATCGTGAAACACAAGTGGAGTATTGTTCAGGATGAGCAAATTTTCCATTTGTTCAAGGGGATATTTCATGGTGTAAGGAGATTATTAGGAAAAACTTCACTTAACTGCCTTTTGTTTTTCAGGCTATGCATAGGCTCACCTACACTCCCAGGGAAACATCAACAAAAGACTGATGGGACCAAGCATCCCGTCCTACTATGACTGCTCACCACACATCACTCAAGGTGCTGGTAGACCATACAGTGGATGAATCCTGTGCCAGTTCACTCTCACAGGTGTTACCCTAAATGCAAGTGAAGAGTTAGGAAAAGCCTCAAGAGGCCCTGCCAGGGGTAGATGCCAAGCCCTGAAAAGGGACAAATTTCCCACAGCTATGATTTAAGATGGGCTCAATACCTGGCCCATTAGAGTGACCTACACTAGCAGGCATTCCCTAGGAAGCCCTGGAAGCACAGGAGGGGTTTCACTCAGCTCAGCAAGAAGAGACAGCTGCTCAGATCCCTGAAGCCACTTCCAGCTGCTCAGAGCAGGTTGGATGCTCCAAGCAGTGTCCTGTGGGGCTTGCTTGCCTCAGGGGACAGGCTCAAAGGCTGAGATTGCACCACTTCAGGTAAAGGCCCTGTGCCAACATAGTGGATGTCAGCATTTCCTATAAAACCACATGAGTTCATTACCATTAAGATAAGACCAAGTATAAAGTGTGAACTTTGAAATCCCTATTTACAAATGATGCGTGCCCATAATAGTTCTCGGTAAGAAAAATGTTTGTTGAGATCATAATTTAGTCCATAGTTCACAACAAATGAAAAGAGCTGACAGCAACACTATGGTGTTTGACGTGATACTGAATAAAGTCATTTTCAAAAGTTATTAAAACAAATTAATCTGATTCTTTCCTTCATTGCTGTGGGAAACTACCTTGACAGCAGAGGCAGAGGAAGTATTATGCAAGTAATTCAAGAATATAGCACCATAGAATGTAGGATGGTTTGCATTGGAAGGGACTGTAAATACCATCTAGTTCCACCACCCCTGCCCTGGGCTTTCTGTTTTCCTAGAAGTAATATCCATAAAGTGCTAACACACCAACTTCAGGGCACAGGCAGACATCTGACTCATTAAAATTATTGGTAATTTCCCTTATATGACTCTTGTGAGCAGATACACTGAAGGATACCAAGGCACTAGTGATAGACTATCTTCAAAACAACCCCTTGATTGTTTTTACTTGCTGGCGTTTCTGGCACACAGGCATCAAAATGCCACGTACAGGGAGCAGCTCACTCCTGTGTGTTAGCTAAGCATTGAGAAAAAAATTCTCAAGGAACATGTAGTTTCCTTTCCTTTCCTCTCCTGAAAGTAAAAGTATCACTGCCCAAAAAAACTCTGTGCAGGGGACATTGCAGAGACATTTTTTTTCCAGACAACATTGATTGACTTTGGCGTTCAAGAGACAAACTTATTCTGCAACCATTTTGACTTCACCCCTCTATTCTCCTTTTATAGTGACAGTCAGGAAACTCCTGATGGTGTTAAAGCAGACATTTCACCAAAAGCACCTAAACTGTCTGAAAACTCTGCTGTCAGGCAGGCAGCATCAGGGTTAGACCTACAAAAGCACAGAGTACCCAGCATTTTGCATCCGTTTCAATTGTAAATTTGGGATTTGCTAGAAGTATACTGGAGAAGCCTCTCCTCTGGGCATTTCTCAGTACCTCTCATTATCTTCCCACAGAGTATGACCTGCAGAACTGCTCATTTTCACCAAAAAAACCATGAAAAGCTTCACATTTTTCAAAGTAAAACTCTGAGCCTTCTGCTCTCTGTATTCTGCTCTCCCTTAAGATAGGGGTCTGTTCTTTTTTTTCTGTAGGTTCTAAACAGTGTAAAGGCACAAGTCACTTAGGTCTTAGCTTGGGTACTGAACCTAAGTACTTATTTATGGATGGGTCACACTCCTTCCTGCACTTGCAGGTAAGGTGGGGGCAGACTTATGGCTCTAAGCCCTGTCCCCAGCACGGCTCCCTGCAGCCACAGAGATGCTGTGGGAAGCTGCAGCTCTTGTGGCTCATGGTCCATGCCACAAGATGGGAGCACCTGCCTTGCTCCTTGCAACCATCACAGCAACCTTATCCAGCTGCAACACTTCAAGTCTGCAGCTGGGCTGAATCTCTACACAACCATGCTGACACTTAGAGAGATTCCTGGCTCCAGAGCAAGGCTGCTCTCCTGCCACTTGTGGCACAGCCAAGCCTGTTGCCTCTGCTCCCTGGAGCAGCCTTACATCATCTACTCAAGAATGCTGCTGCCATCAGGAAAAGTCTCTCCAGGACTCCCTTCTTCACAAATTGCTCTTCCAGAAAGACACTGACACAGAAAGCATCCAACCTGTAACACAGTAAACCTGATGTTACATGAGCAAGCACAGCTGTGTCTGATTTTCCTCTCTCTCCCCAGAGCCATCATGATTTTTCCAGCTGCTTCCCAAGCCAACCCCTCTGGGCAGGGGTACTACCAACCTCTTCCAGCTCATCAGTCACTACAATTGCCTGTCTCCAGAGTGCAGATTTGCCTGCTGAAGCTGCAGTGGTGCATTCTTGTGTTTTTGGGAACCTCAAGATCCTCCCTAAATGGGGTAAGGTTTCCTCAGCTCAGGGATTGCATGTGAGGAGAGGTACATAACCATGTTCAAGCACTACAGGACCAAGTCCAGTAAAGAGGCAATGGAGAGCTATATGATGGAAAAGCATCATTTGTGCCTTTACTACTCAGAGTTCCAGTTTACACAAGCATGAGTCTCCAGGATTAACCAGCTGTACGGCCTCTGCCCTTATCTGAATCTACTAGCTGTGTTTCTATGTATTTTAAAAACACTGATTATGTCAGACCTAGGTGAACAAACATTAGTGGAAAAAGCATTAACAGCTGTGGGGAACATGCAATCAACTCGTGCTAGGATTTTAAACTTCGCATGTCTTAAAAGTTTAAGATAAATCTTACCAGGGGCTAAGTTAACATCACCTGGCTTTCACCAGGGTTCCGAGGCAGGCTGACACCAGCATTGCCAGAGGGAGAGCAGCCCGGCAGGCAGAGCGCTGATGGAACCGCAGCGGTGGGCGATGGCCCAGAGGAGCACAAAGCACCCAAAGGTGCCCTGAGACCCGCACCGAGCACCAGAACCACCCCCAGGGTACCGACCCCTCACAGCCCAGCGCGGACACACGGCTCAGAGGGGGGAGATTTAAGGATAACCCCCCCCCCAACACAGACAGACAGACAGACACAAGCCCCCCGGTACCTAGCCTACAGACAGCACCCCTCCAGGGGCCCTGCCACCCCCCGGGCCAGCCTGAGGGGGGCATCCCCCGCATCCCACCTCCCTCACCCCCTGGCAGCACCTACCCATGCTGCCGGCGAGGTCCTGGCGGGGCGCAGAAGGAGGGAGAGAAAGAGGGAAGGGAGAGAGGGAGGGAAGGAAGAAGAGAGGATGCCAGAGGCAGTCGGGTTTTAAGGGCGTCTCGGGGGCCCCGCCCGGCCGGGGCAGCGCCGGTGGCGGGGAGGGGAGGGGGGAGACATAGGTGGGAAAGTTTATCATGGCCAGGGGAAGCTTATCAAAGTCGGGGGAAGTTATTGCAGGGCTCACCCGCCCTTGACCCGATGGTTTCGACCCGCGGAACGCAGCGGAGAGAATCTGACAGCCCGTTCTTAAGTGAGGAGTGTAACTCCCTGCGAGGGGGGGGTTGTTTGCTTTGCTTTGCTTTGCTGTGTTTTGTTTTGTTTTGTTTTCTTTTGTTTTGTCTTGTCTTTCTGTGACTGTGAGAAAGCACCAAGGCGGTGCTGTAAGCTGGACCGAGTGCTGCGCAATGCTAATGCCACCAGTTGTCCCTTTGATGTCAGCGGCAAGATGGAAAACTTACCAAGTGAGTAAGCGGACTACACGCTGTGTTGAGGGAAGCTTTCCACCCTGTTCCCTCCTTTCCAGCCAGGGAGATAGAGTTTCTCCCGACTGCTGCTGCCAAACACAAGAGAAAATACAGGTTTGCTGGCTGGCACCGGTTTCTAAAGATGACTCCTTGAATGGGTGCTTCTCAGAAGATACCCAGGAAAATTGTGTATGCCACAACTCTGGAAGTGTTAAGGGCCAAGTTGGATGGGGATTTGAATGACCTGATCTAGTGAAAGATGCCCATGGCAGGGGGATTGGACTTGATGACCTTTGGAGATCTCTTCCAGCCCAAGGCATTCTGTGGGCCCATGTTTCTGTAACCCAGTTTGTTCATCAGTCAGGGTCTGTCTGCAACAGCTGTGTGTTGTGTGTGCCACCAAACACCAGGAAAAGCTGGGAGAAAGCTTGTCAATATAACATGATGTTCATTTCATGTGTGCACCTTGCAGGTTTCTACCTGTGAAATAAGCAGGTGAAAAGAACAACCAGGGCACGAGGCCAACAGGAAAAGTGGATTAGGGAAGCTGCACAGTACTCAGACTTTCAATATACTCAGAGTGTGGAAACAGAAAAATACTAGCAGGAAGTGAAAAAAAACAACCAACCAAACAAGGAGGTATTTCTGAAAAAAGAATGAAAGCTTTCTTTGAGGGTTGTTAATGTTACACTGATCTGTGGTTTATGCAATGAGTTCAATGGCACCTCCTACAGCGTGCACTTGATAATTACCTGCCTGCTGAACAGGTTGATTTCTCCTTAGGTACAAATCAAACAAGAGTTGCAATATGGAATTGCAATGTAGAGTACCTACAGTCAGCACTTCAGGTGCTTTGACCTGTGATGTAGGGCTACAGCTCAACCCAGGTTTCTTAAACCATGTTTATATGGGGGTAATCTGCCCAGAGGAGCTCTGCCCTCCTATCAGTTAATCATACTCCTGATTGTTAAAATTAATTAATAAATCCTTAATGTAAAGAACAAGTTGCTGGTTATAGCTATATTTATAGCACATACTCCTGTAAGAAAGACAAATCTTGCTGTATAAGCTTCACTGCCACAGCTGATGCTAGTCATATATCACTGCTCTGTGATATATATATCTATAGAGCCACACAAGACAGGGAGTGTTGCATTTCTCTATTATGGTTACTCCAGCAAAACAAGTAGTCTGTAATGCAATGAAGAATTCTGAAATCACTGGAAGCTTGTTCACGTGCAGAAATAACTGAGATACTTCCACCATTTATGTTTGTATGAAATGAAAGATGTCATTATCTTCCCTGAACATTTGGTCTCTTCCTCTTGCATAAACAGTGGTGGTGGATGTGAACTTCAGTTTGTTTCCGAGCACATCTTATATACCTCTATGCATTTGGTGGAAATGTTTCTTCCTAGAAAGAGACATGCAAGTAGGAAGCAGAAATTAAGAAAAAAATTACCTCTTTCCCCAGCAATTTGAGATAAATAGGCTAGTTGAATCACCCTGGCTTCCACTCACTGTATCTTTCAATACTCAGGGTCTCTCTTAAACAAACAAACAAACAAAAAAAACCAACCAACCAACCAAACAAACAAAAAAAACCAAAAAAACCCCCAAAACAACAAAAAACAAACCCAAAACAGAACTCTCTTAACAGTAATAGCAAAGAATTCACCCTGATGAGTACACATGTGGTAATTTGCCTTACAGAGGCAGCTAAAGATCCACACAATTTCCTCACAGCTACTTCTGAGGTGGAGGGGATTCTGCTTTCATTTAGTAAGCTGATGCCACGAGGTTGACCTCTGTGGGGCTATTTTGTGTTTGCACTCATTGGAGGGACAGAATTTCTTCTCAGAGGATTTGAGTTTCCTAGTGAGGCTCACTTTCTAGGAGAGCTCAGAGCACAGCAGGGCTGTTATTCAGTGAATAAAGAGGAAGATATAATTCTGCTTTCTTCTGCAAGCCTCTGGATTCACAGGATTGCATTTTGAAAGGTATAATAGAAAAGTCAGGGAACATAACTAAATAATTAAATACAAACTACTGTTGCTGATTAGAATGTACAGTGTGTGATTTCTGTCAACTGTGCAGCTTAAAGTGACACATTATTCCAAGACCATAACCTGGCAGCAAATGTTGGGCTGTAGAGGTGGAAATATTAATTGATGGGTACCTTACTCACTTATCAGTTAAATGCCATAAAATATCTCTCAGTTGAAGGTTGTAGGGAGGCTGGTAAGATTGTTTCCCTGTGTCTCTTAGGTAGGAGGAACACAGTCCTTTCAGAGAAGCTGGTGAGGTGAATACATAGTATTGAATAGTTGATAATAACTATTCGTTATTTAAGCACTAAGAACCTGAATTAAGATTGAAGCATCTTAAATAAAATGAAGACAACTCACTACCTGTTTAGCATATGTGTATTTTATAGATATTAATAGATGTTTTTGACTCAATCTTTTAGACTGGAAAAATGATAATAAGCAAAAAGAAATCTCAAGGCTGTGCAGCTCATCATAGGATAGCCAGAATAAGATGGGATGCTAAAAACTCATTTAGGGAGTGTGTTAATTCCTTTGTGAACAAAGACTAATATATTTTGTCTATAGCAACAACTTATGTGGCTTCCCCAATGGCAGAAGCCAGACATTAATACTGTTCACTTCCCAGTAACTACTCCTTCCCAGATTATACACCCTTCCAAGAAACGCTTATCTCCACCTTCCTGATAGGGAATCTGAGGGGAAAAAAGTGATTAGGGAATCAGCTGGTGCATACAAAACCTTCCACAGAGGAGCTGTGCTTTCATTAAACCCACAAACATTCAGGTAACAAAGAAACCAGAATTTGTTTGCTGTGACCTTTGTCATAGCATTTTTTTAAAAAATTATTTATTTATTTATTTATTTTAAAAATTTCTTGAAGATGGAGTTTGCTGGCATAGAAAATGTGGGATGGTCTGGATGAGATAGGGACCACAAGGAAGAGAGACAGCAGAGGGCTCTGAGAAGGGGTCTGCAACCATTCAGCTGTACTCAACCATCAGCAATACAGCTGCTGCCAGGTGCTGCACCAGAAGTGACATTAACTTTAGTATTTGAGATACTCAATTTCCATGCCATCTTTGGCCCCCAAATACATGGGCCTGCTGCTTCAGAAGTTTGCTAAATCAGACCAGGGACACGCAGAGAGTGAAGGTTTCTACTGACCCAGCTTTCCGGCTCAGCAGCATTTGGAAGGTATTCCTTCCCAGGAAAAGGAGGAGAGTTCATGTTCTGTGACCCAGAAGGAGTTTGGCTTTCCTGGTAGGTCTGTCTGTACACAGACTGAAGGTGTGGGTGGAGGGGAAAGCAGGCAAGCAGGAGCTAGAACAGAGACCTGTACATAAATAAAGTAACCAAGTACGTTTTATCTACCTGGAGCTGCCCCAGGATGATGTCAAAATACTTTGGATCACTAGCAGCACCTTTGGCAACATGCAAAGTTAACATAGCAGATAGAGACCTAATGAGTTAATGGTACATGAAACATCGAGAAGCCACTTTTCTCAAAAAACTGGAGTTGGCTTTTTTATTTTTGCTGAAAACATAACTTGAGCTCAATAACTCAGAGCTTTTTATTTCCAATTAATTTACTGTTTGGTAACACTGTTCTTCCTGTACAGCCAGTTACATTCACCTGTATTTTTATCAGGGAGGAGAGGCCAAGGTGGATTGCTAACAAGGAAAAGTAGCCCCACGCAGACGTCTGTCAAAAGTATCACACTCCAGTGCAAGGAGCAAGGGGTTTCCCCATGGAGCTGGGATTTACCACGTCCGCTTCCTCTTTATATCCATCTCTACCACAGCAACACCTTTGCTGCTTTCTTTTTTTCCCCTCCACATCTTTTCCCTCAGGGAATCTGAAGGGATGAAAACTGCAGATCCGGATGCTCAGGTCTGTATGGAAACCAGCATTGTCTGACAAGTTGCAAGGAGGTGTGAAAAGCCTTGATTTTTGGACTTTGAGAGATGACCATCCCTGCCCTGAAATGCCTTTGTGGGTCCAGCCTTCAGCCTTAACCTTTGTACCATGAGCTGCAGCCCATGAATATGGAGGGCACAGAGAGTGCCGCGCCTGTGCAATACATCAGGGATGCGACTGGGAGAAGAGAAACACACAGAGTAATCCCAGTTTTGGTGCTGAGTTACCATCAGACCTTGTGCAATCCATCCCTGAGGCTGGGAGATTCTGGCCTGACAAGCAAGGGCCCTCCCAGAAGGTATGTGGGGTAGACAAATAGGAGTGTTAGCATGTGTATTAAAGGGCAAGCTGGTAAGGGAAGTAGGGCAAAACAAGGCTTTCCTGATCCAAAGCCTTTCTATATTCCTTCCTACTACAGAGAAACAGGTTCCTTCAAAGCATGTGAGTGTATTTAAGACAAACAAACAACAATAAGGCTTTAAGAATCTCACACTCAGCTTGGATTCAAGCCTTTCACAGGGTGGTGAAAGCTTTGTTTATTCTGAGGTACGTACCTCTGCCTTTCTTCATATTTGATAAGAATTTGCCTGACACACACCTCTGTCTCACCTAAGGCAATGTGAGCTTGCTGATGATTGTTCAAAGCACACTGAAACCACCCAGCCATCTCTTTGACAATTTGTTTTCTTGGTACTTCCACGCTGATATTATTCTTCTTCTGAAGCTTCAGATTTGTGCTGCGAGACCTGACATTTTCAAGCAAACTTTTTAGCTTTTCATGCCGTTGTCTCTGCTCAGATTTCATGTTGAGCATGTTTTCAGACAAACTGTACTTAGCTTTTTTGTTAAGACAAGCACATTAGGGTGTCAGCAGTGCAGCAGGCTGGGTTACCTTGTCAGCTTACACAACCAGCCCTACAAACTGAATTGTGTTGTTGACTGGACAATGCAAGCACAAGTGTCATCTCTTGAACAACCTGAATCAAACTGACCCAGTATTTAGGAACTTAAGTGTGATTTGTATATAACTTGTGGAGATACTTAGATGACTAATTTATAAGTGATATACACTTGCCCCCATTTCCCTCCCTAATCAATGACCTTGTAATATTAGATGCTCACATTTTTAAGGGAAAACATCCTTTGTACATAATTTTTGGGGTGGAAGAGGCAGGGCTGCTATACAGAAGATACATGACTTCAGATGACACAGTGGAAATAAATTCTGTGTTCAAGTAATAGGACAAGATTGTGTAATTTTCTAGAGATGCCTTTTCCAGTGTTGAAATTCTGCAACTGGAGACCAAGAGCTGACACCAGCCAGCTGCTGCAGCCCTCTTAGAAGTTTAGAGATGGGCTTATCCCTCCTGAAAGGGATTTTCCCATTATTTACACAGACCTTCATATTTTCATCACTGGATATAAAGTTTCCTTTTTCCCATTACCTATAGCTCTACTGTCTCTTGCTTAGATTTAAAGGAAAACTTTAGTAGCCTTATTAGAATTTAATATGTAATGAAATTTCAATAAATTCACTTATCTCACTGCTCTCTTGTGAAGTCACGATAAAGTCAATTTTCATATTACAGTAGAAATACTGATCAGTTTTGTTGATACAGAAAGATCCAATCATTCAGGTCTCAACTGGACTAATTCAGCCCACCATATTTTGAGGGGCTGGTAGAAGGGAAGATCAGGCAGAAGAGGCAATGTAGTGAGGGAAAGGGCTAGAAGAGGATACTTTCAAAATTAGAAAAAAATGTACTACTGTTAACCTATACAGTTATATTCTTATTTCCTTCACTCTTGGCACTCTCTTGAGCACCTGATTCCCAGCAGGCAGCACACCATCACTCAATTACTTTCTTCTTTCAGCTTTTAAAATGGGAATGTCCCCTTATCTTCTTAGGCTTGCAAAGCCCAGGATTTGCTATTACTTGGATTTGTTTACACCTCTTGATAACAGCTCAGCCCATTTTTCCCCCTAAGGCAGGGAATTTTGAAAAGAAAGAAAAATTTTAAAAAAACAACAAAAATTAAATTACAACAACAACAAAAACAACTGGCAAGAGTTTTTTGCTTTCTGTAAGGGCTTCTGGGTAACATACATTCAATACAAAGGTAAGGTTCCAATACAACAGTACATAAACCACCTAAAATTACATAATATATTTCATAAACAGAAACTGCAGCATGTAAATAACCTTGTCCTGCATCTCTGTCTAACCTGTGTCTGGGTTACTCTTTGCTTCCCTCACCATAATGGATTTTCCAAGAAATGGGAGATTATGATAGTCTTCTGAGAAAGGACCAGAGACAGAAGTAGAAAACAAGAAGCACATTCCCATTCCAAGTGCTGCTCAAAATGGTATTGCTTTTTCCTGCTCTGCATATACTTATCATTGGAATACACCAATGCCACACTTCTTTCTTTTAAGAGTGTGTTTTTCTTGTGTGTTGAAACATATTCCATATGTCAGAAGGGGCTCTTGGAAACCTCAACAACCGAACAAAAGATAATGAACAATCTACTCACACAAAAGGTTGTATATGGTCTTCTGGCTCTGTCCTCATCAGAGAACCAGCATCAGTAATACAGATTTAAATTCTGTAATTAAATTGCCTGCAATTGCCTGCTGTCTTCCAAAGAGTAAATGAAAAGGTTTACTTTTTAGCAGCCCTAAAAAAAAAAATAAATAGAAAAAATCTTTGACTTCCACACCTGAGCCAGTGTTTTCAAGAACAGCAAAGTAGGGGAAGGTTGGTCCATTTCCTCCACTGTGTCCTTTTACCTTCTGCTTCACCTCTACTCCCCCCTTCCCTCATAAGACTGGGCATCAAATCACCAGCTCTCAACATCCTGCCTGAAATCCTGTTGTTGAAGGAAGGCTGTGATGGGAAGAAAAATTAAGGGTGTAATGGATGACTGAGCTTTTCAAGTCTCCAGTTCTTCTGGTAAGCATGGCTATTAGGTATAGAAAAGGTAAGGATCACAAACCCTTTGCCTTATGTATATAGTTTTTTCAAAAAAACCCAATATATTATATACTGAAAGGTAAAATTAACTTTTACCACTCATAATTCAAGTACTGTCATGTGGTGTCTAAATAAATAAAATTTAAACACCAAATATAACCATGCCAGCAGTGTATAATATCTTTTGTTGTCACAGATATCACATTTTGAGAATTCTGTTTATCCAGTGCTAAAAAAAAGACATTTGAAGATACAGCTGATGTTTCAGGAGGCTTTTTAAGTTATTCAAACACCTGCAGTCAGCTATATTAAAAAAAAATATTGTTCAAAAAAAATTTGCTGTCTAGTCAAAGGTTATAGCTTGTCAAAATGATTACTAGTCATTTTTCACTCTGGTCTCTTAGCTGCCAAAATTTGCAGAGTTTGCAGTTAATTTTCTTACTTTCTAATGATTTTTATAGAAAGAACTGCTATTAATTAGAAGGTAACAGGCCTAATGGCATGCAGAAGTCACAGCTTTAATTCTACCTTTTTTGCTGACCCACTGACACTTCAGTGCACAATATAAACATTCCCCACATGTTCTTCTGTCTGCAAAAACATAGCAGTTATGAACCTTTGTATATATTGTCCAGATTTAAAAAAATTTCTATTTCCTTACTCTAAAAAAGCTAAATAATATGACAATACCTCGCATTCAAAATTGTCTAGCTCTTCCAAACAAACATGCTCCATGAATTTTTTTTTTTTTTAAAGACCTCAAATGGCTCAACCTATAGAAGAAATTCACAAAAAAACTTTTCTTCTTGTTTTTATTTTCTATAATGGAACAAAAAAGGGGGACAGGGCATATAAGCAGAATAAATTGCTCTATTTTGTTGTTGTTTGTAAACTGATGCGGAAGAGATTAGACTGCAATGTAGTGCATAAACAAGCAATTAGATCTGGTTGAGAGCAAAGCTCTTTAAAACATTCCTAGTTAGTTATAGGTAAAAGCTCTGGGAAAATAAAACCAAACCAAAACAGAACAAAAAAAAGGCTTGAAGTGGAAGGGCTTGTTAGTACCAAAAGGCTTTAAGACACTTGAGCATTTTAGTAACAGGCTATAAAATGATCTTCCAGAGAACAAATATAGCATAAGCAATACAAATCACTCGAGCTGGGGTGGTTGAGAATCAGTTTGTGCATCAGAAGTTCAGGCAGGCTTCTCCCTGCAGAACTGCAGCTGCTTCAGATGAACCAAGTAATAGAACAGAGCTTGCATTTATCTGTTCCTTTACTGGAGTTAAACTTACATACGTTAAAGTTATATGTATAAGTTAAACTTGTGTTACTGTTATTAGAAAGCAGGTGTTTACTGGTTGCAGATTCCAATACGTTATTAGCTTCCTTTCTATAAATGTAAATATTAATCACAAATCCTTTCTTCATCAAGTCCTGCTACTGCTGCAGTAATATCTGTCCTTTGCTTTATGGTAAAAAAATAAAATCTGTCCCAGATGAAATTTTTTTCTGCCTCCTCTGTAAGAAACAGGAATACCCATTTCATTATGGTGTACATACTAAATAGCTTTGTACTTTGTGACCTTCTTTATGATAAAATCTGTTGCTTATTTATTAAAACCTCTCTAATATTTATTAGGTTGTTCCAATATGAAGTATTAACAGATATTTTCATCCTCACATCAGAAAAGATTAGTTTTATTCTCTTTTTGAGGAAATCTTCTGAAAGTGGATGAGGAAACAAAGTCAAAGAACAAAGTATCATCCTCTTGCTCCCACATCTATTTACTTAAGAGTTCCTGAAGACAAGGAGCAGTTGCTGGTGTTGCATCCAACTGAAACAACTTCCTTTTCTTCCTGTAATCAGATAACAAACTCCTAATGAGGCTTCTCAGCTATCACTGGTTTCGTTAATATTCACACTGAACTTTCCTTTATGGTTCACTTGGGAGCAGCTGATGCTGGGGATCCGCCTGAGACTTGAAATGTTCCAACCAGTAACCCCTGATGAGCTCCTTTGGAGCCCTGGAAAACCTTCCAGAAAAGGTTTTTAATTGCTCTCATCTGAGATCACAGATTTTTCATAGAGCAAACATTGCTTGCTACAGAAGAAAACCCCAGTATCTTCAGAAAGCTTGTACAGAGAAGGATTCTGCCCCACCAAAGATCTTCATGATACTGTACCTTGTTGCATGGGGTCATTAATGAGCAACAAAACAGATCCCTGCTGCAAGATGGCCCTGGTAAGGAGGGCCTGAGATGAGATTTAGGACACCATTGGAGTACACATGCACAATTCAAAATATTTGTGTTTGGCTCACCTTAACCATGATGAGCTGAATGATGACATGGATTCCCATTGCCAAGATGATGTTCTGTCTGATGCCAACCAGAACCATTTTTTGAGCCTGAATGCTGCTGATGCATGCTGTGAAAGAGGAGCTGAGCACAGCAAAGGACTCTGGCTAAATGGCTCATTTGCAGAGAAGAAAACTATTTTGTTTTGTCTGGAACAAGGTTACCAAACCTGAGATGAATGGAGAAGAGACAGAAAGAGTGGCTTCTGGGACACCCACAGGGACCCAGCCTGGAACAGGGGATGAAGCAGGGTGCTGGTGCAGCAGGGAGGGAAGTGGTGAGGTCCAATATAGGTTCCAGAAGGGCAGGGGGTCCCTGACCCACAGCCTGGGGGACATCACCCATCCCAGTGTCCCCCCTCAGCTCAGAGACTGAGCCTGGCAGATGGACTGGTGAAAAGAAAGACCAGGGAGAGCTTTACATAAAGGAGGCCTCCTGTAAAGGAAGCTCTGGTACAGACAGGACCAAGCACCAAGAGTATCTCAGTGGTCAAACAGCTGACAATGAACTGGCACAAAAGTCATGTTGAAAGGTTAGCCCTGGCAGAAGGGATCTAGGGATCTCCTGCACCTGATTTATCTCCTCCCTTCTCACGATCACACGTATTTTTCACTCGTGCTATTATGCAATGCAGTTGTACATTATGAAACTGTTGCCACATCCTCCTAACAGGCATTGCTGCATTTTGTATCGGGGTGAAGTTGGAATTATGTGAATTGCTTTTTAAATTATTTGGGATAGAGAGGTGCTATTTAACTTTCAGTGTAGCAACTCAGATTTATTTTCTTTTACAGCCGTCTGACATGCTTTGTAATCAGGACAGATGAAGGAATACAGATGATAAAGTACAGCCAATTTTATGTTTAGTTCCTCTAGTGAATCAAGAACCAGGATTTCAGTAATTGAGAGGCTAGGCCTGAGATCAAGGAGCTGGATGACATTGTAACATAACCCATGATTTTCCTTTTCTTATATCACCAACATAACCCATGATTTTCCCCTCTTATATCACCCATAAATAAAAGATCTATCAGTTATTGTTAAATAAAAAATTGGTTCTGATGACAACTGTGCATACAAATTGCATACAATACATACAAAAAGGGAAAGGACAATTAAGTGCAGGTTTCAGGCAAGAACTTGTAAGCTTCAGTGGCAATGTAACACATCCTGCTCGGAAAAGAGGGAGATCTGTTCATGTCATATTAATTTACACATAGTGATATAATTAGCTAAAGACAGAATCAAGCTGTGGATTATTGTCTGAATTGGAAGGATTCAAAATTAATTAAAATAGCAAATGACAAGTAGATTAAGAAAAGGGGGTTGAAACAGGTTAAATTGAAATTATTTCTATCAAATATTTAACTGTTTGACAAATTACTCCAATGTAGTTCAATCATATGTAGGTGACTTGCAATTTAGTAAAAGGAAAAAAAAAACAGAATGAAAGATGAGTTCCAGGAGGACAACAGCTCAATAAATTATTTTTAAATTTAAAGAAAACAACAAAGTATACTATGGGATTTTTTGTATATTTATTTATTTAAGTTAGCTCAGTTTTCAGTAGAACCCCAGTCAGACATTTACAACTTGAACAAAACCAGCTGTCAGCCAAGAAACAGGAAAATGTTTAAGCCTGTGTCTGTTCCAGTGCATTACTAAATGCTATATGAAGTTAGGACAGTTTAAAGATGACAAATTGGGACACAAGACACCTTCTGTATGAAATTGGATTGAAGAATTCCAGGTTCTAAGAATTTCAGTCCAGGGTCTTGTTTCTTTTAACAGGATCAGACAAAATCCAACTTTCATGCTACATAAACTGGTTTAACTGGCTTTTAGAAGCTGATACACACCACACAAAACTGAGATAAAGAAACCTTTTCACTGCTACTGAAAAGACTGAAATTCTATAAAAAACACTGTTCTCTGAAGTAAGTATCTTGGACATTTCTTCACTTGCAAGCATTTCAAATTGCTTCAAACACTAGAAATATCAGCATAAGCTGTCAAATGCTTGTCAATGGCTTTACTTGCAGTACAAGCTTCTGCTGTGACCAAGACTTTCTGAAATCTAGCAGATGAACACAAGTCTTTTGGTGAGTAACAAACACACTGTGCTGAGCAAAGGCCCAGTCAACAATAAGATTACTTCTTAAAATTATCATGTCAGAGACTACATGCATCTGTTTTTCCAAAAATAGTCATGAAGCAGAACAAGCTGATAGTAATGAACACTGGCTTAAGACAGCTAATGATTTCATAGTATTTTCCAAATTTTGGCTTTAACATTTACACCTAAAAGAGAGACCATCATCTCTGAACTAATGCACATTGTAAAGTATATCTGCCAGAAGACACCCAGACCTTTGGAGTTCAGCACCATCAATAGTGATCAATATAGTGGTTAATGGGGATTAAGAGACTGATTTGAATTTCTAATTTGAAATCTCAGTATCCAATCTCTGTTCCATCTTCCTCAACACAAAAAAAAAAAAAAAAAAAAAAAAAAAAGGAAAGAAAGGAAAAGAAAAGAAAGGAAAAGGAAAGAAAGGAAAAGAAAAAAGAAAGGAAAAGAAAGGAAAAGAAAGGAAAAGAAAGGAAAAGAAAAGAAGACGGATTTTCTGCTTGGTAAGTCAAAACACTCTCCCCTCCAGATCTCCCACCATGTAAGATTTTCCTCTCTTTCATGAGTGTTGTTTTTTGTGTTTCTTGTATAAATCCTTCAGTTTCAACATTTCAAAACCTTAGCCCTGGTGTCTGCCCAGTGGTTTCACAGTGCCTCCAGAGGAGCAGGAGGTAACATTACCATGATTCACTCTGTTTATATCCACTTGTTGCATTAGACCTTTTTGCCAGAGAATTACATAAGGAGTTTGCTTAAGGGAAGCTCCACATTCAGAACAATCCTTAAATCCTTTTCATTTTCATTTTCCAAGAGACAATGCATACTTTTTTTTGAAAGGACTTTGAAGGCAATAACACTAGCATACTCTCTTTTAAAAAAAGTCCTAGTTTGGAGTAATTCAAGTAGGAGAGATTGAATTTTGTTTTTTATGCAATTTAAACTGGGAGGAGAGGTTGTTAGAATTTGTTCATGGAATACCAGTGAAAACGCTCAATAGTACCACTGTGATACCAATAGGTTTGGGAAGTCTTCCAGAAAGCATCTCCATTTGATTTTCCATCAGTGGTCTCTAAAAGCATTTGCCAGGCTGTACTTAAGCACCTGGTCACACACTCTATTATAATGGCTGGCTTATATTGAGCTATCAAGTGGTGGTGCAAGAAGCTGAATTAGAAACATTAAGGTTGGTTTGGATGAAATATGAGCGGGAATTATTTATGTGAAAGCATGAGCAGCAGCATGTGCTAAAGGAACGGCATGAAGTGATAACTGAGGATGTGATTTATAGCGATTAAACTGGTAAGCACCAAGGAATGTGCTGTTTACATCAACACCAAGAGGCCTGAGCTCTGATAAGGCCACAGCAGGATGGCTTATCAGCAGATAACCTCAGGTCCAACAAGAGGAGGATGGCAGCTGGGTTGTGGCACACTGTCTGTGCCAGTCTGCTGCTTGTTATCCCAGCAGGAAGAAAGGCCGTAACCATTAAAAGAAGGAAACACAAACAACAGGTAGCAAGCTTCCCTACAGTTTATGGGGGGGATGAGGTAAGCAAGATTATGATGTAAAATCACTTTGTAATAGCTGAAGGATACAAATACCTGGATGATTGTTGTGGTTTAAACCCAGCCAGCAAACCAGCCCCAAACAACCACTTGCTTATCCTCCACCCAGTGGGATGAGAGAGACAATCAGAAAGGTAAAGTGAATTTGGGATTGAGAGAGAGATAGTTTAATAATTAAAACAAAAGTAACTCAACTCCCCATCCCTCCCCCCCCAAAAAAAAAAATTAAAAAAAAAATCCAAACCCAAGAAAAACAAGTGCTGCCAAAAGCCTAATTGCTCGCCACCAATTGACTGATGCCCACCCAGTCCCCAAGCAACTGCTGCCCTGGCCAACCTCTCACCCCCCAGTTTTATTGCTGAGCACAATGTCATAGGGTCTGTGATGTTCCTCTGGGTCAGCTGGGGTCAGCTGTCCCAGCTCTGTCCCCTCCCAGCTCTTTGTGCACCCCAGGCTGCCCTGTGGTGGGGTGGGGTGAGATGCAGAAAGGGCCTCGACACTGTGCCAGCACTGCTCAGCAAAAACCAAAACATCTCTGCATTATCAATGATGTTTTCATCACAAATCCAAATCACAGACTTTATCAACTACTGTGAAGAGATATAACCATCACAACCAAAACCAGCACACTGAAAAGAGTTTTCCAGTGCCAAGGAAGATCCCCAGTGACATGGCATTTACTCAAGACCCACCATTCCTTGTCTTTCATTGGGATCTCCAGCCTGGCTTGCCTGGCCACTTGGACATGGGTCTCTCAGTGCTCCTGAAAATGTGGGTGTGAGAATATGACTGGGTGAAATCTGTGAGAGTCAACATGAGTGACTGGTTTCATTTGAAATACATAATGCCTTCCCTTTCGCTTTGGTCTTCAGTTGAATTTTGTCACGTTAATTTCTTACTGCACGCAGTCAATGAACTACAAAATAGTCTCTAAATTTACAGTCTCTGCAAAGGAGAAGGACAGCTCTTTGACCAGATCTATTTTCTGTATAAGTCTATTTTAGTTCTTATTTCAGTCTCATGATAGACCTCCCAGTGTGCTGCTTCACACCAATACCATGGCAACAAGCATCTCATCGTCTCACATGCTTTCCCTGGATACTGGGACAATGTGAACATTATAGCAAACTTACTGTGCTCAAAGATCTCTTTGGAAGGAGCATCAGCAGGCCAGCACCTCTCAGTACATTTGGTTTCAGTTTTAGGCATGTGGATAATGAATTCCTGACAAAAATAAACTTTCTGTTGGGTTATAATGGAGTCATGAGTTATATCACTACCTTCCTGCAGAAGCATGCATTTGTCACTGTTTCTAAAGATAGAACACAATCACTTTGAACACATCTCCACACCTAACATTTTCACCTTTGACCACCTGCCTAGAAAGGAGGCTACATTGCAGATATCAAGCATGTCAGCAAAATGCCCTAATGTCTTCATGAGGTAGATGTTTCCAGTCAACATCTTAAATTCCTGAGCAATTTCCTGTACTTTAATTTTGACTTCCTCTTCTTTCCACTTAAAGATTTGGTTTTCTAAGTGTCAGTATTTCATCACTATCCTCAGTTTCTGAAAATGCAAAAGCATTTCTTCTCTTGCTGTCATAGTTCTGCATCCATCTGGTCAACGTTTTTTTCTTTTTTTTTACAGCTTTTTGTTTTTACTGTTCTATTTAATTAACATTCTGAACATATTTATTCTTTTTGGAAAAAAATGTAGATTTCTTTTTAGAATTTTCCCTGCCAGATGGTAACAAATACTGTCAAGTTGTGATCACTGGTTCCCAGACATGCACCAAAATCCTGTATAATTATTTAAATATAATAATCTGTAAGACAAGCTGGCTGTGTATTGTAAGATACAATGGTTTTCTACGAGCATATTGTAATAAGCATATTTTACTATTGAGAGTGAGTCATCTATCCCTACAGATGTGCACAAGTTAATCACCCAGTTCTGAGTTTTAACAACACAGCTCTTTGCCAGCATGTTATTGCCTCATGTTTTACCAGACAGTGCATTCCATTTCTATCTGTTCCTTCTGTTCAGAGTTATAAGTATCTCCAAAACAAGTAACAGAAAATTTTACTGTTGGATACCACCTCTCTTTTGTTATTTTTCTCAAGTAAATAAGAGATATTTAAAAAAATAAATAAATAATTCCCATTCACCTAGTTACTCCAGGCATATTTAAATAAATTGTATTTTTGCAGTCTACTGGCACACTGTAATGAGAAAATATCCATCTGTTTCAAATTCTGGGTGTAAAACAAGGACCCATCACCGGTGATTATGAGAGAAAAAAGTTTGAAGCCATCTGAAAAAAACCAACAACCCTCAACAGGCTGCTGACGGATAAACAATCAATCATCCAAGCTTCTGATTAAATTTTTTAAACACTAAATGCCATCTTGAACTTACTTATTCAGCATTTTCTAGCTTTTTTGAGTATATAGTCTGTTAACTGTTCTAGATGGATAGGCATCTGTTTTTCCCCATACTCTCAAAAAAAAAAGGTCTCAGTTTCACTAATTTGAAAACTATGTCTGTGTAAAACTGGTTAAACCTCATATCAATTCTTAAAATACTAAATGGACCTGAACTAGTTTAAAAGATTATTTTGGGACATGAGCCTGTATCAAAAGATGTCAGCTGTGGTTCTGTCAATTTTATTCACAATTTTCACATCCCCATCTTAATTTTCAAGTCAAACATTCACATTTTTTGAGTCTGATATCACAGTGACAAACAAAAAAATTACATAGCACTAGCTACAAAAACCACCATTCCAAGACGCTATCCTTGCTGTTCACATATCCAATGTCAGTGAATCTTACAAATCAAGGAAAGTTCAAATAACAAAACAAAAATGCAATTTAAACCCAAGCATAGATTGTTGTTTTAAAACAGATGCAGCAAACCTGCAGTTTGTGACTGCATTGTCCTATATTTGGGGGAAGAAACAGCAGACATATCAACCCAAGACAGAAAAGATTTTCCACCCAGGTGTTGACTTTAAAGGGTATGGTATCCCTTTAGCCAGAACTGATGGTTTCTGAAGTCATCCAAGCCCTCTAGCTTGATCAAAGTAGCAGTTGAATCAGTCCACAGTATACCAGAAAAAAAATATTCTGTAAAGATTCATAGTGAAAGATTATTTACCAAAACCCCCTTGGCTTTCTCTTCTATCTTTCCAGCTAGCTTATCTTTTATAATCCAACCAGCAAAACAGAACCATGCAACTAGCAAATCTGCTATTATGACATACCAGCTACTGTGAAAAAAATTAATTCTGTTCCAAATTCTATCCAAAAGATAGAAAATAGAGCCCAAGTCTTTACAAACAAAATAACACATATTAAATACTTAATTTACATGTTGCAGAAATATATCAGAAAAGGGAAGCAGAATGAATTATTCAGGAAGTAAAATGCAACAATTGTGATCTTAGCAGATCTAAACCCAAAACAATACATTAGAGGGTGTGTTATATAAATGCATAATGTAAGATTATAAAGAAAATGCCTGTAGACTTGTAGCTGAATACATGCTAATCATTAATACTACTCTATGTAAACCTACACCAATGTTTTGTCAACTGTATTTCACTACTTTTCATAAGCCACTTCCAGCAAGTAAGCAAAACAATTACACATGTATTCAGATGTATATAAAGATATAGAGATACATACTCAGTCATGAATACATACTGCATGTATAGTTTGGTTAGCAGACACAACTCCACCAAACTGAAGTCTAAGTGCAGAAAGTGTTGTACAACTGTAGGAAACTGTAGGTTTTGCTCCCAGGGCTAAGGGGAAGTTAGAAATCCTGGAGTGACTGCAAGAAGCAACCATACTGTACATCCTTTCTATTTAGATGTTAATACAGAAAACTTCCTAATTCTCCTAGTAATCACATACCTTTGGAAACCAGCTACACATTGATGTCTAACAAACTATTCCTACATCCATTTTCACAAACAAAAAAAAAAGTGGAAGCATATAGGATGAAGGCATAAAAAGGGGAATGTCTGTTATCATAGCATTATGGTTCACTGTCTGGAAGTATTAAATGGGGGTGTTGCTGGGCAATGTGTGTTCATTTATTTTTCTTTAGAGAAATAATTTTAAACAGAAATTTTGGATAGCAGAGCTATCCAGCATTTCATTGCCAGGATTAAGTGCTATTGGAAAAAGTCTTTGATGAGTAATAGCAGCATATGAGTTCCATGCTGCACTACAGAAAAAGACAGTAAACCTTTTGTCTTAAGGGAAATATTTCTATTGCTATTTGATGAAAAGTTTTGAAAACTTCCTAATATTAACTGTACAGCTAAATGACAACGTTTAGTTACTATAATGTGCTACTTGAGTCAAATGTGATGGATCAAAAACTGATGTCTTAACTAATAACCTCAATTCCCTTTATTGGCAAGGGATATAAGATACACCCTAGAAGTGTCTCATCTCCTAACTCAAACTGCAAAAAAGCTCTTTTTTAAAAAAACAGCTTTCATCTTTCCCCAGTCATACCTAAAATAAAAACCAGAGCACATGGTGAGAAAAGTAACTACTTTTTTCCTTTTAATATAGATTAGTAGTACAGAATGTTTAATTACAGCAGGACAGTGCTTCCAGTTAAATAAAATTAAAAACCTTTATTTTCCCCAAATATAAAATTACTGAATTAATGTCTTAAAAGAATAAGAATATGGAAAAAGCTTTAAATTATACCACCATTTACCACAGTAACCATGTTCACCAATTACATACTCCATTGCTTTGGCAAAAAAGTTTTTTTCCTTTTAATAACTGCATATAAACCTAACATAGCAAAGACTGTATACATCTTTATATTGCACTTATTTATATACAGGAATACATGAACTGTAAAGTCTGCATATACCTGGAATGAGCAAATTTTCACAATAAACTGAAAGCAGAAGGATAAGAGCTGGTATGAATATTAAAAAATATTTAGAAATGTAATACATTTATGTACAGACTGCATGGACTGTATTAACAAACAATATGTACATAACAATTTACTACTTGATATTTTAGTATAACTCGGTGTTCATTAATACAGACCTTTGGTTGTATTTAGTTGTTTAGTAAGATCTAAGCTGACATAACTCCAAAATGCAACAAGTTATAAAATAAAGCACAATTTGCCAAATGTTACAAAAACTACTGTTCTCAGTTTCATTAAACCCAAAAAACTAGTGTCTCTGTCTAGCTCCAAAATAGTTCTTGTACTTGAAATCAACCTCTATGTGCCATACACAAAAAGAACACCTGGAAGTTACACATCTGCAAAATCACATCCCACAACACTTTTTTTTGTCATGTGCAATTCATTATAATAATGGTTTCTAATGAAAAAAGGGGAAATTAACTTCGGCTTGATAATTTCCCAACACACATTTCTGCAATGACATTGTGAATACTTTAAAACGTTACCAGCAAGATCAAATAATATACATGTGCCCCCCCTTACTCTAAAAGACTATTACCAGTAACTGCTATTTTCTAAGTGTGCTCAGACACATTCGTATGAATTATGCAGCTTGCATGTGCCCCACATTTAGCTTCAAAGTCATCCTGAGTTTGCACACAACGAAGCAGATCCACATACTTAATGAAAACAAACATACTTTCCTTTACAAATCAATCATGCAACTGAAGAAGAACTGGGCATCCCATGAACTGTTGTGCTTGTTGGAGTTCCGCTTATGGCGTTGAAAATGTGGAGCGAGTTGGGCATAACACTGGCCTTCTCTTCAACCGGAGTAATCTGAACACAGAAAACATGTGTTTACCAAAATGTTACAAAATGACACAAGCATTTCTAAAACAGCCAACCACTGATCATAGTAAGCTGCTTAGCAATTCAACTTTACGGTACTTTCTCAGTTGCACAGAACTTCTTTTTGAGGGTGCTTATTTTTCTCAGACAACCTCTAACAGATTTAGGGGGGCAGTAGTTATTAGTCCAACAACAATTCTCTTAAATTAGGTAGTATACTGTACTCTCTAGGGGCTTGGATAATTTAATTTCTCCTGTTAACTTTCAAAAAGAGTTTAATGAGAACAGGCTTGCTTTTTAGCCCCCCCCCCCTTTTTTTTTTAACTTAGAGGTATAATGTCAGCATTTCTTATCAAAAGCTATCAAAGCACCATAAAGACTTCATTCTTAACAGCTACAAACTTACTAATGATGCTAAGTTTGGAAATGTTGGGAGAAAAGGAATGATAAGATTAAACTAGGATCAGAAGTAAAGAAAACTCATTACCATCCCATCTGATCATATTGGCAAGCAGCAGAGGAAAAAAAAAAAGGAAAATCTGTTAAGATTCTTTTCTATATTTTTCAGTATTTTTTAAAAGTTGCTTAAAACCCCCACTATTGTAAGATAGCTCACAGTTTCTTCAATGACATTGAAACAAACATTCTGAGAAGCACTTTTTCCAAATACAGAAATAAACAGGTAAATAAAGGTATCATTTTTAAAGATTTCAGTGAAGAGCCTCATTATTCTAAGCCTTCAGGAGAATGATTAACCTATTAAAAAAAAAAAAAAACACCACACAAAAAACCCAACCCAACAACATAGCACATAATTAGTCACAACTAATTACATTTCTATATAAAGAACACAGTGGTGGGCTAATAGTACACCTTAACTGCAGTTACTGTTGTACTTTCATATTCTCGTGACACTGTCTTATAGGTATGAGGTTTTTGCCTTTTCTTTTCTTTGTTTAATATTTGACAATGTGATTTATTCCTGAAGTTTCAGGCACTCTGTGTTTTTTCTTACAGTCAGCCTTTGGAAACTCACACACTTGAGCATTTTTAAAACATAAAAATATCTTGCATTGAGTTCAAAGTAATTTGTCTTGGGTACAAACTGTTATTATATCCTTCAATTTTTTCCTGTGTCAGGGGAATATTAATCTTCCATTTATTATCATGAAATTATCTGACCAAAACATTTTCCTTGCTTTTCTACAGAGGTCTTCCATACAGTTAATTCTCCTATACACCTTAACCATCGTAACCAGCTGTCCCATCAGTTATCCTCCTTTCTAAAACTCTCCTCTGCTTTCTGCATTTCAATAAATCAGTCAAATAAATACTGCACAAATGTCACATTTTGTCAGCTAAGCAATCTTTTTTCGTGTTACAGGGATCTTTAAAATATGTTTTGCTCTACATACCTATCTGAAAGATGGTGGCTTGTCTTAAAAAAAAACAAAACCACAAAACATGGATTCTGAAAAAATGATATCACTACCTACAAACCTTGTTTCATAATATTCTCTTCCATGGCTGATTAAAAAGGTTAATTTTGTGGTAAACTTTTTTTTTCACACTATCACAGGGAAAAAAGAATAAGGTATGACTACAAACCTATGTACTTGCTGTATTCTTGTGCTTCACTGTAATTATATCATAGCACAGAGCTACTTACAACACAGTACCTGAGAAAACCACATCAGGAAATAATGGAGAGCAAGAAAACATCTGAAGTGAATTTTAGACACTTGACATATTTTTGAACAGAAACAAAATCACCAAGAAAGTTTTAGAGACCTTCTAAGCAAGGGCAGATCTTTCTTTAAGATAAAGGCAAATCTTTCTCAGATAAGACTATGGATAAGCTGTTACACCAGCAAGCTGACCAGCTTTTTTGGCAAATAATTCTTGGATAACAATAATGTAGAGATGTCAAAAACAGTAAAGGGTTAAAAAGTCATTGTACATCTACAGGACACAATCCTGAAAAAAGTTAAAAGTGGGAAGATTATTAGAGAATTTAAATGTCAGTTAGACTGAACAACTCAGGTAGGTCTTAAGTTTGATTTTTCCAGTACAATTTGATTTCTGAGTAAAGCCTATATTTTTATCATGGACAAGAGAAACTTAGAGCTCCTCTTTCCATCAGCTGGTTATCCAGACCAGGATGCACTGGTTCCTAGACTATGAAAAGTTGCTATTATGGTCATACATCTAAGGAAGTCTCAAGGACATGTCTATCTGTAAGGTGAAGTATTTAATCAGAAAATACAGTTATTTATTTGGGGCAGAAAGACAAATCTTGAGGGCTAAGACCTATGAGCCACTCTATGAGTCTGGGCAAAGATGACACAAATAACAAAGGATGAAAGAAAAGGACCTTGAAGTGATGAACACGAGGAATGAAAATGCCAAGAAGGCAGCTATCAAGCATGAATCTTCAGCCCTCCCTGTCCTCCTGGAAATAATATCCTTGCCTCGGAAGTCAGGAGACATTTCTAACACAGATCACAGATACAAGGTTCAACATCTCACTCCACAAGAGTCCTGGGTTTCCTTCTCCCATATCTCAAGCTTGTGTGTAGTGGATTACTCTCAGGAAAGCATATGGAAACACCTCTTGAAAGATGTTTAACTCTTATATGTTAATTCTTATATGCTTATACCTCCAAATTTTTAAGAAAAAGGGCTAAGCTTGCTGATTGAATTCCCCTATAGTTACCAGGAAGTATAGACTAAAATGAGCTTTTTGGGTCACTGAATAGAGACCCCTGTAAACTACACACATGAAGTATAAATGACATACATGTTCATGTCATTAAATTTATCTTTACTGTAGGCTTCCTTTCCTACAAAAAAAAAAAAAAAAAAAGAAAAAAAAAAAAAAGGCTGGGGCCAACCAGATTTACTTCCTTAATGAAGAAGGCTTAATTCTGAAGGTCAAGAAAGCATTTGCAGAAAATTCACAGAGAAGAAAAGAGGAAGTTCCACAAGTGCCTGATATGCTTACACTCCAATAGAAACAAATAGAAATGATTCTTTTACATAAAACATTATATACACTTTTCATAGTGGGCTCACATTAATCTACGTTCTGAATGCTGGTATGTATAATTCAATTTCAGCACATACTTGTTCATGCATTATTTCAGAAAGCTCTTTTGCCATTTCTCTGTAGTTGGCCTTCATTTCTTCTTGATATTCCAACTGATCTTCTTTTATAAGTCGTTCATTTACACCCAGAGCATGTCCACAAGCTTCAACAAATTGCCTGATTTAAATAATATAATAAAAAAAAATCTCAATCAGGAGTACAAAATCCAAAAGATTAATTCAAAATGCCAGCTTAAGGTATGTTTTTAATGTAGTCAGAACAGTACAAAAATGACAAGGTTTAAAAAAAAATTCTTCTGGTAACAATCTTGAAAAGAAACATTTTTTTTTCCACTTTTCAAAAACATACCTAAAAACTTCTTTTAATTGTTTCACTTTATTGTCTGGGTATCTTTTGGTGTTGGTGTCATCTAAGAAAGCTCTTGCATATGCTAATGGGCCAGCATTAACCTAAAAAGAACAAGAATAACAAAATAAAGTAAATTCTCTGACATATTGCCTTAGCAGTAATAGGTACTACAGGTGTCTGATTTGCTTTTCTCAGAACAACACATTGATTTCAAAAAGGCTGGACTTATGAAGTAAGAAAACTGCTGGAGTTGGAACATAAGAGCAGGAGAAGTCTCTACAGCAAGCTCTGTGAACATGTGCTGACACAAAGAATCTACTTTAATGATGTGGCACCATAACTACTGACATTGCCAATTTGTCATCTCTGTTTATGTAATTAGAGTGAGAAAACAACCTAAATTTACTACTGTTTGATATGATTATCTGCTGAGAACACTCTTCCAAGCTGAAATAGTTAGCAGAACTTTAATTGCACAATTAAAGCACATACATGAAAAGTGGATTCAATGATTTCTGGCTCATCCTGATTGTTCTTTTATATTAGCAGTAAGAGCCCCTCCCTTCTCATCCCAAATGGTAGCTTGGCAGCTCCCTGATTCTGGAACCTTGGTCTACAGTGGCTTTTTTTCTTCTTCTTCTCTTCAATATGACAAGACTTAACTGTTCCTTTGGTAGGAATCAGTTAAAAAGAATAGAGAAGCACTTCTGTCATTGCAGTCTTAAGTCCCTTTACCATACTGATTTGTACATCCTACAAATGGCTTCAGGTACCCTGTTTTGGTGAATCTGATGATTTCTTTCTGATGGTTTATATATGTAGTTCTTGCTTGCCTAAGGCAAAACAAAATGTTGCACAGTGAGATATTCCATTATTACCCTCCTCCTGTATTCCTATATTTTGGCATTCCCATCTTCATCTGCATAGGGATCTTACCAAAATACAAAAGCAATAATGACCATATTGAACCTACTGTGAGTAGACCTACACATTTAGACAAAATATGCTCATTCATCCTCATATGGGAAGTCACAATTTATGGTAGTTTCAGCTTCATACAAAAACGTGGTAGGGGCTTAGACCACTGCAGATTCTAGAGGTGAATCTCAGTCCCTTAACTATCCATGATCAGTGTTTGTTTGAATAGTTTGTGTTGCTTTTCCTGTTTTGGAAATAACTGCAAACAGGGAGCATGTTTCCAATTCAGGACATTCTTGAATATACAGACTAGAAACTAATGATAAAATGCTACATATAAAACTTTTGAAGGACAGAAGCAAGTGAAACAGCTGAATGGCAAAGAATATGGTCTTACCTGAACACTGACACTTCCCTGTAGCTTCAGTTGCAATTTGATCATATCTACTTCATTTGAAGAGCAAAGCTGCCTAAGTTCTGCAACTTTTTTACTCATTTCATCAATGGCTACTTCAATTGGGTTTAAATCAGTATGGTGTTGGTACATCACTGGAATACGCTTCTTCACATATGGGAAACAATGTATAGCTACAGACAGAAAAAAGTTTCATATAGTTAGAATAAAGTTGTTTTTTTTTTAATAAAGTGTGTTTTGATAGAATTTTATACTAAAATCTTATTTTGATGTCATTGGTTGATCAATTTAATATTATATAATTAGAAATACTACCAAATGCACAGGGAAACAAAATATTAAAAATGTAAATATGCATATCTTTATGTGTATTACAGCAAAGAAAGACACTTGTTATTTCTACTACTAATAATATGCACTGGAACCTAATTCATATGAGAACTGTAAAAAGAATTGCCTTTCATGTATCTCAAAGAGAAGAATCAAAACCAGCAAAGTTGTATTTTTAATTCCCTCACAAATATTAGCTATGGACAGATGATATTATAAAGTAATTTATTTAAATCAAATCAGTGATACAGAAGCTCACACTTAGGAAAGACAAAGCACAAAGTCGTCTTCTAAGAACAGGGAAAGCTAGACCAAGAGTTCACACTACTTGAAGCTTAAGGAAAAAACCCAAAACATTAAATGAGCATTATCCCTTGAAGAAACCAATCTGAAAACCTAGTTTTGGTTAAACATATGAGAAGTATTACATAGGACATAAAAGTAAGTGTAACAGAAAATCCCATACACAACAGAATTAGACCATCTGAGTTAATGCTTCCAGTCAAAGTGCAATTTGTGAGTTCATGAATTGAGACTTACATGTTATACAGAAATCTTGCCAAACACCATAATTTTTAATTATCTCCCTTAAAACATAATTAAATTGTTTGTATAGGTGAACTAAATATCTCTCTAGTTTGAGCCTCCAGGAAGATGGATGGGCACCTTCTCTTCCTTATAAAGCTAACAAACAGGACACTAAAGCACAGAGATTAGATCAAAGTCACAATGGAACAGAGGCTGGAAATCAAACCAGACCCTGCCCTGCAGGCTCTTTTAGTGCTTTTAGCCAAAATAACCAATGCTCTGCTGAAAGACTGAATGCTGAAAAGACCATACTCAAGCCAGCAAGCATAATACCACAGTTCTTCAATGCTTTATAGCAAAGAGAGGTAAGAACAGGGAAGGGCAAAGGCAGATTTGAAGTCACTCCATTTAAAAAAAAAAAATAAACCCAAACGAGAAAATGAAAGTTAGTTAGAATACAGTCAGATATGAGATTTTACTCTTTTTCCAATACTTAGTGGTTATGAAATCACACACTGATATATGTATTCCCACTGATATATGTATACATTGTAAGTGTGTTTGTAAATCCTATTTTTGAGTATTATTTTCAGTATATATTGAGTTTAAAAGATTGCTTTGTCTAACAATATTTTATATGCTTTGCAATCCTTGTTGTCTCCAACAGTCATGTGTAAAACTGTCTAAAGGACTTTTTTTCCAGATAAAATACAAAACATACAGAAAAAACTAGTACCAAGAATTAAGCATAAAAAACTCAAAAGGGCAGTTTTTACTACAGGAAACCTTGATCCAGTCAGTACCTGTCAAAATAGTCCGTCGCTTACACTGTTCTTCTACTCCTCCTTGTCTTTTACCAGTTTGAGTAAAAGGCATCTCAAACATAAACCGACGGATGTTATGAGTCCTTTCAAAATCTCTTTTTCTTTCTTGCAACTCTTTTTCTTCAAAGTATGGAATTACATGTGTAACTTGAATGTATGCATATTTTGAATCCAAATCTTTGGGGTTTACCTTTAAAACATGACAAACAACGCAAATAGCTATACTGTGAATGAAGTTGATTTAATGGTAGTCACGCAGATTTCAGAACTTAAATTTAAACCTGCTGGCAACTGAAACCACAGGAAATGTTAATGCTTCCCAGCACGAATTTCTAACTATTCAGAAGACAACACAGCTAGACACATTACAATATGTTGTGGTTCTGTTTGGATGGTTTTTTTAAATCAGTAATTGCATAGATAGAGCTGTAAAGAAAAACACAATACAGTTTTACCCATGCTTAAACAACACAAACAGAAAAACCAGAAACAAACACTTGTCCTCCACAACAGCTGATGCAACAGTACATTGGAGACCAAAAATTTCTAATGATACAGAAGAAGTTAATAGTTCAATAGTTAAAAAAGTTAATAGTTAAAAGTTAAATAGTTAATAGTTAAAAATAAAGCCCCACATCGTAAAAAAGTCAGGTATCCCCTTCAGAAGGCACTCCTCCCAGCCTGTCTGCCCCAGCTCTGACACCTTATGAAGGTACTAAAGAATATACTGAATATATTGGTAGAAGTGGGTCCAATTGAAGGTTTACTATTCAATTAATTTGTTCCTAGAACTGGATGATTAAGAGCCTTATGGGCTGGCAGATCTTTAATTTGGTAAAAGTTGCAAATGATCTCTAGAACCACTGAATTATTTTTTTTTTTTTGTAAATTCCCCCTATCAGTAGATAGAGAGGGTGCTCTTAGCCCATTAATCTTCCTAAAAGTTTTGTCTAACATTTTAGTACTATGTTAAATATTCATGTTATCTCTGCCTGAATCTCTGAGCCACTTCACTTCTATAAACAAAGTGTGAAAAATGACAATGCAAATAGAGGTCACCAAGCAAACTGTTGAGCTAAGATGTCCCTTTTGTTATCAGTTTTTACCAAAACATACTGCTTAATGAATTTTTTAAAGATTAAGTTCTAGTAGGATAATCTGAGAAAATTGCTGAACAACAATTTATGTATTCATTCTGATACAGCTAATAGAAAATGTTCCTTATAAATGCTGACAAACGTGTGCATTGTAATTATTCATAAAGGATTATCTTGCCTTCCATGGCATGAACTTTAGTCCCTGCATTCTCCTTTCCTTCTCAAGTTTGAGTAGGAGCATTCAAATCTCATCACTGCTGCACTTTCAGGCTGACAAGCCCATCACTTTATAAATAGTGACAGAATCAACTAACAGAAGAGACAAGAAATTGTAATGCATGAAAATCACCCTAAAGTTTGAAGCCAAACAAAAGTTAAATATTGGCTGAATGAAAGGAATGCAGAGAGGCATCTTGTACAGTCTGTGTTCTTTTCTGCCCACAGGATACTGTAGTTCTCTTCAGTTCCCTACTTTTGTAGCCTTCAACTGCATAGCTAACCATTTCCTAAGACAGATCTAGATTTCACCATATGACTTGATGAGAGACCTTTTTTCCTACAGTTTCAGTGTTTAAAAAATTGAACAGACTCAGAGACATAGACAGAGGATAACAAGAACAACTGAAAAAGAATTAATGCTATTTATATATGGCACTTTTCTCAGAAGAGGGGTGTCTGTTTCTTACTTCACAAGAAAGTTTGGACTCTGCTCCAATGTGCAGAAAAGGGAAAACTTCCAAAGAATGACTGCATGAACTGACAAGAAATATTTCTAAAGTAATCATAGAATATTATCATAATCCATATTTGGTCTACGAGCCAATTATTATTTTGAGAGGTAACACTGTGAAAATTAGGCTTTTTGGTTATTCTTAAAGGTATACTTATTCATAGATTATATTTTTCCTATGCCTTTCAACCAGCAGAGTTTTTAGAAACATGTTTGTGTGACACATGAGTAAATGACAGTGATGCCACAGTATTTCAAGTGGATAAGAGATGATCTACCAGACATTTTTAGAGAGAACAAAAATCATACTTTGCCAGAATCCTGAATCATCTTGACATTTTCAGATCCAAATTTGTCAGAGTAGAGTTTTTGGAGTCTTTGAGAAATTTCTGAAAGAGGAGTGAGTTTAGGTTCTTTATAGATATATTCCTTTCCATCTTCATCCTCAAAGAATCCCTGTAAAAAAAGGAAGCAATCAAAATCTTGGAAAAAACATAAAAGGACAATGATTAAGATGAACAAGAAACACAGCAGATATAAACATTTAACGTCAGGATTCAAGCAAATGTAAATAAAGAAAAATGAAAATCTGAAAGAGTCCTAAGAGAACTAAAAAACCAGCAAAATGTAATTATCTACTACAGAATGAGTGGAACATAATGGAAACACACAGTTAAAATTTTAAAGGTCTGTTGTATTTTTATGGTGTGCCAAGCCATCGATATAACTTTTCGTCACTTTTATTTAAAAGTGAACTTTTTGCACCGTTTCACTTGCCAAAACAGAAAAAGTTTTTGTCCAACTTGTGTATGATTCACGAGTATTTTGGCAATGGTTTACATAAAAATAATCTGAAAACTTTCTTTATGTAATAATAAAAAAATTAATACCCCCAAATTAAATTTAATTTCTGTAAAAAATCCTTAATTTTATGTTGTAATTACTATATTGGCTTATATCTCTATTTTTATTACATAAAGTATTTGTTTTAAAACTAAATGCAATAAATAGAGTACATGGAAAGTGAAACAGCTCATTGCTTTAAAACAACAAGCCATGTCTGAATTCATGTTTGAAATTGGAAAAGAAATATTTTTGTCATAAATGAAACAGACAAAGTAGAAAAGCACAACATATCATGTATAAACACAGGCTAGATTGACAAAAATACCCACATCAAACTAAGGTGAAATGCAGTAGTTTTTTACTGCATCGCTTGCTTTGTAAGCAGTTACTGTAATTACCTCAACATCTGTTTCACTGTCTGTAAACTGGTATTGCTATAAAGTTATAAAAGACAACAGAATACATGTAAAGTTATACTACTCAGAGTATTTTACAATTCTCCATGCTCAGCTGAACAATTAGCAACTGGGCTATGCATGTGGCAAGTGTACTGCTGGATACTGCGTGACACCACACATATGCATTCTAGACATAGAGATTAAAGGATGTGAAGCTGCCCAATACACAGCCAGAACTTTTGTTTGAAGCATGCAATACTGATGCATAGAAACGAGTTCTCTAAATGGAAATTAATGTTATTTTTTTAATTGCAGTGGCTATTAATGCATACCAATCTAAGAAGCAGCCTTGCAAACCACACTGTAGCACTACAGACATTAAGTCAATGCATTGCTAAGAACTGACATTACAGAAAACTTACCGCTGCCTTAAGGTAGTAAATAAAAGAAGAAAAAGAAAAAAAAAAGCAAAATATTTACTGAGGAAGGTAAGGAAGAATTGTACTGGAGCTGATAAATGTTTTAAACTAAATTACTGATGGTTGTTTATTTCTTACAGACCACATTTCTTGTGCATTTCATGTCATGGTATAAATGCAGATGCTGAAATAGTCTACCTTGTAAAATAAATTCACGTTTTTCTCACTGCATAGAACAGAGAAATGAAAGTTAAATAATACTCACCTGTCCAAAGAACGCTACCCTGAAATAAGTTCCCAGCAGTCTCTTGCCTGTATGCATAACTTCTGTTACTTTACTGTATGCTCGATGAAGAGTGTCATATAAATGAGCAAGCCTCTAAAAGTAATAGGAAACAATGATGGAATAAAATAATAACATAGAACTCTCCTGTCTTAAAACAACAATGAATGATAATAACTAAACCCACTGTTCTACTGAAAAGTAGTAATGTATTTAGAACTTTTATCAGAATGACCATTTGTAATACTGCTTTTAAACTGTTTATTTAAAAAAAAATCCTTATTTTAAACTAAGACAAAAATTTCAACACATTGCTAATTGCACTTACAACTGTAATATTCCCGTGAAGTGCAATGTGTCATGCAGTTACACTAGAAAAATCTGCATTTTCTTCTTGCTCAGATTTATTTTTGATAAACTTAGTACCTCAAAATCTCTCCGTTTTTCATAAATGGGAATTATGAGTTTATATATGTCAGCAATGAGTTCATAACGTTCTGCCTTCCAGAGTCCATCAGCACACTGTTCCAACAATTCCATCAGCACATCCTACATTTGGATAAAAATTTTTAAAATTTAAAAAAAATCAGTACTCATGAAAAGCACAGCAAATAATTATAAAAAAGTTCTTCCCAATGAAATTAGAGATCCTGCCTCAAAACAAAATTATCCATAAAAAACTGCAAAAAGGAAAAAGACAAAATAGTCTGTGCGTACACATGTACTCTTTGTATTTATCAGGAACACTTTTCTTCTGGATAGTCCTAACCTCTTAAGGTCTAGAAATTACAAATGACCCAGACTTGTCAAACTTCCCTTGCATCATGTTTTTTCAAAGTGGTGTTTCCTTTACACAAAGAATATTATTTTTAAAAGGTAACTATACAAACACTTGAATATAATGTTTCTGAAGGAAACCAGCAAACATCACATCAACAAGAAAAAGATACAACACCAAAATCTGTACTCAGGAGTAATAATCAAGGTACAATAAGGGAATTCGGTATACCTGGCCCAGAATGAAAAGGCATACAACAAAAGTTATAGAAGCTGAGAAATACTAAGGGGTCAAAAGAGAATCTCAAGCAAGAAAGTACCCTGGTTTTGTTGGGCTTGATACTAATATCATTGTAGCAAAAATATAGTTATTTAAGGTTAAATAAGAATTCTGCTTACCCATATATTAGATGAGAAGCATACATTTTGCAATAGAGCATCACATCTTAAAGTGTCTACCTTGCGTTTGCCACCATTTAAAAATTATCATTCTATTGTTACTAAATCTGGAAATAATTCCTTTTATCCTTAGAATAATGAAGGGATAGAATAATAGAAGGGATCCAATGCTACTCTATTCCCCCCCTCCCTTTGGTAGAGGACTAAGCCAGCAAAAAGACATCGCTAAGAAAAGCCAATTTTATAGTAAGACCAAAAAGACTGGGAAATGCTACCCTTACAGACGTGTGGCAATGGTCCCTAACACATCTCCTCCTTTCCCTCAATCATTACAGGGTTGAATAGACTCAGTATCTCCATCCTCAGCAATGAGGCTGTGAGAACTGAAAGACCGATGTCACTGCTGTATCACATTTTCATGACAAGAGTCTTAACTCAGACACCAGAGGGCATCCGAATGCAGCAAAGCTGCAAAATTTTGTTAGTACACAGAATTAAAAACATTTCTAGGTCACCTGCCTCAGTAATTATCTATCCATATGGGAAGACTTTTTTTTCCATAGATTCAATCAGAGTTTTCCACATAACTGGTGAGAATGGCCATTTACACTTTTATCGCGCACTTCTAATATTTGGATTTTTTACAGTTTGTTGTTATCTCCTTTGGCTTTGAGGGGGCACAAGATTACTGATGGGGCACCACAAATGCCCCAGGAATGGGGCCAGGTAGGAAATGGGGAATGCCAGGTAGGAATGGGGAATACCCACTTCCCTTCATTTCTGCTCTCTACACCCTTTTAAATAAAACCCAGCATGTAGCTGGCATTTGTTGCCACAAGGCTACACTGCTGATTCCCATTCAACCCTCTTCTGCCCCTGTACTCAGCCCTGGTGAGGCCACAGCTCGAGTCCTGTGTCCAGTTCTGGGCCCCTCAGTTCAGGAAGGAGATTGAGGTCCTGGAGCAGGTCCAAAGGAGGGCAACCAGGCTGGTGAAGGGACTCCAGCACAAGTCCTGTGAGGAGAGGCTGAGGGAGCTGGGGGTGTTCAGCCTGGAGAAGAGGAGGCTCAGGGGAGACCTCATCGCTCTCTACAACTCCCTGAAAGGAGGCTGGAGCCAGGGGGGGGTTGGGCTCTTCTCCCAGGCAGCTGTCAGCAAGACAAGAGGGCATGGACTTAAGTTGTGCCAGGGGAAGTTTAGGTTGGATATTAGAAAGAATTTCTTCACAGAGAGAGTGATCAGACATTGGAATGGGCTGCCCAGGGAAGTAGTGGATTCTCCGTCCCTGGAGATATTTAAAAAGAGACTGGATGTGGCACTCAGTGCCATGGTCTGGTAACCACAGCGGTAGTGGATCAAGGGTTGGACTTGATGATCTCTGAGGTCCCTTCCAACCCAGCCGATTCTATGAATCTCTACCAGAACTCCCAGATCTTCCTGCCCAGCCAGTCCAGTCCATCTCCAGCCCACGCTGATGCACTGGACAGTTTTTTCACAGACACAAGATTTTGCACTTGTCCTTGTAGATCTTTGAGAAGCTTCTGTCACATATTCTTTCAGTTTGAAGTCTGTCTAAATGGCTGCCCTGCCCCCATCCTATCAGCCACTCCCCCTCCATTCTTTTTCATCCAGAAACTTTATGATAAATTAAATCCTACAACCTAGATTGCTAATAATATGTTAAACAGTATCAGCCAGAGTATCCCTGAAGATTACCACTCCTCACAACCATAGTAAAGTATCTTGCAGGTTTGCAAGATTATGTTTATATTTATATTTATGTTTATTTTTATATATAATATTTATGTTTATATTTATTTTATTATGTTTATATTTATGTTTTTCATTAAATGCTTTTTTAATATATTACATTATATTTTATGTTAAGCACTTACAGATGCTATAAGACCATACTATCTCTGAAGCTCTCCCATAAACAATCTGAAAGTTCAAATAATTCCTCTGAAGGAAAGCCATAGCTAACAAGAGACCAGAAGAAACAAATAGTAAGGTAGAAATTTATTGTGGTGGAGCTACATACTGGCAGAGTGTATTTTGGAAAAAAAAATACAACAAATTTGAATTAAATGGTTTCCAACCTTAATCTGCATGGAATCTGTCACAAGCCTGTTAGCCATAGCTCAGATCTCTCACAGATGGGACTGCTTACAGCAAAGACCAGTATGGACAGGATATCAGGATCCAGGCTTTTGCCTTCCAATTTGTGACAACCAGAAAATTTTAGTTCTGCATGTACAATTTGACGTAAGATGTCTGGGCAAACAATTGTTTTAATGGAATATGCACAATAATTCTATTAAAATAACAAAACAAAACAAATCTAAAAAAGTTGGATTTTTTTTCAACCGGTTACTTTAGGAAATGAGTCAGGGTAACTCTGGCTTGGGTAAGAATTCTATTAAAATAGGAATTAAATTGAGAATTAAGTCATTTAATTTTTAAATGAGAAACTACATGGCATCTTAAGACAAATTTTATTTAATTATGAGACACTTAATTAGGACACTATATGAACTGGAGAATATAAAAGATGCTTTTCCCCTTTTAGAAACGTGGAAGGACCCACCTCATCTCCTTATACCTGTAATTACTCTTTTGGAGACTTAACTCAAAATTAACTAGCATTTGGAGAAATTCCAAGTTTTAAGAAAGAAATTTCACATGACTCTTATTAGCAGTTGTATGAAGAAGTCCCATCAGAACATCATTTTGCTCAGCAGTAGTAAAATACAGCTTGAAAGACCTGTTTTTCTGCTTTACAATTCTTGTACCCAACTGATCTGTGATACAGCCTTTCATATTATACTATTCATTTACCATATATTGAAGAAACACTCCATATGAGTATGTTCATGTTTTTAAAGCAATTAGGTTCCTTATTTTGAAGTACTTATGTAAAATTCTAGTCATTTTAATTTATCCATAATATGTAGTCTATCAAAAACTTATTCTTTCCTATGATTATTCTTCCTGGGGTGAACTACAAGAAGTTATCTGAAAAAATGGTAACTTTTTTCAATAGTTAATAAGTTAGACTTCTACACGGTTAAGTTTAAAAAGGGTGGCATGCAGAGAACAATGACATTCACCAAAGCTTAATCCCTTTGCAAGCTCCACAGGTTTATAATTTCACTCTTAGCTTAATTTCATTCCATGAAAACACTGTGAAATGGAAATGAATTTGGGCAAGGTTCAATTACACAGAAAAAACAGTGTATTCTTTTTGTAGAAAGTGACTAATCAGAAAAAGAACAAAGATATTCCAATTTAAAAATTACAAAGGAATTCAGCTGACAGATGGTTTGTCAGGAAGCCACCAACAAGAGTTTTCATCACTAGCAGCCACTAGAAACCCAGCTCCTGGCTCACATAGAGCAGCTTAGGTTTTGCTTTAAGTAACATACTAAATTCTATGCTTGATCAGGAGAATCCTGTGTTTTAAAGAGTATAGCACATAAATTCTAAAAAAAAGCCTTAGAAAATGAAAACTACCTCATTTTTCATTTCGAGTAATTCCAATTCCTTCCTTCCATAAAAAAAAAAACAAGTCAATTTTTGTTTTCAAACTATAGAGCAAAGCAATGTCTGAAGTTGGGACTAGAACACAGGTACCCGTGGTCTAAATCCAGGCTTAAACCACTAAAATCTTTCATCTATTCCTCCTAAATATGTTAGTATAGGTTCAATTTGCAAAGTGAAATAATTTTTGTCATATGCTTCTATTATACACAAGCTAAACCACAAAATAAAAATATTTTTTGTAGTAAAATTATGCTTACACACCAGGGGTTTTTCCTACACAGCTACTGCAAGCAGTGGTCCATCCCTCCCTTCCCCACCTATCCAGGCAAATATGTAGTGCAGATCTAACTCTTCATGAGCAAGATTATTCATAATCTTTTCTTACAGGCTTTTTAATAGTGAAATTTATAGTTAAGTGAAGACATAAGTAGTGAAACTTTACCCAGAAAAAATAAAAGCAAGTCTGGTGTCAATAAAGCCATTTATATTGTTATGGGAGAAATCTTTAAATGCTGGTGCAGTAACAATCTAAATTAGTTAGTTTAAAAAACTCCCCGACCTTGCTAACTAATAAATAAACTACACTAGTGTTTATCCTGTCAACTTGCTTAAAAGCCAACTCTGCTTAATTTAATTCCAACAGTGGTGTTGCACTGATGTGACAGCAATTTATTTAAAATATACGTATTTAGTAAATTCTCTAAAGCTGGCACAGCTCACAGAAATTTTTAATTTCAGTTTTAGGATATGAATAGTGGTGAAGAAGTATGTGTCATAGTAGTTAGTCTCAGGACTGGAACACAAAACTTGGAAAAATAACCAGCATTTCAATGTGCATCAATTCTAACACTCTTATGTTTACTTACTTCATTGAAGTGAACATCTTGCATTCCAACATCTTCCATCATTGAAGCCTCTTCATCTATATTAGGTGTGATCACTCTGAAAGCAGTACAGCCTTGCCTAAACATCCCTATAGTTGAAAAACAGACAAATTTACTTTTATCCACCAGGATGACATTAGTCCATTTCGTGATGCTGGATACAGCAGAAGTCATATTTAAATACACTTACCACCAAACTAATGGAAAAAAAAAAAAAAAAATCCAGTCTCCCAGTGCATGGTTGAAATACTAGAGCTTCATTTTGTGTAAGTAGAAAGAGGTTCTAAAATAACACAGATGTTAATATCTGGACTCCTACCTGCAAAAGTAAGTAGCATCTGCATCTTCCTATTTTATCTTAAACCTATGTCTAATCTA
This sequence comes from Phaethornis superciliosus, assembly GCA_023637945.1. Taxonomy (NCBI): domain Eukaryota; kingdom Metazoa; phylum Chordata; class Aves; order Apodiformes; family Trochilidae; genus Phaethornis; species Phaethornis superciliosus. The sequence continues at coordinate 145,586,864 of JAJQWJ010000001.1, read as the reverse complement.
CCCCACATAAAGTCTAAGGTAATCAAGGCAAATTTTACACTGTTCTATTAAACTGGTGTGACATCATGCTGAGCTGTGCACACAAACAGGACTTGGCATAGCAGCCTCCCCCAGTCTGAACAATATGAATGGGCTAACAACAACCATATAAAGTGATCAGAAGATGGCAATACAGATTATTTTGCTCTAGGTACAGAAAGTTAGTCTACAAGAAAGAAAAAAGACCAGCAATCTTACTTCATTTACTGAAACAAATAGTTAGCAAAAATGGGTTTTAGAATGTTCTAACATGAAACCTGCCTCTTTTACCCATTCTGTTTAGCTCTTTTTTCTAATATCAGATTGCTGAATTAAGAAATCAGGATTTTTGGCCAATATCTGTATTAATTAAAGCCTCAAGAGCAATCAGTAAATACTACAGAAGGACAAGGACTTGTATATATTTATTTCACAGTTCATTCCTACAAAGATTCTTTCTGCTCCGTAGACATCTGACCACCAGAGGCTTCAGTGAATGATAATTCAACTCAATGCCTCAAATGCTTGGTTTTGTTTTGCTCCTGGAAATACTACAGGTAGAAATTTAACCCCCTGTATTACTGAGGGAATATAACTTCTATATGACAGTCAACTAAAATAGCAAATTGCCCAAAGGAATAAATTCAATGCAGATTACCACTTGTTATCAGTTAGTTGTTAGACTTGCAAAAGGGTGTCATAACTTTGACAAACAGCTTGGTTTCAGATCTGGTCCCAGAGAACTTTCTGAAACCATTGGGGCAGATGGCACAGCCTACTGACTACATAAGTATCTGGCAAGAGGCACAAAAGGGAAGAGAGAAAAGGCATCTTGCAGACACATGACTTTGCTTCATTTTGAACTGTCCCTCAAAGGCAGCACTAAAAACACCAAACATGAACTTGCCTGCCTACAAAACCAGAACACTGCTCAGCATCATAATCAGCCTTGAAAGTTTTCTGAAATTTTCTTCGAGAGATCTATTTTTTAAAATAAAAAAATAGTTTCCTATCCTATCTAAAGCAGGTAGACAGCTGCCAGCACACAACACTGAGAGAGGCCAAGCATCCTGAGCCCTGTTATCACTGACTCAGCATTTGAACATTTGTATGAGTTTGTTTTTATTTCACTGGCAATGCCAGGTTTCCCTATATACAGTGAGGGACAACTTGTTAAAAAAAAAAAAAAGACTGATCTGAAAAGATTGCTTCAGAAAGCATCTCACTTGAGCTATTAGCAGCACTCATACAAAATTAAAATTTTTACTTTCCTAAAGCTTTTATTTTACCTTCTTCTGAAAAGCTGCCCTTAGATATGCTAGTCCAATCTTGACTATGTGAGTATGCCATCTGGTTAGGTCAGAATTTTTTCCTTGGTGAACACTGATATGCCTACAACTTCCCTGAGGAAACTACTGCTCTTCCTAAATGGGAATGAGAAACAGTAAGCATTAAGATTTTAAAATCATACCTTTCCGTGTGAGATACTCTGCAACCAGTGCTGCTACATGGACATAGCACATTGCCGCCTACAACAGAAATAGTTACAATCTTACAAATTACAATTATAATGTAACTACTGAAAAGGAGATATATAAGATCTCTAGTCTGAAATAGCACCTTTGGTTTTCCTTTTTGCTACTTCACAGGAGATGACCTGTGACTGGTGTAAGAATTTTTCACATCATTTGTGCCAAACAGTAGCTGTGCAAGATCATTCCTTTTTCACCAGAGCATTAGCAATAAAGAATATGAGTGTGACCACAGATCACAAATTACAAAGTAAGAGTGCCATGTTATAATAAAATCAGGCAAATCTCTTTTGGGGATGTATTATAAGTGTTATGTGAGACAAAAGAGCTGTCCATTATTCTAGCCAACATTTAATGGTTCTTTTGCTAACACGTTTCTTCAGCTCATGTTGAGCTTCTCATTAACCAACACCCTCAATTCCTTCCTCCTCAGAGCTGCTCTTAATCCATTACAAGTGTGATTTGTTCCTCTTACCTCTGAAAGATCTCCATTTTTAACATGAATCTTTGCCATGCTGTCTAACCATGTCTTCCTTAGTTCAGGTGTACTAGCATAAGACTTTGCCAAACTGTACTGGAGGTCTACAAGCATTTCTGGATCATTCTCATGCTCCTTCATCTGAGCTGTAGCCATCAATACGGTACGAATCCGTTTTGTCAAATCCTTAACATCAGAGGGGAATGTAGTGTGCTAAACCATGGAAAAATTAGGTTAGTTACTATCTTTTTCTATTCTTTGAACAACAAAAAGCTGAAACATAATTGCAAAAGACACCATGAAACTTGCTCAAGCATCGTTTCTACAGTGTGGAAAGAAGAATAAAAACAGACCTTTATAATTCTGTCGTTATTGGCACAATTATTGATGATGGAGAGAGACTGCTGAAATCTAGTTCCTCCAATTCCAACAACATCAGCAATTAACTGGCTTACTGAAATAATGACCTTGACAGAAACAAATGTCTTGTTAGTGCATATTTGATTAAATACCCTTGAGATGTACCTATGAAGCAATTACAAAGGAAGTTTTGTTCTTTTTAATTGAAAGATTATTCCCTTAAGAGAAATTATATTTGATTTCTTTTTTTTTCTAAAGGCACCCATATAATAATACCACCAAGAAAAAGCCAGGCTTGTGTAAATTTAACAAGCAAGCATCCATTGGCAGTGACATAGCCAGAGGTCTTAAAAGAAGAAATTTACTGTGCCTAACTCTTGTCAAAACACACAATTTACTAAGTGTTTGCTTTATTTTAAACTTTCAGGTGCTTGTTGCTGCATTCCTTTCTTCTTCAAGCACATTATAATATGCTATTTAACAATCAACATGTACAAAAGTAAACACTTCCTAGTCACAGATACAAATTACTTCCTACAAAACACTGTGTTTCTAAGTATCTCCCTGGATGGAATGTACTTTTTTGCCATCTTCTTACTCTTAGAATAGTACCAGCCTTGCTTGAATCAGAAATAGTTACTTTAATGTCTTTATCTGACAGTGCTTTGCACAATGGTGCATCTACAAATACAGGTAACCCAACATTTTAAAACCACAAAAATATCCAAGAAAAATAAAGTATACTAACTTGTAGATGTGTCCTAACAAAAGACTTCTTCCCTGTGTAATCAAAATTATTTCTCATTAGGAAGTATAATAACTGTGAAGCTTCGGTACGAATTGAACTGAGTTTGGAATTACAATACTTCAGAATTTCATAGCACAGTGCAGAACACATATCAGCTCTACCTTCATAAAATGTAGAAGGAAACTAAGGAAAAAAGCAGAAAAGAAAGAAGTTATTAATTAGAACTAGCTTCAATTCTTGATAAAATAAGCATATGAAGAAGATCACCAATATATTAATATTGCCAAACTGTGTTAAAAATAAATAATTATAGTAGTTCATGACACAAAATGATTTTTACAGCAGTTCCAAGGATAATTATTTATGCTGTTGGGATCAGATTAACCCTTGTTCACCTATTTTAATTTGCAATTTTAGTTCTTAACAAAAGAACTGAATAAGTACTTGAAGATTAATTATCTTTAAAACTTCTTACCTTATAAATAAGAGCCCTTAAAGCAATGAAGACATTTTTAAATGCTGTTTCAGACTGATTCTTTTGAAGGAAGCAGAGGTATACATCAAATACTTTCTTCATCAGTGGATTATGTCCATGATCAGCCAGTAGCTGATTCTTTAAATTGAGAGTGAGAGTTCATGAGTTTTGTAAAGTGATACATTTATACAGTTCTAAGAATATCCAAAAGCAAGAATAATTAAAAAAAAAACCCCTGCATAGTATTCCTAAAATGATTAATAACACAAAGATATCTGAATTTATAAAGAAAGTGTCGGTTTCTGAATAGACCTGTGGAACGTGATTTATTTAACCAGCTTCTTGTTAAATTGGTTACTATTAACAGTGCTTTGAGAGGCACTCTCAAAATCATAAAACACTTGTGTTACAGTGACTTTAGGAGCTCAGACTGTGGAATTTTCTTACAGCAGTACCACCTCCTACAATGCTGTCAAAAAGCCTCCCCACAAACTAAACCCCAATCCACTTTTCCCATGAAAGTGAAACCCACTTTCATTACTTTCCTAGAAAGTAAGGATGAAGCTATTAGTTACTTTTCAGAGTTTTATTTGTATCAAAATTGCAAATTTATCTGTATCCAAAATTTTACCTGTATATAATGGCTCCTTTCTGAGCCATGCAATACACAGGGATGCTCTTAATTTCTGTACCATCAATAGCTGCCTTCCATTCAAACTTTTTTTTTTTTTTTTTTTTTTTTTTTTTTTTTTTTTTTTTTTAAATCTAGTCTCCTTCAATTTCTGTATCACAGGAACTGTCTGTGCACCTGCTTTCAACAGCTCATACTGATTTTGTTTTACTCTGGGGACCTGTTTTCTCTCTTGGACCCCTGACCATATGCACTATGTTCCTATGAGACTCTAGGATGAAAAAACAAGGTATCTTCTCTTACAAAACACCAAAATATGTTAACAAATTCAAGGACTGCTCAGTCCAGTCCAGGAATCCCAGAACTGAGAGGACTGTGTTAAATATTGCCTCTTGGACTCCACTGGCCCTCCAACACAATTCTACTAGGTCTTGCACCTTTTGCAACTCCCCATTACACAATCCACTCTTCCTTGTCATTACTACATTTGGGCATCCAAATTGTGTGCTGCAAGGTAGCTCCATTACTGTCTCAAAGTAAGTTTTAAGCTAATATTAACGCAAAGACTCAAGTTTACCAACTTTTTAATTGAGGCCCAGTACAGACTTCAGCTCCTGTAGCATGCATTAAGCTCTCTGAGACAGAGAACATGTGTAACTGCAGATGTCTCCTTTTCTATACATGGAAATGCAGAAGAAATTCTTCAGGCAAAAGAATTTCAGCATAGCTGTAGGCATTTTAGGTAGTCCTCAATACTAAAAAACTTGAAGGAGACAGCCCTCCATTAAAAGCCATTCTGATTACAAGACTTGTAGACAACAAGAACTGTCTGTGGATTCAAGTTTTGTGGATGAACAAAAAACAAATGCTTGCAGAAGATCAGAGATCTCCTAATGCAATGCAGTGAAGCCACAGACAGCTAAACACAAATGTCTGGAAGCCTGCCAGCCTATTTAGTCAGAGGAGAAATATATAGAAACCTCTGCAGATGACCCAAACTCAAGTAGCTAACCACAAGTTCTAGACGATAGTAAGGCTTACTACTTCCAGATTTATAGCAAATAATGAAATTTTGTCTTAGAGATCCCTATCTGTATGAGGAAATTGATACAATATACTTTCTCCAGATGCCCCAAAATCAGAGGTAGGTAGCTCACCAAAGCCACATAGAGTAGCAGGTATTCCTACAGGATCAGTTAAAATTCTACCATAAAGCAGTTGTAACTTGTGAGTTCCCTGCTGTGGGGTAAAAGATAATAGAGATTTGGATCCCCACTAGTGAAAGATGATTCTAAGGAAAAAATGTTGTCTGGCCTATATAATATGCTAGTTGTTAACAAAAGAAGCAAATCGGTATTTGGCAATGTGGCCTTCTATGATAAAGTGACTGCATCAGTGGACAAGGAAAGAACTATGGATGTCATCTAACTGGACTCTATAAGGCCTTTGATATAATTCCTTACAACATTATTGTCACTAAATTAGAAACATATGGGTTTGACAGACGGACTGTTAGAAGGATAAGGAATTGGCTGGATGGCTGTGTCCAAAAAGTTAACACTCAATGGGTTAATGTCCCAGTGGAAAACCCTAAACCAGTGGTGTCCCCTCAAGGGACCAGTACTATTTAATATTTTCATAGTGACATCAACAGTGGGATTGAGCTCACCCTTAGCAAATTTGCAGACAACAGCAAGCTGAGTGGTGCAGTTGATTTACTAGAGGCTTCCCTGTAGCATGCCAACCAGAGGGACCTTGAGAGGTGGGCCAACAAGAACCTCAGGAAGTTCAACAAGACCAAGGGCAATGTCCTGCACCTGGGTCGTGGTAAACTCCAGTATCAATATAGACTGGGGCATGAATTAAAAGCATTCATGATGAGAAAGACTTGGAGATACCAGTGGATGAAAAAATTGGATGTAAGCCAGCAATGTGTGCTCCCAGCCCAGAAAGCCAATTGTATGCTGGAGAGCATAACAAGAAGCATGGACAGCAGGTTGAGGAAAGTGATCCTCCTCTACTCTGCTTTCATGAAACCAACCTGGTGTATCGTGTCCTGCCCTGTGACCTCCAGTACATGACAGACACAGACAGGTTAGAGTGGGTCAATGAGAGAGCTATGAAAACAGTCAGAGGGCCAGAACAGTTCTCCTGTGAAGAAAGGCTGAGTTGGGGTTGTTCAGTCTGGAAAAGACCTCACTGTGGCTTCTGGGAGACCTCACTGTGGCCTTTTGATCTATACAGGGTGCTTTCATGAAAGATGGAAAGAACCTTTTCAGGAAGGCCTACAGTGACAGGACAAAGGGCAAGACTATTAAACTAAAAGAGGGTAGGTTCAGACTGAACATAAGGAGAAGTTGTTTGTGTTTTTTTTTTTTTTAATGAGGGTGGTAAGACACTGGAACAGGTTGCCCAGTAAAGCTGTGGATGCCCCATCACTGGAAGTTTAAGGTCAGGTTAGATGGAGCTTTAAGCAACCTGGTCTAGAGAAATATGACCCTGCACATGGCAGGGAGGCTGGACTAGATCATCTTTCAAGGTCCCTTCCAACCAAAACCATCCTATGATTCTATGATTTTATCTGTTTTAGTGCAGTTCATTCAACAGAAGCTCCCGATTCTCCTACCTGTTTCGTTTGGATCTTGTAGACTATTCTGGTATAATTTTACCAACTTTCTCAACATACTACATACAGATAAACTTGAAGGGCTGTCATTTCAAGCATTCTGGGCAGCTGATAACTAAAGAATTTCAGTGCTCATTCTTTTTTAAAATCTTTAAAACTAGCTATCTTCATTCTCCATTCTTTCATGAAGTCTAAACAGAAGTGGTTCTAAACTCAATCTAACTAAATTACTAATAAAAAGGAACATCATAAATAAGCTCATGTTTTCTTAAGTAGATTAAAGGTAACAAAAAACCCCTTAGTTTTCAAGCAACTTTGGATTTGGAGACAGTGTTCTAATCAGGGGAGAAACAAGCTACAGCTACTATGTATCCTTTTTATAAGTTCACTTTTAAAGTTTGGAAACGCTCAAAAAAAGAAAACCAAACAAAAACCAGACAAAAAGTATCAATTGGGAATGCAATAAAAAAATTCCACAGGAGAGGTACAGTAACTGATACAACTCAAATAAGTCTTATTAGTGGACAAATTGAAAGAAAGTTACAGAAAAGGAACACACACAAATTATTGTAAATTAAGGAGGGAGTTTTGCCACTAATATTAGGCAGACACTAAAGTTTCTAGAAATATTTTAAGGAATTTATGATGAGAAAGGAACTTTTCCCAAAGGTTACTGATGAGCAACAAGGAGTCTATGTGGAATGTGTAACTGAAGGCAAAGGATTTTGCTGCAAGAGGTTATCAGCTTTCACATGACAGAATAATAAAGTACACTACTAGAAATGCTAAAAATACATTGATGTATTACTATACTATAAGATAGAAATACAATTTTTAATTTATTTTTTTTTTAAAATATTTTTTCTGAAATATCGTAATGGGAGATGTTAACACCAAATTGAGCACAAACCTTAAAAGCCATTGTGAACAATGACAGAGTATCCAGAATTGTAAGGCAAACTTCAGTGGCAGTATTTGCTTCAAGTAAAGACTGGTGAAGAACATCTGCATCTGAATGGCCATAGCCTACAGAAATTCCAAATGAAGTATAAATGCTTGATAAACTCATTTAAATGTTTCTTATTTCCAAAAGACTTGCTGAACTAAGAAATGATTAACAAGCAAAAGGCCTGACAGAAGTTAGTATTAGATACAGAGAAAAAAAGCATATAAATATTTTAAAAATATGTGCATATAATTGTGTGAGCATAATTTGCACAAGATCATAAAATATATTAAGTACAAATGTCAACAACAGAAGCATTTAACAGGACTTAAAGCAGTAACTGATGTTTCATATATACATGTATGTATATATATATATAAACGTAAAAAGTCACATATATATTTTTAGGTACTACAGTAGAATGGAGTTAGAGCTGAAAATGTGTATTGGTAATTTAGTGATGTTATAATGATCTCAAAGTCAACCATAAGTCAACCATTACACAAACACAAAACACTAAGAGTTGACTGAATACAATTATTTACTTACATGCAGTTGAAGGCCCAAGTAATTAATTCTGTTCTGTACCAATACCATGCAGTAACTCCATATTTAATAAAAAAAATTTATTGCTTGTAGTTTCATACTGTATTTAAATAATTTTAAAAACATATCCTGCCTCAGTAATGATTATAATACAGTACACTCCCTAAGATTGATCTTTAAGAAACAGACTGACAAACACACCCCTGTCTGCTTTATAAAAATTTGGTCTGGATCATATCTGTATGCGAGATTTAGAGCCAACTTAGCATCACTGTATGAATGACAAGTTGAGACCAAGAAATGACTTGTTCTTCTATGACACCTGGACACTTCTTTCAGCACTTCTTCACTTTCCTGTCTGACCTACTCATGCACACCCATAACCAACAGTTTCTTTGGTTTCATACATTATTTCTTTATGAAGTTTACATTTCTTTTGTATCATCATTTGCATTCTCTCTGCCTCTACCTCCTTCTTGTCCTATATATTTTCTTTGTGATTTCAATCCAACTACATCCTTCTCATCTGTAATGATGGAAATGAATGACTGGCATTTGAATGCAAATTTTGACAAAACAGCTATTTGCCAAATATTTTTCTTTCAGTAAAAGTGTTCTTTTCCTTAAAGAAATTCAGAGAAAGAAAATTTTATTCTTTGAATATTTTGAGAACATTTTTAATGTTTGAGGCTGCTTTGAGAACTGCACTGAGGAATGGGGAAATACTCCAAAGAAATAATTTGCTTGCTCTTCCAGAGAAGAGGAAAGGGTTTATTAAAAACACTAAGTAAAATCTGTAGTCATTGGACAGGATTCCAAGCAGTTCAAATTTTGTTCTTCACATAAATAATTTAGAGCAAACAAATAAGAAGGTCACTGATCAATTACTCCTCATTATTACTAGAGAGAAGCTTTGGGCAGGATGTAAACTTAAAGGAACGATTAGTTTGATGAGACAGAAGACTGACTTAGCAGTGCTTTCTCCACACACCTGCTGAAAACTATCATCGTTTCAATTTGCTACTATTTTAGAGACGCTAATACTGTATAACTAACACCCTGGATTCCATTTTTCAAATGCAGCTTAAAAAAAAAAAAACTATGGAACTAACAATTACCGCATGAAATAAGGACATTTGCTTGGACACTCATGAACATGCACCCATACGTTCACACTACTGCAGCATAACTATATTTAAAAGGGGGTTATCTCTAATGACTGTGAGCTTGTCAATGATCATACACTGCTATTACTGATCAGGATATATCTCTCGTATTTCAGGGTATTTCTACTTTCATACTGACTATCCTCCTTCCTCCAGTCCCAACAATAGGCATAAAAATCAATATTCTTGTAGTCTGTGCTGAGACACTTTAGAAATTTGAACAGCACTTTCTAATTCCTTTCATACTTAGGCATAAAACTATATTGAAATTCCTCAGATGTATGAAATATCACAACACTATTTCAGTTATATTCCTTCCTTAAATGATTCAAAACAGAGAAATTAAATTTACGATTTGCTTTCACAGACAACTATCTTGTCAAAGAATCATGATATTAGGAACTGGAAAAGCAATTACATCCACCAGGTACATCATTCTTGTATGTACACCATATAAGATACCTACAAGATTTATTCAAGTTCTGAGATCTACTTTGGATGCACAATACATTCAGACTGACAACCAAAAAAAACTAGAAGTCAGACAACAACAAGACCAAAGACAGAAAAAACATCAATTTCACATTTGACATGGCTTTTACAGCAACATATTTTCACTTAGAAAAATCATGGTCAATACAAGGTGTAACATTCTGATATTCATTAATTGCCCAACATTAAAAAAACCCACAATGTTATCATTTTATGCAAAGTTATCTGAATGAGACACATTCCTTTGTAATTTCCGTCAGATGGAGAAAAGCAGAAAGCTTCTTTTAACATAAGCATGCATTTATTAAAATCTTTCAGCTCACTGTTTCCTAAAATCAGTAAACTTTGTGAAGCTCTGAAGTATGAAATCTCTTTGCACAGGGTTCAGAAATAGCCGTGTTATTTATTCCCAAGAGATATTTTTCTAAATTAGTCTTTATTTACAAAGTATTTTACCTTACAATATGTAGTCACATAGTGTAAAAGCTTTCTTCTGTGTATCGAAAAAATCTCGAGGAATTATAGTAGTGGACTGATTACAAGGGGAAAAAAAGTAATTTGCACAGGTATATAGTTTTCTGACATTTTTAGAATAAAATAATTTGATTTCTTATATTTAAATAGGCATTTATAAACACAGTTTGGAGTTGTTTGGGTTTTTTTGTTTGGTGGTTTGTTTTTTTGGGTTTTTTTGTTTGTTTGTTTCCCGTTTTGGGGGTTTTTTTGTTTTTGTTTTTGTTCCCCTCTGCCCTCCCCAGTTTTCCACTAGACTATGGAGCTAAGTCTTGTGGAACTAGGTTAACTGTTGCTTTATATAACAGATAATGAGCTAAAAGATTTTAAGGAACAGTTAGATATGCCTTGGGAAACAAAAGGATGAACATAGTGAACATAATGTTAACTCAAATAATTGATTTACTGCACGCAATTCTTTTCAGTGTCAGTGTTGTATTTTACTGTATTAGTCAACCAATTGCATTGGTTTTTTAAGCTGAAAAAAGAAAAATGGTGTTTCAGAATACTTTACATACAGGATTTTGCTATTTAAGAGCAGCGTATTCAAAAAGATAGGCCATAAGCAGATTTAGTTTTCAATACAGCAGTCTTAGACAAGCTGACTTCAACCTGATTAAATCTTACCATTGTCTACAGAAATTCCAAGAATACTTGATATCTTTCTCACACTGAAAACAGAAAAATCACTTCATTATTGGACGCTTTTTCATTTCCAGACAAACCAAATCATGGGCTTCACAACCTCTGTAGAAATTCTAAGAAAATTATTTCTGCTTTGGGGATGTCAGAACATGGAGATATGGGTAGAGTGCATATTTTTACGTTTAGAGGAATCACTTCCAAGTCCAAATGGGGGAAAAAAATATGTGTAGTAAAGCAAATCAAAAAAATACATACATTTTGTAACTGCAGCACAAAGTTGAAGTGCAAATAATTAAAAATAATTTCAAATACTATTTTAAAATTTGCTGTAGTTAACCATCCTCCATGCTATGGCATCAGCCAGTACTGACTGTTCTATCATAGAGCAGGAAACAGATCACTGACTGATTCCTGCCATTCGTTTTACCTGGAACAATAAGAATCATTGAAATGCACTGGTGTGACTCTGGGACCTTTCTCTGGTGTTGTGGTACTGGTTGAGGATGATGAATGTTACCATGTCATGAGACTTACTGTGGTTAAAAGTGAGAGAGTTATCCAGGCTGCTCAGCTGCTGCAATCTGGCATGCATCATTCCTGTTCTGTTACGGGAAACAGGTAATGTCTGAGATTTTCGATCATGAACTATGGATCCCAACCCCTCCTGGTTCCTGCAAGGTGGGTGAAATGGGATAGAAGCAAAAGTTAGACATGTCAAACTGCAGCAAGACAGGAAGTGTTAGTTAAGCACAAGAAGTTTTATAGAAAGAACTGCAATGCAACCTATTTCCTCTTTTATTTATGAAACAAAAATAGGTAGATTTAAAAAAGCATCACAGCAAAAAACCTCTTTCTTAAAACTTCAAAGCATGAAAGCAAAAGCACACAAGCAGTTGCTCTGCAGTGCTAAATTTATTTCAGAGCATTTGAAAACAAATATTTGAGAACATCAGTATTCTGAAAATATTCAGAATCCAAAACAAAATCTTCTGATTGTAAAAAATTTAGAAAAAAAAAAAATTAGACCAACACACAGTGGTAAAATTAAAAAGCAAACATGCAACAAGAGAGCAGGAATTAACTGAGGTATTAAGATGCACATCTTACCCAAGCAGGAAGGGAGAAGAGCCATATACTATGTTAAACTTGCAGCAATCAAGTGAAGAAAACAGAAAAGTGATCTGTGTTAGCAATCAGTACAGGTTAACCTCCTACTGAGTACCACCACCAGAGCTGATGAAAAATGAAAACCAGTGCTTGAATTATAGAGCTCCCTGTCCCCTTTAACTCTTTGTCATTTGTGTATTTTAAGACAACGTGCATTGGCTGTGATATATTTTAGTGTAATGACAATGTGAAAGAACAGAAAGCTACATATATTAGGAAAATTCAGTATCTCTGCGCAACACCAGATGATTTCCATAGCTGTAACATGCAGTACACAGACTAAGTGATCAGTCAACAAAAAGGAAGTTTGGTAGTCTTCTCTACAATGTAGACAAATAAATTAGCTCAAAGCTTTTTTACAAAAAGCCTGAAATCAGCAGATTCCTGTAATTCAGAGTTTAAAGTACATTTAAGCACAAAGGTTAAAATAAAAACCTTGAGAAATACAGCTTATTTTGGCCTTTAATTTTTTCTTAGGATGTATGAACAAACATGAGATCATTTTTTTTGTAAATCTCCAAGAATATAGTCAGATTTGTTGCTTCACAAAAGAGGTTCACATGCCATTAACTCTAAATTAAAAGCAAAGAAGCTAACAGTTACAATACTTTACCAGCCACACTCGGCAACAGTTTTCTCACTGAACTCGAGGGCCAGTATTGCAACCCCACAAGTTGAATTGTAAATGCATTATCATGTCAACCACAGCATAAAGCCTAAACAACTAGATTTTACTCTGTAAGAAACTAATTTGCATTAAGATCCACATTAATGAAAATATATTAAAATATCTTAGTAAATGTTTGACTTCTACAGAGAGAAATCCTAAATAGCCTTCAGTGGGAACATACAGGTATCTAATAGTACTTCAGACTTGGAATTGAAAACCACCAGCACTGGAACGTTCACTACTCACCTTTCATTAAAAAGAGTACATATAAAGTGTCCAAAACAAATAATAAAATTTCTTCCCCAAAGACCCAATTTCAAGTTAAATAAATGCTCTAAGAGATAGTACTTAGGGGTGGATTTTAAAGTAAATGATAAACACCACCCACCCACACACATACAATTCCTAAACATATACCAGACTCTCAGACAGATTACAGATTTGTTGATATAGTAACCAGTTACTTCAAACTGCTACTCATCATTTCACAATGCTCTTCTACTCATGCAATTTATTTGTAATAAAGATTCAAGGCATATTTTACACACACTATTATTCTTAGTGAACAAGACAGCAAAACGTAAATTCCACACAGTACCTGGCTATGTATCGTTTGCCCATATACTGGAACTGATGTAAGCATACTCTGCAGAGAACACAAGTCAGAGAAGCAACATTTATATAAATCTAGAAAAGATTGTTTTACACTGGAATTATTCAACTCTTACATTATAAACTTATTTATTTTTCCTACCCTTAAAATTCTCTTCCAGTCCCCAAACCAAGAAAAGGCAATAAATGGTCTTCTGAAATCACAAATGGTGGTTTGGGCAAACTGGGATTAACAGTAGAGGCTATGGTTGCCTCCAGAGCACACCTATCTCAACACTTTGAATCAAAAAAACTACTGTCAGTCTAATAGTGACAAGGTAGAGCAACGAAATGGTGAAACAACAAAATGCCTTAGAACTTTGTAAGTGGTGAGTTCAAGTGCTTCATCTGTTACAGATTTTTAATATTTATAGAGAAGAAATGTTTAGCCTTAACTACCACAGACAAAACTTCATTATGTGAAATAAGCCCTATAGTTAGTTATTTACAAATAAGCAGAAATCCAGGACAAACCAAGGATGGAAGCAAAGAGACAACCAGACATTATATACATTTTGCAAAATGTGTGCAAGGGTTCATAATAAGGGCAATACATTTTGAGACTTTTTCCCTGTGGCCTGAACACTCTTGGTTACAGGTTGGGTTTTTTTGTTTTGTTGTGGTGTTTTGTTTTGTTTTATAAAGTCTCCAGAGTCTAGGATAACAACGAGGTTTTCTGACAGAACTATTTGGTAAAGGGACTTCACTTTTACAATAAGATGATAATGGCAAATTCCTCCAAATAATTTTTCACTTAAAAAAAAAGTATCTATACTTCAATATGAAATTATATTTTAAAGAACCACAATACTATTGGTTCAGATCCAGCAAGACAGTTGAGGGTACTTAAGATGTACTTAAGGTCTGAGTACAAAATGGAGCTGACTTGAAGCACTGTTTGCCAATCTTCTCAGTCATTCACAACTGGCACATGGGAGAACCTGAAACCTGGCTTTCAGTTTAGATTTACCCTTTCAACACCTTCTAGAATGTTCTTATTGGAGGGACAGGGAAGTTGCATTATGTGTTCTGAATTATCAGGATAATTACTTACAGTGGAAAGATGGCCTTGTTTTTCAAGCAAAATTAAATATATATATACACAGTTACACTCACATTCATATTTCTCACAGCATAGCAAAATGTATGATTTTATGGCAAACTCAACAAAAATCTTACTCTGTAATCGTGAAAAAGTCCATCAGTTCAGACTTTGTAGCCTTGTTCCAGTATGCAAACAATGCATCTAGGAAAATGAAAAACATTAAAAACACGACAAAGGCAGTACACACACAAAAAATATTAAGAAGAGTTAATATCACTTCTTAGCTTTCAGATAATGAGGATTTGAAGGCTCTAAAAATGGCTTGTTGGTCTCTTTTGCAAAAAATTAGCTAACAAATTCAAAATTATTACAAAGATGTCTGACAAGGTTTATTTGACACTTTTTCTTTCCCAGGAGAATTGTGACCACAAATTTGACATTAAAAAAATCCCCATTGTGCTTTTATAAGTTTTAACTTGAATTTCCTAGAAATATTAACTATTTTTTACATATTTAAAAGTGTAAAACAGTGAAAAAGATATTAGAGTTTTACTATTCTTGCTAATTAAAACATAAAATAATATGCAATAACACAAAAATCTAGTGGTGTGACTGGATATTGAATACTTACTAAGCTTACAATTCTCATTCATGATTGTGTAATAAATTAGAGCTGAAGAACTATGTAAACTTAATTTTTAGAAATTAACATCAGAATAGATACAGAAAATAAATTAACTGCATTAGATCTGTTTAGCGCAAATTGAAAAATTCAGTGTTTTTACCAAAAAGGACTTGCCCTCTTTTTAAAAAATGAACAAGGATAGAGATGTTTCTGATTTGAGGGATCCTAATACAAAATTAAGATTTGCCACTTGTGCAGTGTACACCTCTGTAACCTTCTCTGAGATAATGGGTCTTCCAGAAACTCAATTACTTCAATAAACATCGAAGGAGAATGAAGAAGCACTAACATGGAAATGGAAACCACTTCCACTTTCCAATGGAAATATACAAAATGATCAAATGATTTGGTTCCCTGTCATACAGGAGATTCTACAGAACAGGGTAATGGCCTAGTCAGAGAAAAATTCTTCACTTCCATTTTCTAAACTGGATTGTACAAGCACATACCAGTCTTTGCTTCCTTACCAAGTCTTTTACTTAGCCTCATACTTTGAAGGAATGACTATTTAATGCTTATAGCACTTCTGTAATGCTTACAGAGTTTAATTTGATCAGTCACATATATTTGTGAAACACAGCACAACGTGGGACCTATGCCTTAACTATTCTGATGACTTTGAGACGGTATTAAAATCATGGGCATAAATTCAAAATATGATTGTGAATTTATGAAAAATAGGTGGCATTACCTACCTTCTGACATACTTCTTAGAATATGAAGAAAACACATGAGAAGACTTTTGATTTCAGCTTGTTCAAGTTTGTCACATCGAACTACAGAACTTCCTAAAGTGCTGCTCTGTTGGTTCTGAAAAGAAAACAGACATATTTTGGTCAAAGAATTCTTAAAATGATAATGAACAAAAATGTTTTAAACTGCCTTAATTCCTGTAAACAAAAAGGGATCTCAAAATGCAGACAAAAATGTTTCATGTAGAGACAGATCACAAAAACACGTTACACATATGAAGTATACCAAAGAAAGACTCTTTACCTTTGTTTATTTTTATTTATTTCTTTGTATGCTTTTTCCCCCAGAGGGAGGAGTAAGAGGAAAAGTTACCTAAAGGTGGTTAGTCATTGTTAATTATACATGGGTAGCCATATTGTAAAAATCAACCATTCCCCCTTTATTTAGATTAAATACTTGAAAAACAAATGCTACTGTTAGGTGATATACACATACTCCTTTGCTTTTGAAGAGACTTTGTGCTGAATGGTAGCCAGACCTGCCTCTACAAATTTCTTTTCATTAAAAGATGCAAGAACACGAAGGAAAACACATGTGAATGGCAATAACATGCATCCTAGAAGATAAGAAAATACTGATAAGTAACTTGTCCTTGCATGAAAAAAAAATATCATCTTTCTCCCCAATCCTTTTGTTTATAAAATTCCTACATCTGTGGGAAGTTAATTAGCAACCATCAATACTATAGTCTGTCCAGTAAGAAAAAAACATAACTGATCTTTCAAAATGTGTGCTATAAGAAAAGCAAAAATAAAACTATGATAATTTATAAACTAAAGTTTAGGCAAAGATTTAACAGTAAAAGAATAATCCCCATACATTACAGTCCTCAGTCCAAGGCTTTTACAGATATGCTATATAAATGTTTAAATTATGCCCTTTTTAGTGTCTAATTCTCACTTCCAATATGAGGCCACTCATGTGAATGGAAAATGAACCAGACATGTAGTAAGTTTTCTGTAGAGTCAATAGTTTGGTACAATTGATCTGTGTAAGCGTTTGGTTTCTACAAGAAAGTTGGATCATCTCCATGACCTTCTCAAGGACCGGTGTTAGAAGAAATCCTTTATAGCAAAATCAGGAAAAATTTAAGATAAAAACACAGACTAAAGGGAGAAAGGACTTGGTCTCACAAACAGGGAAGTGGCAATACATCAAGGGTACAACAACCCTTCCAGGAACATTCCTTGTGGAAAGCAGAAGACATGCTAATCCATGAGGCAACATTTCACAACATACACATCAATTTACTACTGAACCCTTTAATGAATTCCATGTAAAAGAGAAGAATTGCTCTCCTAAAAAAAACCCTGAGTTCATCTGTCACATACTAGCCACTGAATGATGTGCAGTGCAACTGGAAAACTATTATTAATACTAGCTAGAAGTGAATGTAATTTAGGAGGAAATGGACACCTATATATAGGCCTGATTATTACAGATTCTAAAGACCTCAGAATATATATTTGGTGAATAGGGAGGTGCTTTATGGATACCAAAATAGAGAAGGCAATTAAGACTTCTTGATACTGTCCAGAGTACTAGATCATAGTCCTTCTAAAATAATGGAGTAAGTACATGGATAAAACTAGGGTGATAGGTACTCAACAAGCTTAATTTTAAAATCATGTCCATCACCTATAAAATATTCTACAAAATAGAAACTGATAATTTTCCAACTGATTCCAAAAATATTGTTCTACAACTTATTCTGAAAGGAAATTAGAACAAAAACATGCGTCTTCAGTAATGATAACAAGCAATGAGGAAAAATGAAAGATAACATGCACTGAACAACTGATCTACTAGAGAGAAAGTTGGAAAATCAAAAAGTAAGAAGCCAGGATTAATTATTATTCAGGGAAAATATATTAAAAGCATGCAAAAGATAAATACTGCATTACCTAAATTGGCACACCATAGTAGGATTTTCAAAGGATATTGATTCCTTTGAAAACCCTTCAACTTGATAAAACCACTACATATTAGTAATTAACAACATGACAACTAAGTAATAGATGACAGCATTGCCATTTAGCAACAGTGTTTGCACAAAAT
This sequence comes from Phaethornis superciliosus, assembly GCA_023637945.1. Taxonomy (NCBI): domain Eukaryota; kingdom Metazoa; phylum Chordata; class Aves; order Apodiformes; family Trochilidae; genus Phaethornis; species Phaethornis superciliosus. The sequence goes on along the minus strand of JAJQWJ010000001.1, from coordinate 145,568,659 downwards.
ATTTATTTACTTGGTCAATGTCAAAGACGACTTTTTAGTTCTATTTATATTAAACACCTTAAGACTCAAATTCTGCTGATATTTAAACTGATTGGATTTTTATGCTTAAATTAAATCACATACAGTAACTATTCCAGATTTGGCATTTAATGGCAGTTTACATGGTTACATTGTACGTATATGCCTTGAGATTCAACTGTTGCAAAGAAGTGGCAAAACTACTGATCGCACACTTTCACTCAGAAGCCTAACTATATATCAAGCACAAAAAACCAAATACTTCTTGTAACTGAAGAGAGAAAGCTGCATGCAAATTTTTCTCTGGCAAAGCTGGAATTGTCAGAAGTGAAAAATCCATAGTAACTCGATTTCTCTTTGCAAGCTGAAAATTTTCTTCTTCTCCTCCGTTAGGGCGCATTACATGAGAAGAGTGCCTTCTGAGAAGCTTCTCTCTCTGCCACACGAAGGCATGTCAGAGTCAAGGGGAAAAAGTTAACATGTTGTGACTTGCACAACAAGAACTAAGAAAATCAAATGCGATCAATATCAACACAAGCTCTAGAAAGACATGACTGAAAACCTCATAGATACTGCAGCCACAACTCCTGATTTGTAGAAAAGTCTAATTAATATATAAGAAATCACTTAGAGGCAGCACAGCAACTCTTTTTTAAACATTCTATAAACAGAGTATCTATCGTGTATAGACAGAAAGAAGGTCTCCACGAACTCAAAGAAGCTCTCCTAACTAGAGTTCAGTTCTCTCAAGAAAAGTTCAGCATGCTTCACCTAGTGCCCTTCTCTAGCCAAGGAAACCATAATTACTTGCTTGTGTCACTACATTAAAAATCTGTATTTTCTCCAAAAACAGGTTAATAAATACAATACAAAGAAAGAGTCCATAAGGCAGTTATTTTGCAAAAGAGAAACTTAAATAAAATACTGCTCCACAGTTACTCTAGAAAGCCCATTCTCAATGGAGATTACAGAAGTTAATACCTATGAGAGTTAAGATAGAATTTTAGGAAGACAGTTTGGGTTTTTGCTTTGGTTTGGTTTTTTTTTTACCTTGTCAAGGGAATTGCTCTTGTCACTGTGTCTTTCTGGGAGACTGTTTCCTGAGTCTGTGCTTATAAGAGAGCCTCGTGAGTCAGCATTCCTCACGCTGTTAATATTCGGAGTTGATGTGGTGTATGGGGAAGCTAAAAAAACCCCAGACAATATAAAAGTCTCAAGATATACATATAATGAAAAAAGTCACTCTATATTTTAGTCAGACTTCTAAAACAAAAATATACATACATATATTTTAAGACGGTAAATAATTAGTTGCAGTAAGTCATTTTTAATGAGAAAGTTATTCTATAGTTTCAAAGTATTTATGTATATACTAACAAACATACACAGCTATGTACACACATGTAAAACACACGTGTAGCAATACATGCATAGTTTAAGAAGTATGTATATTTAAGAAAGCTCATTTTTAATCTGTTTTTTGTTTAATCGACTAGTAAGAGATACAACTAATTACAGCACATAACAAGTAGAAAAAAACACTATGAATCACAGAAAAATTAGCGTTGGAAGGGACCTTGAAACACCATCTTATTCCAACTTCTCCTGCAGAGAGCAGGGACATCTTCAACTAGATCAAGTTGTTCAAAGCCCCACCCAGTCTGAATGTGAGAATATTTCCAGGGAAGAGGCTTCTACCACGTCCCTGGGCAACTTGTACCAGTGTTTCATCTCCCTTATCGTAAAACATTTCTTCCTTACATCTAGTCTAAATATACTGTCCTTTAGTTTAACATCACTACCCCTTTTCTTATTGTTACAGGGCCTATTAAAAAAGACTGTCATCAAGAAGACAGGCAGAAGGATGCCCACAGGTGTGTACAAACAGCATTCCACATAGAGGTGGTCTCCAATATCATTTAAAACTGCACTCTTGCCATAAATGATGAAAGCCAGTCTTGCCTTCTGTTTCTCTTCAGCAAGACAAGCACTAACACCTTTGATGGGGGAAAAAAAAAAAAAAAAAAAGCAGCTCTGTCCAGGAAATAGCTTTAAAAAAAGATCTCAAAAGATCTCATATACAGACTGTCAATTCCATTCCACTCAGAAAGCAACCAGAGTTGGACACAGAATAATTATTTCTGGCAATATATGAAAAAGGAAACTGGCTCTTAAAAAATTGTTTTATCTTTTAAAAGTGCTTACCAATGCCAGAGATAACACCAAACAGATCTTTAGGAAGGTTGTTATCCAATGTGTTTCCTGATTTTTGTGGTGTTACTAGCTGACTTGCAGTTGGCAAATTAATTGCATCATCCTTTGCACTCTGAAAGAGAGGAAAATGTGATTATTTTCCAACATTATGGACTTACTGAGTATGACAGTATTTATTACTCATTTCTTTCTTAATCTTTTTATTACCTAGGCTCAAAAGCAGGGTATAAGATATCCAGGTATTTGCACAAGATTGGGATAGCATAAAATTTAAGATACCTCAGGAAACACTGAATAAGTGAACATTCCATACAATTTTAAACAGTATAAAACAGTACTTTGAAAATATCCAAATTACTTTTATTTCAAAAATCGACACATTCCTTTTGCTGCAGGGTACTGTCAATTTCTTTCTTAATATCAAAGGGTAAACAGCAAGACAGACAAAACTAAAATACTGGAATAATTAAATCTTAGGTTCAATAACTGTACCATAGAATGGTTTGGATTGGAAAGGAGCTTAAAGATCTCTAGTTTCAGTCCTCCTGCCACAGACAGGGACAATTCCTCTACATAGCAGGTTGCCCAAAGCCCCATCCAGCCTGGCCTTAAACACTTGGAACTAGCATATAACAATATACACCATGAGAAATTCCATTTGAATTCCTTCTCCTGTAGTCCTCTTGGAGTTCAGCTGTTCCAAAAATCACACTCCTTCAGGATTAAAAATTATTCTCTAATTTCCAGAAAATTAACCATTTGTTTTTTTAAACTGGCCCATTTATTTCAGTATTGAACTGAACCGGAAAATAAGATGAAAAATGAAATCTACTACCAATATACAGTCTTTTCTAATAAAAAGCAACAGCAACTACTCAAATTGTTGGGATTTTAGCAAACATGACATTCTCTTTATGTTAGATGTCAAGAGGCGTTTCTTCTTGGAGTGCCTCCACTGCCAGGATCTAAAATAGAGACAAACTTCATACAAACTGGCAGGCAGACTACAGAGAACTGTAATTCTTGATTAAAAAACAGAGATAATTTAATGAAATCTCCTCTCACAAAAAGTGTTATCAAGACTGGCTAACAGATAGAAGAGGAAGACCATTAAACTATAGAAACAACCGGTATTTTTAAATTTCAAATACACTGTTCCTTCAGCTACTTTGTCTGCTCTTCTTAGAACACTCAGAAAGATGCAGCAGGTCCAACCCTGTGCGGTCTACAACTTGTATTGAAAAATAGGTACATGCATCAGAGATTCAGAAAAAACAAGATGTTACACAGCAATATAATCACAGGGCATTGGAATGATGCTGTGGCCATCTGTCTGGCCTTAGCATTCTCCAAAAATCTTCAGAGACAAGATCAGTAAAGACACTGAAACCTATATGTAGGACCAAACTAGCTAATTATCATGTTAGACATAACTCAGGTGGAGCAGGAAAACTGCAGCCAAACCGGAAGTGTTACTAATCTTTTGATTCAAAGAGAAAAAACTCACAGAATTCTGATGCTTATGAAACTCTTTGCTTGCCAGAAGTATGTATACATGTAACCAATAAATTATGAGAAAAATAATTCAGAATATCAAATAGAAGTGGTCACTCACATTGCTGGAAGGGTTAACAGGAAATGGAGACACATCTTTAACATTGATTCGCTGAACATTTTCTATGAGCAGTCCAAAGAGTGGCAAATACATCGTGGCTATTCGTGCTTGATGGCTCTGAATAGAGTTAAACAGTTCATTAACAAACTACAGATTTAATTTTTAATCCTGGTGCTTTCTTTTTTTTTTTTTTTTTTTTTTTTTTAAATTATCCACTCCTAAATTACAAAAAAGAAGCATTTCTATGTAATTTACCAGGCCAGAGCCCACATCTCTAAGTTTGTAGATGGCAAAAAGCAGCAATCATCACTGTATTTCATTCCAAATTGCATATGGTTAGTAAGTTTTATTTACTGTTTCAATATAATGCAGAAAAAACCCCAAAACTACTCTGACTTTAGCTAAGACTAAACAAATAAATTAATATTACATTAGCTTGATAAATTAAGGACATCTTCCATTAAAAATGTATGGCTTCTTCGCAGTGCACGATGTTAAAAAAAAGCCCAAGAAGATTAAAAATAACTCAAAATTTAGTATAATGACTTGTAGATTTCTTCTATTCGTTTTACAAATAATAGATGATGGAAGGACAGCTGCCAAATACTAAGACCTAATGTTTAATGAAAGTAAAGAGCTTTAATAACAGTTTATAAAGATCTCATTACTTTAAGAATAGCAGGTAAGACTATCCCACGCTAAAACTTAATAACCACATATAATAATAATTTTAAAAGGCGCTTTGTGCAGTCATTTGCTAAAAATATGGGATTGGTAGATTGACTTTGATACTGTTTTTACATATACTTTCATCACAGTCTGAACAGGAACAGCATTGCTGCAAAGCAGTTTTTTGGGGGGAGGGGTCGGGTTTTTTTTGGTTGGTTTGTTTGTTTGTTTGTGGTGCTTTTTGTGAAATAAAAAAAAAAACTTTCTGTATGTGTGCACACTTAATCTGAATTATTTTGCACTAATAACATAGCAATACACTTACCCTGGAAGCATATCTATCATCAAAAGAATGCTTTATCATCAAATTCTTGAGCACCCCAATAGCAATCTGCCGCACGTCTCTGAACTCCTGCAGTGCATTTCCCACCTCCCTGAGAAGCAGTCCCACTAAGAAGTGATTCTTACAGAACTCATCAGTTAATGAGTAGTCCAGGTGAAGGTCTGGAAGTAAAGTTCAAGTTCTATGTAAGGAATAGTACTATTTAAATCAATTTATCAATTAATTTGGCTGAACTAAAATATTGTCAACATTTTTTATGAATTCATATATATGTATTATAAACACACATGCAAAATATATAACCAGTTATTCATATACCCCCAGTCCAATTCACTGCATAATGATACATTTGTTAAACAGACAATGATGGTATATATCCAATCAAAAGAAGTTGGAGAAGTTTATAATATTTAAATTATTTAAAATATTGTCCAATATTCAAAAGTGTTCCTATTAAATTCACCTGGACCAGAATCTTCTGGGTCCAAATTCAGATTTTAAATCTATATTCAGGTACTGAAAATACACACAGTACATGAAGATTGTGCACAATCTTCCAGGAATTTAGTTGTATTATAGAAAGAGAACTTAATTTTTTGTCTGTGGTTCAGTTCCAGGTTAATAAATTTGAAGGACTGCAAGCTGAACTTCAAGATTTCTGTACTGCAGTTTTAAGTTCCTTCTTTATCTTACCTATGTATTTATTAAGAATAGAGTCTACAAAGCCTGCTAACTGTGATCTTGGATGATTTATATTCTCTAAGAAAGTGCTCCCAAAAATTTGCAATATGTGGGAATGTATCATGAAGAGACTGAATTTCCAACACACATCGAAATTGTGTGATGAATGTCTTCTCAATATATCAGGACATAATCTAGAGAAATTACACCTGCATTATAATACAGTAGGCAATTTTGCTGCTGTAATTAAACACTTAAATACATTTTCCAGAAGTATTTATATATTCAATAAGAATTGCAATGCAACTGGAATGAAAGAATGTTTTATTTGAACATTTTGCTTAAACCACTGCAGTGCAATTTTATTTCATAAAGTATTTCATACCATATAGTATAGTAGGTAGACATATAGAAACATACGCACACAAACCCAGCACATCTGACACAGCAAAGTCCAACTGCTCCTCACCAAGTATTTTTGTGTGATAATATCATCCATCTCATTTACACAGTGAATATGACAGCTTAAGGGAAACTTTAGCTTGAAGGTCTTAATTGTTAGTATATATATAAGTTTAAAATTTTAACTCAGGATGTGTTCAAGTGTTTCTCATATTCACTTTCATTGCTCAACAGAGCAAAACCCAGATACTAATCTCAAAACACTTGGATTTTTCAAAGAGCTCTCCCAGTATGGGGATCCACTGAGTCAGAAAGCAACACAGATAAAACTGCACAGATGTTCTGCAGACCTTCTTGTAATGCACATAAGAGCCAACTGCATCACCCGAGACCTCTTTTGATTGAGACAGCAAAACAGAGCCAGAGACACTTCTGATAAAGGTTTTCTTTCCTGGCCAGACTCCTAGTTCACCAGGGAGTACCATTTACAATTCTTTGTCTTCTCTGGTTTTGCTCTTCTCTTAGGGCTTCTAAAGCAAGGATTCATAGTCCCTCTGCTATGGAAAGATTTCTGCAGTGACAATCCTGAGGACTGAAAAAGCCAAACAAAACCACAAGTTCTACGCAACTGTCCAGCCCTTACACCCAAATCTTGTTCTGCCACCTTGTTGAAAGTTTTAATTAGTTATACTCAACTTTACTATGTGAGCAGTCTACTGAATAAATACTTCAGAAAAAAAAATAGAATAATCTACAAAAATACAAATATTAGACAGGTTTATTTGTAAAAGCATCTGCCTCATCTTTGCTTGTTGATGTTTGCTCTGTTTCAATGTCTGGAAGAAATTAATATCTTCACAGTCACAAATGTAATAGCTAACAAATTATTTATTTTGGCACAAGGTTTGATATATCAGAAGCCAAGCTGGGCTAGACAGGGCATTCCTGACTGAACTCTAGTTCAGAAAAAGATGCACACAAGATAGAAGCAAGAACAAACTACAAAAGAGAAATATAGAAGCACTCATTAAGTGTGCAGGGATAGTGCCAGGAAATTCAAAAGCTCAGCTGCAATCTAAACTGGTAATGGACATCAATGGCAACAAAACCAGCTTCTACCACTACCTTAGCATAAAAGTCTGAATAAGGAAACCATGTGATATATGCTGAACAGGGACTGTGATTTAGAGACAGTGGTCTTGAGTAATGCTGAAGTACTCCATACCTTCATTACCTTATCTTTAACAGCCACAGTTCCCAGACCTTAAGAGTCTAGAGACCAGGTTCAAGAAAGAAAATTATCAGGAGTGGATAAGGACTGGGTCATCTCCCAGAAGATCTACAGTCATGCAAATCCACAGCACCAGATGAGACTCAGAGAGTTAGCTGGTATCATGGGAAGACCTCTCACCATCACCTTTGTTAAGCCATGGTGATCATGGATGTCCCATAACCAGGAGCTTACAATGACTGTAAATATTGCATTCATATTCAAAAAAAGGACAAGAATAATCCTGGGAATTAAAAGCCTCATTTTCAATCCCTGGAAAGGTCATGGATCAAGTCTTCCTGGAAGTTATTCTTGGGTAAATTAAGAGTGACCAGGAATGGCCAAGACATTTACTGAGTAAACCACTCTTTACTAACCTGTCTTCCATACTGAACTCACTAGATCTGTGGATAAGAGGAGAATGGCAGATGTCCACATGTTCTCTCACAGCATCACTGTATCTAAACTGGGACATAAGAGTCTAGGTGAATAGACACTAAATGTGCAAAAGAATTCTATGGATCACTGGACTCCAAGGCTTGTGGCTCTAGGTTTGTACTGTACTTGAAGATCAGCTACAAAAGTTTCCCAGGATCTATCATACTTCATACTAATTCATCAGTGACCTGGAAGAAGAGATGGAGTGCACCCTCCTCATGAAGTCTGCGAATGAGGTACAGTTTGTTTGCTCAAGGACAGTGCTGCATTTAGGAAGGATCTAGATTCTTAGGCTTCATCAGCTGGTGAATTAAATGCTAACTCATGAGAAAACAAACAAACAAACTTAATAACCTGAACAGAAAGGGGGGCAAGAGTCAAGGATGTATTTCAGTGATTAGATACTTTGCATATATTACTCTGCTACCTGAACGATTTCTTTGAGTTTAAACGAAGGGATTACAATTTTAGGCTTACATTTAGTTCTTTTGAGGCTTCCAACACACAGAATCATAGAATGGTTTTGGTTAGATGGAACCTTGAAAGGTCATAGAGTCCCAACCACCCCGCAGTGAGCAGGGACACCTTCAACTAGATCAGGTTACTCCAAGCCCCACCCAGTCTGACCTTGGATGTTTCCAGAGATAGGGCAGCTACCACCTCTCTGGGCAACCTGTGCCAGTGTTCCACTACCCTCATTGTGAAAAATTTCTTCCTTGCATCTAGTTTGAATTTACAGTCTTTTAATTTAAACCATCATTCCTTGTCCTATAACTATAGTCCCTACTAAAAACTTTCTCCCCATCATAAGCCTGAAGTTAAACAGTCTACATGTTTAATTATGAAAAGGTGACATTTAATAAATATACCATACATTTGTTTGGAAGAGTTTACCTTGGTATCTCTGAACTCTGCCTTTTCCAAACGGCATCGGTAGATTCAGAGGTATGTAGTGCTCATGGTTACAGACTACACGGAGAAATTCAAATTTGAATTCAAAAAGAGTCTGCAAAAATAATTATAAACAAAACAGATGCAGTGATTTGAATAGCATTACCTTTCTAACAGAAATGAATGATTTCTCTCAGTCTTGACATATGAGGGATATAGACCTGTGGAAGTTCATAGGTCAGTATAAAATAATTTTAGCAGTATTCATATTTGACAACTGGATATAGCTCTATTTACTGTTCCCTTTACCCAAAGTTATCTAAATTTACTAGCATATTGATTTAAGAAAAGTCTAGACTCATAGAAAAAATTATTTTGACATCTGGTACATGCTTTCACCATTAATGTACAGAAACTTACCAGACAACACCACTTCCAACATTAGGCTTTCTCACATTCATGCCTACAATTTCTGCTTAGTGTTTCACCCACTTCCACCCTTCCCATTTTTGCAATATACACACTTTAAAGTGCTAAAGTTGCACCTGAAGATGGGAATCAAAATATGATAATGTGCTTTGACAGGGAAAAATGCTCCAGACACAGTGCAGGGACTTTTAAGTAACATGTTTGAGTGTATCTGGAAAGAGGTCTGAAATCTTAATGCAGGACTCGATCCACAACAATCAAGAAGCAGAAACTCCTAAAAATAGTTTGTTTAAAAACACTGAGTACCTTTGGATCTCCAGGGGCAAAGCAGCTGATGTAGTTATTGATTTGCTTGAAAACAAATCCTCTGTCCATAAAAGTAAAACACCTCTGGGGAAAACAAGAAAAACCAAGATAGAATTGATTTGGTAATGTCTCAGTGCTCAGTAATTATATTTCTGTATTTAACAAGTTTATTTTCCAAACACATTATTGGTATTTCAAGTTTTAATATAAAAAAGCTATAAAACAAACAAATTGAGTATACACATGGATATGAATACCAATTTTTCTCTTAGATACAGAATATAAACTAATTGCAAATAAAAAGCAGCCTGAAAATCAGAAATCTATTTTGAAAGAGATAAAAATAACATGCCGCCAGCAACCTGATCTACCAATTTATTTCCTATTCTTTCTTCTACCTACTAGATCTTACTGGCAGATAAAGAAAAGACACTGAAATCTTGTCTGCATGAAATACATGCAAATAAACCATTACTCAATGTATGAATGAAGCTTTTGTAGATGACACTTAGCACAGCCTAGGAGGTATTTGAAGGAAAAAAAAAATAAAAAGAAAATATATTTTGGATAAGATATAAACTCACTTAAAAAAATCAAACATCCCCCCCCCCAATCAAACATTTGAACAAATACCTTCTTGATTACAGAAGATGGAAGTTATACTTCAATACTTTTTAAGTAGGACAGAATTATACTTTAAAAGCATTATGTATATTCTGTTTTGTACGAGCTGCCTTTAACATCCTTTAAAATCCATGAAGAAGCTGTAGTATTGAAAAATTAACCAGAGTCTCCAAATCACTTGTATACTTACTTTTATAAAGGCAGCAAGGCTATGGTTTGCATTTTTTGAAGCCTCTGGATTGTCTCTGTACTTCTGAGTGATGTGTGGCATGAGCATATTAACAACTGTTTCCACTGCATGATGAAAGGAAGCTGAAAATCTCTGGTTTCGCAGCAACTAAATAGAAATTCAGATGCAACATTTAGAATGATTTATAACAGTAAAACATATCAGAAAACTTGCTTCAGATAAGATACAGATAACCTGACAGGGAGAGGGGAGACAAAGTTTTCAGTTTTTTTCATTTGACATTTAAGATAACATCCTTTAAATTCAAGATTTTCCTGAGCTTTCTAAACTGAAGGGTGGAAATAGAGCAGTTGGTTAAAAGAGAATATTACAGACTGCACCAATATATATATTAATTCAGGCAAGGTAGTCTTTGATGACAAAAACACATGCATGGAAGTCTATAAGTGTGATGCATTAATATTTTTCTGTACTACAATAAAACTGATGGTAAGAAGTAAGAATAAAAGGGAATTCCCCAAGAATAAAAGGGAATCCTTTTATTTTATCTATTTTGCTTTCCAAAGCAGACACCAGCAGCTTCACAGTAGCAACTGCTACATGCTACACCCTTTATAACCTAGTTAAAAAAAAATTGTAGTGCAGAAATATCACTTAAAATGAACAAGACCTTTTCAGAGTTTATATTATCATGTAACTACACGTAATAGACAAAATCTGATGCAACAAGTTGATGGAAAATATCACTTAAAGAAAGGTCATAATTCCAAGACCAATATTGAGAAATATAAACATACACTGAAGTCTCTTGCATACAGCATTTTGGTGCATTTTGATGAAAATCCTAAGCTTATTTGTAACAACCCTTAGAACCTGATCTCAGAAGATAGTTTGTACTGCATCCTAGTAAACCAAACCTGAGGTCATTAGGTCTCAGCTACTGATTGTTACTAGTAGAAAAAGCAAATAATCAGTGCCTTGCAGATACTTATGTCACTTAGACATCAAAGACATGGTATCTTTCTGAGTGATAGTAATGCTTAAGCCTACCTCAATTCACACCATATCCTCACAACACCAGGTAATCAAATCAGTCTCAGGCTCATTACTTCATTAATGTTTATAAATACGTAAGGGGAGAGTGCCAGGAGGACATAGCCAAGGTTTTCTCAGGGGTGACTAATAATAGGACAAGGGGCAGTGATTATAAACCGGAGCATAGGAGGTTCTGTATAAATATCAGGAAGAATTTTTTCACAGTGAGGGTGACAGGGCACTGGCACAGGCTGCCCAGGGAGGTTGTGGAGTCTCCTTCCCTGGTGACATTCAAAACCCACCTGGACACGTTCCTATGTGACCTTCTGGAGATGACCCTGCTCTGGTAGGGGGGTTGGACTTGATGATCTTTTGAGGTCCCTTCCAACCCCTAACTTTCTATGACTCTGTGATTCTGTTTCAGGCTTTTGTAACTGACACACTGTCCCTTTAACAACTTTGTTTTCCCTAAAATTAGTCTTGTTAAATTGCCTTTGCTCCTCAGATGTGCACACTGATGCTTTCCAAATATAAGGTATTACTAGGATTATCTGGGTCAGTAAAGACACATTAGCTTTAATGAAATTAGTGAGTATAGCACTTCTAGATGAAAGAAAAAATGATGTAACATTAAAAAAAAAATCAAGAACTTGTAGTAATGGGAATGCTCATTAGTGGTAAAATACCTTACTCTAAAACAGATGCATATCATATGGGAGAGAATACTAAAATCCTGGACACTGGCTGAGTCATTCTGAAAGTAAATTGTGTTTTATTTACCCAGATTCCTGCTTTTAAAAGTATTACATTCTGTTGTACTTATTTTATCCATCATCTGATCTTAATTTAAAAATATAATCCCTATTGTAATGAAGTTATAATTAAATCAAGAAAATGGGTTTTCGTGACAGCAAATTAGTTGTTTCCTTGAAGTTAAGTTTTTTTTTGTTTGGGTTTTTTTTGCTGTGAGGCTTTCTGTAGGTTTGTTAAAATCAGGTTTAACTACATAAATTTTGTTTAGCCAAAAAATCTAGTATTTTGTTGTAATGCAATTGAGTGATGCACAACAAATCCAATTGAAAACATCCTCAAATTACAGAGTTTCAGACACACCATGTTTTGAAAAACCTTGCTTGGATGCACCACATTCTTTAATTAGAAAAAATATCTTCACACAGGTGAATATGGTAAAATAAAAATTCTGCCAGTACTGTCAATAAGTACTGAAACAAATAAAAATTCTTTCATGTTTTTTCAATAAAATTTTTAAATGACAAAACCATCATTGAATTCCAGAATTCTCTAGAAAATTTGAGCTTTAAAAAAGAACCAGTGTTTTCTGCTTTATCAGATTATACTTTCATTTCAGTTGAACTGATAATACAATTAATTGATTTAACAGTCTCAAAATAGTGCATGGTGATATAAGAAACACTATTGACAGAGCCACAAACTCCCTCAAGGGACATTGAGTAAATAATGGAAGTTAAAGTTTACTGATCCTAAAGTAGTTCAAGGGATACTACAAAAAAATGAAGAACTGAAAAAAGTTCACCTGAATTTGTCTTCAGTTTGAATTAACAGTATTTATGTTGATTAGGGGTAGATAAAGTTATGTCTTTTCTTTTTTGCCAGATCTTTTGAGGAATTCCCAAACAGATGATCGGTTAACACAAGCAAGAAGATGGATATCTTCAGTACAAAAGGATGCAAGGCATTATATGCACAGCAAACCCCTTGTTTATGTATTTGCATTCTAAAAACTCATGAACAATGGTAGCTGTTGCAGTATCTTAAATAGTTTAAAAAGTGATATATGCTTGCTCTCTTCCACGCTTCAGCAGATACTTAAATCTGTAGTACTAGTACCACATAAATACTCAACATCCCATTTCATCCCCCCGAAACTAAAAACCTATTCCTAGATTAGATGTCCTTATATAAGAGAGCATCAGGTTCTTTTTGTATGAAATATGTCTTCCCTGACAACCTGTTTTTTTAAAAAAAAATCTCCTTCTCCTTCTCCAATTTTCAGAACCACTGTTCTAATTAAAAGTTGTGATTTTATTTAAAAGACAAAATTATTTCATCCTTTCTTTTCAGTAACAGAAAGGAGATCTTCCTTTCTGATCTCTCTCCTTCACAACATTTTAAATGGAGATAACTCCTTTTCCTTATAAAAGTTGCAATACAGCAGCTTGCATCTCATTACACTAACAAGCAAAAATCTGAGGTCTTCTTCAAACGCAAAATTACAAGATGAAGCCAGACATTCTTTACAGGTTTTATCTACTCACAGAAACTGAAAGCAAGAATAAAACATTCTGAAGTGGGGGGAAGGTAAGCTTAAAATACTCAACTGATTTTACTACTAAATGAGGAGCCTCATAGAATGCATTCTAGAGCAGTGGGGAAAATAAGTTAAACATTTTAGAGATTCTTCTCCTTGTTTAATTCAGATTGGAAAACAAATAAATCCTACTTCTACAAAGGGTGCAATGCTGAAGCCTGGTATCTTTACTATATGACATGTTTCAGCAAAATGCACAGTTCAACTTGAATCCATAAATCATGCTCTTGGTCTCTGCTGTTATGATATTCTGCAAATTATGTATCAGTCATATGAGTCAAAATGAGTATAGCTAAATACTGTTTTAAGGCAGATTTTTTAAAATTGCTAGTATATAACAGTCTGATGACAGGATTTTACTCTTCTAATTGGAAGTAAACTAAAAGCATGCACAGGAAAACTTTTTTCTTTAGTATTAGTATTAATCAGTATTATTCACACATTTAAGTGAAAAATTAATCACAAACTGTTTTAAAAATAAAATCTATTGAAACAGAGAAGTCCAGATACCTTAAATAATTTGACCTGGGAATCAAAACTCTACTGATTGTATCACAGCAGAACAGTATTAAGTGTAGCACTCTACAGCTTTTTTTTCATGATTGTCCAATCAATTGTTTTTTCTCCCATGTTCTTCAGACTTTCAGTTATGCCCTATATACACAGTTAAATTACTAACAAAGATTTCCAGCCAACCTTGTATATTATTAACCTGGGACAACATTGTATACTTGAAACTTTATTTCTAAGTCTTGTTTTAACACAGAACTAAATAAAAAAGCTGACACTAATTTAAGTAGATTACATCTTATTATAGCCAACAACAGTAGACAAATGCCTGGTTCTAAAATATTAACATTCTCCTTCAAGCATAGGAAATAACACAGAATTAAATACTGGTATTTCTTATTGCACATAGAAGGACTACAGGCTGCATAATTCACTGTTCTCAGCATAAATTTTATATCACAGGTAATAAGGTGCTCAGGAAAAAGCCCACATATTTTTGGGTAGTAGTTACAAAGTTCACAGTGCTATCTATTGCTTCCAGCTTCATAGTACCATACAAATTTTAAAAATCTTACTAAAGAGTCTGATGATTTACACAGACTGCTCTACTTTATGGATTAAGAGTTTTCTATCCCTCTATAATAATGCTGAATCTAGACCTGAAGACTTTTCTACCTGATACTTTACCTGATTTCTCCTACTGCTTCACACTTTCCATTTCTTACAAATGAAGTAACGACACAGAAATCACAATCATGCATATATAACTTTCCCATCTCATATGCAATTAAAATATAAAATTGGAGAAAGAAGAGACTATACAAAATCTCTTTAGAAAAACTTGTAAAATTTGACATACCTTCACTTTAGAGTTTTCTATCAAATGCTGAGCCATTGATTTTATCAGAACTTCAAAGAAAAACCATGAATACTGCAGAGAAAAGAAAATGTTTGTAAAAGTGCCACATGCATTCAACAATTATTTCAATGCAGTTAGATCCTAGCCTTCAGTTATTACCAGATACAAAGATACAGTGAGAAGTGTAGTTCATTATATACCTTCAGTAGCTTGTTGCTTGTAAGAAAGTCAGCAGATGGCTTTAAAATTGTTGTCATGGACTTTGTCAATTCTTCATGTACCGTCTTGAGTTCAGAAGCAACATAGGGTTCTGCTTTATAAGCATACTGGGGGAGGAAAACCAGAACATAATATGAAACTATGACACAAACAATTTAAACAGATAAGACCAAATTTAAATATACTCTGTTTAGAGAAATAAAAAAAGAAACATTTTATTTACTTTTACCTACCTTGACATAAGACCTCAGGTAGTTATCCAAGCCTTCTTCATGACACTGAGCAACAATATGGATAATAACCCTAAACAGAAGTTGGAAGCCAAGTGAGCCTACGGATTTATGTGATAACACAGTCATCAATTAAACTCAACAAAGCCCTTCAAATTCTTTACCTTGTCACATTGACTGCAACCTCCTCCTGAGTTGCTCTAGTGAGAACTCTGAACAACTGATTTAGGACAGTTGGCAGGAAAGCTATCATCACATGGCCTTCCATTGCATGAAGGCTCTAGAAGAAAGCAGTAGTACTGTCACTCTTTTGAAACAATGGCATTTAAATCACAAGTTCTAAAACGATAAAATTTACTGCAAGTCTTTTTCCAAAAATACATACTGACTGCACAATTCGGTGTTCATTATCTAATATGAAACTGCACAGAAGCAATTGAAAATAGTTTCCAACATAAATTTTTGGTAGTATTTTCTACATTAAAGTAAATTAGGGATAAAAAAATAGGTTTTATTAAAAAGGATTTTAGAACTAGTTATCTTTACTTTTCCATGGAAATGCACAGTAGGTAGTGTTTCAATGAAAAGCCTTCTATCTAGGTGACAACATGCGGCATACTTTACTATTTCATTCACCAATGCAGACATTTAGCAAACAGAAGTTCAAAAAAAACATACAGATTTTTTTAACTGAGATAAGTGCCATACTGGTATTAGTGGTATAACTAGTTATACTGGTTATATAGCTACAAGACTATTTGTTCTTTGCCATACTCTTTTGACGTGGAGCTACCAGGGCGAGAATCCCTTCTGAGGGGTTGCCTTATTGTCATATGCTTTGCCAGAATGTTTTGGGATTGCAGAGTTTTCATGAGTGATAAAGACAAATAGAATACTGTGGAACAGGTCTGTCAGTAAAAAATGGTAATAATAAAAAATTAAATATTTCCAAATAGACATTCCACTTTCCAAGTGTTGTTAATTTAATGTGTCCTGTGCTGTACCAAAGATGGTGACAGAAAACACAAGGCAAGGAAGATGACTCAGAGCCATGGTTTTGACATAGTCAAGGTCACAAAGCACATCTAGTTCAGAATGTGACCCAAGCAATAGGAAAATTCTTACTTAAATGCTCTGAACAGACAGCCCAAATATATTAATTGATGCTATTCAAGTATGGAAACGAACTGTTATGACTCAGAAAATCAGGAGTTACTTGTGATATGTAGATTTTGAAGTGACTGAATTTTGGCCTTCATATTAAAAACAATATTGCTGTGGAAACCATGCACTCTTTTGACCTAATCCTGAAGGAGAACTAAAGATGATGAACTCCTAAGCAGTATTTTAGAAAATCAAGAACCATCTTTCCTTACCATCACCCTTTACATGTCCCTTTGAATATTTTCACAAACTAAGCCATTTTTGTTCTGCAATTATTGCTCATAAGGCTGACCAACACTGTCTCAAAAAGAAATTTTCTCACGGTTTCTTCTTATACTGCAATTGTAAATTTATCTGGGGCAAGAAGCTTTTTTTTGTTTTTACAGTACACATTCCTTTGATGAGATGTAGAAAATGTCAAAATTCCTAGATTTTGAAAAAATACTAGTATATAATCATATCTGCTATTCACTGCCATTTTATACCTTAAGATATTTTACAAGATCGGTTCCGAGTGCACGAGCTCCAGACTCCGTTTTCTGACAGTACTGAAAAAAATTATGCAAGTGCTGGTCCTGTCAAAGACAAAAAGAACAACAAATTAAATAATATCTAATATTACTATCCATAATCCAAGACAGAACACATTAAAAATCTTTATACATAAAAATCCAGATGTGTGTCCATACATTTGATTTTCAAAATAACTGAGGTGCACTACTGAGGGTGGTGAGACACTGGAACAGGCTTCCCCTTCCCTGGAAGTGTTCAGGGACAGGTTGGATGGGGCCTTGAAAAACCTGGTCTAGTGGGAGGTGTCCCTGCCCATGGCATGGAGTTGGAACTAGATGATCTTTAAGGTCCCTTCCAACCCAAACCATTCTATGATTTCTGATTCCAAAGACTAATTTGGTGCACATGTAGTATTTTTTTAATCCACGTAAGATTTTTTCAGTGACTTTTGAATACTTATTAGTCAGAATACCACCTATTTTTGCTTCCAACAACTGACATGCAGAAAATAGCATATGTAATGCTAGTTACTCCAACCAATCATAGCATGCATTTTATAAGCAACTGTAACAGGATTCATTGCCTTGTAGATATACCAGTAAACAGCTTTCAGACAACTCTGACCTCTCATCTAACATGAAATGGATGTCAATGTTAGGCAAAAGGTTCATATTTTGAATAGTTCCCATTACAATCTGCTATTTTTCACAGATGATGTGAAACAGAGGGAGCATGAAGGCTTTCCAAGAGCCAAAAAGGAAGAGATCAGCATATTGAGTTCAAGAATCATCCCAAATATTGTATATACATATAACAAACATATTATTCCTAAAACTTCCCCATTAGTTTTATAACTCACCTGTGTATACACAGTTGACACCAGATGAGTGGATATTTTCAACAGCTGTTTGCCTCCATCTACCCATTTAATTTCAGGACCAGAATGCTGCACACACACATGTAGAAGAAAAGTAAAAAAAATGTAGCAGTACACTAGAGTAAAACTTCTTTTTTATAGTGCCACAAACAACACTTTTTTTTTTTTTAACAGGTTGAAGAAATGTGTGCAATGAATAAAGTCATAAAAAAAGGAAAACTATGCAGGCAATATTACCAAAAGCATTTATGAAGCCTTATATGTTTTTAGAAGTCCCACAGAAATTTCCTCAATGGCTAACAAAATTGCTTTCCTGTAAGTCACAGATTTCACATTTCTCCTGCATCTCCACAAAGCAACTTCTGACTAGAGAGAAATTTCTACTAGTTTTTTAAGAAAATTAACACAAGAATTTCCACATACACTGGCACCTTTTAAATCTTAACACAGGTTGCAGATAGGTAGCAGCCAGTGCTTCCTGCCCATCCCATTTCCAAAGAACTGAATGGGAATGGTCAGAATGGGAATGCTCAGCTGTCCACTCTGACCACCAGTTACAGAGAGATTTTACTGCTAGATCTACAATTAGTCATACTGGTCCTAACGTTTTACCCCATGGGCATGACCAGAGACAAACAGCAGAGGCATAAAGAATATATTTACAATGTGAAAAGATGAAGGATATGAAAAAGACAATGGTTGGAAAGCTTACATTAGTTTAAAAAAGAAAAGCTGGTAGCACAGGAGGAGAGCGGCACTTCTTCCTGTTGATTTTAGGCCTCTTCCTCCAAAATGGTCAATTTTGTCTCTGCATTTCATTCTCTTAGTCAAATTCCCTATCACATTTTACATGTTTTGTCCTCCTTGGTATCATTTTTAATATGATTTTGCAAGCTTTCTGATTTGAAAAATACAACCATAAATTTTACTAGTGAAGGATAAAAGATCACGAAAATCAAGATGTGAGAGTAGGACTTTTTCAGGAATAAAGGACTTACTGAAAGGAGACAGCATGAAATGCTGAAAAAAATTTAGTAGAGGACTTCAGATTATTTGCATTTCTTCATAAATTCAAAATAGTTTAATGTATTTTAAAATTACTGTCACTTTTAGTTAATTATTACTGAAAAAAATGACACAAACATTTCCTACGTACATCAGCTAATCAGTAACAGAAGTAAGTAAATAACAATTTAAATGAAAAACTACTTTAAGGCAGGCTGATTCAAATTCTTGTAAAAGTCTGATTGTAGCAATAACTTTTCTCTCCCATTTCTGTTTGGGTTTGTTTGTTTCCTCACGGTCAGATGTCACCACTTTTGCAAAGCACTCCATTTCAACTATAAAAGAAACCACAGTCTACTAGAAAATCATGAAATCTTATCAGACTGGGGAATTACAACCAAACCTTCTCTCTACACCTTTCTTTTTTTAAAGATTTAAGGATTTAAAGAGCAATTTTATATAACATACCTTTCCAACCCCCACTTCTTGATAATTAAGATAGCCTGAGGGAAGGTTTGCTGACACAGGGATCTGTTGTTCATTGGTCACCACTCTTCCATCTTTTATTAGAGGAAGCCAAGAATACCCAACTATGGAGCATTGAAGACAAGTAATTTAAAAATATGAGTCTTTACTGTACACTTATGATATATGATTAATCAACCAGGAAATGTTACTGTAAGGGCAAAATTATTTGAAGTCAAACAAATAGAAATAATTTCAACGACAAATAAATTGTCACTGAATTTGAAAATTACATACATTTGATAGACATTGTAATACAACATTTGAATAATTTAAATTAAAAGAAATACTTTAGTTCATCTTTCAGTATGTATTAGAAAGTGTTCATCTTTCAGTATGTATAAGTAATGTAATTAGAAAGCATTACATGGTCAAGTCAACAAATTCCCATGTTATCAGAGAAACATACTTCATAAAATCTCCCCAGTAGTTACTGAAAGTAAAGCATTACTGTACAAACCTTGTGTTTCAACAACATCTTTCTTCTTTGTACTCCCTTTGCTTGAAGTATCACAGCTGACATGGTAGAATGTGAACAACAAATGGTGCTTTTCATGTAACTGAGTGGGCAATTCTATTTTAATCTGAAAGGCAAAGAATCACAACCTTTGTAACAAGTCACCACCTACAGCAGTGACATGGCTTACTGGTTGCATACTGATTTACAAGCAATTCCAGGTTACATGTTATTTGAAGCAAGATTAACAATCCCATACACAAAACTTACAAAAATGTACTTACATTCAAAAGGGGGGGGGGTGTCTAATTTAAATTAAATCACCATTAAGAACATTGAAACCCTCAACTATTTTCTTGTATTTTTGAAGCTTACATAATACCCAAACCTGTAAAAGTTACCTCAGAAAGAAAGCTTACCTCATCATAAAACTCTGGATTTTGATGGTGATGTAGAACAGCAGCAAATGCACTCCTAGTAAATACTGGTCCACCTGGCCTACTGTAGATACACTAATAATAGAAAAAAGGAATAAAAGAACATAAAAAAACTGTGATCCTTTTTCGTTCTTTTTTTAGACTCCGTTTCACCTGGCATTTCAATTTTTTAACTTGTATTTAACTTGGTTCCTTTGCACAGACTTTGATTTGTAGTCTGCCTGCTGTGCAGTAGAGCTGACACTGAATTTACCTCAGGAGTCCTATACATTTTTCAAATTTTTTTCTTCCAGGCATCTCTTGTGCATTGTGATAGCTCATAAACAACGAAGAGCTTGGCTCTGCAGTTGATCTAAAGCTTTACTGTGTTACTTAAGCCAGTTAAACAAGCCACCTTTGTTTGCAAAAAGTTTATTCTTGGAATAAGGAAATAAATTGCTCTGAGGGTTTTAGTGATTTCTTACATAAAACCCAAGCAAACCATCTAGGAGATAAAAAGTTACTCTTAAGCCAAATGCAAAAGGAGGACAGAAAGCTGCCATCTCAAATTAGGTAAGTTCAATTCAATATTACTGTGTTAGTTCACTAAGTCTTCATGATTTCCTTCTATCAGTTACCAAAAAAAAACCCCAAACCAAAATACTAACCTTCAGGGGCAAAGAATCCTCTTCATCAGAGTCCTTGAATTCAATGCATACTGCAATATTTCTAGCCTAAAGCAGCATTAAAACAAAAACAAAACAAAGGTAAGGATCTTCACAGAAATATAGTATGTAAACAATCTTAACCAAACCAAAGAAAGAAGAATGTACAGTTTTCCTGTACTCACTTTTGCAAAAGACTTCTGACTGTCATACTTTAAGTACTTTGGATAAACATAAAGGTGATTGTTGTAGATGGTGAAAGGTTGAGTGTGTTTTGGTATACAGGGAACAAATTCCTCTACTTCAAATGTTGTTAGTGTCTTGGTAGTGTTTTCAAACTGTTTCACAGGAATGTAGGATGAGTTAACATAATCTGAAAATACATAAAAAACCCAATAAAAAACTGAAGAGAAAAAGCCTGAATGTTCACTTACCAGTGTTCATTAATACTTACTTTGAAAATCTGGTGACACATTATCGATTGTAACATCCAAATTTCCTAAAATAACAGGAAGTTTGGCCATCTTTTCAGGTCTATAGGAAGGAAAAAAACCTCAAAGTCAGGCAAAACTATCATAAGCCAGAGAAAAGAGATAATAGGAAACAGAAAATAAAGTAACATCCTGAAATAGGAGTATGAGAGGAAAGGTGGTTTCAGGGTGGATGACTAATCTGCTTTTACTTTTTGCCTAGTTTGTTTTCTTCTCCTTTACATTGTCAAAAAGGAAAAAAAAATCAAACAAAAAACTATTCACAAGCATGGAACATTCACAAGGTTAAGAAAAAGCTTGCTTTTCTTTACTTAAATCACAATTTAAAACTTTGTCAAAGACAGGTTTTGTTTGCCATGCAGTAACTCACTATCAAGTGCAGGAAAGAGGGGCCCAATACGTAAACTGTTTAAATCTCAATGGACAGTGATAACCACTTATGGTAATGGGGTAAACCTTGGAGTGTGGGGTGGGAAGCAAAGGGGAAGAGAAAGCAGTAAGTTAAAAAAAAAAAAAAACAAACATGTCTTCAGCTCAGTAATTTTTTCCTACCAATTAGCTTCTTGCTAAAATCAAATTAAAATATCCATCACAAATCTCATCTCCCTTATCAGATTTGGTGACTAGGAGTAAAATTTAAAAACCTATAGCCCAAGTCTTTTGTGATTAATAAATAAATACATCTCTAGCTAAATGAACCATAGCAGAAGTGGAAATGCATTTGCAAGGCAGCAAATATTGCTCTATTATTTTACATAATATTTGAGAAGTAAGGGGATTAAACCAAATTTATTAATAGGGTCATCTGTCAGTAGGAAATTCTTAAGCCTTACACATAAACTGATGCAGTCTGGAGGAATACTTTTTAAAATAGGATGACCAACATTCTGCTATTTAGGTATCTTGAGCCAGATGCACTCACAAGAAAAGTGGACTGGACACTTAGTTTGAATAACTAAGAGCTAGCATTCTCTGCCCAAGGTCAGGGAACACATGATCTATGCTCATGCTTGTTTTCTTTTGAGACCCAGAATAGTGGGCAATAGGGGAAGCATAACTCCTAACACAGAGCTACATCAGTACATGATGCTTACTGCACCTTAGACATGGCATAATGATCCTGCAAAGGAAAGATCTGTAGCTTGTCTGTGCGTCTTAATTACATTTATACAACTTTGATATTTGAAGTCAAAAGCATAGACACATATGACAAAATATTAGATGCTGCAGTTCAGTACCATTAGGAAATTAGACTTACTTCCTGAAATCTGCTAACAATTTCAGCATGTCTTCATTTGAAAGTTTATTACTGTCTTGTCTGAAGAGAGGAGAAAATCTCGCATTTTTGTCCAGGGTTCCTGAGGCATCTTTAAAGAGTGTCCTGAAAGTCAAACCTTGCTTTCAGATGAGTATATGAAAGTGTTGAAATTCACTCCAGGAAATTTCTT
The DNA here is from genome assembly GCA_023637945.1 of Phaethornis superciliosus. Lineage (NCBI taxonomy): Eukaryota > Metazoa > Chordata > Aves > Apodiformes > Trochilidae > Phaethornis > Phaethornis superciliosus. The sequence continues at coordinate 145,545,805 of JAJQWJ010000001.1, read as the reverse complement.
TACTACAAATTGGAATACACTGCACCATGCTTCACATTAAGCATTATTTCTGTCATTGTAGGTGAGTTTTAACATATAAATAGCTCAGCCTCACAGAACAAGTATGAATCATTTCACTTTGTAAAATAAAAAATATTCACAATAGAAACAGTTGGCAATATTCAGTGGTTTGAATAATAATATAATGAATGTTTATAACTTTTTTTTCCTGCCACACAAAAAAAGTGTAAGCTTTTGTGAGAAACCTTTGGTAAATTGAAAGTAAACAAAAAAAAAAACCCAAAACCAAATAGCTCATTAAGTTTTACTAAAAGTGAGATGCAGAAAAGAAAAAGGAAAAAGTACAGACTGACAATATCTGTCCTTACCTAGCTGCCCATGCAAAAGGCATTCTATATTGACCTAATCTCTGACACGCCTGTTTAGCATTCTTCAAAACTTTCTGTGCAATCTGCAAGGGACATAAGAAAAAGCCACATTTTAAAAGTCACATTTTTTGCGCTACTAATACAGAAGATAAAAGCCACATATCGACACTGCTATGATTTGGAAATTCTTCTTTAGAAGATGGAACCTAAATATGAGTTGAAGGCAAATGAAAGCACCTCTTAGCAATTCATCTGATCTTATGCAAGGCCTGAAGATTTCACAGCACTACATGAGTGAGAAAACAGATTAATCTATAGCCCCCAATAACACATATTTAATCAAGAAAGAAAAAGTTATTATATAATGAATCATATGAAAGCCAGAGCAAACTACAACTGTTTTTTAAGATGGAATTGTGACTCCCAGTAAAACCATTCCACATCCCACAACTTGCTCCCCTATTCACCCACTCTACATACCAGAATACCTTCCTGCAGAGTAAATAGTAAAATACCATGTAATACTTGTATCACCAGTACACAGAAAATATGGACAAGAGATGTATGAGGATCACACAGTCAGTCCTACATCGGCACACTGCAATTTTGTTTTCACTAAAACTTTTGATTTTTGGTTCTGTTAACTTCTAAGTGAACAAACAATTCCATTAAATAGAATCAACATGTGTAACAGAGCTAGAAACCCACTAGTCTGAGCTGTTTAACACTGAACTGCACCACTTGAAGTAAAGCAGAAGCTCCTGACAGAACAGTGCACTTGTCTTTTCCAGAAACCAGCTTTTCATATATGCCTACACAAAGCAAAATGGTTTGCCAGACCAGAAAAGCACACAGTAAACTTGTCTAAATATTATGCCTGACCTATACTGTGGGTAAGTAATCATAATTAACTTGCTATATTCAGCATTTCAGGGAGGAAACAAGGGATCTCTTGGCTACAAAATTTTACTGTTCCCCTTTTCCCTTTTTGTTGTCCAGAGAAGTAATTTTGCAGGGAACTGGAACTTGCTCATTGCACTGACACACGTGGAGACCTATATAGCTGGTTCTGCTCTACTTTATTTCAAATAAATACAGTGTAATCCCAGAAAACAAGAATAGAAAAAATCAAACCAAGTATTCCATAGAGTTGAGCTGTATTATAAACAATGAATAGCAAAATGGACAGCTCAAGTTAACATAACCATGAATGTTCCTACTGGCTACTCATGCAATACAGGGCAACACAAGTCTTGCACCTGATATCATATTTAGGAACACTGACACTTTACTTAACCTTCCCATGTGGTTCATGCCCAAGACCACAAAAATCAGCTGGTGCAGGTTTGTTTTAACTCAGTACCAGTCAGCATACACTTCAAAATCAGACTTCTAAAATACAAAGCTGCTGTTTTTCAATCACAGCTGAAAAAAATCTCAAGTATTCCTGGAAAAGCAAATCAGTAGTCCAATCTATATTAAGACTAAGTGAAAAATACATTGTTTTTTTTTTTTTTTTTACATACAGCTTAGCCAGCATTAAATTAGCAGGAAAGACACTGTTCCTCTGCACAGATTGAAACTTAACCCTTCCTTCTTCACTCTCACTATCTGAAAACTGGAAGAATGTCAACAGCAGCTGGCATAGCTTATAAAAAACCTTTTTAGTATCCTCGTACTATTTAAGCATATCTGTAAATCAACAAAATTAAAACTATTCCAGTGACAGACAAGAAGCAGCAACTGACAAAGCTTCTTGTAGGTATCTTTCAAAAAAACAAAAATGCTATGTCATTCTGGACTCCTGCAAACTGAAGATATTTAAATGGTTTATTTCCAAATGTTATTTGGAGTTAAAATCTACAGAGCATTATACATGTAAACCAGATTCTTAACAGTCTCAGTGATTCTGAAGGAAAAAGCCCAGCAAGAATGCAGATGCAGATACAGGTACAATAAAATGTGATCACCAAAAAGTGACACAAATGAAAAGTCAACAACAATGATACAGTAGATAATATGCACTAGCCTGAAGGCAGGCTGTTAGTTTCTGACTGATATTTAATATTTCATTGTTCAACAATTTTCAACTCAACTTTCACACTCAAGTCTAATACTCCTATGTCAAACCACTTTATTTAGACCCATTGTAAAAGTTATAGTTTCTGTCACAATTATAAAAAGCTAAGTAAATATTTCGTAGTAATATGTTAGACTATATAAAGTTTTTAATTAATAATGGTTACTATCAATAACTACAACTTCCTAAATAAAATCATCCAGTTATCTGAATTTCCTATGAAGGAACTATATTTCTGATTGCTATTTATGAATTTCAAACAAAGCTGGTTTGTCTCAGCATTTTTTTCCGTGTCAAAGAAGAAGATAACATACCTTTGAAGAATCTGAACTTTTCATGTATGGTTCAGCACAATGTGTAATACTTCCCTGTAATACTTTTTCTATTCTAGCCACGAGGAAAATGTCAGTATGAGGACATGTGACTGAGAATATTCCCTAAAAACAAAACAAGAAAATTATAAGAGGAAAATACACACACATTCTCCATCACTTAATAGAAACCCACCCAAAGCGTGTAGGGAATCTCTGTATTGGTATCCAAAACCCTCATAATTCTTTAGGTTACTGCTTCTTACCTGCCTTGGATATTGTAATACAGTTTCATGAATGTCTTGAATCCTGTGTAAGCTGTCACCACTGCCATTCATCATTTGTTGAGAAGCAGTGGATAGCATGTGTCTTACTGAGGCATGGTTCAAATCAACATGGAAATCTGATGAAATCTTCCGGTTGTTTTTAATATCAAACAGTGATAGTGTGACAAAGAAAGGTTCTACCTAAACATTTTAAAAACAGAATCAAGTGTCACTGCTGGCATCTGTATTACTGTGAAAGCATGTATGAAAGGAAGATGAATAACACTTTCAGAAGTTACACATGGCCAACACACTAACAAGGTGTAAAAGAAAAATTCAATTTTATACAACACAACAAAAGAGATTAGTAGTAAAGTCACTTTTTGTAGGATTTAGGCTCTCAATTTAAGGACTAGAAAAAAATCCCACAATATGTTTCTCAATGATAACATGGAAATCCTGCTATTAAAATAGTGTCAATAAAATACTTAGACTTCCACTACACAATTAACTGAAAATAATCAGATGAATTATTTACATTTGTTGTTGGTCCTTCTTCATTTTCTGCAACGCAGCATTGCAAGTTAAAAGATAAATCATTACACTTCACAAGAATTTTTTTCCCAAATTTCTCTTCAAATGGTTTCACTTCCGGTTCTATACCAGAAAAGTCAAGTTTCTTTAAAAAGAGAAAAGAAAAAGTTAAGTTGGCTTTCATTTCAAAGGGATAACCATAAGAGAAAATAGCACGTTTCCTTGTAGAAAAGTCTAACCTGCGCATCTGGATCCAAGGCAAAAAGTTTAACTCTGCTTTCACTTTTCAATTTCATTTCTGCTTCTCTGGTACTCTGTCCAAAATAAGGGAAAAAAAGGTCTTAGTATTAATGAAAATAAGAAAAAAAAATTAATTTTCAGTTTCATTCCTTTTTCTGTGATGTTCAAAGCTTTACATGTTTTTGCTTCCTGCACTCCTCTGTCCCTGAGCTTTGCAACTCCTTGATGTAACTTGCTCCAGGATATCAGAATAAAAAGTCAGAGAAGACTCCTCTACTGCAAAGGCTTTTCCAGGCCTCAAAACACAAAAATGCACACCAGCAACATGCTGCTGTCCAAGATTAAAGCTCGGAGCTATCCTGAGACTAAGACTGTTCAGGAATCAACAAGTTACCTAAATTAAGAAACACCATTATAGCTTTTCCTTGATTTTTTTTTTTCCCTTTCTTCAGCTCTACTGCTAAATAAGTGGTTTTCCTGTGGGCACATGTAAAAAACCAAAAAACCACAGACTTAAAAGTTACTTTGCAGAGCTAGGAGGTACAGTGATCCTGCTTGAGATTTCTGGATATCTACCTATTAACAGTAAAACAAAAGTAAAGTGGAATAAAATAGAATGTGAAAATTGATGGTATAAGACAGGTTACTTTTTTTAAAAAAAGGTATTATTTAAAGAGTAGTCTGTGATTTTTAAAGTGACAGGACATGACAAATGGACATATGCATGTCTCAAAATCACCCATGTAGCAAAGCTGCCATTCCCAAAGCAGCAGCTGGCTAAACAGGGGTAACATTACAGACAGGTGTGTATTTTTGGATCAGCCTACACTGGTTAAAAGAAGTTACCAAGCCAAAGTGCTCAACATTGACCATCAACTGGAAGTGACCCCCTGTCTGTATCTACTTTGCTGGAGGTAGAAAAAAGTCTGTGACTCAAAAAAACCCCAAAAAACAACACACCCCCCACAAATCACACACACACACACAAAACCAAACCCCACAAAAAACGAAAAAAGAAAAAACAAAACCAAACCTAAACACCCACACGAAAAACCAACACACCAAAACCACACCAGCTCTAAGAGCTCAAAATCCTGTTCCAGGTTGATAATAATAATAAAGAATTTTACTTAAAGTACGCATTACAGAAGAGGAACTTCTAAGATGTTGTTTTGAGTATAGATGCTATATAAAGGACTTAATTTACTTTAAATTTAATAAAGACAGGAGAAAAGACAAGTTGTGGAAAAAGACATGACCCAGACACATGAAACCAGCACAGTAATGGGAGACTTTGCTTGCTGAACAGCTGGTATAATTGAGAAATACAGAACTAAACTGTGAAGAAGTCTACAGATGGTAAAAGATTGCATGTATGTTTTGGAAAGGGAATAGTCAGTAGCAAGGACTGAAAAGGAAGATGACCTCATCATGGGAACAAGACAGAAAATGCTTCACCTAATGCATCTTGAATAGTTTTAGATCGTCTGGTGTTTCATGCACCAAACACAAGACTAAAATATGTATTTCTGTAGGTCAGAAGTCAGGAACTGCAATGTACATAGTCATTGACCCTGCCTACAGCACAGCAGTGACTCCATAACTGCACTTCTTCATCTGTAAAACAGGGACAATGCTTTCCTACCTCAAGGAACACTGCAACCAAAACCTGTTAAACAGATACACAGGCACACTGATCATGACAGTCACATAGTTATTTATAACAGAGGTCTAATCTGTTTCCTCTGAAGATTAAAAAAATCCCAGCAAACACAAGGAAAAGAAGAATCTATATTCACTGTTGGTACTGAAGTTACAGATAAAACCAACACGAAGCAGGCAGGACAGACAAACAGATGGAAATATAGGTGTGCATATCTTTGTACTGAGAGAACAATACCATCTTGTTTAACTTATGTTGTAAACTAACAGCTGTTGATAGAAAAATGAAGGCTTGGAGATGTGCTCACAAAGGTCAAACCTTTCCTAGGAAGACTTGTTTTTCCCCAATTGTAAGATGCTCTACAATCACCCCTGAAGGAATTTCTCTTTTCTCATAAGGATGTGAGGTCAGCTATTGTACAAATCTCCTCCTAGAACCAACAAATATAACACAGCAACTATAAACTATTCTAAAAGAAGACTCAATGCCTTTCAAGTCTTCCACTGGGAAAAAAAAAAAAAACATGCAGCAGCTGAAAAGACAATGCAAGAAAGATTAGAAAACAAACAAAAAAATTTCAAAACAAGCAGCATTTATATAAAAGTAATCAAGTAAAGGCACAAACAGATTTGTCACTGTACTTCTCAGGAAAAAAAGGCTAGAAAAATGCTTTAATGGAAGTAATAGAAGGTATCATTTAGTAAGGATTAACCAGAATGGGAAAACAATGGGAAATATACAATAACGATGGGTTATAACCATGGAATAAAAAAAGCCAGTGCTTAAAGACCTGAGAAAAATAACATCCTAGAAAAATACACAGCTTAAAGAGCTGCACACTTCCGATCAGAAGGTTATGCAAACAGGAAGCAGCATTTGTAGTAGTAAAACTATATGCAGGTGCTGCAGCCCTGAATAAAAGTCCCCTCTGGAACTCAGATGGAACCTACACGTTCCAATAACTGACTATAAAGAAAAAAAAACCTTCCATACAGTAAGAACATCCAATTTCCTAATTATTTGTGAAATAAATTCTCATAGCCTCATGTAAGTAGACTGTTTGATGGTTACAGTTCTTCCAAGGAAAAAATTTTATTGTATGTTCTACAATGCCAATTCATTTCCAAACACAGTCATAGCTGGAGTCAAGATACATGTGCTAAGCTAATCGCAAAAGAATCACCAGAAGAATTAAGTCAGCCTAAAAGCCTGTTAATGTATTCTGAGTTAGCTATTCTAATAGACAGAATGTGGTTTACTGCTTGTTCTCAGTTTCCAAGATGTTTCTAATCCCTGCAGGAGCAGTGGGTAGGTCAGAAAGACCCCCAGAAAAGAAAGGGAGAAGATTCCAGGGCATGGTCAAGCAGAGAAGTTTCAAAACTGCACACTGTGCACACAGGAGGAGTAAGGTAGTGACAGCAAGGAGTTTGGATTCTGCAGTTTCTACAGAAATAGGACACTAGCTCCAGTCCTCAGGGGATTTCACAAAAAACATTTTCCTGAAATGCAGAAAACCTATTGAAACACACGTCACTGATTTAACTGAAATAGTCTGCAAATGGGCTGAGGAAGAGTTACTGTTATTTACTGTTTATTTCTATTTGCTTATCATTTCTATTTTATTCTTATTTCTATCTCTAACACATCTCTATCAGAACAAAAACTATGGCAATACAGAAAGTAATGAACTTAAAAGCTCATTAAAAACACAAGCATCTTAAAATACATTTATTTCACCACTACTACTAAGCTTCTCTGGACATCTAACTATCAAAATGAAACTTGACTGTACAACTACATTTCTGTAGAAATGCTTTACATTTATCTGTATGCAATGAAACAACATAAAATATGCAAAATACAATGAAGTCATAAAATAATAATAAAACATTCTGCTTTTAAACAACAAGTCAAGATTTATAGGAGCAACTTTAAGAAAGTAGTTAGCTTGCTTCCAAAAGGTGAGAATTAAGAAGCTCAGTAACCACATCTATTCACAAAAGAGTTTTTAGGCTTTCAAAGCACTGACTGGAAGCTAGAAGCCAATAACCTTACCTTTACTGAAAATTCATGTGGCTAACCCTTATGTTTAGTACTTTATATCCTGAGTTAGTATTTATAATATATATTACCTTGGCAATTTCAGGATAGTAATCAAAACTACTTGATGAGCTTTCCAGTTTACTTTGTTCATCATCTGAAATTATAAAACCACATTAAAAAAATTAAAACCAAAAAAAACCCAAACAAACCCCCAAACTACTAAAAAAAAACCTACACTACCCTTTTGTCACCAAATTATCAACTTACATCTATATCACATTCCTTACAGGTATCTGCCTTACCTATGCTTAAAGGGCACCAATAAAAAATACTCTCCACCCAAACAGCCTATTTCAGTCATTTAGGGAAATACCCACGGTCAAGGGAATTACATCTAAATTTTAAGGCTCTCACTGTAAACACAGCTTCTTATTTTTCTACCTACAGTGACTACAGAACAGATTACTCCATTTACACATTTCAAAACAAGCCCCTCCTTAAAGTTTCCTCTTTCACTTCAGTTGTCTCAGTCCTGATTTTATGTTGTGGCTTCTATTTTTGTCCATGTCTGATAAGTCTCATTATCTCTTCTGGACTTAATTAGAATCAATATAGAGAAGTGCTTTCTAAGTGTCAAAAGGTCAAAACTCTCATCAGTTCAGGCAGACAGTGAAAAAGCCTGTCATTTCTATGACCAAAGAAAACAAAATATTTAGCAACAATAAAGCCTTCTTTTCCAAATGCATGTATGTGCACAGCCACATAACCATATTAGCATTGCTAAAAACCCTGCTTACCTTCATGAGACTCTCCATTTCTTTTTTCTTGCATTGCAGCCTCAAAGTTAAGCTGAAGGATTTTGTTCAGAGTGTTTATCCATTCTTCCATTTCAAGTTCACTATCTGCAGCTAAAAGGTAACTACTCTTGTCTTGCATCTTAAGCTCAAATGCAAAACGTCTGACTTTATTGTTCTGTAAGAAAATAAAAGGTCTTTATAGTATCTTTACATACTGTCCGTTCACAAAGGAAGTTCTTAAGTATTTCAGTGTTCTAACAAAAATACATATTTTGGCATTTAGAAGAAATTATTATCATTAACACTTTTCCCTCTCTGACATTTGTTTGACCTTTTGAAGTTATTTGTACTGCAGCAAGATGTGGAAGTATGAAAGGTAACAGCCCATTGTTGTGGTTTGAGCCAACAGCCAGGTGACAGATGCTGTTATCCCCTCACTGTTCGCCCAGGGGAAGATAAAAATGAACAATGAATAAGATCAGCTAGAGAGGATACAGTATATAACATAATAAAAATCACACACCTGGAACAGATCCATTAAATATTTTATGGTTCAAAATCTCATTTACTTGCTCCTTACCAACAACTGAAATTAAGAAAATAGCTATTTCCAAACCCCTTTTGTATTCCAGCCATTTAATGACTTCTCGGCTTTGAAGAAGTGAACATTTGGTTCCCTGATTTTGATTTTGCACCTGATGTTGATTGAGTAACTAGTCTCAAATTTCTATATGCAGTTCTGAAAATCCAGATGCCAAAATGAATGCTGATGGTACTGTTGAATACAGTATAGTGTTCAAGACACAAGCCATATATATATAACAGAGACTGCGGCATCAGCACAAAAACTTACTTGCAGTAAAAAGGGAACAGTAATAAAAATAAAAAGCTTCTGATAGAGTCTGAGGAATTTTCAAGTTACTTGAATTGAACTGACGGGACAGAAGGTACGGAAGGGTATTTCATGAAAAGATGACTTAGAAAAAAGGGGATTTTCAGTATTAAAATACCAAGAACACAGAATCACAGAATGATTGGAAGGTCTCTGGAACTCATCTGTTCCAACTCTCCTGCTCAAGCAAGGTCAGATAGAGCCAGCTGGCTGAAGACCACATCCAGATGACTTTTGAGTATCTCTGAGGATGGAGACTTCACGACCCCTCTGGGTAACCTGTGCCAGTGCTCAGTCACCTTCACATTAAAGAAATGTTTTCTGATGTTCAGAGGGTACCTTCTGTGTTTCAGTTTGTGCCCACTGCCTCTGGTCCTGTCACTGGGCACCAATAAGAAGAGCCTGGTTCCATCATTTTTGCACCCTGCCTTCAATAAGATCTTCCTGAGCCTTCTCCAGGCTGAACTGTCCCATTTCTCTCTGCCTCTTCTCATTTGGGAGATGATTCATCCTCAGTCCTTTCCTCATCTTTGTAGTTCTTTGCTGGAGCTACGTAGCTGTAGCTCTCTCCAGTTTATCTATGTCTCCCTTTTACAGGGAAGCCCAGAACAGGACACAGGACTCCAGGTGAGGCCTCACCAGTGATACTCAGCTGTTCAGAGTGGAAGGATAACCTCCCTCATCTTGTTGACAACACCTTCCCTAACGTAGCCCAGGAAAACATGAGTCTTCTTTTCCACAAAAGCACATGGCTGGCTCTTGTTTGACTTGGTGTCCACGAGGACTCCCAGGTCCTTTCCTGCTAGCTGCCTTCCAGATGGGCAGCGTGTCCAACAGTGCCTGGGGCTGCTCTCCCCATCTGCAGGACTTTGCACTTCCCTTTGCTGCAGTGTCATAGAATTATAGAATTGGCTGGGTTGGAAGGGACCTCAGAGATCATCAAGTCCAACCCTTGATGCACTACCGCTGTGGTTACCAGACTATGGCACTGAGTGCCACATCCAGTCTCTTTTTAAATATCTCCAGGGATGGAGAATCCACTACTTCCCTGGGCAGCCCATGTCTTTCTTTCACTTGCAGTTTCTGAAAGCTGCAATGTTTTCTGATGTTTCAAGCCAATATTGTACTGCCCAAGAAAATCTGTACCAGGGCCACAGGCTGAGAACCAGGAAAAAGGCATTGCCTAAGTGGGAAACAAAAGGGATGAGGAACAGCCAAGATGGAGAATTTATATTATCAGAGATAGGGGTGCCAAAGCAGAGGAAGCTGAGAAGCAGAAGAAAAGATACATTTTAAGTGTAAGACAAAGACTACAATGTGTTGAGGAACCACTCTGTTGGTTTGTTTTAAAAACACAAAGTTGTTTCAGTGCAGTTGGCCAGAATTGCACTCCTGAGGCAAAACAATTGATAGAAATCTGTACATACAATTTGCAATATGAGTAAATTTATAACAGTTATAAGATTCCTCTCCACACAAGGTATCTTTTTAAATGTGTATCCATAAACATTATTCACTATTTGGAAAAAAAAAAATCCTTTGTAAAGCTGCTGTATCTCTCTCCATAAATCTTCAAACAACTTTATACTAAAAAAAAAAAAAAAAAATTTAAATTTTTTTTTTATTAAATTTTGCCTATTTCTATCCAAACTAACAAAACCCTAAAATCCAAGAATTTTTACCAGGTATGCTATGCCTACAAAAACAGCTACATGCTGTACTGCAAATACATAACAGAATCACAAGAAAAAAGTCTCTTTTCTTTGGCACCTGCTACTGACAAACACTTTTCCAAAGACTCTTTAAAAATAAAGGACACATAAAAGTAACATTATGAAGGTCAAATGCAAGCATCTGGAAGAGTGACTGAATTTAACACAATTCTCACAACAAAAATACCACACAAGAAGCTATACAAAACATTTTACTGCCTATGTAAGCAGAAGATGTAACTGAAATGAACTTCAATTTTATGCTGTCATTGCTTTCTCATGATTTAAAATTGAGGAGTGTTGTGTGTTTGCCTTAAAATTGTTAGGTATTTCTGATAAATACTTGGCATCAAGTAGTAATTTAAGCTCTTCTTTTGAGAAAGATTTTTAAAATTCAGTTTCCTACCCTTTCATTGTTTTTGCAAGGTGCAGCACGTCTAATTGTTCCTCGGCATAATAGGTAATTATATACCTCTGACAAAAGCTATCTTTATTTTTAAAAAATCCATTTGCTATCACGTAACTGAATAACAGGCAGAATAACTATAATTACCTGAACCACTCCCATGCATGAATCTAGAAATATTGATCCTTTTGGTTCTTTTGATATTTTTTCATCCTTATAGAAATTGAGATTATAGGATCCATCACCAAGTTGGATTAAGTGGAAAAATCTTCTCTTAAATGACTAGTGAAAAGAAAGGAGGAAAGAAAAAGAATTACAACACAAATATTAATGAGATTCATAATACAAAACCTGCACCTGCTATTTACATTGTAGGTTATAGTAAAAAAGCTTTTATTTACACATAAACTAATATGTATCCTCAGAAGATAAACAAGAAATCATTACTTAAAAATAACAAACCAACAAAAAAACCCAACAAGAGCAAACAAAGAAAACATCTTAAAAACCTGCAGCAAGAGTATACTATATTATTTGAAAGATATCTAAGGCTGACTTCAAAATATTACACATAAGAGACAATTTTGGTGATAATCATAAAAAAAACCCTTAAGTTTGTATCTAAATAAAGAGGCAATACAAATAAAACTATTAGATAGCTCCTTTTCTACTAATAAAACACTGGAATCCAGAAAAGAAAATAATTTAAAGTGCTGGACTTCTGCCACATAATGGATTTTTAATGCATTTTTTCTCATCTAAATAGAATAAAAGGAAAGTAAGATTTCATGGCTACAGATTACATTCAAGCTCTTTCATGCCACACCATTTTTTTTTTTTTAAGATGTAAACCACACCATAATTGACTTCTCAAAGGCACAGTCATATTTTAATATTGGTGGTCAGTTTTTACCATATGTGAGATTTAAACTTACTCTCATTGTCACACTGATTGCACTATTCATGTTCCCTTTGTACAGCCATCCTTGTTTTGTTATTCCACCCTTCTGAGACCCAAGAGATGCTGCGTCCTGGAGAAAAAAAAAAAAAAAAAAAAAAAAGTTAACTTTTCCATCACAGTCTGAAAACACTACTTTTATTGAAAATTTCTGAAATAATTTTTAAAAGATGAAATACTTGTGTTCTTAATTTAATGATGAGTCTCACTGAAATACTATAGCTTTCTTTTAATATAACCAAATATTTTATTTAAAGACAAGGGATAAGATTGACCTCATATAACTTTTGATAGGCAACTTACATAGGCTTTCTGTATGACCAGCAGGATAATCCAACTTCTAAATAGTTGAGTATTAGTCAATAAAAACCACATTGAAATAAGGGGAAGAGGGGAAAACTCAAAACATTTACTCGTAAGCTTTTTCATATATTCTGATCTTTCAGTCCAAGAGTTTTTACCAAAATGAAGCATGTAAACTCATACTTTCTTCCTACTGGAGGAAATAAACATCCTGGTAATTTATTACCCAAACATTCAAGATTAGCTGAGTATCCACTTGAAAACAAAACTCAAAGCTTTTTCAAGTGCCCCAACTACTTTTTTCTAATTCCACTTCTCAACTATTAAGAGAACAAAAAGTGATTACATATGGGGACAGCATCATTAGTCCAAGAACTGAACATTAAAGCAAAATTTTGGAATAATATTAATTAGTTTCTGGAACTAAATCAAAGAACATTCTGTTAAAAAGTTACTAGCTCACTTACATCTTATTTAGTCTAATTTGCATATTCATATGCATATGTGAACTTAAAAAAACTGCAAACAGAAGGCAAAAGATTCATCAATCTGTCCCTTCAAAAATTCTAGTCAGCTTGTTGCAATGGAAGTTTTATGTCCAGTAAGGATGACATGGTCACCACTTATCAGACCATAGAACATAAGAAGTCCCAGAGGCATGGACCAGAAATACTAAAAAAATTTTCATATGCCCCTTGAGTATCACAGTACTTTTTTCATACTTTCAAGTCATTAGATCTCACTCATGTTCTAATGCCTAGATTACCATTTTTCTTGTACAACAATCAAGATACAGAGACTAGAGACAAAAACTTAAAACTCTGGGTTTCCAGATATGGATTTCCAACTCCACCTCTGCTGGTGGGAGTTACCTCCACGGAAAGGATGGTTTAGAACCATCCTTAAAAGTCTAAAATGATGAGTAGATATGAGTTACCATCAAAACTTGGCACAGCACAACCAATGACTTTAATGTCACAAACTGTACATAGAATGACCTGACATAACAATTCCTTCATTACCTATGCTAACAAAAATTAAGATTTAGCTCTATTACCACTCTTTTTCCAATTCAGAGTTGGAGGTCCACTGTTTCCCAACCATGCTGAACTGCACGATGTTTCCTAACAATAAAACTGACTGTCATTTAGGTCTCTCTAGTGACATGGCTACTTTCTGTCAGGCAGAATTCCTGCCTCAGAGCCAGCAACCCACTGAACCTTTCCAGCCAACCACCTGTTAATACAAAGGAACCCAGAAACCAGTCATTAACACACAACTTCCACACTGAAAACATACTTCCTCTTTCCAGCTGGTGAGGTGTGGGGTTTTTTTAATTTCCTCACTTTTATTATTACTGCTGTGCACCGTGCTTCACTTTTTTTTTCATGATCTTTCCCACCAACACGGCTCCAAAACTTACTTCAACAGTGATTGTTTAAACAAAAACAATTCCTTATCTTGATCACACCAGGCTCATTTAAAAGTTCCATTTAAAAACATCAGCCTGATGGCCTGACAGCCCAAATTAGTTTTGCAAAGGTAATTATCTCCCTTTTAATGGTGAAAGATTAAACTAGCCTTTATCTGATTTTCTGCTGGTTTTTAGTATCTTAAAGCTTTCTGTTTTCTGTACTTCTCTTAATAAATCAGCCTTCTTGGGAAAAAAACCCCACAAAACAACATAAACAAAAGCAAAACTGGAAGTCCAAACAACATTTAACCTAGTATTTGCACATATGATTTTTGACATACGAAGATGTCAATGTTGGAAAGAAAAACTTCTTGAATTTATTCTTCCCTTGAGGAAAAAATTCATGCTTCCCCCACCCTATTCCCATTAAGCTCCCTTCCTAGCATGCTTTTTTCTGGTGTTTATACTTTAAGCTCCTCAAAGCATAACAGACCTCTTCTCAAGTGACTCTACCTATGAAACAGAAATTATGTTCCTGCCTGTTTCCAGGAAAATGGGCACAAGGAAAGAGGAGTCTCCCCACTTTTAGTTCCTAGTAAAAAATATACCATCTAGCAACAGCCTTTATGTCTCCTTTTAATTTTTCCATGTTTATCTGTTTTCTAAAACAAAGCTGTTGTCAGAAATATTATCACAGTAAATAATGCCAACTCTTTTAAATTACAGCATAATTAAGCAAAAATATTATTATTACATTATTATTAAGCAAATATGAAGCACAATTATTTCTCTCTTAAAAATGGCAAGATTTGGATACAGATGCATGAAATTATTTGTCAAGCTATAGCAATGCAGATTAATAGCAGCACTGGAGATACAGCATCTTGACACTATTTGAACAGGAATCCATTCCCTGAACTATTTTTTCAGATTTAATCCAGGAAATGTTTTAAGAAATTGCTTTTATTTCCTATGCAGCAATTGTGAATACAAGCAAAGTAAGTGTCAAATGGTACAAATCACAAGAAGTAATTTTAATTTATTTTAATTCTTTGTTGTGATGCAAGAGTTCAAATACTCATAAGAAATGAAAACACTAGCCTTTAAACACTGTTTTGAAACAGGTTGTGGTAACAATGAAATTAAACACACAAGTAACAGAAGTAGTTACTGAAAAGTCTGATATTTCAAATATACTTGAAAGTTGCTTAGGGCTATAGATGTCTCTGTTTTACCTAAGCTGATGAAAAAAAAAAAAAAAAAGCCATAAAGTTTTAGTCAACTTTTTTAGCTTTTGTTTCCATGACAGATCTCCAGGTCTTATACTACACTCAAATTTGTAACAAACTGATTTAAGCTCACACTACCATGCATGTTTAAGTGTGTGGACTGTCATGTTGGAACAGATTCACCAATGATTTTACTCAACTTCGTGATTAAACTGAATGAAATATTTCTTTCTGTATACTGTTTCTGTATATACAGGCATAAAACAAGACAGATTTTATGAAAGCTGAAGGATTATACATCACCAAGTATTAAAACTTCAATTTCACCATCTGTCAAAACTTGCTCTACTGACAGATCTCAAGAGTACAAGACTATTGCTGCTGTTCCAGCAACATTTAATCCAATTTTTAACCTCTCCTTAAGCAACATTCTTTACTAAAAGCAATAGGAAGTAAGGAATTACTCTTACCTCATCTTTATCTGCTTCTTCATCCACTTCATATAAATGAACTGGAAGCTTCTCTGATTTTGTCCCTTTACTAGAAAAAGAAAAAAAAACCTTCTGAAATACTAGAAAAATTGTGCTTAGTTATACTTTTTCATAGCTGCAAAAAGATGTTTTTTTTCTAACCGAACAGGAAAAAGTACAAGAATAACTGAGTAAAACCATGTATTTTTCATGAATTGTATTTTTTTTCCAGCAGTTTTCTTAATTTGCACATCTACCTATATCTCCCTTTTGTTCTGCCTGTTACTGTCCTTACGTATAACTGAAGAGAATGAAATGCTTTCTTATTCACTTCCCTAATATACTTGGATCAAGAATTCATATCTACAACCATCAGTTCCTTTCTAGGATGATGCATTTATTTAAATTCCTACTGACTATTGCTGGTTTTGTTGAGGGCAAGTAAAAAACAGGCAGGCACTGACTTTTACAGAACCTGTGAGTGCATCAGAACTTTTCACAGGAAGAGAAAGCTATTTCTGAATAACCAGATACAGAAGAGTAAGTAGGGAAGACACAGATCTTTTAGATTTGTGGGATTCAGAGTATTCATCTGCTTTCAGATATTTACTTAAGGGTCTAATCTCAATACTTGGCCTACAAGATTTTGAAAAAGCTGAAGAAGTTTTCTCTAGCAGATGGTTTAGAAAGTCTGTAACAGATGTAGATGAGGCTTTTGCTCTGAATCATCCTGTGAAAATCTGCACTAGTTCAAACACTTGATCTAACCAGCTCAATTACCTCCTAAGAGCAGTTCCAAAAGCTGCCTTTGAAGATACAAAGCCAGGATTTCAGCATTTTAGTACCATCTAAACACTAGCCTGATTTAGTTTTCCTACTTACACTGTCAATTACACATTTTTTGTTTTCATCTGCCTATTATTAAGGCAGGGTTATTAGAGTATTTTTCCAGAAAAAGGTTTAACAAAATTTTACAACTTCAAGTTCATCAAGTCCATCCAACAAACCTTCATAATTGAACTATTAAACTTTGATATCATGTATTTCCAATTATATATTACATGTATTAATACATTTCTGAAATAAAAACATTTACATTAAACACAGTTAAAGTTGCTTCACAAATTCAAAGTCTTTATTACACCAGTAGGTAACATACTTACTTTGGAAGCTGTCGGAACTCTCCTGAGTAATCTTCATATCTATAGTTAACAACATGCCAGTCTGAATTGTAGGTTTTGATGCACTGTTTTAATGAAAACCAAATATTGATATTAATTGGAAGGGGAGTAACAGAATTCCCTAGACACACAAAAAAACCCCACTCTTAAGATACGAATGTTTATAAACTACAACGGTCACATATTGATCTCTGAAAATTCTGTTCACTTCCCTTCTATTGAAATACAGTCTAGTGCAATAGAGCTTTTTGCAAAAAGTGGCATGTTTCAATAGGGCACTATCTGCTAGATGTGTATTTCATAAAGCAAGAAAGCAGTAAATACACTCAGCATCTGGATTAATCATCTTCAGCTCTCAGAAAAGTTAAAGCAGTATTTTGCTGTAGTTAAAAACATGACTGAGCCTTTAAAAAATGCAGCATAAAAATACAGATACATTATTAAAATAGAATATTCCATTTCACACGTACTGATACAGAGAAACTAAAATCAGCTATGCCTTAAATTTACACTTCTAGCACAATTAAATTGATATTTAAATTTAAACTGCATGCTCACATCTTTTGAAAAGCAATTATGTCATTAAGCTCTGCTCTAGATCACAGGAAATACCGTTTTACTCCACCCATATTGCTGCAACACTGAAGTACTGATTTATCTTGGCTTTGAGCGAAGTAACATAAAACTGACAGACTCTGCTGCCAAAAACCATACAGTACAAAATGTTATATGTTACATGAGTAGACTTACATGTACACAAATATAGCATCTGGTAATTCAAAAGTAATTTCCGGATATTTCACAATACAAAGTTAATACCTGCCAAGCAATTGTTTCTGCAGAAACATTAGACTTCATCAGTTACCTATAGCACTCCTTCCTCCTTGTCTAACTTTTTTGAATTTATCTCAGAACTATTTGGGGTTGGGTATCAGGGGTATGTATCACTGTGAATAAATCAGGTTGAGGTAGATTAAGCTATTTGGAGCTCCTTTGGTTTTCTTGGAACCACAACATTTAACTTGTTCCAGATGTTAAAATATCCGCTTAAAGTATATCAGTGGAAAGTCTGATAATATAAAAAAAGACTAAACCTTTAATTCTTAGGAGACTTCAGCAAGATACTAAATGAAGCCCAGCTTCACAGCTAGAACCACAGAATGCCAACATCAACAAGCAGTTATGAAAATCTAAGTCTGGGGATGTTTTTTTCTATGTACAGAGTACAAATTGGACAGTCACAATGAATTTCGAATACCTCTGTTCCAGCAAACTGTACAAGATTAGTATGAACCAACTAAGAATGACTGATGTGAAAAACTATCAGGAAAACCAAGTCACAGTGATTCATTCCAGATTTATTATTGCTCCTGATTGCACGTATGGAAATGACTCATGTTCATCTAGGAAAGTCAGAAACATAAAGAAGGTGGAGGAGAAGCATCTGCAAAAGCCAATTACACAAACAAAATAATTCTAAGGTATCCTGTAGTCCCTCTTTTCCAGACACCAATGGAAAAAATATTTATTTTTTATGGAAATCTTTCCTTGAAATCACCAGCAAGTAAATTGCAATAAATATTTTTGTTTGTAAATGGTTTTTTTGGTTTTACATTTTTTTAAAATAGGAAGTGAAGCAGAAGAAAAGTAACTCAGGTGTCATATTGTTATTAAACACACTTATATCCAATTCCAATGTTACCTCAGTTACAAACAAGCTTTGAGCTTCCTTCTCTGCATTTTCTGGAACTGTTGAACTAACGTATCGACTCTGCCGCTTCAATAATGCTGTCTGATAAACAACAAAAACAATTAATGAGGCTTGCAATTAAAGAAAATACAAAACATTATGGCAACGCTTGAGTTACATTACTATAACTAGGAGAGCAGCTCAGCAGAAAGCATCCTGTGAATACACTGTTTCAGAGCAATTAATGAGCCTTTGCTTTCATTCAGAGATTAGCGACCTGTTCCCTCTTTCACAGCAAGAACAAGACTGGGAGCAGTAATAAATAGCTGACATAAAAAGCTGTTTTCTTCTATTTTGTTAACAAGGGCAAGAAAATACTAGTAAAAATAATTCCACCCTGACAATGTAACTCCAGTATTTTGAAGACAGATACTAAGATAGGGTTATTACTAGATATAAAAACTATTACTCAAGAAAAATAACAAACCCACATCAAAACAAGAGGAGCAGTTCAAGTACAGATTTCAGCTGCCAAAAAGCTGAAGCCTTGCACTGTTAAACTGAAGGTTTAGAAAGTAGGCCTGGATTGCTGAAGTATCCACTACACACTATTTTGTCAGAGCCTATACCTATCTTATTACAGGTTCAGGCTGTCAAAGAGCAGAAAATCTCATTGTGAGCATGAAATTCTGCTTCCCAGGCAAGTGCTGAATTAAGTCTTGTGGTACTTCAAATTTGTAAGGGTGAAAGACAAACACTTTACAAAATCTCCTGGTCCACAAATGAAAATAACTACACAGCAACAGAAATTATTTTGCACCATGTGGAAAACAATCTTATAGCTTAGAGAAGAGACGGGCAACAGAGTTTGCATAGTCTGGACCTGGAAGTGGGCTATGAACCCTCACTTGTTACCTACATTCCACACAGTGCAGCACCAGGAAGGAGGAGAGAAAAATGAAAAAAGAAAAAAATCCCCATATAAACAGTCACAAAGAAAGGGTATATGAGTACATTATGTTACCTTTTCTCTGTTGAGAGTTTTAACCATATGGTAATTATTTCTGTCATTACTGAAGCCCCATCTCATTATCTAGGCAGGGTATTTGAAGTTCATAGGATAGAATCGTTTGAGTTGGAAGGCATCTTAAAAATCAT
This sequence comes from Phaethornis superciliosus, assembly GCA_023637945.1. Taxonomy (NCBI): domain Eukaryota; kingdom Metazoa; phylum Chordata; class Aves; order Apodiformes; family Trochilidae; genus Phaethornis; species Phaethornis superciliosus. The sequence goes on along the minus strand of JAJQWJ010000001.1, from coordinate 145,526,090 downwards.
CTAGTTCCAACCTCCCTGCATGGGCAGGGACACCTTCCACTAGACCAGGTTACTCAAGGTCCCATCTAACAAAAAGTACTTCATGGGATCAAGAAATATTACAGAATACAATTTAAAAGAACAACAACAACCTGAAAGAAAACACGCATTTGTATGCTAACAGCATTTAAGCATGAAGATTTCTGAATCCTACAAACATACTCCTTACTTCAAACCATACTGAGTTTAAAGTACTTTTCCTCCAGTTATGGGATGAAAGATTTTCTTAAGAGTACTAAGATATAAGAGCTAAAGTCCAGAAAGTCTAAATCATCTTCACAGTCTGAAATGGTCTGATATTTCCTAGGAAATGTTTTGTGGTGCATATAATATGTAAATAATACATTATATATAGTATAATATATTTTCTATAAGCATGCAGGTAGACTAAGCTTTTAAAAAAATTGATTTCATTTTAAAAAAAGCCTCAGTGGGTGGCATCTTTCCAGGCACTTTTCATGGCAAAGTCATAACCTTATGAGTCAAGTCCTACCAATACAGTGGAACTCAGTAACACTGAATAGCATTACAGACTTCTAGAATGTCTGCTGCTATTACCCTGCTTCACAATTAGCAATACTATAGTAGGGGGGTTTTATAATATTTCACAAGTAAAAGGGTTTTTCTCCTAGTATTATAGCAAGATCAGTCACAAATCACAATAATTTAATGATTGATTTTATCTGTATTAGTGTCTTAATGCATGCTGCCTCTTTCTCAGCTCATTCACCAGCTGCAGGAGTTCACCAGAGCCAGGAAGTGTAATGAGTGAGCTATTCTGATTTAGAGAAAATTCCTAAAAGTAATTACTGAAACAGCAACACAACAAGCATGCACATAACAATATATTGAATTCCAAAAAAATCCTAGGATGGCTTGTTTTCTCTACAGTCCTTCTTCACTGTTTTTTAACACTAGCCAGGATTGACATGCACTCCTGGGGCACACAATTAGCAGACTCTTCTACTGACAGTAATTTCTGAGTAGAGTCCCAGGCATTAGAATAGTAGCACTGTGTGCTGAGGTTTCAGAGAAGGCCACAGCAGAAAGGACAGGCCACAAATTCTCACCACCAAGGAGTGGTGAGAGGACCTGAGGCAGCTCAGGACCTGATGGGATACAGGTAGAGAATATGTCCACAAATCAGCTCAGACTGTGATTCATAAAGTTTACAGGGCCAGGCTGGATGGGGCTTTAGCAGCTTGGTGCAGTGGGAGATGTCCCTGCTCATGGTAGGGGGGTTGGAACTAGATCATCCTTCAGGTCCCTTCCAACTCCATTTCCAAACTCCTTCTGTCACAAGGTTGTGCTTGCTAGCAAGGCTTAGCATTACTTAGGATTTGGAATGTAGAACCAATTTGAAGTTCGATTTGCCATTTTGCTTATCTCAAGCTAGAAGGTATTTTCATGTTCTTGACAGTTTTAGTAAATGTCTAGGTTTCTGAGGTTAAAAAAAATCACGTATTTTATGTTAAAATCTGTCACGGAATTTTCTGAGTAATCTTAGTTCCCTTTCCCCACATTTTATGGCAAACAGCAAGATGGTCAGTTTCTCTTAAGAAAACTATGTTTATCAGTGGCACTTAAGAACTGCCAAAAGACAGCCAAGTATTTTGTACTGGGGTATCTTAGCACAATGCATACTTAAGTATTTAAAATAAATGTATAAAGGTGTAGTTATGATGGGTCTTTTTCCAGGTCACAGTTTATAAAGAAGCCAATGCTGCAAAGTATGACTCAACAGAATCATCCTACTTATTAGGTTTTGAATATCAGCATGAAGCAGAACATACATCTTGCTTTTCAGAAAAGTAAATGAGCCACTACCAACCATACATACAAAGAGAAAAAACAGTAACTAAAACCTCAACTGCAACCTCAATTAACTAAGTTTAGGATGATGGCAAATCCATTTAAGTGGAAATCTGGAAAACTTCATGTAACTAGATCGTCTGGCCGAAGAATAATCCTTCAATCTTTTCAGTTTTCCCAGAGCAGAGCCTTTTTTGCTCCATCCTCACTCAGATGAAATACTTCTCTGATAGTGGTTTGAGCTTACATCTAGCATGTTTGGAAAACAGTCACAGCTGAACAGAAAAAGGTGATTTACTGGCTTTTTTCCTTTTCCTCACAAGGTAAATAATTTTCACTGGGAGAAGGAAAGAAAAGCAAGCTATATGTGGTCCAAAGAAGCCAGCTGTTCTGAAAGTTTTCTTTTCTGATATGGACTAACAATCCATAGCAGTTCTCCTTAAATATTTAGCTTCTCTGAGGTGGTAAAAGTTACAAACTGAATGTGGCCCTGACCATGACTACAGAGCAAGACTTTAAAACATCTGTTACAAAAATTTTACCTTTGAATTCACAGAGTCACAGAATGTTTGGGGTGACCTCTGGAGATCAGTTAGCCCAAACCCCTTGAAAGAGCAGGTTCACCTAGAGTAGGCTGCACAGGATGGTATCCAGGAAGGTTTTAAACATCTCCAGAGACAGACTCCAGAGCTTGCCTGGGCAGCCTGTTCCAGTGCTCTGCTACCCCTTACAATAAAGAAGGTTTTCCTATTGTTTAGGTTGAACCTCTCATGACCACTGCCACTTGTCCTGTCACTGGACATCACTGAAAAGAAAGTAGACCCATCTTCCTGACACCCCCCCTTTAGATATTTATCGGCAATGATGAAATTCCCCAGTTTCCTTTTCTCCAGGCTGAACAGACCAGCTCTCTCAGCCTTTACTTGTGTAGTAGATGCTTCAGTCCCCTAATCAGCTTAGTGGCTCTGCACTGGACTCTCTCCAGTAGTTCCTTGTCCTTCATAAACTGGGGAGCCTGGAACTGGATGCAACATTCCAGATGGGGCCTCCCCAGGACAGAGCAGAGGGGGACGATGCCCTCCCTCAACTTGCTTGAACACTCTGCTTGATGCACCCCAGGATGATGTTGGCCTTCTTGCAGGAATTGTTACTAGTTATATAAAAACCACGCTTAGTAAATTACATTTCAGTTATCTAACTGCATTACCCGGAAAAAGGTTATCCAAATTACATACAAACATTTGTCTCAAAATTTTCCCCAAATAATTCCAGCTTAGCACAAATTCAATAGTGTTATCTATCTGCCTCTTCAGTAATGTACAGAAAATTGTAGAAGTGGTATCTAGTGCTAAAAAGTGTTTTCCATGCTCTTTTAAGTGACAATTTTAAGGTCATGCTGGTAAGAAAATAACTTTACTCTTAATGTCTTTATAAATTATCAGGGCTTGGCTTCCTTTTCAGGCAAGTGTTTTTTTAGATTGTAATCTGTTTAACCTAAGCACAAGGAAGAACTTTGTAAAAATAAAAAACAAATGCTCTAAGAGGAAATTGCTTGAACAGGTTTTTAGACAATGGTAGGAGTTTCCACCTATAAGCTGTTCTAAGTGAGTATACAGGTAGTTCCAAATCCTGTAACTCACTATTTTATTTTCATCTTGTGGGGGGTGAGGGTAGCATCAAACATTTGAGCGTGAGGTTTATCCAAGAGCTTCCCACATATTGTTTGACAGCAGTAAGTTAGGAAAAAAGAATCAAAAATATGTATCAGAAGAAGAACGGAAAATACAGAAACTATGCCATAATTTAAGTGATTCAAATAATAATGGTAATCATGTAAAGTCTAAAAGCTTCAAAACTGTAAATATTATTATGGAAAACTGCACAGGATTTAACTTGCAAAAAAATAAGCACGTAATTACTTCTGTTCTCTGACTTGGTAGCACTGTCTTAATACATTGAATGACAGATTTAAACACATTGTGCTGTTGAAAAACAGCTAGCTAGTAGTATTGGAGAGTCATGTGTTCAATAAAAATATTTTGAATAAGTCTGTGCCAGTAAATCCTGGAAGGCAATAAAAGTTTGATACTATAATAATAAAGTTTGATACTATAAACCAGTCTTCATACTTATCAAGCATATAATGAGACTCTGCCAAAAATATATAGGGGAAACCCAGAAAAAATATTCACATACTACATTGCTGAGATAAAGAAGCAGGAAATCTGACTATTTTCCAAACCTGTGACTACCTGAAGGAAATCTTTAGATGTAACACACACTTTTAACGAGTGCCTTGATGAAAATATTACGATAGACTCCAAAACAAAGGATGACAACAGGCATTAGAGTTTGTGAACAAAATTGTCATTCCCTTTGAAGGATGTGACTGAGCAATTATGGAATAGCTTCAGTCATATAGTCCTGAGTTTAACAATTTCAGGAGGCCACTGGAAACAGAAGTTAAAACTTCAGGTATCTCGGGCTGCTCAAACAAAATGCCTGAAGGTATTCTTGAAATGTTTGTTTCTTCTCCACTGATCACCTGGAGCTGTTCACCAGAATGACCCCTGGTAACTGAACTAGTCAATGAGGTAGGAGTACACTTAGCAGAAGTATCTTTGATTTTTCTTGAACACTGAAGAGCCACACTGTGGAAGAGCATCTGGCTGATGCAGCCCATACATACTCCAAAGCCAATACCTGGCAGAGGGCATAGTTGTGAGTGTGCTAGCATTTGAACACTAGCACTATTAATGTTCACAGGCAGTACAGCTTCCTTTTGTAAAAAAATTTACCTGCAGTCCTTCAAAATTTTCACGTGGCTGAGAACACATGAAGCCCAAACTCTTCTCTAAATACCTGTAGCTTGTTAAAAATTTTTAGCTCACAGTGGGAAGGTTACAAGTAGAGTTTATCATATATGAACCAGTGGCAATGAAGTGCATAGAGTATATTAAAAACAGACTCCAGGTAAATACTTGAATAGGCTAGAGAGAATTAATTAAAAAGTCAACATGTGTAATTTATGGGATTTTTATATGCCCTTCAGTAGTAGAAATGCACCAGCTCATCATCAACTTTCCCCATGATAAATAAACTTAGCTTCAACTATGTGGCTGAATTAAGTGCTCAGTTTTTCAGTCAAGTTTTTGCAAAACAATTCCAAGGTATTCAACTATGATACAGCCTCCAGAAGCAGTTAATTTACAGACAGTTTGGGTGTCACATACTTTTCAAATATAGGTAGACATTTTGACTGCAGGCACGGGCATGTTTGAGAGGGACTTTCCTCAGGATTTACTCCAGTGTCTAAGATGCTTGGTGGCTATATTCCCTCATTCTTCAAGATTCAAAAAAGTATACTGGAATAAACTTTTTAAAAATTAAACACACTTATTTTACAGTAATATATCAAGATGATCACATATCTTGGTAAAGTCTGACCCAATCAAGTCAGAGCCCTGGTATCCAGGGGGCACTTTGGCAAAACCCAATTTTAGTTGGTAACACTTACTAAGAGTAACAGATTTCTTTAAGACTAGTGTATGCCCTTCATTATTAAGGAGGTGGGGGAACAACCAACAATCAATTTAAGAATTAAAGCATTAGAAAAAGTAGATGCTCTTTTTTTGCATTAACATCGCACGACTTCCTACGTCAGAAAGGGAGGAAATATCTAAAACAATGACTGATTACCTCCTTCAGAAGTTTGTAAAATTGCTTAATTGCAGACCTTATAATCTGAACAGATGAGGAAACTGCTACTTCTGTAACTTAACAGAACAAGTAGAGCACTGTAAAGGGACTCATAGCAAAGATTATATTTTTTTTTTTTAGCTAAAGTGAGCTAAACAAAGAAATGGGAAGTTATCATCTCATTATTATTATTATTGCTAAAAATACATCTTTAAAAAAAAAAAAAAAAAAAAAAGGAGGGAGAGAAGGAGAATTAAATTACCTGGAAGTCATCATAAGGGAACAATAGCATCTCACGTAAAGAATCATTCAAAATCTGTGTTTTCCTTTGAACGATGACATTTTCATAGTCTATTGGTTCTATGAGCTTTGGTTTTGCCTAGGAAAAAAAAAAGAAAAATAAATGCAGGTGTATTGAGGAAAAATTAAAATTGTTCACTTGTTTTAAGAAGTTACTCTTTAAAAAGTTGACAGGATGATATTTCATGTACATAAAAAACTTAGAGTATTAAAAATGCAGTCTTTATGTTACATTATACCGTATGTATAAGTGCAGCTGATAATTACAGACAAGCCTCTAACTGAAGTAACAGAATTACTTCAAAAAACACACTAAGAGCTTATCAAAATAATAATTTATGTATTTTCACTGAAAAAAAAATAACAACAAAACTACTAATCTCTTACTTTGGTGGTTACCTTTGCTTGACACTGTCCAGAAAGCTCTGAGCTGGGTTTAGCAGGGATTAAAAAAATAAAGAAACAAACAAAACCCCAACACAACTTAATTCAAAGTTAAGACTGAACTTTGTTTTAATTTAGTGACTTTCAGTAAGGGTAGACAAACATGTTAATCCTTCTCTACAGTTTTTGTTTTTTCCATGAGTTCCATAGGCCATTTGTTTCCTCTTAACTGCATGAGTAGCTATCACCAGTTACTATGCATCAATTCAACATTTAAACCTATACCCAAGTAAAGGCATTAGAGCTGGTTGTGTAAAATCAGATAAAGAAAAACCTTCACACCAAGAAGTCTACTATGTGCTCAGATGGCAAAGCAGGTTTAGAGAGATCCTCAATGGGGCAATGCCTCAGAGTTGTGCAAACTAATGCAAAACTGGAGTTGTAATCAAGCTTGCACTTTTCTGCAACTAGAATTGTGTATCACAGGATACAAATAAATTATAAAAATAAATGGTTTGAAGCTGCACCAGGGTAGGTTTAGAATGGATATTAGGAAGCATTTCTTTACCAAGAGGGTGGCCAAACACTAGAAAAGGCTTCCTAGAGAGGTCGGTGCCCTCAGACTCTCAGTGTTTCACAGTCATTTGGACAATGCCCTTCATAATTTGCTTTAACTTTGTCAGCCCTGAACTGGTCGGTCAGTTGGCCCAAATAATCATTGTAGGTCCCTTCCAACTGAAAGTCTCTTCTGTTCTATATTTTGAGTAAGTTTGTGCCAGCAAATCCTGGAAGGCAATAAAAGGATTTTTTTTTTTGTAATTTATACTCAAATAATTAGTATAAATGCAATATCCCTGAGAAACCATGCAGGTCTTGTCTTCATCAAAAAGTGAACCAAATAAATTTGTCTTTCCAGGAATGAGGAAAGTTTTAGTCAGACAGGGTTACTGAAATTACCAAGCTTAGGTCATAGAGTACCCAAAAATTATTTGGGGTTCCCTATCTCTCATGGTAGATTTGCTGTTAAGAAAAATGCAAGAACATAACAGATCATAACAGCTGAAACTGACAAAAAATTAGAGTCTGGAAAATAAATCTAAAAAAAATTTATTAACAAAATGTAGCTTTGTGGAAAAAAAAAAGCTACCATTTACAATAAAACTGGAAGGATTTGTTAAAAGTTCATAAGCTATCTAATAACACATTCAGCACAATGCATGCTGATCTTGCCATCTTTCTCCTCAGAGGAGATGGAGAACTGCTGTTCTGTTCACTGTGTAGTGTACCCCAACACATTTTGAGAGCTTAATACCTAAACCACAGCTGCTGCTACATCTTCTCCTCTTGTTGATGAAAATGGCTGATCACAAAGCCAAGAACTAAAACCAGTGTTTATGAAAAAAAACCCTAATTCTTACATTCATGTATGCATCTGTAGTTGAAGTGATTGGAGTGTTTTGACTTAGCTCAGAAAAGCATAAGAGAAGCATGTAAAACCAGCTTAAGAAAAGGCTATATTTTCTCTAATGTACTAATTACACAAAATATTTCAATGGCAAGAAAACTTTCTGTTGTCTGCCTTTTGCATGTTCAGAACTGCAAACTACTGAACTGGAGTGCTCCAAGCCTCCTTAGTACTCAGAAAGCCAGATGCACCTTCATAGAATCACAGAATGATTTGGATTTAAAGGAGCCTTAAGAATCATTTAGCTCCAACCCCCCTGCATGGGCAGGGACACCTCCCACCAGCCCAGGTTGCTCAAAGACCCATCCAACCTGGCCTTGAGCATTTCCAGGGAGTGAGCAGACAAAACTCCTGGGCAGCCTGTGCCAGTATCAACACCCTCACAGTATAGAGTTTTTTCCTAATGTCTAACCTAACACTACCCTCTTTCAGTTTGAAACTCTTCCCCCTTGTCCTATCACTACACTCCTTGATTAAGAGAGTTTTTCCATCTTTCCTGTAGGCCCTCTTTAAATACTGGAAGACTGCTCTAAGATCTCCCTGAAGCCTTCTCTTCTCAAGGTTGAATAATCCCAACTCTCTCAGCCTGTCTTCATAGAAGGGAAGGGCTCCACCCCTCCAATCATCTTTGTGGCCCTTTTTAAACCTTCATGGCATCTTCTTCATCCAACTATTTGTCACATTTCCTAGAGGCAAGATCAACCAAATTACCCCTCCACAACGTTTCAGGTTGAACAGTCCCACTAGAACAGACTGTCATAAAAAGTTATGATTCAAAAGAAATTCCAGTGACTTCATCTACCCTCTCCAACTCTTCTTCACCAAGGCAGTAATTGTCCAGTATAGATTTACTGAAGTACATGAGACAGGGATGACAGAGACCCTCAAATTTTATTGCTCTTTAAATAAATACAAGTTTTTAAAATAAAGCACAAGACAAGCTCTTTAAATAAAGTACAAAGACACCCTTTGCTCATTTCTCCTACCTTCAATGTAAGTAACAGGTTTCTCTGTACCTACCCAGGCAAGCAAGATGCTGACCTGTCAATCACTGAGCTTGAGCTCTTCTGCAGCATACCCTTATCTTAAAACAAGATTTAGAGACTACTACAGCACTATGGCCAAGTCAGTCCATTTGGTCAGGCTGGTCTTACCCATGTGACCAATCCTTCAGAAGACTTTGTCAAGGGAAATGATACGCAAGGTGCTGAAGTGACAGTCTGGTTTGAGTGCAGTGCAGTATGACTTACAAAAAGAAATACTTCAAATGAAATTGGGTCTAAGAAACAAGTAGGGGAGATACTCTCATGGAATGTTCCTGCTCACAATAGTACCAGCAACTGAACAGTCATATTTTGAGACAGACTAGGAGTGATCTGGCTTTAGAGGGGTCCTCTGAACCAGCAGCCTTTCAGACAGACTGGCTCTCCAAAATGCTAATCAGATGGCTGCATGATTTTAATATACTTAAATTCAAGATTGGGAGGCCTTTAAAGGAAAGAAGAGACATAAAAATGGTCACTACAGTTAGAAGGTCCACATATCAGGACATCTATTGTCTGAACTAGCAAGCAGATAGAACAGATCACCAATTCCACTAACTGGTAGCAAGGAAAAGTTGCTGCCTCAGTGGGTAATGAATTTTTATTTGGTGCTGCACATGAGCAGCATTTTCTGGTGCTGAGAAGCTACATCCATCCTCCTTTTAATTCTCTTGAGAAAGTGATAGGTGAAGACTGAAAGACAGTTAGCTCTAGTTCCTGTCATTTTACCAGCAAAACCAGAGGAAAACAATTACTTTTAAAAACAGCCTAACTAAAATTATTTCATGGGTGTGCACACACAAAAATCACTTCTCTAGCACTGCTAATTCAGAAACCAAAGATTGGATTCAGAAACCAATACTGCAGCTTCAGAAAGCACCCAACTTTCTGCAAATGCATGTCTTCTCCCTGTAGTCACAAAACAGGTCCACCACAACCATAAAACTGATAAAAAATGAATAGTAAAAGAAATTTATTTTGCTCACATGCTGTGTATAAAAGATTTTAAAAGTGCTCCCTCATTAGAAGCTTTAAAAAAACCTCAAGCTCTCTGGAGCTAATGTCTTGAAAATGCAACTCTCCCGTAAGTCAATGGGATATTGAGATAGTGGTACCAGAAAATCCCATCATCTTCCTAGTTAGCCAGTAGAGCACCTAATCTGCAGAAATATTTTTTTTAAAATATATATTATATATATTCATTATATATACACTAAATTATATCGATAGATATAAAAATCATGAAGAATTTGGTTCCCCAAGTTTCTCCAAAGTGTTGCTCAATTCTTTCTTAGTCATTTGTCAGATTCAAAAGGAAGAGGATGTTTTAGCTTGAAGCAGATATGAAAAAAGAAAACAATAAACAGCACAATGAGATTGGCATTCAGCCAAACCTACAACACCATAAGGAAGTGAAATCTCTCTCAAGCTCTTGAGAAAAAAGATTTTCCGGTCTATTATTTCATGTAATATAAAAGAAAAATATGCTGGGTAGGTATAGTATTGTTGAATATGATTTATGGACCAGTTGACACAGATAAAATCCATACCAGTCAAAACTGCAAAATCAATTTACAGGCACTAAAAATCAGTCTTTCAAACAAGGCCTAACTTTCCTATCTGCTAGAATGAACATTTTTATTTCCATAATCTAAGGTCTTGCTAAGAGCACAGGGCTTCATGGGGTCCAGCACTCGAGCTACTCAATGCCACATTTATAGGAAGACAGCAAAGTATCTGCCGTACCACTTTGGTTTTGTCATTGTATTACAAGGTAGGGAAACATATCAGAAATAAAAAGCATTTCTAAAAAGCAGTTATGAGATCAACATGGTAACCATTTTCGTCTGCCAGAATATGGTTTATATATTTGGATAAGCAGTGCTAAAAGCCATTAGGCTAAAAGGAATTTTAAGTTAGCAGTTTAATGATTCCCTACATTACATATATAAATAAAATAATACAATATATACAAATAATACAAAGTACAAATAATACAAAATAATACAAAAAATAATACAGTACATTTTTTCTTGCAAGTTTAAATTGAGACAATTGTAGTGTTCCTCTTGTTTTCTCACAAAACAAAGGATGTTCAGGTTTATCTCACTGGGTATTGTCAGCTTCATGCTACATAACATCATTTATCTTATAAAAATATATTTAGGATATAAACCTGTAAATTCACAAGTCCTCATAGAAAGCAGAATGGAGCTACATGCACTAGTGGGCAACACCACACATGAACTGATGGATAGATGGATATATACATATATCTCAACGTTGGCCTGAGGCAAGCCACTTTGGACTAGTGATACTAAGTTGGTACTACTGCCACAGGACTATTGCATACTAGACTTAAATAACAGCTCCCTGTATCTTATTGTCCCACAACCACAACAAACTCAAATTGCCCAGATTGTGTAATTTTTAAGGCAACTTAAAAATCCATTTAAAAGCGATCATAAAGCTTGTTCTTAAATATTACATTACTCATTATCCGCTTTCTCAGGTATGGGTAACCTTGTGATGTAAACTTTGGGGCAGTGAGAAGGAACAAGCTGCTATCAATTTATGTAAATAATTACCACTATGGATATATATAAGGAACAATCCACTTTCATTAGCAAATTCAAAATTTTGAGTCTCTAGGACATGAAAGAAAGAAAGAATTGCATTAAGAAGTCACCCATTCACATCCATATATAAACAGATCAGATTTGCTTTATCTTCAGATTCAAATGAAGAATGCTGTGTCCCATGAAGTACTCTTAGAAGAGAAACTTCTAATGTTAGAATCAGACTTGAGCAATGCTCTGTTAAACAGATAAGCTCCAGTGTCTTAAATTTTATACTGCCCGTGTGTTTCCTAGCAGAAAGATGGCCTTCAGAAGTTCCAAACTCCCAGAAACATCATTAATTTGATAAACAGTTACTACTTCTGACTATCAAAATGCAACTGGACAGCATCTATAATTTGGTAACTTCTACAACACCAAGCACAATAACAGCAAGCAAACCAACTAAGGTTTTGAAGCACAACCTGGAAAATCATAATACTTTTTCCATGGGCTCTCCTCGCTTGCTAACCTCAGAAGCAACGTTATAACGTGATCTAACCCAAACTGCATCAAAACAAGAAAGCACATGTACTAACACACTGTGCAGAAAAAAAAAAGCAGGTGATTCCTTTTGTGAACCTACCCACCTACCCAGGAAAAATTAATTTAGACACAGTGCTCAATCAAGTAACTTTGTTTCAATATCTCAGGGGATGCTTACAGTCACAAATACTTGGTTCCCTCAGTATTATAGCAGATTCTCTGTGAAATACAATGAAAATAATTAAATTAATACAACAAAAATCTTGTTGCTTCCTCAAAGTCCTGACAGCTAATTATGTCTCTTCTTTATAAAGAATACTCAGAAAAACAGAGCTGCAGGTAAATCAAGTAATAGTTGCCCATACAAAAGGAATACATCCACATCTGAAAGAATGTTTTACACAGTGGTCAGAGAGAAGTATTATTGAAGTAAAACAGAAGCCTCCTGTTCCAAATTTTTTTGAGGTTGGCTATTTAAGAAATTAAGGTTTTTAAGCCAGAACACAAGCAGTTCCGCAGTTCACATTTTTACACCAACTAGCAATGTTATCAATCTTACTATTTCCCTTATTGCACCCAGTACCAATGAGAAAACACTTACTTTCACTGTGGCAGTAAAAATCTACTGCAACATTACAACCCAATGCAATAGAAATGGACCCAAATGTCAGTTTTAAATGAAACAGCACCCTATTTTTGCTTTGTGCAGAGCAGTACACTTAGTGCAAAATGTCCTCGGACCATTTCATCTAGTTTTCCTCAACAAACTAGACAAAAGCAGAAGCAAAATCTATAATTATATGCCATACATAATCTTGTCTATATATGCAACAGAATAAGACCAAAACAGTGACTGAAATGACAATGAATACAGTCTTTATGTGACCTATCCAGAACCTACATGTTCCTCCCTTGATATATTGCCCTTCGTTTTCAACATACCCACTTAATCTGTACATGAAAAAACAGAAGGCAAACACTGGAAGTATAGTAATCCATGAACATTAAATTAAGTAGTGCCTGAGAATTTATATGGATATACTCGATAGATGGTAATAAGTAAACATAGTAATGTTTTACACTTTTTAAGCACGTATGCTTGTTGATCAACTGCAGTACTCCAAGTATCTGCAGAAACACTAATATCCTCTCTGAGTATTCATAGGGGAATAAAAACAGTTCTAAATAAAGTTAAACATTCCAAAGGCAGGAAAGCACACACAAGATTAGCTCATAGTGTACTGATGAAAATCTGGACCAGAAATAAGAACACACCCATATTAAAAAAAACCCCACGGTTTCTAACAACTGCTCTCAATAGAATGAAACTAAACAAAAAAGTGTAAAAGAAAATTTGTCTAACATGCATGTAAGGCTTTCAGTTATATAAAACAACTATTCCCATAAAGTTACAGATGTGTATTACTAAATGCAGATAGCCAAAATCTTTTAGTTCAATACTTAAATGTGTAGCATGAAGGTCAAATAAGGGGGACACACCATAATTTCAGGATTGTAGCTTCCACTACCTTACACCACAGTCAGACAAAGAGGAGAGTGTCATCGTTTAATTCAGCAATTAAATATGAGATATTACTAAGTAAAATTGAAATTTCAGAAAGAACTATTGGTACTACTTTCTATTGATATATAAGTCATTCCTTTAACAATCCTCCTTTGTTATTCGAAAAGGTTTATTGTCCTAGCTGGAAAGAGTTGGTGGATTGATTGCAGCTTGCTTATTACATTCTCCTGCTATACTGTTAAAACTCTAACACAACTAAGGGCATAATTATATTAAAAATATGTTCTTATTTTACTACCTCCTCCACATACAGAAATATTCCCTTTTCCCTCACTGGAAGCCACGTTAAAGCTTTGAATTCCTAAATAATCTGCATTGAAAAATAAGTACACCTGAATTACTTAAGACAGTTCTTAGAACACCAGGTAAAATTTAACTATTCTTCACACAATCACTAGAGAGTTCTAATATATTTTAATTCAAAGATCTGCTGGGCAGTTAAAAAATACAGGTGCTAGAATGAATTTTAAAGTATAAGTAGCTTTTATGCTAGGTTTTCATGCAGCTCATGCTGCACAACTATGCCAGACAGAACAGACACTGAAAATTAGCAACTAGTATGAAAACCAAATTCCAAAGTCACACTCAAAGAGAACCAAAGATTTGGTAAATCAGAACAGCAAAAAAATCATTAAAAGGGCAGACAATGCACAAAAAAAGAAACCTACATCTTGAACACACCTTCTCCACAAGTAAAAAATGCTGGAACTGCTCATTAGCATCAGATTAAGCAGATTTTCACAGGCAGACAGAACTGAAGTTATTAAAGAGAGAATTTTTAAAAACAATTCTTACCAGCACTACCACAGGACCCTCCACTTCTACTTCACAAGTACCTGCATCCTTGTTCTGTTGTGGAGACTCTTTAATAAGCTCTTTTTTAGGATTTCTGTTGGTTCTTGCCTGCATTCTTTGACTGAAAATACAAACAGCAGCAAAACTGTATGCTTTTTGGCTTCAAAATAACGAACATGCCAGTGACCCAGTGGAAACAATAGCTTCTTCCCCAGCACAAGCAGCACAAAGTACAAACTTCTCAGCTGCAGTTTGCTAAATCTGTCATGGTGGGAGTGCATGACAAAGGCCAGCCCCTAAGCATGCTCGTCTGGAAAAAAAAAAAAAAAAAAAAAAAAAAGGTGGATCCATTTTGATGCCTTAAGGTTATGAGTCAAACACAGAAAAAGAATGCGTATTTCTAAAATAAACACGTGAAACAGTCCAAGTCTTTTACAGCACTTATAAAACCCACGCTTCAATCCTTTATAGTATTTTTGTCGCAAAAATTAGCTCACTAATTGACAACTTGGCCTCTTTAGTACAAAACTGTAAGTGCTACCTTTTTTTTTTTTTTTAAATATTAATATCACTTACTTAGGTACTATCAACAACCAGCTACTAACCAAGTGCATTCTCCAGGACCAATGCCCCAAACAGATACGTTACTCTTTTTTGGGAGTAGGGTGAGGATGCTCTTTTTAATCTTAGTGCGGGATCTGTATTAAAAATTAACACTAGCATCAAATTGCCTTCACAGTAAAAATCTCACATACTTGACAAAGATATCAACTCAAAAATAAGAAATAAAAAAAAAATCTTTATACCTTTAACTTTTAAGCGCTTAACTCTCCAAGTAAACTAACATTGTCCCTCAGCCTCTTTCCTTGCTTGAGCTAGTTAGCTCACTTCTCTTGCACGAGTGCTCTCAGCTCATTTCCTCTCTCCTTAGAACCCTCCAGATGTCCATCACCGATCACTCTCCAAAAAACACTTACATGATAACATAACAAAAACTTCAAACATCTTAAGTGAAGTCCCTTAAGTCAACCCCAGCTCTCCAGCCATGCAGACCAGCCAGCCTTCATTTCCTACTTTTGGCTTCCAGAGATTTTCTTTTGGATGGCAGTACAAAACACGGGGTGCCACCCCTCTTCTGAAAAGTTTTCAGAAGTGTCTCTCGGCCTCAGAATCTAAAGCAATGCACTCCATGGTTAAGATCTTTCATTTCTGTCTTTAACTGCAACAACAACTCAAGACATGCTTCAACTTTGCTTTTGTAATCCATTCTACTCTACTGCTATACCACTGACTGCACTGTTCAGCGTACGCACACCTGCAAAATAAGAGGAAGCAATTTTTGTGATAATTTATGGACACTTCTGTAGCGTGACGCAAAACAATTTTTCATGCAATTCAGTTGACATTTTTGGTAATTTTGAAGGTTTGACTAACCTAGCTCGCCCATGCAGTAGAGTTTTAGCGTATGACTGTATGCTAAATTCCTCTTGAAAAAAGTGAATTGTGATGAGTGGTTTTCTCCAGGTTTTAAGAAGGGTATTTTGGGTTTCCCTTTGTTTCTTTTTAACACCAACGAGCTGTAACCTCCAAGTGCACAAACCTCAATGGCTCTATTTACCACGCAAAAATACATCTGGGAGAAAATTCAGCTCTCCAGAGAAGCACATCCCTATTTTAGGCTCCCTGCCCACTAAAGCAACCAGACAGCTGTGGAAACTAAGCCACTACCTTCATTCAGTTCTCAACTCTGTTCCACTTCTTTGGACAATTAATTATCTCACTTCAATATGACTGACATCCTAAATTTAACTTGATGTGAATCCTTATCTGTTCTCAAATAGAAGAGAAAGTCACCTTATTCTGCAAAAAGCAGAGCAAGTTATGGAGAAGCTAAGATATCCTCTCTTATTGCTGGTATTTTTAAAAAGGCACAGCTTCATGCACAGGTTTCTTACCCTTCATACCTAACATAACATGTTATTATCCTGCTCTCTTCCCCTTCTCTCTGTTTTCACCCTGGCATAAGATGCTAACTTCAGCTTACTGCAATGGTGACATTAAGTCTGACTGAGAGTTTGTCCATCCCATTCACAATATAAGCAAGTTTCTAATGAGCAGACTGAAAGAAATAATAACTTTCAGTAGAGAGAATGATGATGTACTGTGCTTCTGTCCTTTTCTCCAAGAAAAACAAGTTCAGTGTGTTCACTCTATAGGCAGTCACTCTAATATATAGACATGGAACTCCACAAAACAACTCTGTAACGCTTCTTTAAGAGTTAAGAAGGAAACTAGCAGTTTAGTAAAATTTACAAAAGCAGATCTTCCTGTGTAAATAAAGGTAGACAATAGTTCAAGAACATTTAGTTACACTTTTATTTTGCACCAGTCTCTTTTGTTTTCAGAAAACGGAAGTACAGAATAGCTTTGACTAAATCATACCATTACTTGAGGATGCAGCTGCCAAACAGGAATTTGTTTCATCGAGATGGGCTGCAGTTATACTTAACTTCTCTTGAATGCATCTGGATTACTTTAGTTTGGTATAAATGTCACTTTCATTTCTCATCATTATCCCTATTATTCTCAAAACATGATGAAAGACAAAAAGAAAGGCAACAAGCCATACTTTTATAACATCACTTTAAAGATACAGAAGCTGTTTTTTCCTGCTGAATGGTTAATGTAATTTCTATCTTGCATTTCATTAACACACATATACCATTACAGGAAGTTCTTTTACTCAATACCAAAAGGGTGAAGCAGACCCTTCATACCAATATCCTGCATGAAACAATGCAACATTTCCAACAGAGATACTGGCTGTGCAGGCACAACACAGTCAGAAGATGTTACTTTAATAAAGAGATGTATTTAAAAGCTTTACAAATAACACATGATTCAAAAAGTGAAAGATTATAAACAAGATTTTGACAAGTTAAAAATTTATCAACTCATTACATGACTTGTAGCTTTAAACCTCAACTACAATTTAACCAAAAAAACCAAACCAAAACAAAAAACCCACAAACTACTCAGGAAGCTACCTGAATAAGGATCACCAGAGAATCCAGAGAAACAATGGAAACAATAAATGTACAAAATTAATCTCACTGTACAAAAGTTATTTGACCACATTTCCACCATGGGTGCCAACACGTAAGGAAATTAACAAGCTAAAGAGAGACCTATCTGAAAAATAACTCGTATTATTATGGAAACAATGCATTTCATCTTTTTACAAGCACGTGGGCTTGAAGGACTTTCCACGGTACTTTTAACAACAGTACTTTTTATATTACTTCCAGTAGCCAAATAGTCTTCTTGCATCTTATCTTATATGTAATTACAAAATTACAGAGGTAAAAAAGTTCTCAGTATTCCCAGCACATGTCAGCAATTTCTCCAGGAAATTTGCTGCTCAAAAGACAATTTCCCCATATACACCCTCTTATTCCTCTAAATGACTTCTCACTCCAAGTGCTTGCTTCCCTAATGCACAATACCACATAATGAAGAGTAAGTGACAGCAGCTCATAAGAATTTCCTCCTAACTTTCATGGAAAGAAAGAGGACTGTCCAGTCTTGCTGCACAAACGGATTTAAACCTTTGAACTTTGGTTTAATGGCATTTCTTTTGGTCCAAGACTCACTTAATACCTGCATCAAGATCACTAAACCCTGCCGAGTAGCCAATATCTACATTCACTAAGTCTACCAGCCATAATTAAAGCCACCAAACTTGCCTTTTGTTAGCTATTCTAGTAAAGAACTGTTGCTGAACCTGTAGCAACTGGCAGGAGGAAGAGAGGAAGGAAAAATCCTACTGTAGGTCTGTACATTCTGTATGTGTAAAAGCAGAAGGGATCTACAGTATCATTTACTAAACATCCACATCTGTTTTCTACTCCTTTGTGGCTCTTTAAGTTCCCTGGCAACTCACAGCATCTCTTGACAAATAACTTTAAAAAAAAAAAAAAAGAGAAGGACAGTCAGTTGGAAGGCTTTCAATGGTTAGTTTTGTTGGGAGTTACTTTTTGCGTTGAGTTTTTAAGGCAGTAGCTCATATGAAAACATGGACCCACTTTTGGCAGACTGACAAGCACCACTAAAAGCCAATACTTCTTGCTTTCATCTGTGTTAGTAAGAGATACACTAGCACTGTCCTCCCTTGGCAGCCTGCCTCGCAGCTGCATTAAAGGCATAACCTTTCACATATCAGTGGAAAACCTCGTGTTGCAGCTACGCAGATGATAATGCTGCTGAGTTTCCTAAGTAACCAACAGATACACACTTGCTCCGGAAGAATATATCCACAGATTCAAGAGAAAGGCTCAGCCAGCTCATAGCAGATGGAATGCAATTTACCTGGCAATTCATCCAAGAGGCATCTCTCTGTGTCAAAATGAATCATAAAACTCTCAAATTTTGAACTACATTTAAAGTTACTCACAAAACATTATTTTTAAGGAAAGAGTTAAATAGCCTGGATAGGACAGATATGCTGAGCTACTACACAGAAGAGGTCTCTATCATAAGTTGTTTGCCTGTCACAAATCCTGTCCCAGACTTCAAAATGCAAAGTTCTAAAGAACAAAAACATTAAAAAAGTTAGCAGTTGTTTCACAGCTTTAGTTTAATTGCATTTCATGCTAGAGTAAGATTCCTGCATTTGTGTATTATTCAAATAATCAGGAAGAAAGAGCAGAAAAGTCAACTCCTTTCTCTGTGCCCACTAAGTCTAGATAGACTCTGATCTTGCAAGCACCATCCACACAAATTCTCCACCACAGAAGTCTTCTTCCCATTTCAAAAGAACATATAAGGCTTTAATATTATTTATTTGGTGGACTGTGTTTTTTCTAAGCGCAGACATCTTGCTTGCTTTCAAAGCTGGATATCTAGCTTCCTAAAAAGGCTCTGCAGCTGCATTTAGTAGCAACATGATTTCACCTGGATACAACCTACAATATTCTTCTGTTTGGCCCAGGTGTCTTTCTGTGCTTGTCCAACCTATCTTGTCATGCATGACCAATGGCTTATGCATATTGGTTTCACCAGCAATCCTCAAATTTCATCCTCAGTCTTAAACAATTTTTCCTGGAAAAGCAATGCTTCATCTTATCTTTTGCATGACACTGCACTCACTGACTGTCAGCCAGCCTATATCTGATGATCCTCTCACATGCAATTTTCAAAGTTTATTTGCTGCAGAAACTATATTTGGTGAACTGGATACCAGAGATCAACATCTGAGCATTTTTCCCAAAGAAATCTAATGAAAGGTAAAAACAAAAATTTGACAAAAAACAGCAGGAGATTTAGCCTAAACTACAAGCCAGCACAAGACACCAGGTGCTTTTTACATCCAAAGCAATAAGATGAAAGGAGATTAAAAAAGTGCTCTCCTGCTAGCAACCCATGATAACTACACAACAGTTAGATGCTATACTTAGATACATCTGTTTCTTCTTTATGAAGCCTAATGAGGTCTAATGCTTCAGTTGCTGATGAATAAAAGCCACTTGTAATACAGTTAGAAGCAAAGCAAGTTATGAGTGAAATGAAATAAAACAAAGCCATACAAATTATCTGTACACCATTAGAGAACTGCTGCATAAGCTGCTTAAGCCCATTAAAAATATCCAACAAAAAAAGCCCAAACAACTTCTGCTTACTCAGCAGAATTACTTCCTTGGAAATTTTTCCTTTATATATTTCTACTTTATTTTTACTAAGCTCGTCTATGGGAAATAAACAAGTTGATATTAATTTGTTAATTCAGATAGCAGAAACGAGCATCAATATCAGGCTTTCCAATAAATAAATAAATATTTTAAGGTTCACTATAAACCCATCACATGTTAAATCAAGAAAGCCATCTTTTTTGAAAATCAAACGTATAATTTAAAATTCCTCTGAAATCAAAATATTTGCAACTTGAATATCTACTGTGGAGTTACTTCCAGAATGACAAGCTCACTGCTGTCATTAATCTGCCTTCCCACACACACAGTCTCTGGCATATCTTAAATATGTCAGAGTTTAGTAATAAATCAAACTACTCAAGCACAGCACAGAAAGTCACATAAAAACTCAGTAACACCTAATGATGGTGTTGGTGTCAAGTCAACAGGTTACGTAGACTAAGAAAATGCAATTACTAAAACATGAGGTTGGTGGCTCTGTTTCCAGTAAAAACCTAAATCTATCCTATTAAAAGCCAGACACACGCTATTTAAAAATGCTTTGCATTTCTTCTCAGAAATTGTAGAAGCACAAATCAAGTACTTAACGACACCTTCCACATCATACTTATTAGAGGCTACTTAAAATTATTAAGCCACATCTTGCCCATGCTAAATACTAAACTACCTGAAGTAGCTTCACCAAACTACAAGGTTATCAGCTCTGAGGGAAACACCAGTGCTGAGTAGGCCATGACAAGCAAACTGAGCAAAAAACTTTTCAAGCATGGAAAAAAGGCATGTTGCTTTCTGCAGTTTTAAGACAAACATAAAGAAGAAAAATAAGTCCTTCAGCCCATTCTGTCTCACTTTTGAACTTTCTCACTCTTTCATCAGCCTTGCTCCTACTCTCAAGTAGCCTCTTCATTCACTGAATATTTGATATTTGAATATTGATATTTGAACACTGAAATATAAAAATAAAGGCCATGGAAAAAAACCTTTCCTAAGATACTGCATTGTAACAGAATATAACATCTAAAAAATAAACAGAAATATTATGTAACATGCTGAGAATGGATTTTTTGTTTTTAAATCACAGGACACTTGAAACAAATCAATTTAGCTCTTACATACTAACTGTATCCTTCAACTTACTAAAAAAACTTAGCAAGTTAGAATGTTTTCTCAGTAACTGCAGAAAATAAACATACCCTAGGTGGACATTTGGGAAAACATGTTTTCATTAAGTTTGTTGCAACTTTTGATAGCATCTCAAACTAGACTTATGTCCATGTGGACATAAAGACCCTAGGAGACCCTGTGCTCTAGCAAGATAAAGTGTATGTGATGGGCTAGAAATGTTGCTATACTGAAGATAAGAAATAGCATTTTCACTGCAAGTTTGAATGACAATCAGACTACTAGAAAAAAAGTGTATTCCTGATAAGACATTCTCACCCAGGCTTCAATTTATCATTGATTTCTTTCATGAAAAAGAGCAGAACTGCCTAAGATAAAACTTGTATTAGATTTAATAAGACTCCAGATATAACCTCCTGACCTGCAGATTACAGGTGAAATATGAAAAATGCACGCTAAAGCATATACTTCTGCTTCCTTATTTATTTCCAGAACAGGAGATTTTTCCTTCAGGGAGAACTGCTTCCTGAGAGCTTTCTGTTCCCAGGAAATTTTCACAGATGTTCATCACTGGCTTTGCAAGAGAATCAATGTGTTCTAATATTAAAGGACTCCCTGAAATTAACTGAAGTTCTAACAACAGCTCTGTATCAAGATGCATTTGATCCAAAGTAGCTAATTAGATCAGATAGCAAGTACAGCCAAAAAAACAGAGATAAGACACTGCAGACAAATAGGTGAAGTCACACACCCACACTTTCATCTGTTGCAACAACCACCAAAAAAAAGAGACAGGGGAGTGAAACACTGTCGCTCTCTTTTGGTCTTGGTTCTTCTTCAGAGGAAGAGGACTCCTGTAGCCTTCACCTCCCTGGACAGCTTCTCAATAAGAAGCCAGGTAATTTCTCCTCCTGAAAGCCACCTTTCAGAGGTGGAAAAACTGGCCAAATAAGCTTTTATAGCAAAGAGTACAAAAATGATGCAAGGTAAAGAGTTCCATGCAGACAATTAGATGAGTTTTATAAATTTATGCTGTTGCCAGGATTGCAGCATCTTTCCCCCCTCCTTCCACTCTTCAGAGAATTCAACTTTCCTTACCCATTAGGGGTAAGTCAGCAAGACTTACCAGCCTCAGACAACATCTCAGGAAGAGATAGCTAGTACCAGCTAATACTACCTAGAACATGAATTTTTAATCAAGTCCCATGTTTTTTCTTGTAAATTCTGACTTTTGTTCTTATGGACTATACTAGTCCAGTACAGAGAGCAGGAAGTCATTCTGACCCCTCAATTCTGTACACTCCTCCATAATAACTTTCAAGTGTTTATCCCAGGAAGAAACTTATCTTGATCCACCACTGCCAGTTAATCCAAGTTGACGAAACCAAACAGAAAAATCAAAAAAAAACCCAAACCAAAATTAGTATTTAAAAGTATCTATAAATTTTGGAGTTGAAAAAAAAAACAAAACAACTCAACAACCAGCACCTTAAGTAACAAATGTGGACCTTGAATTGTAATCAAACTAAGCATATTGTCTGGTTATCTTGCCAGTTTGCAAACCATTTCTGTAGGGCTAAATTGAAAAGAAATTATTGTGGGAAAGACACGACATGAAACAAAGCAAGAAACAATGCTATACAACGCAAAACATTTTCATTGCATCCTCCAAGTTACAATAATTCATATTACTTTTTTTTTTTAAAAGTATGTCTTTTTCCATTATCTAACTATACATAGAATTTAAGGCCAGTAAAGGTGTTAGGTCTTAAATTCAATGGAGTGGAAAAGTTATTGAAAGTATTCGTTTTCTAGAGTTTAATAGATGTCCAGTAACCATCTCTATAAAGCTAACTTAAAAATGGCTAACAGTGTATAAAAAGGCTTCTAAAACCTAGAGGAAGCCATTTTATTTCTCATATCAAACTATACTAAGAATGTATAATATGCAATTCCATCATGAAGGATAATATACATTTAGTGAACGATTTTAAGCTTCTGAAGGCAGTTCAGATTATTCTGTGTTTTTTCCTGGAAACTTATACATGTGTATCCATGTATATGATCATACATACATGTGTGTGTGCATGTAAATACACACACACATAAATATATATACACACACAGATACATGCTTACACACCTGTTTTTCCTTATATTTTTTAATTCAGCAAGAAAGAATCTGAACAACCCAGCAACACAGCTTTGTGAAATTTCTAAACACTTTCCTTAACTGCAGTAGCAGCGTGGGTAGGCCAGCAAGCAGAACAAGCATGTCAAAATCTGTCCAGTTATTTCAGTGTACCACACCCCTCTTATTCAAGCTACTCAGTCAGTGACAAAGCAATTAACAAATAACCCCAAATTATTTAAAATAAATACCAAAATCCTTAACTAGCCCAATTCTGAAGCAAGCAGTGCACATTAGCTATTCCAATTCCACCCCCTCAAGCCTAAATGCAATACATCTGACACACAACTGCATCATTAACCTGGGGGTACAAAGGAGACAGTCCCACTTTAAAGCCTGTTTTCTTTGTATCAGGCAACACCTAAAAAAGACTGAGGGCAAACCAGGTTCAGAAAACTGTTATTACTCCCTTTAATAATTTTTTTTTTCTTCTAGACTATTCCTGGTATCCCTTTCTGTAAGTTAAACAGAAACAGAATGGTTTCAGGAAAGAAAAAAAAAATCCACCTGAGGAAAATAAACCTTAAATCCTGGGTAGCTGTTTTCCCAACAATGCATTCCTCAGTTTTTCCAAATAACATAATCATCTCTTGTTCTTCAACTGAAGTGCCAAATACATTCCAGAAGAGTATGCTTTAGAAAGATCTAACAGCAGACAATCTTCTATAAATATCCTGCTTATGGACTGCAAATTCCTCAGAGCTATCAGTACAAATCTAAACAATATAATGACTATGAATCCTAAGCTTTAACACTACAGCTGCATGCACATGTGCATTACATGTTACATACATGCACTAAATCCTAAAATATCAGGACAAGGTAAATTCATGCCTGTAAATAGCAGATGTTAAATAAACACAGTATCCTGGGCTTGGTTTAGTTTAGTTTTCAATTAGCAGATAAAAATCATTAATGAAACAAGTTTGTATTTACCAGGGATGAATGAATCAATATTCCTGAATCTTCATTTGGCAAGCTGAATGCTGTATATTCAAGGGCATTGTTTTCCCCTTGCTGTTTGCAAATATAACCACAGTTTCTCTCAAAAACTGTACGAATGCCTTTAAATAGAACCACACTTGTAGTGCAACCCATTCCAAATCTGTTGAATTTTGCATTTCTAGCAGCCCTGATTGCATTTCCAGCACGCCTTCTTCCTTTGCACGACTCGAACCATTTTCCTGAGCTCCTCAGAAATATTTCTCTGTACAATCTTCATTATGTCCAACACTTAGTATGTTCCACGACTAGAAACCATCAGCTTCTGAAATGTAATCCTATTTGCTTAATCCAAACCCTGCCAAAAATCCAGCTGCAGAAGAGAGGAATCAGAGGCTGGTGAAAAGCAAAGGGTACTTCCACTGTGGAAGGTTGGAGGCTTCCAGCATGTGCTGTACTCCGCAACAGAGATGAAAAGATATTCCAGACGGTCAGGGAAAAAGCTCCTGTATTTCAGAGATCCTTAGAACATAATCAAAGATGAAAGGAAACTGCAAAGATACTGCTGCAGTTTCTGCTGCCAGCCACAAAGAATCCTCATCTGCTGCAAGAAAGCTCTCTCCCAGAATGCTTAGCACAGAGTTCGTACTGCCAAACATTTCTTCACTTGACCTATATGTGCTTTTTAGTATTTAAAACTAAAAAATCTCGAAACACGAGGGGAAAATCCTTAAATCACGGCTGCTAAAGGAAAAAACAAAGCAAAAAACAAGACGGCTTGTTATATACTTCAATCAAATCCATATGTCATCAGCAAGCTATTATCAGTTCAGGCAAACCACAAGGGAGCTGAAGGCTGTCTCTACTTTTTCCTTTCTTCTTCACACACAAAGTGATCAGTCAATTCCCATCTGCCAGAAATTGACTTTGTCCAGTCCTTGACTGCAAATAGTCAATAGTCATAAAAAAGGGGAAGAAAAAAAAAAAACAAACAACATAGCTGACTATTTCAGGTCAACACCCACAGCTAAAACAGAAATATGGAATGAAGTTTAAAATAGATAAATTTCTTGGGCTTAGTGAGCCCCACCTGTACTGATTGCATTTATCACCACAGGATTCTACACCACATATGGTATCTGTCACAGAATTGTAAGTACAAGTATCTTTAACTGACACTGAGAAGTAGTGTTTCATTTTTAAACTACTTTTAAAGACAAGTAATTTACAAAAAATAACAGTCCCCATCCACACCACAGCAGTATCAATCAGCCTGTCAGAGAATGTTGTTTAGTTCAGTATTTCTGCTAACCTGAAAAAGCACTGGGATGCATTTACCTAGCTACTTACCAAACTGTAAAACTGGATTAAAGTATGAACTTAAAAATTCAAAATTTTAAATTCAAAATTCAAAATTAAAAATTGCTGCTGAAGTTAAAACAAGCTAAACTAAAAGGACTCAAGTGAAGCATGAAAGGGGGTAATAAACAGATTAATTATGTCAGCTACAGATTTGCCCCTGTGCAAGTTAACTTACTGCAAGGAAATATTTGCATGCTATAATGAGACATTCAGAAGAATTTCAGAAGATTTAGTATCATTTTTCCCTAGAATCTGGCCAGTTAATACACTTTGGTATGTGTCTCATTACATTTCTAATCTAAATACACCGCAACAACATGCAGACACATGGATTTCAAAAAAAACAGTAATAAATCCATAATTGGTAGTGATCCAAGTAGTTCCTGCCAGTCCTATGTTCTCAAAGGCAGCAATTATCACATTCTACATCTTGTAAGAAATACAAATTGGGTTAAGGCAGTTCTGTTAACAACATACAGTTTGGGTTGTTTGTTTTGTTGTGGGGTTTTTTGGGGGAAGGCAGGGGGAATAAAGAAGGCAGTGGTGAAAAATTTGACATAAATTTTACTCTGAAGGGCAAAGATACTTGACACATAACCATAACCTTGCACAGCAATGACTTTGTACCTTCATATGTGTCTCTACCTTCCCTACTTTCTTTGAAAACAAGAAGCAGGTCAGTGTGGGAAATGCTCTGCTCTATTCGCTGAGGCTGAATTAAGACATCCTTAAAATATACATGAAAGAGAAAACAGTCATTGCAATTAACATGGAAGACACCCCCCAAAAATATGTTCAAGTTAACTGTTTCTAGTTCAGAAGCCCACCTACCATCTGGAAAGTAGGATTATAGAGACCTGACAAAGTTCAGGTTCCAAAAGCTAAGACAGCATTTTAAAAAGAATTGTTTAAAATGTTAACCATGAAAATAAAGTGATTTTTTTAAAAAAAAAAAAAAGTAGCTTATACCTTGAGAGTATGAGAAAAAAAAAGTCATTTTTAAAAAAAATTATAACACTGCAGACAGTTCCTTCTAATGTCTAGAAAATTACTTCACATGACAAAATCATAGACTAAGTCAAGTTGGAAGTGACCCTGGGAGGCGTTCTAATTCAAAACCAATTAAGAGCAAATTTGATTCTGACTACCTCTTGAATAAATTTAGCATAGTGTTTCACACTATTTTAAACCAGGCAGATGAAACTGGCTTGGATCAACACAGTGGTAACTACAATGACATAAAAAACATTCCAAATAGAGCTTAAAAGGGAGATAAACATGAGGACATGTGAGGTGGGAAGAAACCACAGAGAGGAGGAGCTTGACAAGATCTTTAAGTATTAGTATTACAAGAAATGTAAATTTTATGCAATGTAAAGCGGTCTGCCAACAAGCCGACTTTTTCCTAAGACATTAACTTGGTGCAAAGTGGAAGTTTCCAGCTTCACTGAGGAGATTCCTGCAATTGTAACGAGTAACCACGCTGTACAAGCAGTGAAGATCGAGACAGAAATGTAACACAATGTGATATTATCCATTACAGTATTACATCTCAAAGTGTAACAGGAGGCTGGAAAAATTATTGTAAAACTTTAATTGAAGAGAGATGAAAGAAGAGGCTACGGTAGGTAAAAGTTTTAACCCAATGGTAAAAAACAGAACAATAACAACAAAAATCAGCATATGAAAAAGGCCAGACTGTAAATCATAGGAGCAGCAAGTCAGATAATGTAAACTGCCTTTAGCTGAGCCCAGGTTATAAAAAAGTCTTTTTCTGTAAAGAAGAGTAGATGGAAGGAAAGTTGTGTGGAGGCATCACTAACATCTGTCTTGTCCTCATTTCTGAAAAAGGATCTGTACCAGAAAGCCTTCAGACTTAGGAGGAAATATCTGAGTTAGTATATATTGCAAATATTATGTCCCTAAGCCAAAGGGTCTGTTTTTATGGGGAGCAACAAGCCCCTCCTTGCTGTATACTATATTGAATGTTTACTGACTACACTATGAGATTCCTGAAGATGAAAAGATTCATTAGTTATGTCAGCTGCAAGGTGCTTCACAATCATATCTTTGAGATGTGCTCTTTTGGACATGTCATAAAGAATCAGCTCTGGTTCCCCTTTCAGAAATTGTTAGCAAGTGTTTAACAATACAGTTAGAAAATTGCTTTAAGAGTCTAACCATCAGTCCTCTTCTGATTACAGTAAATACCTAATAATCACTTCTCACTTGGAAACTAGAGGAGTTAAAATCAACATGTTAAGTAACCTTTTGACAACCAAATGTGTTCCAGCTATCATAACCACTCAGGTACACTGTAACTGCGTGTGCTTGGAATCAGGCAGTTCTAAACATTGTTTACAAGTTTCCATTTGACACTGCTTACTATTTACCAAGGCAGAAGTATTTAGGGAATCATTACCTGGGTTGATTTAAAATCTTTGGGGGATCCTATAAAATTCTCATTAACAAAACAAGAACTTTTAAGAGGCACCTAGACAGAAATTGAACAGGCTGAGTGAATACCAATCAAGCTAGGGTGACCTTCCAATCGATTATGTTGCTACAAAACAGCATGGTTGTTCTGTCTTCAGAAATACCATCACTGTTGCAAAACCCTTCATAAAGACACAGGCCCATATCTGCATGAGAAGATACTTCGACAAGATTCAAGCACCCTGGTCCCAGCATAAGAGCCAAAAAATATCCTTAATCTCCTAAAACGTTACAAGTAAATACTTACATTTTTACCTATAATGTTGTCCTTAATATCAACATGGCCAAACTGATGCTTTCTTGACAGGAGTGAACTTCTGGTTCCTTAAAGATCTTAACACATCCTGACTGAATTCAGCTTTTCACAAAGCATGACAGTATTTGTAGGTGGAGCACAACCTCCCATCTGGCAGCTGCCTGGGTATCAGCTCTGAATGCCAGAGATGTGGGCCTAAAGCCTCTTCAGCCCAAAGATACTAAAACCAACAAGACTTACCACTCTTTGGAGTGCCTTGACAACCAGATGGAAAGCATATCAAAGCCAACATACGTGCTTCTACCTAAAAGCTATGATGCAGAAAGAACTGAGGATCTAACAGCTCTTCAAGAGGGGATTAACAGGAATATTCCTCGAGAAAAAGAAGAAAAATTGGGTGCTGGTTCCTATTACAAGGACTCTTCTAGCTGTGATTGCTTCATGGAAATTTCATAGAAGAGCTTTGTTGGGTAATTTTCTTTATGAACTTAATGTTTCGTTGGAAACAAAGAATAGGCTAAAAGCTGTTTTGTGGCCACAACCGTGAGTTTTACTGTCTTAAGAGAATCCTTAAACTCATAAGCACCTGATTTGTCAAAACTACTGCTGAGGGTCTGTTTGGATATGGACTATTAGTAACTCTCACACATACTT
The DNA here is from genome assembly GCA_023637945.1 of Phaethornis superciliosus. Taxonomy (NCBI): domain Eukaryota; kingdom Metazoa; phylum Chordata; class Aves; order Apodiformes; family Trochilidae; genus Phaethornis; species Phaethornis superciliosus. Next base: position 145,497,133 of record JAJQWJ010000001.1, on the reverse strand, counting down.
TCCAGAATGGCAAGGAGGAGGCTACAGGGAACTACCAGCTGATCAGATTTACTCCAGTCTCCAGAAAAAATGTGATGCAAACCCTTCTGGAAACCATTACACAACATATGAAGAATATGAGGGTAGTTGCAAGTAAAAACATACATTTACCATGGACAAATTCTGCCCGACCACCTTTTTTGCTTTCTGATATGGCTGGCTCTTGTGGACCAGCTGACAGCAATGAATATTGTTACTAAATTAACAAGGTTTCTGACACAGCTGTCCATAGCATCCTTGTAGCCAAGTTAGGCAGATGCAGTCTAAATGACTGGATAACAAGGATGACACATTGTTGGACAGCAAGTAGAACATGCAGAGTAGGCTACTCAGTACAAGATAGATATTGACATATTGGACTGAGTCTAATGGAGGGCCATCATGATGGCTCAGGGGCTGCAGTATATGATGTATCAGAAAAAAAAAAATCTAAGAGACCTTTAATAGCTTAGCCTTAAAAGAAAGCTAGAGTGAAATCTTATTGCTGTTTTCAAGTATCTAATGGGAATGTAGCAAAAGGATAGAGCCAGAGTCTTCTTGAAAGTACGGTGAGAGGACAAGAGGCAACAGACACAGAATATTCCATTTGCATAAAAAGATTTCATTACTTTTTTGAGGGTTATTGACTACCAAGGGGATAGAGAAAACTCCAAGAGAATTTCATACTTCAGAAGAAAGCTGGTGTGATTATTCCAGGAGGTAGTCTTGAGAATATCATGCCAAGATTCCCATCCAATTTTTTGACCAAAAATCTGCACACTTAGCAAAGGTCTAACAAATAACTCCTGTGACATTAGGAATACTAGGTATACCACCAGGATGAAGACCAGACGCAGTTTATCACTCATATGACATGCCCTTCAAGACAGCATCAAAAGTAAAAATAATACTTATGTAATTTGAAACAAGGTTTAATTTTGCCCTGTCTAGTCAAGGAAGCTGTCACAGCTGACTAATATCACACATATTTTCTTTAATCTAATCAAATAAGGAAATGCTGGTGTCTATTATGCTTTTTATACATTTAGAGAAGAAGGAAGGAAGGAGGCATAACAGATGCAACACAAGAAATGATATTCCAAATCCTGCCTACATGGTATTAGGTATGTGCTTATGAAGAGATGAACACAAATTTAAAAATTTAAAATACTGCTAGTCACAAAATGCTAAATATCTGGGTTAGTAATTTTATTTCACATGGCTGAGAGCTGCAAAAAAGTCAGTATTCTCAGTCCATTTTTACATGACTAACAATACATCTTAATCCACAGATGAGCACTGGGAGCTGTCAGTAAAGCATGCACCTTAATTCAAGCTTAACTCAAGTATATCTTTATGACAGACATACCAAGAACAACTCAATGAGCTTGAGGAGGTTGTCCTAGTCAATCTAAACACAAGAAATCAACTTTTGTTATTAAGCATGAGACACAAAACATCTAGCACCTTTAATGTTTATATATAAAGTCATAACACAGGCTTTCTGGAATTGAAATGTGCTCGCTGGTCTCCATCTAGTGGTCAGATAACTTTCAGATCCCTGAAACTGAAGTGATTATTCTGAGCACTTAACTGACAAGATAACCCTCACAGAAATTTATCATTATTAGAGAGATACAGCACAATCTGCTAATTATAGGATATTATTTTCCGAAAAACTGATGAAACCATGCCAGAATAAATGATGGTCAACAGCACAGTAGACTGGAAAACAAAGGAAAACAAAGGAAAACAAAACCTGACTTTTTGAATAACCTTAGTTCAGGGAAGAACAATAGAAACGTCAGGGCTCATACAACTTTTTTATATTTTTAATCCCTCTATGGAGGTGATTCAGATTGAAGTCTCTATCCTTCCCTTTGTTCCTAGTTCAGTCAGGAATAAGTTCCAACTTCCCCTCCAGCAGACAATTAGCTGCCAAAACATTACATTGAAAGTATTGTCTCCTGAACTTTAAAAGCAAGACTGTACACAGCAGGATTTACTATTTTTTTCCTATTAGAAGCCTTATATTCCATGTCAAAAAACAGCTACTGGATCATGCTATATAGAGAGCTATATATATGCTCTGGCTGGGAAGACATTAACATATAACATTTATTGATCCATTTAAGGCCACATAGAATGGCCTTGGAGGAACACTCCAAGGTGATAACAAGTGTGGCAAGCAAGAATCCCAAGACAATTTTTGAGAGAAACTAAAATAGCATGCTCCAAATAATTACAATGTGTGTCATTTCTTCATTAACCTGAACACCATTTTAAAACTCACTGACACTTGAGGTTCAATGTGATTTTAAAATTCCTCTTGGACTAGCAAATAGTAAGAATGAAACCTTCTTCACCATTCTTAAAGACACAAACACTACCATGACTTTCAGTCAAACCACCCTACTGAATCAGATGATGCTATGCTACACAGGTATTGGTGCCAATGCAAGCGAGTGCAACTGTGCCTGGTAGAAAGGTCTGAAATACCACTTGTCATCATCACTGTCCTGGGGCAAGCAGGGAATGGGTTAGATGAGGCAACTTGCAGTCTTACTTTCACAAAGATTTGGTTCTGTATCATTCTGCTGCCTGGCTGTAGTCATGACCACGCCTACAGAGAAGCCTAGAAAGGCATCAAGTGAAGTACAAGCAGATTCTCTGCCAGGATCAGTGCCCTAGTGAGGAACAGCACTTCTGAAACCAAAGGATATAAAGACCATTATGAAACATTATAGAACAAAGAGCCCAAAAGAGCACTGGCAATGTCATCAAACTGGAAAATGGATGACTACTTCTCCATCACCTTAAAAGCAAAGCCTCTTTTCTATATGTTAATATCCCTAATGCTAGCTAGCATTTCCATTTGACTTTGGATTTCTTCACCAACTTGTCAAAACAAGACTGAGAACTGTCTCACTAGCTTCTGCCTCTCCCACTGAAAACACCCAGTTCTATTTTTCCTATGTACATTTCAATACTCCTTCCAGCACACCACGGGCAGCTGTGCCCTTAACTAATAATGCAGCAAGATCATACATCTCTATGTCAAAATACAAACATCCAAAGGCAGTCAAGGCTCTGGACCTGCAAGGTAAAACCAAATTAAATATCTACAAAATCAGGTGCATTGAATTCCAGGTTTCAGAAATTTCACTTAGGAAACAAAGAATTTTCAATAATCATCCTGCATTGATATAACCAGATATTTAATAGCTTTCTCTATTTGAAATTATGCAAGCATTATCTAGAGTATAATGTGTAGCCATTCTTTGTTGGGGGGAATAACTTTACTACTGTAAAGTTATCCTGTCTTATCTCTGTATTCACCAAATAACCCTTTCACATCCACAAAGTACAAGGAAGTACTAAGACAAGTTCAGTCTGTGCCACAAACTTCCAAACCCAGACCAGTATCAGACAAAATGCCATCTCTTCTTAGGGCAAGAGCAACACCTGAGTGCCAAAAAGAACCCACAAAGCAGAAACTAAGGGTAATTTATTTAGAGCAATGGATCTATATTACAGGCTTCTATGTATTCTAGCAGGTCTGGATAAACATTATTCCTTCTCAGCTTTGTTGTGACTACATGCAAAACCTTCACCTATTTTTTAAAAATCATTCTGGGAGAGGGTCTGGGGTTGTTTTTCTTGTTTGGTTTGGGTTTGAGGAAGACTTGTGTTTTGAAGTGTATTTTGGCTTCTTAGTTAATTTTATGCTAGGTCACTTCATATTCCCACTACATGAACAACTATGTTTCTCAGTAGAAGAAACTTCAAAAGGGACTATTTGACTTCAGCTTGTTGGGACTGTAACATGGTTTATGCACAAACCCATTCATCCCTGAAAATTTCAAAAAAGCTCAGAAGAATGAAATATCATTTTGAAAAGTGAATGGTTTGGTTGATTTAGTTTCCCTTATTTTTTAATTTCCAGAATTCTTTCTTAGAATCATATGGTGGGTTGACCCTGGCTGACACCAAGTGACCACCAAAGCCACTCTATCACTCCCCTCCTCAGCTGGACAGGGGAGAGAAAAATATAACAAAAGCCACATGGGTCAAGATAAGGACGAGATCACTCAGCAATTACCATCACAGGCAAGCCACACAACTTGAAGAAATTAATTTATTACCATTCAAATCACAGAAAAGTAATGAGAAATGAAAACTAAATCTTAAAACACCTTACCCTCACCCATCCCTTCTTCCCAGGCTTTACTTTAGTCCCAAAGGGTACACCTCCTCCCCTTCAGCAGCACAGGGAGACAAGGGATGAAGGCTGCAGTCAGCTGGTCACATATTGTTTCTGCTGCTCCTTCTTCCTCAGAGGGAGGAATCCTCACAGCCTTCCCCTACTCCAGCGTTAGGTCCTCTCTCACAGATGACAGTTCTCCACAAACTGCTCCAATGTGGGTCCCTTCCATAGGGTGCAGTTCTTCAGGCACAGACAGCTCCAGTGTGGGCTCCCTACAAGGTCACAAGTCTTGCCAGCAAACCTGCTGCAGTGTGGACTCCTCTCCACAGGTCCTGCAAGAAGCCTGCTCTGGCATGTATTTCCCATGGGCTGCAGGTGGATATCTGTTGTAGAATATCGTGGAATGTCCTAGAATTGGGGTGTGCACAAGTCCATGTCTGTGTACAGAATTCCTTATCTAAGGCCAATTACATGGGACCTTACTACCATCCTTGCACATCTGGGATTCGTTCTCTATAGGTAAACACACCGGGTGTCCAGTAATAAGTTATGTTAGTGTGTGGTGGCTGGGGAGTGGTCACAAAGAGCACTATATAAGCATTGTAACTGCGCAATAAAGTTGAAGCTCCATTATCAATCATATTGATTGCTTGAGTTTTCCCTTGTCGTTTCTTAACAGATATCTACTCCACCATGGACCTCCATGGGCTGCAGAGAGACAGCCTGCCTCACCACAATTTTTGTGACAGGCTGCAGGGGAACCTCTGTTCAGGCACCTCAAGTACCTCCTCCTCCTCCCTTCTTCACTTACCTTGATGTCTGCAGAGTTGTTGCTCCCACATAACCTCTCTTCTCATTAGTACTGGTGTTGTACAGGTTTTTTTTTCTTTTTCTCTCCCTTTCTTAAGTATGTTATGACAGAGGTACTACCATTGTTGCTGGTGGACTTAACCCTGGCCAGTAGCAGGTCCACCTTAGAGTCAGTCAGGTAGCACTGGCTCTATTGGGCACAAGGGAAGCTTCTAGTACCTGCTTGCAGAATGCACCCCTGTAGCCCCCCTGTCTACCAAAACCTGGCCACACAAAGCAAATACAAATCATCACTAGAAAAAATTTTTCAAGAGTATTACAAAAGCAGTTAGGGGAAAAAAAAAACAAAACCAAAAGCCAGTCTAAACCATGTTTCCTTGGTTTATTCAGAATTATAAAGCTGAAATTTGTTCCAGAACCACCAGCATTGACAATATTGTACATAAACACGATTCACTTTACCTTTAAACTTTCCACAGAAATTCCGTAAATCAGATTTTCCAGTGTTCAGTCTCAACTGACTTATTATTTCCCCCTCATTGCCTCAAGATAAGTGAAGGTTCTGGAAATTTTATTTATTTATTTTACACAAAATAGTTCCAGGGTCTCAATAACAAATGCCCTTCTTAAACTACCTGGCATTTTTTCCTTCACTTGGTCAGCAGGGAGAAACTCTTGCTGGTCCTCTAGTGAGAATGGGGGATTTTATTCAGAGAGGAGCTCCAAACCAAAGCTTGGCCTGGGCTCAGAGAGCTAAAACTAGAATTCCAGAGAAGGCCTTGATTTACACAGACACCAACAAGTACTCTAGTCTCTCCAGTCTGAATCAGCCTGTGGTCTGCTTGCTTCCTCAGTACACAAAGATAAGATTACTTTGTGCTTAAAAAGCAAACTAATACCTTACAGAACAAGTATACAGAGAAATCCAGTTCTGGACCAACCAGCACAAGAGAGCCAGGGATGTACTGTGAGGGCCACAAAGATGATGAACTGACGACTCTCTCCCATGAGGCAATCCTGAGAGAACTGGAAGTGATGCCATCCAAAGGGACCCCAACAGGCTGGAGAAGTGGTCTGGCAGGAACCTCATGAAGTTCAACAAGGGGATGTACAAAAACCTGCACCTGGAGAAGAACAATCCCAGGCACCAGTACAGGCTTGGAGCTGACTGGCTGAGAAGCAGCTTGGCAGGAAAGGACCTGAGGGTCTTGGTTGGACACCAAGTTGAACCTGAGCCAGTAACATGCCCTTGTGTCCAAGAGGCCTAATGGTATCCTGGCACTGCATTAGGATGTGTGCTGCCAGCAGGTCTGAGGGAGGTGGTCCCACTCTTCTGCTCAGCACTGCTTAGGACACACCTGGACTGCTGGGTCCAGTTCTGGGCCCTCCAGTACAACAGACATGGATATACTGGAGACTCAGGTGAAGGGCCACAAAGATCACGAATTGAAGAATTCCCCCCCAAAAATGCTTAGAGAACTGGGAAAAGTCAGCCTGGAAAAGAGAAGGCTCAGGCATGGGGCTCATCAATGTATATAAATACCTGAAGGGAGGATGCAAAGAGGACAGAGCCAGGTGCTGCTCAGTGGTGCCCAGTGACAGGACCAGAGGCAATCAGCACAAACTGAAACACAGGAGGGTCCCTCCCTCTGAACATTAGGAAACACTTTTTCACTGTGAGGATGACTGAACACTGGTACAAGTTTCCCAGAGAGGCTGTGGAGATACTCAAAAGCTATCCAGACACAGCCCTGGGGAACCAGCTCTTTGTGGCCCTGCTTGAGTAGGGGGTTGGACAAAACAACTTCCAGAGGTCCCTTCCAGACTCAGCCAGCCTGTGATTGTGCGAGAGAACCACACCCCTGGTTTGCACCACATCCTTTGGAGAGAATTCCTGGTGCCTTTTTTTTTTTATTTTTTATTCTGGGTATTGTACCAATAAGCCCCAAGGCAACACCACTACCTTACATACAGCATTACTCACAGAATGGTTAGCTTCACCAGTCTGAGGTGCCAGATCCAGATTTTTCAAAGGCTCTCAATTTCTTCTCTCTCATTTTTCCCCTCACTTGAACTGTCTGAGTCTCCAAACTAGGCAGCAATCTCTGGACACAGCAGGAGAATGCAGAAGAGTGCATCTGGATTCCCCATTCCTCCTCTTGCATCTGATTCACTGCACACAGATGAAGAAATGACAAACAGTTCTAACAGATGCAGTAATTCATCCTTATGCCAACTAAGAATCCCATCCCCACCCCTGCAGTCAGATTAAGATTTTCATTTTCTATTCTTTCATTTTCTTTTGTTTCTGCAGCAAAACTATTTCCCTCAACCCTGACAATAGGAATGTAGCAGAAGACAACCTCAGCTACATTTGTTGGATTTTTCTAGCTAAACCTTTGTGCTCTAGAAGAGTTTTCTTCATAGAACTCCCCCCAGAGCTTCTGCTCAACTTTCTGAAGACCTTTTGATGTCTAGTAAAGTTTATTTCCAAAGCAGAGTACATTCTACCAATGAAATTCTGGCCCTTGCTTTGTACAAGAAATCTCATCCATAACATTAACCATGTTGGTTTTTAATACCTCTAAGACTATTCCCTTATTGTTTTGTTGTAGTTTGTTTTTTTTTTTCTTAATATTACAGGAAGTCTCTATTTTGAGACAATATATGCTCACTTTCATTCTCATGAAAATAACTTTAAGGACCCTTACAGAAAAATAAAATATAATCCCATAGCTTTCTCATTATGTGACACCTACCACTGCTTCATAGATCATTAAATTTAAGATACTAACTACATCCACACCTCTGGACTAAGATAGAATATAAGCCTCCCTTAAGAAACTTACCTATCCTCTAAATTAAGGTCTAAAATAAGTTGCATGGTCGGAATTATAAGGGTATCTTCTCATCCTTAGATATCTCAAGAATATTTAAATGAGAAAGGTATTGTGTGGCCTACTTGTGCACACACAAGTGCCTTTATGCCTTTTCTGCCTTGCACAATTAATGCTTGACATGGACAACCTGAAAGGAGTGAAAGAGATTGAATTTGCCTTTACCCTCTTCCAGAAAATAATAACAAAATAAAGAACAAGTGACAAGAACAATGTAATGTTGCTGAATGGTTAAATATATTTTTGCTCACAGAGAATATATGTCCTGTATTTTCTCCCTCATATTCCTGTTCTGAACGAGAAGCTAACTGACAGGGAAAATTCAAGTCAGATTAATGGCATTTATTAATAGAAACTTTAGTACCCAAGCCCAGCCAGTACCCAAGTCCAGCCTCTGACTCCTCACAAGCACAGAAATTATACCCATTGTATCTTAGCAGTGTCAGTCTTGCCAGGAATAACTCTTTTTACTAGTATTTTGTATTCAATCAAAGTTTTTATATACACTTTGCTAAAATAAAATTAGCACCCTTATAAAAAAGATCTTACTGTCTGCCAATTTTTATTTCCTTCAGGAAAGGCAAGCAATACATACCATAAACTAAAATTACTCCTCAGGCTTAAGTATCAGGTTTTTTCCCCACAAGTAGAGAAAGCACAAGAGTTCAAAGAGTGACTGAATAAGCAACACTGTTCACATCAAGTTCCTCCAAGATGAGACGTGTTAGGATGATGCTCCTTGTCAGCAATGGGTTTTCCTGTAAAATCTTGAGTGTTAGTTCTCATCTGCCTGCTTTCACTCATTCATTCATAACAATTTGCTTCTTCCAAATTCCTTAGGTAATTTCACTTCCCATTTACAGAAAGCTCAAGCTTTATCCATGTTTCCAGCTTTTCTGTACCTATCAGCCCTAAAAAATTCCAGTCCTCCCTCATCCCTTCAGCATGATTGCACACCACTTTTGAATTCCCACTAAGGCAAGAAACCAACTATCTCTTTCTACACATACACTGCAACTGAAATCTTGCAGTAAATGGGATTCCAAATACTCCATTCATCATGCACAGAGAAGCCACTTTTCAGGAAAGCACACAAGACCTCTGTGCACAGGTGAAAGGATACATGAATCAGAAAGAAAAATACCAAACTAAAATGAATACCACATAACCCTCCCAGAAACTTTATTTTTGGAAACCCACCATGTTTAAAACATTGTAATAATATACCTATCCATCTTTTTTTATGGAGTTGACATTCACAGAAAGTAGAGAAAGTTGTAAAGACAAAGCTGACATCATGTAAAAATCCCGAAATAAGTCTTCTTTAAAACAAAGTGAGAACATTAGCGAGTTTAAGACTTGTCAGGAGATCTAAGCATTATCTTTTATGGTATACTGATTTTCCTCCACATCTGAAAAGCTAAATTTCTGCAAAAGTTCTAGAACTCGAAAGCTCTATCAGATACCCAAAGTTAACATGTAAAGCCCAAGGCAGTATTAAGATATTATTATTCCAGCCTTCAACTACTCAGACCTACTTTATATGTCCAAATCCAGAAGGAGTACTGCACAGAACAATCTGGGAATCACTCACACTCCATTCTGTTATCCCATATCTCAGGCTTCTTCTGTACAACGTTAATTATGACACAGGGGAGAACTTTTGCTGCATTATTTAAGCATTTTCATTATCTGTGTATTTAATAAGGCCGTTTTATTGACAGCTAAGCAAAAGCAAACCAAATCTAGTATGACAACTATTTTCCCAATTACTTATTATGCTTAGGTATCAGCTTAGTTTAATATAGGGTAAAACACTTTTTTTTTTTTTCACTGGGATAATTTATCATGAACATATCACTGAAGATACATATCACTGAACATATCACTGAAGATCACAAAATACCACATACCATCCCTGAAGTCCTCCTGATCCGTATACAACACACTTTGGACAACCCAACACCATTTAAAGATTATGCATAAAACTAAAATTGCACAGAAAGCTTCTCTTGGTAAGACTGTTGGTTTATGAAAAAGACTTCTCATCCCCCTAGTCTTCCTCCCCAGACAAAAATGTATTTGGGTGGCCAGAGGCACCCAAAGTCACGTGGCTGGACTGAAGTCAAATCAGTCAACAGTGCACAAGACAATGTTCAGCAAGGATGCTACTGTCAAGAAGAAAATACCAAAAACTCCACCCCAATAATACACATTATGTGCCTCATGCCATACTGAGAAGATGATTTTGCCAAATAAGTTCTCAGTTCAGTCAACCAAACTGTACTTGCTGGTCCAACAAGCTACATCTGACAGCAAGAACCTATGAGAAGTGAAATGCTGACAAGATAGCTTGCTTCTTTCTGTGACAAAAACTAGCTTGGCTAACCACATCTGCTTTATGGTTTTTTTACTACACCGACAAGCTGTTTAGTCTATCAGTTGGCAGAAAAATCTCTGAATTTCGTTCCAATTTGAAGAGCAATCTGAAAATTATTATTTTTTTAAGTGTAGAATAATAAATTTTCAATGGTAAAAATTGATGGAACTGTTAGACAGTAGCCACAATATCAAGTTAGAGAATTCATACAGCCTCAGAGGTATTAGCAGTTCACTTTTATCTGCTAGTGCAAGACATGACTAGATGAGCTGCATCGTTGCTCAGTATATTCTGCTGCAGAGATGCATGGTCAGAAGCAATAAATCCTTGGTTGCACACATCTGGACAGCTCTCTCGTCAAGGGCTGCTCGTCTGAGTTCATTCTTTCCCACTTCTGGATTCTACACTGCAAGCCTAACCAATGAAAAACAGTCTCATCAGTTTTTCACTATTGGAAAACTTCAGAATGTATTAATGAGAGAGCAATGACAGTAAGTTCACATTATATACACCAATGCTGAATAATGTTTTAAGCTAGGCATTTTGTTGATGACCCAGATCAAAAAATCCTATTCAGGGTGCTTTATCAAAGAGCTTGGAGAGGCAGCCTAGGAAAGGAGAGGTGTCTTAATTTTTTGTGAAAGCCATGCCTCTGAATGGAGTATTCCACAACCCCTATAATACTGGCAAGAATTCTCCGCTCACCAGGTCAGCCCAAGAGATTTTTCAGCTGATAGAGTCCAAAAATTCCAACAGTCAAGAAATAGGTCAACCTGTCAAGTTTATGAGTGAATATTTTTTAAAGTCTTTGTTAAAAAAGAAAAAGACTGTCCCATCTAAATTTCTTCTTAAAAAAAAAAAACAATACAATTTCATTCCAAACATCACAATGCTCAACAAATAAGAGCTACGGTACCTTCAACAGAGGAAGAAAAGGTAACAAAAGTAAACCTGCAATCACTAGTGTTTTAAACATGATTTAAACAGTGTGTGCTCAGGAACATAGGAGTTCAGTGATAAAATGAACAGCATTCAAGATAGCAGGAAAGACAAAACAGCAGGGGCAAAACACAGCTGAAACAGGAAGGTGAACTTCAGCACAAGACTGTGCAGGAGAGAGATGGGGATCAAAGTAATAGAAAAGGATCACAAACCTGACATGAATGTTAAGTCACCATGAATGGTAAGTCACTATTTTTGCTTTCTAAAACAGCGATGGAAGACCTTAGTGCAGAATAAGACTGAGCCAGTACACCACTTCAAACCATCTATTTCAAATTCTGCAGAATATGCTGTCATGGCAAAAATACCTGGAATATAAATTAAGAGCATTCTATTACATTCTATTTTGTCAACCTGAATTTCCCAGCTCATCTCAATGACACTAGTCATAAGTGAAGTAAGGAAAAAAACTTATGAAAGGGGAGGGGGCAGGGTGGCAGATTACTCGTGTCATGAAAATACCTAAATTCATTAATCCCTCAATATGAACATATTTCTTAATATATATATCCTTCTTCCATTCTTCCCAGGTAATACTTGATTCCTGGAGAAGCATTAACATATACTGGATGCCCATTACACGTATATTTGCTAGCGTCCTGTGGAAAGCTGTCAGTACTCAGGCAAACCCTTAATTATACATACTAGGTTTTCTGTTATATATTCTGTGACCGACAATTAAATACAGGGTAATTTAATTTTAGAGCCGTTTGCTTTATTGTGGAAAGGTATTTGACTTTGATTTACAGCTAGAACATTTGTTACTCACACATCACCTAGCTAGGACAAGACAAACAGTGGTTTGACAAGCAGTTAAAAAAAAGTTAGACAAGACTATACTTAGCAAGAGTCAAGAACAAATGACAGATCAGCTTCCAGTGTCAGGAACCCCAGCACCAAAACCTCTCTACCTTCACAGGGTTAAGTGCTCACCGAAACATTCCCCTTGGAGATAAGGAAACCACACGGAAAACACGTGCATACCATGAATAAGAGCCCCAAGAGAGAAACCGAAAAATCTTGCTGAGGCTGTTTAAGACGTCGTCACGTTGGTAGAGCAAGGCCAAAAAACCCATCCATACCTTCCTACCTCTCTGCGTCCCAGTTGCCTCAGTTCACCACCTAACACCTTCACGCAAATTTACTTTCAGCAGTTTAAATTAAGCTATTGCGCCCAGTTGTGACCTGGCAAGAACAAGCACCATGTGCAAGCACAGTACAGGCAGCAGGGACAAATAACATATTAAAACATTCCTGCTACGCTTGCCAGCACTCATCTTTCATTCCGTACGATACACACCAACACAGAAAAAAAAAAAAAAAAAAAAATAAAGTGTTCCGGTTGTAAAGCGTGCAGCCAGTAGTAAGATTAAAAAAAAAAAAAAAATCACTTTTCCACCACTATTTTCACGCGCGACAAAGCCTTTCTTTCAGTCAAAAAGGACCAAGAGCCAATGGCACCCGCTCCACAGGTGGAGGAGGAAGGCGGCAGGTCGGCAGGTTAGGGTGAAGAAGGGGGGGCTGCTACCCGGGGAGCTCCGCCGGCCCCCGCCGCCCCCCAGCCCCTCAGGCCGAGAAGTTGGCAGCAGGGAGGGAGGGCGGGAGCGCCCGGCCGCGCACAACGCATCCCAGGGCGCCCTCGGCGCGGCCGCCGCTGTCAGCGCCCGTCCCGCCTACGGCTACAGCCGCTCCTCAGCCCGCACGCAGCAGCCTCCGGGGAAGCCGAGGAACCACCAGCCCGCAGCGGGGCCGCGCCGGCCTCCCTATCCCCCCCCATCCCGCTGCCGTGACAGCCCGGGCGGGATCAAAGGGATCGTCTCCTTCTGGGTCACCGCCTGACCCTCACTCCCCCCGGCAGCCTTAAGAGGCCCCTGAGGCGGCTGCTGCTGCTGGTCCCCCCCCACCCCCCCCTCCCGCCAATCCGTCCGCAGCCTCTGCCGGGCTGGGCCGGGCCGGCCCCCCCCCACTCACCAAGAGGACGGAGCCGCGCACCACCTCGGAGACGCTCTGCCGCAGTTCGGCCGCCGTGCCGGGTTTGCTCAGCGCCCGCGTGAACTTCCGAGTCTCCGGTGCCACCACTGCCATGGTTGTTGTTGTTGTTTGTTGGTTGTTGTTGTCGTTATTATCACTGCTGCCGCCGCTGCTGATGCTGCTCCTACCACCGCCTCCGCTCTCCTCTGGGCCGGTTCGGCCGCTGCCCTCACGGCGCGGCCGCCGGGCGGCCCCTCAGGTGGCGGAGGGCGGGAGGGGCGAGTGCCGCAGGCGGTGCCGGTGCCGCCGCTCCTGGCAGGCACCAGGCACCAGGTAGCCCCTCCCCCTTACCCCTCCTCCTCCTCCTTCCCCCCACCCTCCGCACGCGGAGCCGGCGCGCTCCGCTCCGCGCCGCGCAGCGCAACCCCCCCCCCCCCCCACCACCACCGCAGGCACCCGCGCAACCGCCGCGCCGGGACCCGACTGGGAGGGGCGGGGGAGGGGGGGGGGGCGGGCAAAGGGGGCGTAGGGGCGGGGCTGCGCGCGCGGAGGGCCGAGGCCCCGCCCCCTTCTCCCCCACCCCCACCTGTTCCCGCAGGCGCTTTTCTGATTGGGCGTCCCCGTTACCTGCCCGGCTGCCGTTCCCCACCCCCATTGGCTCAGCGCGGCACCCAGGCCAAGGTGAGGGGCGGGGCCGCCTGCGGACGGAAGTCACCGCCCTTTGCCGGGCAGGCACCGCCCGCACCCGGCGGGGTGGGGAGCGGCGGGGACCGAGCACCGAGCACCGAGCAAGTCGAGTGTGTGTCCCGGTGGCGTCGTTCCCCCCGGTAACACGGGCCGCTCTCATCCCGCCCCCCTCACCTCCCCTCCGGGGTGCGGCGGTGAGCGTAGCTCCGTTGGAGCGGCGGCAGTGGGCGGTAAATCCCCGCTGGGGTGGCGGGGGTAACCGGCGCGTCCCGGAGGGAGGAAAACGTCGCGGAGCGCCGGTCGTATAGCGGTGTCCGCAGGGCGGCTCTGCCCGGACCCCGCGGCTGCGGCTCCTCCCCGTGGGTCATGTCACCGGTGTCTATAGGTACAGGCACGTGCGTGGGACTGTATAGCCACGTGAGGTGGAGTGGAGGTCAGAAAGGTGGGAGGTGGGTGCTGGGTGCTGGAGCTGCAGCAGGCGCAGCTGGGGAGGGGCGAGTTCGCTGCTCGGGCATCCTCATGGAGCTTCGTTTTCTGCCGGTCGAGCCTGGAGGCGTCAGGGTTTTCCAAAGCGTGAGGAGTCAGGCTCCCCCGAGGCACCCACACGTTTCAAATTTAAATCGTCCTCATAAAGACAGAGGTAATTATATTGAATATACGAAGACTGACGTGTTTAACCTCCGCCTAGCTACACCCCAGTTTTAAAGCCTCTTTCTCTGTGCCTCAGGGCCTGCCAGCACCCTCTGATTGAACCTGCCACCAGGAACTTCCCCCAGGCTTACCACGGTTTCATTAATCATGCAATGGTTTCGGTTGGAAAGGAACTTAAAGATCATTTAAATCCACCCCACCTGCATGGGGTTGGTCCCACCAGACCAGGTTGCTCCAAGCTCCATCCAGCCTGGCCTTGAACACTTCCAGGGATGGGGCTGACACAACTTCTCTGGGAAACCTGTGCCTGTGTCTCACCTCACACACACCAAAGAATTTCTTCCTAACATCGAACCAAAATCTACCCTCTTGCCGCTTAAAGCCATTATTACCCTTCTCCTATCATTACATTCTTCTCACAGTTTTTATTTGTCAGTACGGTTGTACACATCCGCTCAGTTGCACAAAAGTGTGCGTGGTGATAGCTCTTTTAATTTTGTTTTCTTCCAAGAGGCTGGTTAGTAATCCTGTTAAACTCAGAAGGTATTTAGGCATCAGACACCTCTCATGACCTGGGAGTCTGGATTGACAGGAAGCTGAACAGGAGCCAGCAGTGTGCCCAGGTGGCCAAGAAGGCCAATGGCATCCTGGCCTGGATCAGGAACAGCGTGGCCAGCAGGTCCAGGGAAGGGATTCTGCCCCTGTACTCAGCCCTGGTGAGGCCACAGCTTGAGTCCTGTGTCCAGTTCTGGGCCCCTCAGTTCAGGAAGGAGATTGAGGTCCTGGAGCAGGTCCAAAGGAGGGCAACCAGGCTGGTGAAGGGACTCCAGCACAAGTCCTGTGAGGAGAGGCTGAGGGAGCTGGGGGTGTTCAGCCTGGAGAAGAGGAGGCTCAGGGGAGACCTCATCGCTCTCTACAACTCCCTGAAAGGAGGCTGGAGCCAGGGGGGGTTGGGCTCTTTTCCCAGATGACTTTCAACAAGACAAGAGGACACAGTCTTAAGTTGTATCAGGGGAGATTTAGGTTGGATATTAGAAAGAATTTCTTCACGGAGAGGGTGATCAGGCAATGGAATGGTCTGCCCGGTGAGGTGGTAGATTCTCCGTCCCTGGAGATATTTAAAAAGAGACTGGATGTGGCACTCAGTGCCATGGTCTAGCAACTGCAGTGGTGGGTCAAGGGTTGGACTTGATGATCTCTGAGGTCCCTTCCAACCCGGCTAATTCTATGATTCTATGATTCTATGATTACATTAAATACTTGGAGCATTTGGGAATGTTAGGGCTTGCATGCCTTGATCTTCTTAGGTATCTTATATAAACTGAAAACACTTTTCTGCACTGAATATGCAGCTTGCCACTGATGGTAAGCAACCAAGTGCTGGGAGCAAGGTGTGGAGGACTTTCAGGCAGAAAAAAAAAAGCTCACAAAGTGATTGTATCTTAGGGGCTATACTCACAAAATGCCTACCAGAGAGCCTGCTTTTTTGGATGCTTCACAGATATATCTGTAACTAATAAGACACCAAATAAGTGAGGTGATTCTTTTGGAAAGACAGAGGATAAAAGCCCAAAATTACAAATTTGTAGCTTAAACCGAGGGAGTTTTTGTCAGCGAAGGATCTTTCTGCAGATAATTTGCAGATCTATGTCAAATGTTTGTCTATTCAAGTGCATGAGCTGTGGGGTTTTTTAGTAGGATGTCTGTCACAACTGTAGCATTTGTATCAGTTTATAGTTTCTTTAAGAAAGACAGAATGTGTAGAGAGAGAGATTCATCAGGCACAATAAAGGTACCTAGAGTTCCTGGTTTCACATATCCAAGAACCTGTGTGTTTATTAGTCAACGTTTAGGTTGATAAATTAGAATATTGGATACTTGGGAGACAGATTATCTGAGTACAGAACTGGATGAGCAGCTATGTAAACATTCAGCTAGAGTAACTAGAATGAGCTATATTAGGATCATATTTTGGTGGTTTTTTTTGTCTCAACCTGTAAGATGTATCTAGATCTCAAGCCTCCACAAGTAAACATACCCTAGATTTTATATAAATAATAGATTATAATTTTCTAAAATAAAATCCTGTGTTATTTTTAAAACACTCAGGTGCTTTCAATTCTGACAATTCTAACAAAAAAAAAAAAAAAAAAAAAGGTCCAATCTACTGATTTTATGGCTGCTTGAATGTAAAATGGCATAATTTAACTACATCGGCTATATATAAATTTTTTCCATAGATATACATCTTTTTTGGAAAAGGGACAGTCTTCCTAGTCTGAAGACAACAGAGTGATACCTCTGGATAGATAGGAAATATACATTAAGCAGGTAAATGGTAGTTTATTTGGGAAGACCATACAGGATACCCCAAAGAGGACATTACCACAATCATCAAGGTTTCTTTTTGGCTGAACGTGTTAAGTTGAAAGAAAATGAAAGGAGAAATAAATATGTGTGTAAACAAAAGGAAAACCACAGAAGCTGGTAAGATGAAATGGTAAAGTAGAAGCTGTGAAACAAAATAATAGTAGCTACATCTATGAAAGATAAGTCTTGGCTCACTTTTTAAACATCAAGGGGAATGCATTTTTTAGATGTCAGGATCAAGAAATAAAACATTTTGACTGCAGCAACTTTGAGATACACAATTTTCAGTTACAATGCTGATGTACAAAAGCATTTAATTTATTTAATAGTAATGTGTATAATGCATTACTACTGGATATAATGCAGTAATAGTGGATATAATTGCAAATATTTTATTCAATTATTATTTAGTAAGGGTGTTTAATAGCAAGAGGTAAAGGCAAAAGGATTTACACTTTCAGGACCAAGTAAGTCATGTCCTGGAATTTTGTGGGAGTCTGAATCATTCTAGTATTAATCAACCTATCTGTGTTTGTTCCAGAAATGAAAAAGAGAAACTGTTTTGGTGCCCATTAGAATTGTAAAGCAAAAGGTTATTTGAGTAAAAATCACATAATGAGAACCTTTGGCAAAACCATGAAAGTCAAACATAAGAATCACATGGAAGCATTCAAAAATAACTGAGTTTCTAATGTCAGGATTTGTTAGAATTTAGGCCTGTTGTTCAGTAGGATTAGAATCTGACCTGGAAAATGTTACTGTGTAGTTTTGAGCTTCTGTGAGGACATTATTCCATATTCTATTTAGTGCCAATATTCTTATTTTAAAAAATTTTTGTACAAAACTTGCAACATATGTTTATCAATTAAAAAAATATGCCCAGCAGATCTGAAAAGTAATGATTTTTTAAAAATCATAATTGAATGAAGATAAGTGTAGCAAAGCATAAGAAGGGTTTTATCCCAATTGTGTTCATAATTTGGATGAACTCATGCAAAGAAAACATGAAGTAATCACTGATAACATAGATACAGACAGAAATACTTCTAGGGAGGTGTTACTTCTGAAGAAGGACCTGCTTTTGCAGGTTGGGCAAAATGGGACTTGGTGACCTGTTGTTTGACTATAGATGTGTAGAAAGGCATCCAAGTACAAGGAACATTTTTGAGTCAAATTATAGAGGTGCTATAGTGTGGTTATGAACAGTTCAATATTCCTCTGCTTTCACATTTGGGATGTGAAATCAGAGGAATATTAACATTAGCAATACTGTTGTTGTTATATGTGGTATTCATCAAAGTATTACTGAAATTGTGGTATTGCTTTTAAACACCAATAACTGACACACTGGAAAAGACAGGAAAACCTGCCTTGCAGAGAGAGGAAGCAACTCTTTAGCTTGTACAAAAGCTTGATTATAACAGACTCAGAGTTGGAAGAGAGTAAAAGTTCAAATATTAAAAGTCCCTTTAATCTGTCAGGTAAGTGACAGTGAGAACCAGTAGCTGGCATATTAAATTATCTTAATTTAGAATAAGCACACAATCCATTTCTTTTAGCCACAAGAGAAGTTGCTTGATATAGTATCTTCAAGGGCCCACTAAACTTGTATCTCCCAAATTCGTAAGATTCAGTACCTTTTCTAAATCCTGGGCTCATCCCTCAAATTATGGACTCAAAGTTCACAGACAAAGTTAAGCCAAATTTTAAGGTTTATGTTGCTATGGATGTCAAGCTAGGTGATTGTAATAGCCTTCCTGACCTGCAAATCCATTCATTTGGGAAAAGAGCTGATGAGCTAATGACCACCAAATTATAACAGATGATGTGGTTGAAGTAAGTGCTAAAAAGAGAAAACAAAGGTACTTGCTAAACATTTGATATGCCGACTGTCTGTAGGTTTTACAAATAATAAACAAGTTGGAACTGCATTTTAAAATCCAGAGAAGATGCATTCCCTTTTTGTGCTCTAAAAGACAGAAGCAAAAAAGCGCTACATTTTGATAGTATTTTGTCAGAATTTTAATGTAAAATGAGCTACTAGTTTTGTATACTTGTAAAAAATAAAGTAAAATGTTAATACTGATGAGTGGTTTCCTTAGAATCTTCAAGCATACTAACCCATTCAATGATGTCCATGTTCATTTGAGCTCCTTTTTAAAATTCTCCCAGTGCCTGTCAGGAATAATAGAGTGGTTATTCTGCATCTGGCTAAGTCTGACTTTTTCCCAGATACAGCTAATCCATCCATTCCAAGTGATGCTTACGGATATTTCCAAATAGTAATTTTTATTGGGTGTTTTGGGGGTTTTTTTTTTTGTATGTGGTTTTTGTGTGTGTGTTTTGGTTTTTGTTTTGGTTTGGGGTTTTTTTGTCTTTTCCTGTGGAATGTAACAGTGTGCCAAAGTTTATGGACAGAAATGTAAAAACATTTACAAATTTGATTATACAGCACTTATACACTTCACGAAATCCATAATATGCATTCTTAAGATAACTTTTTTTTTTTTTCCTCAGAGAGCATCCCCAGTGTTTCAAAGTCTTTTATTCATCTTATATTCAACTACCTGAAAGCAGCTATTTAGTGTAAGGTAGAGGAAATGTGGATACACCATATATTGCCTTGATGTTGTTTCTTTTGATTATAATAGTAAGAAAGAGTATGTATGTGTATACGTGTCTCTGTTGCTCATAAATAGAAATGCAAAAAATGCTGTTTTATTCCTTGAAATCTGAGTATATAATGTAGTGAGGGATAAGAGGATTTAGTGGAAGTTTCTCAGTAGCTTTCAGAATATTATTGTTCATAAAACTACCTACATTACCTGTTTTGATTAGTGATGTAATCAATTTCAGTGTAACTCAGTGATTTAGGCTTAATTAATTGTGTCCTTGGCAATAGAAACTTGAGGAATGAGCAAGTAACTTTTCTGTGATCTCTTACCCATTCTGGTGCAATTCTAAAAGCTCGTTTTTCCAGTTATATTTCTCATGTTCAGCAGAGATATTGCGGGATTAATATAGGCAACTAAATCTTTCTCTGCACTAATACATGGCATAAATACAACTTTTTTCTTAAAAGCAGAAGTGGTGTTACCTCTCACACCCTGGCTAAGCTCCAACTAGAGTAACTGTAGTTCTACGTAAATAAATTCCTATGCAAGTTCAGGAGGATACAGAATAATTCACTTCCTGCCTTTTCCACTGACTCATAATACAGTTATGACACCTCTTTCAGTTTATCAGACAATGTATTTGTTGACTTCAGGCTTCTGGGATAATATTCCTTCTTCAGTGTTAGTTGTAACAAGTTACTTGTATTGGTCATTGGGGAGTTAGTCATGTAATGTGAGCAGAGTTCCATATTACTTCCTTCTTTTTGCAATGGAGTACCACAAATGTGTAATTTAAAAGATGGTAGGAGAATGATGCAGAACTTCTGAGTGGATAATATGATTTTCTTTTCAATTTTTTAGGTTTATCTAAACTGGGCTTAGATAATTTGTATCAAACTGAGGTAATGAAGGCTAGATTTAACAAATGTAAAAATGGATGCATAAAGTTTTGTACCAATTAGCACAGATTTTTTTATAATCTAGAGCTCAATTTCTACAATTTTAAATGTGTATTTACATTCAAAGCTTTCACTGAACTGCTATTCAGGGTTGCTGTGTACTTAGAAGAGATGCCTCATGTCATGTCACAACTACCACCAGCTGCTTGAGTGCGTATCATGAGCCACATCTTTCTTCTATTATCAGCATAAGGGTTGTTGTAGGCTTTAGAAGAGGATTTTTTTGCTCAGTAATGATGGAGATTCCCAGCTAAGCCAGACCATATGCTGATTTCTTATCTGTAATCAGGCTTTCTTGATATTGTCAAAGATGTTTCCATTAAAACTGCTGAATGATTCTGGTACTTCAATTCTTCACTATTCAGGTACAGTATTTCTTATTATGAGACTACATCCCTTACAAACCAGTAATATATTTCTTGCAGTGTAAATGTTTGTGACTCCCCACCCACTTTAAACTAAGAACAGCAATGTAAAGATGGCTGATAACCTCCTGACACATAAAAGAACAGACAAGGTCTCCTGCAGACACTGTAATGGAATGGAGTCTTTAGGACTACAAATCCTCCATTATTGACTTGGCTGCTTATTCCCTTAACTTGGCATAGCTCACATTTCTTTCATTCAGAGTAGGTAACTTCTTCATACCCAAAGAATTTCGATAACTGCTTCTTGTTTTGAGGTCTGTTTAGATACACTTGCAAGACAGGAGCAGAAAAATAAATAGGATGTGAGCTGTATTCAGCAAAGAGATCAAGTGGTGATTGTTTACACTGTATGTGAGTCCAAAAGCTCATAGTTCTTATCTCCATGGCAAAGTAACTGATGCAGCAGAGATCTTTGCTGGCACCAGGGAACAGTTTTCACCATATGCAGTTCACAAGAAAAAGAAAACAGATTTGTTTTGTTTTGTTTTTTAATAATGTGTTCTTGTCCAATATCCATCACAGCAGTATATTTAAGAGCTTGTTTTCCCAGTATAAATATATAATGCAAAATACTAGACTTTGGTGCCGACACTTTCATCCCTGCCAGTTCATCTGGCTGTCACTTATAATCATTATAGCAGTTACATTCTCACAAGTAAATGACATATACCATCATAAAATAAAAGAATCTACAATATTTTATTATCTAGGTATGTATATTTTACACAATCCACAGCTAATAAAAACTTGCTAATTTCTGCTGGCTAAAGGTTTGGCAGGTTTTAAAACTGCTTCCTATCCTGCGGTTGACTTCCTATCCTGTGGTTGAGTAAATCAGTGGGACCAGTTTTTAAACTTTCTAAAGCTATTTTTAAATAGCTGCAGGGCAATTTTGAAACAAACCCAAAAAATCAAGCTAAACACAAAAAGAATGCATATCCAAAAACAAAAGAAATTATTTAAAGGGTTTGAAAGTTTCCTGTCCCTTTATAATTTTTTGCATATTTGAAGCCTGTGATGGTATACCACAACAATAAGCCTTATTCACATGGGTAGCCACAATGCAACTACTAGAAATAATCACATGAGGAACAGCTGCAAGAGTGAATTTGTGGATGTGGTGTAAATAAGAAAATCATAAAGCAGAATGCTGAAATTATCACGATTACTACAGAATGAAAGGGCAAAAGTCAGACATATTACCAAGAAATAAAAGATACTCATCATGACTATAAAACAGACTGGAACTTACAGCCTGATGCAAGCTACCTAAGAACAACATCTCCCAATCAAAATAATCATTCAAGTAGTTATTGGAACCTTTCAAATGTGACAAGTGGCCAGTGTGACTTAGGATAAAACTTGGCTTCCTTGCAATATTAGTTGGAATTTGTTTAGCTGTTAAAGACAGAAGTCTTGGAGGGGGATCCCTCTGTGTGAATCAATACAAACCAGCTCAAGATGCCTGCTGTCTCCTGTTTTCCCATGAAACATGATGAATGAGCATCATGAGCATTTGCCAGCCTTCCTTTGCAAGCACTAAGGAAAAAGGTAATTTTAGGCTTGATTTCCTAGTTTTTCCTGGTGTGCTGTTTTGTATGTATTTATCATGTGTCAGGAAAAAAAAAAAAAAACCACACAAAAGGGAAAAAAAAATTTCTTGTTTGCTACAGAGGGTTTACATTGCTTAGATTCTACTCTTCTGTTTTCCAAAAACTACCAGACAGTCCTTACATTTGGTTTTACTTTCATGTGTGAACAAACTAAATTGACACCAAAGTGATTGGGATATTATCTATTTCCAAGCTGCAGCTACCTTGTTCTGTGTAGTATTGTCTGTAGCAACCATAACATCTTAGAGCCTTCTAGAAGCTTACTAAGCACTGTGGCTTGGTTTTTCCCTCATGGAAAAAACTGCCTGCTGGAACGTTTTTAATTTTTTAAAATTTTTTAATGTTTTTAAATAATCCACATTCCATCCATTCATCCATCCATATATTATCTTCCTTTTTTTCTCTTAGACAAGAAAAACTTGTCAGAAAGAAGCCCTCAAAGCCTGCGGAGTAGAATGGGGAAGTAATTGCTGGCTTCCCAGTGGGGAAGATCCCTGGAAGACTCTGTCTCCTTCATTAGAAGTCTTTTCTCTGTAGAAAGGCCTCTCATTTCAGAAGATAAAGTAGGCAACCACAGCTTTATTTTGGAACCATTTCATCCTTAGGTTCTCTCCTAAACATTTCACAGCTGTCTTCTAAACTGATAAATCCTTCAAAAGCTAACATGGCTTATACTTCAAATATAAAAGCAGCTGTAAGGAAACATGGGGCCACAGATTTACTGGCACATTCCAGTGGATGGAGTAGCAATAAATTGTTTGTAAATCTTGCATTTTTAATACAAACAACCATATAAATATATGTGGGGGGTTTTTTGTATTTTATGTATATAATAAATAAGCAAACATAAACCCTTGTATCTCTTTTTTTTTTGCAGATGCAGGGTTTTTTTCCATCTCAACATGCTTGCTCAATGCTGTGATAAGTGAATAAAATCTGACTAAATACAAATGCTACTGCTTTCAACAAGCTTTAAATTTCTTCTGCAAAGAGATCCATAATATGATGGGCAGTGAATAATAGGTCTTTAGTCCTTATCATCTTTCAGATCTATGCTCAAATAACAGACAGATAGGATCAAACAAACCATCCTCTGTCCTTGTGGCTTGCTCAGCCGGCATTCCAGCCCTCTCCTTTCTCACTCTCTCACTTTCTCAGGGCCATCTTCTTGCATCTTAATTTAAAGAAAAGGCGTCATCTGAGTTTACTGAACACAAATCCTTTTGGGATACCATCTGTCTTGCTGTATCATCCTTAGATCCCTTGTTTGCAAAGCTATATTAAATAATTTCCATCTCTTTCTTCAGTTTTTCTATTATGCTCTAGTCATCTTCACTCATAGTTTCTCATTTAGAATAGCCTGAATTTTTTTAAGAAAAATCCCGGTCTTTCTTCCAACTGAATATCACCTATTACCTTCTTTCCTTCTTTTGCTTTACCTTATGAAATCTGCTTCAGTTTTGTTCCTTAGAGCAAACACTGTTTTTATTTTTCTTATCACAGACTTCCTTGATTACATTCTTCTTTGGATTACTGACCATGTAATTAGGAAACCTGGAAAGGACTACAAAAAAATGTCTTTAACCTGTTTTAAGAATTGAGCATATCCTTAATATGAAAGAGTCCCATAACCTGGAAAAGTTGTTGGGAAATGCTGCTCTCAGTAGGTAATCCAGCCTAAGGTAAAAGAACTAGAACAAAGAACAAGTAACTAAAGGTTAGTATCAGAAAGTTAAAAAAAAAAAAAAAAAAAAAAATCAGGAAAGTACCAAAACAATGTAGCAGAAAAAGAATAGAAACAAAGTATTTAAGCTAGCCTGTTAGGACTAAGCATAAGAGGAATGGTGTAAAGGAAACTCTAGCTTCCAGTTGACAATTCTGCTGCTGCAGTTTTAACTTCTTGTAATTGTAACCCAAGAGTTTCCTGGAAGCTGCTAGCACGGAAACACATTCAGCCTACTGAAAGGCAAGTTTTGCAAGCCAAACATTTTACTTGCTGTTAAAATGAACTTGAAATCTGAATTTAGTCCATCTGCAAAGCCTATCATACAGGGTATTATAAAGCTACAGTGACTCATGGTAAATGGTTATAGTACCTAGAAGCTTAAAAAGCAAATTCATCAAAAAGTAAAAAAATATTGATAGTTTTGTCTCATATTAAGCCTGTGAAAAACTACTGCACTCTGTTACCTTCTCCTTCAAAAATTACATGACTTGTTGTCCACAAGTCTATATTGTTTTAGACTAAAAAGAATGACTGACTCATTTAAAGAGTAGAATAAGTGTGTCCTCAAAAACTGAGACTGTGCCTTTCTACTAAAAAGAATATTTTTTTCCCAGCAGCCAGAGGAGCTAACAAAACCTAATGATCAGCTCCCTGAGCATGGGTGTGAGCACTAATATGGAGCTGCCCTGCAACAGCCTCATTCCCACCAGCTCTCCTTGGCCATCAGATGCCATCACATCATACTGTTTCCAGCCAGATTTCCAGCCCATGTAGCCTTCCCATAGGCTGAATTTCTCTTAAATTGTACCTCAGCTGTATCAGCTTCAGGTGTGGCAGCAGTGGGGTAAGCTCCACTGTGGAAAAGATGAGATCTGCAGCACCCAATGGAAAAGGCATTGCACTGTGTCAGACACAGTACACTGGTGGAAAAACATAAAGGAAAAGCCTGCTGTAATGGTTAGATACTGCAAAATTTGATATTCATTTCTACCACAGCCTGCATGAACAGTCTTCATACAAACGGGTGACAAATCTGCTTACACCTGAGATTTTTATTGTTATAAGAGTATTTTTTGGGTGTCAAAGAGTTGGCAGAATGGCCCCATCATGCCCTGTCAGAATACCCCTGAGGCAGCAGCACAGAAACCATTTTAGCTACAGCAGTAACTGGGAGATTTACACTGAAGAGGGTCTCATGTCATTTGGATTTATACTGTGTCATGGAGAGGTTTTGCTGCAATCTTGGGAAAGCTGAAAATTTCCAGTAACCTTGAGATCCCACCAAAGGCTTTTCATGTGACTCCCACGTGGTCAAGCCCTAAGAGACTTAAATGGCTCCCTTCTGTTTTCAAGACAACATAGACATTGAAGCTGGGGCACATCTCACCACCTAAACAGTTGCCCAAAGCCTGCTATATAAATAAAGGACAGCATCAAGTCTCTCCAGAGGGCAATTGATTTGATCCACTTCAGCCATTTACTTTAGACTGAGACAAATTGCTCTCTGGAGGTTTCTCATTCTGATCATCAGAGCTAAAGGATATATAATGGAATGGGTATAGATAGTGATATACATCTTTTAGATACCTAAGTTTCCTCCTCATAGATGTTGTGTGAGATTCTGTCTCTAGCTGCAGCCTGAGGAAAGACAAAAGTATAAAACTTTGACAAGGACACTAATGGGATATGTTTGTACTATACAATCAAAATGAAATGTAAAATCACAGGACAGTTCCTCTAGCTGATACAGTCATGTTAATGAGGTCAGCACAGTGCATTTAACCTGTGACCCTCACAAGACAAACACAGAACTGTGATGTGAATTCTTCCTGAATAGTAATTTCCTTTGATACTTCAAAACATATTTTACTGTACTTTACTTTTCATTTGGAGAATGTAATAAGTCTTCTGTTTTATACCCAGAAATATACATGAACTAAACATCATGTAGTCTTTGAAAGTTCCTAGGTCAGATGTCTATGTTTCATACACTTCTAAAAAACAAACAAACAAACAAACAAACAAAAAAACCAGTACAATTACCCACGGTAGTATTTGCATTAATAGACTCCTTGTTAATAAGTTTTGTACAGTTTAGTAGTATTAGGCTCTGAAGTATATTTCATGTTTTTCAATTATTCAACTGCTAAAATGAAACTTGGGAGTTCATGTTTGTACGTACAGTTTGTATCTGATGAGCTTTCAATTGTCAAAGAATAATGAAAAAAACCAAACATGTTGAAATTAAAGTATTTTTTTGAAAATATGGTAAGAATCCTAAAAAAATGAAAGTTAGGGTATTAGAATTGCTAGCAGAATCAGGTGTAATTTAACAATACTTTATCTGCAAATAAATTTAATTAGCCATTCAAGCTCTGTCTGAACTACAGATGATGTGTCAAAGATATCAGTCAGCTATCAATACGCAAAGATAGGCAAAATGTATGTTTTATTTAATTATTCTAGATCTCAAAAGCCCCATGTTTTTGTAAAAACAGCTGTTTTCCACAGACAGTTTAGTTTACCTACAATAGATACTGACACAAAATTTCAGAGAACATCTGCTGTGGCAAGAACAAGTACTACTCATCCTGGAAAACTATTTAAGTATAGATGATTTAGAAGTCCAATTAAGTATATGCTTAATGTGTGAAGATAATTTCTTTCAGTCTGACTGAGTCTTTGCCTATACCTTTAAATTAGTTTTAATGATGATTCTCTAGCCTTGTCCTTCTCAATAACATTCTTCCTTTTGAAAGTCTACATCACCCATAATATACTTTTCACTTCTCATTGATCCAGCCACTCTTAAGGTTGCCATAAGTATGGTGGTTCAATGACTTTATTTCTGCTTACCATTTCCTTTTCTCATTAGAGCTGAGCATGCAGCCTTGAGAAGCAGCTTTCACAGCACACCCTATGTACAATGGCACTCAGAGGTATGAATGAAATAGCTGACAGTGGTGATAGCCCTTGCGAAAGCTTTGCATTAATGCTTGAAAGGCTGCAGTGGTTTCCTACTTGTCACTATTTGTATATTTGCTTGTAGCAATTGGATCTTTAAAGTGCTATGTGGTCTGGATCCTATCCATTTACAATGCCACTTCCGTCCCAGTGACAGCTGAGATAATTACATCTGCTTTGGCTTGCAGTTTAGATACTAGTAGATGACTAAAATAGCAAAAAGAGAAAAGGAAAAAAAACCAAAACAGCCAGAAAGCCCACCTCCAGCTTGTGTCATGTCCTTGACTCTGTCAGCAGTTGATGCAACAGAGTCCAAGGGCATGCCACAGAAATGAAACTGTGTTTTAAAATGTTGGCTATCATACTTGTGATAGCATGAGTTTAGACAGGCCTTCATGGGACAAATAGTTTTGTTTCAGGCAACACTAGAACAGAATCCGGGGCTGACCACATCCACATCCAGATGTGGTCAGGGAAAAAAGAATTATTTTGTTTTTCTTGCAGTTACTCTGGGTGTTTGAAAAACTCTCCACACAGATTCCATTCTTGGGGTGTTCATGAACTCACCAGTGGTGTTAGCTGGGGCTTGTGCCCCCATCCTGAACAACAAGAGCACACAGAACAGGCTGAATCATCATTTGGTTTCTCCTACAGTAAAGGACCCCATAGCTGCAGGAATCTGTGGCTTTAGGAAAGAAATGGGGATTATCAACCTCGTGTGGGTGTAACCTCTCAAAATATTGCTGCTACTTTCTTTTTTCCATTAAGAAAAAACCTTAGCAGAACTGCTCTGTTTCTGGTGGTAAAATTGAATGACTTGTCACTGAGTAACATAGCCTGCATAATGACTGCAAGATGTTCCCAAAGCAGCACTGGCTTCTGACATGTGAGGCTTTGCTAAGGAGCAATGTCTGGTAAGTGGGTGTTGAAAGTCCTCCTACCTCCTCTGCAAATGCAGGCTGAAGGCAGAGCTCAGACAGGCACATGAAGCTCTCCCTGAGCTCCAGGATGGTGAGCTGAGGCTCAGCAATGAAATGCCTCAGCTTGGCATCACATTATCATGAATAACTTCTGAAAGTTTCACCCTCTTTCCCTCAGGAAATGGTATTGGCATATCCTTGCATTATTTTTGTTCTGTCTCGACTGAAAAACCTCACAACATGTATTTGAAGTCTTACTTTTCCAGGGTGAGGCAAAGTTCAGTAAAGTAAGTCATGATGTGGAAGGGAGTGATTTTCATGGAACTTCAAGGCAGCTGGAAATAGGGATAAGCAGGACTGACTGAAATATTGCAACTACTGCATACTCAAATACTGTCATGAGACTGGATCTTCTCTATCTTCCAAGGGGATGTAATGGTTACTAGAAAGGCAGCCTGCATTGAAATTAAGAGCTGGCTCTTCTAGTAATATATTTTAGGCCCAAAGAAAAGTCCCAAACTCATGAAAGTTGACTCATGTGGGCTGAGTGGAATATTTTTTTTTCCCATGCTACACTTCCCAAGGGACAAGCCTTGGCTTTCCACAGAAAGTGAAAGTTCTAGCACTGGATGAAAACCTTCTTTTTCACCACCATTAACACAGTGTGAACCGAGCTTTCTGCTCAGTAGTGTCATAAAGATTTTGAAGCCTCAAGGCAGGATAGTGAAGACTTCTACTCTTCCTTGTGGCCTATGTGGATTGTCTACACAGCATGAGTGAAGTCTGGTCAACTGAATACCATGGGATGGAAAACCATTCTGGGTTTGTATGCCACAGTGCATCCAGCTGCAGCACCTGCACAGGTTAGATATACAACACACACACACATTTAAAGTGCAGAAGGTGCTGACTGATGGTCCACAAGAGTGGTCACCTGCTATGAAAATACAGGGAAAGCCACATCTTGCAGCTTTGAGCAATGTCAGAGGTTCTGTGAAGTCCTCAGCAACCCTAGCCAGACTGATCAGTGTCACACTGAGGGCTTGGGCTGTCATTGTTTTTGCAGCCTCACAAACCTTGACAAAGGCACCTTTCTCGTGGCAGGTTTTTCTGCATTCCCCTCTTGCTAGAGGTAATCCTGTAGTTCTACCATTTTGAGGATTAAGTTGCCAGTTGTCAGCCCCCTTGCCCACCCCCAGCTTTGCAGATGTTTGTAAAGCCACCTGCAGCAAGTGGGTAGCGTTAAATACATCCCTCACATACATTCCCCCATTCAAATACATTCCCCCACAGGAATCTGTGACCAGAGGCTTACTGAGGTGACTGAACATTTCCCTTCAGTTCACTCAGCTCCCAGTTCATCAAGAGGTAGACCAATCAGCAAAAAAAATCAAAAGACATGCTAGTAGTCTCCTGCTTAAAGCCTTCCAGTTTTTGTAGTCCTTGTTGCAAAGAGAAGGACTTCAGATTCCCAGCAACCCTCCCCTAGTCCTGCCCTGGTCTTTACGAGATCACCCTCCTTATGGTAGCACACTCTTGGTATTGATGATCAGCCAGAGTGAGAGGAGGGGTTTCTTTCCCTCTTTTACTTCTGTAGATTTTCCTGAGTACTTGTGGCCTTTGGCATCACACTGGCTTGCACACCTGAGTGCAGATACCCCATTTGTTCTCTGAACAATGCTTCCTTCTTTCTCTCCTTGCTTCGCTGGCTCGTTTGTTCCCTTGGCATGCTGTGCAGTCCATGCTTGTACAAAGCATTCCTCTGAGCTGGCAGGGCTGCTGTCATCCCTCAGAGCCTGCAGTGCACAACCTGCTACTGCTGGCAAGCCCTTGCAGTGTGATGTAATCCTGTGCAGATCTTACACCACCGTCCGCATGCCAGACATTGTGTTGGTTCATGTTGTTTGTTACAATGTGTATAGCTCCTTAAATTTTTTTAACTTATTTTTTCTTTTTTTTTTTTTTTTTTTTTTTTTCCTTCTCCCCGCCCCCTCCCTTCCAAAGGACTTGAAATTGGATCCCTGCTTGTCTTTCTGCTTCTGGGCTTTTCTGTTGGAGAGCTCTGACATCTCTGTGTTGGCATCTGTGCAAGGCTGTTGTCCTTCCTCTTGTACGTTCCCTCTGGGCTAGGTAACTTCCTGTGTGGCACAAATTCTGGCTGTCTTGTTAACATTTAACTTGAATCTTCCAGCTTTCCAATGCTGAAACTTATGTTTCAGATTCAAATAGTCTTGCCTCATCCAAGTCAACTATTCAAAACAGTTAGCCCTAGATCCATCAAACTTCTCCAGCATTTCACTCTCTATTATCTACCTTCTGATGAAAACAACTTTCTTAAATGCTTGAATTCACTTTTACATTTTCACATTCTGTAATACTCTTTCATAATTGATCTGCCTGGTTTCATGAAACATTAGCAGAGGTATTAAGTGCTTCAGCTCCTTGCCAGAAACAAAACTAGGACCTGGCTGGAGTCATAGTATTGTTATAGTCATTATATTCCAAGTGCCCAGACAAAATAAATTTGACAACAAGAAAAGCAAAGTGCCTTTCATCAGCCTCACTTTTTACTGACACCTCTCTGATTTCTCCTCCTGGATGAAGGTCAAAACCATAGTCACTTATCCTCTACATTTCAAGATGGTTTTAGGACTCCTGGACTAACATGCAACTGCACTGTCTCACTCAGTTTCTCAGGTTCTTTTCCTCACTACAGTGTTTGTTTGCCCAGAGATGACTCAGAACAGAAAAATATGAAAGAAGTCAAGCTATTTTAGTTTCTCCACCTTGTAAGGGTGCAGTTATCCACCCTAACAGGAAATTCAAGACTTCTTTGTAAATGGATGTTACAGAGGTATAGAGGCTAGAGAAGCCATGGTGCAGTGTTTTATCTAGCATGTTTGTGAATTGACTTGGCCTAATTTAACTACATTAGCTCAGTGGAAGTAAGAATCTTCCTTGCATTAAATGTAATGAAAAGAGAAAGGATTTGCAGACTGCCCTAGGAGGAATCTGAAAAGAGTTTGCTCCTCTTCCGTGCCATAAAAGTCCGTGCACTGGTGGCAATAACCTGGAAAGAACTCCCCCAGGAATCCTCTGACCAGACCCATACTGACATGTACCAAGTTAGAAAGGTGATTTGTTCAGATTCAAGGTGGGTAAATAACTGTATCTTTTACATATGTATGTTTACATATATATATATATATATAAAACATCTTATATGTTACCAAAAGAGACAACATAAACAACCCGGTATTACAATTTGGAAGTCACTGGGTAAAATGGGAGAACATGGGTGTTCAGTTGTGTTTGTAAGACATATCTCACAAAGGGGTACTGAATTTTGAGGAACACTGTGGAGATGACTGGAATCTCCTCCATCTGTCTAAATGCATTTGGATCTAGATTAGCAAAGTTCATGAAGAATATGTGTGCATTTCAGGATTTTCCATCCGCCCTCTGACTGCAAGGTTACTGTGCTGACTCAACCTCCCGTTTACTTCCTCTTAGATTTCCCCATCTTCAGATTGTTTTTCCCTTGTCCACTATAGGAATTTGAGATGTTATGGAACAGGAGCTGAGGTACTTTGATAAACATTGCTTTTGAGTAAAATTATGGGTTAAAATGGAATAATAATGTCAGATTTATTGGTGGTTTTGGTTTTGGGTTTGGGTTTGGTTTTTTTTGGATTATCACTGTTTTCTTGTTCCTGGGTATTAGCAGCACTCTCTTCAGGATCATGCACCTCACTGCAATATTTCCTTTCTAGCAATCTGCTTTGTAATCTACTACTTTAGAGTAACAAAAATCAGTTTTGTTTAATTTTCAAGGAGCAACCCCTGAGAAGTGACAAGTCCCCCTTTCCTCCTTTCCTCACCTGTGCCATACACTTCTAAATAAGATATGGAGAATGACACCAGAAAAATATCTGAGCATGTAATATTCACAAGGATCTAAATCACACTTTAAGTGTTTCTGATGGTCTATATATTCTATTAATAAATCCTTAGGTGACTGTAACTGAGTGACTACAGTTCGGGGAAGGAGAGGCAGGACAACCTGCCTGCAACAGCACGTGTCAGGGGTGTAATAAGGATTTCAACACAGGATTTCCTGCCTCCCAAATCTCTTCTGGTTCCTCCAGATCAGGCTGCCTTCCAAACAGGTAATTACACCCATATAAGTCACACCTTTTGTAATTTTCATATCTTCATCTATGAGCTGTGATTCTCCTACTTAACTCAGTTGTACTTCACTGTGTTAATTAGCTATGCTTTACAATACAACCCAGGGAAGTTTTTAATTTGTGTGTTCATGAAGTCAGCTCCGAGAAAGGTGTTAACTAATCTTGCAACAGGACTAGACAAAAAAACCCCACAAAAAATTAAAAAACACCCCAAAGCCCAATTACAATATATTGGAAGGTGCTTACCTCTCTGCCAACCAAATAAGGCCAAGCCGCTTAATTGCCCACAACTATGAGGGCAGATGAGTCACAAAGAAAATTATATCTGCATATATTGTGTTCATGCAAGAGAACCACATGCTTAAAAAATGAACTTTAACACATTTCAAAGAAACTCACACATTTATTACAGTCACACATATTAAGGTAGAAAGAGGAAGCTGTGACTGTGCTCCCTCCATTGTGGAGGAGGAAGAAGCTCAATTGCAACAAACTGATTTTGGTTCAAGGGAATGAATGGGTGGAATTAATCCATCTAAAGATTTGCATCAGATTTTCTTATAACTTATAACCATGAAACTCATGAGACTTTCAATTCTGAACTTAATTTTGATAGGATGTGAGAGAATGACTGTGTGGAAGGCAATCTTGCTTACACGGTGAGGAAACTGTTGGCCATGTTTTTTAGATTAGTTGTTTCCATGTATGTGTGTATGCATACATATATGTATTGAATCCAATGAAAGGCGAATGAAACCTTTATATTTGCATAATCTTTGAGTACTTGTCTATGTAAAGAAGGGTCAAAAGAGAAAACAAAATAAGCAGAGTCAGCACATAACCTAGGCATGGGGTTTACAGATAAGGAGATATTGCTGTATGGCCATCTGAGCTGTTGACCTGCCATGTAAAAACAGCACCCTCTCAGCATTACATTCCTAGGTCAGGGGATGTGCAGGGCAGTGTGTGAAAGAGGTGAAAGAGGTGAAAGAGATGACATAGCTGAGCAATACATCACCAGTGTCCCTCTCTGATGTAAGGCCATACTTCTCATGGTGGTAATGGTGGAGTAGGTGAGTGAGTGCTTTAGCTCCCTGAATCACCTGGACAATTCTCCCTCTAAAAGCAAAGACATTTGGTTCTTACTTGTAAACCTGCAAGTAAGCCTTTATTACCATCATTGCCTTGTTCCCAGTGTGTTCTTGTGATCAGAGTGGAGATGCCTGGATGCCCCTCCACTTCCTTTTATCATCTGTGGCTGTAAGGTGATGGCAGTGGCCAGCATCCATGTCTTCATACACCTCAGCATTCCTTTTTCTCCATAATTCTTGTAAATACTAACAGCACTATCTAGGAACTGATGTGCTAGCTAGTGTACTGCCCAGTTAATCTCCTTTTTAGCTTCCATTTCTGTTTCACACAGGGCATCTTTTCCTGGTGCCTGAGCTTTGAGAATTAAACACTCCTTTGTTTAGTGTTTGAACACTCGTTCCCTTCTAAGGAAGAGTACTTTAAAACAGTGACCATTCAGGATAGCCTTTTTAATCTAAATGAATACCAAATCCTTGGTTAATGTAAAACCTCAAAATCCTTCTTAAAATGGACCCCACAGTCTTGATTCAGTCAGTCTTAAGTTTATTGTTTCTGAATCCCTGTGTAAGTCCTCTGCTTATGAGTGGTCTAGTGAGTTTTTAAATAACTTTTTGGGACTGCACATCCACTGCTCCAGCATACAATCAAGTTAGGATTAATAACAAGAGTTAGGATTAATAACAAGTGTCTGAGACAAATAAATATTGTTAGTTGGTGATCACAGTCTATAAAAAATTCCACTAAATGTGTTTACAAGAAGGAAAAGACTGAAACAACAAGTGACAGAAAGATGCTGTGAACCAAGTGATAGCACTGAGAGTATTTTGTGTGCAGCTGTTGTTTTGTTATTCTGTTTTGGGTTATGTTAAACCTCAAGACAGCTTTCCTTGCAAAATAGGGAAGTCCATGCAGAGGGCATGTATTAAATAGTTATTAAGCTCTAGTTGTGTCTCATACCTATTGCACAAGACTTCCTGCACAGAGACGAGCCTTAAGAAAAGGTCATTTGACATAGAAGAGGGTGGATGAGGCATTTGGCCCTTGGCACAGCAAATGAGGCCACACCTCCATTTAAAGGCTTTTGAGATAACATAATTAAATTAACTTCCTCTCTCACCATAAAGCAGCACGACTGATAGAAACATACTAGGTGTAAAGAAATGGTGAGAGCACCACAATAGCAGCCAGGTCCCTTGTGCTTGGTTAGTGGGAATGTGCAGAATCAATCCATCAAGTTACGAGCACTCTTACAGCAAGGAAGAGACAAAATAATCTCTGCTGGGTCAATAGACAGGTTAGTTATGAAAGCAGTACAGCTGTCAGCAAATAACCCTAGGCACTGAAGTGATTTAGCAGACAGCCTACCCTGTGTTTTATCATTCTGTGAAGAAAACACCAAATACCCATTTGTACACTCTGTGATTTAAAGGGTAAGGTTATTGGTCAATAAACCTTTGTAGGAGGCAAGAACAGCTGTTGTTTATTTATCTTAACAAATAGACCAAAATCTAGAATTCCTTACATTTTTTGCTTGACTGAATTGCTATTTCTAAATGTATTTGAATCTCTTCCATTCCTTGGATCTGTGGGAACGTCAGACAGCGTGCTGACAGAGGGATCATAATTGATACAGAATAGCCAAGACAATATTAGTACCTTAGTTTTGATGATATTGTCTGTTGGTTCCTCATGAATAGTGACTTTCCTGCTGGATGTGACAGTCCAAAAAAAAAAAAAAAAAAAGAGAGAATGCTGCACATCCACCTTTATCTCTCTCCACTGTAAAAGACAATCTGAGTTTTTTCCACACGCTACTTACATTCTTGAAGGTCTTCATTCAGCAGTGAGTAATCTACCACCCATTTGGATCTCAGTTCTGTTCTGAAAGGTCTAAAATACTCTTATCTTGAATCCAGGCCAGTGCCTGGTTAATTATGGCTATGTCTGAGAAGATCATCTTGGTTGTTACTATATCAGCAGGACAAAATGAAGAAATACGATATCTGATGAAAGACATCCACCCTTTATAATTTTCCATCTAGATAGAGTGTTTCTCAGGCCTCACCCTAAATTCTTACCATAGGTGGTTACACAATGCCATTTGAATGAAGTGGTCCACTTACTGATTTTCTTCCTTGAGCTTCTTTCAAAGAATGGAGAAACCAGGTTGCATACTCCCTGGGGTCAGAGCATATTAGCCCTTTACTTGCAAAGAACTTTGAAACTTCCTTAATAGTGCTTGTAGAAATCACCAAAACACCAGTGAGTCAACAAATTTCTGTTCAAAGTATATATAACCAAGTTTTAAATTATATTAGGATTTGTTCCAACATAGCACAATTAGATCTCTTCCCATTTGCTGCTCATATCAGGCAAGGGTTCATTCTCGTCAAATGAAACTGCTGAGAGGGCTTTTTTGCATGTGTCGTTACTTTTGATTACTATGAAAGACACCTGACAATCAGTCCATACCTCTATTACACACTTTCCATGATAGAAGCACCAATATTAGATAGGATGACTTTTTAAACAGTGGGAGCTTTTTCTGGAGGCATCCTGACCTCTTTAGTTGACCTCCATAGTTCAGCTCACAGGTTGCTGTTGCGTACGTGCACACACACAGAATATTTATTGACAAGCAGTCCCCAAGAAAAATTACTTACTTTCACATTATTTTGAGGGTTTTGCTGTATGTCACCTACACACAAACACTCAGAAGGTCCTATAGCATTTGGACTGTACAGAGGGAAGTTATTTTTTGCACCTGTGTTGTACCTTGTGTGGAACATGAGGGTACCCAGGATACAGCATGTCCTTCCTTCTGCAGCTCAGAAAATCCTTTAATTGCATGAACTTAAAGAGAAAGAGACTCTCAGAATTCTTCAAGATAATACAGCAACCCTTCTTTCACTATTTTTTTAATCTCACTTTCTCTTCCATTTCTTTCTCTTTTCCTTAAGCCATCATTCCATCATGTACACACCACCTGGGCTCCACCCCATTGCTGCTACCTTTCTTGTCAAATCCCCCTAACCACATCCCCTCCTCAGAGCTTTTTATGGATTCCTCCTCAGCCAGTAGCAGATTTAAGACTTGCCAAGTTGCGTAAGCCCAAGCGCGCCTCCGTTTTTTTTTTTCCCCGTCTCTTTGCTCCACCCGGTGCTAATTCCACACATTCCACGCAGCCTTCCCCTCAGACCACTCCTTCCCTCTCTCTTTTTGTTCTCGCCTTAATGTCCCCTTTCATGCCATCGCCATCCACGCAGAGCAAAGGCGGCCTCCCTCCCACCCCATGTTTGCTATGTGGCCTCCTTCTCCCCTCTCACAACAAAGCAGAGCAGAGCAGAGCCCATCTGTTCCCTGAATCATCCTGCCCGTGACGGCCACTTTCCATCTGCCCCAGCTCACTGCTGTACTATCTTGTGGTTTGGAAGTTTAAAGTGCACCCATCCGAGCCAAATCCCTCTGAAAACACAACTCTCTTGGATTCAGGCTGCTTTCAAACAGGCCACGCAACATCTGCTGCAGACGTGCTCCTTTTTAGTTGTCATTTTTTTTTTCCTTCCTGTTTTACAGTGTAATGTACTGACACATCTTAAGTGTCGCACCAAATGCAGGTACTTAAGCCCCAAATCTGTGCTTTTTCTGCATGTTGCATCTACCCTTTTACACCACGACATTCAGAAGAAAACACTTTACTGACAAGTAAACAAAATCTCTGAGGTCTGTATGATAATTTTGCACCCAGATGCACATGTTGCCAGCAAGATCACTGATGCTGAATTCAGCCTGCAAGCTGGATATACAAATATACTGGTTCTCACTCATATTGACTGGATAATATGTTAAAATCATTTGGCATTAAGGTGTCAACCATGGTGTTGTGGACAGATGAACTGCACTGAACTCTGGAATCAAAGCTGTAGGAATTTGGATGAAAATAATTTCTTTCCAATATTCTTCCACATGGAAAATTAACCAGCTGTAGTGTCCTGTCCAGTATTTGTGAATTAAACCAATATTTGTACTAATATTTTTTTCATGTGTGTAACACTACTTGTGTTGTAAATATGTACTTAGTATATATTCTCCAAGACTAAATATGTACTTAATGATCAAATGATGCAGTTGAATCCATTTCTTGTATGTACAAATGAGTTTATTGACTTTGCTGGTTTATTTTTCCTTGAAAAAGCTTACTAGTTTAGTTCACAGTAGGGACCAAATGATAATACTGAGTTTTAATATGAGCTGAATCAATAATTGATCATTATTTCTTGAGATGACTAATGTGACAAAAAATGCCCCTGACACAATCTTTGGTGAAGCTCCCAGACAAGTTTATGAACTGGTAAGATGTCGCCCGACTCCACCTGCCCAGTGCAGCTGGTTGCCCATGACCCCAGAGGGCACGAGCTCCAGCATGTGTGTGTAATAATAGAAAAGATGAATGTTGTGTTTTACACAGCCTTTCAAATAGGGCCTTCCACAGCTGGGCAAATTTCGCAGTTTGGTATGACACAGATTTTTGGCACCTAACCGTGCCATTAGTAATATTTTTAGAGGAAAAAGGAAACCAAAGGAATGCTTATTTCCTCTTTGAGTACATATTTATTTTGTAAATTTCATGCAAGTACATTTCTGGGTTAATGTCCTTCAACTTCTTGCAAGTTCTTCTGAGGGGTCACTGTATTTCAGTAAAATTAAATGAACACAAACATCCCCTGGTATGGAAAATTAGAGTTAGGGGAAAAAAGGATGAGGCTATTCCATGCTGCTTGAGTTTATGTAAGTCAAACTCAAATAAGATTATGACACTTAGGGAGAAGAAATGCTTAAAGCTTTATTAATTATTTTATCTCTTAGCAATGTTATGCTACAGGCCAGATAACACCATGAAGTGGGTGGCCACCTATTCCCTTAAACACAGATTTGCCTCCCAGTGTAAATATGGGCATTTAATAACCTTCATGCTGTGTGGAGGAGATACACAGATAGGACTACAATAAGCATGTGAAACAAGAGGACGAGGATATCCCAGAAATACAGACAGGTATCGGGGAGAAAAAAGCTCCTTTGAATACCCCAATAAATATCTTCTAAGATCTAATTTTCTGAATAGGCAATTTCGGCATAGCCATACCTCTAGTGAACAATGCAACTCACTTACTATTGCTGATAGTTATCTTGGGTAATTTAGCATATGCTCCAGATCAAAAAGGTACTCTCTGACGTAAAGTCAGAAATAGATAGCTAGTGCTTGATCTCTAGTATGCATTAAAAAAATACAGATATGCAAGTATGTTGCATTATGTTATGCTACACATAATATTTTGCCCAGCTAATGGATTCCTTAATTGGGTCTTCTGAGCACCATGCTCAGATTGCACCATATTCTCAATGCTTAATGATGTTTCACAATTTACCTTGTGGTAAATCAATTCCCTTCAGATGAGGGATCTAAAATCCAGTGACAGCTGCTCAGCCGTGAGGTCTCACCCAAGTCAAATGGAACACAAACACAGAACATTAAACAAAAAAAATGAGATCAAAATCAGCAATAAAGAAACATCAGAATCAAATTGCCTATCTTAAACTTGTTTTCCTAATATGTTTACATTAGGATCTAGTTCCTGGTAATGCTACCATATGGCCTTGTTTTTCACAGGATATTGTTGAACAAATAGCCCAGCTCCTGTGACAAAGAATGTAAGGACAACAGGTTTAAAGGAGTGGGGTTTTTAGAGACAAAGCTGTTGATGGAGTACTTGGTGCTGCCTCTGAACACAGAGATGCCAACACCTGGGTGCAGTGTCAGTGGTGTCAGTGCTTAGGCTCATGTGGCCGCCTGTTACAAGGGAAAGGATGGTTAAGCATTTCTGTGTAAAACTGTCAGTTTGTATGTTCAATTCCTAAAGACACAGGGCAAAGAAGGAAGCAGGGTTACCTCCACAGGGCCTGGCAAGCTCTGTTCCTCTTGAGCTCCCTCAGTGTTTCTCTGCAGGATGTGCTGCACTGTGATTCTCCTCCCACCCATATTTGAGGGACATTGGCAAGCAGCCAGAAGGTGGCAGATGCAGCACGTTTCTGGGGACTTGCTGGGATGAAATTGAGACATTTGTTGGAAGGCTGAGAAGCACACGGCAAAGATATAGGCATGAAAGGCCCTGGCTGGGGATGAAGGTGGGCAATGCAGAGTGTGAGCTTGTGGCTGGGGGTGGAAACCAGATGGAGATTTGGCTCAGCTCCAAGTAAGCCAGTCTCTTTACCACTCTGTATTGTGACTGCCTCTCAGTCTGAGGTTCTAGCTGAAAAAAACAAAATAGTGCTGTCTAAGCTATGTTTTAGTTATTGAAGTAATAGTTACCCACATATTGGCATTACTGACATCGATGTGGAGCTCAGCTTTAACATGGTGTTTGAAGTTTTGCGAAAAATCTCACTGAAATTGCTAGAACTATAACAAATGGAAAACTCTTGAGTACTCTCTACTTTTTTATAATGGTGTGATGCAAAATCAATTGAAAAAAACAAAACAAACAAACAAACAAAAAAACCCCAACAAAACCCTCCCAGTACTCTTGCCATTTTTCCACTAGTTTGGCTTCCTTTGCACACTTTTCTAGAACTTAAGAAATACCAGAAAGTTCCATTATTAGCCACTCGGTTTCTCATCACATTACCTGCAAGCCTACTGGGATAATGTTCTGTATCTTCTAGCTATAGGAAAAAAAAATTAAAACCTGCGTAATAAAATGAACCCACTACAGTTTAAGAGGACAGCAGGCCTGCTGCACTACGAAGCTTGATTCATTTCTCAGGGAGTGAGAGAAATGCACAAATTTTGGAACAGCACAGGACCAGTCACTCGGATTTCAGCCCAGTGAAACTCTGCCTTCTGCCCTTCCTCCTGTTCCCAAGGAAGCTGCTATCTGCAAGCTGTGCTGCCACAGAAGTTTCCTGAGTAGGATATGCAAGGTGCACAGCTTTCTTCCTTACAGCCTTCTGTAACTGAAGACAAGGGCTGGAAATAGTAAGACGAAGTTATTGAAATAATTAAGTTTAACATTAACTTCCTTTCAGGTATCTTCTAATGTTTCAACTAATTGTAATAACTGCAGATGCTACTATGAACGTCATGGAAACCCCAGACATCACAGACATGAATCACCTGCCATTTACCTGCAGAATCATTAACCTGAACTAAGAGAATTCCTGAGCTAGGTGTTACATTTCCACACGGTTTTACTCTGCCACTGTCCTTCATTCAATATGGCAGGGGAGCATCTGACTGTTACTGATTAATTAGTAATTAAAGGTTGGTTCAAAACCAT
The DNA here is from genome assembly GCA_023637945.1 of Phaethornis superciliosus. Classification (NCBI taxonomy): domain Eukaryota; kingdom Metazoa; phylum Chordata; class Aves; order Apodiformes; family Trochilidae; genus Phaethornis; species Phaethornis superciliosus. Next base: position 145,456,299 of record JAJQWJ010000001.1, on the reverse strand, counting down.
CAGAAGTTCAGAGAAGACAGCAACCGAAGCATCTTGAAAAATAGTTAGAAATTTACATTTCACTCTCCTGGGATTTTCCTTCAAGCAAGAAATTCTAATAACTTTATTTTGAACATGGCAAATTGACCTCACTAACTAGATGCAATAAACAAATGGAGATATTTAAGCTGACATTTGAGCAGTGTCAAAGCCTTCTAAGCTCGTTCTGAGTAGATTAGTAGATAAGTGCTAGCTTTCCTATTCTGGGATATGTTCCAAGGCAATCATGAGGACTGATGATTTCATTTAACTCCCAAGTTGACAACAGTGTATATTTAAATAACACATAATTTGTGTAATTCTTATGACAATGTACTACTGATGGTGTTGGGATAAAAAAGACTATCTCTGCTTGGCACTGTATCTGGGGGCAAAATCTACATATCCTCTACTGTTCAATCAGAACATGAAACTATACTTATAGCACTGGGCATACAGTTTCAAAAACTCATTCAGATTATTTGATCTAATCACAGAAGAACTGACTTAATAAATCTTGTTAAAACAAGGGATATCATTAGGTATTTCATAGACTCCAGAACATATTTGTAGACTTAAATAAGATAGTGGCAAATAAATAGAGAATTAGCTCCCCATATCCCAGCATTACTGAACAAATCTGCAAGTATTTTGTTATGTTGTTAGGAGAAGCTTGCCAACTATTGCTACTCATTCAGTTTTGCTGTCTCTGGCAGTGATAACAAGTTCACAGAGCTGCTTTCAAAATAGTTTTTAAATATTTGCCCAAATGCAACCTTATTCAGCAAAATACATGCTCCAGTCTCTAGTACGTTCAGTGATTCTGACTGTAATCCAATTCCCGTGCTCAACATTGCAGAGAAGAATCCCTCTAATATGATTACCTTGTAGGAAATCAGTCTAGGGAACTCTTCAAAACTGAACTTATCAGAGAGAAGAACACTAGTTCTTGGCTATCAGGACCATAAACCTCTAAATTAATGATTTTTCTGTCATTCTATTCCGTGTGACTATGAAAAAGAAATAAAAGCAAGCTATATCTTCAGCACTAAAATAGCAATCCTAAAACAATTACACAGGCAATGCTGGAAAATTTTTGGGTTTTATCTTCACCTATATGAAAGCTAGATCCACAAAAAGCTTAATTAAGTGGAGATTAGTCCAAAAGTCCAAAATGGTGATTAATGAATCCATGAATCCTTATTAGTTCCCTAAAGTTTCAGAAGGCACCCTTTCACAGTGGAACTACCACAGCCTTTGCTCTTCATTATTCACCTTCCTTTTCCTTAGCAATGTGGGTTGCCAGTGGCTTAGGTACAATTATGCACATTCAGCAGCATACTGGCAGCAAGCATACAGATGCAATTTGCATATGGAACATACAGCAGCCAAATCCATTTGCATTTGAAAGAAAAAGAGAATTTCTGTAGCAGATCACTTCTTCCAGCTGTGCTTTCACTGCAGAGTAAGGCAGTTGTCTGTAGCCAAAGACACAAGGTACATGATGGGTTTCAGGCTTCGAATACAATTTAAATTCTTTGCTGCAGAAAGAACCTCAGCCTGGGAGAGAGTCAGGATTTTTTATGCACTACTGTTTTGGTTCTTCCCTCTGTCTAGTTTAGACATACCTCTGCTCTGTGAACTGACTGAATTCCCTTCCTACCTGCCTGACTGCAGGGCTTGTACAGGAGAACTGAGTGACAAAAACCTGAACTTAGTGTTGGGAGCTGGGCATTTCAAAATTACATACTGATGTGCTGAATGTGAATGTAATTATTAAAGTCATGGTTTTGGTGTTATGTAAGAAAAACTTATGGAATTAAAAAAAAATTACCTACCTAGAAAGTTTTTACTGCTGGTTGCCTATCTTAAAAGTATCTCTTACCTGTCAAGTCACATTCTGGAAAGACATTACTCTCAGTCTTGGACCGTGGTATGCTAGAAGTGACTTTGAGGCCCTTCGTTTTGTCAGAACAAACACACAGTATTTCAGGAAGAAACCTTGTCCTGTTTCTTCCTGACATTCATATCTGTGACACAGAGCAAAGAACATCATTACCTTTTAAATTCCTAGCATGACTTCAGTAAGCTCCAATTCATGCATGGACTTGAAAATGTCATTGAAATTTGGTTGCTGAATTACTTCAGCCTTATTATATCACATCTGAATGAAACAGGAAATTTGGCTCACCCTGTACTAGGTGCCTACCATGGTGGTAGAGATCCCAGTGTCTAACATATCACTACAGCTAGTTGGGATCAGTTCAATACAGCTGGTAGAGCCTAGGGAGCAATTAATTTAATCCTATAGTAGACACCTTCATTTGCTCATCAGAAAAGCTCTCCAGGCTCCACTGAAGGTATTGACTAAGTCTCCGTTAGCTGTAATGAGAGCTTACCCAAGGCTCCTAAGTAGGCACTTCCCTTGTGGACTCCATAAATTAGGTTGAGCCTGGGGTGTCATGGTTTCCCAAAGCGTGAGGAGTCAGGCTTCCCCAAGGCACCTACACATTTCAAATTTATATCATCTTCATGATGGGAGGGAGGGACAGAGGGACCTGGTCAGACTGGAGAGTTGGGCTGATTCCAACGGGATGAGGTTCAACACGGCCAAGTGCCGGGTCCTGCACTTTGGCCACAACAACCCCATGGGGAGCTCCAGGCTGGGCACAGAGTGGCTGAGAGCAGCCAGGCAGAGAGGGACCTGGGAGTCTGGATTGACAGGAAGCTGAACAGGAGCCAGCAGTGTGCCCAGGTGGCCAAGAAGGCCAATGGCATCCTGGCCTGGATCAGGAACAGCGTGGCCAGCAGGTCCAGGGAAGTGATTCTGCCCCTGTACTCAGCCCTGGTGAGGCCACAGCTCGAGTCCTGTGTCCAGTTCTGGGCCCCTCAGTTCAGGAAGGAGATTGAGGTCCTGGAGCAGGTCCAAAGGAGGGCAACCAGGCTGGTGAAGGGACTCCAGCACAAGTCCTGTGAGGAGAGGCTGAGGGAGCTGGGGGTGTTCAGCCTGGAGAAGAGGAGGCTCAGGGGAGACCTCATCGCTCTCTACAACTCCCTGAAAGGAGGCTGGAGCCAGGGGGGGGTTGGGCTCTTCTCCCAGATGACTTTCAACAAAACAAGAGGGCACAGTCTTAAGTTGTGCCAGGGGAGATTTAGGTTGGATATTAGAAAGAATTTCTTTACGGAGAGGGTGATCAGGCACTGGAATGGGCTGCCCAGGGAAGTAGTGGGTTCTCCGTCTCTGGAGATATTTAAAAAGAGACTGGATGTGGCACTCAGTGCCATGGTCTGGTAACTGCAGCGATGGGTCAAGGGTTGGACTTGATGATCTCTGAGGTCCCTTCCAACCCGGCTAATTCTATGATTCTATGATTCATAAAGACAGAAGTCTTTATTATTATATTATAATTGCTATAATACTGAATTTATGTAGACTGACGTGTTTTAACTCCACCTTGCTACCCCCCCAGCTTTAAATCGTGCTGCTCTGTGCCTCAGGGCCTGCCAGCACCCTCTGACTGGACCTGCCACCAAGAACCTCCCCCAGCCTTACCACGGTTTCATTAATCATGCAATGGGGTGGGTTGGAAGGGACATTAAAGACAATGTAGTTCCAACCCCCCTGCATGAGCAGGGACACCTCACACTAGACCAGGCTGCTCAGAGCCCCATCCAACCTGGCCTGGAACACTTCCAGGGAGGGGGCAGCCACAACTTCCTTGGGCAACCTGTGCCAGCGTCTCACCACCCTCATATTAAAGACTTTCTTCCTAATATCAAACCTAAATCTACCCTCTTCCAGTTTAAAGCCATTACCCCTTGCCCTGTCACTCCATGCCCTTTCCAGCTGTCCCTCCCCAGCTCCTTTTAGGTCCCCTTCAGGTACCGGAAGGTCACTACAAAGTCTCCCCGGTGCCTTCTCTTCTTCAGGCTGAACATACAGAGAATGTATCCGGACTATAGGGGATAGTATGGGATCCGTAGTGCCGTAGGTTGCCTGCGGGGCGGAGGGAAGGACTCACAGGGGCGCCGCCGGGCCGGGCCCCCCCCCCCCTTACCCTCTTTTGGGCCCGGCAGAGGGCGCCGGCCGCTCGGCTGACGACGGCGGAGTTTGGCCCATCGCGGCCGCCTTAGCGGCGCTGCCCCCGGCCTGCAGTTGTTCCTCGGGGTCTGCAGGCCTCCGTGCGGGACCCGCGGGGGGGGGGGGGGTCCGCCAGCGGCGCCCGCCCGGGCCGGGCCGGGTCGGGTCGGCGCCATGTTCACCAGTACGGGTTCCAACGGGCTCTGTGAGTACCCCATCTCCGCCGCAACCCGGGAAGGACGGAGCCGGGGGACGGCGGCAGCGGCGAGGGGTGTGTCGGCGTCTCCCCGGCGGCGGGTGGCCCGGCCCCCTCTGCCGGGCAACGGGACGGGGCCGCGCCGCCGGGGCGGGAGGTGCCGCCGCGATGGAGCTGGGGGGGAGGGGGGTGGCGGCGCCGTCACCCCTGAGAGTGCCGCAGGGGGTAGCGGGGCCGCTCCCGCCGCCGCCTCCCCTGAGGGGGCCGATGGCCTCGCCACCCCCGGTCCCCGCTGTCTCAGCCTGGCCTCGGCCTGACATTTAAACTCGGGCTTCACCGCCTCCCCCGATACGTGACCGAGGGCCCGGGGTGGGCGCTGGTGGCGGCGGTGCCTTCGGCAGCGCTGGGGTGGGGGGAGTGTGTGTGTGTCTGTGTCTGTGTGAGTGTGAGGAGTGTGAGGAGTGTGTGTGTGTGTGTGTGTGTGTGACTGTCTGTCTGACTGTCTGTCTGTGTCTCTTGGCTTCAGTGGGTTTTGCTACCAGGCCCGGCCCGCTGTAAGGGGCTGCACCTGGGCGGAGAGGTCCTCGCCCGGCATGGTTCTCCCGGGGTCATCTTCCCCAGCTTTTTGTGTCTCTAAATGTGTGTTTAGACATCTATATATAGAGATATATCAGAGAGATGAGATATACATCAGAGAAAGAACTCTTTTATTTGGATGTGAAAAGAGGTTCTTGTCTAAACCAGCTTATTGGGAAGCCAGCTTAAGGGCAAAGATGTTTTCAGCTCTGTTCTAATTTTATTTTTACATTCAGCATATGTCAATTATTTCATATCCTGGAGCTATCTGAGTAGTCTTCAGAGGCTCTGAGGGTTGCTTCTGAGCTTGTTTGCAGGTCAAAGAATCTCTGCTGCGTGTAGAAACAGCAATGAAGAATTGAAGTGGCTGCTGTGGTGTGCACTTTGACACTACAGTCTAAAGAGCAGGCTGGGATACAACTTTGCTGACTAACTCGTGACATGCAAAAAATCCAAATCAGAGTGTGAAAACACCCTCTGACTAGTGGGCAATAAGTCTGGCCTTTAAGAAAGAAGGTGTAGTAGCTGTGCCTATGTTCTGCTTAAGGCATCCAAATGAAGGGGGAAGTATTTTTGCAGATGGATCTAATAAGACAGTACTTGATTCACAGCTCCTGTGAATTTAATTCCTCCCCCTCTCTTCCTCCCCTGTAGTAGACACTTTAGAAGAACAACGTTTTGGTGACATGTCTTTGTGTATTATTCTATGACAGTGAAGGTGCAGTGAAAAATATCCTTGTTTAGCTGAATGGGTGGAAGTTCATGGTCAGTATTTATTTTTTTTTCTCAGGTCAGGCCATCAGAAGGGTGAATGGAAAATTGTAGTGTTAAGAAATATATTTGTGCTAGGAGAAAAAGCTAGACAAACCTCCATTCTGCAGAAAGTAGCTGCTATACCTTTCAAAAAATGTTATCTTCTGGAAAAGTGGTACAATACACCCTCTTACTGAACTCACTTCTTGACCTAAAATAGTTTTTCACAGTAAAACTCAGCTGTTATAGGTTCACTGACAAACTCTAGTAGAGGAACAGATTTAGGTGGCAATGACATGTGATCACCTACTGCACAACTGTGGCAGGTTAAGATGTCCCTGTGCCCTCAGACTTTTGTTCCTGCTTGCCTTTGCAGCAGAAGTGTCTGCTGCACGCAGTAGCAGCAGTTATGTGGGATTCTGTCAGTGATGTGCAGAATCTGATGTTTGAGGCAGCTAATGAATCAGTGCCTGATGTTGTGTCAGAGTGTACATGTGTGCCCATACTCTGTTCTGCCACTGGGTCTTGGGAGCAGTAACCTCTGGCACAGAATCAATGACAAAGAGATGTTGGGGCACAGTTATTGGATCAATGGACCTGTATAAGAGACCCTACGTAAAGTAAGCCAACTCCTGGTACAACAGCAATGAGTATGATTGTGTCAGGTCAGACTGAAGTCTCCTATAGGCTGATGTTCTGTCACTGACACACTTCTTAACATCTGTACTGTTTTAAGCCATATCACAATGCCATTTGGTAAAACTTATATTAAGTTCTTTTTAGCCACATGTATCAGGTAATTTTAAAAAGTAACCTAGTCAAATATATTTCTAGTAGATTAAGGGCTTTAGCATTGTCAGACATAGGTGTGGTGGTAAAAATGTCAGAGGTTACTGTATTCCTTTTGCCTTGCTTTCATTCCTCTCTGTAGATTTTCCCTCTTTATCAATGGAAAGCAAACAAGCAACAAATGATTCCCCAGCTCAACTATATTTTGGCAATGTGTTTCTTACTGGGCTTCTTATGTGAATTGTTTTAACAAGAGTGCCAGAGACACCGTTATCTCTAGTTTTCTAGAAGCAAGTGTGGGGTTGGCCTACTCTCATTTTTAAAAACATCTTTCTAATTCTGAAACTTCTTACCAGAACCTAAATAATTATTCAAGTCATTTGAAATATTCTGGTTCTTGTAAATTCTTTTGGTTAGTTAATTCTTGGTATTGCATTTAATGATTTTCTGATATGAGAGTAACCAGTGGCTCATAGCAGTAGCATTTGCAGCTGACTATAAACTCTTTGCTCCATTTGGTAATATTAATCGAATGCAGGTTGATAGAGTCATAAATGAGAATATTGTTGTCCCTGATTTTTTAATACTTTGAGTTTTATTTCTTCTGCTAATTTTAGAATAAACCAAAATAAATGACAGTGAACTATATCATATAATTTCAGGAGATTGTAGGAAACAAAGACAAAATTGATTGTGTTGTCACTGGACAACACTAAATGTCAGAAATAATTTTGTCACTAAATAATGTTGTCACTAAATGACAGAAATAATTTTAAAAATCCTTATGCTTTGTTTGATGCAGCACATAGATCAAATTGATAACAGTGTCCTATAAAGCCTGTCTCCTTTTAATTGATTAGTACCTTACCCCCTTCTTGCATCCTGTCTTCTAGGTTTGTCTAGACTGCCTCTCATCTCTTGATGTTATGGTGAAAACAAATATCTTCCTTTCAACTGCTTGCATGATGAGGATGTTTTCAAGCTACTTACTTGAGATGCATTTTAAACTGTTCTTTGGCCTTCATCACATAGAATAATTTAATTAGTATACTACTTACTGGACATTTTTTATCATACTTCCCTGACTGTAGAAAAATGTGAAACTTTGATCCTATAGGCAATTCTGTCTTTTCTTATATTCCAAAATGTTAACTGTATGTGGTCATGAAAAGATCGCTTCTAATTAAAATGAAAAGCCTATTTGCTCATTAAAATTAAGTTATTGTTTAATATTGCAGACATCTAATATGAAAAAATGCAGCGGAAGAGATGACTGAATTTTGGTACGCTGCTGCCACTTCGCAATATACTGATGTAGTGTTTCTGGGAAACATGGGAGAAAGATATTGCTGCTTCCTGTTAGCACAATGTTTAATAACGTTTATTTGGGAAAATCTCTGTCTGCATGCATGAACAAAATATTGAGTGAGTAATGAAAAACTTGAGTATTTTGTTTTCATCAATAAAAGGATTTCAGCTATGTGTCTGTTTGGGTAGAGTACTGTGTGGCTCCATTTCCAGATTTCTAGGGCAAGATGCCTGTTAGGTTTGTTGAATCTGAATGCATTTTGGTTTTGTACTATAAGGCCCCCTGACATACCTGATTACTGACTTAAAAGAGTAAGTCTAGCTCAGCTAAGCTTTTTTGGGTCCACTTATTTACTGTAGCTGTTCTGATTGTTATTGTTCTTGCTTCAGGGTAAGGCTGTTGAGTTCTTTACAGTCCTAAAAAAAAACCCATCTAGATTTATCTATAGATAGACCCCTTGGCTATTTTTGTTACATGGATCTTCTATTGGTTGATGGCTAAGTTTTATTTCTGCTGGAATACCATGACTATGCTGAAGAAACAGTGTTTTTCAAAGTTATTAGTTATTCTGTTGAAGTTAGACTTTCTTGTAAACAATGTTGTTTAGCTGGGTCTGTCCTTTTTGCCTTTTAAGATGTGTCATGAGTTTGAACACTGCGGTTGAGTTCTTACATCAAGTGTTTTCGTATTTCTTATCCTAGTTTAAGAGTTTCCCAGTATAAATCCTCTGTCCTACTTCTGCTATTCAGTACTCTTTGAAATCATGTGCGTGGGCAGAGAGGTTCTCAAGAAATGATGTTACAAGAGACATACATGGAAGCAAACCCCTCCAACAAACAAACTGTCCAACCCTGGGTGTGCAAGATCCAGTTCAGACAAGTAGGTCGTGTGCTAGCAGTGATATGCAGAATTCCTAACAGGTGCAGCAGATGATGGCACTGTTGGGAGCTGATAACACCTACTCAGTGCATGACACGTGATTTTGGACGAGGAGGTGTAAAAATAAATGCCCCTGGTACATGTTACAACTATGAGATGCAAATGTCAGAAAACAAGGAAGAATGCCACTTAAAAGGATGAAGACAGTTTGCCCTTGTTAAGGGAAGCTGTGTAACTTGCAATATTGGTGGAGCTGGGATGCCCTGGGAAAAAAAAGCCAATTACTCCAGATAGTAGGAAACACAGCACAGACATTCTCAAATATCTTAGCAATGCTAACCCAGTTGAGTTAACTTCCAAAACAGCATTGCAGTGTGTTCAGGGAATGTGCTGCAGCACTTGGCTTTCAGGAGGGGCTTGAGAGTTGGGCTATGGTGCTGGACCCATACTGGTTTCTTGTGCTGCAGTCTGCCAGCAACTGGAGTCCCATGGAGGATGCTGGTGGAACACTTCAGTGGCTCTGCAAAGGCTAATGTGAGCACGTGAAGGCTGACACTGGGCTGACTGGTTTACTGTTGTGCTGCTTAGCTCTAGTTGCTGCTTGTTCTCCAGTTTGCCTCATCCCAGGAGTGAAGTACGATACACAGCAGGCTCTCCATTTCAAGACACTGAGGCCATTCTAACATCTTCAACCTGTCAGACCAACACTGAACTTTTCTGCAGACATTGTAATATCCCCTGCCTATATTATTAATGCTATGTGCAATACTGCCCATAATTGTAATAGGAAAGGCTATTTGAGCTAGTCTGTATTTAAGGAAAAGTCTGAGTCCATGTTTTAAAGCCTATCCACTTGCTACATCTGAAAAACATTTGCTTTGCCTTTCACACATAAGGTGCTTAATGTAGGAGTAGGGAACAGAGTCCTTTGAACCTGCGTGGAAGCATTTTTTCTAATGCAACTTACACTTTTACCTTTCTGTGGACCATGTAGTGCAGCAGTAGCAATTTGTTAAAGATCCCTCGGGAAAGAAGGGGATGCTGTGCTCCTCTGCTTGCATAACCTGTAAGACTGTGTTGTGCACAGACATCAGGAAAATCATAAAGGGATGTAGGTTGATGCTGTCTGGTATGACTAAATTAAAAGTGAAGTATGTATTGAATATATCAGACTTTTGTGCATAACGATATTACACAGTGCAGTGCTACATGAGACAACAAATCAGCCTGCCACAGGGCAACCTGGTTCAAAATATTAGCTTGATTTCTGGGGACATTGTAGCTTCATCAGTTCAATTAGCTGTGCATCAAAACCCCACAACCCCACAAAAACATGACTATTGTGCTGCTGCTTCAGAGCTAGCTCATTTCAAGTTAGTGTGGGTATTTCCACGTGGTTGTTGTGGTGTAGCCATACCTGGTATTTCTGACAGTGTGTACTAATAGTAGTATGCTTATAAGCTCTGTGGTTGGGAGGAAGAAGAGGCTGCCCAATGAGATGAGCATTTTTGTTGACTTCAACCTGTTTCATTTTCTGGAAGGGCTTAAAAATTAGTTTTCAGATTTGCTTATCTGACAGTAGGTTTCATCAGCCATTATAATAAAGGACAAGCAAGGTGTCCAAGCGTTCAGGAGGAGGTATTCATGCTGCTGTTTGATGTGTAGCAGGCTTGCATCTGAAGGGAAAACAGTAGTCAAGAGTCCTTGAAACATGACCATTTTGAAATGTCATTTCTGTTTGGTGAACCTGCTCCAGGTTCTTGGACAGATCTTGGAATGCAATAACGTCTACATGATGTCTTAGTGCAGGACAACCAACCACCCACCACTGTGTTTCAGATGTATTGTGCATCAGCTACAACTTAAACCACTTGCAGATCTTGTGTATCAGCATTAAAAAATGGTTTGTGCATATTTGTGCCATTATAGTAAATTCCAGCAGTGAATTTGTATGAAAGTGAGATGTCTGTCTCCTGGAATCTAGGTTTGGGAAGTCTGCAGGTGGTACTGGGGGAAAAAAGAGCCCTTACACGGAATGTTTTGTTTGCAGCCCTGGTGTAAGCCCAGTAGGAACCCCACAAAAATGTCCTGAGCTAAACTGAGCCTTTGCAGCCACTGCTCATCAGCTGGAGTCAGCAATGAGATCCTCTCCCAAGTCAGAACTTGAGTGTTGGACCCAGAATAGCATTCCAAGGAGGGAAGATGTTCCATGAAAACATGTCCCTTCAGAAACAGTAGCTTGGACTGGCTGCCTGTTACTACAGGCTCATCTGCTGTCTCTCTTCACCTGTGACTAGTGAGCAGGCAAGGAACAGGAAATCATTTAAACTGTAGCTGTTGCTCCTAACAAAACTTTTATATTCTTCTCATTAGTGCAGTGGCAGCTTCTGAAGCTGCAAATGACCAGAGCAGCTGTGCCATAAAACTTCCCCTCTGTCTGTGACAGATAGATACATCTATTCCTTAACTCTGTACTTTGAAAGTGTTATTGGCACTACCACTAAAAAATGGTAGATTGTGGAAGAAGAGCATTCATTGCCTTTGTAATGAGTGCAGGGATGTAAAGTGGAGATTTAGAGGTGGTTTTGTTGTTCATGTTGCATTTTAGGATCAGCCTCTCATTGAGAAGTGGTAGCATGAATGTTGGGACATCTGCCTGTGAGGTTATGAGGGTGGCTGTGGGGAAAGTGTCTCCATTGCATGAGGTGGAAGCAAAGATCAGTAGCAGAAGCTATTTTTTTTTGCTCTTCTTCATAGCATTGGCATGTTTTGCTGGTTATCACAAAATTACTCTGTTCACTTTGATGGAAGCTCAGTTTCTGTGTTGCAGCAACAATGCTATTACTGCCTATTGCATGAAAGAGTTGTCACTTGAGTAGTACTTCAGCACTGCAAATTTATTTCCTTGAAGATAGTATTTGATGTATTACCTCTTCAGAGTCAAAATGAGAGTTTATCCTTCCATTCTACTTTCTTCATGTGGTATAGAAGCACTGTGTTTTTCTCCTCCTTGTGCAGATTTACATCGGTGCTGCCTGTAGACAGTGGGTACCCCAGTAGGTTGGTAGTACCTATGTCTATCCTGCACATGGTTGCAAATCCATTGAATTAGAATTTTGCTGTCTTTATTTTACCTTTACATTCTAAGTAAAGAATCTAACTTGGATGTCAAAATGCCCAACTATGCAGTACATGGTATTGTTAGTCATTTTTGGTCGTACTGGTTGAGATGTTACACAGCAGTGTGGGAAGATTGCTCCTTCACTGGTGACCTCACAGAAGTCCTTGATAAAGATTTATAAGTTGCTGAGTGGTAGAGCAAAGTACTGCCTTGTACAGTGAAACACTTGGAAAAAACATTTTAGGAGATGTATTGTTTATCTGCAAGAATTTCTCAAGTTAACTGGACTGACATTTTGAGAAGTTTGAGAGTAGAAGTTTCTATTACTCGTGTGAAGTTCCCTATGGGTGACTGTCACATTAATGGGTTAGTTCCGTGGTTTTGCACTTGGTGACATGCTTAAAATAAGTATTTTTGCTCTATAACAAGGTTTGAAGTGTCTAAGCTGAAAGCTAAAAGGAGTCTCATAATAAAAATGTGTGTTCACACTTCTGGAGAAAACGAAGTTCTGTTGGTTGGGTATTTTTGAATACATTCAAATTAGAATTGAACTTGATAAAGTATTTCAAGTGTGTATTACCTGTAAGGTGAAAATGATCTAGTGATATGAAAATTGTCATAGTGGGGAATCTAGTGATTTGCGTGTGACATTTTTTGTGGTGATGTGATCCCTATGTAAAAAATATTATTAATGAATTCTTGGAAAAATTTATATAAATTCGTGAAATAGAGTAAATGTATTTGATGGTAAAATAGTAATACTAAAGTACTCTTAAAAGTAAAAGAAGTTTGACTTTTCAAACTTTTTTGAAGTGTCTAACTAAAACAGAGGAATGAATGTTTTTTAAAATGGACATGTAAAGACTGTAGACCTGATTTTTGGAGAAGAAAAAAAAATCCAAAGAAAGATACTAAATTGAAAGATGAATAGTTTTCTTGCATAAAAAACCCCCAACAATTAACAAGGCTTTCTGCCTTTCTGATTTGTCTCTCACAAAAAATCTAATCATAGAAGTATGGAGTTTATGGTTAGCAGTGTAATGTCGACCTGTGTCAATCCCAGCCACTGCCTCATTTATATAAAAGGATAGTTCTTCAAGTAATTAATTGCTTAAGTCGAATAAGGAAAGAGAGTCTGCAAATAATGAACTCAAGGGTATGGCTCTGGACTCAAAGAAGAGTTTTAAGTACAAGTTTATATTGGGATACACATAGGAGGAGATGTTTGCTTCACATGGTGAACATCAGAAGGCTGCAGACTTCCAGGCAGCATAAGCTGAGAACAGTTAACAGTATGCATGAAAGTTGTTCTTGATGTCATCAGTTAGTACTTCGATGAGGATCATGCTTAAATTATGTAGTAAGAACCTTTTTTTTTTTTATGTCAGTGGGACTGTGCCATGATTAAAATCTTGGCTTTTGTGCCCCTTACCAACTTCTTTTTCTAGGCATTCACTCTTAAGTCTGTAGCAGATGTTGACAGAATTGTTCATGGCAGTCAGTTTATCTGGATAGGTACTAAATGTTTCCTTCCTTACACCTTTTGGATGTAGCTTTGGTCTTGTGCTCCTGCTCTTTCATTCTCATTAGTACTTTTAAAGTAGTCTTGCTGCTGCTTTTATTAGCTAAGAACAATGCCAACAGAGCTATAGATTTTGTAATACCTTGTGAAAAAGCAGTTGTCTGAGTATCAGTAGATTTGGTGGTATAACTGGGAAATTTGTGAAAGAAGTGATTAAAGTTCTGTGTTTGAAAGGGGAAAGGGCATAGAAGAAATAGTATTTCAGAGTTTCTGTGTTAGCTTGAATTGCTGGGCAAGAGTTTGTGTTTTATTGTGTGAACTAAATAAACATCTTAGGAATAATAGCTGGGTATACTTTTGCTGGATGTTCCACTTAACAGTTTTTAGTAAATGAGTATTGCAGATATTCTCTGCTTGCTTACTTCTGAGTGTCCTTTCTGAAAGAGTGACCAGTAGGGGGAAAGAAGTTTGTTTTTACAGAGGTCCTCATTATATTAAATTAATTATTGATAATTTTAATGACTTCAATGGAAGGAAGATAATTGTCAGGTAAATTAACTTAGATATGTTTCCTTGAATGTCAGATCCAAGTGTTGTAAGCACAAAGGCAGTTTATTCTTGACATTTATTCAGATGGTTCCTGCTTCATAGACTCTAGAATAAAAGCTTATTTTAATCTCTAATGCAAAGGAAGCAAAGGCATTTGTTTTGATTAGATTTGCATGTCTGTTTTACTGACAGTAAAAGGTGAATGTTTTATTTCCTGAGACATGATTAAGCCTTGGAAGAACTACATAGGAGGGCATGACTTCCATAGGTCCAAAGCACTTGGTTTTAATTATAGCCAAAGAAATAATTTCATGAAAGAACGTTGGAAACAAAATGATTAATAATTAACTGCCTTTAATATCTCTGAAGACTTCCTTTGGTTGGTGTGGTTTTCCTATCTATTTGCAAGCTGTTGAGAACTTGGGAAGCTGTTGAGATAAAATGTCAAGTGCCACTGCAATTATGTTTTCATGTCACCTTTCAAATATGAGAGATTTTTCTCTAAAATGACTTTTTCTTTGTTTGGCATTTTGTCTTTAAGATAAAGCACCTTTGTCAAAGGGTCTGTTATTAGTCCCAAGTGCCATCTCAATTCTACTGACTCTGCTCTTCCAACATTACCAGAAGTTCTTTGCATATAACCTACAAGCTATAAAAGAGGATTTTCAGGTAAGAGTTAATTTTATGAGACTGCTAATCTGTGCACTTTTTCCAGTCTGTTTCCCCTCTGATCTTTCCTTTTGTTCACTATTGCAGACCAGTTTATTCATAGCTTTTTTTTTTTTTTTTTTCACCCTAGTAGGCTGCTTTTTGGTGTAAGTGAGAAAAAATGATCTGAAACTATCATCACAGCATTTCACTTCTTTCTTTTGTCTAGAAATGACTTGTATAATTTTTCTTCATGAGAGTGGCATCTGGAACCCTGCTGTGAATTAAATGTGATTTTTTTTTTTTTTACCTGTGCAATAATAAAAGTATTTTGATGTGCATGTCCATATCTTATTGTGCTTAGTTTTTGAGCCTGAAGAGCGCTATTGTGATAAGCTACTCTTGATTATATATGATTTATTTTAACAATAGAGGTGATAACTTACACTCTGTAACTGAGAAACTGAAATTTAGATGTTAAAATAGAACTGTTGCATCTAATTTGAAGATTCCAAGTCGTGGGAGAATTTGTCGTGCTCTTCACTAATCTGCTGCATTGTTTAATTATCTTACTAGATGTTCCTTACTTATTCCTACTTCAAACTAAGATACTTTAACTTTTACTTTTTGCTTCTTTTTAGTTTTGTGCTAAATTTGTGGGTTTGGGGTTTCTTTGCTTGTATATTTGTTTTGCAGTTTGTCTTCAGAAGTCATCTCTTCCCAGTTGTTTGATCTACTGAAAACCAGCAGTAGCTGTGTTTTATTCAAAGAAACCATCTTTACTGTATCTAAGCATAAACATTTGCAAGTATCTGTAGAAGCTATGATATTTCTATTCTAATACTTTGGAGAATTGTTAGGTTTGGGTTTTTTCTTCACTGAGATTGTAGTTTCATTTATTGTCATAACCTTTCGAGTAATCTATATACTTGCCTACCTCTGAGATCAGAGAGAGTAAATCATTAAACTCTAGTCTGA
Source organism: Phaethornis superciliosus (assembly GCA_023637945.1). Lineage (NCBI taxonomy): Eukaryota > Metazoa > Chordata > Aves > Apodiformes > Trochilidae > Phaethornis > Phaethornis superciliosus. The sequence continues at coordinate 145,440,880 of JAJQWJ010000001.1, read as the reverse complement.
TGCTAATAATCAAATAAGAACACTTCAGAAAATTTTTAGGAATGAATTTAATGGAATAGAATTTTTCCAGAGGCTGAACAGATATTTTGGATATAAACACTTGTTAAAGCTGGTAGAGAGCATAGGAAATAAAGCGTGCAGTCGAAGATGCATGAGTTTTGGAGAGCAAAATATGTACTGTCCAAAACTAAAAGATCTTTATCTCTGCAAAGGAGAGATTCTCAAGAACACTTGAGAATTGTGAATGAGAATGATAAATTGTGAAGAAAATGAAGATCTTGTAAAGTGAAGAGCAATTAGACTTAGAAGCTTTACGTATTCTATGTGAGGGCTGTTCAGTTATCAGTGTATCATGAAATATTCAGCTGCAAGGTCAGAGCCTTGTGAATTTGGACTTCAGGAGGGGTGGTACTCAAGCTGCTCACTAGTTTTAACACTGGGCTTTTTGACTTGGGACAAGTAGAATTATGAGGTCCCTCATAAATTGGAGACAATGAATGCTTAAACTCAGTGAAGGAGGGTCAAGCTTGGGAAGATTTAAACTAACTGGTCACACACAAGTCCATGGGACCTGGTGGTATATACCCACAAGCTTTGAAGAAGTTGGCTCTGGTCATGGTGAGGCCACTCTGAAAGTTCATTGCCATTAAGAAAAGTTTCAGAAAAGGCAAGAAAAGGAGACTGGGGAACTACAGACCAGTCAGCAGCATCTTGATCTCTCAGGTGATGAAATGAGTCCTCCTAGAAGTAATTTTTATATATACAAAAAACAGTAAAGTGACTGGGGGTAGTTAGCACAGATTGATGAAATGTAAATCTTCACTAACCAGATAGCCTTCTATGATGAGGTAGATGACTGTCTTGGTGGGTGAGGGGAGAGAAGTGAATATTTATTATGACCACAACAGTTTTTTTTCACTGTCTCCCACAACATCTTTAGACAAATTGATCAAGTTCAGACAAGTGGGCAGTGAAATGGTTTGAAATCTGGCTGAACTGACAAGCTCATAGCATTGAGATTGGAGACACAAAGTCCAGCTGGAGGCCAGTCATTACTGGGGCACACATGTGCCCAGTTTTGGGACCCTCAGTACAAGAAAGGAACACACTGCAGTATGTGACATAAAAGGAGAAGCTAAGAGTACTGGCTCTGCTCAGCCTCAAAAAGAGCAGGCAAAGAAGAGACAGCTTGGTGTTTCCTACAAGTACCTGATCAGAAGCTATAGAGAAGCTGGAGCCCAGCACTGCTTGGAAGTGTACTGATGTAGTGCAAGAGGTAGTAAACACAAGATGGAACATGGGTAATTCTGCCTAGATGTAAAAATTTAATTTTGTTTCTCAAACCATGGAGATGGCCAAACACTGGCACAGGTTGCCCTGAGAGGTTACAGAATCTCTGTCCTTGAAGAAGTTCAAGACTCAACATAGTAGACTGGACTAGTTGCTATCTGGGGATCACTTAATTTTTTTTTTTTTTTTCTGTTTACAATTTACTGGTGTTGTGATTTCCATTTTATTTGTAACTACCAACTAGGAGCATCCAACTAGAAGTCATGGATTTGACTTCATGTCAATTCTAGATTTATTTTAACAGGTAGATTTTTTCCTTTAAAATGTTTTATTTTAAACAGCCTTCTTGAATTCTACAATGTTATACTGTCTTTATTTCCCTTCTTAAACTTACTGCGTTTCATTACCTGACTTGGGTATTACACTCATTCTGCGCATAGATTTTGTAATAAGTTCCCTTAAAGGAAGAGAAAATTAATGTGTTCATCTTTAACCTTCTAGATTTGGAGACTTGTATGTGGAAGAACAATATGTCTTGATCTGAAAGATACATTCTGCAGCAGTCTGCTAATTTACAACTTTAGAATATTTGAAAGAAGATATGGCAGCAGAAAATTTTCAGTAAGTTCCAGTTACTTATTTTTAGGCAGAAGTTCTTCTGTGCTGTTTAGTATCATGTAGGTTTGGATTAATGTTGCAGTTCTATTACTAACATTTTTGTATAGAAATAATTGTTAACGGGTTTTTAAGAGAATTTGGAATTTGGTTTCATAAATCTAATTTTAAATTGATAATGTCTTTCAATCACTGGATTATTCTAATTAAATTTTGCAACTATGTCAGTTAAAAATCATCAGACCCATTCAATTTTAGTGACAAATTAACTCTTCATTCTTCAGTATTTAAACATGTAGATCTAACATGATGTTGTGCTCAAGATTTTATTTGTCTTAATTGAACTACTGTAGAGAGGTTTTTTGTTGTAATTTTTTTCTTTTATTTAAAGACACATTGACAGTTTACTTTTTAAGTATTAAATTAATTATAATTAATTTTTTTTCATTTCCAGTCCTTTTTGTTGGGTGCTTGGATGCTCTCAGCTTTGTTTGATCTTCTCCTTGTAGAAATCACTCAGTATATATTTGGCATCACCATCAACAGCTTACCTTCTGGTTTGTAAGTAGATGTCAATTCAAAAGAACTTTCTTCATATAACCCTCCAAATAGAAATAATCATCTTTTGAACTACAGCGTAAAGGTTATCACAACTATTGTATTTTGAAACATTCATTTCCTAGTTATGATATGTGGTTAATTAATTTATACTTTATCAATGTGATTACTTCCCATCTTTTAGTTCCTTTTCCATTGTCAGCATGATTGAAACATGGCTTGCAGTGCACAAATTATTGCCATATTTAGTTTTGTTCAATTCAATAAACACAAAAACTGAAATCAGGTTGGTGCTGTTTTCTTTCTTAAATCACAGACAGCACAATTGTAGTTCATATCTTCATTTTCATTTTTAAATTCATATGCATCTATGTGCTTTTCATACTGGTTTTTCATGTGTTTGTATTTCAAAAATTGAGTGCTGGAGCCCATTACTCCATTTATTGCTTGCATCTGAAGCTCTTAAAGCTTTAAGGTATTCAGTGGTTTGTTTTCAATAACCTATCCTTTAGATTTCTGCACTTAATAAGAAATGTACATGTTACAGTAGAACCATGGATCTTGCAAAGCCTTTGTGGTTATGCTTCTAACAAGTGAGCTCAGCCTCATGCAGACTTACAGGTTTCCGTGGCTTGCTGCCTCTGAGGAATGGACTTCCAAGTTTATTACTACTCCTGAGTTAGTAATAGAAGTTCTTGGAGCAAGATTTTTAATATTGAACACCATATTAGGCTTCTGAGTGAGGCTCTTGAAAGCAGCTGAAGGCTGACTGAATAAGTAGGAAAAACACCATTTCTTTGGTGTTATAAAGATTTATTTTTTGTAGTGTGTGAGTATTCAAAAAGTTAAAAGAGTTAAAAGCCTGAGTAGTACTGCTGCTCTTCATAATTTTTGCTACCTCGAAGTTTGTTGCTGGAACCTAGGCTGCTCATGTGTTTGGACAAATTCAGTATTTTAATCTGTTTAAAATGATCTGTTGTGCAAGAGCAGGGTGTAATAAATGCTCACATCACATCCACAGGGAACTAATGAACAGTTTGACTATTATACCCTTTGATAGTGTTTTTGTCAATGACCACAGAATGCTGTCAGCTATCAAGAAATCCACATCAGAAAATTTTCTAGGTGAATGAAATTTAGATGTTACCTACAAATGCTATCTCTTTAGCTCATGCTAATATATTGATCCAGAGAGAATGAAGGTAATTTTAGAATATAGGGATTTTTAGAATTCAGGGATATACAGTAGTTTCAGGAGCATTTAGCAGTGCAAACATGAAAGATTAATATAAACATTTCATCATAGTTCTTCAGTGTTGTCTACTTTATTATACTGATAGTCACTTTTTCATGTGTAGCAATACTCAAAATCTTTTGAGATGACAAAAGCATTGACAAGTTTAATGCTGATTCTAGATTTTAGTTCATTTCAGATTCACAAAAGCTGTTGAGCAAGTATAAAGGGGTGCAGTTATTCTGTTTTCTCGTATTTACAGTGCAACAAATGTATCTGTTGCTTCTGGCTATACAACCTTCCTCAGTGTAGTAATAATGCCAAATTTAGTAAAAAAATTCACTGATTTACACTACAAAAATTCCCTGACATAGTTTTCTCTTTTTATATCATTTCACTATTCATAGTACTGAGTGACCTTACACTTGCAGTTCGAAAACTTTTCCTGCGCACACTTCGCAGGTAGTTGCGATAGAGGATTACACTGATGACTCTTGCCTGAAATTGTTTAGAAACAATATAGTAGAGTATAACATCCAAGCATGTACTCAGATTCATGAGAAAGGTGGTGAAGGCTGCCCAGGGACTGTAAGTTGTATTTCCATCCTGCAACATCAGGAAGGCAAAGCAAGTATGGAAGGGTACAAAGCAGATGAGTACTTGAGCAATCAGAGTGACTATAATTCTTATAGACCTCTCCTTGGCCTTAGGCTTGAGTTTGGAAGTTTTGCCATGGATAAAGTTGTAAATAATGATAAGGTAACACCCCATCATGATAAACAAAGGAATCAAAAAGAAAAAAATCAAGCGAGAAAAGTTCAATGTATTTACTTCTTTTAAATGGATGATATCAAGCATTTTCATGCAGGTGGTGAAATTCAAGGATTTGTCTGGATCAGATTGTAAAAACAGCAATGGGGAGGTTGTTGCAAGGGTCATTACCCAGATTCCAGCGCAAGCCAGCACAGCTTTTTTTGTATTTTTTAGTTCTTTGACGTGTTTGGGCTGGACAATGGCCATAAATCTGTCTGCGCTTATAAAAGTGAGCAACCAGAGAGCAATGGCTGGATAAAATATAGTGAAAGCACTGATAATCCGACAGAATGTATCTCCAAAAGGCCATATTTCTTTCCCATAGTAGATTATCCGGAAAGGCAGGGAAAATATAAAAATTATGTCAAGTAATGCCACATTCATCATATATACAGTTATAGTTGTTCTCTTCTTGGTAGTGCAGCTGAAGACCCATAGTGCAGTGGCATTCACCAACAATCCCACTGTCAGTACAAAGCTGTAGAAGACCAGTGATGCAATTCTATATTCTTCAGGCTGGTGATTTTCAGGGATCATATTTTTATTGAATTTAGGAACAGTTGTTGCACTCCATAAATACCCTAAAAGATAAAATATGAAAAGTTCTTGTTAGTAAAATAAAAACATTTTAAAAAACAAGCAAGATTCTTGTAGGATGGTGTTTAGATCTGATGAGACTATATTATTTAGCTGTGAAAATGTGGTAGCTTTGCTGTTTTTTCTTCATTACATGAGTGAGCACTGAAGGAAATACCTGTATTGCCAGACTTGTGATAAATAGTATTTAAAGCTAGTTTAAATTAAACAATTTTAGTTACTTAAAACATTTCTTACATAGGGAGTCTAAAAGTGAAGATTGAGAAACTACTTTGAGTGTGCTTCAGCCACCAATAGCTAAATTGAAACGGATGTAATTGGGGTAAGAGAGTTATTTTGGTAGACGAAAAGCTGGGTGTGAGCTGACAATGTGACCTCCCAGCCCAGAGGGCCAACTGTATCCTGGATCAAAAGAAGTGTGGCCACCAGGTTGAGGGAGATGATTCTCCCCCTCTGCTCTGCTCTTGTTAGACCCCACCTGCAGTACTGTGTCCAGTTCTGGAGGCCCCAACACAAGAAGGACAGGGAGGTCTTGGACCAAGCGCAGAGGAGGACACAAAAATGATTAGAGGGCTGAACAGCTCTTCTGTGAAGACAGGCTGAGAGAGCTGGGGTTGTTCAGGCTGGAGAAGAGAAGGCTTTGGGGAGACCTTATAGCAATACTTCAGTACCTAAAGGCTTATAAGAAAAATGGGGACATAGATTTTAGTAGGGTCTGTTGCAGTAGAACAAGGGCTAATGTTTTTAAACTAAAAGAGGATGTATATATATAAATAGTAGATATAAGAAAGAAACCTTTTACGATGAGGGTGGTGAAACCATTTGAGTTTTTGAAATCTAGCACAGGTTGCCCAGAGAGGTGACAGAAGCCCCATCCCTGGAAACATTCAAGGTCAGGTTGGGTGGGACTCTGAGCAACCTAATCTAGTTGAAGATGTCCCTGCTCACTGCATGGTGTTAGACTATATGACCTTTCAGGGTTCCTTCTAACCCAAACTGTTCTATGATTTTCTAATGAAAATATTTCTTCAGGTTTTCCCATTTGAAAAGTTAATAACTAAAACAAGTTATGAAAAGAAATAAGGGAGCGTGGCATACAGTGACATTTGGATTTTAACTGTGTAGGAGCTACTTAGCTCCCAGAAGAATGGATGAATGCTGTTGCTCATAAAAGACACTAAAAAGCTGTCTCAGTAGCTACATAACTGGTATTACAGTACTTAATCTCAGAGCATCAGAAACATCTACCTGACATATGGATGAGATTGATAGCTTGGTAGACTTCCTATTTAAAAAATAAAGGAAGCAATGCAGTTTTCCACTAGGACCCATGTGAACAGTATTTTCTGGGGGAAGAAGTTGCCAGCTGGTAGCCAGCTGCTCCAGACCATGGTTGTATTGTTCCTCTCAACTTGTTGGTAATAGGAGTTGGACATTTGAAATGTCATTATGCAGCCTGAGGTGATGCAAGTGGAAAGAGATTATCCTTTGGTTTACTCTGGAGCCATTTGCAGATGGCAGATCTTGCCTGATACTTGCATTAGTGCTATGGTCAAAGGCACCCCCTCACTTTCCTGGCTGGTGCTGTGGTCACAGTTTCGTGACTTTGCATGGGTGATTTCCTCTTGTTTAGCCTTTCACACAGCCCTGGGGCAGGCTTCTGAAGAGGAGAAGGAAAGTTTGTTGTTTGTATGACAGACAGCCAAGTAACATACAGTATCAGTCACCAAGAGTGGTTTTGGGAGCAGGAGAATGCATGGTTTCTGTGTGTTTTATCTCTAAAGAGGGAGAAAGTATTAAAAATAAAGCTTATTGTTATTGCTTGTCTGCTCTATGCTTTCGCTGTCAAGTTACCAGGTACTTTTTTTAGTGGTGTAGGAGTACATGGTGGATTGAACCAGTGTTTGTTAATCTAACATTCTGCCTCAGTGCTGACAAATATCAGCTGCATTTGAGAAGAGTATCCATGGAGTAACTATGGATAGGCAAAGTATTTAATTTAAGGTAACTATTTCATAGGTAAGGACCTGTTAAATCCTTCTTCAGGTTATTTTCAAAGTGTAGAAATACAAATTTGGGCTTCTGATTTTCTTACAATCAAAATACTTTTTTAGCTGTATAAAACAAAAAGGTATGTTTTCTGATCAGATGAGGTCGTTAGAGCATGTAACAATTTATGTTTTTTATGGAAAAAACTATGTGTATAATACTGACAAAAAGGTCTGGAGGGTATCTTTATGAATTACTCTAAAATACTTAATCGTAAGAAGAACACTAAAAGTAAAAAAAAAATACTGATAGCACACCTTAATGTAGATGGCATATACTTGAGAGAAGGTTTTTGTAGCACATGCTTGTAGCAGAGTTGAAATATTATCTGGTATACTGTCCCACTTTCATTACTGTTATATAAAATCATCCAAATACTGCTTAACACTCCCCCCCTCCCCCCCAGTTTTTTCCTAAATTTAAGTTTTTTTTCCAAATTTTAAGTTTTAAGAATCTAAAATTTAATATTTATTTAGGTAAGAAGCAGTGAGGTTTTAATGATGTGTAGTTGGGTATCTGCATTTATACACAACCTGATTTTTAATCTGTATTGTCTGGATGGAGTTCAGGTTGGTATCTCCCAGGTTAGCCCAAGCAGATCTTTGAGTGATTCTGGGTGGATGATTTTGCCCTACTTGCTTGCTCCTAATATCTTCAAAGTGCAATGAAAAACTTAAATTTCTTTTCATTAGTTCTAGAATAAATGGCTGTGTTCAGCTGATGGAGAAAGAAGCCCATCTTAGCAGCACAGGTAAACACCCAAGTTACTTTGTTAGTGTAGCATAATGGATTGTTACTCACCTTTTGAGCACTATGAAGTTTCTTCAGAGATGCTTCTTTCATAGCCCCAATTCTGTAGAAGGTTTAGACTTCCTCTTTGCTCAGTTTCACTTAGTTGAAATGCCTCCTGTCAGGAAACAATGACGCAGTCTATCGAGTTCTGACCTTTTATTGGTCATACTTAACTGTATCTTGCTAATATTTCATATACATGTGATGTCTGTGAACTCATATTTCTAGTACCTTTGAACATGCAGACATTTATAGTATTTCCAGTGTGGTCAAACTGCTCTGTTGTACTAGATATCTTTTTAAAATACATTTTTAAATGTTTGTGGTACAATTAAAGTGTGGTTTTGGTTGATATTTGCATTCAAAGGTATCTGCAATAATATGTGTCTTAGTTATGCAGAAGTTTCTAATAAGCACAATGTAAGTGCATTTCAATAGAGTGCTGTCTGTTTTTTGTGGTGGTCCCCATTTAGTTTATATTACTTCAGATAGTCAGTCTGAAAGTGACAGAAACTCCTCATTTGAAATGAGAAGTTTGATGCACTTGAATACATGGCTTAATTTATAATTACCATATTTTACTAAAGTAACTGCAATGCTTCTATATTTTATTTGCAGTCTAAAACAATAGCATGTCTACTTAAGAGTTTTGCACAAAAATACTGCATAAAGGGAAGTTTTAGTTTTAGTATTTATTAAAGTGGAGTAATATCTCTGAACTGTGTCACTGCAACAGACATCTTTGGTGGGATGAGAGTATTCACAAAGGCTGATAGGTAAAAAAGATTAATTTGCTACATCTTCTCTTTGCCAACTCAAAAAAAGATGCAACCTTTGAAAGAGCTGTTCAGGGAAGATCATTCCAAAATCTCTGTAGAGCACTTGCTAACTCCAGGTCTCCCAGTGTCAGTCTTCGGGACACTGAAGCAGACTGTGGAGCGTTTGTTACCTCTTTTGGCCTCAATTCCACTCCCTCCCCCTACGACCGAAATGAAGCAAAGAGAGGTAATGTGTTGAGGAAGGGAACAATGTTTCAGTCAAGAATTTGCCGGGATGTGAACATGGTACCAGAAGCAAGAAAGGCCTGCCCCTCTGCTATACCTAGGATCAGCTTTGTTTCTGGTGATGTCTTTCTTCACTGACTGTAAAAGTTACATAGGTAGGTGATCCTCACTTAGTGCTAAAGATAACTTATGTGGAAAATACCCTCTCTGCTAGAGTTTTATCATTCATCTCTGTTGAATTGGGTTAGTGGTCATCCATAGGTTTTTGCGTAACTCAGTGTGACGGGTGAAGTCAGCACAGGGAGAGACATGAATATAGTTTTCAGTATTTATCTTTAAATACTTGGTCTTTCCTATTTAGGTGAAATAATACAATACTTAATTTTTGTGATTATTCCAAAGTCCTCTTAAATGCAGTGAGCTGCAAATCCTACCCAGACCATCCTATAGACATATTATTGTATTAAAAAGTGCTTATTATTTAGGATTAATGAAAATCTTTAACGGACTAACTGGTGTTGAAAATTCGTCAGTGGCTTTAGCATTAGCAAAACAACTCGGGAGCATGCTCCAGCATGAGGATGAGTCACTCATAATGTTCTTGAATTTTGTGAAAGTCATTGACATTCAGTGACATACATGTTTTTAAAAGGTTTAAAAAAGAGCGTGTGTCTCCTAGAAGAAAGTAGGTAGGCTTTTGAACTCTTCTAAGGAAGAGTACTTTATTTTTGGAAAATCAATATACAGAAGTCCAAAGGTCCTTTCCAATCTGAACTGAGCATTGAATTTACTGAAGCAAGCAGATGGATAGACAGTGCTCCCCTTAGCTGAAGAGGGAGCACAGAAGAAAATCTGGGTTTGGGTGGAAGCCAGGCACACACTGAGGATAGGATTGGAAAAACTCCATGCAGTAAACTTCCTCTTGACTTACCTTCAGGGAGGTCAAAAGGCTGAGATTTTATTGCTGTCTCTTTTTATCTGAAGAGGGTGGCTGAGGTCTTGACCTGCAGGGAAGGTCATGCCTTGTGAGGGGAGCTGGAATCAAGTCACATTTCTAATTTAGCAGTTTACACAGGGGGGATAATGGCAGCCCATTTGAGTGTCCAGACATGTTATCCTCCCAGCTGGTTTGCCATAAAATATACCTGTCACTCTGTGTTCTGCTTTCACACAGGCTTTTCACAGTCTGCCTGGTGGAGCAGAGGCAGCCAAACCACTCTGTTGCTGACAGGTGGGAAAGTCTTCCCCCTGAGCCTGGAGGGGCAGCTGTGTCTGCTAGTGGTGTGCTGAAAAGACATGTTTGCAGTGTCAGCAAGGATGTGCTAATTCTTGTCTAGGTGCTCAGCCTGCCTGCAGATGCAGGGTGGTAAACATTCAGACTTGAGCAGCACCCCAGTGAAAAGCTGAACTAACTGTGGTTTGCAAAAGGTTGTGCTGCATTCCCCTGGTGCTTTGGTTTCTGTTGTAGGAAGCACCTGTCTCTATTTTTGGTTTTTTTCTTCTGTAATGTTTTATCAACTAGAGAGGAGTGCCTTGCATTGGTTTCCCTCAGATGGGTGAGTACTTTGACCTCTGCAGCTTTTACTGAAATAAAAGCTTAGTTCCTTCCAAGGCCTTTGCTTTGCTATTATGAAGTTCAGGGAGTAAAGAAGATCATTTTAGTTGCATTATGTTGTGTTAAAGCTGTTTTAAGTAGTTAAAGCTAAGCCAATGTACTTCAGGTCTGAGGTTAAGGCAGAGAGCACATGGTCTGTTGTGGTGCCTTCAGTAACTGGTGAGAAGCCTTACAGGAAATTAACTCAGTACCTTGCAACAATGTGGGAGTGCAGCACTGAAGAGATTGTCCTCATGCTGTTGCTTTTGCAGGAGTATGCTGCATCTTTCTGTTTCAGTGGTTTAGTCATGGTACCGAAAAGCATGTTGTGCCTGTCCACTTAGAGTGTAATGTAACATTTGTCCAGCTGATAAAGAGAAGTTCTGCACACAGAGGGGCAGAAGGATCACTGTCTGCTTCACTTAGGTAAGGAGCAGGCTTAAGCTTCTGTTCACCTTGTCCTCCCGAACTTCTCATCATTTGAACCTATTGACAGGAAAGAACTGAAGCTTCTTGCACAGTTCAGTGAAGCAGCTCTCATGTGTGTCAGTCTGTTAATTTAGTAGCTTGCTGTTCTGGGTGAGTTCACATGCAGTTTTGGGTTGCTATTCTCAACCTTGATGAAATTACGTGAGAAATTATGCTTTTTTTTTTCATATCATGTTGTACATCAGTGAAGGTTTAAGAATAGACTATTGGTTAAAAGTTGTCATGGCCCTGAATGAACCTGATTGCAATTGTTTCCAGTTTTGCCATATGTTTGCTACTCAGAAGCTGCATCATGACATAGCTGTCCTTCCTCTCCCACTCCTCAATCTGTGAGTATAAATGCTGTGTGCAGCAGAGCTGGAGGAATGGAAAATAGAGCAGCTCAGGAGGTCTGCAGCCTAGTTAACTATACTTGACATGTCCTAATTACTGTCACATTTTGCTTTCTTTTCAATGTTTTGCCAGAAATATGGTATGGTTTGAGAAATGAGTTCCTGATTTTATCCTTTTAAAAAAATTATAATGAAGTTCACAGTCTGTGTTTCATCTGGTAGTGTTTTTTTCCACCTCCTTCACTTGTACAGCCAGGACACACCCTGTGTCACTAAATACCCTAAAAATACACAGTGCATCTGGCCTGCAGTTCATCTGTTTAGCAGTGTCAGCTGATTAAAAGAAGCAATACTTCAAAAATTAATGAAAACTGTATCTCTAAGTATGGTAGTGTACTAGAGACAGTGATTTGTTACAAAGCAGCAATCTCAGAATGTGTGTAGTCTAATATTCGCTAAGGGCAAATACCAACACAGCTCCATGCTTGTTGATGAACCTGCACTGCCTTTGGCAGATTTCTTATAATGTCTTGTGTTTTGCTTTCCACCTGTGTTCTGTTGGGAAGCAGCTTTTTTTTTTCCTAACAGCACAAATTTCTCATGACTAATATTTTACAGTTGTTTAAAACCTGCATAAATAATCAGCTTTTTTCTTTTATTTTTTAAATCTGCATGCATTGTCAGGATCCATACAGTGAGTTGGTTGTTGCCATTTGGAAGTATCTAGGAGAACTTTTTCAAATACTCTTTCCTTACTAATTATGTGGTATGTGATATTTTTACTATTAACCTGCTTTTAAAAGTCTCAGGTGTGTTTAGGAGTACTGTTCAGAAACTCAATATGCCTCCAGGGATAATGTTTCAAGAAACATGTCTTTATTTGGAGCTGCTTAAACTCAGATTCCTTTAATAAAGTCTAGTGCAGAAGTAGGAAAAATCCTTTTGACTCCTCCAGTGTTCAGGAGCTTGGACAACCTCTTCTCATTTACTAGCTTGAGTATATGTAATCAGAAATCAAATAATTAAAAACTGCTACCTACACTTTATGCCATTGAAGCTTTTAAGCAAGAGGACCTGAAGTAAGGGTGAGCTGTGCAGGTATTTGAATTAGAATAAGCTCTGTCCTTTAAATTCAAGGGCACCTTGCTGAGTGTCATATTCCTGCATGTAGTGCCCAGCCAGCCCTGGCAGGTAGTTTGCTTTGATGAAGTGACAGTCTTGTAATGTTGTCCTGCCCATGCCACCTGTCTCTGGCACAGATTAACCAGCACAGTCGTGTGTTGGTGTTGTGAAGCTCGGTGTGATGGATGCTGTGGAGTTGAGCTGGCATGAGAGAGAGCATTCAGGGTGCTAAAGGGGGGGGCAACACAGCTCAGTTCCTGCCACATAGAAATAGATGTGGTTAATTAGGATCTCTGCAAGACAGGGCTGCTGGGTGTGCAGGCTCAGCACTGTCCTTGGAGGGAAGTGGAGAAGTTGAGTGTGAGTGTGTGTGCTCAGTGCACCTGAATGCTGAGATGAGGACAACTGATGCTGGAAGCTGGCAAAGGAAGACAGCAGAGCTGGCAGAGCAGATGATTTCAGAGAAGTCACTGTCTCTGCAGGTCTCAGGTGGGTTCTGTCAGAGGACTTGATACTCTCTGACCAACTATTCAACTGCAAATATATATATATATATATTACACGCACACATGCACTTAAAAGGGAAGGAGCTGAAAATCCTGAGCTTTATCATGACCAGAAGCCTAGCAGAATAAGGCAGGGACAGATTTGAAGTCCAGTAATTTAAGCAGCAGTCTTCAATATGTAGACGCTGTGTTGGTAAAGGTGGCTTTAAGAGTGGGTGGGCCAGCAAAGCTGAACTAGGACTTGTGTACCTTATATTCTCTACCACTTTCATCCTTTGTCTCCAAAGCATACTGCCTGTCAGTGCATTTTTATTTTTGTCCGAGTACATCTGAGATGTTGCACTCATTTGCTTGTAACAGCTCTGTGGTGATACGAGCCACAAAATCCATAGCACTTACCTACACAGCAGAAATGAGAGGGAGTGCAAAGCTTGTTTTGAATGAGGTGCAGTGGAAGAAGGAAGGGTCATAAAGGTGGCAGGATGTTGGACATCTCTGTATCCCTTCTTTCTGATCTGACAGTGTATGGAGGTAACCATAAGAACTAAACCAGCAGCCCACGGCTCGCAGTGCTCATTGCTGGCTAGAAGATAGAGTTTTCAGGATAAGGGGGCCTAAACTGTTAGAGTTACTGGGTGAGTGCTTGAAATCCTGTCTTTTGGTAGTGATCCTGGATCTGTTTTTGCTTTACGGCTTCACAGTTCCTGCCCCAATGCTTATACTGCCCTGTGCTGAGAACTCTGCCATTTGGAAATGAGGTTTAACCTGCAATAAGAAAGAGTTTGGTGAAACGTGTGATGACCTCTGCTGTGTTGGAGATTAATTACTGGATCAATGCTGCCATCTACGGATCTTTTGCTAGCATAGCAACACATCTTTGGAACAGCAGAGCAGGGGCGTGACAAGGTCATTCCTTTATACACCTGCATTATTTAGCCACTTGTGCAGAAAAACTGATTATGAAGAGTGAAAACCACGAGATACCCCCACAGAAGGGTGATACTGTATGGAGAGGGAGTTTTGATCGTTCCTGTAGTTGCAGAACAGCAAATTTTGTTGTTGCTCTGAGACTTGTATTTCATACAGGCCTATCACTTGCACTTCTTTTTGAACAACAAGATGCAATTCTGAGAATGAGTTGCAAGCAAAGACTTCCTTACTATGTATAGTCTGGATTTACCCTGAAAAAGTGAATTTAAAAGACATCTCATGAGGCAAGGAGCAGAACTGGAAAGAAAATTTGCCGTTCTCCTTCTGACTTTATTATGTAACACAAGCATATAAAGGAAAACTAAAAATTAAGCAAATGTATGTTTTTAAAGCCTCCCACATCCCCATTTTGTTGTGTTTTATTTGTCTGGTGCATCTTCATTGAAAAAAAAAACCAAACACAATGGCAACTTTCTTTCCACAGTGCTTCATTTTTCTGAAGGAGTGGGTGGTTGTGTTCTAAAAGTTTGATGATTAAATTATTTAATTAAATGAAGCAATGCCTTCTTTCCCATGTGGGAAGAGGGAGACTCCTTTTTAGCTTGATAGTTGACCCTTGATATTTTCAGTCTACGATCAACTCTGAGAAAATCAGCTTTGCTTTCTGTTATTACTGGCAGCTTTGGTTTTTTTCCCCTCCTTCTCTTCCTCTTTCAGGAAGTAGCAACACCTTGTTTATTCCTCGTGTTCAACCATAGTAAAGGAAGACAGGGATGTGGAAGTCCCTTTGGAATTTAAAAGGAAATCCTGCATCTAATTGTAGACATCTGTGCCAAACAGTTTTCTACAAATTACAATTTTGGCTATTGTTTGCACATTGGCATACTGTCATGGGTGTCCCATGTTATTTGACCTGAAGGAAAATAATCTTGAAGTAGTCATTACCTCCTAGAAACATCTGTTGTCTCCCATATATAGACGTTATGCTATGAGCATGGATTGCTGCAACATACTTGTTTCCACAATCTGTTATTCTTTCATACAAGGGACAAATTACCCCCTCCATCATGGAATGAAATATCCCCATTCCAGTGATGGTTTACATATCTCTCTTCCTCTCCTCATAATTGTAGGGCAGCTAATGACTTGATTGGGGTGTTGGAAAAGGGTAATTCTTCAAAGCAGTTGGACATGTTATTAGTATGAGGGCATACTGTGTCTGTCTTCTTTGAAAAATAAATAGTGTATGGTTGCTCTCAGGACAGAAAGGGAATAAACTGAGTTACCTCACAAAGGAAGTCTTGCAATGATTGATGTTTTAAAGAAGATCGATGCTTTAAAGAAGGTGCTTTAAAGAAGCATCAAGAGCTCTTCTTGATTTATGAAAGTAATGGACAGTAATTGTTTCCATAAGTTCAGTGGTTTTCTGAGAGGGCATAGCTGAATGATTGAAACTTTAAAAAACAGATAGGCATGAGACAGAAGTAAGTTTGTATAGTTAATAAGAAAACTAACAAGGTTGCTTCACAAAATAAATATTAGATCATCTTTTTCAGAATTAAAGGACATCACAGACTTTCTATATAAATATCAAGATTATTTTATGTGAGTTGTTTAAAACTTCGTCTTTGCTTTTATTTTATGCTTACTGAATAAACTTCTTTTGTTTAGTCATCACTTTGCTTCACACACCTTTGTCCACAGTTGTAAAAAAGGGCTATATATTGGTCTTAATGGGGAAGTGTTTTCTGCAAAGAAATCACTTTTCTCTGCTACAGCTTTTCTATTTTGTTTCTGTTTTGTCATGAACAAGCTAAACAATTTCCTGCCAGCAGTTTGGGCCTTAGGATACTTACAAAGCTGTCTTTAGAAAAAGAAAGGATGAGCTACAGCTACAGTTCAAAGCAGGTGTGAATAATGTCGTAACAAAAAACTCCAAAAAGAAATGCAGGGAAAATATTTTCATTTTCAAGTATTGTAAAGTAAGCCAAACTGTGTGGAAAAGATGAACATTAAAACCTCTTTTTACCAGTCCTTAGCCTTTGAAGACAAGTGTATGATGTGTGTTACAATGTAGTAGTTATAATGTGGTAAGTGACCAGAAGGGATTTGGGTTTTTAATCTTTTTTATAACCAAGAGGTTGAAAGTACTTTAAAAACTGCTCAGCAGAAAAATAATTAAGAATATTTACTGTTGAAGAGATCTGATGGGTAGCCAGTTACTAGATTATTCTACAGATTTGCGTTCAAAATCTTGAACAGCGGATATATGAATCACATTTCAGTAGTTAGTGCCAAGTTATTGTCTCTTCTATGAAAATAGGTCATAATAAATTAGGCAAAAATAGCAGACATGCTTTGCAGCATAGGTCATCATAAACTGCCATTCTTCGCTCTGCCAAGCTTTATACCAAATACAAATCCTCATAAAAGATCATTGTTTAGTGCTTAAACCAGTGCAGTATGGAGCTGAGATTGAGGACCCTGTGCAGGGTCCTCACATAATGAGGACATACGAGGTTTTGCCTCACAATGAGGTTGTGAGGCAAACACATAATGAGGTTTTGCCCTTGCGTTGCTTAGGTGTGGATGGGATGTTTTATGTGGTGTATGGGATCAGGACAGTGGGGAGAAGCAAGGTTCAGGGACATGAGAACTCATAGCACAGTGATGCATCAGAGGTCAGAAGCTGATAGGAAAGGCTGAAGCTCTGATTCACCTGTGGTGCCCACCTCTCCATCCCCAGCACAGACAGTTGTCACACAGTCAGACTTGGCTGGGCAAGTGGTTTGGGGAGGTTGATGCTACCCTGTGCCTCTCTCTGCATTTCCTGTACACCAGAAATGTGAAACTGGTGAAGTTACAGGAGCCGTAATTCAGGGAGAACTTGCACGCTTTCTCACAGAGTAAGAATGGCTATGAAACAAATCATGTTCAAAAGCAAATGAAATCATAACTCCTTGCAATCAGGTATGTAAAATAGCAGAGTCCATGATCACTACCGATGAAATGTCTTTTCTTTAAGGCAAGAAGTCTGAAAAATGAAAATGTATATATTAGATACAGAGTTAAAAGCTAATCCCCATTGCAAGTTGGACCATTCCCAGTCAATATAAGGTTCCACTTTAAGGTTAAGTGTGTCTCAAAGGCCTCTTGGGCTGCCCAGGGAAGTAGTGGATTCTCCGACCCTGGAGATATTTAAAAAGAGACTGGATGTGGCACTCAGTGCCATGGGCTGGTAACCACAGCAGTAGTGGATCAAGGTTTGGACTTGATGATCTCTGAGGTCCCTTCCAACCCAGCCAATTCTATGATTCTATGATTCTAAATGAAACTGTCCACTCTTCTTGCTTCAGTAGAGTGTCTGACAAATGGCGGTTACCAGAATAAGGGACAAAAACCTTGTGTCTTGAGTTTTCCTCTCTGTGAACCAGACATGCAGCAGTTTCAGACTAGGTGGGCTAGGTGATCCTGTTGTCCATCAATCCTGCACTCATCCAGCCAGTGATACCTGACAGTACCATGGTGCCGTACTAAGACATGAACAGTGACACACCACCCTCTTGTTTTTTTCTAGGGGGATGTAAATCATATGGTGGAACTTCTTTTACTTAGTGAAAAGTTATTGAGTGGGATTTTGAGTACTTAAGGCAGATGTGTCATGAGCAGGAAAACTGAGATGATGTCTCAGAGGTGTTTTAAATATTTTCCTCTGTTCTGGAGCCAGTCAAACATGAGGCTGTCTTTTCTAGTTTTCTGATGATACAGAGAGATTGGACAGGACATAGATCAATTAGTTGTGATGATGCCACTCCATCTGAGAGGCATCTTTCATTTGAAAGATGTTAACTGTCTCAGTTAACAATGTGGTAACACAAATTCTGCTTCTTTGCTTTTGGCATTGCTTTTCGGCTTGGGGATAGCTTTTGGGATTGGTAAATCACATCCACTAAACCCTGTTAAGAAATGGTCAAGAAGTAGCACTCTCTTGCAGTTCTTAAATGAACTGTTTTTCTCTGCAATGTGAGACAAAGTAGCTTTCTGTGGTTTAAAACGTTTGTTCCTTTTTTTTTACTTACATGCTGTGTACACTAAAGAAATAGTGTTGGTTCTATAAAGGGATATTCAGCAGTAATCTCTGTCCATTTTCCTGTGGAGAGCTTTTATGTCACTTGTCACCATGAGTTTTATCAAGGGCTTGATCAGACAGGTGGTTTTGTTTGTTTGTTTTGCCTTCACTTAATCAGCCTTTTCCATAATGAGACATTAATTAGGTGCTGTCTTTCCTCACACTACAGCTCTTTCAACCTGTGATCACCATATCTTTTCATCTTTTGATGAATATGTTTTAGTAGCATTATGCTCTGCCAGAAGTGTGAAAGAAGGTTCTAGTCCACGTGGCTGGAGCAGTATAACATCCTGTGCTTTTCATCTTTCCTTTTTAAGATTCACCTCAGAATGCATACCAGATTCCTGCATCACTTGACAGAAAACCAGCCTGCTGTTGTTTCATCTAAACTGAGGCATCTTTGTATCTCTTGTGTGTCCAGCACACTTTCTTTTCTTATATATTTATAAAGGTCTTTCAGGAGTGTTTCTTGTTTCACTCCTTCCACAGTTCAACCAACAAGAGGAGCAGACAGTCAGGAATCCACCTTACTGTATTTTTAAGCTTAAGTCGAGGCCCACAAGGTCTTCATTTTTACTCTTCCAGAGTATGAATGAATAATCTCATCCCCAAAATAATCTTGGGTGAAGTCTGTGCACCAGTGAACTCGGTTGAAGTAATTTCTGCTTAAGATAGTAGAGATTGCAGATGAGGCAGAAGACCTTAAGCTCTGAACTGGTGTTCTCCACAGTTTATCATACTGAGCCTGGCTTTTAATAACTGTAATAAGAGATCAAAAAGTCATTACCAGCCAAAAGCTATGCCCTATACAAAGATGTGCCATCTGAGATATCAGACTATAATAAAAAATGAATGCAACATACACAGTTGGGTAATGTTATTTAAGAGGATGAAATGTGGTTGAATGTATCTGGAAACAAGGTAAACCTGGAAGCTTTGAAGAGGCTTCCCCGAGATAAGCTGCCCCTTTCAAATACAGCAAACTGTGTGGCATTTGTAACTGGAGGCTGTCATCACTCACACTTACTGTTTTTAATTGCTTTTATTGAGTTGAACATACCAAGCATGTAGTGATTAGAGATCTGGGAACTAAGTGTAATTACTCAGATTAGAAATGTGCTTTTATTTAAGAGGAGAGAAACTGGTCTGCCCTGCAACAGGATAAATCTCTGCAGCCAGTACTCTGTAATCAGTTTGTGGAGGTAAACATTACATGTGTCTTTGCCAGCTTGGATGAATGGTGCCAACTGTCTTTAACATTTTCAAAGAAAGACAAATGAGCTATAATTGGATTTCTGTACTGGATAATTTTGAACAGCTATTAGAAGCAACAGTAATTGTTATGAAGAAACTCCACAATAGACATATTAGTATGAGACATGTCATCAATACTAGTGTTTCAGTATTTGTCTGTTAGAATCAGGGTACCAGATTAAATTAGAACATGCTTTGTTGTGGTCATTCCCATTATTCATATTAAGTGTGAGTAAACAGAAATGATAATGAAGTTTGGGTTGAGTTGGGGGGAAAGGAACTACCAAGAGTTACTTTGTACCAACATTGTGAACCCTTAAAAATTAAGAGTAGGAAAGATAAATTGATTACTATCTTTTATAATTCTACAAAACTTTAAAAGATGAAAATAGACACTCTTTTTGTCTACAGTAATATACTTCTAAAACCATAATTATTTAAAATATCTGTCAGACATTGTTTTTCTGACAGTTTCTCTAGGATGGAAGTGGATATTAAGAGTGAAAAATATTCATTTCAACAGTATTTTAATGGCTCTCTTGGTAATCTTTTCTTCATTCCTGTTGCAAAATATTAAAGTTAAAACTGAAACCAAATGGAGAGAGAAAATTGTGATGTTGCCCACAGTATTTAATTTGTTTGGTGTTAAGCACAGGCCAGCAAGTGTATTTTGGGAAGAACAGATAAGGTGCTCAAGTAATAAAATCTAAGTTTTGAAATTAACAAATATTTTTATTTCCCCATTTTTTAACAAGTACAACACCAGTTAATTTCACTTCTAAGGTATTTGTGGTTTTATTGACACTAGTGTTTAAGCTTTTATGTGTGAAGCACAGAAATCAGTACAAATGGTTAGCCATTTTTCCCAAGTTAATGTAGCTTTAATTGGTTGATACATTTTTGCGTATCCTTTTGTAACACCCTTAAAAGGTGGGATTTTTTTCAAATTCATGTTTGAATTCCTTGCTTTCTTACAACCACAGTTTGATTATAGTTCTTCTCAGATCACTGCTTGATTCTCTCACAGATATTAGGATAACTCACTGTTACGTTCTCTGTGACTAGTAATATGCTTGCATTTTTTTTTTGACAAAGCCTTATTATTAATTTGTTCACTTTCATTCTGCTCATAAAAAATCCTTAAGTTTTAAACTTAGTCACTTTTTTAAAAAAATACTATTTTAAGGGATACTTTTTGGAGAAAAAGAATTGTTACTTGTCTTCTATCGTACTGTTGTTGGTGGTTGGAAGAGAAATAAAATACCAAGGGGACAATTCTTTCTGGGTCCCACTGAGAACAGCACAAACACTTGCAAGGCAGATAACTATTCACTGATAGCCCAGAAAAGCCACTTAACAGGTTAGGAAATCTTGCCTCTGTTCCAGTGCTGGGAACCCCTAGCTGCTATGGCATTAGCCTGAGCTTTGATCAGGGACAACACATGGAGCAGATTCTGTCCATGGTAAGGTTCACCAGCTCTGAGATCACTGGTGTTCCTCCAGGGTCTTACTCACAGTACAGGATCAGCAGTCACTGACAGAATCAAGCAGAGTAAGGGCTTAGCTTTTAAGACTCCTTTGGACAAGTTAACTAATAACGTTGCAGTCCCCAAACTGTTGCATATAATAATTCACACTGATGAGACAATACACTCTCTAAATACTTAAGATTAAATGTGCAGTGATTAAACAATGAATAATTATGTACTGACTGTGCATACATTGATTAATAATACTATTAATTAGGTATTCCTTGATTAAGTAGAGGTCATACAGTATCCATGATACAGAAGTGTATACAGCTCTGTTAGTGGCTATGTGAGTCACTCTCTCTTCACACAGTAGTCATCCACCAGTGGCTACTACAGTAGTTACACAGATCATTATTGATAAGGTTACTTCTGCAATCATAAACATTTTTGTTCAAAGTTCTGCGGATTTTCTGCTATCTTGTGGATTGCTGTATCTATGGACTTCTGTGCTTCATCTCTTCCTGTCCAACGGGGGACAATAATCTGTCCCTGTTGCTTCTTGACAGAATTGCTGTTAACTTTCAATACTTCAAAATTGTTATATTAAGGTTCCATCAAGTTCTTAGCTCCTTAGTAGCAGCAGCTGCTAATAATCTGACTGCTTTGTAGGCTAGTAAGTTGAGAATAATCAGTTTTCAGCATCTCTATATTTAAAGTAGGCTGCCTTGGGGTGCCTTCTGTTAACCACAACTTCCTTCAAAAGTTACATGCCACAGGAAGGATGAAACTGCTAAGTCTAGCTTATTAGAGGGAGGGACACAGCTCTCCTTGTGCATGGTATAACACAATGTATATTTTTCTGGAGGGAATAGGATAACCACAAATGTTACTGCCTTCAGAACAGGTGCAGAAGTTGCTTTTTCAGTTTACCCCTTTGCACAACATCTGACACAACCGGGGAAAAGAAAAGAGGAAGAGAAGGCACTCCTATTTTTGCACAAAGAACAAATGAATGCAGTTTTCCAAAAGAAACCTAGGCCGTGTCTTGACCTTTCCTTATTTCAGGAGGTTGCTAATGACAGCATTTTGATTGGAAGCTTTGATAGAGTACAACTGTGGAAGTTCTTAAAGTTCAACATTTGCTAGTTTTACTGCAAGGCCATTGAGTTTCATGTCATGGACATGTTTAATTCAAAATTTTGGCCAAATTTGCTAGTCATAGAAGGACTCACATTGAAAGGAGCCCCTGGAGACCATGTTGTCCAACCCTGGCAATGCCTATTTAATCAAGGTTTTGTTCAGTCAAGTTTTGAGTACCTATAAGAGTAGTGGTTTCATGGGCTTTCAGTGCAACCTTGCCCATTGTCTGACTGATCTCATAATGAAAAAATGCATTCCTGATGTTTAGTTGTTCCTTGCTGCAGGTTGTGCCTGTTAGTGGATGCTGCTGTCTTTTCTGTACCCCTCCCCATTAGGTAGTGGAAGACAACAGCAACGTATTCCCTCGGTCTTCCCTCTCCAGGATGAATTTAGCTCTCAGCCTCTCCTCCTGTGGAAGCCCCTTCATTGTTTTTGGTGGCCCTCTGCTGAACCAGTATGTCAGTATCTTTCTTGTAATGGGAAGCCCAAAATGGGATACAGGACTCTAGGCGTGATCTCACAAGTACAGAATGGAGATCTGTACTTCTCCTCTGCAGATCACTTCTGACGTTGTTTTGAACATAGCCCCATAGATGTTTGGCCATGAAGTCGCACTACTGACTCCTCTTTAACTTGTTGTCCACCAAGAACCCAGACCATTTTTTGTCAAGCTGGATTCTAGCCATGTGGTGCCTAGCCTGTGCTGTTGTATGCAGTTATTCCATCCTGGATGCAGGACTTTCCATTTCACTTGCTGAACTTCAAGAGGTTTCTGTGAGCCAATTTTTCCAGGCTGCTGAGGTCCTGTGCTCTTCATTGTGTCTGAGCAAGGTTATCCAAATTTGGCAGCCACAGGGCAAGATCCTAGCTTTGATACTCACTTTTATGCTAACAGTGGTAGGAAAAGTAGATCAGTATTCTGTTCATTTCCCAGTGAACAGACATACCCAGTTCTCTTCTGCCACCCAGCTTGAACACAGTTGGATCTCTCTTCTTTCTTTGCACTTGCCTTCTATTCTTCCTCTGGCATTTGGATGAAGTAGTGAACAGCTTTGATCTGACTGTTCGTACGAAAAGGGACTAAATTACTTGAAGGAAGGGGATTTGTTGCAGGTTTTTATAATAATGTGTAATGTGGACAGGGTAAACAGGGAGCTGTACTCATTCATTTCTATTACAAGAAGCTGGGGACTTCAAATGAAACTATCAGGTGTCACAAGCTAAATAAAATGGCTCCAGATACCATGGGTAGTTAGCCTGTGGAACTTCTTGCTGCAAGATGCTTCAGGCACAGACATTTTTATGTAAGTTCAGAAAGGATCCAGGCAGGCTGATGGAAGAAAAATTGATTGTGAACTGTCATGTGCAAAGATGAGACATCTGCTTCAGGAAATCTGAAGTTGCGCATTGCAGGAAACCAAGAAAATATTTTCCGAAGGGAAAGAAAAAAATGAGGAAATACGTCTGAGCATTTACTAGACAAACAGCAATTCTCTTGTTTTTCTTCAGAAAAAGGTTGCAGCTTGACTGAATTAATTTCATTTGCATAGCCTTGGTTTGCAGGGTGCAACCAAACCAAGACTGTCTTAGCAAATATTTCACTCAAATGAATTTGGCGTTTTCTAGCGATTCTTGGTGTCTGTTGACCTTGTCTGTATTGAGCCAGCACAGTAGGATGCTGCTAAGATACAAACCTTAGTTTGTCTTGAGTTTTTCCCCTGCTCTGTACCACAGATGTGGAGATAAAAGAGGCAGATTACATAGATGCTTGTCAGGTTCTCCAAAACTGATTGTGTAAAACAAAGCTGCTTCTCCTCAGCTGCACTGTTTTTCTTTTGTTGCAGGTTGTCCCTTTGTTTTCTTGGAGTCTATTAATTTCTTACTTACCTGAAAGCTTTTGAGTTTCAGAACAATGTTAGTCTTTAATGCAATATCTGTCAAAAAACCCCAAAACCCTCTATTTTTTTTTCTTTATAATAATAAGCTTGCTGGTTTAAGAGGAGTAATTAACCACCTCCAAACATCATGTCATTTGTTGTATCATGTTTACCACTCCAAACACTTGCTGAAAATGACCAAGATGCTTACAGGTTCCTCATCTACATAGCTTTTGGGGCCACAGTCAAGAGAGTTAGGTAGCAATGTGTTTGGGTTGTTGGGCAATACCTGTCCTCTTCTGTTGAGACTTTAAGCCACAGGAAATTGTGTTTTTCATCTCCACGCTTTTAACTTAGACTTCAGTATCTTCAAGCCCATGGTGGCTGAGGGAACCTGTCTGAGCACATATATAAGAAGTCCTTAGTTTTGCATTCTCAGCAAAAGAAAAGGTGAAGACATGAAATAGTCCTTCTCTGAAAAGGCATGTCTTTTGGGGGATTTTTCCTATGGTGCACTTTAACTTGGTTAGAGTTCAACAGCAGGTGTCAATACAACTCTCTTTTCTGGACTTGGACAGAGACTGCCAAAATATGTACCATTTGACCCCCGCCATCATTTTTGTTTCTATGTGTTCTGTCACATTCCCTACCAGATAAGATTTGAGAGAAATGTCAGCATCTGACACATGGTATGGTTGGTGTCCTCCTAGCAGCTGCCCTAGCTCTACACCCAGAAGTGTGGAATTTAAAGTTTTTCTGTAGTTTTGTCATGATCACAGGTTTTATGATCTTGACTGGATTTCACCCTCCAAATAGAAACCCAGTTTGTGTGAAGAACTTCAGTCAAATCCTCATACTGAACAGGCAATTTGAGTATCCTGCTAGCTGTCAATGTTTTGAGCTTTAAAACTGTATGACCACTTCCCAGCCTTTCATGTAGAAGGGGGATTTCCCAGAATGTATCAAAAGTGTTTGCCAAAGCAAAAGCTCATTTTTTTGTAAATCTCATACAGTTTCAGCTTATGCTGCAGGGCATGGCATGCTCATGTCATTTAGGACAGACACATCTGTTATATATACTCAGTGTTGGAGAGGAAAAGAGATACCAGGTTTAGCTTGACTCCTTTGATTCATGTCTGTTGGCATGCGGGAGGAGTAGGACCTGAGGCGTCCCACTGCAATGACTGCTATCATAAAAATACTCCGACACATAGTACTGGTAGGAATAGCACCAGCAGGATAAATGTGTAATGGCATCCTGAAGAAAACCAGTTGTTTGAGAGCAAGTAAGTTTTCAGTATTATTGTCCAAAGGAGGGCAACCAGGCTGGTGAAGGGACTCCAGCACAAGTCCTGTGAGGAGAGGCTGAGGGAGCTGGGGGTGTTCAGCCTGGAGAAGAGGAGGCTCAGGGGAGACCTCATCGCTCTCTACAACTCCCTGAAAGGAGGCTGGAGCCAGGGGGGGGGTTGGGCTCTTCTTCCAGGCAACTACCAGCAAGACAAGAGGGCATCGTCTCAAGTTGTGCCAGGGGACGTTTAGGTTGGATATTAGAAAGAATTTCTTCACGGAGAGGGTGATCAGACATTGGAATGGGCTGCCCAGGGAAGTAGTGGATTCTCCGTCCCTGGAGATATTTAAAAAGAGACTGGATGTGGCACTCAGTGCCATGGTCTGGTAACCGCAGCGGTAGTGGTCAAGGGTTGGACTTGATGATCTCTGAGGTCCCTTCCAACCCAGCCAATTCTATGATTCTATTCTATGATTCTCCTTTGTAACCATCTTTCTGGTCATGGTCACCAGCCCCACAGCACAGCTGGTAAAAGAAGCAGGACAGATTCCCTCTAAATGAGTTCAGCAGAGTGTCTCAGGCCAACTGGAACCAGCACCTCTGCTTTCAGCAGTTTCAGATAAGTGCCCCCAAAGGAGGCTCCTCATTGATAGGAGCGTGCACAAGCGGCCAGCGGGTGCTGTCGGGTGGTGAGCTGCCACAGCTGTCAGGTGTCACTGCCTCTCTGTCTGGGCCTTTAGGACTCCTGTCTGCAAGCTGAGCTTATCTTGCCTTTCAAAGGTTTTTATTTTATTGGTTTCTTCAGCATTTGAGAAATATTAAAATAAGAAGGAAAAAATAGCTTTTCACAAGCCTGTATCTATCTGGAGCAAGACTGTGGATTATTAGCACAAAAGTGGCATTTTGATTAAATGTTAGCTGTTTGAGAACATTAATGTGATTTAAAAACAAAGTCTAAATTTGAAAATAACAATCTCTAACATGAGAAAACAGGGATAGAGAAAGATTTTCAGTACAGATCTTCACTTTGTTTTCACTTAGAAGAGAATGTGTATCTGCATGATCTGGTCCTGTAATGTGTGTTTTATGTAAATTTTATGGACAAATATAAAAAGACCTCTTGCCTCAAGGGCTTTATAATCGCAATTAAATGAAACATATCAAAAGAAAAAAACAGACAATCATAGAAAAAAATGAGCTTGTACTGTTGTTATGGTAATATATATGTTTTATTTCCATATCTAGGTATTCATGAGTGGTCTGTCTGTGGTTCAATCAGATTGTCATTTGCTTATTCCAACAAGAACAAATTCTTAAATAATATTTTTAAATAGTTTATTTAAAAAGCTGACAAGAACAGAACTGCTATAGCATGCAGAATTAAGTAGAACTTCTGTTAAAAATTATTTTTCTTACTTCATTTTCCTGTAGCTGCATAGTGTCTTTTGTAATTAGAAATTCAATTCTGACAATCTTAAGTGTCATTAAATATAGGGTCTTCTGCATTTTCTTTCTCACAGGAAAGTAATGGTTAATTTCATGTTTCTGTACTGCTGTTCAGGTATCAGCCTTCCAGGTTTACAAGTAGACAGAGGTCAGCATGTGAAGAAGGAAGAAATTGCAAAGATGACAAATGTAACTGTGTTTGTCTGACTCCAGTACAACCTCAGTGCCAGAGAGCTACAGCTGCAATAAATAGCATTTATTCTGACATCTGGCATAGCTTTTACCAGTGATTATCAGGCACTCTTTAATTTTCCATTTCCATCACAGCCTCATGGTACAATTACCAAGTTGTGCTGTCAGGTGAAGGTATATTCATAAGATAGAAGACAAAAGAAAAGACAGAGGAGCCAGGAATAAAGTAGGGAAGGAAACTGACACAAACAAGGGCACGACAGCAGGAACCCAGGGCTTGCATCCTGGATACTCAACTGGTATTGAGCTGATTCCAGCAGGATGTGTTTAAGTCATTTGGTCTGGTTTTTGGCCTCATTTCCACGTGCCCAAAGGGATCCCAAATATGCTGGATGAAGGCACGATGTGAAAGCTTGTTCTTTCACAGCTGATCCTGCTGTTCTCATTTATTGATCTCTCTCATCAACAGTTTTTAAACATAGGTGGCCATCTTACACCATCAGAATCAACCCATTAAATAACTTTTTGGCGACTTCAACTGTAAGCATTTATTCCTTTTTCTGAAACATCTGTATTGTGTCCATGTGTAATTTAAGACGTTCTGAAGAGCCCTGTACCAGTGCTCTTTTAACTGTAATGGTGCAGTTTTCATATTACAGTCTCCTGCTTCAGTGTATCATTTGTGTTTATAAATAATATACGTACAACTATAGTAAAGACTCTTTACAATACAGACTAGAAAGAAAAGGTCTCCTTTAGGAAGAGGAGTAAAGAGATAATACACCTTGCAAAGATGAGTAATTTAGTATATGGGAGGGTTCAGTGTTGATCAAAACTAAACAGTTCATGAACTTTCCATCTACTGCATTTCCATCCCATAATGTTATCTATGTGAATTGTCCAGTAAGACAGTTGAGCTCCAAACAATATAAAATACAGTTTCACCTTCAACGGCCTGTAGACTGCACTTGTGGCAGTCAAATGTTAATATAAGTTCTCCATTTTATCTCAAAGTCTGATTCCTCTGCTTGTGTGTCCTGGCTTACTAAACCATTGCTGTAATTGGAACTCAGCTAAAGGTCTCAGAATTTTCAGATGTTCTCATTGTAGTCAGTCTGACCTGTAAGCTCTGTTTTTTGTTTAATACTTTCTCAGACACAGTTGAACTGTGAATCAAATCTTTGCTTGAGTTAAAAACAACCAGACAGATATGTACACGTGGAGTGGAATTTGAACAATGGTGCGTATTTCCTGGAAAAAGTCATGAGAACAGTCAAAATGATACAGCTAGGAAATGGTAATGATTTTTCCTGCTGTCCTGTGACAATACTTTTTTCAGTCTGACCACAGTCCTTAGTTTCCTGATATCCTGAGAAAAATAACTTTAAATAAGCTGCTCTACAGGGAGCACTAAAACTTTTTACTGTGGACCCTGGATTTTTAAGCTTAGTTCACTGCCGTGTACTGCAGACGATTTTTCAGGTAGCTTCCCATTGGAATGTTTTCCAAGTACTGTCATTTGTGTTTCCCCCACATCACGGGAACTTTCTTCATGATGTGACCTGACAGCACTTGAAATAGATACGCTCACTTGTCGTCTCAGTATTTTCATTACAGTTCTCTTGTATCCTTTGCATGCAAAGAAATAGATTAAAGGATCGAGGCAGCAGTTAAAATTCATCAGAAATACAGTATAGTGGAGCGACTTCTGGAAAATTTTCGTTTCAGTGCACGAGGGCTCACTCTGAAGCTTCTTAATCATGTGTTGTATGATTGCAACATGGTAAGGGGTAAAGCAGATAATGAACACTATGATGACAAAAACTATTGTATTGATGGCTTTTTTGTTTATCCCTGATTTTTCAGTCAGTGGATTTTCCTTGGCTGTTTGAAAAAGTTTACAGCTAATTTGAGAGTAACAAAATAGTATAATCCCCAAAGGAATAAGGTACCCGATGAAACAGGCAGCAAGAAGTATAAGTGGTAGATGTGCTATTTTTTCAAAGTTTGGATATTCCATGCACGTAGTCCTTTCGTTTTCTTTCTGTGACATGGGTTGTATAAGTAGTGGGAAAGTTTGACTGAATACAAGAAACCAGATAAAGACACAAATGCCCTTGGCATATTTAATCCTTCTGATCTTGTACCGGAAAGGGTGGACAACAGCAAAAAACCTGTCAATGCTCAAACACGTCATGAAGTTTACACCTGCGTAGGTGTTGATATAAAACAAGAGAGCAGTTATTCGACATAATGCTTCTCCAAAAGGCCAGTCAAACCCCAGAGCATAGTAGGCTATCCTTGTTGGAAGGGCAATGCAGAACAGGAGATCAGAGAAGACAAGGTTTGTTGAATAGAGGGTGGTGGAGTTGATCTTCTTTCTGTGTTTAAAAATGACAGTGAGGGCAATGGCATTTCCAAGCACCCCGAGAATTAAGATGGAGCTGTAGAAGACAGACAGTAGGATCCGTGCTGTATCTTTGTGCTCATACAAGTCACAGGTGGAACTGTTTGTCTGCGAAGCTGTGGAAGTGTCTATCTCTGTAACCACTGCTGTTGCAGGAAGCTGAGTAGACCTAATATGAAAAACAAACAAACAAACAAACAAAAACAAACAAAAGGGGACATTTTGTAATAAATGTAGATAAACTTCATCTGCATGACAATTCCACCCTCTGTTGCAAAAAGCAAAACTGTCAAAAACTGAAATGAAACTTAGTTATGGTGAAACACTCTTCAAGCCTCCATCCAAAAACAAACAAAAAAGATGCCTCTTTTTGGCTTCTCTGTTTTGATCCCAGTTCCAAAAAATTGGATGAGGCAAAAAAAAAAACCAAAAACACCCAACTAGGGATGTAATATATTTGGAAAGGGAAATTCATAGGTGGTCAGGAGGTGGTGACTGTTAAAAGCAATCTGAGGAGGAAAAGGCGCTTGAAGGATGAAGGATCATATGAAGTCCCCAAGGGCGAGACAAGCAGACAAAATCTTTTAAATATGTTTCAGGCAACTTCTAGGGAGTCTTTGTTCCTAGCAATTCATCGTGTGGTGGTTTAACTTGTTGAGAGAAAACGAGTTTGTTATTTTTTTTCTGGGTTCTTATATTGGCATTTTAATAGTTCAGCTTGTTTAACACTAGTTTTAAGAACTGGCTTCTGGAATCTAGTTCAAATATTGTTACATACATAAATTCTTAATCCTATGACTAAAGTTACTTGTTAGTAGAGCTGCAAAAGGTAGATAACCCAGCTAAAACATTTTACATATTGTCAGTTTAGTAGATTATAGAAAGTGTTTGACCTGCACTGTCAGGAGTAGCTTGGAAGAGCAGCCAAGTGGCTGTGATTTGGGGGGCTATAAATATAATGATTCATCAGAGTTTCAGAAATGAAACACTCTCCGTCCTTTTGATAGCACTTCCACTGCATAGTACTTCTTAGGTGTGTTGTTACTTGGCAGTTGCATGGTGTAAGCATAAATGTCAGAAAGGATGGAGCATCCAATGTTACTACTTCTGGAGCAACTATTCTGTAAAATGGTGCCTCCTCCTGGAGGCACCATTTGTGGATTAAAACAGCAGTCAAAACAAGATTGCTTCTGCTATAGTGCAGAATATTATCTGGAGATAAAAGCTGTTGTAACCTGATTTTTAAATCTGTCTGGTACCTTTAATTAAAATCTCCGGGTCATTTCTGAGGGTCTACATTCACACACGCAATATGTACAAACAGCTGTAGCCTGTTGTACCTTAAAAAAGGCTTTCTAGAAAATACCTCTGCTTTAAGGGGTTTAAGATCATATTTTAGAAAGTATTCATTATCCTTTTGTTAACCTGTGAAAGCATTAAAAGGTTAGTATATTTTTTCATGTTTTAAAGGAGATTGTCCAACTTATTTCAGGTTGTTCACAATTAATGTACCTTTTGTATATATACTGTATTATAGCCAGTCTAATGAGACTAATGGCTAGGTTAGCAGGGGTGTGTGAGATTCTCTGTAGACCTGCAGATAGGAGATGATGTGGATTAAAATACCTGTTAGTTATATTACATATGTTTAAGGAAGAAATTTAGCATCCAGATAGCATATTAAATCTATATTTGTTGTGTTGCACAGGCAGTTAGGAAAGCCAGGTGAGTGATTTCTGACTGATAGACTTCCAGTGTTCTGATTCTTAGATACCTGTGGAGTATGTGCCTGGTGTCAAGAGGTGGGAATACTGCATTCAGGTTTGAAAGGCAAATCTCAAATGGGAGCTTTGTGGTTTGGGTAAGAGAATTAAACTGGTAAATAGCAACTTCAGCTGTAGTATAGATTTAAGAATGCTGTACTATCAGTTAATTCCACATAATTTACAGTACCTTGGTGTTAGAGTGTTTAATGATCAAGTAATACAGTGGTTAATACCCTTAGGATAGTTGTGGTATACTTTCCTCCTGTTTGTCTTCTTTCTTATAGAAGCCCGTAGGTTGGCTCCTGTTTTACCTAAGTGTAACAGACTGCTTTTTTCAGAAACAGTATGGGTCTTTGTATGCACCTGGATAAGAGTCAGTGAATTTTGGGGTTTTTTTATTCTCTTATTTAAATGCTTCCAGTTACTTTTTCACACCCCCAGCATGACATCTATTTTCTACTCATCTCTTCCCTGAAATCTAGTTAAAGCAATTTCTTAAACATATGTAAGGAAGAATAACCTTAAGATTTATGCAAAACAGTTGTAAGCAGTGACGAGCTATAGCATTTTAACTGCATAGTTTTAATTTTCACTGGAAAGTTGTAGTAACTTTGAGTCATAAATAATATTCAGACTTGTCATGTCCATTTGTTTGTCTTTCTAGAAGTGTATGTAAAATAAAAAATATCTATTATACAAACATGCTGAACTGTTTAGGAAAGATTCTATACTCTCTGTGATTATTTTGTTACTTTTTTTTTTTTTAAACAAGAATAGAACTCCATAAATTTTGTTTTATGAAGTCGGATCTCTAATGTAATAGATTAATCTAGAACTTACTGCTCAAAATAGGATGTTCACCTTCATGTAAAGCCATGGCTATATTGAGGAGTCCCAGCTGAGACAGGATTTGTCTTCCCATGGCACTAGGAGGGATATCCATGGCTGGACAAATGGCAACAACCACATGAGAAGAAAGCTGGAGGACTAGAGCTCATGAGCCTTCCAGGGCAGTGTGCATGTCCACTAAGCTGGGCTCTTTGACAGAGGGTGTCAGCCTTGGATGGTGAAAGGGTTCTTTTTGGTGCTCTGTTACCTCCTGCCTTTGCTGAAGGAGCACCATCTGTCTTCTCAGCAGAACAGGGCACAAGTAAAAGGCTTTAACTCTTTATTGTAATCTAACCTGTGATTTGTCTGTTTCTCTTCGTAATTTTCCTTCTTTGGAGTTTAAGAAGGAAACTAAATTCTTGGAAAGGCATGGCAGATCATTAGAAATATCTCTCCTGACTCTATACATAATGTGGTTTAGTCACTTTGAGATTGACAATATCTCTTTAAGAGAATTGGGGAACACTGTTGTTTATGAATGCATAAAGATTATAAATTATTTAAAAGGAATGATCAGGAAAGAGACTTCTCTTTCCCTGCAATGCCTGACCTGAGGATTTACTGAGCTCACCGTCCCCTATAGGTGTAAGCTGTGTACATCTTAGAGATTTTACGACCAGTAGAAGATGGGAAATACACAGTGCTGTGGTTATGTAGGTTTAATTTTTCCCTTAATATCTAAAATTGTTTTTGATTTACCAGTCATATTTACTGTTTGAATTTCTAATATACCAGACAAGTGATCTTCATTGTGGAGTGTTTTCTCTGTTTGAACAAAACACTTGATTCACCTTAGTTATGTAGGTTAAAAAGTGTGTGTGCTAAGTTGCATAGTAGAATGCTTTATTAATATATAAAGAACATATACCTAAGGTCTGTATATCCAAGGGTATCTAGTGGCAACTTGAGAGCTACAAGTGTTTTAATGAAAGCTGAGGCAAGAAGCAGGTGTGTCCTAAAGCTTCTTGTTTCTTTCTAATACTTGAACACTCACACTTCTAGTGCTTTATGTTAATTCGCCTTTTTTCAAAAGCTGTTGAATTCTGTGTAATAAATGACAATGAGCAGGCCTAATGACCTGGAGACTGAATCTTTAGGTCACAACCCGCAGATAATTTTTGGTGAGATAAATTTCCAGGTTAGTGCTTTTTTATTCTTCCTTGGAATAGACCCAGATTTGTTGCAGTACTAAAGCCAGATTTGTAAACCACACATCAGAGAATCCCAAGTATGTACTTAATGAATGAAGCTGTCTTATTGATGGCTATAGAGAATTATAACATTCTTTAAGTGCTTAACAGAATTTTCTGATGCACACAGTGTGCAATCTTTATGGCTCTGGTTTTATCTATTATTATGATTTTGCAAAATTGTATGACAGTTAAATTTGGCTCTCAAAAGTAACAGAGCTATGATAAATGAAAGAAGTTGAATTGTAATGCTGCACAGCTAGTTAAAGAAAAAGTGGAAGTAATTTGAAGTGTATATGCTTTGCTCTTATCTGTTGGATCTCTCCTTCCAAATGTGATCCAGCATATGAAAAGTGTGAGACATACAGAGCATAAATCATCTCTGCATGTTAATGTGAAGAGTCATGCTGATGTTGAGATGATTAACCTCCTTTAAGTATAGTAAATGTAAAAAGGAGACAGCCTAAAATACAGCGAACAAAATAAAAACCTTAGCCCCTGACAATTACATTTCCGCAAGCAGAAAGAAAAAAGGGTCAAATAACAATTTGAATTTTAGTACTAGAAAGCATGCACAGCTTTAATATACAGGTTTTTTTCTGGGTGATGCAGAATCTGTACAGGCACAGTCATTGATTTTAGGAATTACAACTTCAGAACCCCAGCTTAAACTAACTATTCATTACACGTATACGTATTCCTCAATCTTCCAAACAGAAAGGGATGAGATTAGAGCTCTTTAAAGACTTGCCAGGTAAGTTTTCAGTTCCTTTGTCCCTTTAGGAGAAGCTATGAGAATGTTAGACAGACTTCTTGTATGCTATGCTTAAAGGCATGCACACTGTTTTTCAAGGTAAAATGATAGTTGAGTTTACTGTCTGTTGATCAGCCTGCCTTGTTTTGCCAGTATAATGGGAAAAATTGATCCTTTTTGATTGGGAATATGTATAGCAATTGTATTACTTGTAATATTTCTTTAGTTTTGTGGCATGAAGATTGTTAATAAGGAAGAGCATGTTTGGTGATTGTTATTCAGAAGAATAATTCCTTCTAAAAACTTTGAAAGAAATGCATGTGAGAAGGTGAAAGAGGAATTAGCCCATATAACTTTGAATTCTTACAAAAATTGTGTTGCAATATTTAGATGATAGAAGAGTAACTCAGGAGTTCTTGAGCCGATAATAAAGGCTGTTTCATAGACAAGGATTGCATGTGATAGAGCAGGCTATGCATTCACGACCTTAGTACAGATTTGTTTTAAGGTTCCTTCCTATTAAAGGATTCTGTGAGGTTCAGTGAATGACCTAGCAACTGCAGTCCTTCCCTTACTACTTGAAGAGTAGATATTTTTCTAATGGTATAGTTTAAATCACTGTTGCTAATAAAGCTGTCTATACTAATGCAGTATCAAATGTTTGTCTTTGACTGTCAAAAGGCTGTATTTTTTTAAAAAAGGACTTGAAATAACTTGTTGATGCTGTGGGTCAACAGATTGTTGAAGTAAAAATCAATTTGCAGCATACTAAAACTTGAACATAAAATATGACTTGATTTCTTCCATGAACCTTGTCTGTCCCATCTAAAGATCATTTATCCTTCCTACCATGTGAAAATACTCAGTATAATGCAAAAAAAGAAACAATCTTTTCGAAATAGTTTGCTGATGCTCAGAGGAAAAGGAGTTTAAAAAAGTTAATGCTTTTCTGTACTTACATGTTTGTAGCTTTGTGGATCCTCTGAGCAGTTAAGGGCATTAGCAGGGTGGCTTGACTGTGAAAGTTCAGCCTTGCACATTGTTTTCAAGAGTGATTACGTGAGTCTCTTTTGTGGGAGGGGTAGGTTTTTTCAAGTGCTTAAAAAAAACCCCGCTTGTTTGTATGCTGGTTCTGATTTGCTGCCTAGTGTTTTATGGGATGTGAAAGCATCTATTTTTAATCCTTTTACAATTAGTATTTTCAACGAGAGTCGTTAGAAACAACCCTTCCACCTCCATCCTGAAGTTACGCATTGCTGACATTCATAGAAGGGACTTTACCCAGAGGTTTACTTGCTTAATTATTGGCCAACTAAAATCCCTGAGTGAAAAACTTTGTTTCTATGCCTTTTGCATTTAAAAATAAATTAAATTTGTAACAAAGAGCTGTGAAATCAGTACACAGTTTAAAACTGCTTCTCACTGATCAGATCTGGCACAGCACAAAACCTCAGAATTGAGGCATACTGAGATGCTGTGTAAAAACAGACCTCTCAACAGCCCGTGTACATCCCCAGTGCTGTATTAGTATCGTAATGATAAGGCTTAACAGAAATGCCCTTTGAAAATATATGAGGGAGTTGAAGAACTCTGCTGGTTTGAGAGATAAATGAGGATGTGTGTCTTTGTAAGTTGTTTATTGCATTTTGAACAAAGAGGGTAGTAATAATCATAATAAACAATCATGATAATTAATACACATGTAAAGTAAATAAAGTAAGAAGCTTTTAAAACACAAACCCAATTCCTCTAAAATCATATTGATAAGAATGGGTGACTGGGAAATAGGAAAGGAATGAGATGTCAAATTGTGAGGTACCCCCTTTTTACCTGAAACAACCTCATTTCTTGGTAAAGAACATATCTGATCTAAGAATTAAATTGTATGTTTGTTAAGAGAGTTTTGGAGATCAGAGATAGATGGAAAATCCCATCATTTGCTGCTCAGGGAGCTGCTTAAGGGTTACTTGGGATTTTCCCCAAAAGTCCTACTGATTGTTCATGACTGCAAAGGCCTGTTTCTCTTTTAAGTGACCTCATTTAGTGGTCTGATTTTAAAGAACCTGCAAGTCGTCATGGTGATGCTGCTTTTGGTGAGTTCAACCCATACAGAAGGTAGAATGCTTTTTTGGGGATACCTTAGGGCTGTGTTCACAGCACAAGAATTTGCTGATGTTGCATATTGGAGGTGTGCAGTCTCAGCTAGCATGTCCATCTCATCAGAATGCCTAAAGTAAATACAGATCTAGTGACAAAGTTAAACTTTACTAAATATACCTTGTCTTACAGGAAATGTTTTTACTACAGCAGAATGAAGAGCCTTGTGAGCCACATTTGTGCCTACTTGGAGCATTTGGTTGGCACTATATACTGATTTTTCTAGTGCTGAACTCAGTGCAGACATAGCTTTATTCCCCTTAGATACCAGAGGGCTGAAAGAGTCAATCTAGGGCTTTCAGCTCCTGAGTTTCTATGGGGTATTTATCTTCTGACACCAGATTCAGAAAATCTTTGGGAGAATTTACTAGAATTGCACAGGGAACTCGCTTCACATGTACACAAATACTGCAATGTGGTTCCCTGGCCAACAGCAAAAATATGTAGAAATGGGAAATTTT
Organism: Phaethornis superciliosus; assembly: GCA_023637945.1. Lineage (NCBI taxonomy): Eukaryota > Metazoa > Chordata > Aves > Apodiformes > Trochilidae > Phaethornis > Phaethornis superciliosus. The sequence continues at coordinate 145,404,534 of JAJQWJ010000001.1, read as the reverse complement.
GAGATACACATGCTTGAAGGCTGATTTAGTACCACAGCTTTGTATTAAAGGAAGTGTTTATTTCAGAACAGTCTTTCCATTGTAAAATAATATTCTTCCTGCTCCAATCTGATAAAATGATGCTTTTTTTTGGCTAAGATACATTATTAGATTGTAGCCTTTGAGTGACACTGGCATGTGTTAGCTACTAAGCCAGCCTGGCATGATGTGATACCAACTGCTTAAGCTGAATGATACAGGTTGCATTCTTTCACTCACCGTTTGTCCTTCTAAATACTTGGGTTTTGCTATTTGTGTTTTTTCTGTTCTTACATATTCTTATTGTTTCTCCAATATCTGTTTCGACTGTCCCAAGTTTTGAACATTTACACAAGGAAACCAGTATGTTTGGTTTTACTGTCTGTGTACAAAAGCTTATTGTTTTGCTTTTGGTATGCAGGAAAGTAACACCAAAATTAATATATTAATTTTTTACTTTCAGAGATGATGACATCAAAGCAGTACAGTTAATATTTTGACCAGTATGTTATGTTGCTTGTGATTATTTTCTGTCTGCTTACTTAGTCCCTATTTGTCCCAGTTTAATGCCAGACTGGCAATCAACTGAATGAGAGATGCTCTCTATTAATCTTCCTCACCTCTCAGAGAAGGGGTTTGACCCTTGCAATCCCTCAAATTTGTGCTGAGTATGATGTGTATGGGATGGAATACTCTGGTCCATTTTGGTCATTTCTCTTATCTACTTCTCCCTAAAGGAGGGTTACAGGTGTGAACCCTTTACTCCCTTTCTCTTTCTGGAGCATAAGATCTTCCTCAGAGCTGAGCAGTGTCCTTGGCTCTGCACACCAGTCTCTATCAGTAACTATAAACATCGAGTGTTATCAGTCCTAGAAGTAGACACTGTCTGAAAAACTTGCTCTTAATTTCAACAGTGCAGCTACTTACGAGAGACCTAGCTGAGAGAAAAATGACAAGACAGAAAATTCACTCTATCCTGGCACAAACCAGGACACTATTCTATTTGGGCAGTTTACAAATGGTACTGGATTTATTTTTACAGTTCTCTATCTAGAGACTTACTATACAAGATAAGAAATGACTTCTGAATTACAAAGGATATTTATGGATCAGCCAGAAAATTAATTCAGCCAGCCTGTTTATTAACTGAAAAACTGCCTTTTCCTCCAAAATGATTTTTTTTTTTTTTTTTTTTTTGGTAGGGGGCGACAGTTCAGGTGTCTAGAACTAACCTGTAGCTTAATCCTGTCTTTTTTTGTGGACAGACATGATTTCTCAAGTGACTTGAGTTAGAGGAACAGTAAATGATGACTCTCCAGTGAGTGACAGTAACTTTACAGAGACCAAATAACATGTGTTAGGTTAACTTAGATGAAGAAGAAACTAAGCAGCTTGAGACTAGAAATTTCAACGCAGCTGTTTAACAGTGCCTCCTTAACAAAATACTGTGCTATCTCTATGCTTTCAGTGTTTCCTTCTGTCTCCATATGCTTTCTGCCTACCTCCAGTGTCTATGCCAGACTTAGCCAAATGTAGGACTCATTGGAAATCTCTGTCTTTTAGAAAGCTTCTGTGTCCTCTTTCTTGATGAACTCTAACTCTGGTTTGGTTAATATGATCAGTCATGAAAGCAAAGCTGCCCAGTAAGCTGTCACCATCAATCCCTTGCTGTAGACATCTGATACAGAGCAGAAACTGTCAGGGGGTAAAGCATGGGTCACTAGCACTGTAACACCTAGTTGACATTAATAACTTACCAGTTAAGGATAAATAGTTGTCCCTATGATACCCTACTCAGTTGTGGCACAGGATTGGGCTGGCCGTGCCTATACAGATTCTGTTTCATCTGTACAGAAACATCTGTTTCATCTGTATCCTTATAGTTTGGCCTTCACAGTAACAACAGTGTCATGGTTTAACCCCAGCTGGCAACCAGGCTCTGTTGAGCTGCTTGTGTATTTCCTCCTTGGTGGGATGGGACAGAGACTCAGAGCAGTGAAAGTGAGAAAACCTGTGGGTTGAGATAAAGACAGTTTAATAAGTAAAGCAAAATCTGCACAGGCAAGCAAAGCAAAATAAGGAATTCACTCATTTCTTCCCATCAGCAGGCAGGTGTTCAGTCATCTCCAGGAAAGCTGAGCTCCATCATGTGTTAAAAGTGATGTGGGAAGGCAAACACCATTACTCTGAACACTTCCTCCTTCTTGCCCCAGGTTTATACACTGAGCACATCCTCACACGGTCAGGGATATCCCCTTGGCCAGTCGGGGTCAGCTGTCCCAGCTCTGTCCCCTCCCAGCTCTTTGTACACCCCAGGCTGCTCTGTGGTGGGGTGGGGTGAGATGCAGGAAAGGCCTCAAGACTCTGCCAGCACTGCTCAGCAATAACCAAAACATCAACTGCATTAACAGTGCTGTTTTCCACACAAATCCAAACCACAGCCCTATACCAGCTACGATGGAGAAAATTAACTCTGTCCCAGCCAAAATCAGCACAGGCAGCATGCTAATTAATTATATAGTAAGTAAAAGACAGGAGCCCAGGTGTTACCAACCAGGCCAGTTTTTGTCGATCCTGGTCCTCTCAAACCAGGACAGGCCTTGATTAAAAATAAAAACATAAATGAATAATAATGCTGAATAATTCTTTAGTGGTCTGCAGTAATTGGTTGCCTGAGGGCAGTATATTGTGAATGCCTAACTGAAGAAATTTTGCATTGTGTATTGCTGTGAGTTTGTAGAAGAGAAATATTGAGGTGCCATAAGCCAGCTTTGCACAACAAAGGTGGAAAGGGGACGGGATTAACAGATCTTCTTAGAAAAAAGCTAAAGAATAATGCTTACATATATTAGCATCTTATCAATTATAAATAAATTAAAACTGAAATTGGAAGAAAGATTCTAGCTAGCAGAAGATTATCTCATTAATGGGAAGAGAAGAAGAAGAACCTGAGCATGGTATACAATGGATCTGAACAGTTTACAGAATAAATCTTTGGATAGTCTTCAGATTAAAAAGTAAAGCTTTTTTTTAGGAGAGGTAGGTGTCTTCATGAGGGGATTGTAAAGTGTTGGGTTGGTTGCTTACTTGGTGTCCTATATTAATGACCCTAAAAGAGCAGTGATTCTGCTGAGATATCCATAGACAGGAGAAACTTTTATTTTCCCTTCAAGATGACTTCACATTTTGTCTTGGTTGTCTTTTTTTTTTCTTTTTCCTTACTTTCTTCCTGCATTTCTGTGAAATACTGGCAGTATATTCTGAACATCTTCAGGATACAGACTGGCACCTTAAATGTAATTGACAGTCTCTAGACATCCTCTAGGAATGCAGAGCACTGAAGTAACTTAGTAAATTGAATTACAGGCACATTCTTTACACACTCTGTGTTATCTGCAGCTGCTTTTATAAATTATATTTTTAGTTTCCAAAGAAATATGTGGTGTGAGTTTGTCAAGTTAATGTTTTTTGGAGAACTTAAGTGAACTAAAATACATTACTGCCATTGGTAAGTGTAGTGAGTCATTCTGAATAAAATAGCAGGTTATTTCTGCAAGTTTAATGCTGCAGAACTTCCATTGACAACAGCAGATATTTTTGCAGAACTAGCATTTAACTTTCTACCCATCTGTTCATACATTTTAGAACAATTTTTTTTCTCTATTTTTTTGCATATGTTTACTATTATTACAATGTTTTATTTTAATCTGCATTTAACATTCACCCTTTAAAACTTTTAAGTACTTGCTCCTGATTTTTCTCTCACATGATCATATACATTTCTAGTTTATTCTTTTCAAAGTTATTGTTTCTTTGAGTTGTTTCTTTCTCTGTGCAAAACCAATCTCATCACTTCATAGAATGTAGAACGTTCCCACCTAGTCTGCTGTGTTTCTTTGTTGCTGCAAATATTGAACTTTAGCATCCTCTTTGAAATGAGGATATAATTGTTGTAGAACCTGCTGTTACAGTAATAATATACAGTAGTACATCTTTGGGATGGACATGGTGTCTATACAGAGTGTTCAGATTCTAGAATTTAAAGTTTTAGACCTGACTATTTTGTTTGAAAGTTTTATTTTCTAACCCATATGACTGAAATTAACTGCCTAAACATGAAGTGGGCATAAACTCAACTTAGAGTCAGCATGTATTTGTCTCTCTGACCCTCATTTGCACACAGGCATCTCAGGTTCCTTATAGAAGTTAATCATGGTAATTGAAAGAATGTTCCTGATATTCTCATTGCATAATAAGCAAGGGCTGAGGTGAAGGTCTATGAAAAAGAGGAGAAAGTAGAAGAGACTAAAAGGAATGAAATGAAACACAAAAGTAAGAGGAAGAGAGAAGTGAAGGAAAAGAGACAACTAGTCGTCCTTCAGTAAGAGTGTTTTCCACTTGCAGATGTTGAATCTGACTATATGTTACCAAACAATTAATATAATTAAGAGAGTTGAGGACCAGTCCTTTCATGTACAGTACAACAATGGATGTTTGTACCTGTTTAATGAAATGCAGGAACAGAAATCCCTCCAGTGATTATGAGGTTCAGGAGCAAGGCTTTGATTATTCACAAAATAATAGCACATCTCAGATTTGACAGGACCTCTCTCAGTTATCTAGTTCAACTCTGGGTTCAATGCATGTTCAACAAGAATATCTTACTTAGGGCTGTGTATCCAGGCTGTATCTCTAGGGATGTAGATTCTATGTCCAGGTAACCACCTGATATGGTGATGGACCATCATTACTCTCCAGTATATCAATGCCTTTCTTAAAGTAAGTAGCCCAATAATGGACACAGTGATTTAGGTTCAGGCTCAGAAGTGCTGAACAGTCTCTTCTTTTGGCCTGGTGACTACACACTTGATAATGTATCCCTGTGTGCAGTTGGCTTTTCATACAGAGGTGAACTGCTGATTAACAAAGTATTCTCCAGTTCCTTGTCTTCAAATCTGTTTTCTAGACAATCTATACCATTGCGCAGGATCATCCCAACCCAGGTGAAAGACTCCACAGTTGCTTTTGTTGAACTCTGTAAGGTTCCTGTCAGCCCATTTCTCCAGCCCATCAAGGAGTATCTGAATGTGGCTCCCCTCTCCAAAGTAGTGACCACTCCCTCCACTTTAATGTCATTCAGCAGCTTGCTAAGAGTGCACTCTCTCCCATCATCCAGGTAGTTAATCAGGACAATAGTGTTGGCCCCAGTGTGGATTCTGTGGAAAGCTACCAGTAACCAGCTGCCACTTGGACTTTGTGCTGCTGGTGAGAACCCTTTGAGTCCAGCAGTACAGGCTGTTTCCTTCAAATCTGCTTATTGAGTCCCTGTCTTCTCTGTGTTTCTTTAACACAAGAGGAGACTGAGTCAAAGGCCATCCTAAAGTCAGGGTGTACAACACTATCTGCTTTCCCCTTCCTTGTCCACAGCACCAGTCACCCTTGGTAAATCCACAGCAATCACCTTGTCTGTCATGCAGACTCTAGAAAATTTGCTTTCCCATGGACAGACATGAGGCTCATAGCTACCAAATTCTCTTCTTGGCCTCCTTGTTGATGGGTGTAACAGTTGCATTTTCTTAGAAATCAAGAACCTGCCCTAATCACCATGATGCTTCAGTGATAGTAATATGTAAGTCATATTCAAGTATTATTATGTAGATAACTTCTCAGGCAGACTCAGTGTAGATAAGCAATATCTCCATATAGCTATTCTAAAAATAGCATGAGTAACGTATAGGAAATTCTGAAGAAAACAGAAAAAAATTCAAATTTTCAAAGTAAAAGTACAGAATTATATAATTAAAGTTGAGTGTGGAAGTTTAAAATTAATTGAAGTAAATTTTCCCACAGTGGATTCACCTGAACAAAAGATTTTGAAGGGCAGTGGTTTTGACATCTTAAAAAAAGATGCCTGAATGGATATTTATGTAGTATCTCCTTATAGTAGGTGTGAATTCTGTCTGAAAAACAAAAACTGATGTCTTTGCAGATATAAATCTGTGGTACCTATGCACTTACTATTTTGAAAGAAAAGATGATTTTTAGGTTTCTTCCATCACCTCTAACTTGTCAGGTACTGAGCAGTATCAGAAATTGGACTTAGAATTAATCAAATTGCTACCCTGGACTGGGATAGTGATTTCTATGATCTCTGTTGACATTAGTGGTGAATATTGACATTTAAGGAACCTTTCAGTATTCTCTAATCTCTTTCTAAAATGCATTTGCAGTCATGGGAAATTCCTTTTTGTACTTTCCCATCTTATGATTGAGTGCAGTCTTATTTGTGAAATTGCTGTATCTGAGGATTGGTCATAGGAGAAATAAAACCTGAAAAGTATGCCACAGGTCTTGTACTCCCTCAGGTCATTTGGTATGAGTAGAAAGATACCCTTTAAAATTACTTTTCTAAGAAGGGAAAATATATTTTTTCTTTGTTTTTCTTCTCTCTTCACTTATAAAAGATGATTTACTTCAGTGAATATTGTCTACAGTGGAAGTGCTTCTGATGAAGAATTATTTTTATACATGGTATTCTTTAGCTGTGCCTGTCAGTTCCTAAAGCATAAATAATTTTAATTTATTTTACAAATATGTGTGCTTATACAGGTGGGTTTTGCTTATGTAAAAAGGGTTATATGCAAAATATAACATTTTTAGTAGTTCCTGAGTTAGTATAATCTCTATATTCAGTTGCATCTGGCTGCCTATTAAACAGATAATACTAAAAATATTTCTATAATTAATCTGTATTTAAGTTAGTCTTCAGAGAGGAAGATTTTTAGCAAGCTGAACTTCAAGTATAATAAAATTGTAACTATGCTCTTAGGTCACAGCCCATTTAATGAATAAAAGTAGTACTTTTATTGTATTACTTTATTATGCAGTGAGTGTTGCATTTGGAAGTTTTTCAGGAAATACAGGTTTTAATATTCAGACTGTCATTTCAGATAGTATCATTCCTATCAGTAGCTCCTCTGGAAGGGAAATGTATTTTTGAGGGCACACTTCAATTTATTTGGGTCCTGGTTTGTGCTGCTTGCAGAATTCCGTCTGATTATAATGAGATCCCTCTTGTGTAAAGGCCTGTAGAAACTGCAACTCTCAAAAATTTTGATCAGCTGGTGAAAAATTACCCCGTGTAGCATCTTGTTCCTGTCAGACACAAGGCAGAAGAGAAGCACAGGCAAAGAGGGGGATGTGCTGCCTGCAGCTCAGTGCCTGGTGGTCACCACCACTGCAGCTCTGCCAGTGGAGCAGGTCATGTCAACGTGAAGTCACCTTTTTTTTCCCCCCTTCTCCATCCCAGAAAGTATTTTTCCTCTATAATTTCTCAATGCCTTTGTCATTGTCTCTGCTGTAGCCTCTCCTGTTGTTTTTGATACCTGGTTTATTTTTCTGGCTGCATCTGGGCATGTGAAATGCACTGGTTATGTTCACAAGTTCAATCTAGGTATGTGGTCATTGTAAAAAGTGCTTTAGTTTTAAATACTATGACACACTTCCAGTGAGGGTTTAGAAACTTAGTAAGCATCTTGTGCAGTGACTAAGGTGAGCTGCTAAAAAAGGGAACTTCAGTTATTTGTAGGGCCATAGAATAGGGCAAGTAGGACCAGGGGGCAAATTAGACTGTCAGTATTCCCTTCTTAGATGCAGCAAAGTATCAGCAGTCCTCTTAACACCTTAAACCTGGAATATGAAACTTAACTTCACATGTTGAGTGCTTTCTGTGACCTTTTGGGACATACATAATCCTTACCATTTGTCCACCTGGATCAAAGAAGTTTTGTCCTGATGCAAGAGACAGCTGCTGGTCTTCTTGAGTGCTGTATTTTATAGAAACAGGCTGCTGTTTGGTAACATTTTCTGCTGCCTCTGGCCTTGAACATTTGGAAATAAGAAACCTTCTCTTATGTATTCCTTCTTTGCAAGGATTTTTGCCAAAGACCAGGGTTCATTATTTGCTAATTAATCTATTTTCCTGAGTGCCACAAGTTACCTAATCATTGCTTCCCAAAAAAAGTCCTTTGCTTGCAAGCTGCTATATTTTGATTGTTACGTGCCCAGGATTAATTACTGTTGATTTTTTTTTTTTTACAGTGCTGTTGCTACTACCATTTTTACTAACCACCTCTTATCTTTCTTTTTGCAGCTTGGGTCCTGTGTTTGCTCTGTTTGTACCATTTTACTCCTCCATTCCAAGAGTGCAGGTGACACAAGTATTAGGCCACTTTTCTATCACAAACAAGACATTGGTCTATATACTAGGTTTACAGGTATGGTATGTACTTGCTTATTCATCTTTTAATGAATTACTAATGTAGTAGTTAGTGTTCCTGAATGTTCATCTATGAATATTGATTCTTCCACATATTTGATTCCACAGACGTTTATCTAGTAACTGTCTATCAACTAAAACACTGAAAACATGTGTTGCTAATATGCATTTCTACATACTGAAGTGGTGGGCATGTGATCTGTTCTTCCATTGTCTTCTGTTTTGATTACCATGAATATATATAATAGACAAATTCTATACATTTTTTTTGTTGTTCGGCTAGATGAAAATAGAGCCTGATGCTACAGCATATGTATCTTTTACCTTTATTTACCCAAATTTAAATCTGCTTATATTCTTGTTTTGTTTATTTCCCCCTGGTCTGTTAGAGCTCAGACTAAGCTATAGAAAACAGTATTTTCTGTGGCAAGACTGTTGGTAAATAATCAACCTTTTGACTAAAATATACTTTTATATAAATAAGTATTAGGCATTATCATTTATGGGTAATTTAAAACAGTGTAATGTAGAGCACAATGCTACTGTATAGTATTATGTTAAATATGAGTAGAAAAATACAGATTCTTGGTACAGAGAGGCAGCAGTTGTTCAAAAAACAGCAATAGAACCCTAACGGCCTAGAAATTAATGGACTCACATATCACAACCTGAATTAAGAAACAGGAGATGTGCAGACTTATGGGAAATTGTACTCATTTTTATATATTCCAAGGACTCAAAAATAGCACGAGCACATAACGATACTTTCTGTTTCTAATGAAGTATGATAGAAAGTATTTTAGAATGAATGGTCAGTTTCAGAATACTGACTTGTACTCTACATGAACATTTCATTCATCCATTTTGCTGTTCCTTCAGTTTCTGCTCCAGCACCTTTTCTTGATCTTACAGAAATCTTCTCTCCTCTCTTCTTGAACCCATTAATACCAATATCATACCAGTCTTTGGGAAAGCTAAATTATTGTCTGAGCTTTTTTCCATCATGTCCTTTACCTTTTGCTTTTTTATACACCTCAACAGCCATCACTTCTGTCACTAATGGCTCTATCTTCACTCCGTCTTTCCCAGCTGCATGCAGAATGGTTGCTGCCATCACACAGAGGCTGAGAGAAAAATAAGCTGCTTTCTCCTCATTTGTAAACTCTGCCCTTATCTCAAGACACTCTCTCCGTATTCAGAAGTCTGAAGGGAAGGTGTTCTCATGATTCAGTCAACGCTGTGCAGAACTATTTTAGTAACCACTATCAGTCAAATTTTCAGCCCTTTTTTAACTCTAGGTAATAACCTTCTCCAGGTGATTAGTCACATACCTCACTAGAAACAATGGGGTGCCCTGTTGGCTTGTCAGCATTATGTTTAATATTCACTACAACCTATTTCTCTAATTTCATGACAACAAATATGCCACTGGGAGAGGACAAACTTTTATTTCATTAATTTTGATGCTCACTCTTAGTCTCTTTCTTACTACATGTCTGAGTGCTTCACTTTATTGCCTTCCTTGCTTAGAACTCTTCTCCTGTTGCTGCTGAGTCATTTCCTTTGCTTCAGTCTATCTTTCAGACTTGTTTTTCTGTGCAGTATTTAACTGACATCCTGTTATACTTAGTACACTATATGAAACTAAGCAGTATCATTCTCTAGAAGGAGAACAATTTTTGGATACCTGTATTTTTTCCCTTCTGCTACTTCTCAAATACATATTTTTAAAATGTTAAACTGAATTTTCAGATACAAATATCTGGCTTTTCCTATTGTCATGATAGATGTATAGGGTATATAATATTGCAACATAGAAGTTTAGACAACAGCAGCTTTGTAAAATTAAAATTTGAAATCACTGCTCTTGTCTTCTAGCTCTTAACCTCTGGTTCCTACATCTGGATTTTAGCCTTAAGTGGACTGGTAAGTCTTGCTGTTTTAAAAGTTATATGTTGTTTAAAGCACTTTTATTTATACAATCTGTGCAGTACATTTGGACTAAAAAAGAATAAAAATTACAGAGTAAGTATAAAGTTTTTGTCTTTAACTTTCCAAATGTATAAAGCACTGTCTGGCTGTCAAGAGAACAGAAGACCTGGTAAATACTTACAGGGTACACTAAAATTAATTTTACTGCCATAGATATATCTTTAGACCCAGAACTATAAATGAGGCTATTGAAGAAACAATAGAAATGTGTACCCTCTTGTCGGGTATTTGTGTGTTTTTTGAGTTTTCAGCAAGCCTCAAGCTTTTATTCCAAACAGCAGATTTCCACAACTTTGCTGTGAAGATTTTTTTGTGTTTTGCTGTTCTCTTAGGACATCTGTGGCAAAGCTGTTTCTGAATATTATAACAGCAGTAAGGGTGCAAACACTTTCTTTACACCAGACAGATAAAGTGAGAGTGGTCTCTGTCTTTTTCTGTTGTGATGCTGTTCTTAGTACTAAGAATATAAGTACTAAACGTATTGTACTGAATCTTCCAGATTATTAGATACTGATAAGCTTCTTATAAAATTTTACAAACTTAGAAATTAGGAGCTTGTACTCCAATCTCTTAGTCCAAAATACAGTCTGCTTTTCAAACAGTGAAAGTGACACCTCTGCCAAAGAAACTCATTATTAGGTTGGTACAATCTTACAAAGAAATAAAAGTGTGCCCTTGCTATTTAGAACCTACTCATTTGAATTTGTGGTCAGTTTAGAGTGTAATGCCTGTGGACCCTTCACATATTGCTGCTGTACCTCAGTAGTTTGGTGTCTTACCCTGTTCCAACATACTCTGAGCTTGCAGGATAACTAACAGGAGTGATGGAGCAGTAAATAACAAATTCTGCTCAGCAGTTTTGTCTGTAAATATTGATGAAAAAAGTTCAACTGGTAAACCAGCATTTCTCTCTTCTGGAGATCAACCCAAGTCTCTGTGCCCATGTAAGGATCTGTGACTTCCTCCATATGCAATACCCTTCCTGTTACTCTTCTGCCTCTTTTAATAGCCTTTCCTTTTGAACAGGTGTTCATTAGAGTGGGAAAAGAAGGGAAGGAAAGGAAAGACCTTTAAACTCCCTCTTTCCTGGTGACAGGAACCGTATGTATACTTAGTTATACAGACTTATGAAGAACAATTGAGGTTTTTCATTTTTAGTAAAATATAATATTGGTTCCTATTGTGCTTTTAATGTACAGTTTTATTCAGCTGTATAATGTAACTTTCATAGGATTCTTCTTCATAAATTACTTTTTTTAAAAAATTCAGGTTGACAGTATATTTTACACGGATGTAACTCCATAGGAATAAATTGACCTTTCTCTGTATCACAGGAAGGCTTAAAAAAATGATTTGAATCTTTCATATTGCTTCATTGAACATGAATTAAGTCATCATCGATGATTTGTTTTCAGTCTCAATTCTTCTGCAGCAAGTAGAGAGCTGCCCTCTTACTATTTTGTAATAAGTGTTAAGGTTTGGAAAGAAGTTCATGTTATGAATTGTAACTGTTTTTCTAAGCCCCTTTTTTCTCCACTGTTAGAAATTATGATTTGCTGTATTTTGACAAAACTTAATGAAGGAGTAAAATTACAGAGTATATAAATAAAAGGAAGAGGTATATGAAACACTATAAAGGCACCTTCTAGCATTACAAGTGTAGATACTAGATAACATATCTATGTCTGCAACTACAGGCTGTGAGTCTGATGTTAAGTCATTGTAACAACCTGTATATTTTTGTAGTTCCTCCTGCTCTTGACATTTTCTAATGTACTATATCTTTGTTGAATCAAATTTTAATGTATTTGTACAAAAAGGCTGAGGAAATTCATGAACACCAAGTCAGCTAGGTATGGGATTTAGTCAGTATTTCGTTGCCTGTTAAATACTTTGCTGTCAGTATTTTTAGCTCTGAAGATCACTTAAGACACTCACATGACTGTATATAATGCTGTTCTGCAATTTAGCTTTTGTTGAACTTCTGCTTATGTGGAGTATTAAAATGGATGCTGCTGGGACAATTTCTGAATTGTCAGTTTCCACGTTCTTTTCACCATCTTCATTTAGGTTTATGTAAATTCTCATCATTTATACTGTAACATGTAATGAACACTCTTAGACTAAATGGGATCTGACTTTATAGGTACAAGATGTAGTACTGGGGACTGACTTTTGTGTTGATCCTTGCTAATGCTGTTAGACTTCCTTGTGAATTCTAGGTAGGGTGTAGAGCAGCTGGGAGTTGTACTGCCTTGAGTTGTTGTTTTCAGTGGTTTTTGAGTGATGCTGTCATTACAGAAAAGTGTTTGTCTGTGGGTATGTGTTTGAGTCTGTGTATGACTCTATGTATTCAGGTGGGCATTGATGTAATGTGCCTGGTGATAGGAAATTTTAGACAATTTGTAGTTTGATGATGGATTGTTCTCAGTTACCAAGATGATAGCACATAGTTTTTTTAATGGGATACAAAAGGTCTGCTATGTCTGTCTTGGCCAGAACATTATTCTTCCTAGATCTCTAATTTTTACTCAGCATAGGAATAAGCTCTTAAAGGCAGCATCTTTACTTTCCTCAAGAAACTGGAGAACCTCTCAATCATAAATCTTTTGGTATGTCAGTATGGCCTGGTAATTTCAGTTGCTGGTATGTTGTCTAAAACTTGCTGTTTAAATACATTATTATGGAATTATAGAATGTTTTGGGTTGTTTGGGACCTTAAAGATCATCTAGTTCCAACCCCCCAGCAGGGCACCTTCCACAAGACCAGGTTGCTCAAGGTTGTATCCAGCCTGGCCTTGGACACTTTCAGGGAGGGGGCAGACACAGCTTCCCTGAGCAACCTGTGCCAGTGTCTAATGCTGATTTGCAAAAAGAAGTGGACTGAAAACAAATTTAAAAATCTGATGTAATCAGTGATCTGTAATGTTTTTCTTCTTATAATTTATGAGAGCCATTTAGTTTCTTGAGTTTTCTTTTACCATACTTGGTACACACGCTCCAGATTTGTTCCTTATGATAGGGGCTTTTAATTTCATTAAATTAGGAAACTTCATATTAGAGATGCAGAGGTATCATAGAAGTCATGCAACCTATTTGCGTTTTGCTTCAAACCAGAAATTATTTCAATAGTTGTTTATAGAGGTGCTTCCAAATAATGCATACCACTGAGTTTAGTGAAAGCAAGAAATAGTTTCTCTACTATTTTTCTTTAAAGCAGGCAAAACACCTTAGAAAACGGTATCTGCTTGAACGTTTCATTGGATGAATATGCATCAACTCATTTGTTCTTCCTTTTTCTCCCCCCTTTGAAGTCTCTTGGTTTTTCAGCTTACATTTCTCATTGCTATACTCTTATAGGACTGAAATTTGAGGCTCACAGCTACACTCTACCTGCTTCAGGAAGTAAGGTCAGATCGGTACCAGGGGATGAGATGTCTGCTGGGATATGCAGTTCCCTCCACTCATTAGTCTAATTAGTCATTAGTCAGCTCACATGCCAGAGTTTCTGCTAACCATTTAGATACTATATTTCTTTGGGGAAAGGTATTTTCCTTTGTGTGATTTTAGTCTTGTAGGTTCTTTCTTATTATCTAATGTCATATGTTTGTTTGTTTGCAAGTTGACCTGCATTGCATAAAGTTCAAAATTTGGAACACCGCGAGTGTTCTGGGATCTGCCTTGAATTTGTGTAGAATTCAGTTCAAACTTAAGGAGTCTGAAATTGTCTATAGGGTTAAAAACAATTAGAAATGAGAAGAATCAAGAATCACTGAGGTTGACATCTACCAAGTCCGATATCCTGCTCAAGCAGGGCCACCTAGAACTGGTTGCCAAGGACCCAGTTCAAACAGCTTTTGAATATCTCTGAGGATGGAGACACTACCACCTCCCTGGACAATCTGTGCCAGTGCTCAGTCATCCTCATATTAAAAAGTTGTTTCCTGATGTTCACAAGGAACCTCTTATTGGTTTAGTTTGTGCCCATTGCCTCCTGGGCATTGCTGAAAAGCAACTGTTTCCCTCATCTTCATTCTTTCTCTTCAGGCATTTGTGTACTTTGATAAACTCCCTCTAAAGCCTTCACTAGGCTAAGCAGTCCTAGTTCTCCCAAGCCATCCTCATGGGAAAGATGCTCCAGTTCCTTCATCATCTTCTTGTGCTGCATCTTGCTCCAGCAAGTCCGTGTCTTGCCTGTGCCAGGGAGTACAGAACTGGACACACTAGTACAGAAGTAGCATTGCTATGAGAGGCATTGGCACAACACATTTTAAGAAGCTCAGCACAGAGGTTGTGTAGTGCATAAAGTAAAAGAAGAAATGGAAAAGCAAGAAGTTATCAAAGATTAGGGAATGAAAAACACCACTGTCTGTTTGTCTGTCCTAACTCTAAGACAGGTGCAGATACCCATATGTAAGCTAACAGGTGTGCTGAAGCCCACCCAAAACTCATGTGAGGTTTGTGTATGTAGGCAGTGGTCAGTATTCAGTTGAGAGGCTGTAACTGGCTTAATTTGAGATGAGTGTCTCTGCATTCTACTGCCTTGTATTAACTTGATCTCATCTGTGGTGGCAGCTTAGACACCTTGCTTATGTCTAGATGGCTACATGTAAACACCTGACAACTGACTCAGCTGCTAACACTGACTCCTACATTGGTTAAAGCGTGTGAGAAGAAAAGCAGTTGATTCATCTGGCATACAGAGAATGTTAGTGTAGAAGTGAGGTTGCAGTTTCTTGGGGAACAGAGAAATGCAGGTATTTCCAATTCTGAAAGAAAGAGAAAGTAGTGGGAAAGGAAGGGAGAAGGTAATAATGTGTCAGGAGATACTTTCTGTTCTCTCTCCATAGTTTCTGAGCTCCTGTAGAGAAAACGATTTTAGTTTTCAGTTTGTATTTCACATCAAAATGTTCAGTTTCTTGTTCAGATCTGAGGCAGAGTATAAGTGGCCAAAATCTGGTCTACTTGATCAATTGTGCCAAAATGTTCAGTAAGAGGTAGCTTGCTTTTCAAGCTTGTACATGTACACCATCATGGCTGCAATGTTTAGAGAGGAAATCTGTGAGACTAACTCATCTGTGTGTGTACTTTGGAGACATTTACCACAGTCACATCGTAAAGGGCTGGTTCCTCTTTGTTGGCTATGAAACCAGCTCAACCACCAGCTCAAAATTACAGTTGTCTACATTAGGGCAAATAAATCCAATCATTATCTTTTATGTAAAGAGTTTTGGTTAACCAAATTGCCTGCAGAGCTGTAGCAGAGACCTACCTTTAGGTCACAAGTACAAGTTAAGGATAGATGTACTGGGATGAAGTGGTAGTACAGTCATGCTTGCACATACGAAGGGTGATTAAGATTACTAATATTGCACCTGACCAATGAAGATAGGGTTGATGGACTTTAAAGAAAAAAAAAAGGGAACTTTATGAGACCTGTCAACTGGGAAGGAAATTGAAGAGAATTAGTGTATTGTTATTAAAATCTTATTTTTCTGTCAAGCTAACTATTGCAAAATGCTGTTTATACTCTTACTGACTTCCACAAAGAAAACCCAAATAAAATAATCTGTTGTGTTACAATTACATTGTTGGTTATAACTACAAATTGGAAATACATCTGTAGTGATTTTATGTGTTGGGTGGTTTTCATACCATCTCTCTTGGTTTGATAAATGTGTCTCTAATCAAGGTAGTTGCAGAATCTTGACACAAACTTTTAGCCCCTTTTAGCTTTGATTCTAGTTTTATAGAATTCAGAACACACTAAAGATGAAACAGAAAAAATAGCTATAAAATAATCACTTCATCTTAACAAAACTATTTGCTTTCAATTTGTTGATATCTGAGAATAACAAAGTCTGAATATGTATGATGAATATTTTTAACTTATTCAGAAAAAAATATTTGAGTATTTGCTGACAATTCTGTTATATTTTCACCATTAGACAAAATATTTTGTAACATAATTTTATATACCAATCTATCTACTTTTCTTTTGTTTTAGTTCCTTTTTTAATGTTAATCAAGTGTCCTGGTTTGGGCCAGGATAGAATTAATTTTCTGTCCTGTAATTTTACTTTCAGTTAAGTCTCTTGTAAGTAGCTGCACTTGCTGTAATCACCAGCAAGTTTCTCAGTCAGTGTCTGCATCTAGAACTGATAACACTCGATGTTTATAGTTACTGCTGGAGAATGATGTGCAGAACCAAGGCCACTTTTTGGAGGAGCATCTTCTGTTCTGGAAAGATAAAGAGAATAAAGGGATCACACCTGGAACTCTCCTTCAGGGAGAAGCAGAGCACACAGGTGACCAAAATTGACCAAATTCCATCCCATATGTATCATACTTGGTATAAATTTGAGGGATAACAAGGGTCAAGTCATTCTTCATCCATCCCAGCATCCTGGGAGGATTCCATCCGTTCTGCCTCTCATCCCAGTCATAGAATCATAGAATCGGCTGGGTTGGAAGGGACCTCAGAGATCATCAGGTCCAACCTGTCATGCCCTCCTGAATCTGTGTGTTCCTGCCTCCAGCTCCCATCTGCTGCTGGCTCCAGCAGCCCAGCTTGGGACTTTTCCAGGGCCTGTCCTGCAGGCTTGGTGGTGATGTGAGTGTTATTGGGGGAAAGGGGATGGAACATGGTACTGCTTTTTTATATTTGTATATCTTTAATAATTTTTTTTCTTTTAATCATTACTGTTTCATTAAAGCTTTGTATTTTTGTTCCCAACCCATTAGTGTCTCTCCCTTATTCTCTTTCCTTTCTCTGTCAGAGAGGCAAGGAGGATTAATAGAGAGCATCTCTCATTCATTTAATTGCTGGCCCAGTGTTAAACCGTGCTATCAAATACAGTGATTTTAAATATCTGAGTAAGTAGTGGAGCATAGGTATCTTTGCCCTATAAAATACTGGAAAGCTCCCATGTTTGGTTTACCAAGCTGAAAAGAGAAACTACAGCTACTTCCTTTTTCTAAAAAAAATTTATAATGTTGGAGAGACATGAAGGAACGGGAGGGGAAGTTGAGCTTTCTACACGTGTGAGGAGCAGTTGGAAAACTTCATGTGGAGGCCTAGTAATAAGCCACGGTGTTCAGAAACTGGAAAAATGTAAGCACACTTTTTTTCTACAGCATCTGAGACATTCTCCAGCATACTCCCATTTCCTCTGCTTAGCATTTTGCCTCATACACTATGGTGGGTGACATTTTAGGTTAGGTAAAAACATGTGTCTCCCAGAGAATTAAGATGCATTTTGTGTTACCAGCCAAGAATTCTCCATTCAGACAACATGGACATAACTGCAGTGTCTTTCTCTGGTGACTTTTTAGTGTATAAAATACTCTAGAGACTCATCTGCTTGATGAGGTAACCCCTTAACCTAATGAACAGTGTTGAAGTTGGGGTATGACATCATCTTGTCTTCATTCAATAAACAGTTGGTTTTCTTTTTTATCATTAGAAATTAACTTTATGTCTTTAACAAAAATGGTGTAAAAATATACTTTGTCAAAGCTTGTTTTTTTTTTTTAAAACCAATGTATTTCAAGTTCTGCATATGAACCAACTAAAGAGGAAGTTCTTTGGAAATACTTAACATTAAGGTGGGTGTATGTTACTAAGCCAGCCTGAATCACAAGGCGTATTTTAACTACAAATGTCTCTGTCCTGGGTTTGTTGGAAATACATGAATAGGTGTCTTCCTCATTTGATGAAACTTCTTGAAAATTTGTTAAAACTGAGCACAGTGTTTTAAATTTCTTATACATGCATCTGATAGCTTTATAATTTGAATATTAAATCAAGGGAGAGAGGAAGGGGAGTAACACTGAAATTGTAACAGATGTGGAGGTAAAAAAAGTGGATTGCTGGTGCACACTTGGTGCTCTTCACAGCCAAGTCTGTCTTTCCATCTGCATATACTTGTGAAGAACAGCAGTATGACACACTTGCTTAGAACAGTCTTAAGTTGTGTCAGGGGAGATTTAGGTTAGATATTAGAAAGAATTTCTTCACGGAGAGGGTGGTTAGGCAATGGAATGGTCTGCCCGGTGAGGTGGTAGATTCTCCGTCCCTGGAGACATTTAAAAAAAGACTGGATGTGGCACTCAGTGCCATGGTCTAGCAACTGCTCCGGTGGGTCATGGGTTGGACTTGATGATCTCTGAGGTCCCTTCCAACCCGGCTAATTCTATGATTCTATGATTCTATGAGAACAATTACTGGACCACAGGAGGTTTCTTGGCAACTATACATAGGAGATGCACTTCTGCCAGTCCCACACAGTTTTGTCTTGTTCCTTCACCAGGTGCTTTTTATTTTAGATTTTACTGTGAACTTCATATTGTCACACTTCTCAATTCCTTCTCGAGGAGCATGGAAGCCCACACATTTGGGTTAGGCAATGGGTTTCTGTCTAAGGCAGGGCAAGGGGCAGCCCAGACACTACTCTGCTGTTGACAAGCAGCAAGGAGGAGAGACTGCAACTGGTGCATTGGCTGTAGACCAGGCATGGTCCTCCAGTGAGCTGAGAAAAGCTAGGAAGGCTGGCAGGAACCAGGCTCACACACAGCAAGACATTTTAGGCATGTCCATAAACATCTAGCCTTATAAAGCCTTTTCTTCTCACTAAATGCTCTGGAATAGCTTGCTTTCTACAGTTACCTGAAAGGAGGTTGTAACAAGATGGGAGTCAGTCTCTTTTCTCATATGGGGCAAGAGAAAATGGCCTCAAGTTACACCAGGGGAGATTTAGATTGGATATCAGGAAAAATGTCTTCACTGAAAGGATTGTCAGGAATAGGCTGCTCAAAGAAGTGATGGAGTCATCATCCCTGGATGATGTTAAAAGAAGTGTAGATGTGGTGCGTAGGGTCATGGTTTCATGGTGGACTTGGCAGTGCTGGGACTGCTTAAGACAACTACGAGAGTGCTTTTACTGGTGCAGCTGCTTTTTTACAGGTGGTTTCAGTACAATCTCCCTTCTGAGACAAACAAGTCCCAAAGGTCTGGCACTGAAAACTTACTGCTCGTTGCTTTATTTTCTATCTGAAGTTGAGAGTGATTCTGTTTGTGGTTAATGTGTTCAGGCACGTGTCAAGATTTGTCATACAGTCAGGGAGATGTAGATTTTCCTACCACCACTTGTGCTGTTTTGTTCTTGTGACTTTTTGACCCTGGTCAAGATTTAGGGTGCCCTGAGTACATCAAACTTTAATAAAGGACTTTACAAAGACTGTAGGAGCCTCTGGACAGAGATCAGTAGCTGTGAGGGACATTTGGAAGAAATGAGGGAATACTGGTGTGATGTTGGACAGAGTATTTTGAGAAGGAGCACTTACCTTGCCTGTTTACCACTATGCAACAGGGAATGCAAGATCCCTGGGATGAAAGAGGGGGCCTAGCCTCATAGCATAATGATCCAGTGTGAAAAAGGAAGATGATTTGTAGGTTCTGGTGCTGCTTTTTCATTTTGCATTGTAAGAAATCATCAGATTAAATGTATACTTGCAACCTGGTTAAGTAATTCTTGCTCCCCAAAAAATGACCTTCTGGGTAACCCTACAATCTAGGTTTTATTAAGTGAGGAGCCTGTCTGTGTAACTTACTTAGGCCCAGGTATTTAGCTTCTGAGGGACCTTCTTGCTAGGTAGATACTTAAAGTACTACACACAGAAAAGAAATGAATTGCAGAAATTATGTGAATTTTCCTCCAGTTACTTATTTTTTGGCAATGCTGGTTCTATCTTAGTTTCCAGTTGAGAGTGCAAACGTCTTGGTTGTGGGCTTACATTCATCTGAAACAGTTTCACTGTAGCTGAGGAAAACGTTTCTGAGGTTATGAAGAAGCTTCTGTTTCAGCACTCTCTCATTCCTGGAGTCCAGTCAGGACCTTTCTTTGAAGAATATTTTTCCTAAAGGCAGCCTTCTCAATGATTCCAGAGTGATGGCCTTCCTCTGATCCCATCCCATTTACTTCCTGCCTCATAGCACAAAAAGATTACAGTGACTAATAATAGTTTAACCCTGTTCTTTCTCATTTTAGAATGGTATTCAGTGTTTGCTATTAAATCTAACCCTGAAAACAGTCATGAAATGAAAGTAGAATAAAATGAAAATCAGTGTTTCCTAGAGCAGAATGTGTTTTTGCTAAAAGTCTCATGATTTCAGTGGATAATTAACAATAACCTTGTAAATGATCAAAAAAATATCCTCCTCCTAAGGCATACGTTAAATTTTCCTATGTCATCTCCCTTTGCATATGTAGCAAATAATTCGGTATATTTATACAAATGTCAGTGAATAAAATAAACATTCCCAGAAAAGTAGCCAGCATGTTAAGTTTCTATATTCCTTCTAGTAGAATTGCATTGTATGGGTATGTTTACAGGTTTGGGGAGTTCATAGCTCTTCCTATTCATTTCACACTGTTGTCATAGCATAACTCCTGTGGCATGACAATAAATAGTCATAAATACTGAAATGTGGTATAAAGCAGCATAGAGACTCATAGTTTGTGCAAGAACTTTGACCTTCCTGCTGGATTTATTTGTGCTCAAATTCTAGAGTCTCTTAGTAGGAAGCAGACTGATAGTGGAGTGATTACTGTAGATCATTTATGAGACACATGGATTTCTTTTGCTCCTCCTGAATTTGAAATGAAATCAAAGCCCAAGGCAAGAACGAGTGTAACAGCAGGGAATAGGTATTTTTATTATATGTGGGGAAAAGGCATTCAAAACCTGGCTTTTTCAGTATGACAGTTTTTAATGAACTGGATTTTGAAGCTTTTGACTTTTTCCCTCCTAGAAGGGAGATGAAAGTCCTTTGGAATAACTCTGCATACTTTTAGATGTAACTTCAAGTGTTTTGCATTTGTTTTTACTGGAAGGAGAGACTTGTGTGGTGGGGGCAGAAGCCTTAAGTTGTTTTTTTAAGGAATGTTTACAATGCTTCAGCATCCACAAGAACAGCCTTCATCTTCTCAGGTCAGCGTGCAGCATGCCCTGACCAGTTCCTTTGCTAGAAATGAAAATTCTCTTTCAGTTTTGACCTATTTGAGAAACAGTTGCTTGGTTTGCACTCAAATTCTGAAACTTACAAAAAAAACCCAAGCAGATTTCTGAGTCACAGGTAATGCAGCACACAGATTTTAAAAAGTACTAGTCTGTAGTTTTGGGGAAGTTGGAAGTAAAGAAATCCCCTACTCTTTCTCTGATTCTTGATGGAGAACTCTGGATAAATACAATAAAAAGTGTTTTTAAAAACCAGAACAATTGCTGTCTACCACTAAATACGAAGCAAATTTAACGTGTTTGAGGTTTTTTGGTTTGGGTTTGTGGGATTTTTTTAACATTTCATTTTTGGTTTTAGGTTTCTGGGATTTGTTACAACAGCAGTATATTAAAAGTTCATCGAATTCTTTGTGTCCCCACCTGGGTAGCAAAGATATTTTCTTGGACTCTTGAGCCAATCTTCTCATCTGCGGAACCAACAAACGAAGTTCGTGTGGGAATGGGAGCAACAGTTGACATCCAGAGGCAGCAGAGAATGGAATTACTGGATCGTCAGATCATGATGTCTCAGGTTGCCCAAATGAGGCGGCAAAGGCAGCAGCAGGTACTGATATATGCTGTGTAAGAATTGTATTTAGTTATGGGAAAAATTTGGTTCATATATCTTCTGTGGTTCCTGTTTCTTAAAACTATGTATCTCTTTCTTCTCAGTTGGTCTTCCATATACTGTTGCACTGCTAATAGCCATGTACAGCTTTGTATATTAGAACTGCTTCAGAAGATGTAAGCAGAATGTCATACAATCCTGTAAGGATATCTTACACCATTCTTTCACTAAAAATGAGGCTGAAAAGAAAAGCGATTGCCTCCTGGTGGTCTGCAGTGAACGCCATTGTTGAAAGATAGGGAGGGAGTCAAAATGCTCCTGATGCTTCTGAGTGTTTGTATTGTTAACATCCTTTTCAGAGAGGTTGAAAATTATCTTAGATAACTGCTTTGTTTGTGGGTGTACTTTGAATAAGGCTCATTCCTTCCAAGAAAGTGCAGAAATTATATTCTCTAACTTTCTTACAGAGGTCAGCCACGGGGGTTTTCTGTTTGCTGAGTTTAATGCTTTTGGTTTATTTCCTTATTGAATAGGCAGAGCCTTAATTTCCTTATTAAAAGGCAGAGCCTTTTAATTTTTTTTTCTGGTTTAGTTACACCAGCAAATGCAGATGTTCACATACTGTGTGTTGTAGGGCAGTGAAACAGGGCAAATGGTGTCTCAATTCACTATTTGCTTTACTTAGATTTATGTTACTCTCCACGTGTGAGAGAGTACTCTGTGGTGGAGAACAAGGAAAGAGAGCTTGTACACAAGTGTTGGAAGGTCTGGAGTACAAGTCCTATGAGGAGTGACTGAGGGAATTGGGACTGTTTAGTTAAGAGAAGAGGAGGCTGAGGGGAGACCTTGTTGCTCTCTACAACTATGTGACAGGAGGTTGTAGTGAGGTGGGTGTTAGCCTCTTCTCCCAAGTAACTGATGAAAGGAAGAGAGGCAATGGACTCTAGATGTGCAGGGGAGGTTCAGATTGGATATTACGAATAATTTCTTTACTGAACAAGTGATCAGGCACTGGAATAGGCTGTCCAGGGAGGTGCTGCAGTCACCATGCAGGTGTTAAAAAAGCATGTCCCTTGAGGACACAGCTTAGTTGGCCAGTGGTGTTGGGTTGATGGTTGGACTTGATGATCTTAGAGGTCTTTTCCAATCTAATTCTGTGATTCTGTCAAACCTAGCAGACAACACAGGGCTTGCATTGTTCCATGTGAATGTATATTGCTCATAATTTAATTAAAGTTCAGCAATTTGAAGTCGTTACTGAGTTTCCTCTGCCTGAAACATAGCTCTGTACCAATACACATGTTCTCATGTTCAGGGTAGTGTAGTGCAAGTCAGTATAGCTTTGTTACCCTTGGTGTGTGGCCAGAATTAGAGGTGTGACTGAATCTTTGTTTCCAGCCTCTGAAACCATAATTCTGTATTCCTTGATCTCTTAACATTTCATTCTGCTTAAATTGTTCCTCAGTTGGAAAGCACCTAATCTACTTTTCTCAATCCCAATAGAACATTAACATAAGTTTTAACATAATAACTGAAATAGAAATTACTCGATTCTCGAACATTGCTGTTGTCATTGAAAAATGAATTGAAAGTGTCTGTTAGGCTGCTGGAAAGAGTGCAGCCAAGTTTCTTCAAATAAGAGGAAGAAGCCATTTCCAGTTATGAAGGACAATTTTTATAATATATCTTTAATTGTAAGAAGTGGTAAATAAGTTCAGAATGATAAATTATAAAAGAAGATAACGTTTTCTTCTCATCTCTTCCTTGCCTTAGGCTATGAGCAATGAAAGTGGAAAAATGTCTTTTCAGGTTTGATTTCAGAGCTCTTTAAAAAGGTGGAAGGGTTTAAGTAAAATAAATGAACACGATATGAGCATCAGGAAGATGCTTCCCTTTACAAGTTGCTGAAAGGCTTTCAGGGTGTCTTCAGGTTTGGCTTTTAACTTGAACACAGTGTTTACTTAACTGGTAGTGCTGCTCTGTGAAACCAGTGCTCAGGAGGTGATGGGATCAATGTATCAATGTTTCAGAGAAGCTGTTCAGAAAAGATGTGTCATAAAAGCCATTAGCAACTTTTCTTTTTTTTAGTCACTGAACTTACTGGCTATCAACTAAATCACAAAAAGCATAATTCAGAAACATTCTGAATATTAGAACCTGGCTACTTTTAATCCCAATGTTATTGAAAAGACTGAAAATAATTTTTTGAATTGTTGTACTTCTGCAATTCTCTTGCCTTTAGAGGCTTGAAAAGGTATAATTTGAAGGCAGTAGAACTGAACATTACAGTGGCATTTAGATGATAATTTTACCTGTGGGAGTGAAGATTATTTTACCTGTGGAAGAAGTAAAGAATGCAGATCACTTTCT
Source organism: Phaethornis superciliosus (assembly GCA_023637945.1). Taxonomy (NCBI): domain Eukaryota; kingdom Metazoa; phylum Chordata; class Aves; order Apodiformes; family Trochilidae; genus Phaethornis; species Phaethornis superciliosus. The sequence continues at coordinate 145,380,250 of JAJQWJ010000001.1, read as the reverse complement.
TAGGGAGGTTTTTTTTTTTTCTGAAACTTGAAATAATATAAGCTGTGAAGTGAGTGTCAGTCATCCAATATGGCTTTGAGTTATATTCTAATAGAATGCTGCACAGATTTCTTGCATCCCAGTGTGCTGCCTGTAGGTAACGTGCCATAGATGTGATAAATTAACATTTTCTCCTGATTTCTGTTTTGTTTGGTGAGGGAAGTGAACTTAAACTTTCCTCTGTATTCCGTAGTGCAAAAATTCTGTTTAGCTGCCTCTTGAGAAGGTGCTCTGCTCATTATTCCTGCCCCTTTACTTGTCAGTTTGTTAAAAAAGAGACAGTGGTGTTTCCATGAGTACTGGTAGCACATGGAAGGAGAACACAAGAATGTGATAGGTGGTTTTAATTGTCTTCCACTGTCCGTGCAATGTAGCCAACTGTGTTCTGGCCATAACTTTGTTAAACAGATGCTTTTTAATAATAAGTTTATTCTTCAAGCCTTTGAAACTTGACAAGTCAAGCAAGCCAACACAAAAAGAGTGAAATTTAAAAAAACTCAACCACCCTAGTTTTTCTTTGCTGACAACAATTTGAGCTTTATGTTTACCCATCTTTCTGTAGCTGAAATGTTCTGGTCTGCAAGAGCCTGAGGCACAGACCTTTTTTTGTGAGGGTTGGGTTGTCAGACACCCATAACTTCAAAGAGTAGGTTGAATACGTGGTGGAATTTGAACATAAACCACCAACTTCATTTTTGATGTATCCCATCTTAGCCCTCAATTGTTCAGTGGTAGTGTATCTGAATGTGTTGTTAGAAACTGAAAAAACTATTGTAAGTTGCTAGTTTGTCAGGGAAGTGTGGTTACGTGGTGACTGATTTTTTGTCTTGGTTTCTCGTTGCTGTGGATACAACCCTTAAACAGATAGTACTATACATTTTGAAAACTTTCTGCTCCTTTTTTTTTCTTCCACTTATAATCCTGAGAAATTATGAATTTGTCACAAATGGCAAATTACTGAGCATCACCTCTGTTCACCTGTTGAAGCAGTAAAACAAAATGTGTGCTCATCTCCTAAAAAAAAGACCAGCTTGCTATTTTGTTACTGCTTTTAAAACTATAGTTTCTCACTTCTTTTCTTTCCTACTCTTTTGTCTTTCCTCTTTTCTAATTTAAAAAATTTATCCCATTTTTTTTTTTGTTTTCCCTCTTCATATTGCTTCTGCATTTTCATTCTGCACTATGACATTTTCCTCCCACATTTTCATCATTTCTTCCCCTTCATTTCCATTGTTTCCCATGCTTTGTCTTTGCACTTGTGCAATACCCTTCATCATTTTGGAGGAAGGCACAATTCTTGTTGATCGTGTCTCACCACCAGTAGTTCCCCACTGATGTATCATGACGCTCATAGGATTTGGGGGATCTTGCCTTTCATTCAGACAGGATGTAGTTGAGGTCTGCAGGCCTTTCGATGGTTTATCCTTTCAGTGCTGTAATATCAATGAACATTTTGGTCTTCTTCTCCTGCATTTTCTATTTTTTAAAAAATTCTTTGATTTCCCAGCATTTTTCTAAAATGTGACTTTCTGTTACTCGAATGAAAACCCCGTTGGGAAAAGGGAAGCAGCTGCTGCATTCGTGCACCAGTGTGGTAGCAGGGAGTCAACTTGACTTTCACTTCCTATTGAGAAATGTGGAGAGAAACTGGCAGATAACCAAATTGCAAACCGATGAGAGAGGAGTCTGTGTCTAGGTATTACTGACATCACCCTTGTCACTAAAAATGATGTGTGGAAGGAGGTGGAAAGTTGTAGAAAAGATGGTCAGAGCCTTCTGTTAGCAGCTAAATACCACTTCTCTTTTGAGTCCTCATCCCTTTGCCAATTCAGGGAGGGGTGGGGGAGTGGGTGTACGAACCTCAGGACCTGTATCTTTAATAAATGCTTTCTGTATCCACAGAGGATTTATTCCTTCGTTCATGCTGAGCATCTTAAAGACACTATTGCCTGTTTCTCTTCAGTTTCTTGGCTCAGAAAAGAGCTTTGCCAGGCTGCTCCAGACTTTGCGACAAGCCTACAGTCACATTCAAAAATACTCATTTTATTGCCTCTTTTCTCCTCCATCCTTCTCTTTAAACATATTTTTAAAACATGAACAGGAGTCTTTTCTCTCCTGTCTTTTTGTTCTTCTGTTCCAACTGCTATTACTCTTCAGTGAGGCCAGACTCCACTTTGATTTGTATCACTCAAAACCTTCATGTGGGAGTCTTCTGCTTACAAAGACCAGACTTCTTCTATAGTGATGTGACTTCCTCTAATTGTTAATTTGTTGATTTCTTAGATGTCTTTCTCTTGGGACACTGGTCTCTGTGAGTAGGCACACTAAATGTCTTTATTGCTATGTGGAATCTCATATCCTGAAAAGGGTGCAAGTTTTAATTTTTTTTCAACTAAGGATTATGAGGCTGGATTGTGATTTACCTTCTGGTTATATCTAAACAGTAAACTCCTGACTTTGAAAAGAAAAATTAGTAGAGCAAAGACTTTCATGGCACAAGAATTCCTCCTCAGGAACATTATCCTCATTCACAATGGCAGAAAAAGATCACTCAGTGAATATACTTCCAGTCAGTCTATTTCTGCCTTCTCAAAGAAGTGTAAGAACCAAACCTGAGTATATTTTTCAGCTCTCCCACTGACACTGAGAGATACCACTTCTGTGAAGTTCTTGCATAACTTCAGAAGTTTGAGCACCAACAACAAATCCTTCAAACAGACATTTTGAACCTTGAAGACCTTCTGCAACCTTTATACATTCCAGGTTCATACAAACTCTTGTTGTCATCGTCAGGAAGCAACTTGCTCATATTTTTCTTCACATGTATGTATCACTGTCAAGAAGGAAGCTACCAGACTGCTTTACATAAATACATGGGTGAGATTTTAAGTCAAGCAGTATGCAAAGTCTTTTTCTCTTTTTTTCTTTTTTTTTTTTTCTTTTTTTTTTTTTTCTAATTAGGTTTCCCCTCCAATTAGTCTGTGCTACCTAAGACTACTTTGGGATTTTGTGACATAATTGAATAGAAACTGCCTTCAGCAATCTTGCCATAAACTTCAAAGAAAACTATACGTAAGGTACCAAAAGTTATTTGAGCGTAGACTTCAGAGACGTAGGTGTTCAAGAATTCACATTATATTTTAAAGATTTATGTTCACTAGTAAATGATTTACAGGTTTATTTCAAAGCACAAATGAAGCATGTGTGGTGTAGCAATAATCATTGTGGCTAAAGTTAGACTTGGAATTCCTTCATTCTCCCCTTCCTCTGCAAGCCAGTGCACGTGTGGACACACCCCAGGCCTTTTTCTGAAATCACAGACAGCTTCCATTTTTGTATAGAAAACAAGTATCTTCTACAGACCTGAGTGTGTTCTTAGCTCCTCCTTTGCTTTTTGACACTCTTCGGTATTTTAAATTCTCGGTTATAAATGTTTAGTAACATTTTCTTTGTGTTGAGAGTAAGCCTGTTTTTATTTCAGGAGAGGAGCTTTAGTCCTAGAGGCTGTTGACTATAAAAAGGGTGTATACTGCTGATGTTGCCATTTGGGAACTCTTTGGTTTGTTCCGTTTCATTTCAGTAACACTACAGTTGATAATCTAGTGCTGTTTAGGAATTTCTGTTTTATTTTTCTGAATATCTTTTTTTCATGGGCGTTCTAAACATGAAATAAAAAATGTTGAATTTCCAAGGTGCTGATCCAGGTAATGATAGTTTATGACTGTTTGCTCTACAGACTATCATTTCATTTTTCTGTCTTTTTCATGGAAATTGGCAATTCCACAGACACTAGCACTTACTATTAGAATAAGCTGAATGTGTCTCATTAACAGCCAGTTGTCCCAGTCACAAGGCTAAATGTCTCCTACTCCTAGGTTGCACCTTGCTCACACATTGAACTGTCATTAGTTCCTTGCACTGGAATGATAAAATTATTTGTCTGTCCAACTGGGCTTTCAAACTATAACTTTTGAATTTGGTTTAATATTTGTTATCAGTTTCTCTGGAGAAGCAGTGGTTGATACAGTGGACAACTTCCTAAAGCAAAACACTTTTATATCTAAACAATTTTAATTTTTTTTTAGAAATTGAATATGTTTATTCTCCTATATGAATATCCTTTATTATCTTCTCCTGACAACTTAACTTGAAGCAGTTACCCGTAAGAAAACTCCTTGTTTACAAATCTCCCCAAGCATTTCCAAACAATTTAATTCTCTTTTGCTTGATCAGTTCCTGTTTACAGAAGTTTTTTTGGTTGTATCTGTCACTTTATTTCTAGCTTTGACTGTGAGGTAAGTAAAGCCTGCAGTTTGGGGAATGGTTGTTTATTGGATTCCAGTGCTGCTTCTGTTGTCCTTTCAGTCTGTGCCAAGCAAGTCTTGATGGGACACCATCTTTTGTTCTGTATCATCTTCTATAGCATGTAGTAAACAAGAAGCATGTAGTTCTCATAGTAAGTGATCCATTTTAATATTCAGCTTTTCTGATTAGAACTCTGATATCAGCACCTAAGAACTGCAGGCCAGTTTCACCAGTTGCTCCTTAATGGAATATCTTGAGAGGCACAATGGAGGTGAGAGTTTCACCAAGCAGTGTTGCAGTTATGACACCTTTTATGTTAACTCTGGGATGTGAACAAATGGATGCCCCTCCTGTTTGCAACTGAAGACAGAACTTGAATCTTTGCAACCCAAAATGGGGTGATAATCTATTTTTCCTCTACATCATCATAAACTTACCCTTTATTTATTTACTAATGCTAGTATGTTGGAGAATTTGGGTTTGAGTTTTCTTTGTGCCTGCAGTTTGTTATCCCAGATTATCAAATATGGGAACTATGTTGGAACTCACTTTTCTTTCAGCTTCTACATAACTCCCTTTGAAAAAAATTGCGCAGAGGGAATGAATGAAGGTTTTTGGTTTTTCTGTCTAATCATCATGCTTAAATAACAGTCCACTATCAACAGTCCAAAGAACTGTTGAGTCCAAGCATCCAAAGAACAATGGAGTAAGGATTGGAACTGTCTCTGTTTTAGGTCAAATTTCTATTTCCTCGAGTACAGACTCTGTGTCCATGCTGGTTAACCTGGCTTCAGCATTTGGCACGCTGGACTCCCTGATTATCTCACTCAGCAAGCATTGAATGCCTGACATAAAACCAGCTCCAAATCATGCTATTCTTTAAAAATTCAGGTGGGGGTTATATTCAACAGCTTTACCTCTCAGAAGGCACTTTCTTATCAAGATAAATTTTTGATGATGGGAACTTACCTTCCAATATATACCTGAGATTTTAGGGGGTGGAGGGAAGTGTCAAGCCCCACTGCCAAGAGCATGACATTGTTGCATGTTTTCAGCTGATGTAGCCATGACTGTATCTGTGATATCACAGTATGGATGAAGAGCAAGAAAGAAGCCAGGAAGTCTGGAAAAAGAAGTATGTTGAAGAACTGCCTCTGCTATCTAGGGAAGATCTAAGTCCCCATTTATTAGTGCAAATGGAGTCTGAGAATCTTGCTCCACGCTTCCCTGATATTAGATGAATGAGTAGTGTCAATTTTCAGTAATATAATCTTTCAGCATCTGCTTGTTATATATCTTCTTTCTTCTTGACATAGTGACCCATCACTTTCTGTCTGAATTACTGTCACACTGAAAAGTGAATCTTATCACAGTGCAGTTTGCTACAGAATAGGTACTTACCCCTCCTGTAACAGGTGAAAACCAGAGTATTCTTTCTCAGTGTTCTGAGTTAAACACCAATTTTTGAGAGCCCCTACACAGCTCTTCACTTACTGGCAGCCAGTCGTGTGTCTCAGTCAAATAATGACACCCCTTCCTCTTGTGTGTGACAAGGCCAAGTGCTTGGGCATGCACAAGTACATGGCGAGGTGTTCACAACTCACTCCACCTCCCTTGAATGCAGTACCAGAAGCAACCATTCCCACCTCACCTCCCAAGAGCAGATGTGCCCATCTGTGGGCATTTCTGCTAATAGGAAGTCACCATGGCTGTGCTGAAATCCCTTCTGGTGCCTCTCAGGCAGCTTCAGAGGCCGCTCCTGGGTTTCAAAGGAAATAGTTGATCAGACTTCAGAAAAGACCACATGTGAATTTCTCAACTTCTGTAACACATGAGGTCTTCTGGAACAATGCAAGCATCAAAGTTCAGGATGCAGCAACTACGAGCTGGAGACAGGGCCTCTTGGCTGAAGAAACTTGTCTGTAGGACAAATTTCCAGGGGAAATTGGAATATAATTAGAAATGGCTGGAGTGCTTTCCTTGGTGAAAATTTTATTGCATTATTAAGAATGATCCTCGGAATGTTATTGCTGTTACATTTCTACCTTTCAAAAGAAGGAAGATATTAAAGTCAAACAAAGCCAGCAGAAAACAAAAAGACCCCACCCAAAGTCAGAAGAGTTTTGTCCTCACAAAAAGAGGCAGGCTAGCCATCTGATTTAAGTCTACTGGAAATTTCACCATTGTCTTTATTTTACACAGTGTTCAGGGAGCAGGTATTGTGGTGTTCATGACTATGGTTTTTTTTGTTTATATCATCAATATGTGTACTTTGGAGTCAATAATTTGTAGAAAAATTTATGTTGAAAAGGAAGCATTTCTTACTTTTGGTACTTTTTTTTAAATGAAGTTCTATATGAAAGAAGTAAGGCAGCATTTATACCTGTACTAGGTAATGTCTCCTATGCAGAGTAGAAAACTTTAAGAATGTTACTTTAAAAGATGAAATGCAAAGCAATTTCCTTTTTTTTTTTTTTTCTTTCACTGTGGTTGTTATGTTAAGAAAAGGTGAACAGGACAGATATCAGGAGGTGCTTCCTGTTTGTGCAAACAGATGGTGTGTTGGCATTAACCATATACATGAGATAACATGATCAAAATATCTTAACCACATGCATCATTGTCAAGAGGATTTTTCTAAAGAATTTTCTTCAATTTCTTTTAAAATTAATCTAATTGAAGTATGTATTGGTGTGACAGCTACTTAACCGAGTTAACAGCCCATCATAAAACATTTTAAATTATTAAGCTTTGGATAAAAAGTGCTTTTACAAAATATACCATGGCAGATATGTATATGGGAAGCTGGTAAAACTTCTTTTCAAAAAGGGAGGAAGGAGGTTACGTGAAAAGGCATAACTGGGGATTTAACAGCCTGTGCAGTCAGAGACATTTGCTAGCTCCAGATACCTCTTCCTTAGTCTGTAAGACAGAAGGATACTGCTTTCCTTGTAAACAGTATTGTCCCAGACACCATAGAAGCCCCCAACAACCCAAACCAAAAAAAGACATTGAGGATGTGACCTCATAAAGCTCAACTTCAGTACGTAAAGCTCTGGCAGCTATCCAAGACTGAGTCCTCTATATGGCATTTCCTTACAACGTTTTCTGTGACCAAGAGCTTCTATTTTCCCCTTTCCCTTAATCCAGACTATTCTTAAATTTTATTCTTTGGTTGTCTGAACTTGTGATCATTTTGTTATCTTCTTGCAGCATAAGTTCAAACATCAATAGTGTTCTTTTAATCCACTTCTAGTAGTGATTTTTCAGAGACCAATAAAAGGATCTCCTGGGTATGTTTGTCTCCTGCCAGGCAGTAACAAAGAATTTACAATCAACTGATTCACCCAGTGTTTGCACTGCTAAACCAAAGGAACCAAACTAAACTGAGTTAGTTTAACCTAACTTTTAGGTTAAAAAAATGCAACCTAGGAAGAAGGAAAGTCTTACAGGCCTTTCTGAGGCAACTCTATCACCCATCTAGTCAAATAATTAATGAAACAGTCTTTTTGTCAAGTGTTTTTCCTGTTGACATGTGGAAGACTATATTGCAGACAGAAATAAAGGCCCACTCACCAATTTGTACAAAGTATTTTTGTGAATGTTAGTCAGGAGACTGAATTTCTGAGTGCATGTCTTTCTCTAGTAGCCAGGACTTCAAAAACATTTTGCCATGAACAACAGTAACAACAGTAATGCCATGAACTGGCAACAGAAGGCAGAAGTTCCCACTACAGGGACTGTTCAGGGGACTTGATGGGAACTTTCTGCCTCTTGACTGCAATGAGCTTGGTACTGTATTAACACCATGAGCAGAGAAGGCCTCCTTGAATCTCCCATCCTACATCACAAACAAAGTAATGGAGAAATTAAGTATATATGTGTATTTTAAAATCCTTTTGCTGTAGTAAATCTTGCAACATTCAAACAATTGGATGTGGAAAGTTTGGATTAAGAAAGCAGATGCGAACAAAAAATCTAACATTTGCACAGATAACATGACAAGGGGCTGCTGTCCAGACCACTGAATGGTGGAAGGAGTTGTGTGTCCCCCCAGGTGTATCAACAGGATCATCCTGTGCTGAGGGCCACTCTGGTATGGTACAGCAGCCTTGGACCAGACTTGGGGGGGAGGAAGAGCTGTAATTAATTAGAAATACCTGTGAAAAACCTTGTTGGTACCTCACCGACTTCAAGAATTGCTGTAAGTTCAGGTCCTTGCCCTTGATCCTTGAACTTCTTGATTATGAACTTCCTTATGGATACAGATGTGTCAAGCTGTGTATCTCCCTCCCTGGTCCTGACCCATTGACTGGACTTCTGAGCTACATCTTCCACCTGCCTGATGACTGTGGCATTGCCTGGTAATCTGGACATTTGACTGATCGTAGTTGCTAACACTGGACCTGCTTTTCTTACTCTGATGCTGTGGAAACACACTGCACTTCAGTGAGGCTACTGCCTCTGCTTGCCTTGTTGTCACCCTTGCCATCTGCACTCACTGTTTCCTAATTCCTGATACCTAAGGTACAGGACAAAGAAAAATGTCACCTGAGATAATCTCAGTGCAAGTATTTCAGTAGTTAAAACTGTCTCTGGACTGAAGGGGTTTATTGCATCATCCCTACCAAGACCTGAGTGAGGTTAAGTTCCAGCTCCCAAACTGTTTAGTATTAAACTTAATACTTTTTATAACAAACCAACAAACCAGAATCACAGAACTGTTTGAATTTCATTGAATGAGTTAGACTGGCAGACATTTGTCACAGAAGGTGCTTTGCAGGAAAGAGCTTACATACTTCCCTTCCTCACTGCTGAATTATTGGCTTTTCTTCTGCTTCTATTTTGTACCACTCCAGAGAGCTCTGGTATCTGAGAACAGGCTTCTGTGGGGGCTAAGGTGATGGGACTGAGCTCATCTGTGCTCATCTGTTGGGTGCCTACTTCCAAGGTTCAAGTATATTGTAAAACCTGTAGATATTGCTTGCTGATTCCCCAATATGGACTCTGATGGTTTGGAAAGCTCACTTAAATAAAATAATCAGATTGGATATCTCCATGGGAGATCTCCCTGGTGTTGCAGAGTGGGTGTGTTAGCGTGGTCAAAAGCCACTGTAGGGAAGGTCTGCAAAATAATTTTGATGAAGCCAAGTGGATTATTGGTCTGGAAATCTTCTGCAAGTTTTTTTAACTGGAATTTATGGTGTTTACTTAATTCGAGATTTTTTTGCTACTTTTTTGGGGTCAAGTTAAAATCCGCAGATCTTTGTGTATTTCTGTTTTGGTAGTTATGGTTGCCTGAATGCCTTTATGCAGTCACCATTCACACCACAAATCTGTGGCCTTGATCTCATCTTTTGTGGATCAGAGATGTTAGCTGCATCTGTTTCATCCTGACTTTTACTCCATGGGATTGGTCCCAGTTCCAGTCCCATAATTCTTGCTGCAGTTCCCTGAAATGCTCTGTTCTCCCTCTGCTCTTTTGAGCTTGACTTCATGCATGTCCATCATGTAATTAGCGGCAAGTCTGTGAAGGAAAATAATTTTCTTGAAGTTAAAGATCAAGCAGCATAATGGGCCTGGTTTTGGTGCAGTTTGAAAAGCACTTCACAGATGAGAAGTGTTTGGATTAATCCTAAACGTTGGTGTTCACATACCAGTAACAGTTTCAGCCTTTAATATTTCTCATCACTGTATGTTAGATTTCCTCAGTAATGTGTTTGTCACAGTTTTCAAAGGTAATTGAAATATTCTGAGGGCAAATGAAAAACATCTTTGCACAAATATTTTGGTAAAATTTGCCTATCTGTTATTTCTGGAAAGAGTTAGTAGTCTTCACATGAAGCTCTTCTGAATACATCAGTCTATAATTTACTAAGATATCTGCTTTAAGCCTTCAAAACTATTTAGTTAAGTTAATAAGGAATCAGAATTTCTTTCCTGAAAGTAATGGCTTCTGAATGCATTAATTTCAAATAGATAGTTATTTTAGGTTAACGAGGTAGACAAATCTCTTTGTAGTGTTATGTGACAGTGCAAAGGACAGAGAGGATGCAAAACCAAACTGGAATGAGCAGCTTAGTAGTAAACCTGATGGCAGGGCTGGAAAGGAACATCTATTTCAGTCTTCAAATACACAAAAATACTGCTAAATTAATGCATCTATTGTAGAATTTATATTTTATGTATATTATTCTGTATGACTTCTGGCAAAAGACGTGTCAGAGTCCTGTTTGTAGGACTTTTCAGCTCACCGATTTAATGTGAATTACTTTTGGAAGCATTATTTTTCTCCCCCTCAGGACTTCTTAAATGAATAAAAAAAGGCAAAGCAGCATTAATGCAGGGTTCCTGCTGAACTGTAGAACTTAGTAGGCTTTTGGAAGTTCAGGGTTAATGAATTAAAACTCAAAATAATTCTGAGTTGAAGGAAATTGTAGATGGGGAAGTACAGGATGTGATTTTCCAAGACCACAGAGTCATGCAGAAGTGTCAGTAGAAGGTCTGAGATACCTCTCTGGGTTTAAGCTACAAACCAATTCTCTTTGGTTTTTTACTACACTATGCAGTTCAGCCAACAAAAGTATTGTACAGAATCCTTTGTTAAAAACCTCATGACTGTTAAGAAAATATTTTATACAACATGCCGAATACAAATGTAGATGTATAATCGCTTTAAAAATTCAAAATCACTAAAAGTGGAAACTATGTCTTGAAAACAGGCGATGACTCCTAGGACTGTTTCACAGGGAAAAATGTGCTGTAGTTTATAAGGGACTGGAACATGTGAGGAGCAAGCATTTCACATCTCCTGACTTCCCAAATGCTTTTTGAAGTGTGCTATTGCACTGCCCCCTGCAGTGTCTGGGCTGGTTGGGTCTCCTCTGGCAAGAAAGGAGGAAAACAAAGTAAAGGGCAGAAAAAGTCATATTTATTTTCTTTTTTTGGTCTATGAGCAGGTTTAGCTGCTGATGGTCTGATTGACCGGAGAGCATTTAATTCTCTAGGTGTACATAAAGGCAGGAAGAGCCTTCTCTGAGAGGGGAAAAGAAAAAAAAAATATCTTAAGAGGAAAGTCTTCTGAGAAATGACAGTATAGAACGAAAATAGAGCAAGTAGAGGAAGGAAGCCCATGTCCTATATATACAGAAAGGGAGGGGGATCTTCTCCATAGTAACGGAGGGAGCAGGGGTGGAGAAAAAGGACAACAAACTGCAAAATACATTTGAACAAATCATATAGGAAAAAAAAAGAGATTCAGTGCTTCTGCTTCATCCCTGCTTTCAGGACCTGTGGTTTTGATGTAACAAAAAATCCCTTTTAAATGTTTGTTTAAGTTAGTAAAACTAAGTTAGGAGTTAGGCTAGTTCTGGATAACTCTAAAGCTTTTACTTTAGTATTTGTACTTATTACAAGACTTGAAGCTTGGTTGTTAGAAGAAAGTTTTAGTTCCATGATTTACACCATACTTAAGCTAGGGTTGTATGTTTATATTATTATTATGTAGCTACAAAACATTTTGGCACTAGAATAGGGCCAGATTTTGCAATAGTACATGAAAGTTAGGATAGGTGGGTCTGTGTGTCTGTAAGAATTGCACTGGTGTCACAGAAGTAATCACTTGTGTAGAAATCACAGGTATCCTGAAGGCTGAGATTATTCTGAGTTTTCTGATGTTGTTTTGCTGATGCACTGACAATCCAGTTTTTATTTTTGCCCCCCACTTACTCCATGCACTCTGTTTCCCTGGGTAGCTCCAGTGGCAGTCTTGCAAAGCACTTGCAGGACCTGCTGTTGCACCTCTTGACAGACAAATCCTTCAAAGCAAACACAGCAGAGCCTTCAGTCTCAGAAATCCAGCACTGTAGTAAAATAAATATTCTAATGTATGTGAAACATCCTTTCCTCCTGTTAGTGCTGTTCCTTGATTTACAGGGGACTTCTAACAGCTTGTAAAACAGTAAGTGGCTATTTTGACTTTGTCAAAGACCGCAGCAGATTTTGTTGTTTAAAATATTCTACTTAAATGTTAGCTTTTCATATCTTGTGGGATGGATGATCCTCTTGTTTGAAGGTAATGTATTCTTTTTGCAAAGACTGACAGCAGTGTCTGCTTTCAGGGCGGGATGATAAACTGGAATAGACTGTTTCCTCCTTTACGTCACAGACATAATGCGAATTATCAAGATCATCGCCCCTCTGAACAAGACATACCTCCACCTACTGAGGTTTCTGAAGAGCAGGTAAATGCTTTTCTATCTTAAAATGGCATTTAAAAATGGGTTAGGAATTATCTCTAGTAATTTTTATCATCTGTTGACGTGGTTTCTTAAACATTCTCTATAGCAACATGAATCAGGATATCAGATAGCGGTGACAGTACAGAGACAGCAGATTGACATTACCATCAAAAACAGAGCTACAGTTCAGCTTAGGAATTTCTACTGTTATGTGTTTATGTGTAACTGTGTTGCTGTGAATTTATGTGTTACTGTCTTTTGTTTAGAAAGATGAGATGGTATCACTAGTGGGGGCTATTCAAATCTGTTAAAATGAGTGTTTCAGAGAAGGAAAAATGGCAAATAGATTTCATTTTTTGTGTTGTTGACATACAGGTTTTCCTTCACTGCAGTCTCCAGCTTAAGTTTCCAATTCAGTCATGTAGTGTTTTGGAAATAAGAATGTTATGCCACCTGTGGACTTCAACACATGCCTTGTGTAAAACTTGGATGTTTCCCTCAGTAATGTAGTTGTCTGATTGCACATACTGATGCCACAGAGAAGTTTGTGTCTTTTCTCTCAAGTATAGACTTAGATTTAATTTCTAGGTTTAGATTATCAATAGTTTTGTTCCCAAAAGAGAGAATGATTTACTAGAAAATCTGAGAATTTAGTTTCATAGTCTTGTTTCTTTATTCAAGAAAAACCCCATGCCAAAGAACACCTTTGGCCCCTACTCAAATTCATATATGAGGTGAATCATAAGATTTCCCTGCTGACCTGGTTTGTTTATCGATTTTATTGACAAATTCTGATTATGGGAACTCTTATTGTTGGACTGGAACTAATGAAATCATTATTAGTCTGTCTTACATTGGTTATGAAAGCAATATACACTTATATTTTCTCATGCATTGAAATAGTAAAGGTCACCTGGTTGCTGTCATTTGTAATGCTAACTAGTTACCCTGCAAAACCAAAAGTAATCCAAGTACCTTTGATTTTTCTGGACTGTACTAACACCTGCACAAGTTGTCTCAGAATGGGAGAAAAACAAGGTTTTCTTCTTTAGATTAAAATTTGTAAGCATTTGCAATGCTTTTGGTACAAAAATCCCAGCATTTCTTGTGGGCTTTTTAGTACCTGGACTTACTGTGACCAGTCTGTTACCTCTCTGTTTCCTGGATCTGGATTCAGTACCTGGGCTTAAAATAGATAAAAAGTGGTTCTTATTACAATCCCCATCTTACAATCGTTGTTACAATTGTTGATACAAAGATGCTTGCTGGATATTTCTGTAAATGGGAGTATTGCAGTACCATCCACCACTTCTTAAGGTTAGAATTCATGGCAACTCTAGTAAAAAACTCTTCTGAAGTATGTTTCTGTGGTTAGCTTTTATTCCACCGCCTGCCCTTTTTCTCATAAAATACACAAGCAGATGAAAAGTCAGAGGAAACTTCAGAAAGCTAAAGGTCCTGAAATCCATTTTGAAGTTACACTGGTGTTGCAGAGGTGTTGTAAGTAACAATTCATTGCTCTCTCTGCAAGAAGGTGAGAAAATGACATTGTTTTCTACTGGGGGACAAGAGGGAAAGGTATGAAAATGATTGGTACTGTATTTGATACTGTGACAGACAGCAAAGATAGCAATTTTCAGAAACTTTATAACACTGTATTTAGATGAAGAGGATGCCACCTCTGAGCATACTTGGCAGTAGCCTATTTCTCAGTAAGCCACCAAAGCAGAGAAGATTAAAAATATTGGAAGTTCTGGAGGTGTCTTAGAGGAAGGAGAGGTTGATTTAAAGGCACCTTTCTTTTAAAAGGCATTTAATGTACTTTCAGTACTTTGCACATTGCTCTTGCACCCTGGGAAGAAGAATCCTGAGATGTAAACAGCCTCTGCTGCCTTCCTGCTCAGCTTCCTGCTGCTGCTGCTGAGGGCTCTGTGCCAGCAGAGGAGGAGCAGTGGCATCTCCCAGACAGCTCCTGTAGCCCAGGACTTCCAGGTCAAGAGCTGTGGTGTCTGGTCACAGGCCTTTTGGAGCCTGCTGAGGAATGCTTTATGCTGCAAGTGGCCACATTTTGTTTTACAAGCAGCTTCATGTCTGACCATCACCCTTTCTTATCCCCCCCTCTAGAAGATTAAATATAAAAGTAAATGAGTTATATCGTGACTTTCCGTCATACGTAATTGAGAACTGTTGATTTTAAATGAACTTTAGATTTGAATGTAGCCATAAATTGAATATGGATATACTTACATTGCTTTTTACATGTGGTAATTTGAATATCTGTTAGCAAAAAGGTTAAGTGTTGAGTACAACATAATATTATCACAAGGGACTGTCAAAGTGGTTTATTGATTACCAAAGTCACTGCCTTAACACGCCCTTTCCAGGTAATTCTTCTGGGTGATTGACTTACACTATTTATTTTGAGATTATTTAGAATCTTACCAAGAACTTTACTATGAATTCATTAAACTATTGTGCTGCCACTGTCTTAAGGCTAACCTTCAGGTTTTGGTGAACGATTTTGATTTTTTAATGCCTCCTTGATAAGAAGGTCTTCTCAAGGAAAGCGGAGCTAAGAATGTCTGGACAGATTTTTGCATCTGCCATAAAATGCCATATTTTGCTCAGTCTTTGAGGTCCTATTCTTCTCAACAGCAGCAAGCACCAGGGTCAGACCAGTTTATGTGTGGTGCCATACTTCGTGTTTTACTCTTCTTTCAAAACTGGACCAGCTAGGGAAATAGAGGTGTGGCTTTTCCAGCAACCAGTTGATTTTGAATGAAGTACCAGAATGCAGTCATCTCTTTGGCAGTGTTTTCAAGTGTGCTGTTCCAGATATGTTTTAGTGGCAATGTATGGCCACTCTTGCTTACTCTCTGGGAAGGAAAACTTTTGAACAGCCAGAGCAGTAGAAAAGTGATCTCCAACCCTGTTAACATGTGCACACAATGTGAATAAACGTCGGGTTTTAAAGAGCTGTTTTTTCTTTTCCAGGTTGCACGACTTATGGAAATGGGATTTTCCAGGGGAGATGCTCTAGAAGCTCTGAGGGCTTCAAATAATGACTTAAATGTAGCCACTAATTTTCTACTGCAGCACTGATGGTTTTCTGTGTGAAGGAACTTCTCTTGATGGGTTTGTACACGTCTGAAAGAGGATCAAGGACACCTGCTGGACAGACTGACAAAGATCGTTCCCCCACGAGCATCAGAAAGGAGGAACTGGGCTTCTCATGACTGGTGATTCAAAGTGATGTTAATGAATGACATGAACTGTTCCCAAGCCTTCAGATCACTTGGTCGTTTCTAGTCTGGTTTTCCTTTTCATAGTAACTTTAGTTTCTTTTGTTACTGGGTATCACCAAAATTTATTTTTAAAATAAAATAGGTGGGTTTTTTTCTTGTAAATCTTTGTTAGACATGTTATCAGGATTAATTACTAGGAAAAGAAGCTCCAACAACTGCAACAACTAGACTTACTATGAAGAAAAATAATTTTTTTTTCATTTACCAGTCTAATTTCTCTATCTTACATGTGATTTTACAGTTACTCGACTTCTGATTACAGTAATAAGAGGTTTGAAAATCACTTCATTTTCAACTCAGTAAAGGCTTATGGGACTACTGTGACATTCTTCAGAAAGTTTTATTAATTCTTGTAATATTTTCTGTCTTGAATTCCTTTTTAAATAAAAGTTGTCATTCAGCACATAATACACAGCTAGGATGCGAGAAAATTCATGTGTGTATTGCAAACAGGGGTAAGTGACTGCTGTAAATTTAAATTTTACAAACTGAGTAAATTGCTGCTCAGGTGCAGGGCATAAATATACTCAGTGGAAGCAATAGAGGTGAATCAAGTGATACAGTAAGATTAAAACTGAAATTTTTAGAATGACTTCTATGTCTGGTTCAGACAGACTTCTTTAACAATGGATGTATGCTCAGTGACCTATTTGCTGGTTTCATTTTTTGAGCTGGCTACATACTCTCTTGAAAGAAAATGATTAAAAGATAACTTTATATATACATATAAAAGTTCTAGTTTTCTACTGTCATAGATGTGGATCACCCTGCATTTGCTGAATCCTCACTGTCTGAAGCAACTTACTGTTGATCATGGACTAGAAAATTAACATTAAAGGTGATTCAGGCTAACATAGGAGGTCACAGGACACTAATGCTAAGGTAGTACAATGTTCTGTTTGGGTCTGGAAGTTCAGGTTGATAAATAAGATTACTTGGCTTGACTCTAGGAAGTGCTCAGTATTAACAGCTTAGGAGTTTCAGGAGGTGGAGTGGAGAGAGGGGAACATCTCTGTGAAACCAAGCTGAAGTACTATGAGATTCCAGGCTGGGACTCCTTGAAGCCAATCTACTCATGTATCTCAAGCATTTAATGTATGTTTCTGCATGTATTTTCTTTTGTACATTGTGTGTGTATATGTATGTGTCTATTTGTAAACACACAGGCATTTTAAATACATACATACATTAGGAGTAAGAATGAGGTCATCAGAAGCATAGCAAAGGCAGTAGCATGTGCAAAGGGGAGGAGGTGAAAGGATGCAGGAGAGAGAAGGATGTTTTGAATATCCAGGTGAACATGTATGTTCCAAAGTACAGTCCTACATAGTCTCACTTGGCCTGGGAAATATTACAGGAAATTACAGAACAAGGTTTAGGGAAATATCTTTTTTTTTTTTTTTTAATTGGCTGATGAAGCTGAAAAAAGTCATTCAGGTGTACAAGTCCTTACCCAGAAATTACATCAATTTTGTGCAACTTTTGGCACGACATGATGTTTAATAAAGCTAATGTCCTGTATGTATTTTTTAGTGTTTTCCAGCAGGTAGAATAAGGGTTGGATTTTATTAGTGACTGTGTATTTTCCTGGGTTTACACCAACCTCCTTCAGGGCTTGGCTTTCTGCTATGATCACATTATGTAGGCAGGTTCTGCTTTTTTACTGAAAACTTTTTTTTTTGTGAAGCTGAGTGGCTCTGTGTGTGTGGAGGCTTGGGACATTTCTGTACCCAAAGATCTCTTGAAGCCTGACGTCTTACAAAGGAAAGGGCAAATGTAAGAAAAAAAGCCCTACAATAATTTGTATATTCAAACTAGTTAAATGTTTTGAAACCAGTACAGGTTTTAATTTTGAAACAGATTGTTCCATCACAAATATTTTCTTAAAAGGAACAACAAAGACTAGTGGGTTACTGAAGAAGTCAAATTTTGTCTGTAGGAAATAAAGGTCCACCCAGCCCAGGGTAAATTAAATATGAACTGTGCCCTTTCAGACATCCCCCTGCTCTAGAGATGAGCACAAAGAGCATCTGTTCCTTAGAATTTTAAAACATGTCAAGTGGCACCTGGGACATGTAAGTGGATATTCTCCAAGTCTAAATACTTTCTTACTTCTGTCTATACAAGGAGTATCCAAATGTCACGTTTGTTTGGAGAACCCCATTTTGCTGGTCATTCCACAAAACGTCAAACATAAAGGGTAAAATTCAGGTCTTGGTGATGTCAGTTGAAAACTCCCCTTGGCATCTGTGAGAATAGTTTGTATTTAAAATGCTTCCAGGATGTGATTTCCAGTTAAAAAATAAAAATAAAAATAAAAAAAATTAAAAAAAAAATAAAATAAAAGGAAAAAAAAGAAAGAAAGAAAAAAAAAAAGGTTGTGGTAAAAGAAGGGGTCTTGGGTGCTGTTGAACACGGGGTACAAGAGCCATAGAACAAAGATTCACATGTTAGAGCTGGAAAACTCTTAACTCAGTTACCAGACATTAGTAAAATTTTTTCATGGACCATTTCTGAGAATGAGAGGAGCATGTTTTTCACAGCCTACACAGTTTTTGTCCAGTATGGTTTTGAGTAACCTCATTGCAGTTTCTGTTTCGTGTGTGACCCAATGTTGTTTTTTAGACAGTGAGAGAAGGCAAAGTATTTTTTTATGGAGAGAATTTTAAGCCCCTAAGAAATTCACAATGGTTTTAGTAAAGCCAAGATTTGGTATTTTGAGACAAAATTAGTTGCTGCTGTTAAAATTTCTCTACTAGACTAGGAATGTAATTCACTGGGGCTTTCCAGATAAAGTTATATGATACTTTGAAATACACCTACAGGGAGGTTCTTTGTGGAAATCTACCTGATAAGCTGCCAGATTCTCAAGCCCTGCCTTTTTGCTAAGCTGCAGAGTGACTGGACTGGGTACCTACCAAATCCACTCCCTGCTCCCCAGATGAGTGTTAAAGGTTGCCTGCAACTTTGGTGAGCACATGGATTGTCACAGCTGAGTCCTTCAGCCACCTGTGCTGTCCAGCTCTTGTTGGTGCCTTTGTGAACATGTGGAGAAAAGGTCTTGTTATTTTTGTCTGAAAAAGAAGTACAGGCAAGGTACCGGGCAGAGGGCAATGAGTTTTGCTCTCCTGTTGGTGTATATATATACATATGTGTGTATATACATATATATGCGTGTGTATATATGTATATATACAGAGAGTGAGTATATTTATGTATTGATTTGATGAATTTAACTGGAGCCAAAAGTTTGTTGAAGAAAATTAAAAGTCTGTATTCAAAGACTCCCATCTCTCACACACGTGTGTATTTGGAGTATTATGCTAGTTTTGAGGCACCCAAATCTGAAGACACTCAGAACTACAGCTCTCATGTTGTAGGGGAACAGCGTCGGTTTGGGGATAACTAAATGCATGGTATTTGTTTGAACTGAGAAATTTTGATACAAGTGCCAGTAATTTCTTGTGTGTGTTTTTCCACAACAAAAATGTAAATGAGATTAGCTTTAACTGGGTAGCCATAGTAATAAGTAATTCATGTTAATAAATATAAGTACTCCTTTATTAGGAGAGTCACATGAAGACACAAACACTATATACGTTTATATATATGCATACATATATGCATATTTATATATATGTGTGTGTGTGCTTACTTAAAACCTACTGGGTTTTGTTTAATTTTTAGTAGAATTACATTCCTCCTGTTTCCATATATAAAGGGATTCTTTGACCATAGAAGTCCACTCTGAATTGAAACTCAAAGAGGGTACGTGCCACCAATTTCAGTCCACATATAAACCAAGAAACAGATAACAGGAGCAGGTTAATGGAACAACCTGATGGATGAGTGGGCCTGGTGAAAATCTCCACAAACTGTTAGTTCACTGGTTGTGATTTTATTTTTTTCCAAATGGGAGTTTTAAGAGGAAACAAGAAGTTAACTGGACTCGCATGTATTTGTAGAGGCCTGTTTCCAAATCGGAACAGTAGCATTGGAGAAAGCAGAAAGATGTGTACTTGAAAAGTGGATGAAAAATTTCAGGATCATGGCTGAACTGAAAACAGGACTCAGCCTTTTGACCAGAGATAAGTAGGAACCACAAATATCACTTAAGTTAGCAAATGAAAGGACTTGAGCAATTTGAGGGAGGTGGAACTGAGCAAAAACAGAGAAAAGCAGAAGGCAGACGGCGGAAAGAAAAGCCCTGCTGAGAAGAGTGGGTTGGGATGTCACATTGCTCTTACATGGGCTTTGAAAGAATTCATGTAAATTCTGTGTGGAAAATTACAATATTGTGATTACCTTGTACAGAGAACCACCTCTTTTTTCAGGGATGTCTGGTAGGGGAATCCTTCCATTTAACTGGTCAGTTTTGCAAGAGATGGTACATGTAAGCAAGAGAGAAAACAGTACAATCCCAGCAGCTCAGCAGTGAAGCAAAGCCTGGAGCTACCACAGTGTGTTTGAGGAAGCAAATGTTCCTGGATTTCACACCACAGCCAGTCCTGCCAGCCTCATTCTTCTCCCAGAACCCCATCCTGACTTTGGAGAGACCTGCTCCAGAAAGGACACAGCTCCCCACAGGTACCACTGCTCTTCCCTGTTGTTTATAAATCCCTGCACCATGAGAGCACACGGGGAAACAAGCGTCCTGCTTAAAGGAGGTGGATTAAGAGCTTGTGCTTGTCCCTCAACACTTCCCAGTGTTTGTTTTGCTGGTGGGGGGAGAAGGCACAAGGGCACCTCTGAGTAACCATCAGATCCCTGCATCACCTGGCCTGAACCAACCACACCAAGGCTTGTTGCTTGGTGGCGAGAAGCTTTTATTTTAAGTAGATATATGCATTTTTTCATTACAATTATTTTACTGGCTTACAAAGGTGGATGTCATGACGTGCAGTAGATTCGATTCTGAACCATGTGAGGCAAAGCCTTGAGTCGTGTTGTACAGCCCAGAGGGTTTGCTAACAGGTAAGATGTAACCCTAGCCAGCAGCATGAAGTTTGGAAGGGCTGTGAAGAGAAAAGGCAGCACTGTTTGAGCCCCATCTGCTTATTTGCCAGCAAGATGGGGCTTGTTAGACAGCCAGGTCATCTGCAGAGATGCCAGCTGCTTTCTGCATGCCTTTCAATTCACCCCTTTGCAGAAGTTGAGGAGAAACCTGAAACACGCTGTGTTCTGGGCATTTTGGCTCACAGAGGGGTTTTGAGCTACAGGTTGAGTTTGCACCACATACCTATATGACCTGTAGGACTATACGCAGGCCTGGCAGTAGTGCGTGACCACTGTATTCACTGCATATTCACTGATAAAAATGCAACTTTCCCTCCTCAGAAAACAGTACAGCAACAGGCTGCAGCCTCGGTGAAGTCAGAAACACCGGCAGAGGGGGCAGTAACAACGCTTTACATGGAAAACCATCCCGGATCCCTGTATGCTGGCCTGTGCTGACCATAAACTTCACAACCATCCTCCTTATCAAATGCTTCAGGTTCCTGAGCCACAGCAGACGCGTGGGGGGAGCACCGGCCACATTTGGGTTTTTTTGGGTTTGTTGTTTTTTTTTTTTTTACAGTCGTGGGTGTGTTTTTAACCCTGGGTAAGAGTTTCAGCTCCCTCTTTCGTCGGTAACTGGTGTTCCTTCCCCTCCGACACGGGGATGCTCCCACCCAGGACAGCAGCTGGGGGGGCTCCAAAGGGTTCCTTTGCTCAGGCTTCTTCTGACCTCCCCAGGTCCCTTTCCCTCTCCATCCCTTGGGTGTACCCCCTGGTCCAGCTAATTACCTGCAGTCTCCAGGTGGATATTTCCAAAAACTGAAGGGCCCAGAGCTGATGTTAGAGCAGGGGAAGGAGCCTGGATCCTTCCTGCATGCTGTTCACCTGATTCCTTCTCTGAAGGCTCTTACTGCTCACAAGGTGGGAATACCTTTATTAGTAAAATACTTCAGAGAAAAATAGAGCCCAGTGAAGAACAAATGAGGTTACATTCATACTCCACCTTTTCCTGAGAAGACTTCACCAGAGATTTGATTTTGCCTCTACCATAGGCTGCAGTCTGTCGAAACATCTCTGCACCTTGGTCTTGAGAAGGAGGGTTGGTGACTGCTGCAGACCTGTGCTCTGGTGGCCATGTGGGGGTTCACTGAGACCAATAGCCATGGGCCACTGTTCTCCTGGGAGCTCACCCCAGAGTCACAGGGGAATGTGAGTTACGAAGATGACACAGCCACGCTCTTCGTAGCATGAGAAGGTGATGTCAGGGGGTGACAACCACCATCTGTTGATGGGGAAGTTCAGGTTGGACAGTGGGAAAAATGTTTTCAGCCAGAGGGGGCTACAGCAGGGGAACCCTCACCTCAGCAGGAGAAGCCTCCTTGCCTGAAGTTTCTAAGTCTTGGCTAGAAGAAGCCACGGCCAGGCACAGCAGCCACAACATCATACCCATCGTGGTCCTGAGTGTGATCTGGCTGCTGGATGAGGTGATGCAGAGAAGTCTCTTCCAGCCAATGCTTTTTTGGATAAATTAATAGTGCAGTAGAACTGTACAGCAACTACCAGCCTACTCAGGATCCCTTAGGGTGTAGCAGCTCTTCCTTGTCCATTCTAACATGGTTTTTAGGCCACGGGCTCTCCTCAGGCCAGCAGGTTAGACCTGCTTTGAGGAGGGCTCAGATAACCTGAAAGGACCTACTGGAGTCCCTCTTCTACCTGAATTATTTTAGGAATACCTCTTAGTCACCCTTCAGGATGCTACAGTTACCTGTATGGTGAGTAGAGTGAGCGCCATCCAAAAGCTCATTCATGCACATTTAAACAATAAAGGGCTGCACGTTACCCTATGGTTCACTTTCTAGCCATGAAAAAATGTTATTACCTTGAAGAATTATTTGTAATAATCAAAAATATTTGCTCACAAAACTTTCTCATCTTTCAGCAAAATAAAGCTGGTTTTTTTTCTACTCATCATGTCTCTGCCCCTTCCGGTCTCAAAGAGATTCCTGGTGAACTGTGAAATTCCACATGTGGTTTTAATCATAGTCCAGGGACTTCAGAAAAGAGCTGAGGAGGTCCTTGCTCCTGCTGTTGTTCTCCTCAGCTCACGGGCTGACAGGAACCTGATGTCCCAGGGCTCCTTCTCTCCCTCTGGCAATAGTCAGAACCTGCCCTTAGCAAGGCTCAGAGAGTCATCAGGGTGCCAGGCTCAAGCAGAGGTCAGTCAAGGTGACAGAAGGCCACCTTCAGTCCTCATTCCCTTCTCCCTTTTCCTTGAGTCCCTTCAAGTTAAGGAGGGATGAGAAGGTTTCTCTGGCAAACACCCTCCAGGAGGGTCGGAAGTCTTACAGCTGAGCCCCAGCATCCCTTTCCTGGCTGTGGGTCTTGAGGCAACCTCAGCACCATCAGCTGTGAGGGAAAGGCACTCCTGGGAAGGAGCAGTCACCTGAGCTGCTGCAGGAGAGCTCTCAAAAGCTCTGCAAGTTCACATCTTTGTCCCTCTCCCTTGAAGAAGGACTTTTCCATCAGCCCTCATGCACCCTATGCCGTGCCAGGGTGCAAGAAGCTGGGCAGAGGGGAAGAGAGCAGAGCTGCCATTTGTCAAGGCAGGGAAGGAGCTCCAGGCAGCTTTCTGCACAGCAGTAACATCCCAGCCTTTTTCTGAACTGCCCCGGGTCCATGTGCTCCATGCTGGCTGCCCTAAGCCCCATGAGGATGCTGCCCCAGTGGTCCAAAGGCAGCAGAGGGGAAGGGGGCAGAGATGCAGGGGCAGCCATGGTGGGTACCACCATCCCCCCAGGAGATGTGGGGGAGACACGGAGGGGCAGGGTGTTGCAGTGCTAGGAAGCCTCCAGCTGTGTTTGCCCACTGGAGTGGTTGCACCAGCTGCCTCGTCTGGGGCTGGGATGAAAAGAGGCCCCTGTGTGCTCCAGGAGGGTGGATCCAGCAGTGCTGAGCACAGAGCCAAGTGTGTGAAGCCAGGAAGAGCTCTGTGCTGGTCAGGTTGGCCTTTGAAAGAAGCCTCAGCTCCAGGCAGGGGAATGATGAAGCCTGTCAGAGGTGCTGGTCCTGTTCTGCAACCCAGCTCTGGGATGGTCCATGAGCTTGCAGGCCGGAGCAAAAGGGAAGGGGCTGCACAACTAGACAGAGACAGATCCGTGTGGCTGGCTGTTGCTGTTGCTGTCAGAGGGGGTCTTGGCAGAGGAGAAGGTGGGCATCGAGCCGCTGTTCCTGAAGATGCGGAGCAACCTCCGCTTGTAGCCCCGGAAGGCGAAGAAGTAAATGATGGGGTCAATGCAGCAATTGAGGTTCATAAATGCGACGGTGACTTGTAGGGACATCTTGAAGGCTTGCTGCTCACGGCAGGATGGCTGGTAGAGGATTTTCCTGACCATAAACTGGACGATGTTGAGGTGGTAGGGGCTGAAGCAGAGCAGGACAGCCAGCAGCACCACCAGGATGACGGTGAAGGCCCGGCGGTGGTGCCCGCTCTTCTCCGTCAGCTGGTTTTCCTTGGCTGTCTGGCAGAGCCTGAGGTTGATCCTCACGTAACACACCAAGATGATGCCCACGGGCAGGAAGAAGCTGAGCACACAGGCCCCCAGGAGCAAGTAGGGCAGTTTGGGAATCTCCTCAAAGTTGAAGTACTCCATGCAGGTCAGCCTGTCCCCCATCCTCCGCGTCATGGGCCGCAGAAGCAGCGGCGCTGTCTGCAGGAACACCAAGGACCAGATGAGGACACAGACACCCCTGGCACGGCTCATCTTCCGGATCCTGCCGGGAAGCCTGGCACGCACCACGGCAACGTAGCGGTCCACGCTCACGCAGGTCATGAAGTAGATGCCCACGTAGGTGTTCATGTAGAAAATGAAGGCTGTGGCTCGGCAGAACCAGTCCCCAAAGGGCCAATTGAACTCCAGGATGTAGTAGGCGATCCTGCCTGGCAGTGCCAGGGTGAAGAGAGCATCAGAGAGAGCCAGGTTCACCAGGTAGAGGTCAGTGGAGTTGAGTTTCTTCTTCCTGCGCTGGAAGGTGATGCAGAGAGCCAGGATGTTGCCACAGGCACCAAACACCAGCAGGGCGGTGTAGAAGAGGGAGAAGGTGACTTTGGCAGAGAAGTAGTGGTTGTGCACGTTGCAGCTGCTCTGGTTGCTGGAGGTGAGGTTGGTGAGTGGGAGCACAGCCTCCAAAACAGCCATTTCTCTGCTGCCTCCTGAGCTCTTGCCCCCCTCCCCTGGAAGAAGAGCAGACATGAAACTTGCAGCTTGTTGATAATGGGAGCTGTACTCATCAAGAAGAGAAAGGCCCATCCCCTACTCCCTGCCAACCTTCCCCTCCACCCCGGCTGCACACAGCTCGAGTCATTTGGGAAAATGCATCTCTTGTGATTTCGGTGTTGAGCTTCTCAACAAAAGCTGTGACTCACTGTCTTCTTCTCACCAGCTCCTCTTATGTTTTTCAGGTCTTTTTTGCAAGTCCAATCAATACCAAAAAGGATGGGGGGCCTGGAGGTGGGGGGGAGGGGAGAGGGGGGAATCGCCTATTACACAAAAAAGATCCCAAACTCATCTGGTGGCAGCGATGTCATTTAGTCACCTCCACGAGTGGGACGGGGAGCTTCATTGAGAAAATGCCCAGAAAGCGGGAGGGGGGGTCTCAGGGAGGTGGGTTGTGGAGGTGAGGAGTTGTGGTGACAAGGAGCACCATCGCAGCCCTCGGGCTGGGACCAGCGAGGAAGCAAAACCGAAGGAATTCAAAGAGAGGAAATATCCTATCCTTCCCCAAAAATCCCACACCGGAGAGCACGCTAGCCCCAAACCCCTCTCCCCACACGGCCTCCTTTCTTTCGGGGCTAGCGGGACACCCCCTTCTCCCCCTTTCCCCTCGCGGGGGACGCAGCTCCCGGGACGCCACATCCCATCCCGTCCCATCCCATCCCATCCCATCCCATCCCATCCCATCCCATCCCATCCCATCCCATCCCATCCCATCCCGTCCCGTCCAGTCCCACCGCGGCCGCCTCCCCCCAGCCCCGCCGCTCACCCCACGCTGCCGCCCCCCGGGCCGCCTCTGGGCTCCGCTCCGCGGGACGGGACGGGACGGGCACGATGCTGCCTCACACCCCCGACGGCAGAGACCCCCGAAGGGCTGAGCTGCTCACAATAACGCGCAAGGAAGAGAAATTCAGGGGCTCCAACCTGAGACAGACGGTGCCGCCGCCTCCTCCTCCTCTTCCTCCTCTTCCCGCCCGAGGCTGGGGGGGAGGCGGGGGGAGGTGGGGGGGTGGCGGGCACGGAGCCTCCGGGGCCGCTCCTTGGTCTTGGGCTCCCCGGCCGTGTGAGAGCCTCTTGGGATTTTGCTCACATTATAAAAGCACCGTGAGGTCTGGGGTTTTTTTTGTGTTTGATTGTTTGCTTGGGTTTTTTTACTCCTTTCTTTCCTTTTTTTTTTTTTTTTTTTTTTTTTTTTCCCCTTTTTCTTTTCTTAGGGTTAGTAAAAACATTCGTTCTTTTTATTTTTGTTCTTTTTTTGTTGTTGTTCTTTTTTTTTTTTTTTTTTCGGTGTGTGAGAAGCATTTTACTGCAGCAGGGTTTATATTCTCAGAAGTGGCTGTGCTGGAGAGGAAAAATGACTGTACCTGCGAGGCAATTGCTCCTGACATCTGAGCTGACTTTGGGTTTTACTCTGAAAATTTCTACAAGGATGCAAAATGCAACTGAACGGCAAAGACAGCCTCAGCTCTGGCTCACATGCAGTCCAGAGGGTTCACCCTAAAACATATACGAATGGTCACAGCACGATCAGACCATGGCATCTTTGCTGGTAAAGTCAGTAAGAATCTCCTGTGGACCTTATTGTGCTCGTGGCTGTTGCAAGCCACCCAGGCTGTGGGGAAGCCCAGATTTGCTCTGTGTGCACATGCATGGAGAAACCACCAGGCACCACCAGTTCCTGAGTGGAATAAGAAAATTTGCCCTTGGTGAAAAAAAGTCTTTTCCTTGTTAGAATGATATTCTGTGTGACAGATGTGAGGCAAAGCCCCATATCCCTGCTGGAGCTCTCGGGTCGGGCTGTGTCCCTGGAGGCTGCTGGGCAGTGGAGGGCTCTGATTTCCCCCACAGCCCCACATGTGGGTGGCTGGTGAGGCCACAGCGTGGCTGGGAAGCCACCACAAACCATCAAGGCAGCCCTGACAGTGGCACGGTGCTGCTGGGGATGGGCTGAGGGCTGTGGGCAACCAGCAGATCTTGCAGTGAGGAGAGAGTGCTTTCCTCCCCAGCACTTCCCAAAATGTTTGCAGAAGTGCAGCCTGCCCAGTGGGAAGCAGGATGGCCTTCCCCACAGTGCCTGTTTACTGGAAACCACTGGATCTTTCAAATCCCAAGAGGATTTTACGCTCTTTTCAGTGGTTCTAGGGGATTTTGGTTGGTGGTGATCTTACTTGGGTTTGTTTTGGGCTTTTCTTTTCCCTCTTAAAGAACTAGGAAATTCCCATCATGAGACATTCAGGGTACTACTGAAAAATACTGAGGCCAAGAAATGTCAGGGTTAAGATTACAGTTAAGCTAAATTTAAACTTCCCTCCAAGCTAGAAAAGCTCAACAAATTCCTTAACTGCATAATATTTATAGTGTTTTACAACATAGTAGCACTAAACAGTGCTAATCTGTGTACTCATGTAGAGTGAGTCATTTGTTTAGAAATTACATAGTGAATGATATTGCCATGAAATACAAGTTGAAGGTACCTAGCAAGAGTAATAGTAAAAATTTGCTAACACCCATCTGTTAATGTGTGTTTTCTTGCTCAGGGGGTTTATATTGTAAGAAAGGGAAGGTCTGCTAATGAGGCAATGACTGCTGAGTAAACTAAAAATATTCCTGACTAAGATGGGAGTTTTCTACATGCACATCTGTCAATAGTAAAGCTAATCAAACTGGTATAGGGATCAAATGTTCTTGAACTGTTTCATGGTGATGAGGATGAAGAAAATGCCTGATGGATGTAACATTAAAGAAGTGTTTTCTCAACAGAAATCACACCAGTGAGCAGCTCCGGGTCAATCCTTTTGTCTGCCTAACGCTCTGCATCAAATACAGCGTCAGCTGAAGCTAATGCCCACCACCCTGAAGCCCAGAGTCACACTGGTGTTGGAAAAGATGACTCCTTGCCCACGAAAGGCTCCTGTCCACCCTTGTTACACTCCCTCACCTGAGCGTTTTATCTCTGCAGACCAACACTGTCAGGGAAATAAATCTGGGATGAAGTTGAGCTCATCTGGGCCTTATCTCTGAGGCCCAGCTCTTCATCTGGGATGAAGCTGTACTCAGACCTGGTGAAGCCACAGCTCGAGTCCTGTGTCCAGTTCTGGGCCCCTCAGTTCAGGAAGGAGATTGAGGTCCTGGAGCAGGTCCAAAGGAGGGCAACCAGGCTGGTGAAGGGACTCCAGCACAAGTCCTGTGAGGAGAGGCTGAGGGAGCTGGGGGTGTTCAGCCTGGAGAAGAGGAGGCTCAGGGGAGACCTCATCGCTCTCTACAACTCCCTGAAAGGAGGCTGGAGCCAGGGGGGGGGTTGGGCTCTTTTCCCAGGCAACTTTCAACAAGACAAGAGGGCATGGACTTAAGCTCTGCCAGAGGAAGTTTAGGTTGGATATTAGAAAGAATTTCTTCACAGAGAGGGTGATCAGACACTGGAATGGGCTGCCCAGGGAAGTAGTGGATTCTCCGTCCCTGGAGATATTTAAAAAGAGACTGGATGTGGCACTCAGTGCCATGGGCTGGTAACCGCAGCGGTAGTGGATCAAGGATTGGACTTGATGATCTCTGAGGTCCCTTCCAACCCAGCCGATTCCATGATTCTAAAATGCCCTCACTTTCCAGCCTGGTGCCCGCAGCGCCTGGGCCGGTCCCCATCACCAGAGCCCGCAGATGACAGACAGACAAATTCAATCCTGGGACTTTCTCCGTGCAGTTAGACACCTCTCTCCTATACAATCCCCAATGTCCCTTTCTGGCACTAGAAATGGAGATGCAGATCCCAGAGGGGGAATTGTAACTAGTCTGGTAACCGGTAGTGGATCAAGGGTTGGACTTGATGATCTCTGAGGTCCCTTCCAAGCCAGCTGATTCTATGATTCTACGAATTACGTGTGGATAGCCCAGCAGGGCGGCCTTGCCGTGGAATCCCATGGGAGTGAGAAGGCATCGCTGTGCCAAAGGGGTGCCTGGATAAAGCAGGGTCTGGGGGGGGGTCAGCCCCTGAGGGGAGGGTGAGGTCCTTCCCAGGGGGCAGGTGGAAAGAGGGGCCCAGGGAGCCAGAAGAGAGAGATGCCCCAAGGCATCACCAGTCTCAAAAACAAGTGGAGGAGCCTGAATGTCCAGGTGAAAGCCACATCCAGGGACTTGGGAATAAGGAGGAGCGTAAACAATGCTCGCTGCATAATTTTACTTTGGTTTGTGCAGTGCAGAGGAAAGGAAGTGGGTTCTTCTTTTGTGCAAAACATGCTCCTGCCCTGTATGCAGCAGGTGCTGTGCTACAGGAGTGCAGCCCAGCTCCACCCATGTGCAAAGCCCCGGTGGCCCCACCAAGCCCAGAAGTGCTGCACCACGCTGCACCCCAGGAAACAGGACCTTTCAGGTAGGGGTGCAGAGCTGGGGGCACCCCTTTCCCATCTGGTGGGACCCAATCCTTGCCTCTGGAAGGCTGAGTTAGCTGAAAAGGGACCCCCCCACCAGGAAGCATGGAGAAGCTCTGCTCACCCTAGTTTGCAGCCATGGAATTTAGGAGATGTTTGTCTTAAGTGAACCCAGTGGCTGGATGAAACACTGTGGGATTTGGGGTATGAGGTTCCACATCAAAGCTAGGCCCAGGTGTTCTGCTGTGTCCGTGTCTGCACAAAGTCACATTTCCAAAGCAAAGGGTCCTGGAGCCTGAGTATCCACCCCAGGGTGAGCAAGAGCTGCTGCCCCAGTGTGTCCCTGCTGCTGGTGACCTGGCCAGGGCATAGGGGACACCTCCTGGAGGGGGTCCTGAGCAAATGCTAAGTGTGGAAGCTCTCTTCCCTCACACGTGTCATGGATGTTGAATATGGTGGGTCCCTGCTGGGTGACTGCCAGACACTGCTTGCCTGGGGGTCGGTGCCACCCTTCCCAGAGCCAGCTCTTGGGTATTGCAGGGTAGATGTGCACATTCAGATCACTGTGACTCTCTCTCATTGTCTTCACAGAGGACATTGGCCTCCTGTCAAGGCCCCTTGCAGCCCCCTCTCCCTCTTGGAGACCTTTACTTGGACCTTTCATCCCATCCCAGCAGGAGAGTCAGCCCCCAACTCTTCCTTCAGACCACCAGCCTGGAGCACCAGTGGGTGTGATGGGTAAGGAAAGCTTGTGAAGAGCCATCCACTGTGAGGGCTCTAGAACATTGTCTTAGGTGCAAAGCCACACTCAGGGGTTCTGAGGCTGTTGTTTACAGATGGTGGAGTTTCCCAGAGTTGAGAGATGATTTGAAGCTGGAGTTTCTGAAGGCAGGGACAGCACCACCGATGAGGTAACAACCCCTCAAGGGAGAGACGGCAGGAAGACTGCACCTCCTCTTTCCATTGTATCATCACCTCTCCCTCTTACCTTTCCACATTGACTTCAGTTACTTTTTCTCTCTTCTAGTGCAAAACATTTTCAGGAAGCTTTGGGTTTAGACACAGAGATCTCAAATCCAGGTGCTTTCAGTTTCAATGCAAGAGGTAGGGATTTTCCACAGCTCAGCCCCTGGGTAGTCATCTGCAGGCAAAGCAGAAATTAGGAGAACGTCTGATTTTAAGACCCACCTGTCAGTTCAATAACAGTAGCTACACGGGGAGGACAACACTGAGAAGCTTTAACTCAAGGTGATGGAAATTGTAAAGGAAGGAAAATATTTACTGATATTGCTGCCAATTTGTGACAAAAATATCAAGAAATAGCTACTGGGGTTCTGGTATGCTTGAAACCTACTCTGATTCTAAATCTAAGTGGGAAACAGTGAATAATGAAGCAGTTGAAATCTACTTCTGCAAGACATGACCTGAGTTATTTTGCAAGTCGTGGCACAGTCAGAAGAGTGGCACAGCTCACTCCAGTGTCCCAGTGCAACATGGTCACACCAGGAGCTGTTTCTTTCCATGTGCCCTCACCTTCAGTCCCAAAATGTGGGCACGCACATGGCCTTGTGTGTGTTCCAAGCAACTTGTTCTGCTGGTTTCATGGAGCCTGGCTGCAGGGAGGGGGCAGGTGTGCAAACAGGGGCAACTCTTAGTCACCTAGGGATGGACACCTTGTCAGGAGGAATATCAATGAAATTCACATCATGAAATAATTTCCTCCAGCAAGCATCAAAGGTGCTTGTTTCCACACTGTGCTGTGACTTAAAAGCTCCATTGCGATTTTGCAGGAATAAGATTAAAGTTTGTTTTGTTATCTGATTTCTGTGGTTAAAAACAATGTTTAAACACTTACTTAAAAAAAAGCAAGTTTGGAGGACTGAGGTCCTCTTTTTGTCTGTTTTTTTCTTATGCCAAAGCCCCATACCCTATAGGTGCACACCCATTTGTAACGTGCAGCTACAACACGAACAAAAGTGATGGCTGTAGAAGATGATGGCAAAATGCAAACATGAGTATGATGGAGAAAGTGCAAAAAATGCATCTTAATTACATCTGGATCTTGAGTCTATACACCAATTTCTTTTAACAGCTCACCTTAACTTCTTGTGACTTGTTAAGTCTTTTTTTTTTAATTTCTGCTTATTCATCTCATTTAGTGTTTAGGCCATGTTATGACCATGTTTGGGCCATGCTTAATGCGTGACAAGTAAGTCTTATGCCAAGTGGAAAAACTAGCATCCTCATGAGCATTTCTGTGGGGCCCTCAGCACACTGCACCACTGCCTCCCAGATAGACAGAATGGTTGAGGTTGGAAGGGATGTCTGGAGGTCAGCTGGTCCATCACCTTGCTCAGGCAGGGCCATCCAGAGCCAGTTACTCAGGACCATGTCCAAAAAGCTTTTGAGTATCTCCAAGGATGGAGATACTCTCTGCCCACAACTTCCCTGGGCAACCTGTGCCAGTATTTGGTCAACCTCACAGTGAAAAAATATTTCCTGATGTTTGGAGGGACCCTCCTGTGTTCCAGTTTGTGCTGGTTGCCTCTGGTCCTGTCACTGGGCACCACTGAGCAGCACCTGGCTCTGTCCTCTCTGCACCCTCCCTTCAGTTATTCATGCACATTGATGAGACCCACGCCTGAGCCTTCTCTTCTCCAGGCTGACCCGTCCCAGCTCTCTCAACATTTGTTTTTAGGGGGAATGCTTCAGTTCGTCATCTTTTTGGCCCTTCGCTGGACTCTCCGGTATGTCTATTTCTGTTGTACTGGAGGGCCCAGAACTGGACCCAGCAGTCCAGGTGTGTCCTAACCAGTGCTGAGCAGAAGAGTGGGACCACCTTCCTCAGACCTGCTGGCAGCACACATCCTAATGCAGTGCCAGGATACCATTAGGCCTCTTGGCCACAAAGGCATGTTACTGGCTCATGTTCCACTTGGTGTCCACCAGGAGCCCCAGACCTTGGCACCTGAGTTTTTTTCAGAGTGGTTCCTTGTTGCTTGTTCAGGGCTTGTCCAGCCCTGAGTGCTCAGCAGCTCCGTGTGTTTCCACCTCCTCAGCCCCAGGTCCTGCAGAGTCCCACGGGGAGAGTTTGGGGAGATGCTGTCTATGAAATAAAAGCCTGCCTTCATAAAAACCTTCCTTAATTTAAGCCTCCCTGACTTGATGTGGTCAGAGTGAGCTTTCTCTGCTGTCACTGCCTAGCGGTGGTGTGGGCAGGGCAGGGGCAGCCATCAGTTCCCATCACTGCAGTGATTCACCTGCAGAGCATTGCCCATGCACAGCATCACTCTGGGGAGGAAACTGCTGGCAACCACTCAGCCAAGGGCCATGGCAACCCCTGCTGCTGTGCACATGGGACCTGGGCTGGGTCTCTAATGTTGGCATCTCCTAATTTATAAAGCTAGGAGTGCAACTTGAAGATGGGTTTTGGTTTTGATTTTGGTTTTGTGCTGCTTAGGAGGTGAGGCAGGGGAAGGAATATGAGGCACCTGAGAGCTGGGATGCTTGCCAGTGCCAGCCACCACCATGGCACAGACCTCTGTGCACTACTGTGACACTCACCATCTCTCTGGAGAGACAAGAAGTACCATGAGCTGGTGCTGCTCCTGATGGCACCAAGCTGTGTGATGCAGTCAACACTTTGGAGGGAAGGGATGCCAACCAGAGGCACCTTGACAAGCTTGAGAAATGGGACTGTGAAAACTGCATGAAATTCAACAAGGCCAAGTGCAAGATCCTACACGAGTCAGCACAAACCCAAGCACAAATGCAGGCTGGGCAGAAAATGGACTGAGAACAGACCTGAGAAGAGGGGCTTGAGGGTGTTGGTTGATGAGAAGCTCAAGATGAGCCAGCAATGTGTGCTCACAAGCCAGAAAGGCAAACATATCCTGTGCTACATCAAATAAAGTGTGGACAGTAGGCCAAGGGAGATGATTCTCCCCCTCTTCTCTGCTTTTGTGAGACCCCACCTGGAATGCTGTGTCCATTTCTGGAGCCCTCAACATAGGAGGGACATGGAGCTGCTGGAGTGAGTGCAGAGGAGAGCCATGAAGATGATCAGGGGGCTGGAGCACATCTCCTGTGAAGACAGGCTGAGGGAGTTGAGGTTATTCAGCCTGGAGAAGAGAAAGCTTCATGGAAACCTCAGAGCACCTTTGAGTACCTGAAGAGGCCCACAGGAAATCTGGGGAGAGACTTTTATAAGGGCATGTAGTGACAGGGTAAGGAGTAATGGCTTTAAATTGGAAGAAGGTAGATTTTGGTTAGTCACTAGGAAGAAATTCTTTTGTCTTTAGACCATCACAATCTAGAAATCACACCACTCATTCACATGGTGCAGTCCTGGTGAGGAACTACAAAATGGTACTGTGCCCCCATGCAGGTCCTGTGTAGGGCCTGGCTCTGTGTTTCTCTGCAGCTCTTTTCCCAATGGAGCTTTTTTCCCTGGATTCCCTTGCAGCAGGCCATGATGTTTGCTTCACCAAGCCACCTCCATGACTTCTGCCTCTTCTGCCAGTAAGGGCTGTGTTACAGCTCTGTATGTCTACATAAGAAAATGTGCTGCTTAAATCAGAATGACTCAACCTCCCCAAATGTTGAATCAGTTTAAATTTTGGTGGTGTTTTAAATGTTTGGATTTTATTGAAAGACTTATTTTGCAGTCTGTAAATTTTATCTTTTAGGGCTTAAAATTAAGATCAGACAGGTTTGTCTTAAACCAAATAATATAAAATATCCATATTTTTCAGGATTTGTTGGATAAATATTGTTTAAATGACTTTATTAAATGCTTCTCCACTCTTGTCTCCTGAGTCTAAGCTGTGGTTGCTCTCCTCCTTTCCACACCCAGGAATATAGTTGTCAAATTATTTCTTCATAATGGAAATTTTGTTTCCTGGGGTTTTACTCACTTCTAATGTATTCATGGAGGCTGCAACATTTTAGCTGCTAATACATACTGAAAACATTTGAGTCTCTGGGCTCTAATGTAGCTATGTTTGATGCTTAATGCTCTGGATGATTTGTGATCATAAAGAGTTTGGTCTGACAGCGTAATTGCAAGTGGAGAGACTTCTGAGCACTTCATAAGAACTAGAAAAAAAAAGGTACAAGCTTTTCTTTTGCATTTTAGGAAGAGTTTTCTGTGCAGATGGTAGATACAGAAAATGGACCCCAAAACAAAGCTTTTTTTTTTTTTTCCTTTCAAAAATAATAATTTTTAAAAAAAGCAGAATTGGATGAAAACCTTAGGGAAGACCTTGCAAGAAAAATCAAAACCCCTCTGTACACATTAAAATAGAGGATGCTCAGCATCACATTTGGCCACCTCAAAAGGCCATGGGCCACAGTGACTATCCAGAGCTCACCATCCTGGCACCTACAGAGATTGTACCTCTGCCATGAGACAAGGAGGGGTGATTTTGCATTTCTTAGCTAGTGCTCAGAGGCAGGGAACTAGGGGCTGTCAGTTTTTTACTTTAGAAATTGGAATTATATGAGTTAGCATCATGGAGCCAGAAACCTTAAAGCAGGATGTTGCTCGTGAGCAACATCTGGAAACTTACAGATGCTGTTAAAATCATGAATGTGTTACTCACTGAGTGTTTTGCTTTTGACAATTTTTTTTTTTTTGGTTAGGTTTGGTTTGGCGTGTTGCCAGAGTTAAATGTCTGCAGTAACCCATGCAGTTTGGGGCTGTTAAAATGTGCAATCTCGAAACGCGGAGTCAGAGAGAAGCTTTGTGTTCTTTACACTCCTTTACCACTCTGACTTTGAAGCTGTCTAAAATCTCAATTACTTGGAAATCATTTTCAAACACAGGAATGGGTCCCCACCCTGACACAGCTGCTGCAGCATTCTTCAGCACCATCACACGCAGCACCCATGGGTATCTCATCATCTGCCACGGGTGACCCTCAAGCAAGCAGGGATTTAGCTCCCTCATTAAATGTGTCTTCAATCACCACCTCCCTACAACTGTGTGGTGTCCCTGCTTGGGGACAGGGGGGAGTGGTATGTGACCACTCTGATTGCTAGAATGAGCCAAAGTTTGGCTGATAGAAAATGGGAACAATGAAGAATATTTCTAAAAGGGCAAGACATAAAGTTTTGTTTTGTTTCCTTTCCTTCTTTCTTTTTTTCAAGAGCTGAGGGAAATTTGACGGAGGCAAGTAATTTCCCATCCCTCCAGAGCTGTCATCATCTGACGACTTCATTTGGCCTTGACCATTGATTACTAAGCACACAGTTTTATGTGAGATGAACAGTTTGCCATGGTCTTATTACATTGTTTTTAAAAACATACCTTCAAGTAGTCTGGGACAATAGAGTCATTGTCCTAAATGCCAGCTCCTAAAAAGGGTAAAATTAGTATTTGCTAGAAATGAAGATGGGGTAGTTTCAATAACTAGACTTCAATATTCCTCAGAAGATGTAGATAAGGATTTGCACCATCTCCCCACCCACACTTGGTTCACAAATTAATATCCTGGCTACAGCTGGCAGACCGAGTGCCTCTCACTGTGAAAAAGCAGTCTCTGCCTTCAGCTCATTCTGGTAACAGAGAACAAAAGGTCTTGTCACTGTCACACCATCCCAGCCAGTACTGCCAGGAGAATACCCACAGGCAACTGGTACTACCACCCTCCTGAAGGTGCCCAGGGATTGCAGCAGGATCCTCCTGATGCTTCCCACCATGTGCCTCCTGCCACCTCCATTTGTGTCACCCTTCTGGATCCATGTGTCCCATCCCAGCTTCACACACACGGCAAACCCAGCAAACCCCCTGTGGCCAGCCCCAAAGCTAGACCTGCAGGCAGGGATGAGCAGTCACCTGCTGGCTTCATGCTGTTGGGTCAGGCTCCTACACCAAAACAATTCTTAATTTCAGTGATTGCATGGTTCTTATTTTGCAAGCAGTTGTTCCTAATATTTATTTTGCACAACTTACCTTTCAGTGAAAAAATATAGACACTTTTTTTGGGTGTGATGCGTGTTGATGATGACATTAATTTGTAATTGGGTGCAGGCTGGGGTGAGGATGGGGGTGAAGGTGGTTTTATACTCAGAAGTATGTTTTCTTCTTCGGGTGTGAACATCTTCATCCTACTCCCTGAGGCAGGACCATATTTGTGGGTGGACCCAGGCTGTCTGGGTCCAGAGGCCTGTGCACCATCACACAGGACTCTTGTGAAAAGAGAAGGTCTTGCAAAATGTGTCAGGCTTGACAGGGAAAAGGTATTTACCACTTGAATGACCCAATTTTACTTCAGAAACCAGTCTGAGGTAAAAGAAAAGTACTGCACTGGGGCCCTTTGGTAAGGTCCACTGAACAAATGCTAATTAGAATCAAATTCATGCATCAGGTATGGGGTTTTGTGGGAAGAAGTACCCCTGGGCAGACAGACCCACAGAGCAAGTGGAGATTGGGTTAAATGGAATCCCCTGAGCCACCCAGATCATGAGGCAGCAAAGCACATCCTCAGACCAAGCTAAAAGTTGGCTTAAAGATTGTTTACTCCAGGGAACAGTTTGCTAATGTGCCTCCACGCTGCCCCACCAGGGAGAAGCAGGGTGGCACAGAGCAATGCCACAGCAGGGTGGGGCAGAGCCACTGGGAAGAAGAGAGCATGTCAAGGAGCAAACCCACCCCTCACCAGCAGCACTGAATTTTCTCTGCCTTCCTGACCATGCAGGGTGTCTGCGGGGTCTGGGTGCTCAGCCCTGAGCAGGACACTGACACTGTGTGTGGGGCATGTTAACACCTCTAGGGCTGTCAGGAAGAGTGGGAAGGGATCCTGCCAAGCCACAATGATGTTGGTCCCATTGTAGGGTGCTCCGGTGTCTATGGGGCAAAGTCACCTTGGTGTCACACCCGTGTGTGCACTGTGCAGCAGGAGAGAAGTGTTGAGTGACTTCTGTGTTTCTCTAGGCTTGAGCTGAGAAGGGTGTTGCAGGGTGTCAACAGGTCCTGGAGCAGATTCACAGAGGTGGTGGAGGGATGAGGAAGTGGTTGCTGTCACCTCCGGATGATCTGCTGCTGCACACCAATTGCAAAGATTTGTATGAGACCTATGACAGAGCTTGCCCTGTGTAGGCAAGCAGGGATGGGGAGTGAATAGAAAAAAAAAAAAAAAAACAAACCAAAACACAACCAAAAGCAAAACATTTAAGGAAAGAAGACTAATTTTTGTAAGGAGTAAAAAAACCCCAAACCATCCCACATTACCTGTGGGTTTGAGACAGGTGGTCACTGCCTTGCTGTGTGCAGATGGAGCTTGGTGATCTTAAGCACTTCTTCATGCAGCATCCATCAGCCCTGAGATCACGGGGGCTGCAGAGGTGATGGGGGGCTGGCCTGGGCAGCACAGGCCTCTTTGCCCTGTGGGGAAAGAACAGGAGCACATGGGGGCTGGCTCCACACACCAAGATGCTCAGAGAGGAGATGGGCTGAGGAGGCCAAGTACATCAGCCTGTGTTAACTAAGGGACTTAGCTTTGCCTGGGGGTCTGGTTTTGTGTGAGAGACCCAGCAGGGTGATGGAAGGAAGAGGGTAGAAGTGCAGAAGGGGAGATGATTTCCTCCTCCTTCTTAGCCCATCAGGAGCAGGGAGGAGGAACAGAGGAGGACAGGGGTGTTAGACCTCAGCCCATGTCCTCTCCATAGTTAGGGATGCCAAAGGAATATTAATTTACAGGAAGAAATTAGGAAAAGGGAGAGATAGCAAAAACTGATTTTAATCCTCAGATGCTATTTTTAGGATATCTGGAGGTGAAGTCTGCCACTTCCCACCATCCCTTGGAAAAAGCCTTACCTTTCCATACCCACGAGAGATGCTGGCTTGGGATTACACACTAACAGTGATTAAGAGTACTGCAGTAATTACCACTTAGGAAAAGAATTAGATTGTTTAATAGGAAAGATGAGGAGAAATATATAGGAAATATATGGGGAGAAAAATATATGGCACCTGGCCACAAATTTCAGGTAACTGGATCATGGGTATCTGGATGCAAAAAGTTGAGCCTCACAGTTTCTCTTGCTTAAACATTGTGGTTTTTTGTTTGTTTGTTTTTTGTTGTTTTTTTGGTTTTGTGTTTTTTTTTTTCTTAATTTTCAGGTGCGAATGGTGGGTTTTGGGGTGGCTGCCTGGAAATGGAGCAGAGAGACCCGGCTCCTCGGTGCCACTAGAGGTCAGCATCTCAACGAGGCACCGGCACCAGGGCAGGGGCAGCTGGGGGTGATAGGCAGCGGTCCCGGCAGCGGTCCCGGCAGCGGTCCCGGCAGCGGTCCCGGCAGAAGGGGCAGGGGGGGAAAGGCAATTCCTTACCAGCAGTGTTTGCAGGCAGGTGTTTTAAGGAGCAGGAACCTACCTCCAGCCTCTGCAAACGCTGTGGAAAAGGTTTGCCAAAGGGGATGGAGTTAAAAAAAGCTTATTAATATAAAGGAGGGAAGGGAAAAAAAAAAAAAATCAAAGGTTTGTGCTTTGGGAGCGAGGAGTTCTTGAGTTTTTTTGCTATAATTGATATGCTATTATTAGTCATGAATATAATAGTTGAATATTTTAATGATCTAATTCTACTTCCTTAGTTAGAGAATTTATAAGCATTCAGGCAGAAAATGGTTTGTTGTTGTTGTTGTTTTCCTTGGTTTTGTTTTTGTTTTTTTCCGGGGGTTCTGAAACTTAAGACGGCTCTAAAAGGGCTCCTTCCACAGTGTCCTATGCAAAAATTTCCCTGCCACATCTTTTGGAAGCTGATTTTTTTTTCTGAATGTTTCAGTCCCAAGTGTCTCCCACACTGACATCTCCATCAAAAGCATTTTCACGTTTCCTTACTTTGATGAAACAGCAAGGGGGAGGCAGAACTGAAGTCTCATCCACAGTGGGGCTTTACAGGAGCCACTGCATTGAAATCTTTGCTATTTTCTGTGTACAAATTAAAGTCATGTAATTAAGAGAGCTGTAAAACTTGCACAGGAGAAATACCTATGATCCAGCAGTTCTTTGTCTTTCTTCTAGAGCTTTCCTCATCGGATACTTTCGCTCATTCCTGAAGTTCAAGTTTCAACCTCTTTGAGGGTGGAGCGCTCTCATTTATGTGCCTAAAATGTTTCTGGGCAAGATTGAAAAGTAACCATGATGGTTTTAGCCAGGTTTCACTTTGAATAGCTGGCTTACCTCAAAGCAAAACTGAGAAAAAGCCTTGGGCTAACTCTCATGATCTCAGACCTTGGACTCCCCACACATCTTCACTTATTGTTAGAGTGAAATTATTCAGAGCCAATGCTGGCAGCTGTCATTCCCGTTAGAAACCAGACAAAACACCCTCGATTTCAGTGGTGAAACTGAGACCAGGATTTGTTTTTAGTGGCTACCCCCATATTTAGCTGGTGGAAATGCTGGCATCAATCACCACCACCATCAAGCAAACCCACTCTCACTTTTGGTGCCTGTGCCCTCTGCCACACCTCCATCCTCGTGACACTGCTTTTTGGAGAGGGCTGGGCCCTAAGTCCCATGCCAGGCTCTGAAATGCCACATGCTGATGAGGACGGGTGGGATTTTTGGCCAGTGGAAGGCAATGGGTGTCCTGCAACAAGAAGCAAAACCCACCCAGAATGGCATGGAGGAGTCTGGCACCCAAAATGCCTTTCCTCATGAAAGCTGAGCTGCTGCAGGGCTCTGAGGGACACTTGCCCTCAGGAGGTATCCTGTGAAATTCCCTAAAGAAAACTGTGGGGTTTTGTACTGCAAATGCTTGGCAGCGCTTTTTGCCTCAGTGCTGTAGCCACATTGCAGATACCATAAACTGGTGGCCAGGTTTTGGGTAGGAAAATCCTTTCACTTTGCAGCTCACAAAACAGTGCTCCTTCTTTTGTCTCACCTCGGAGGCCTCAGGTGTTTTATTAAACCGTGAAAAGTTAATGCACCTGCAGGACCAGGTCATCGCTGAGCCCCTGGCTACCAGTTGCTCTCTAAGCCAGGGCTTGCACGAGACAGAGGAAGAGGTCCAGGGCTCTGCAGGGCAGGGGACTTGGCCAGAAGTACCACAGAATCACAGAATGTTAGAGGTTGGAAGGGACCTCTGGAGATCATCTAGTCCAACCCACCCTATCAAAGCAAGTTCACCTAAAGCAGGTTGCACAGGATGGCATCCAGGCAGGTTTTGAACATCTCCAGAGATGGAGACTTCATCACCTTTCTGGGCAGCCTGTTCCAGTGCTCTACTACCCTCAAAATAAAGAAGTTCCTCCTCATATTTAGATGGAACTTCCTACCTTCAGGTTAGTGCTCGTTACCTCTTGTCCTGTCACTGGGGACCACTGAAAAAAGACTGGCCTCAGTCCCTCCTCAGTTTTCTCTTTTCCAGACTAAAAAGACCTAAGTCCTTCAACGTTTCTTCATAAGAGAGATATCCTATTCCCTTAATCATCTTTGTAGCCTTTTGCTATGCTCTCTCCAGCAGTTCTCTGCCCTTGTTGAACTGAGAAGCCCAGACCTGGGCGCAGTACTCCAGGTGTGGCCTCACCAGGGCAGAGTAGGATGCTGCTGTATTTCTTGCCCTTTAAGTCCCCCCATTCTCCTTGTGTAAAATCCCAGGGGCCGGTGGGTGTTTCTGTGTTCCCAGAGTGTTATCTTCATGTTCACAAACTTGAGGCAACATCATAATAACTCGTGTTTGTACAGGAGGCCCCAGGCCCTTCTGCAACCATCCACCTCCCTGGTACCTTCCCAGTCATGGTGGGAAGTGGGGGAGTGAATCTTGCTTCCTGGTAACCAAAAAGGCCCTGGTGTATGTGCTCCATATTAATTTCTTGTCAGAGATAGTCCCTGTTGTACAAGGTCAGGTGTGAATGTTGGGAGAAGGAGGGAGGAAAGATGCCAGCAGGAGGAAGCACAACATACTGTGGACATCAGGAGCCTGATTTCTGGAGAACACTCCTGGGGCTTATGGCATTTAAAGGTGTCACCTAGTGTTAGGGTCTACCAGCCTCAGCTGGTATGGGTGACACCTCAAGCACCACAATTCCTTGTGAAGGAATCTCCTACAAAGGCTGAGCAAAATAAGTAATGAAACGTCATTAATAAACACTGTAGTTTGTCAGACTGAAATTATCAAAAGCCAGTGCAGCTTTACTGTGGTTTGTGTTCTTTTAATAAAATCTGCTTTTCATCTCCATCTGAAGGCACGTGACCTTGGTGATTGAAAGCAGGCCAGAAGCAGCCCAAATGAAAACCCCACTGTAGGTATGGGACAGACGCCAGTACAGGCACATTAGGTGCTGATTAGAGACCATAAACACTTGAACAGAAATAACAGAGTGAGCCAAGGTGCTGGAAAAGGTTTTGCTCATAGGAGCCACAGAAGAAGGTGAACTGCAAACTGATGCAAGGCTCCATCCAGCACCAGATGGCCACAGCAGGCTCCTTCATGTACTGTTTGAGACACGGGGAGGTCTGGGGACTAATTCCTAAGGAACAAGCAAGGATCTTGAAGCGTTTCAGTTTCATATCACTTCTGACTGTTCTTCTGATAACCAGCGTGGCAAGATCAAAGCAAGGTAAAGAGAAGAAGGCAGCTCAGCCCCTTATTCTTGTTTTTCAGGCATTCAATGGAAATCTGGATGACCCATTTGTTGCCAGGAAGAAGGTACTTTCAAGAAACACAAATGACAAGGTAGTTAAAGGAAATGTGTATAGTAAGATGATTTTGGACATCCAAGAAAAAAAATCAGTTCCCACAAGTGCTGTCTTTATAGATTGAATACCAAGTCCAAGAAATAAAAGCAATGGATCCATGTTATTTTTTAATTTGGTGACCAAATGGTCAGGCTTTGCTAATATTGTTAATGTCATGTTGGGAAAGGGCTGCTGGTAAGATCTATTCCGGTCTTACCTGACTTTTAATTTAAGATAGCAAACAACATTGGTTGAT
This sequence comes from Phaethornis superciliosus, assembly GCA_023637945.1. Taxonomy (NCBI): domain Eukaryota; kingdom Metazoa; phylum Chordata; class Aves; order Apodiformes; family Trochilidae; genus Phaethornis; species Phaethornis superciliosus. The sequence goes on along the minus strand of JAJQWJ010000001.1, from coordinate 145,337,790 downwards.
GGAATTCCATTGGAGGAAGGCTTTAAGGGTCACAGACTTGCCTTTAACAGGGAAGTTAACTAAGCTTAGTTAACACCCCAGTCAATGACAAAAATAAACCTTCAGAAAGAAACAAAAGCTCCTCCCAGAAATCCCCCATTTTTATACTTGCAACGATGTAAATAGCCTCAGCCTTTAGGGTTTTTTAATCTACCCAGTAAAACCACATCTATTACATTTCAACAGACTGTGGATGTTTTGTTTCTTGAATGAAAATTTGTGTCTTGAATGAAATCACTGTATTTGTCTGAGTATAATTCAGGATCTCTGTATTCACCCACCTACACCAAGGTGTCTCCAAAGCAGGTGTCGTCACAAGAGAAAAAAATTTCAGCTCTAACATTGAGACCCAGCCAGTGGAGCTGAGGAAAGATTAACCTCTGGAATTTCTAGTAGAAAAAAGTAGGGGAAAATTACAACCTGGTAGCCTGTAAGGTGAATTTTAAAAGACCACAGCTCCATTTGCTGTTATTTCTCAGATCTGGGACATAACTGTGCTCTGATTTAAGTCAACAGGAGTTTTGCTGTTGACTTCAGAGGGACCAGAATCAGACACTTTGTCTGCTCCAGACCTGACTGTTTTATTTGGAAATATAACTTTTTAAAACACACACTTTTCTCTTAAAATGCTACAAAGCAGAGTGAGTAATTACATTAGGCTGTACCTGAAGCTCCAGAGAATTAATACAAAGCCTGCTTGGCTCTTGCCAACTTTCAGTACTACAGTTTTACTAGCACCATATGCAGTACTACCTTACCTGCTTGTTTCACTTAGGGAACTCACAGGGGGTTTTGTTGTTGGTTTTGTGTTTTTAAAAAAAGAGCAGAGTTTTTAAAAAAATATGCACAAACAAAAGCTCCAGAGAGTGGGGACCATCTTGGTGGCCCATATGGTCTTAGTATCAAAGAAATCAGAGGTGGAACAGGTCTGTTTGCTCAGAAGCCCCGTCCTTTTTTCAAATGTGCACGAGTTGGCTCAGGAAAAAATGTTCTTTTGGGTGGTTTCTGTTGCTTGCAGTCATGCAAGAACTGTGAAGTGAGATTTCCGTTGTTATTTTGACCACAGCAGGGGCCAAAAAGGAAAGGAAGGAGGTGTGAAGTAGGGAGAGGACTGGCTGTGTCAGCTTTGGGACCATGAAAATCTTTGGGATGGTTTTCTGAGAACAGCTAGGAAAAAGGTTCTGCAGATGAGAGTTTTCACCAGAAAAAGCAAATCCTGTGATTCTCATGTGACTAATTCCAATGCAGGGGAAGAACCAAATGCAAATTATAAACACAAGTCTTCACGTAAAGACCGAGTTGGAGATTTTTCTCAGACAGCTTTACTAAGGCAGAGTAAAAATTGCCATCTGCAGTGCAGCTCATGCAGACCTCTGACAGCCAAGAAATCCAGAGGTAAGGACTCTGAAAGTTACAGAAAGTTAAAAGGGGTTTGTCACAACTGGGCTTGAAAATAAAGTGACATCTTGCTGGAAGGTGAGTTCCCAAGACAGAAGATTCTTGCAGGTCCCTTGGACTTACCCAGAAGAGGCTTTCTGCTGCTTTGGGCTGAGGCAGGTAAGCAGCCGTGCCTGTGGCAGTTCTCTTCTTGTTTGATTCCAGTGAAAACTCCCTGAGGTTAAGCCAATGAGGCATTTGGCTCTGCCAGTGTTCTTTGAGACCTTGGCACTGGTGCTGGAGCAGCCAGTGATAGACCTTCTGGCTATGTCAGGTCCCCCTCTACAAAGTAAATGGAGAAGGGCCTGGCATGCCTCACTTGAGGTCCAAGTTGTAGAAGCTGTGAGCTTTTTTCAGTCCTGAGGATTGTCATCCATGAGGTGAGGTGGGAAATGAGGGGTTCTGGAAGTCCAAAAGGTATCAGGAGGAAGGAGTGCTAAGTGGAGCATGGAGGTACAGGGCAGAAAAAGGAGGAAAGGCCTGGAAAAGGAAGGGAAAGGTGTTATACATGAGGGAGGTTCAAGCTGTTTCTCAGAGGTGGGTTTGGTGATTGAGTACAGTGTATGGGTAACATCTGTCCACTAAATGGAATATTTAGAAGGTCAAATAGACCCATCATTGGGCTCCAACTTAGTTCAGGCTGTCACAAAACAAAGTTTTGTCTTCAGAAGACAACATGCATTGGCTATTCCTGAAGTCAGCGAGAAAAATCAAATGATTTGCTCGAAGAAGTTAATAGTTTGAAATTGAAATTGAAGCTTTCAGCCTCATGTGGAGTCTCCTACCTCTGGGTCCACTGTGAGTTTTGGAGTTATTGACTGCTGGTACACTAATTTGCCATGCACAAATAGATTGAGCTGTGATTACCACAAGGCACTATCATGTGGAAGTCAGACATTGGTGGCTTTAAGACAGTGGCTGGCTGAGGCTCACAGGTTTTGTGCAAACTTTTTTTCTGAACCCAAGAGTAGCCTAATGCCTATGAGTAAGAGCTAGGCTGGGACCAGTCCCCAGGAGCCAGGATCTGGAAGAGCTGCTGGCTCCCTCTGACTGTGTGAATTGACTGATGGCTTGTGATGTGCTTCTCCCATGCTCTGGAAAAGGACCAGAAAATAACTGAAATGTTGGTTGGATGGGGCTTTTTGAGGTCAGCTAGTCCAATCCTCCACCAACACGTTGCTATTCAGTTGGCCTTTACCCAGACAAGTTACAAAAAGCCTCCAAGAAAGGAGTCTCTCTGTGGCACCTGGTGGAGAAGGTTTTCCTAATGGCCATTCTGAATCTCCCCACATGCCTTGTGTGGCTGTTGACCACTGTTATGTCCTCACAGACCACCAAGAAGAGTTTGGCTCTGTCATTGTCATACTTGCTCTTCAGGCAGGCATAGGCTGCTGTTCAATCATCCTTTGGATTCCTCTTCACTGGGCAAAGCAAGCCCAGATCTCTCCACCTTCCTCAGATTGCACCTGGGCACTCCAGACCCCAGGCCATGGTGGCAGCCCTTAGGTGGTTCTGTCCAGTTTTTCCACATCCCCTTGAGGCAGAAGTCCCCAAAGTGGGTGCAGTATTCCAGGCGCCATCCCACTGGTGCCGGGAAGGGGAAGTGCATGGTGCCAGCTCTCTCATCTGTGACCCACTTTTGTGGACCAATGCCCAGTGTGGTCACAACCATGCCTCCATCCACGTTCCCATGAGAGATTGTCTAAGGGGGTCTAAAGGATTGATATAAACTAGGAGAAATGGGGCAGTTTCAGTTAAAGATAAAGCTTGGGTGTCAAAGCACCAGAGAGCCCTCTCCTTAGGATCTGCATATAACTATCCATGAGTACTCACTAAGTCAGAACAGCACTCAGCTCAGGTCCTTATGTTCCTCAAGTTTGTGTTTCAGCCTAAAGCCTTACCAAAACACACTTTTATATGCTAATTTCCTTGTAGTAAACTCCTCACTGTATGTTGTCCATCCATACCAAGTGGTGTACATGTAAGAGTAGACTAATATTATGTATATATTGCCAACTTTATGAGTTCAAGAATTACAATGTGCTTGCTTTATTTAGGTGGTAAACTTTTTTAATGAGTCTGGAGGGTCCTTTCCATAAAAGTAGTGACTCTAGCTTGGAATCTCTTTCCATGTTTATTGGAAATGTGTTTTACTTTACCATGAAAAAAGCCAAGGAAACATGCAGCCTTAAAGTCTAATGAAGTAGTTACTCATGCAGTCAAAGTTCATAAATTTTAAATACATTTAATTTATAAATTGAAAACATAGCTTGCACTGGAGTTTTCAAGATTATTTCTTGCCACAGGCATTTGAGGATAGTTGCTGGTCGATGCTTGTTACCTCTTTTCTTTCATGGCTGAGACTGAATCTTCACGATTTACTCACATACCTTCTGATGGTTTGATATGTTTGTTTGTTTGTTTACTTTTGTGGGGGGGGGAGTATTTTTAAAAAAGCTCCTTAAAATATTAAAAATCATAACCCAGCCTGTAGCCTCTTTGTTCTCAACTCAGGTAAAATTTTATTTCCAGATGACACTTAATAGAGAGCTCTTTTTCGTAGCGAGAACCCCTTTGTCCCTCTGGAGACCTCTTTTCCAAGCTAATTGCAGAGCACAAGTCCCTGCAGTAGCAGTCAGAGCTGGATTCAAGTCTCACACCAATAAAACCTCAGTGCCAGCCTGGCTTAGCCCAGCCCCCAGGAAGAGGGAATTTAGGGAAGCAGAGGACTGAAAATACCAGTTCCCTGCTTTTGCCCTCTGCAGTCCTCAGGCTGATCATACATCCCTCATGAGGAACTCTGACTGCACAAACTCTGCCATAATTTGTGCTACTTGCAAAGCAGCTATGGGTAGAATTCATGACATAGGGCTGCCTGGCACTCAGTGGTGCTCTGTCTGCATCAGCAGGAGACAAGGAGAGGGCACCAGCCCTGTGCCAGCAGGGATTTCCACCAGAGACTCCACTGGGCACCCTGTCTCTTGCCAGTGCCAACATGAAGTGAACCAGCAGCTTGGTGATGACCACAGGATTGGTGCTTGTTGATTCAGAGTCACAGGAGGTCGGTTATGGAGTTTAAAATAATTTTAGTTGGATGTTATAGAAATGGGAATGTGCCTATGACGAGGGAAAGCATAAAGTCTGTAAGACCTAGAACAGAAGTGATGGTATTTTTATATTTTATATTAACAACCCCCCCCCAAAGCTTCTTTCAGAAATGCAGCAGTACAGCTGAAGGAAAAAGGATAGCAGGGCTCATCCCCTCCCTCCAAACCAGTCAATTACACCTAAGCCAGTTCAGAAAGATCTTTCTCTCACCTGGCCTCCAGACTTGCCCCAGCATCCCTCACCTGGTGAGTCCCTGTCCTAACACTTAAAAGCATTTTTCCTACATGTACCTCGCACAAGGACAATTTCTGCATGGCTCATCCAGACGACTCCCTCCTCAGCAGCACAGGTACCTCCGAGAACTTCTGCAGAAGGTAGCTGTGAGATGATGCCCTCCAAGTGACTGATGCTCTGCCCCATCTCTTCTCCCTCCTCACCCTTCCCCAAGCCCCACAGCCCCTGCATGGCTGCCGAGCCAGTGGCACACACCAGGCCCAGCCAGCACAGGGAGTGGGGATGGTAATTGGAAAGGGGAATTGCCAAGCACCAAAGCTTATCAATAGGCAGCAGGGGAAGAGTTCAGCATCCATCCTCAGGAGCCTGGCCTGAGGTCCAGAGAGGGTTGGCAGCCTTTTGTTTGGTGGCACAGGGAGGACACGCGTGGCTGCTCCACTCAGAGGGGGCATTGCTGTGGCTGAAGGGAGGGGATGGCTCTCAGGATGCTGCAGCCTTCTCTCTCTGCTGGGGATGCTGTAAGCATGCCAGGAGAGGGGAGCTGGCACAGCTCAGGGCACCCACACTCCCAGGTGCTGTAGGTATGGCTTCTCAGCCCCTGAAGTGCCACCAAGTGCCACCACTGTGCACGCAGAAGTAGCAGTTGTTTTCTCATCTGTCTTTTACTCATTAAGCAAATAGTCTAAATATAGCCCCGACCAGCACTAGCAAGAGATGGTAGGTCCCCTCTGTGGTTGGGTCTTTGCTGCCTCCCTACGCCCAGCACTGGTTTTCTGCACCAGATCCTTCCCTTTGCCAGTGCCTTCTGCTCTCATCCCTGGGGCAGAAGGATGATTTGCACAAGAGGTTGCTATCACACATGCAGGAAAAGTATGGAGCTCCAGGGATGGAGCCAACATGGTCATCCCGTGCTCCAGCCAGCCTGTAGTGCCCTGTGTAGTCCACCCCCCAGTCCCTGCAGCAGGTCCTGACCAAGTGATACTACTTCTGTCTGGATGTTTGAAGAAACCAGGATCTTGGTGCAGCTGACATGGATAAAACTCAGGACTTAAAAGTATGGATCCTTTTGCAGGATTTTTTCCTACTCATTACCCCTGGGAACTCCCTAGTTGTGGCAGGGGAAGATTTAATATTTCCAAGGAGGCAAAATGGAAACTACTGTCTTTGTTGCAAACTGGGAAACATTCAGGATGTATCAGGAATATTTGATACCTTCATAGTCTGTGTCCCTTGACTGCAGCTGAGGCTTGATGCCAGGTATCAGTGTCTACACACCTACCAACCACTCACTGACAGCCAATACTTTCCCTTTCAATCTGCAGTTTATTAAAAACACCGAGCAAGAAGAGAAGAGGGAAGGCACCTTGTGTCCCTGCATGGATTTTAGGTTACGTCCCAGATGTAGTTTTGGGGAGAGTTATGTACTTTCAACCCTTTCACAGTGCCATAAGAACTGAAAAAGATGGTCAAGGTAGAAAAATCAAATACACATTTGCACTTTGACAAAGAAAAAGGTTATAGATGTTTAAAGGTTTGTTACCATGGTCTAGGAAAAGAAATATGTTTGTGACTTCCTATGTGTTGAAATATAATGTCTGTTGTCAGCTTATTGTTGATTTCATTTTTTGTGCATTCATAACAAAACAGGCCTTCCAATGCAACAAAAATTCTAGATAGCCTCCAAGGCTCCTTGGAGGAGCAGTCTACCACGAGATTTTGTAATATCTCTATGGGAATTCCTTAGTCTTGTAGTGCATCTTTCCTTGGATTAAATGGAAGAGCACAATTTTGTGCACCTCGAATTCCTCCTACTACAATGCTGCAGCACAGCATTTAAGGAGATATAAAAGCTTGTATGTAGCATAATATTCTCATCAGAAGTAATCTGCCTTTTAATGAATGGGCTTGCATCCATCCTCCCTCGCCTACATGTAATTTTTCTCAGTAGCTGGAAATGTAACTCTGTTTCTTCTCTTGGGGTAACAGTATAAGAAAAATGTCAGTGAGCAAATATTTGGTGATGAAGCCAAAGGAATCATGTTCCTTGGAGACAAAACTCTACTTACAGCTGAGTAGACAGAGATTAAGTTATAAGGAATCCGGGCTCCTTGCCAACTCAACCCCATCTGCTTGTCAGGAACAAAAGCTTCATTATTTGTCTCGGTGAGGAGCAAAGAGCAGGACAGAGGGCAGTGGGCCATGGCCATGCCCTCCTGCAGGCATTTCCCCACCCATGGGAGCTGCTCTTGCCTGGGACCTCCAGCACAAATGCTCCATGTCAGTGACAGAGGGAGGGTCAGTCATTGAGGAAAAAACCTCTGGATAGAAGAGAAATGAATGGCGATGAGTATGCGAGGCTTATGAAAAACAAAGGTATATGTGGGAAAACAAGAAATTTAAAAAAAAATAGTTTTTCAGAGTACTATCAAGATCAAGGCTCTTAGAGTTATAGGCTGAGACTGCTGGGGGATGTAAGCAGCTGGAAGAGTTGGCAGTTCCTGGAGCTATGTGACTGTGTCACCAGTATACCGTGAAAAATATGAAAAACTACAAAATGAAGAAGTCCAAGAAACACATACCCTTACCACAGCAGCAACATCAGCTTCTTTTTGAAACTTGTCCCATATATCAGAAGGAGCCTTGACTCCAGGCCGTTGCAGGACACTCAGGTCTGGAATCTGAGGAAGTCTGGGCTGAGTATGTTTCATGGTTGGATGCCTGGTTTACTGTCAGTTGATTAGAAAATTGCTTTCACCACGGGGTTTAAAGGGCAGTGATCAATGTCTTGGTGCCCATTTGGTAGCTGGTAACAAGCAGAGTGCCGTGAGGGTTGATACTGGTGCCAGTATCATTCCTTATTCTCATCAAAGTTCTAAATGAGGAGGCAGAATTCAAATTTTTATATTTATCATCCTCAAATAAATCTGTGGATGTTAGCAAAGTAAGAGAGTGGACAACAAACTAAATAGTAAAGTGTCCATAAAGAGACCTCAAAAACCTGGGGGAACTCCATGAAGTCTCTCCACCATGTGCTTCAGAGAGGTGGTGGAGGCTCCTTTCTTGAAGGCTTTTAATGACTTGGCTGAACAAAGACACAGCTGACCTAATGGTATCACATTGAGGGTAGTCCTGTTTTGAGTGGCATGATCTTCAAGATTCCAGCCAGCCACCATTTCTGTGATTTTCTGATCTCATTTCTTTATGTAAAAGTTATCAATGTAGGTACTGGTCTACTTCACAACTGCAGATGACATGTCAGAGGAGTTGCAAATGATCACTGCAACACTACATGCATCAGTAGGCACGTAACTTGCTGCAATCCAAACATGTCCCCCAACTCAGGGCAATGAATGCACAGATTGCACATTCAGCTGCATGTATTTTCCATTCAGGCAGATCACACAAATATAAACAGTGTCCTTTATGAACCCCTTCTCACTGCACCAGAGGTGCCAAGGCTCTAGCAGACTCAGCAGTTCATTGTCTCCTGTTGCTTCCAGTTTCACCATTCCTGGCAAGTGAAGCCACCACAAACTGCTCCACTTTTCACACACTGGCCAGTGTACTCAGTTTGAGTATCTGTGAATACAGCCACAGCACCATGTAATACCAGAACAGTAATCACCTTTTCCACACTTATTTTTTGAATTTTTTAAATTTATGACAAGTGTTCACCACAGTACCAAGTCATACTATTTAGGTTATCACCTAATCTGAAAAAAAGAAACCATATGACTTGAAAAAATCTTGGTCCTGACAGGTTGTAGTCTGTGTTACCTTCCCTCTTCTCAGTGGCACTGTACTGTATTCCTGCTCATCCAGATATGAGAGGGGCAAATGAACACCTTTTTCTAGGCAGTGCAAAGTAAACTTCACAGACAGTCCCACTGTGTAGGAGTTTATAGGTTATTTTCATTGTAAGTAACCTTAGATTTGCCTTGTTAACAAACTAACATGTCAGATGAGATTCTTTTTACTACAGCTCCTGCTTGTCTGCATAGTGATCATGCACAGCCTAGCAAGTGACCCTCCCAGGGAATGCACTGTAATTTCCAGAGAGAAAAGGTCACCAAGAAAGCTATCACCTTTTCACTAGAACTTCCCAAGCATTTCTGTCTCCTGTCTATGTAAATATCATGCAGGGATTTTTTTCATATCGGATCAACTTTCCTCCCAACAATCATAAATCAAAGAGGCAATTTTGTGTTTATCTGTAATCAGCACGTTCTCATTATCTATGGTGGGATGCAGAAGATATAAATCAGAATGTAATTAGAAATTTCCAGAGTTCCCCTAGATTACAGTGAATTTGTAACAGAATAACAGAGACAATAATTCTCCTAGATGATGTTTTATATCAATTTTTGACATCCCCATCCCACTGGTTTTTGTTTTACTCAAGTTTTAACATGACTTCTGTCCTGTTACTGATTGAGACATAATGACAAAAAATTTTAGACCACGTGAAGTAACGACTGGGACAGGTTCTCAAAGGAGATCTTATTCACAAATCAATAGGAGGACCCCACAGTCCTGCTGCACTCCTTCCCCTGAAGCACTCCTAAGAAATCACTTTGCAAAGGGTAACCTAAAAAAGTTTAGTTGCAAATGAGGGCAAATAACATTATTAAACCGGTTTGTATGGGGGAGCTGGTAAAACTACCTATTGTAGTCTACTCATTAGAAAAATGTGCCTCTTGGTTTTTTTTGTTAATCATTCAAATTTGGGTACTTAGAGACCTCACCCTCTAGAACATAAAAGGAACTTCATTATAGGAGAAGTTGCAGAGGGTTTGCTTGTTTTTCTTGCTCGTTTGAGAAAACAAAGAACCTCATGCAAAGGTTCTTAATATTTTTGTTGGCGTAGGTCAAGGTTTGCATTTACTGATCAGGCAAATCAGGTTCCTCACACACCATTGCTATGGAAACAACCGCATTTGCACAAAATTACAGCACTAGTAAAAAAGTTACCCCGTTTTGTGCCTTCCTCTCTCCCTCTCCATCTCCCTTCCTCTTCTGTCTTTCACACACTTGTCTGATCCCTTGCCTCCTTTTCACTTTACTTTACAGTAGTTTAATAAAGAACGTATGTCCCCAGTTTGCCTGTGAAATTGTTACGTGGGACAGCATTAGGAGGTTCCCTTCTACTGCTTGCTCACCAGCCACCTTTTTCTCTGCCTTTTTGACTGTCAGACCGTCTTCCTAGGTGGCCACATTGGCCTCTTCCCATTCTTGTTGTGAGCATCATGGGGGTTTTCCTTCACATCTTCAGTGCCTCTTTTAGGAGCTGACAGTTCTCCCAGGCTCCCTTTCCCATTAAAATTCCTTTCCACAAGACTGCATTTACCAATTCTTTGAGCAGGTTGAAGTCTTCTGGTTTAAGTTCATTAGTCCATTGCTTTCACTCCCTTCTCTCCTGAAACTAGACAGCTCTGCTGATTTTTTGATCTTTTCCACCCAGATCAACTTCCTCCAGCAGCAGCCTCTCAGCAAGTTTTCCCATGTTAACAGGCAGCAAACTACAAGCCACTAGGTACAGTTGAGTACGACTCACATCACTGAAACAAAAAGCCTCTCTTTATCCCCAAAAATTCAGGTATGGGCTAAAAAGTGTCCTTGCCTCCCAAACACAGCATCACTTCCCTGTGTCCCCTACTGTATGCAGGGACCTAATTCAAGGTATCAGCTCATGGAGGCTGAAGCAGGGATGCTTGCAGCTGTGCAGTCAGCCTCCTGGTGTCTATGCAAGAAATGCCCTGAGGTCCCAAGAGCTCAAGAGGCTCAAACACTTCTGCTCTGTGCTATCGCCCACTCCAGGAAGCCCTAGGATGTAACTGCCTGGAAAGAGATGGGTATGTGAACTTTAAAGCTATGTCAACATTCCCATCCCTGGATCAATGGGTTTCTTTCCCCAGCAACAAGCAGTCAGACTTTCAGATGCAGTTACTGATTTACATGGTTCTCATCTGGTATGTGGAATTTCTCTCTGAAGTTAAGGGAAGGAGCATCAGGTACCCAGTAATGCTGAAAGTCACATGCAGGCTGTCTTAAGAAAGGGCTACAACAACCAAATATATAAATAAATAAATAAATTTTGCCTACATTTCTATCAGAAACAGCCATTATAATTCTCTGTTAGACTGAAGATCAAATAAATTGGGCAGTGACTGGCTTGAGAGTAGCCCTGAGGAAAAGGACTTGGGGATGCTGGTGGATGAGAAGTTCAACATGAGCTGTCAGTGTACACTTGCGGCCCAGAAAGCTACTGGGATCCTTGGCTGCATCAAGAGAAGCATGGCCAGCAGGTTGAGGGAAGTGATTCTCTGCCTCTGTTCTGCTCTCCTGAAACTCCACCTGAAATACTCTGTCCAGTTCTGGAGCCCCTGTTACAGGAGGGACATGGATGTGCTGGAGTGTGTCCAGAGAAGGGCCATGAGGATGATCAGAGGGCTGGAGCACCTCTCCTATGAATACAGGCTAAGAGAGTTGGGGTTGTTCAGTCTGGAGAGGAGAAGGCTCTGAGGAGACCTTATTGTAGCCTTCCAGTATCTGAAAGGGGCTACAGGAAATCCGGCGAGGGACTTGTTAGGATGTCAGGTAGTGATAGGACCAGGGGGTATGGATTTAAGCTGGAGGAGGGTAGATTTAGATTAGGTATTAGGAAGAAGTTCTTCACCATGAGGGTGATGAGACACTGGCACAGGTTGCCCAGAGAGGTGGTGGAATCCCCATCCCTGGAAGTTTTTAAGGCCAGGCTGGGCAGGGCTCTGAGCAACCTGATCTAGTGGGAGGTGTCCCTGCCTATGGCAGGGAACTAGATGATCTTATAGGTCCCTTCCAACCCTGAAAATTCTGTAATTCCATGATTCTAAATTAACTTTCCCCACATCATCTTAGATGACACTTTGGACGTAATATTTATAAAATTCACCATAATTTTTTCACTTCTAATTTTAAAGTTCTTTTACTTTTAACTGTAAAGCTCTTTCTGGTGTTCAGTTATCCCAGAATCAGAGTACTGGGTACACTGTATTACCATAATCACTTAACACACATCCTGCTTCTCGCTATACTCCGTCCTGCTCTTGCTTTTCTTCGACCACTATTACCTTATTTCCTTTCCCCACTTTCTATTTCAGGCTGTCAAGGAGGAAGTGGAGTCCAGCTCCCAAAATGAAATGCTTCACCTTGGCAGCCTGCTGAGAGTGAAATTGATGAAGGACAGCACCAGCCCAGGCAATTTCACTCACAGCAGGCACTTGCAGGTGAAACACTACCATATAATGGAGCAAGGTTACTCACCTGCCACTCCCTGGCACAAGTCACCAGCAGATAGCTGCTTCTTTCACCATCTTTTCACCCATCTCCTGCCAGGCACTGCTTGCTCTAGCCCTGGTGCCAGAGGCAGGAATCATGCCACGCTAGCATTTGCTAGCAGAGGTTGAGCCCAGGTAAGTGCTCCAAGTGTTGAACTGAAGTGCATCCTGGCCATGGGACCACTGGAGGCCTTTCTCAGGCCACCGTTCAGCTGGTGGCATCCAGGGGAGGATGCCCCACTGTCCCACCTGCCTCACCAGCTACAACAGTCCCATATGGGGGGTGCCATAGAGCAGTGCCCACTGCAATTGCTTGATGGTGCACAGGCGACTTGTAGCTGTTTCTGCGGCATCTGAGGAGGGTACCAGGTATGCTGATGCTCAGCATAAGGTAGGACAACTCATACATAATTTTAGCTGGTGGCTCCCACGGATCTGTTTCAGCAGGGGTTAGATCCCAAAGGGTAGGGACACTGTTACTTCAGCATTGCTTTGTACCAGTCTTGCTTCCTCTGCTATTTGCAGATCCCGTGCATTAGAGGACACCTTTTCAGCAGCTCAGAAATTTTTTTTTATTGTGATACGAATATTCATAGAATAAGAGAACAGTTTGGGTTGGAAGGGACCTTCAAGATCATCTAGTTCCACCCCCGTGCCATGGGGGTGCCAGATTGTGAGCCATAATGGGGTGCCCAATGGTGAGCCCTGGGGGGTGCCAGATTGTGAACCATGATGGGGTGCCCAATGGTGAGCCCTGGGGGGTGCCAGATTGTGAACCATGATGGGGTGCCACATTGTGAGACATGGGGGTGCCAGATTGTGAGCCATATGGGTGCCAGATTTTGAGCGATTGTGGTCCCAGATTGTGAGCCATGGGACATCTTCCATTAGACCAGGCTTCTCAAAACCCCATTTCTCAGAGTCTGATTGACACCAGGGCTGAGATGTTTCCTTCAGACAGGTTAGTGTAAGGACCAGGCATGAACGAAGCCTGGTGATACAGAGTAGGGAAACTGGGGTCTGCCAGCTGCCCCTTTCTTTAATACTGCAAGGAGGGGATGAAACTTAGAAGCTCCATATTTGAAATAAATAAGGACTTTTTCCTACATAAGTATAATTTATTTGTTGAGAGAAGATTCACCATGTTATAACTCAGACCAAAATACCTTGAAATCCAAAAAAGGCTTAAGCCTTTAAAAGGCACTGTCATGGTTGCAATTAGATCATGTTGATAAAGCAGGATAAGAAGTTACGACAGATAACCTTTCTCATACTTCAGGGGCATAAAATTCCAGGAGCTGAAGGGATTAATGGGAAACTCCCTTTCTAAACAGTGCTTCTTAAGGGAGCACTCTATGGTCCTTGTTAGAGACTTAAGTTCTGGGCAGTGCCAGACATCTGGTAAAGCATCTCCTGCAGTACCTGGTGAGGGGAGAGGTGGAGGGAAGAGTGGGCGGGGGCAGAATCATTGCAACAAATCCTATTTCTCTGAGTTAGAAAATACCCATTGTACCATTTACAAAATTTGAGGACTGAAATTAAGACTTGAGAAGCATCAACATACCTGAACACTCTTCTAATATGGCACATAGTTCCCAAGTGAAATTATGTGGGAAAATAGGAGTCTCAAATGGATTTAACTGCCTCAGTACCTCCATGGTTCTTCTCTAGATTTCCATCACATCCTGAATCAGCTTTGCAGCCTTTACTGTGTTGTTTCAAAAGGCTTCTCATATCTGGACATTGCAAACATGACTATAACAGCACAAAATCACCACTGGGAACTGGACTTGGGTAAAGATCTTTGCCCATGAACGTGGCTGATTTAATCTGTTAATACATCATGCCACTGAAGGATACAGGGCAAGAACAGAATACTTGAGAAATGTGGCCACAGGTTAACTGCTAATAGCCAGATGGTGTCTGTATGGCTGCACCTGTGCTGTCTCAGTTACAGGCTAGAATAATTTTGATATAGATTATTGCACACCTTTTTTTTTTTTTTAATTTTTTTTCCCTACCAAAATCTAGTTTAATTGCCAAAAATTCTGAAAAGTCTCTTACTGAAGGAAAAAAAAAACCAGTACAGATTGTTCTTTTCCCAGTTGAGAGAAAACATGGATCATGATGAATGATACTTAAGCTTGGAAATTTGTATAAGCTTGGACATCTAAGCTTACAGTAAAACTATTAACTACTGGGCACACTGCCTGCTGAACAGGTAACCAGCTCAATGGATGTGAGGCCCAGAGAGCTATAAAAAGAAAGCATTCCCCTTTGTTTTATCCACAAATGTAATCCTCTATAAAGGTTTGTTTCTTCCCAATCCCTATAAGCAGTACTAATGTGAACAGCAATTATTTTACTACACACTGAGGGCTGAACAAACTAATTGGTGCAGCCTGAACCAGACCCGCTCCAAACATGGGAGACATGAGCCAGGAATCTTCCCACACTTTCTTTTGTGCTAGTTTAAAATTCACCAGGGACCTCACAGAAACCTTAGTTTTAGCAACTGCAGAAGAGAGTCAGAACTGCAGGAGCTCCCAAGGCCATCAGTGCTCAGACTGGTGCCCAGGAGCTGGTGCCATGGGCACCCTTGCCCTCCTGGAGGAGTCTGGTCTGTGTTCACTGCAAGGAATTGTCATGTCCTTGCTGGCACACTGGTTTCTGCAAAGGCTCTGCCCCGTCACCTGGGCAAAAGAGACAGCTGAGCTGAATTTTGCCTTAAATATACAGGGTTGGCTGTATAACTGTCTCAGCATTTTCTTTTTAGATGTAATTCAGTAGCAGTTTTTTACCTGACAAAACTCTTCTTTGCCTGTATTATTATTATGTCAATTTTTTCTCTTTTTAGCTTGACAAGTCAGGTATCAGACTGATTGCACTTTTCTAGCACCACATGAAATAGTGGGGAAAAGGACATAGGACTCTATAGTATACCAAATGCCTTAAGGGTTTGTGTTAAGTAGAGATTTGAAGATGGTCATAAAGTCACAGGGGGAGTTGCAGCTAATTCCCGAACAAAGATAAAATCTTAAAAAAAAAAAAAAAGCAAAGAGCAAAAAGAAAAAAAAAAAAAAAAGCTCTAGAACCAAACAGACCTGCAAGTCATAAAACCAAAGAAAGATGGAAACGGTGCAACTGGATGAGTTTCTTCACGCTTTGTGACCAGTCCAAATGCTGCCCTGTTCACTTACGTAGCAAGCTGGCTGCTATTCCAGAGGACATGCTTTTTGTGGAGGGCTGCAGCTCCACTTTGATCCAAAGGAGAAGCACACCTCACATGCCACCAAGGCCTGCAGCAAATTGGCTGGTTGATCAGTGCACCAGTGGTCAGGGACACGTCGCTATTGCCAAGGAAGATTTGGATCCACAACAAGGTACCTGATATGCTCAACTTCCCCTTCAGGAACAGAGCTTCAGCCCTCCTGTAACTCTGCTCTGGTGTCACCCTACTGAGGAAGCATGCAGCTCCCTCCATTTTACTCTCCAAGCTCCCAAAAGGTTGTCCTTCCATCATGATTATTAGTACCTTAGGTTTAGCAGGACTGCATCACTCAAATCTCCTCAGGCCAAAGTAGCACCAGTCTTCAAAAACTCTAATCCTTCATCTGCAAGTTCTCAGACACACGTGATACACCTGCTGGGAAGGGGAAACTGATACCAGTTACAGTGGTTAGTACAGCCATCTGGGGCTTTACTCAACTTCCAGCTCCACCTGATGAAGTCCTCACCCATACTTTGAGCTTTCTTGAAAAACGACCAAGCTGCTGGCCTAAGGGCTAACTAACAGCAGGTGATTTCCCACAAATCTGAAATTTGTCATTAAGTTACTAGTGCTGAATATTTTGAGAGAGAAAAAGAGCATGCTTCTTTACAACACTCTGTATTTTAATTGTTAGGGGAACTCATCTGCAAAAAGGCAGATAGAGCTTCCAGGCTGCAAACATATAGTTTATATTAAACATTAAAATAAAAATTAAAAAAAAAAAAGATGTGTAAAGGACTATTAGCAGTAAGGCAGATGTTAGTTGTACCCAGTTAGTACCCTACATATGCAGCAGTCCATTATTCTCCTGGTACTTGAAACACATCCTCTAAATTGTAACCTGTAGCTGTAAAACCTGTAGTGGAGGAATCTTAACTGCATGCTGGTACCCTCCAGAGCAAGCAGTCCTTACTTGCTCCACAGCAGGAGAAGTAGCCCCACATCTTGGCTGCTAAGGAACTATAGTGAGAAAAGTGTTTCAGTGCCCTTGGAAAAAAGAGGGAATATGCTCATTGAGGTTTAGGATACAAGGAGGTTTTAAGAATTTGTTCCTGCAACGAAGAACTAAACTATGAGAACTGTGAACCCCCCGAAAGAAAAAGGAGACACATCCTGTATCCCAAATATAAGTGGCAAATGGTGAGAACAATAATAGCAAAAGTTATTCACAACATTTTCTGATAACAAAAACAGCAGCAGCAGTTTTCAAGTATTGCCACTTATTTCCCCAACAGTTTCTGACCATTCTGTATTCTTATCTTTGCGTTTTCTTATCACAAGAATTTCTCAGGAGAGAACCCAGGCTGCTCTTTCACTTTAGCTTCTGCTGGTTCATTAACTGCTGAACTACTATTTTTCCAGTGTTTTGTGTGTTTTTTCCACATTCTTGCGTAACCTTGACATTTTTCATTACAAAACCCGTGATACTTGCTCTTCTGGTACTAAAACCACACCCCCTGAATTGTAACCTATGTCAGTAAAACCCGTAGGGAGGGAATCTAAGATGAGGAATTATCAAGAAAATTCCCATTGAAGTTGTGGTTAAATTAGAGAAGATGGGTTTTGCCCAGGCTGAAACTGGATCTCAAGGACCATGGACATTCCTGGGATTATAGCAGCTCCGAAAGAGTTGCTGTACTGAAATGATAACAGAGCCTACAAACTGTTTTTCTACATGGTCTTTATAGACCAGAGGGGAGGGAGCATCAGAGCACACAGCATCGTATCCACTGAAATGCCCTTTGGACCACCTGGCAGACCACCCTTTAAAATTGCTCCAAATCAGCAGGTTTTGTATTCACGACCACGGAGTAAGACAAGGGATACAAGAGATCACAAAGCACACTGCAATTCCTACTCATCCTACAGCTTTTGGAGTGTTCTCAAGGAAGAGGAGGACTAAGCAGGCAGAGGCTTTTAAATGTTCTCTCATGCGAAGGATTGGAATTAGGCCCACAAAAGTAATTTGCTTGGAATATTAACCTGGGAAATGAGAGATACGTTTGAACTCCCTTGTGGCAGAAAAGAAACTGAACTCAGGTCATTTACAACCTGATTACCCTAACCATGAGTAATTTTAAATAAAAAGAGGGAACTGGGATTTCTTCTCCAACTGCACTTGTCACAGGGCCTGATCTTATAATTGTGCCTTAGTAGATCTGCAGGACGAAACAAGTAGGGATTAGAACCGAGGAATGAGAAAGGTAGATGAACAACTTAAAGTTTAAATGTATAGAGAATTCAAAAATATCTAATGTAGATGGTGTTATAGATTAACACGTATTTACCTAAATCTAAGAATGGCTTATATAATGTGGAAAAAATATAAAAATACATGAAAATGGCCTGATCTAAGGACTACATTATGGAGCCTAGATGCTTAGGTGCTCAACCTTGCATCTGGTCAGACTCTGTGTGGATCAGCCCCCCTGGAGTTCCACCCTGCCACAGGCAAGGCAGGGATCTCATTGTTTGCTTTCTCAGGCACCAATATGTCACGTTGCAGGTCCCAGAACAAAACCCCTTGGACAGCTTTGCTCATTTCTGACTGACTTTATTAGCAACACCTTGGCTCCTTAAAGACCTTGACTATATACAGGATTGTGAACAGCGGGTGTATCCTCTGAATGCTGTAATAAATGGGATATCAGAGATGTTGTGACAATCAAGGAAATCAGTGGAAACGCTGCAAATTTCATAAAATAGTTTTTTTCATTAGAGGCTGTAATTTGAGTTCCTAAACTGCGTGAACTCATGCTGATGGGAAAAGTAGGAAAAGGTAAAGACAATCTGAACAATGTCTTCTCTTACACTATCAGAAGAACAGACTTTTCATGCCTGCCCCTTCTGTGAGGGCCCGTTTTCTGGTGGGGATTTTTTTGGTAAGATTGTGCTACATGACTGTGGCCATGAGTGACACAGGGGGAATGCAGACTCGGGTTGTTCTGAACGTGGAGCTGTAATGGATGTCCTGTCCATCACAGCCAAAACCTGTCTGTCTGTCTGTCTCCTCCCTGGCTCTGCTCAGCTGGTGATAGGTCTCATCCCAAGTTCAGTTTGGAAACTGTGAGAACTGTCCACCATGAAACCCTGGAGAATTAAAATATATTTTACAGAGAGCAAAGACCGCTAAACAGCCGCCATGCTAGCACAGCCTGACACAGGGAGTGGGCATGGGCCTCCCTGGGACCTCTCTGGGTGGGGATCCCAGGGGGGAGGAAGGAGGGGAGAGGGGGAAGAAAAGAAAGAGGGAGAGACGGGGAGGGAGAGAGAGAAAGGGAGATAAAAGGAGAGACAGGGAGAGAGAGAAAGGGAGAGAGAAAGCGAGAGGGAGAGAGGGAAGAAAAGAAAGAGGGAGAGATGGGGAGGGAGAAAGGGAGAGAAAAGGAGAGACAGGGAGAGAGAGAGAGACAGGGAGAGAGAGAAAGAGAGAGAAAGGGAGAGAGAAAGCGAGAGGGAGAGAGAAAGGAAGAGGAAGAGAAAGGGGGAGAGAGCGAGGGAGGAAGCAGGGAGGAGAGGGAGAGGGGGAGAAGAACAGAGGGAGAGAGGGGGAGAGTGGGGGAGAGAGGGGGAAAGAAAGGGAGAGGAAGGGAGAGGAAGGGAGAGGAAGGGAGAGGAAGGGAGAGGAAGGGAGAGAAAGGGAGAGAAAGGGAGAGAAAGGGAGAGAGGGAGGGACAGTGAGAGGGAGGGAGCATGGAGGAGAGGCTGAGGGGGAGAAGGACAGAGGGAGAGGTGGAGAGGAAGAGAGAGAAAAAAAAGGGAGAGAGGAAGGGGGAGAGAGACAGGGAGAGTGAGACGGGGAACAGGGAGCGAGAGAGAAGGAAGGGGTAGGGAGAGGGAAGGACAGAGAAGGAAGGGGTAGGGAGAGGGAAGGACAGAGAAGGAAGGGGTAGGGAGAGAGGGAGAAGGAGAGAGGAAGAGAAGGGTGGGGGAGAGAAAGGGAGAGAGGAGTAGGGATGGGGGGGAGGAGAGAGAAGGCCGTCCCGGCCGCGGTGTCTCCCGGCTCCATCTCCGGGGCCGGCGGCAGGCTGGGCGCTGCCATGGCAACGGAGCCGCTACCCCGGAAGGGAACGCGCAGAGTCCCGGTCCCGGCCCCGCTCTCGGCCCGGTTCGTCTCGTGCGCCGGCCCCGGCCCCGCCCCCTCGCGCCCGTCAGGCGGTCCGCGCGGGCTGACGTGTCTCGCGCGCGAGAAGCCGGAAGTGGCGGCCGTCAGGGCAGGGTGGGGGGGAGAGGGAGAGGAGAGGGGAGAGACGAAGCCGCGATCCTTGGCCGCCGCGGGCGGGCAGGAGAGGTGACCGGGGACCCCCCCCCCCCCCCCAACCCATCACCGCGGCACCCCCTTCCCCTCCCACCTCTCAGCACCCTTCTCGCCGCCGTTCCTCCGAGCCGTCCTGTCCCGTCCCTCCCCGCCATGGCTCTGCGGCCGTTCCTCATCGTTGCCGCGGCGCTGGCGGCGGCCCCGCTTCCCCCTGCCGCCGGCTTCTACCTGCCGGGCCTGGCGCCCGTCAACTTCTGCGAAGCCGGGAAGGAGAATCCCGAATGCAGGGTGAGTCTGAATGGGGGGGGCCGAGCCCGCCGCCACCAGGGGAGGCCTCGGCGTCGCCCGTACCCCCAGGGCCCCGGCTGCTACCGCGGCCCGAGTTTTGGCCTTTTGCTGTGGGGTTCTGTGCGGGGGAGGTTGTTGTGTTTTATTTCGATTTTTTTTCTTTTTTTTTTTTCTTTTTTTTTTTTTTTTTCCTCCAGAGGGTTTGTAGCAAGCGTCCCCGGGAGGTTTTGCTGAAGGCGCTTGGGGCAGGTTTCGGTGCCCGCGGTGATGGGTGTTGGGGAAGTGCCCGCCGACCCCCGCAGGGAATCATAGAATTGGCTGGGTTGGAAGGGACTTCAGAGATCATCAGGTCCAATCCTTGATCCACTACCGCTGTGGTTACCAGACCATGGCACTGAGTGCCACATCCAGTCTCTTTTTAAATATCTCCAGGGACGGGGATCCACTGCTTCCCTGGGCAGCCCATTCCAATGTCTGATCACCCTCTCCGTAAAGAAATTCTTTCTAATATCCAACCTAAACTTCCCCTGGCACAACTTAAGTCCATGCCCTCTTGTCTTGCTGATAGTTGCCTGGGAAAAGAGCCCAACCCCCCCCTGGCTCCAGCCTCCTTTCAGGGAGTTGTAGAGAGCGATGAGGTCTCCCCTGAGCCTCCTCTTCTCCAGGCTGAACACCCCCAGCTCCCTCAGCCTCTCCTCATGGTCGACAAGAGGCGGTCGGCTTCTCTCCTGGGTTAGGGTCACGGTGTGTGAAGAAGGGGAAGCCCCAGCCTCTTGCCTCTCGGGCCCTTTTAACTACGTGTTGGAAAGCTGGAGGAAGTAAGGATCTCGGTGAGGGGTGCGTGTGTGTGTGTCTGTGATTCTTGGCAGGACCAGGCAGCTTGATGGCTGCAAGCAGGTAGAAAATCAAGGCAAGCGTGCAGTGACATTTACTTTGCTGTGTCCTCCTGGCTGAACAAATCTGCAGTGTAGGGGCTTCTAGGCCTGAGGGTCTCAAGCTTAAACTTATTTGCATGCCTGCATCAGTGGCAGGCAAAGTCTGCACTACTGAATTACATACTTGTAAGTATGTTGGGTGGTATGGTGTCTGTACTTAGAATAGCCTTTGCTACTATGGGTGAGCTTTAGAAGTTTTTTGCTGTTGTGGTGGAAATTACTCCAGACTGTGCTTTAAGACCGGAATAAGGAAGCTCAAGCCCAGTTGCTTTTATGGTCTGTTGTCTTACTGCTGTTCAAAGTGGTTATTTCACACTGACCTCAGTTTCTGTGTTAGATAAAACACCGGTCCATGATTCTTCAGAATAAGAGTCTATTTAAACTATATGCTTTTGGTAAACACCTTGCACTGACTTAGTCACAGAATCATTGTGGTTGGAAAAGATCTTTAAGATCATCAGATACAATCATTAGCCTTTCACACCACCAAGTCCACCTGCCAGAGCAGGATCACAGAGTGTAGGTCACACAGGTTAGGTAACATCCAGGTGAGTTTTGAATGTTTCCAGAGAAGGAGACTCCACAGCCTCCCTGGGCAGCCTGTGCCACTGCTCTGTCACCCTCACAGTGAAAAAACTTTTCCTTATGTTTATGTGGAACCTCCTCTGGTCCAGCTTGTACCTGTTGCCCCTTGTGCTATCATTGGACATCACTGAGAAGCCTGGCTCTATCCTCCTGACTCTTGCCCTTGACATATTTATAGACATGAATGAGGTCTCCCCTCAGTCTCCTCCAAGCTCCCCACACAGCTCCTTCTGCTTTTCCTCATAAAGGAGACATTCCATTCCCTTAATCATCTTTGTGGCTCTGTGCTGGACTCTTTCAAGTTCGGTCAGAGTTCTTTCAAGTGTCTTGGCTGATTATGATGTCGGCAATAATACTGAATTTTCCTCTACCTTGAGAATTTAAATCCACAGACCAGATTTCTGGTGATACTTGTCAATTATAATCTCTGTAGGTGTCCTATCCTCTGGTGAGATAGGATGGGTTGTTGTTAGGGGGACGTGTAGCTAGCAGCATAAGAATGGTGAGACTCCTTACCTTCCCCCTTCCTCCAAGCTGTCTGCTAATCTCTATGGGCAAACTTGGTTTGGATACTTTCCGTGTTTCTTGTTGGAATGTCATCAGAAGTAGAATGTAATCTGTATAGATTTAAACAGTAACTCTTCCCTGAACATAAAGAATTCTTACTCTAAAAAAATTACTGATGGCTCCAAAGGGCATTTGCTTATGTGCGGGAAATTTACTTCTTATGGAAAATTAGTGCAGATAAATCTCCTCCTACCATGAAAAACAGCTAACTTAAGGCTGCAACCTCAGCAACCAGCTGAGGTGGTCTTAATTCCTTGCTGCTCAAAGTGAGAGATTTCATTCCTCCCTTCCTTTGGTCAATGTGTTCTTATCCTTCTCCCAGCCAGGATACTTGTTAAATCCTTTTCTGAGCTTACTAGCATGGCAGGACACTATCCAACTTCTCACCAGACCATTTTTTTTTCTGTGTTACTGAGTTGAAGTGCTTTACAGGATTAAGACAAGTGTGCAGGTTTGCATAGCTTAGGGTGGAGGAAATAGGGGCAGGAAGGTGTGTCTTCAGTTCATGAGTCAACCTCACAGCTCACAGCTTCCCACCCCTCCCGGAACTGCATCCTGATGTGCACGTGGACAGCTACAAGGTTATCAGTGAAACACCATACCCAAGTGATGTAGCTCAGATATAGATAAGTGTGGACAAATCCATCTTTTTATATTTTTTTTTCATTTCTAGAATTTCTTGGTTTTGCTAAACTTGGGTGAATTTTCACAGAGAAGAATAGCTCTCCTGTTGAATCGATGGTGAGAAAAATAGATGGTTTGCTGTTGAAAGGCAGTGGTATTGGTCCTGAAAACACTCAACCTTCCTTTTGCTGTCTCCAGATGTCTGATTGCATAGTAAGACAGTTTAAACTTGCTGTGCTGCTAAAAACTGCTCTTAGATTTTCCTATTTTAAGTCCTGTGCTGATTTAGGCAGCTGAATTGGTTTTCTGTGCAGTCAGCTAACTGCCAGAAACAGTGTGAGGTTAACAGTTGAAATGTATTGGAACTGTGGGACTAGAATAAGGGAAGGGATTTTGAGACTAAGAGGGAAGAGTGAGAGACCTCTCCCTTTGAGTAGCAGCAGGGTATCCCATCTGTAATTACTGTATGTAGACCAAGCTGGTTTAAAACCACAGCAGACTGAATTTCAGGTTCTCACTCTAGAGTTACTGATAAACTTTTATAAGAAGGTAAATGTGTTTATTCTTTCCTTCTCTTTGGGAAAAGCTTCTTTTCCAACTTAAAATAGTTCATGAGTCTAAATGCACTGTTTAAATCCTCATTTTCAGTTGCTATGCAGATAAAATTGTGGAGCAACTTAACTACAGGTATAGAACTACTGATCTCGACCACGCTTTCATTCATGTTCTTTTAAGACTTTTATTACACCAAAGTTGTGGTAATGACTAATATGGCTCTAACTTGGTAATTAAACTACATTATATTATTCTTGTACGTGAGTTTTTGCTATGTTGTTTGAATGGTTATGTTAGCCTTAAAGTGTTTTTGTCACTTGGTCACTGTTTTTGTGATGGTTACATAGTGTTTTACTTACACTCAGCAGATAGAATTCATTACACAAGATTCAAATGTATAATTACACAAATCTTATATTTTCATCTTTCCTACCATATTCATATAACTCTATTCTCATATATTCATCAGAAGTGAAGAAATGCTGTAATGTAACTGCTGATTATCTTGTCTTTTTCAGTCTGGAATCCAGCTGTTTGTGAACAGACTTGACTCTGTAGAGTCTGTCCTTCCTTACGAATATACTGCGTAAGTATAGGATAATGTTTATATCATTTTAGTTGTCAGTTCTTCCAGAAATATGAATTTAATTTATCTTGAAGTATTATCAGCATCTTGGTAGAGCAGTTTTGCAGTGAGGAATGTCTGGTTTGCTGACATGAGTTTACAAATGCATTCAACCAGTAGATGGATGCATAAACCATTTCTTTCTTCTCAGTTGTCTTTGATCATACTTTAGAATTAGTGCATGGATTCATAGGCCCTCGTGTAGGTCGAATCACTGCTTTAGAGTAACTGAATGTTAGAGTGTGCATGTGTTTATAACACTTACTCTTGTGCATTAGTTGTCATTTTATAGATCAAAGTGTTACTGTCTTCAGTAGCCTATAGCCAAATGAGTTAGTGCTAATGAGGTGTGAACTTCACATCAATTATATTAATGAGGTGTTAAGTGTTTTCTTGGTGCACATCACAGAAGTCCACAAAATGTATGGTTGCCTGGTACAACTAGGTAAAGTTATTACTCCAAAGAATATTTTGACTGTTACTATTGAAGAGGTTATTGAAACTAGGCTGGAGAAACTTGGAGGATGTTGGTGAATAAAACTGCAATTATCTGTTTATCTAATAGTGCTTGTTGTAAAGGAGCCATCTGTATATGTGTGTGTGTGTGGTTTTTTATTTTCCTTTTATTACTCTCCCCTATCCAAGAATCTGGCCTGCATGCTTTTCTCTCAGAGCTGTCACAAAACTATGTGAAGGTTTAATGCTTAGCTAAAAATCTTTGTTCAAGTAGGAAACTTTTAATTACTGAAGGGAACTTTTATGCTACCATGCTTAATATAAACTAAGTTCTGAAATAGCTGATGAAGAGATTTGATTGTTGGTTTGGGTTTGTTTGGTTTATTTTTCAGAAAGAGCCTGTGACTTTCAGCTTACTTTGCAGGATCAAAGAAGCAGCTGTTTTCTAAATGGATTGGTGTATAGTTCCTTTAGTTGTGATGAAGGTGTTGATTTGTGAGCACTTTTTGAGGTCTAATATTTGCAGCTGAGACCATTTAATAGCTTCCATATCTTTTCTCTAATTCAGGTTTGATTTTTGTCAAGCGGAAGGAAAGAAGCGTCCCTCTGAAAACCTTGGCCAAGTGTTGTTTGGAGAGAGGATAGAACCATCTCCTTACAGGGTTTGTTCTCTGACAAGGGGTGTTTGGTAATATAAATGTTCAAATGTAACCAGAGGAGATCAGAATCTTGGAAGATCCTCTTATGAGGAGTTTATCTCAAAAAGCTTCAAAATCTGAAATTTCACATAGTAAGAATCTGTCAATATAACCTAATTGTAACATTGCACTTTGCATCAAGAAGCTGTAGCCTGAAATGCTGTGGAAGTTGTCTTCATTCTCTGGAACCTATCCAAACTTGATTGTTGCTACTCAGCTGTCCCCTTGAGAATGAATTTAGTGCTGTTATTTTTTTGGAACCCCATCTGAAAATACTGCACTCCTTTCTAATGACTTAAGCTCTCACCTTTTCTCCAACATGTAGTAGGAGGAGACTATGTTATCAATTGAGTCTGTCTGGGAAAACCTTGCTGCTTTGAGGTCAAATGACTCATCTTGTAAATCACTGCAGAAAACAGGTTTTAATCAGTAACAAGGAGCTTTTAGTGTTGAGGTCCTACAATGACCACAGGAGGCTTTTATAGCATACACCAACATAAAAACCTCCTCTGGATGACTAATATACCTAGTCTTGATAATTTGTTAGGTGTTTTTAATGTAATAGTATAGGCAATTATAAACGTGTAACAGATATATGTCAAGTACTGAAATATACAGTTATGACCTTTTTGCTCATGTGTCTTTCATTTTCTTAGTTCACATTCAACAAGAAGGAGACATGTAAATCTGTTTGTACGAAAACATATGATACCACAAAGCCAGAAGATAAACAGAAACTGGACTTTTTGAAAAAAAGTATGCTACTGAATTATCAGCATCATTGGTAAGTTTATACCAAAGTTCACAGATTGAGTAGTCTAATATGTTGGTATCATTTAAATTATTTTTATAATTTTGTATTTATGAGTTAATACAGATTGATTGTTAACTATTTGGACTAAATCCAATTCCCTTCTTTTCTTGCAAAAGATGTTACATTGTTTGTTGTCTTCATAAAACATTTCCTTCACTTGAAGGGTAAGCATGGAAATTAGTCTGTTTCCAAACACAAAGCTTTGTATGTTTTTTGTGTGGCCTCTACACTTACTGTAAAGTACTACTATTTGTTGCATCTGTAAATGCAGAAGTTAATCCTACCCATAGCTTGAGAAAAGCCTTAAGGTCCCTTCAGTCTATTGCTGTGTTATCTTTTTTTGCCTTAAGAGACTGTTGATCTGATCTCCTGTGCACAGCTTCTGAAGAAGAGTGCAAACGCTCTTGAGAAACTGCAAAGTTTGTTTCTCTTAATAGGATCTGGGAGTCAAAGGTGGACAATAAAAATTAGTTTTGAGGAATGCATAAACACTTGGTCCTTTCCTATTCTCGAGTCCCTCTGTAGCCATCTGAATCACCTTCGAGCATGCTGGGACTCTTGCTTCTCAGACACTGAGGTCCTCCTCTGATGGGCATTAAGAGAGGGTGTATAAATGTAAAATAGTTTCCCAGAGCTATGATCTTGTCATTCTTTGAAAGAACTTAAGGTTTTGTTTTGGTTTGGTTTTTGATTTTTTTTATTAAAGCCTAAAACTTAAGTTCACAGAAACTGAAACAGAACTGTGTAAAATGAATCACACAGTAAAGAAATTTAGACTATTTTTTCCCTTATTTTGTTTTACAAATATACTTAGTGTATTTAAGGATACTTTTTTTGCTTGTTTTGGTAGGACTGTTCAGGTTTTAGGAAGATCTGGTTCTGGTTTTCAGTGTCAAAAGTTCCCTTCAAATTTAGTGTGTTTCTTATATTCTTAGTTCTTTTAATAGTACTTTACTTTTTATTATTTTGCTAGGCTCTCTGCCCTAAGCCTTTAGATCCAATGGCATGAAGAATCCCTGTTTACATCTGTATGGTAATGATAGTTAGCCACAGCTTCACAAAGTGAAAGTGTCTGGATTTTGTGATGAATGTTGCATGGTCCAGGAATATGGTCCAGGGGTATGTTGTACAGGGATCAGCAAGGTAGCATACGTGAGGATTTAGTAGAGATTTATTATCCAGCTTCAATTTATCATACCATTCCTGGGGAACACAGATGGTGCAAAGTCCTTTTAAGGTTTTAAAAGCCACTTAATAAGATTAGGAATCAACATACTGAATTGGACTCAACAACTATACTGATAGCTTGGCTGACAGTGTTCATCACCAGATGTTTTTGAGAGACATGTAAGAACACTGTTGTATAGTGTATTTGCCCCACGTGTATAATCTCTTCAAGTCATTTTAAATTTGAAGATTAACTGTGAAAAAGGATTTGCTTCTTAAACTATCAATTTGTTCCAGCAGTGGTGCTTGAAGGCAGATCTGTATGTCTTTGCTGCAGAAGATATAAGGAAAAGCCTTTGCCCCAGCCAAATTCATTAGCTCAGGTTAATACTTTACCTGGTTTTGATTATGAAATTAAAATACTAATAAAAGCAAGAGGTACTACTAGCATATATATTATGGAGGTAAATTCCAAATATGGTGAAGTGGAATGTCTCTATATCTGGAATAGCTCCTAATTAGCAACTTAATTGTACCCGGTAGTAGCACAGTGAAATGAGTGGTATCTGGTTGGTGCTGCTGCTGCTTGCAACTGTGATGATAGACTTTGGAATCTCCTGAGAACCTGGAAGCTGTGGTTTGGGAGCCTGCTTTCACCTCTTCCACTGTGTCAGTATGAGTGAAGAGCATTGCTGCTTATTTCTGCCTGTGGCAAGGATGATTCAGGTTTTAGTCTTGGGAATGAAGGCAGCAGCTACTGCTCTTTTTACCCCCATCAGCACATCAGATGGTGTGCTTTAAAAAATAGAGCTTGTTTAGAGACAGTTGAGATACTCAACAAACTAAATAATGCTTTTTAAAAAATTATTGGTATCTGAAGTCGTCATTCATGTGTTTAATTAACTATTTACCAGTGTCTAATGAGGTATTATTGGGTATCTATTAACATTTATATCCTAATGGTTATAAAAATGAGACGTTTAGTGATGGACTTGGCAGTACTGGGTAAATGGTTGGACTGATGATCTTAAGGATGTTTTCCAACCTAAAGGAATCTGATATTTTATGGCATTTCATTATAGAGGATATTCAGTAGCTTGATAAGTTTTACCAAAATATGTGTGTTGTTAACATTCAGTGGGGTGTCCTTTTTCGGTCTAGTGATGCACAAAAAGTGGCAGTTGTCTCATGTCTTCATGTGTGGAGCTTATTCATAGACATTTAAAAACATAGCCTGAGAAATTCATGTTGCCTTAAGGGCCGCTACTGAATTTTAATTCTTTGAATGACTTTCTCTTGAGATTTATCTTTTGTCTAGTTGAAACACTTCATGACTTAAAGAAACAGGTTTGTTTTTTTTTAGTAGTTCCTTTTACAGTGGGATAGGTTACCATGTCTGGTATCTGTTTAAAACTATAATTTTTTTATTTTGGCATTTGTACTGTTTGTAGCACATTGCATATTGTTTACAACTTACTGTCTTTTTTTTGTCCTAGGACTTTGAGGGGAGGAATATTCTTCCACAAATTTTTAATTGAAAATGAACTATAAACCTATTTGGCTCAGGATTTTTAAGTAATATGAACATAGATATTGTGAGACAATACTATAAAAGCAGCAAGGAGGCTTCAGAAACCAGTTCAGTGACCAGAAAGTTTTGGTGGTCACAGATTAAGTCTCCTGTTGCCATGTTCTGAAGAAATAGATTGATTTTTTAAAATGTTTTTTTCTTAAAAAGATCACTTAAAAAGTATCAGTTGAAGAGCTATATGCTTATATGCTTTCTCATGTGAAAATTGGATTGGCAGTCAGTGCAGTTCTGTTGGTTAAGATCTGAAAGAAGTATAATTCTTTTAGTTCATCCTCCAATAATGAATGTAGCAAAGTTATATTAATATTAATCTGGTTTGTTCCCCTAATACTACTTATTTTGTAAGACTGTGAAATGTCCATTTACAGGATTGTGGACAACATGCCTGTGACCTGGTGTTATGATGTTGAAGATGGCCAGAGGTTCTGCAATCCTGGTTTTCCTATTGGCTGCTACATTACAGAAGATGGCCGTCCAAAAGATGCTTGTGTTATTAATGTATGTGTGCAATCATTTTTTTAATATCCTCTTTTTATTACAGTTAAGATTGGCCTTTATCCAATGCCACGTTTCTATGGTGAATCCTCGCTGTTTTAAGGACCTTGCTGCCTGAAACTGGTTTAAGGGTTTTCATATCTTTGCAAGTACCACAATTTGTAAGGCTCAGCCTAAGAACTTTGTCTCTTCTGTTGCATTATGCAGAAGGGCTCTAAAATGTAGGAGAGGTGAACATGTGCAGCATTTAGTACATGTAAAGGAACAGAAAGCCATGTCATCCCTTGATGTCTAAGAAGTCTATACATATGACAGCTTAGACTTGACATTTTTGTGGGATAGTAGTGTTTTCATGGGAGCAGGTTTTCATAGACATGTTTGTAGCTTTGCATGGAAATTAAGTCTTGAATTCTTGCTTTCCTAAACTTCTGTGGCCTAATGGAAGAAGGCAGAATACAAGATTTCTGAGTGAACAAACCTCCTGTGAGAGATCGATCTATTAGATTAGCTGCTGGGGATCCAGATAAGTGCACTGTAAGCATTACAGAGAAAAGAAAGCAACAGAAAATCCAGATGCTTTTAGATTTCCACAGACCTTCTCCATGGAGAGGTTACTGAGAACCTGCAATGGGTTTTTGGGTTTACTGAAATGATTGAGTTTACTTAATGGAGCTTATCAGAGGTGGTAGTTTCTAATTTTCTTTCATATATATGGGTGTGTTTATGATCATATACATAATCCAATATTTTAATCTTATTTAAATATCTGTTCTTAATAAAAGGAAAATAATCTTTGAAGGTGTAACTGAAGGACTGTAGAAGAACACTGCGTTTATATAACTTTCTTATAACTAGGATACTTTGTAGAAAAGAGTTGGGGATAGAACCCTGTAGAAGTACTAATTGAACATCAGTAGATGTGATACTTGTGATTTAACTATCTCTTTAACTGATGAAATTCCAAGATGATGTTTCCCTTCAGCTCAGGCTTGTTCATTACAGCTCATCCCCATTCATCTTTGGTTTCACAGAGAGCAATTACTTGCATTGTCTGACTTCGAAGATTCTGTTTAATCTATGAAAAAAATGGAAAATGTACACATTATTTTAAAATAGCTGATATTTATGAAATTATTCTGATATGAAAGTTGTCACATAGTTATCTATTCAGTTTGCTACTTTAAATAAAATGGGACATCTTCAGTTACTAGAATATTAAATATACTTATAAATTAATTTTTCTGCTTTTCAACTGTAGTAATACGGTTCTGAGCATTAACTTTTCTAGTCAGCTGCTTTAATGCAAAGCTTATACTATCTTTCTATTCCTAGAATCCTACATCCATCTTGTCGAATTGCTTGACATAAAAACTGTACACAGCCTAAGATTCTGTTATGTAAGCTCCAGCCTAAGGCTTTTAGATGTCTGCATCTTTTGATTGTTTAACATCATCTCTTTTATCATTGCAGTCAGAATTTCATGAAAAAGATACTTTTTATATCTTCAACCATGTTGATATAAAAATATATTACCATGTTGTGGAAAATGAAGCTCTGGGAGCAAGACTGGTTGCTGCTAAACTTGAACCAAAAAGGTTAGTACTCAGAAGTAACTTGTCATCAAATGGTGGTCCATCCCAAGATACTTGCTTCAATTTGGGCACCTCTTGCTAGTCAGAAATTGGTTCAGATGGGACCTATAGATTAGCTTTCCTGCTGGTGTATTGTAGTGGGGGACAGTCTGACATAATCTTGTTCTGAATTTGTTAGACCTTTGTGTACTATTTCCTATTTGAGACCAAAAAACAAAACAAAACAAAACAAAAAACCCCCACAAACATGGAAGTGCTTTGTGTTCAGTGAAGGAACCTTCATTTCCCTACTGGGGAATGCTTGGCCTTTTGACAGAATAGGCCACCAGTGCAGGAGAAATTGAGGAGTGCAGCATTTGATGTCTTCAGCAATCAGGACTTGAATGGAGTGATTTCTCAAATGTACTCATCAGTTGTTCTGGTGTCTTTGCACAGCTCATGTCTGTTTTATTATTTCTTAACATCTTTCTTTCCTATTCTTGGCATAGCTCAGGTTGTTGCGATTGGTCTGCATCATGATGAAAGTGTTTTTTTCTGACAGAAGTTACTAATTCTGTTGTTGTAAGTTTTTCAGTGCTTTGGAAATTCTTACCAGTACTCAAACTTCCTCAGACTTCTTTATTTTTGGTGTTTTGCTTTATAGACTGCATACTCTATGTTTAGTTATGTTTAGAAGGAACAACTTTTGTTCAGGTATCAAAAATTCCTGTGTTTATGACATATTCCTTAGGAGTTCTGAAATTTATTAGATTAAAAACAATTTTTACTTTTAAAAGAGGAGGTCTGAGTAAAACTGATGTTTTTGTAAGAGGAGTGAATGAATTCTTTCTTAAGAGCGTGGTCAATGAAGTAGCTTGCATTCTGTGTTTTTTCTTCCTGCAGTTACAAACATACTCATCCAGACAACCCTGATTGCTCAGGAGTACCTATGGATATAAGTAACAAGGCTAATGGAGAAGTAAAAATTGCTTACACATATTCAGTTTCTTTTCATGTGAGTACTAAGCTTTCTGTGGTAGTTACCCCTTAAAATCATGTATCAATTCTCTGAATTATACAGATGGACAAAAAAGTTATCTCGGAATAGTAAATTTGTGGTTTCCCTCTGCTAACAGTTCAAATCCTGTAGTATTGTCTCCCCGTCTGTCTTGCAATATAAGTTGAATATAACTGGATTGTTAGTTGGTACTGAAATGAGGCTGTATGAAAGCAAAGGGTAATTTGGACAGAGTACTGCATAGAAACTGGAATATTATGCTGTAGTCTGTATACCCAATCTTAGTTTCTCACTGTGGTGTTGACTTACATATACTAATAATACATATTCTCTTATTATTTTGCTAGTAATTTAAATTCCAGGTGAATTCATAGAATTCTTGAAGGGAGGAAGCACAGTTAAATTTATTTGGTAGGCATTTATGTCTTAAGAAGGCAAAGGTGCTCAATACTATCCGGAAAACATTTTGGTTTAGATTCTGTGGTTAAATAGAATTGTTTGGTTTAGCTACCTATTATTAAACTGTTCTCTTCAAGACATGCAGCATGAATTTTCCAATTTGTGTTGAGACTTAAGATTGTTTTGTACAAACATCAACTTTTAAATTTACAAGCTGAGTACTGGGTGTATCTGAAACTGATGTGTTTACTCTTTCAGGAAGAAAAAAATATAAGGTGGGCATCAAGATGGGATTATATTTTGGAATCCATGCCTCATACTCACATTCAGTGGTTTAGGTGAGAAGAAAGTTTGCTTTAAAGTATACAGTACTGAAGTGTTTACATTGCAGTTGGAACAATGATTTCTTTTTTCAATTATTTTTAATTCAGTATTATGAATTCCTTGGTGATTGTCCTCTTTCTGTCTGGAATGGTAGCTATGATTATGCTGAGAACACTACATAAAGACATTGCAAGATACAATCAGATGGATTCCACTGTAAGTTTAAATAGTACCTCCTAAAATTTATTTGGAATACACTTTTTTCAACTATATGTATTTCTGTAACAGACTGTATAAACGGGAAGCTACTGTACTAAAATAGATGCATTGCTTTTACAGGAAGATGCTCAAGAAGAATTTGGCTGGAAACTGGTTCATGGTGATATTTTCAGGCCCCCAAGAAAAGGAATGCTGTTGTCAGTTTTTCTAGGCTCTGGCACACAGATCTTAATAATGACTTTTGTTACCCTGTGTAAGTAATGAAGTTGGGAGGAGTTAGTTAAGTACAGATAATTTTTCACTGCTGATTGAATGGCACAAATGAAAAACAGCAGTGTAGTTCTTGTCTAGAAATTTCTTAAAAGTCTTAAGGTTAGAAACAGATGAGCTGATATAGTAGATGTTCAGCTTAGTATGTAGAGGTTTTAAGATAACTGATGTACTGACTTTAAGTCAAATTATTTTCTTAATTGTACATTTCTGCTTCATAGTTTTTGCTTGCCTGGGATTTTTGTCACCTGCTAACCGGGGAGCTCTTATGACCTGTGCTGTAGTTTTGTGGGTACTGCTTGGAACTCCAGCTGGTTATGTTGCTGCCAGATTCTACAAATGTGAGTAAAAGTTATTTAAAATGACAAGGCTTGAGTTCGTTAAAGTAAATTATCATCACAAACTTTTTTTTTTTTCACAGTGATGTTTCTAGTTTCCTCAGGGCAAGTTGGAGAAATGTACTTGCTTTAACAACAGAAAACACATATGGAACACTCATGTGTTGACATTGTTTTTGATGTGGTCATGCCTAGAGACCCTGAATTGCTCTTGCTACTACATATTTATGGAATTTGGAAGTAAATTCTAATTTAGTAGTACTAAGCTCATTATGTCAGACAGGTTGGTGCTTCTGTTTCCTACAGCTGAGGGGGCAGCATTAACTCATATTTAGTTTTAGCCATGGGTGTTTCTTGGTAACATTTTTTATTTTTTCCCCCAGATTGTGAACCTCTGCTCTTGCATGCCTGAGATTTGTCACCTCTTCCTAGCTAGTTCCTAAGTTTTTGGAAGAATGGTTGCTAATCAGACTGTGCCAAGGTGCAGGGGGAAGGATTATTAAATGTTCTGTAGTTGCAGGAATCAACCCAGTAGTGTTTGGGTTCCTGACAGTATTTAATTGATACTGTTTCCCTTCACTGGTCCCAGCTAGCTTTTGTTTCAAGGTTTGCCTACCAAACTCAAATAGTTTTTCCCTGTGCCCATTGGTTTATTTTAAGGTGAAACCTGCCATTCTGCTTAAAGCTTGAGTTGAATACTTAAGGTAAAAGACTCTGTGACTGAGTTGCATCTTCTGAACTGTTTTAGTTCTGAGCATACAGGACTAAAGGAGGAGAAAATTTCTGAACTTCAGTCTGGCAGCAGGCACTGGATTTCTTTCTGTTAACCATATTCTGGTTACTATTTTAACCAAAGGGCCAAAACACAGACAAAAAGATTACATATAGGAAGGAAATATTGCTTTAATCTAATGTGCACAGAATCAGTAACTTGGGGAACATTTCCCAGATTGAGTGCACTGTTGCTCACAAAGCTTCACACATCTATACACTGAAGCTTACATCAGCAGCCTACATGGCCTTATACATCACATTAAATCCTTGTGAAGATGTGAGAGGGTCTTGGGTGGTCATCAGTGGTCATTTGGGTGTATGACCCCTACTCATTCCAAGGCAAAGTTCACTTTAGGACTCTTCTGCTGATGATGTTCTTGCCAAATGCTGTTGCAGGTCTTTTGTGATTGTTCTGGTCACTCACTGGTTCACGTTCCATCCTGACCTTGTAAATGTTTCACTTGAGAGATCAAAGCTGCAGAAAAATAGCTGTAAACATAGCTACAGAAGAAAAGCTCCAAACATATTTACATAGAGGTTTGTTGTAACCTCTACTGGTACCATTGTAATTTCATGTGAGGAGAACCACTGGGGAAAGAGGATCTGTATTTTGTAGGATGTTTCTCCACAGTGGGAGTGATTTAATAGTTAACTATTCCTTTTTCTAATCTTCAAACCAATTAGACTTAAATGGAAGGAGATTTTAGGACTAAACCATAATAGAGGACAGAATTATTCTTTATATCATGCTATATATTATGTGTTTTGAAGGATATTTTGAAATGTATTTATGGTAAATTGAATCCAGTATATTTGGTGCAGATGTAGCAATTAATAATTGTTTTATTTTATAATTATTTGGAGTAGTTTAACTGATACTTGAATAGTGTGTTTTAACTATTAAGACAGTGAGTGACTTGTCCAGAGTTATTGTTGCTGTAACAAGAGGTGGTTCATAAACTGTATAGAGCATGTAAGCATGAATGTTTCTCCTTATAGTATACAAAGAAAGTAAGGTGAGACATAAACCAAAACGCAGCTGAAATAATAGCCAATTTTTAAAGTGTTGAGGTTTTTTTTTTTTTCAACATTGCATTTAAAAGTGCATTCTCTGCTGAAATTAAATGGTTAAGCTTAATAACTAGTGCTATGTTCATGTCCTAAGATTTTATAAAATAGGGACTTCATTAAAATCACTCTAATTATAATCACTTCTGACTCTTCAATTAAAGAAGTATGTCATTATGGCAGTACTCAGATGAAACTGTCAGCTTTGCTGAATTCCAGCAGGCTATTTTCTATATCAAAGTATGCTGACTGGAATTTTTATCAGTGTAGTGCAAATTCTTAAAGATTTTCTTAATAAAGCTATCTTTGGTCTTTTGGTATCACTACTGCTTAATTCTGTTAAGCTCAAGAGAACATCACTACTTCCTGTAAGCATGTTACTCCTCTGACTTTCTTGGAAGATTCGTTAACAAGAATTATTTCAAAAAAACTGTTAAGCTTGCTTTTCACATATTTGTTTTCTAGCATTTGACTGCAGTTTTCAGTAGAAAAAAAATTTAAAACTTCTTAACTTCTGCAATTTTAAACTGTTTTTTAAAGACTTCAAAGTATTTCAAATCTTTTTCCTCCTTTTAGCAGATAAAGTGGTCAGAGACCCAATTTATTTCATTAGATATTTTTCTTGGCCTTGGTCTGAGGCTCTTCTTTGCTTTAAAGCTCTATAATTAAGTAATATGGTGAGGTTTTAGTATTGTTTTATTCAGTTTTATTGCTGAATATTTAGTTTGCTCTTTTAAACTTGGGCATTATAGCACATTATTTTAGCATAATGGGTAAATGGACTGGAAAATTAATAGTTGTGAGCTTAATTCATGTTTTGATGACTGTTCAAATGTTTTAATACAGCATTTGGAGGTGAAAAATGGAAAACAAATGTCCTGCTGACCTCATTCCTTTGTCCTGGGTAAGCTGAGAATATCACCATGATTAAAAGATTTAAATTGCTTCCCTGACATGCATAGCTAGTTTTTAAGTTTCAGCTATACAAGTAAATCTTACTACATTGTCCTTTTATTTTAGAAGCTACAAGGAATATTGTGGCACTTTTGACAAGGAGGAATATGTTAATGACATATCATCCTTAGATTTTTTCTTTTTAGCAACCATTTGTTTATTCTTGCCACATGAAAAGGCTGATTAAGAAAGAGCATTATGATAGCAGTAAGTTTTAGACAGGCACATTTTTTCATTGCTTTTTTTTTAACTCTCTAGGCTGTTTCTCTGACCACACTGTAGTTGGTCTTAAGTAGTGTCATATACTGTATAACTACTGTGATAAGTTTTCCTACTTAGTCACAGCAAGCAGTCTTACCCTGAAGTATAGTTAAGACAGGCATAGATTTGAAATTATTTAGTTGGAACGTCAGCTTCTGCTGGAGTTCAGTCCCACTAGATTAACAAAGAATTGCTTGCTTGACCTCTTCATTTTGATACTTAGTGTGTGTTTTAGCAGAGACTTACACCAAAATCTTAATACAGTGCTATTGTTAATGTTATTAACTATCAAGAAGTATTTCTGTGCTTTAAGTGTGTTATGTTGTTTTCAGAATTGTATTTGCAGATTTTTTCATCATGAACCTCATTCTCTGGGGAGAAGGCTCTTCAGCAGCTATTCCGTTTGGTACTTTGGTTGCGATTTTGGCACTCTGGTTTTGCATATCTGTACCATTGACGTTTATTGGTGCCTATTTTGGTTTTAAGAAAAACGTAAGTGTTTCTGAGAACATGTTTTATATGTGTGTTTATACAGATACATATATTTTTCACTTTATAGAATGTGACCAAGGTAGCACCTGAGCTCTAGTTCTGTTCATTTACCTTAAAGCTGTATTAGATAAACCACTCTTGGGATTCCAAGACTTTGATAGTCAATTGGTTGTTGGTGGTGATACTTTTTCTCAATAGTTACTGTAATCATTGAGTGAATTGAGTGAAAGCTTCAGATAGAGGTATGCTTAGCATCTTTTTATTGCTGGAAAACATTAGTTGTCCCAGATGAACACAAGGGATAGAAGCTTACACATTTCTGACTTGCCTCCCTGGTTTTCATTCCTGTCTCTCCTTTACACTGAGAATATTTTATGATCAACTTGCTGGAATTCTTGTAACATATCTTTAAGTATTCTGCAAATGGTTATCACTGCTTGGCAGACATTAATTGAGATTTATTCCTAGACTAATCAGTTTTACTTATGAAGGCTCTTTGTCACCAGTGACCAAACCTTGTAGAATAATGAAATCTGTACGTTTTACTTAAGAAGTGTTTTATTATGGCTCACAAGTTCAATGATCTCTAATTTCAGGTATTTTTGTGGTTTTTCCTATATAAGAAGCCAGAGTTTCAACTTTCTGAAGCTCTCATGGAATATCTGGAATAACTAAGATAATATTTAAGTATCTTACAAGGCACTTTTAAAGTTATTGTAGTTATCCCATTTTTAAAAACAAAATTCAGGGTTTGGTTTGTTTTTTTTTTTTCCTGATAACCATGTTGAAATTCCAGCACCATTTAGAAAGCAAGAGTCTGCACCACTACTAGCCCCCCATCTGACAAGTGAAAATTCATCTCAGGCTCTGTAAGAGATCGCAGACAGGCAATCATAAAAAGGGAAGTCCAAAAATATCTTGTTTTGTTTTCAGTAAGAATTGTCTTTTTAGTTCATTTGTGTAGCAAACACCGGTAGCTAGGGTGGTAGCAAAAGGAGATGGATGGTTAGCTGCGTATGCACATGCTCAAAACAGATAGTTCTGATAGTAGACATTGCCACCACTCATTTCAAAAAGAAAGCAAGAAGGTAATGCTGTAGTTTCATGTTATTAATTTAGCAGTTTCTTATTTTTGTTTAAAGGCCATTGAACACCCTGTTCGCACAAATCAAATTCCTCGTCAAATTCCTGAGCAATCATTCTACACAAAACCATTACCTGGCATCATCATGGGAGGGATTCTTCCTTTTGGATGTATCTTTATACAGTTGTTCTTTATTCTTAATAGTATTTGGTAAGTTAATCACATTCTATTTGAATTTTCTCTATCATAAAAGGTGGTAATTTCTTCATGGAATTTTTTTTCAAGATGATATGACCGATTTTTGGTGATACAGGGAAAACTGATTCAGTAAAACTTGAAATGTTATCATATTGTTAACATTTTGTGGTTTAGAGGATACATAGTGCATGCTTTGCTTATTGAGGTGTATAGGGAAGTGGCTGTGATTGCTTAGCAATTTACAGCTGACCTAGGATATTCAAATAGCTGGTTTTCTCATGCAATTCCTGATTTCATGTGGAAGTGGCTCTGAAGCTGACATGGCATATGACTTGAAAAGTAGTAAGTGTATTAAAAGTGACTTTAGGGTTGGTTTGTTGGTTTTGTTGCTTTTTTTTTTCAGTTGTTGGACTACAAAAGTATTACTACTCTTGGGAGAAAAAAGATTCAAAAACAAATCTTGTGAAATCTTTTAAAGGCACCAGAGAGTAATTGTTATCAAAAATAAAACACCAAAGACTAGTTCGGTATAAGTGAATTCTGATGTGAGCTCATAGCATGCTAAACATCTAATCTACTGTGAGAGATTTATCTTCCTTCTGGCACAGTTTAGTTATTGGATCTTGTTAAACTCTTTCTGAACCTTGAATAGGTGTCTCTACCCAACATAGCTACAGCATTTGTCATTTCTTGTTACTTTGCAGCTCTGTTCCTTTGATTGAAATGAGAGGTGAAATCCAAGTTCTGCTGAAGTCAGTGGAAGAGGTCACACTGATTTCACTCATTATGTGTAGTCAGTTATTTCCCTAAAATCTCAACCAGGAGCATGTTTGGGGCTTGCTTTCTCCCTCTCTTAAGGCTGAGCTGCCAAGCCTGCTATTCTTCAGGTGGAAAATCAGTCAATTGTATGGGCATAGAACTGAGAGTTCCATGGAAGGCGAGTACTTAAGGTGGAGGTGATATTACTTTGTGCCACATTAATTATCTTTTTTTAAAACTCCTTCTGTAGGTCTCACCAGATGTATTACATGTTTGGCTTCCTGTTCCTGGTATTCATTATTTTGGTCATTACATGTTCTGAGGCTACAATATTGCTCTGCTACTTCCATCTATGTGCAGAGGTAAGAAATACTCCTCGGTATTCACGTGTGATACTGTTTTAAGAATGCTTCCAATTTAAGGCTTTTATAATCAAAAGTATTCCAGAATTCATCAGAAATGCCAGTACTGGATGTGATGCACATGAACCATGTCTTTAAAAAGTAAAGCAGGCTATTTTGGGCAAAACTTGTAACAAATAATAAAACACTACGCCAAGTACTGCTAATGCAGATCTCTTGTCTTTAGATTCCAAGTCCCTGTTTTCTGAAGACACTAATCCATTAACTTAGTTAAATCAAAGTGCATTTTGGGCATGCCTACCTTGGGGAAAAAATGCCAGTGGCTGGCAATAGTAGGTCTGGCTTATTTGAGTCTTTATAGCTTTTGCCTGTTTGATATTGGTCTGTAGGTTTCTTGTCCATAATTGTGAATGGTGTAGTTAAAGCAGTATTGATTAGATATAGTTCTTTTTCCTGTGCATAAAAACTAGAAAAAACATATTTTTGGATGAAGTGATAATAGAAAATACAGGAAATGTAGCTCTGCAGTGTATTAGGGCTGTATGCAATATTAACTTGTTTGGTTTTTTGTTTGTTTGTTTGTTTTATTCCTTCACCCCTTCTAGGACTATCACTGGCAGTGGCGTTCGTTTCTCACTAGTGGTTTCACTGCAGTTTATTTCCTAATATATGCAATACATTATTTTTTTTCTAAACTGCAAATCACAGGAACAGCTAGCACTATTTTATATTTCGGTTATACCATGATTATGGTTTTGATCTTCTTCCTTTTCACAGGTAAGTATATTGAACTTTATTTATGAATTTTGTCTTTACCTTTAGCTTTGCACAGTAGCATCCTTTGGAAAACTTGCCTTGGTGTAAGATTATAAATTATCTATGTCTTTGATTTTTTTCCAGATGATTGTATAGCATTTTGCAACTCTGTGATTACAAATTTTATTGAAAGAAATTAAGTGAGGATGAGGCAAAACTACTGCTAATTTGAGTTGTGGCCTATAGTTAGATCTTCAAATCTGACACCTTTAAATGTCATAAATCCTTCTCCAGTTTTCATTGCTATGCTAGTCAGGTGGTATACTCTTTTTTAATTAGTGGTCTTTAGAGAAACACACTTCAAATAATCAAGTATAAAGTTACAGTTTCAATTAAGGAAAAACATTGCAGCTTTTGTGGAGTAGGAGAAAGGAAGAAAGATGAGTAAAAGTTGACAGAATACTTCTTTTCAGGCTCATCATGTTCATGATGAAGTTTAATGATTTCTAAGGCTCTGATGTGTATTTGTGGATACAACTATGTTTTGAGGCCTCCTAGAACACAGATGGCTTGTCATTGGAGCTTTTATACAAACCTCACTGTAACTAAAAGTAGACTTTTCATTTCAATTAAAGTAGGAGAACAAAAAAAATCTAGTGTGGAAAAGATCTGACATATGAGAATGTTCACTTTAACTGTAACCAAACGTTAGTTTCAAAGACATGGCCACTTTAGGTAAGGACATACTGGAGCTGTGTGTGCACTGTGGCTGAATACAGATCATGATGAACAGGAATAAGCCTGCAAGATGTTTCTTGGGTCATTGCGTGCTAAAAGGAGGGAATGGGACCTAAGTACTTTATATAATCTCTTTGAAAAGTGATCAAGCTGTGTTCCAGAACTGGTTAGGTTTATCTTCCATCCTTCTTTGAAAGTCAGTCTAATGTGTTTTGGCATTGCTTGGAGGTATTTTGTGATAACACATGATCTCTACTTTTATTTATATTTTGTGTACAGGTTAGCAAGTCATTCTGTATGTGTAGATCAGAGATTCTGCCTTCCTTTCTTGCTCTGTCTTCTCACCCTGCCTTTCTCTTAGCCTTTGTTTTTTATCTAGGTTTACTAATAGTCTCATTGAACTAAAAAAATTAAGAATGTGTGGCTGTTAACTAGAAGTGAAAGTATACTGCTTTGTATACTTAAAATTTTAAATGCAGTGCAAACTTAAAAAGTAGCATGAAAAATAATTAGGCCTTACCTAAATGTAAGGTAGATTCCTTTAGTTTCACTAGCTTTTCCAGCCAATATTCAGCATGTCTGCTTTGAATAGTAAACAGTTTTGGCCAGAAACAGAATTGTTCACCCTGTCCTCATTGTTCAGTCTGTTTACTTTGGATTCATGTAGTAATTCAGGAGTGCACATATTAGGAGTGCACAATTCAGGAGTGCACATACAGTGTAAAGGGAATTAATGTAACCTTTTCTATGCTGAGACTTGGCTTTGCTGAGGAGCTTATGTAATTTCCATCTTTTGCCCTTGTTCTTTCAAGTCAGTCATGTCACATGACATTATCTAGAGGCACTAAGATGTGTTCAGTGCATCCCCCTTTTCCTTTGCTCACACTTTCACTCGACCAGTTGGTTGTGCAGAACC
This sequence comes from Phaethornis superciliosus, assembly GCA_023637945.1. Taxonomy (NCBI): domain Eukaryota; kingdom Metazoa; phylum Chordata; class Aves; order Apodiformes; family Trochilidae; genus Phaethornis; species Phaethornis superciliosus. Next base: position 145,296,226 of record JAJQWJ010000001.1, on the reverse strand, counting down.
TGCCAGTAAATTTGGAGAGTGGTTTTCAGCGTAGGTTCACAAGCAGGTGAAGAGGTGGTTTTCTCTCAGCCCCCTCAGATGCTTCCTGTGGTGGTCATTTGAATGTAATTGGGACAGTGGAGGTGCAAGTTATGCTGTGCAATTTGAACCAGGCTTTCAGGGTTTGTATGCTTTTGCTTTTTGAAATTTTCAATTGAAATTAAATGAGAATGCATGCAAAGTAAACCAAAGGGTTAGAATTTTAAAACATCACATGCTTAATTTTTTATCTACCTCCCACAAGATGAAGTGCGAGTTATCCTTTAATTTTAGAAAATAGTCCTAATTTGTTAAGATTTAAGAATAATTTTGTCCATTTAGGTTGATATGCAACTTAAGATGGGTATGTTCAGTTCTCTGAGATTTACTGAAGTGCTTTGAGATATGGTTTTACAGAAGAAGTTATAGGCAGGGTAAAGGGATGGGCAATTCTCCAGTTTCTTAAACAAAAAAGCACATTAGCTATTTAGCAGCAACTGCTCTTAAAGGCAACTCAGATCCTGTGTCAGGATGGAGAAGGAGCTAAAAAGAGAAAATCCTCATTGTTGTATCAAAACTATTCTGCTGTTGCTTACTCATGTGTTAAAAATTGTCAGGATCAGGAAGGGTTTTGATGGTGCCCTGCTGCTATGTCAGTGTAACACATGCTTCAGGCACTTGCATCCATGCTGCATTCCAGGTCATTGATCAGACTCAGCAGGCAAAATACCAGGAGCTACATGACAAATCTTTGATCCACAGCTGGGACCACAGCTACGTATCCCAGTAAATGAGTCAGTTAAACATCAGTAGTTTAGCAAGCGTGAGGGGAAAATAAATAAATAAAAATTATTGTGGTGTCATTCATGGTTCCTTCCAAGCTTGTATAGTGAATGAGTTTGCACACAACTTTGTCTCTTGTACCAGATCTAAAATAAAGTTGTTTGGTTTTGTTTTTTTTTTAACTTATGCAAGAGCCTAACTTGACTCCTGCATAGGTTAAGGCTATGATTTTAGAGGAGGCAAATTCAGATAATCTTCAGGCCTTCTTCCCTGTCCTAGTTTTTGTGGGAAATGAAGGTTTCTTTAACAGGTGTTCTGAGATGTTGTTTAGTCCATTATCATTCTGAGGCTGTGTTTGAAGTAATCCAGTTAGATTAACAGTGCCCAACTACATTAACTACTTTTCAATCAAAAGAATTTTTTGTTAAAATCTTCTTTGGGAGTTTCACAAAAGGAAGGGATGCAACTATTTTTCTTCAGCTAAAAGAATTATAAGTTATCAGGAAACAGTTCTCATTCTTACATTTCAGTTCAAGTTTTGACTTGAACTTTTGACTTCTTTAACTATTTAAGCATTTATTTTTAAGGTATATAATACACTTTCGGTAGGAAGTACAATTTACACAGCCACTAGACAATCTAACTGGCTTATGAAATATAATAACAATATTCTGACCAGCTGAGCAGATGAGGTAAAGTATGTGTGACTGGTCACTGATGAAGGGTGAAAGTAGAGCAATGTGAAGGAGTTGAACTGGGGAATAATGAAACAACAGACCATATATGTAGGAAGAGAAATAATAGAGAAACATCAAAAATTATTGTCTTCCATGTGATCAGCTCTGTAATTGTGAAGGTAATGAGGTACTTTACATAGTAGCTGATGCCTGTAAAGACTGAGTACTGTCTGTAACTTTCCCCTATCTGATCTGATGGATGTAATGAAGGCTAAAGATAGAAGTTTGCATATAATTTGCATATATGTATGTCCAGATTTATGAACTACAGATAGAAATTGATGTCACCTGTTTCAGTTTTCCTAACAAGTAATGTCATCTTTTTTTTTTTTTTCTTTGTTTTTTAGGGACAATTGGATTCTTTGCATGCTTTTGGTTTGTAACCAAAATATACAGCGTGGTGAAAGTTGACTGAAGGAACCAATGTAAAGAATTAACACAGAAGACATTTAAATTTCATTAACATAACTTAAAGACCTGGTCTAGTTGATGAACTTGAGCTTTATCAGAAGTATTGGCTTCTTGTTCTTTGAGAATGATAATAAAAATGCAGCTGCCCCAAACACTTTTTCCAGTAACATGTTTGTATTTTGACTTAACAACCTGTTTTCATTCAGATCTTAATGAAGATCAAAGTTATGATATTTATGTGTTTGTAAATACAACTATACTTTAAAAGAAAAATCAAATTCTAATGGCAGAATAGAAGTGGCTGTACTACACTACTTAACGATACTTCTGATCAAGGCCAACTGTAAATAGGTTTTTCTAGCTTGGTAGGTGGGATGAATTATTTTTCTTTGAGGGAAATGAGAACTTTTTATTATGCTAACTTTGAAGGATGACTTAAGAAGTGTTGCTTATAGTTTCATTGTGATTTTTATTTTTTACTGGTGTTACGTCCATAAATATTCTGATTTCTGTGACTTCATTAGTTTTGGTGTTCTTGGCCTTTTAAACTATGTGCCTCTGAGTCTTTGAATTTCTAAATTCATAATCTAATAAATATTGTAAAAATGTCTTCAGTGGCTCATTGCATATTATAAGTTCATTAAAATATGTAAATACAATTATACTGAAGACAGATACGTAAAGATTGCATAGAGTATTTTATGGCATTTTGTATGGTTTAATGTATATTGACCCACCCTTAGATCTGCAAGACATGGTATTTGTGGCTACCTGACTATTACAGGGAAATGTGATTGTGGCGCATGAGGATTAAATTATAGACACATGAAACAGAACCACTCTGCAACATCAACCCAGTCCTTAACCCAGACATGTTTTCAGAGAGTCCCATGGGATTGTCAGTATGTTGAGAAGATCTTACAGTGCACGAGTCAGCACTCTTTGCTGATCTTGCTTTTAAAAGATCTCAATGATGCATATTCCATATGGCAGCTGTTGCTGATTGTACTTAGTGTAGGTTAAAAAATAAAAGAAAATTACTATTTTTGCCTTATATTAAGAGACTAATATGGATGACTAGCATTAAACCTGTATTTGCTTTTTTTGAAAATTGAGTATTTTGTTCGTATCTGGTTTGGTAATTTTAGACACAATTTGGCTTTGGCATGTTTCCACAAGCCTGATAAAATTTTATTTAAAATTAAATGTCATGTACCAATTTCCATTCATAAGGTTGGGGTTTTTAATTCTTGTTGGTTTACTTTTCCTAAAAGACCTTAACCCAGTGATGCTTGAATATTAAACCAAATAAACTTATATTTGGTTAAAGTAGCTTGTCATTATTAATTTCCTAAAAGTTGGCATGTGAGGAGGCCTGAGGTGACGTTTCCTCAATTGTTGTGCTCCACAGCCCCTCCAGATGAGCCACACCACCTTTATGCTCTGCCTGTCCCCAACCACAGCTCTGTTCAGATGTTGGGTACAGGTTTGTTCTTGTGCCCCTTTCCACGTACAGTCACTAGGAAATGCTGACTTCAGATAAAATTTCCATGTTTTACATTCAAAACAGGAAAAGGGTGAGTATGATAAGTATTCATTCTTTACTAATGCAGTGAGCTCTAGTGTGACTCTTTTTATCCTTCTGAAATTCTATACCAAGTGTTCTTACTACCCCTGCTTTTGTGATGACCTATTATATGTATAGTCACTGCTTAAAAATCATCAGTAGTTATTATGCAAATGTAATGCTAAATCTGAGAAACACAAACCAGTTTTTTGCTATTGAAATATGAATATCATAGGTGCCCAAGAATTTCAGTGTACCAATATGAAAACATTTTTTGAGCATATTTGCAGTTGAAGTGAGATGTAGCCACTAGTAGGTACAAGGGTTTGAAACTGATGAGTATGTTTCCCTTTTTGTTTTCTGCAGCCTAGTTGGCAGGCAGCAGAAATGGCAGCTTCTCAGGTGTCTTATTTTCCTTTAAAGGCAGTTTGTGAAGTGTGTCATCATCTTCTGGAATCTAAACTACTGCATGCAGTTTTTCAAGCAGTCTTGGCTTGGTAGAAATTGCAACTGTATTGGAATTTTAAACAGTTTGAACAGCTGCAATACTTGTGACAATCCAGAAAGTTTAACACCTCACAGATTTTACAGTAGAGCTATTTTAAAGCTGTCCTCTCTCTCAAAACCCATTACTGCCTCAGATAATTTTGGAATTTTTTCTAACATTTAGATTTCTATTGTGTGTTAGGGCATCCAGATGTTCTACTGTATACGTGTTCTTTCAGACCTCTTGGGAGGCCTGGATTTTTGGCTAAACTTGGCAAATACTGGCCTCTTGAACAGTCTTTCTGTACTTCCAGGAATTTTCTTAAGATGCACTAATTGCACCGGTAGCTGAAAAAATATTAATTGAGGCTTAAGAAGTAAGCTGAGCTTCATTTTGCTGAGCTGTATGAAGACAGAAAATTTAGCCAAAATACAACACTTCAGACCAGTGTCCATTTTTGGGTAGGTGCTACATAATTTAAAAATGGGTTCTTCAGTGTCTGAAAAAAGCGACCATCGTTGCTGAATTTAGTCTGAAGCTAATCTTCAGTCCAAATCAGGATTTGAAAACATGATAGAGGACTTAGAGGTTTCGTTTTATTTCTCTGAGAAATAAGAAAAGCAGCTTTAAAGCAAGCTGTAATTCATGCCAAGCTACCTTGTCCATCTTTAGCCTGGCAGCTTCACATTTCATGGTCACACTTAGCTGTGTTTGAACAGCCCTAGGAGTTGCTGGATTTTTGGCATCATACAAATGATGTGCGCCCTCAGCTCCTTTAGTGGAGCCCTGCAACCATATCACATACAGTAGCTGACTGTGACATCATTGACAACATCTTCATGGTTTTTGGGCCGTTTTCAGGTAAAAGGCAGTGAGGGATGACTGGTAAAGGCTGACCTCATTAGTGCAATCTCCTGCTTGCTGCTTCTCTCTCTCCAATTTTTACCTTTCTCCCAGTTTTGCATTAGGATGGCTTGAAAACACATTTCCTCCTGTTTCAGCCCCCTGTCTTTCCCACAAGTGCAAGGAGCAGCAATTATCCTACCCAGCTCTTGCAGGTAGCACAATCCTTTAGTATGTGAAAACACGTGTGTAGCATCAAGCACAAAGGTGCAGACAGCACTGTGGGAGCTGTAGGTACATTCCTGTGTTTCTGCAAGGCCACTTCCTGTCCCTTTGGGGCTTGAGATGTCCAGAGTGATGGTGTCACAGAAGTCCCATCAATATTTATGGGTGGAGGAGAAAGCCTGTCCTGTGAGAGATGGTGAGAAGAGGTAAGTGGGCTGCCTGGTTGTATACTGAGGTGAAAGGAAGGTAACCAGAGTTTCTCTGTGATTATCAGGAAAAAAAATGCTTTAAGCAGGTATTTTAGTCCTGTCATGAATGACACATGTATTTTCTACAGGAAAAACAAGTTTGGAAGAGAAGCAAGGAAGAAAGGGTGGGACAGAATGGAACTTGGGCAGGTGTCTGAGGTGCTCAGATATACAGATCTGAGTACCCTCTTCAAAAGGATGGGAAACACAAACTGTGCCCTGTTTGTACTGACGTGATACTAATCAATGTTGTGGGTGAGGAACACTTACTAATACTAGTAAAGGCAAAAATACTAATCCCCAAAATAAGAAAAGTGGCATGGACAACACTGATACTTCAGGCAAGGTGGGAAAGAGAGAGTGGTGGGATCTAGCTGTACCAGATTTTGGTAAGCAGAGTGTGAAATTGTGGCCAAGTGTTTCTGCAGAACTTTGTGGGATTGCTGGGGAAGGGTTGCAGCCAATTCCAACTACATCAGCAGTGCACAATAAATAAACTCTGCAGTTGCTCAGTGAGTAATTGTTACTCAGCTCAGAGAGATCTTGAATTTTACAGGTAAGTAAGTCACATGAAAGTATGCTCAATCTTTAACAGCAGGTAGAAGTTGTTGGATTTGGCTGTTGATAAATGTTGTTGTTATAAATGGATGTTATTGCAGCCTTGGATTTAGTTTTCCTGCTCCCAAACATCAGCCCATATGAGCTGGAAGTTAGATAAACCTGGCTGGTGTGGGGTACACGTGACCATGATGCTACATGCCAGCTTTCTTCTGTGCCTTACCAGTTTGGGCAGCAGCTTCATTTCTAGGGACAGCCGCATTCTCTCTTAATGATTTTTCTGAAAAGATACTGCTTTTAAAATGACCTGTGCATCCAGTTTACCTCTCTAATCCTTGCTTGCTTCCTTGGATTAATTACTAATCTTAAATTAGAAAACTGTGTATTTTCTGCAAAGAATAATTTCATCTCTGTGTTTACATCCCTTTTTACCTTTTGGTTACTGTTCCTCCAGCAGCTCTTCTCACTTCTGATAGTACTCCAAACTCTTGCTCTTGGAGCTCATCACAGCTAAGTATTTTCTTACAGGAAGGAAAACTACTTGTGCAGAGATGTTTTCGTTTTCTCCCAAATACAGTTTCCTGCAATTCACCTTTAATTTCATTTTTCATTCTCTATATCCTGCTGTTTCTCCTTAAGCTAGACAGTTAATACTGATGTACTTATTTATGTTTCTCTATAAAGCTGACTCCTGAAATATTTCTCCTATTACCTCACATATTGACTTTGGATGCTTGCATATACACAAATGTATGGAACTTCAGGCTAAAGCCCAAATCCTCAGGGACTCCTGAGAGGCTTAATTTATCGGTTGATTATTGCATAGCTGCCATCATGCATTTTCTTTCTTCTTATTTGAAACATCTGGAGCTGACTGTTGATGACATAAGATGCTTGTACATCAGGTATGCCTGAAGATTACAAATGAAACCTGTCACGTTTGGGTGATGGCACGTTCTTGCTGCTTCTTAGGATTCCAGCACTTCAATGAAAATGCAGTTTAAATCCTTCCATCCCTCAGAGGTATTTTAGCATCACCTGCTGGCCACAGCACGTATTGACTTAGTGCAGGAGCAGAGTCAAGGCAGTGACAGGAAGAGCAACCAAAGCACACGGGGAGTGTGTGGGGGCTTATCGCTATATCTTCAAATATATGTCTTAATTTCAAAGTTTATGGAAGCTGGCAGTCAGAAATCAAGGTGAAAAAAAAAACACAATAACAGTCATATAAATAATTTATCGGTGAAGATGTCAAAAATGTTAAAGATGTCATCTTCTGCATCTAAGATGAGCTCATGGCTAGGAAGGGTCCTTAATAATGAACAGTATTTCAGATATGCAAGTTCCTGTTCCCACTCGGTCATCCCCTCTGATATCCAACAGTACTTCCAAGTTCACTAAAAATTAGGGGTGCTTCAGAGGGTGCCCCACAGAGTGCCCTGAAAGGCTGGCCAGCCTGGGTGCTGAGATGGGCTGTTTCCCAGCTTCATACCTCCAATGGTGTCGCGTCCTTGGGTTTGAACAGTTCAGCACCACTATGGTTTTGCTACTGCTGATGAAAGATTTACTTTGGCTTCGGTCACATCAAGTCAAGGAGACAGGAGACTTCATTTCCTTCTCTGTTTTGGGGAAAGTATGAAGGTAGGGAAAATGTTATTTTTTATATTTTTCCCAACTTTCTATGACTAACTTTTAATTTATTTGAAATTACCAGTTGAGGTATGTAAAATCATAGAATAAATAGACATGGCTCTGACTATGCAAGCAAGCAAACATGCATGTGGTGACCTCCCAAGGGCACTGGACAGGCATGTGTACATACACAGTCCAATCTCTGCTTGCCCTAAGATGAGCAAGCTTCTCCTTTGCTGGAGGACAGTGAAGCTGAGTGGGACATGTTCTGCTCCCTCATGCTGTGTGCACTGGGAATGAGTCTCTCTGGGCCACCTCAGAGGAAGGCAATGTGCTGGTGACGAGGCCCTTTCCCTCCCTTCATGTCCCCAGGATACAAGAAGCAGTAGGGTTGTGACATCTCTTCTCCAGCCTTGCTTAGGAGCTTCCAAATGGAGCAAAAGGCGTCAGTGCTGGTTTCTACTCTTCTTCTGCAGGTTCCCACAAGGAGTCCTAACCACTTCTCCCCTGGAAGCTGCTCAGCTCTCCCTGCTGCAGCAAAGCCCGAGAGGCAGCTGAGGAGAAATGGATGGTTTTGTTCCTTTGCCTTTTTCCCGCTGTCCGCAGGCGGTAACGACAGCAACAGAGCTAAATCTCATAATTATGCATCTTGTCCTGCTGCATGGTGTCGGATCACTGCAGGCCTGAGGCAGGTGGAAGAACAAGGCAAAGAGAGGCAGCGGGTGGCCATAAATTCAATGTTTATCCTAGAAAGAAAGGTGACCATAGTAACTCTGGGCAAAAATTGCAGAGAGGAAGAAAGAGGTTTCCTTCCCTTTGAGAAAGACAATATCCAGACCCAGGGGGGCAGAGCCCAAACAAAGAGTTGATTTATGTACCAGGAAAATGCTTGTTTATTAAACCTCAGTCTTTTCTGTCTGTCTGTTAGCAGTATCAAGCATTATATTTGTGGACGAGATGTCTTAGATCCAGAGCAGAATTTCTGAAGAGAGCAAGACAGGCAGACAAATGTAGGCAGATTATGAATGTGACTCTAAATCCCCAGAGATTTTCTTGACCAGTGGATTATTTTAGGGTTAATATGTCTATCTTTTTGTATTTCAAAACAGCTTTACTGACAGAGGTTTATGAAGACCACTGATACACAAAATGCGACAGAACTTGCAGCCTCCATGTTCAGTGGGACAGGACACCATCTCCTATCCCATGTATCCTTGGCACTTGAGGACTGCTGGTAAAACAAGCTGAGCAAACCATCTTCCATGTAACCTGATGCAGAAATACACTTCTGCATGCTGTAAGCCCCAGCCAGGTGCACAGCATCCTAACAAACATATCCATCTGCAGCCCTAAAGACAGAGAGGGTATGATGGGCCATCTCTGTGCAGGTCTGGGAAGGGAATATAGTGGCCTTGGGGTCCTCAGTGCCAAAGAAAAAGGGAACAAATGAGAAACAGAAATTGCATGAAAAATGTTAGGAGTTCCAGAGCTGCAAACAGATGACAGCAAAGACAAATACTCCCTCTTGCACTTTTAATCAACTTTGAATCCCACAGCCTGAGCAAATAATAGAGAAAGCTGTGACACTACTAGCTGATATATGGTATACAGCAAAAATGCATCTAAGTCAGGTACAGTCACACTGAAAGAAGTTAATGGAAGAACAAATAAATATGCTCTTACAAAGTTAAGAGGAGTCAATAAAAGAGCTCTGTTTACTGCAGTTAAGCTCCAAAGGAAAATCTGGGTTGGCTGGAGTGAAGGGACAAAAAAACTGGGATAATTTCAAAACTTAAGGTGATGCAAATATTAAATTGTATTAAAATAGTTTTATTTGGTACAAGGGATTTATTGAACTTTTTGGTTGGGTTTTGGTAAAGTTATTTGGAATATCAAGGAATGATGCATTTCTGAAAAGTCATGATGCAGAAGCTTATGTTAAAGAAGTTTGTTCTTGTTTAATGGGATCCAAAATATAGGGGACAGTACAAGAAGAAAAAGTTCTGTTATAACCAAACCACTACAACACCATTGTGCAGTGCTGAACCTCCCTCCAATAGTTCCAGTCACAGGCATGCTGTTACACAGCTCTGTTTGTTCCTTGAATTACAGAACCTTGAAGACTGTAAAGAGCCTGGAATCATCCTCTCAGCTCTGCTCTTTGGTGAGGCTACAGTCTGATAATGTTTCAGACTTTCAGGACCCTCTTGGCTTTCTCTCTCTTGCAGCCCCTTTTTGAGGGTATCAGCAGCAAACTTCTAACTCCCAACATCCCCACCAGCACTGAGAGGGTCTCTCATGCTTTCTTGCCTCCTAAAAGTTACAAACTCCATCATGCCAGGCTTATGCTCCTACTAGGTGTCATATAGAAACCAAGACCTGTAGATAACATGGGGACGTGGTTCGGTGGTGGACTTGGCAGTGCTTAGTAACTGTTGCATGTGGTGATCTTTAAGGTCTTTTCCAACAAAAATGATTTTATGATTCTATAATCCACTCATTTAATTATAACTTTAGGTATTTTTTTTCCATGATCTCGCTGCCCAAGAGCATTTTGGTTTGGTGGGGTTTTTTTGTTGTTTCTTTTTCTCCCCTCCCTGTTAGCTGTTTCTGTGTCTCAGAAACTCCCAGAGCTGCCTGGAAAAATTTTGACTAGAACCTGCACACCAGCATTAATAATTAACATATAGTGGTCTTTGGGAAGCAGTATGGAAGTCTGTAGTACCAGATCACAGATTGGTGTCATCCAGTTACTTTTTGCAATCTTCTTTTCCTGTAGGTGAATGACTGGATTCATGACACCAACAAGATTTTTACACATGAAAGAGCTGTATGTTTTACCATGACCACCAAGTGTAGCAGACTCATTTTCAACTGCTCTGCTAAAAACTGAGCAACTGAAGTCTAATCCTACATATCCCAGTGCCAGGATGGTTAGTGAGGCCAACCATCGTTATCTGGGAGATGTACAGGTGGTTGTCACCATAGCTGTCACTCACACCAGCACCAAAATAACAAACGGAAGAGGAAAATTGAGTCTGCACAAGGATTATCCTGGGTCCTGTTCCTACTAAAAACAGCACATGACCTTCACAAAACAGTAGCCAAAGAAATTAACTCAGTTACACAGCAGTGCACATTCCCCTGCTGCAGCTCTGCCTCTCTGCAAGGCAGCCTCTCCTCAAAAATACTCCTGCTGGAGATTTTTCTTGTATGCTTAGTGTGTAGATTTCCCTTGGAAGTTTATTTTGGTATTTCTGAAGAAGATCTTTTTGTGACAACTGTACTTCACTGCGAATGAAAAGGGCTTTCTGGGTGGTATATGGTATATATCTACCGGCCAAAATGATTTGTAATTTTTACTTTCAGTTTAACTTGGGTTTAATTGTCTCGATTTAAGCCTCTTGCACACATACTAAGCTGCTTTTGTTTTTACTTTGGATCCAATAATTTTAATGTTTCCTCCATATGGCAGTGGGTTTTCAAAGGAAAAAACAATGTCTGAGACAGAGTTAAGAGAATGGATTGAAATTAGGAAAGTGAAACTAAAAATGCAAATGGGAAATACCAGGCTAATGTGACACATATCTAGGGGAGTCCTGCAAGATATAAACATATTAAAAAATTTGACAAAATTTTTCACATCTTGTGTTCAGCCCTTCTGTATCCACAGTGGATTCTCTACACCTTCATCCATAGATGGGTAAGAAGCACAGCTACTCCTCTGGGCTGAATGCCAGTTATAAAATATGTTTCAGTGATTCTAAACAACAAATTACACCTCCCTGTCCAAAGTGTTTTTATCAAGCATAACCGGGCACTGGGCTTATTCTGTGAGTGTGCTGTACTTTGTTATCTAAGTTTCCTTTCTAGTTGGATTATTAACACAGGGAGACAAATGGGTCTGCTGATACAGTTTTTTTGATTAATAGGTATATTGGTAAATATTCTCCCTTTGAGACTATTTAACCATTTGTTAAAATTGGTAACAGCAATGCTGCTTTACCTTGCCTCTGAAATCTGGGTCCTTTCCCAGTTGTGGCTGTGTCCTCCGAGGCCAGGCTGTGGGGTGGCACTCCCAAAGGTGGTGGTGTATCAGAAACTATATTCCTGTTAGATCTGCAAGCTGAAACATGCATAAGACCATGCTGAAATCAAGTTCTCCTACTTAAAGCAGCTGATTTCAATGAAACACCTTTGGGAGTGATCGTGTGATCCTTTCCCTCAAGCCGCCAGAGAGTTCAGGAGGTGCTGCAGGTAGCAGTAAGTTATTTATAACCATAACAGATGTGGCCTGCCCAGGACAGTGGTGGAGTCACCATCCCTGGAGGCATTTAAAAGGCATCTGGACCTGGTCCTTAAGGCCATGGTTTAGTAGTTGACTATGGTGTTGGTCAAAGGTTGGACTGGATGATCTTGGAGGTCTCTTCCAACCTAAATATTCTGTGAAACCAAGTCTCTGTGGTTGAAGCACAACTTTCTTTTCCCTGTAAAGGTGTGAGATATGGGAAGCAGCTAGGTGGCACATTTCTTTATCTGCTATCATCACTCTACTGGCATTTAGGTTATCAGTCACTCTCCATGTCTGGGCCCTAAAGCAAGTTTTTCAGTTCTTGGCTGATCCAAACTGTCAGAGAATGGACTTCCTGCCATATGGCAATCTGTGTGAGACAATTTATGATTCTAGTCTAGTTGGTGGCAGAAAATGTTTCCATGTCATCAAAACTGTTGTGACAACTACCACTTTTCATGCCTCACCAGCCAAAAAAACAAAGGTTAAATGGAAAGTAAATTTCAGTATACTCCTCTAACATTGGTCACTGCAAGGCAACCGAGATGTGGGGGCTCTGCGTAGCTGTGGGCTGTGATGAACCCTTCAATTTGGGATCTGGGACCAGCACAAAATTTACATCTGCCTTATCCTCATGGAGGTCTTTGGAGAGCTTCTGGTTTGATTCTTCTGTGGCAGGTGCCACTGAGCAGAGAGGAGTCAATGAGGGGGCTACTTGGAATTTTTACCTTTCCAGCCCAATAAAATGAACACAAAAAACCCAATTCTAATTCTAATTAGCAAAGAGAGGAAAGGAAAATATAATCTTCAAAATCCTAGTCAAGAGAGAGCATGGCATGCAAAGTGCTTCTCCTCATTTGCAAGGGACTGCAGGCTGTCCCAGGGGCTGGAGCCCCCTTCACATCTGTGTGAAGCCTGAAGGAGTTCTGCCACCATCAGTAACCACCCGTACTTGAAGAGAGGGGTGTAACAGAATTATGTCCCAATATTCATCTGATGAAACATCTGCTTCTCACTAGGATGCAGGGGTTATTTGAGGAAAGCAAAATCATTTCACTTTCACATCAAAAACATTCACAAAATCTTGTATTGCATTTGCCAAATCCTTCTGTTCCCTCTACAAAAATCAGAACATTGCCTCATTGAAGTGATGGGAGACATTTGCCTTTGTATGCTTAATGCTCTTTGGAAAACTATTTTCTTTTGAGATGCACCACTTTCTGATGTGATAGAAAGCAGTAGTATCTAAATTATATTTCAGAAACTAATATATTCAGAGTATCCACTGTATTCTGAACATGTATTCTTACCTTCTTGGTCTTCACAAATGTACTGGACACAAAAAATTTTACTAGATATCAGTCAAAGCTCTGTTTTCTGGGATTTTTTTGTTTGTTAAATTTATTTTTTGTTTGTTTTTTGTTTTGGCATTAAAAGATAAAGGACTGCAGTCTTTTAGGTAAGGACTTTAGAAATGAAAAACCTGATGAAAAGTCTGTTACAGTGGTAGGTAGGCAAGCAGGCTACGTTTAGCTTCTCTAAGACTTCTTTAAATATTTCTTTAATTTTTTTATGACAAATAGGAGGGTAACTTGTGACGCTAGCAGCAACCTAATCCAAACTGCTAGTACCACAAGGCTACATTATAAAAGACTTTTTAACTAATGAGAAGTAACAGCTAAGTTGTGCAAACCTTTCATTTAGGTTTAGATAAAAATTGGACACTCCTTAAACATTGCCTCATAGAGAGGGGTGTGAGGAAATCAAGTCATCAAAGTTGGCCAGCTTCTTTTTAGATATTTCACCCTCCAGTTTCCCATTGACAATTCCCCAGTTCTTTGGCCACAACTGTGACAGCTCTTTCAGAACTGCACTGTAAGGCTGCCAAAGGTCTTTCTTTTCTTTCACACTAGTTGAGGTGACATTTTTTAGAAGATGAAGGTTTCCCAGTCCCCAGTGCACAAGCATCAATTCCTCCAATAGTCCTCCTTACACATCCACCCATGCTCACTCCCAGGGTGATGCCTTTGTGGATGCCTTGTGCTGGCTCCATGTGCTGCACCCTTCTGCATGGGGTTTCATAAGCTTCTTACAAACCACAGCACCACATGTCCAGGGGCTGTGCAGATGTAGGAAGAGGAACTGAAAACTAACAGATACAATCAGCTGACTGCTAGTTCATGAAAGAAAAAATCTCCAGCACAGGCATGCTCCAGGAGTTTTATTTGTTTGGTAAGGAAATCTTTGCAACGCTATTCAGAAGCATCCAAATTCTGCTGTAAAGTATAATAGGGACCTGGACTATAAATGATAGGATTTTAAAAATACATAAAACATCCTGAGACTGGGATTATAAACATTTTTTTAAACATGACTTGCAGTAAAACTGAAATATGGTACTAACATGTTCCATCTTGGAAAAGAATTACTTTGTTCTACTTACAGTAACATCATATATTTTTTATCAACAATTTTTTCTCACATTGGTACTTTGCTACTGAAATTTTACTTTGCTTACCTCTTTGCTTGCAAACAAGTGTCAACCAGAGTTCAGCTCTCCAGAGAGCTTTTAAGACAGCAACCAGTGGCAGGCACACAAAGAAACCCAAGGGTGTCTACCTGTTAAACAAACCCTGCTTCCCTCCCCCTTCCACCCAATAAACAGCTTCTGGCTGCAGATTTGGTCCTTTATAGAAGAGATTTTTAAGATGCCAGCTGACCCGTCCAGCAGCCTGGTAATCCTTAAATCATCTGCTCGCCATGCTCGTGTGGAGATGTCACAAAAAGGCTTGTTGACAACCTTCTGTTGCATTAAAGATACGTCTGTAAAACCACCGCTGTCTTACTCAGTTCAACTTTACCACACGGTTGAATAAAACTTCTCCTTCTGACAAATTCAGAAAGACTGTTGACAGAAGAAAATTGTATAGAAAAAATAGTTCTGGTTTCTAGCTCGCTGTGGGTTAGATTAAATTAACACTGATCTGTATAGTGGCTTGTGAACTCTCTAAAAAAAAAATGTTGCAAGTTATTCTCTCAGAAGTCTGATTGTCCTTTCCATGCATATTCTGATACAATTAATTTTAAACCATCTTGATGCCATATTTTGTATTACTATGAAGTTTAAAAATATTTTGTTTAATAACAGATTTACATCAGTTATTCAGTTTTTGTCTTTTCAAACAAAGAGCTTATTTTATTTTCAGGTCTTAACAAGAAATTACATAGCAAAAAGGCAATAATTTAGTAACCAAACACAAACTGTGATACTATCAGCATCTAAGAATCCTTCAATCAGTTTTTACATTGAGTAATAAATACTAATCTCAGCTAAACTGTTTTGATACATATATGGCGTGCCCTGATCCTAAACAACTCCTTAATCCACTATTTTAATAGCATGGATTAAAGGATCTATACTGTATACTGACGAAATGTATTGAGTTCAGGTTCTATAGATGAACATTTCTGTGATCCATTTTAATGGCATACAAACCATCACAGTATTATGGTGTCAACAGCCTGCAGATTATCTACTGGCTTTCAGAGCATCCTAAAGCAAAGAGAGTTTAATGAACCTCCATAAGGCAAAAACACTCAAGTGTATGCGGAGAGAGGACATTGAAATAAAAACATGGAGCACATAAATACCAGCAAATGTTTATTTATAATCAGCTGTAAGATACACAGAATGTTTTCAGTTTTGAAATATGTCAAAATAATACTGTTAAGAGGGGGAGGCTGTTTTCTTGGCCTCCTCCTCATCTGCATGTGCATCACACTTTTCACCTAGCATCCTCATTTCCCTCTCACAGCTTGACAGTATTTCATGTAGGAAACCCATCATGACAGATTTCTTTTTTTTTTTTTTTTAAAGAAATTTGCACCAAATAGCTCCATTTGTTACATTACTGGTTCTGAACTATAGCTTGGCTTGTCTCTTGATAAGTAAAACCACTGGGGTGCTGAGCTCTTCATCAACACATAAGGTAGGCAAGCATCCCTACCACCTGCCCTCACTTAGCACCCACTCTGTTTAAAGTAAATTTTCCTGAGTTCTGTTCATGGTCAGGGAAAGGACACACTCCCACAGACAGCAGTTTAGGAAGGAGCTGTCACTGGTCTGAGTTGCACTCTTCTCCTTGAGCATGGAAAGTGTCCAGTGGGATGAGCAGCATGCAGGCTGAAGTCAGTGCCCATGCACAGCACTGCATCCCCTGGCAGCAGCATCACAGGTCCCATTCTGGGGAAGAGCACTGTGATTCCCCCTCCCCAGAGGCAGAGTGGGCACAACCTTAGCAAGCCCAACTTAGCACAGGTAGGGGAGACCATCTTGAGCCATTGGCCTCATAGTGTTGTTCATCACTAAGTGACCAGCTAAAGCCCAGGTAACAGCCTCACTCCAGTCTTGTGAACACGTCTGCTTCATGTACAACAGCAAATTAAATGTCCGGAGGTGTGAGGATTGAAGGAAAAAACAACCCTGAAACCACACCACTTTTTGTAATAGATCACCTGCTCCCACCAGGAGGGCTGGTAATTACATCTCTCCACTTCAGACCTTCTTACAAACTCTGTTTCCCAGTTGTTTGCCCCTTTTTTTACACTCTAATTTCTCCCAGCTAGTACAGAGAGTACACAGGATGTGTGCTGCTTCCCAGCATGAAAATATTTTTACTTTCTTCAATTCCAGTGACTCCACGCAGGCACTTCTCAGTAATCTGCTGGCACAGTTGCACAGTATGTAACAGCATCCAAATGTAATGGCACAAAGCATGCAGTGTGCTGTCCTCCTGATGTCTGATGACAGGCCTTCCCCACTTGGTATCGCTTACCAACCATTTGCTTTGATTTATGGCTGGAGCTGTTCTCATAGTTTCTATTCCCTCCAGCTTCAGCTCAGCTACTGGCCCTTAGTTCCCAACTGTTTCTTCCTTTTTTTGACTTTCCTGTTCCACCTGTTAGTGACGCTCACCAACAGCTCACCTGGGAAAAGGAAGGGTTTGATTTCAAAGGAGAAGAACCAGACTTGGGCAAGCAACCTCTGTCTCAGGTAAGGAGGTTGGGGTGGGCAAGGGATATTTACTTTTTATTAAGAGCTTCTTGTGATTTCAGGAGGATCCAACATGCATCAGGCTTCAGTTTTCCCCTGACTCCATAGGATCCAGGTACCAGGAGCTCTCTGCCCTCTCCCAGGGGAGGAAGCAGCTGCCTGATCTGTGCTTTTGGGGTGGTTGAGAAAGGGAGGCTGGGTGCCTGAGGCCCTGCAGGACTGAAGAGAGAGCTTTTCTTGGCAAAATGATCCTGCCTCAATTTACCAGGGCTATTCAATCCATTCTCACTGAAGTCCACTTTCCATCATGCCTAATGCATGTGCTCTGGATGACAGATTTATGGTGGATTAAAACACTATCCACTACTGGGCCATGACCTACAATTCTGGCAAACACAATGGAGCAATGAATAGACATTGGAAAATTAATTTTAAACTATTCGGTGTTTGTTGCCCTATTTCTATTCTTATAGCAATAAAATTTTGGGAGAGGTTTGCCAAGATTTTCTTGTAGCTCAAGAGCAGGTTTTTCCTTGGGCTCTCCTCCTCTTATGGGAGAATCCAAATTGCCTCAGGCAGCCCCTGGGCCCAGCTGCATCCCTGCACGTGGGTACACTGCTGGGTCTGTGTAGAGCAGCGGGCCAGGATAGTTCTCCCAGGAGATGGGCACACCCATGGTAGCCAGGAGCTGCAGGCAACAGCAGGCAGAGCACAGGTGGCCCTGACACCCACTCCACCAGGTGTAACCATGCACCTCACAGTCTCAGCAGTGGAGGAGGACTGGGGCCCTGCCTGGCATGCAAACACAGGCTAACAATAAGAAATACGAAGTCTCAGGCAAGACAGCTGACAGTACCATGGGCTCCATTTGTGGCCTGCCCATAGATGTCCAGTGTCACCTGAGATGCTCTTGGTGTGCCTTTAACAGATGCTGGGGCTCAAGAAGGCTCTGTGTCCTGGAATGCAGCTGCTGCCTGGTGCAGATTTCTCACATGGGACTTACAGACTTAGATTTAAGTGGCTAGATTCAGCTCTTCATGGGTGTCACACCTTGTGTGGGGCCTGGAGCCAAGGAAGAGTTTGTTGTCTTGGGTTGTGTCTACACCACTAATAGGCCCAAAGCAGTAGTGTGGTTTCAATGTGAAATCCACCTCTGTTCTTATTGTGTCCTTGATTGGTCCTTAAAGCATCCATAAACCATAAAGTTCAGGAACTGGGTGCCTTTTGAAGGAAACTAAGCTAGAAGCTGTGCTTCAGTGCCTGCTCGGGCCACTAGGGTACAGCGTCTAGGACAGGAGTGAGCTGCACCACCATTTGGTCTCCTAACACCAGATATGCCAAGAGGAAATGGCTCTTGCATCACCAGGAATCCCCAGAGCATCCTGAAATAGTTTTTGCACTATACACAGGGCAAGTGTGCCTCCCTATCAGCCTTTGACTGCTTCTCCTCAGCATTTTGTGACTCCACTACTCCTCCCCCAGCTATCCACCTTTCTTCTGGCTCAAAATCCTTTCTCTTCCTTTCCTTGTCTTTCCTTAACCACCTATATATATATATATCACCTTTTCTATTGTTTCCTCAACCTGCTGTTCAGGCCTAGTCAACACCATCACACCTCCAGGAAAGCCAGTGAATCCCAACAAAGGTCCTTTAGGAGATGTCAGTGCTGGTCACTATGATGTAAGGCTGAAGACAGATTCTTGATGGCCAGATGATCCATGGCAGTCCTGTGGAGGTGCTAACTTCCTGGTGGCTGCTGTGTCTGAGAGGGACAACCAAAGATGGTGAAGGCAATGTTCTTCAGGAGTCAAGACACCAGCTGGGTTAGGGGGCAAGTGGTAGCCCAGCAGGTATGCTCCTGTTGTTGCAGGAGCTTGCAGATATCTTCTGACAAGGATGCCCCGCTGGCCACAGGGATGGAAGAAAGCAGGAGTCCAGGTGCCCAGTGGTCTGGCTGCAGGGGAATGGGAAGCAGAAGAGGTGCTCAGAGAACTTCCCAAACAATCAGCCAGGTAGCAGACCCAGCCCGATGTCATATGTTCACCACAGAGGCACTTGGACACAGCTGGCCAGTAAAGACAAGTGACTGCCACAAAGAGGCACAGAAACCTCAGTGAGACTGGTGCCAGCAAGTATTTATTTCCCATTTTTGCACAACCACCTAAGCAGAGCATTCCTCTTTGTTCACAGTACTAAGAGGAAGGGATTACCATTCCTTAACTGTGGTGATGTTCATTTTTCTCTTGAAAATCAAAGTAAATGTGTGTCAAGAGGACATTGACATGCAATAGCTTCAGGTAGCAACACAGATCTTTTCCTACCCAGACTCCACGCAGACTCCGATAAAAGATTCTTTTTATCAGCATGGCTCATTAGTTGTTCTACAGTACTCCTGTTCTACACAGGTTATTTTACCTTTCTCAAATAAAAATACCTGCTTTAGTCACTAATCATACCATCAAGAGGTCATTAACAAATTGCAAAAATAGCATAGAACAATGACAACTCTATCTTTGTCCAGAATATTTGGTTTGCTCTTTGATAGCATCCTTACACATCTCAGCAGATACTAGACCACCATTACAAAAAAAGGTGTTTGAAATGCAACAATTGAGAAAAAAATAGTGTACATGAAACACACATTGTAGGACTGTGGTTACTGTGATGTGTTACTGAAATAAGAGAAGGGAGACTGGTTGGCACTTATCTTTATTTAGACTACTTTGCCTAGTCCATAGAAATTGAGAAATTATTTTCAACAGTGCAGGCTATGACTCATTCAACCTTCATAGCTTGATTTCCATCTGAGAAGTTGCAGGATCACTCTCTCCAATTAATTTCTATGTGAAGTTATCACACATTCAGCTGAAACATTTGCATGGATGAGGTTTTGCAAGGAGACACAAAAACCAATAGCAACAGTAAAGTTTCATAACAATGACTTACCAGTCCCAGCTGAGCAAAAAGACCCTTTTCTCCACATACATAAAGCCCCAGTGCCTTAGCCCCAGAGACACTGCCACTGTAAGAGTCACATCTTTGTAAACACCTGGGTGCCTAATGCTTGAGGATGTCAGTGGGAGTTAGTTTCATAAATACCTTCAAAGCATCCTGAAAAATGTTACAATTGGCTTAATCCAGTTTATGGAAACCAGCATCTTTAAAAGGCTTCCAAATTCAAAAGGGCAAGACAAATGACCAGTGTTTTTCACAGAATATGAAAAAGACAGCAATGAGATTTAATCGATACTTTTGCATTCCTGAGATAATTTCCAAGTGGAAAGGGTATACATCACTTGGAAATGAGCAGGCCAGGCTACCTCATGCTTTCTGACCCTGCTTTATGCAAAAGCTACTCTCAGGGTCCAGGCAGGCAAAAAGTGTTCAGATTTCTCACAAAACCTGAAAGTTGCTGGGCATGCAGTGGTGATGTCTGACCCTCCTACAACACGGTGCCCTGCATCCACTTGGTGTTCCAGCACTAACGCTGTTGCTGCGAGGAAGATCCACAGTTCAGGCAGTGGCTTGCTGCAGCCCTGCTCTCATCCTCCCCAGGGTGGCATGGGGAGCCATACAGAGACAATAGTCAGGAAGGTCCACCAGGGGCCACACATCTCTTTTTTGAGAATTTTGAGCATTTTCAGCACCTGGGAGTCTCAGAGTCAGAAAAGACAAGGGAGATGCCAGGAAGGAAATTCCCTATTCATACAGAGATCAGAGAAGCCAGGAGACAAATCCCAGGCCCTCTTCCAGCACCTCCTGCCATGTCATCCCTCATGAGGAAGTTACCCAAGGAGATAAGATTGGCAGGCAGAGAAGACAAAGGGAGGGAGGCATTAGTGGTAGGAGAGTCTCTGCCAGACAAAGTTCACTGGATCTAAAGGCTTAATGCTGGCACACTGCTGATGATATCAGGAAATGTTTCTTTGTTATCATGTTATGTCAGATTCAAGTGGTATCACCCATGACGAGCACGCAAGATTGGAGAGGGAAGGGAAGTTGAGAGCAGGTCACTTTCATGCTTCAGCACAGCTCTTCAAAACAGCATATTTCATTTTGCTAGGAGGAAAAACTCACACTTGCTGACACTGTTTCTTCATTGAAGTGATGCTAAACCAGACAGGAAAATTTCTACATGGCCCTCTGACAAAGAAAAGTAAAGTGGGTGTCAGGGAAAGTATAAAGATATAGGTCAACAAGACTAGAAAATAAAAAAGCTCTTCCACAAAGACCTGGGCTTGATTTGCTAGATGTAAGCCTGGGACTTAAAGAGAGTGGTGGCACTGGTTTGGGGGTTATTTTCCGCATCCTTCCCCCTCTTTTCATAAAAGCTGTTGAAACTGCATGTCTTGGGGATCTCTCTGTTGTGGTCAGACTTGGTCCAAAGTGAACACAACATATTCAACAGCTGTGGCAAAGTAGGGATGAGACTTGATGGGATAGGTGGCACAATACAAGCTTCCTGTCATTAGGAAATTTGGCTGAAGTACCTAGTAGTGAAGCAGCTTTCTGGGTTTATGCTTTGTGGCCACTACAGCACATCAGAGCAGTATGGCAAGGAAAAATACATCCTCAGTCTAACTGTGGACTAAAGAAGATGGGCAGAAGCCCTGCTATATTTTAAAGGCCCCTTCCTTTTCAGTTTGGTTTCTCCCCTCTGAGCTGCTACTTTATATCTTGGCTACTTTGGTCTCAGCTCTTTATCCTCCTCTGCAAGAATGAACCATTTCCACTCACAGCAGTTATTCCACACAGAAATGTGCAGAGGAGAAGTATCCCAGAGAAATAACCCCTGAAACTGGAGGCACCAGTGCCAAAAGCCTCTACTGCAGCAGTGGGCCTGGCCCACCACTGAGGATCAGCCAGTATTTCCTCAGGTATGTGCTGACACCGACGGTGTCACCACAAACACACCCCAACTGGGCAGGGGCAGTTTTGCTCTGTCAGTGTGTATACCAAGGCACAGACCACCACCTGGCAGCTGATGTTGTCCTACCACAACGGCTGTACCAGTACAACTACCACTGCCAAGGCAGGGGAACTGGTAGTGCCAGGGAGATGACTGTGGCTGAGAAGCCTCTGACTTCCTTACACACACCATCCCTGGCAGGTTTTGGCCAGGCTGAGGCAGGTATGAGCCCAGATGCCTTTCAGGCACACTGGCTCAGAGGGGTCTGGCTGGCAGGCAGGGGAGCTTCACTCTACTCACGTCAGTGGCGTCCCCTGGAGCAGCTGGGACAGGGCAAAGGAGACAGCAGGAAGGGAACTGCCATGCTGAGATGTCTGCTCAAATGTGACTCCCATCTACAAGAAGGGCCAGAAGGAGGATCCAGGGAACTACAGGCCTGCGAGTCTGATCTCAGTGCTGAGGATGGTTATGGAGCAGATCATCTTGAGTGCCATCACACACCACGTACAAGACAACTAGGGGATCAGGCCCAGTCAGCAAGGGTTCATGAAAGGCAGCTCCTGCTTAACCAACCTGATCTCCCCCCGTGTCAAGGTGACCCATTTAGTGGATGAGGGAAAGGTGGTGGATGTTGTCTACCTGGATGTCAGTAAAGCCTTTGACAGTCTCCCATGGTATTCTCTTGGAGAAACTGGCAGCTCATCCTTGGACAGGTGTACGTGTCACTGGTTTAAAAACCAGCCAGATGACCGGCTCAAAGAATTGCGGTGGATGGAGTTAAATCCAGCTGGCAGCCAGTTACTAGTGGTGTTTCCCAGGGCTCAGTACTGGGGCCAGTTTTCTTTAGAGTCTTTATGATTGATCTGGACATGGACATCAAGTGTACCCTTAGTAAGTTTGACAGCAACACCAAGTTGGGCAGGAGTGTTGATCAGCCTGAGGTGGAAAGGATCTGCAGAGGGACCTGGACAGGCTGGATCAATGGGCTGAGGCAAATTGTATGAGCTTCAACAAGGCCAGGTGCTGGGTCCTGCATTTCCATCACAACAACCCCAGTGCTACAGGCTTGGGGAAGAGTGGCTGGAAAGCTGCCCAGAAGAAAAGGACCCAGGGTTGCTGGTCGGCAGTCAGATGAACGAGGCAGCATGTGCCCAGGTGGCAAGCAAAAACAAGCCAGCAACATCCTGGCTTGTGTCAGAAGTAGTGGAGCCAGCAGAACCAGTGATGGTCCCCCTGTGCCCGGCATTGGTAAAGCTGCACCTTGAATACTGTGTTCAGTTCTAGGACCCTCACTACAAGAACACTGAGGCTCTGCATGTTCAAAGAAAGGCAATGAAGCTGGTGAAGGGTCTGGAGAAAAAGTCTTATAAGGCATGTCAGAGGAAAATGGGGTTGTTTGGAGAAAAGGAGAATGAAGGGAGACCTCTACAACTACTTGAAAGGAGGTTGTGGCAAGGTGGGGGTCATTCTTTTCTCCCAAATAACAAGAGGAAATGGTCCCAAGTTGCATGAGAAAAGGTTTAGATATAGTATTAGGAAAAAT
The DNA here is from genome assembly GCA_023637945.1 of Phaethornis superciliosus. Classification (NCBI taxonomy): domain Eukaryota; kingdom Metazoa; phylum Chordata; class Aves; order Apodiformes; family Trochilidae; genus Phaethornis; species Phaethornis superciliosus. The sequence goes on along the minus strand of JAJQWJ010000001.1, from coordinate 145,272,920 downwards.
TTATTCACTGAAAGGGTTGTCAGACACTGGAATGGGCTACCCAGGGAAGTGGTGGAATAACCATCCTGTAGGTATTTAAATGTTCTCACCACCATGAGTGGTGAGACACTGGAACAGGTTGCCCGGGGAGGTGGTTGAAACCCCATCCCTGTAAATTTTCAAGGCCAGGCTGGATGAGGCTCTGAGCAACCTGATCTAGTGGGAGGGTGTTGGACCTAGATGACCTTTAAGGCCAGGTCCTTGTTGGACCTAGATGACCTTCCAACCCTGACAATTCTAAGAAAAGACACGTAGGCTACTCGGGATGCGGCTTGGCAGCCCTCGGTTCCCGACTTCGCTTGCAGACTTCGCACCTCCCCTCCACACGACACGACCCTATGGCCCCACGACTCCCGCCTGACCCCGGGGCTCAGGCGCCCCGCCCCTCCCAACGGCCGCTAACGGCCGCTAACGGCCGCTGGGCACGTGGGGGGCGCGGCACGGGGCGCACCTCCTCCCCCGCCCCCTCCTCTCGACCAATCAGCGCCGCGGGAAGGCGCGGGGGCGGGGTGGAGGCAGCGATGATGGCGGCGGCGGCGGCGGTGGCTGCGCGGGGGCTGTTCCCGCGGGCAGGGCTGTGCCTGGGGAGGCGGAGACTGTGAGTGACGCGACCGCCGTGCGCTGGGGGGGGGGCGGGACCGACGGACCCCCGGCACCGCCCCGCCCTCTCCCCTCCCCGCCCGACGCGGGTGTTGAAGGGGTCTCTGCGTCTTCCCCACCCCTACCTGAGGAAGAAGTGGGAGGGAGGGAGGCAGCAGGGCCCGAGCGGTGTGTCGGGGTGCGGCGGGTGCTGGGGACCCCCGTAGCCGGAGAGAGGGGGTCTCAGGCTGCCGCTTCGTGGCGGAGCTGGAAGCTGAGAGCCGGGCTGGGCTGAGGCGCCTCTGCCGTGCGGCAGCGGAGGAAGAGTGCTGGGCTCCGGGGGTTCGCCGCTTCCTTGCCGGGCTTAGGCGGGCAGCAGCTCCCCTCAGGGGTGAGCCCCGGCCTTCGCTTCCCGCCCTCCGACAGCCGCTTGCCTCCCACCCGCCTGAGGGGGCACGGGTAGTGGCTGCACTCGGACATTTTAAGGGCACTGAAAGTTACCGTAAAAGTGCCCTTGGCCGGTTGTCTGCCACTGCTACTACACGGGGAGGGATGACCCTGAGTTTCCAAGTCCTGTACTGAGCCTGCGACCCCGAGGGCTTCTCACAGCTGCCCTGCCCCGTCTGCAGGGTGAAACCAGGGGCTAGATCCTGCCTTGTAAGAGAATAAACCAGCCTGGAATGGAGCTAAGTGGTGATGCGGGCAGAAGCGGGGCTGTCATCAGCCCGATCAAGCATCTCTCATCCCGGGCCTGGGGAGGGCCTGGTGTGTCTGGAGGGCCTGTGTGTCCCTGTGCCCCCTGTATTGGTGATGTGTGTCCTCTTGGAAGGGACCAAGGTCACCGGGTGCTTCCCCGTGGGCGGCCAAATAGTTGTCAGGGCATGTCCTTTGGACAGGATGGTAGGGAAAGCTCTGATGTAAATACTGAATTGCTGTGCAAGTCAGTTTGCAGAACTGGGCTCTGAGTGACACTGGCAGTTTAAGATGAAGGCTTCACTACACCTTTCTCCTGGACGTCTGTGTGGCTTGGATGCCCAGGTTAGCTGTGGGAAGAAAAGTACTTCCTTCCATCAGGGTAGTTGATTGTTGGGCCTTTCTGCTCTAAGGGAGCATTTTAACAGCACTTTTAGAGGGAGTAGATTTTTTTTAGTTCTAATACTATGCAGACAATGAAGTGTTAATTCATTTTAATAGTTAAAGCTTTAAATTCTTGCAGTCTCTGCTGAGACCATGATACTGTAAATATTTCATAGTTGACTGATAAAGAGAGTATGCAGTCTGTAACAACTGCAACATATATGTTACTCTGAACATGGAATATTAATGCTGAACGTGCACAGGGACAGGTCTGGTCTGGACAGGTCTGTGCTGTCCTAGAGGCAGTGTGAAGAGCCTATAAAATCCATGTCAGTCTTTCTGTCCTGTGGCTACAATGTCTTACATGGCACCCAGGGTGATTTTTCCAGCCCTTTTGCCTCAGTCTCCTTTTGCAGCCTGTTTCTGGAGAAGATGTATGCATGTAAACTCTTTGTTTTGCTTTCCTCCTCCATACTGGTGCGGAATCATAAATGGTAGAGTTTGCTATTTCTGGTCGTGAGGAATTTTGAGTATTTATTCTGAGGGGAGAAGAAGTGTCTACACAGTGTGAAGACAATCAAATGATCATATTTCTATGTTGATTGCACCCATTAAGGGCTGGGAAAGGAGGCTGACCACATGTGCTGCTTGGGGCTGTTTTCTTCCAACCATGGTCAGAAAGGGCTTCCTTGGCTAGTGCTGCCACAGGATGGGATGTTGTCACCAAGCTCTGCAGCCCCCTCACTTGACTCCCAGATGTGACAGCCTCCCTGTGGTGGGAACTGCCTGCCCCGTGTCATCAGTGTGACTGCGGAGCCTGAGAAGACACCACGCAGGTGGAGACCACAGAATTTGGGGCATCTAAGCAGTTGAGACCTGGCCAGAATGAGGCATGAGAAAAGTCCTTATTCAGCCTTGAGCTGGGCAGCCATGTAGCCATCTGCAACAGGGTGAGAAAATCCAGGGACAACTTCAAATCTTGGCAAACAACCCATGTGTTGGTTAGGTTTAATTAGCATCTCCCTGGTCTTTAGCAGGAGTTGGCAGATTCTGATGGGTCTAGACCCTGGTGCCTGGGTCTTCATAGTGCTTGTGTCTGTTGTTGTCAGGCTGGGGCCCTAATTACAGCAGGTACTTCCAATGCAGTGCAATTGCCTTTCCAGCTGCTGGCATCCTCTCTTCATATGGATGTTCCTGCCCCTGTGAAGTCACTGTGCAGTGCTGCCATGAGAATGCAGACCAAGTGTCTGTGTCATGTTCAGGCAAGTGGTTTTGCTTACTTGCAATATTCCAGAGCCTTCTGGGCTTTCCCTGCCTCAGAAAAGTTGGAAAAAACCCTCCTTCCAGCTGTTTTTTGTTATTGTTATTAAGAGCTTTAAGAAAATGTTGAAGTAAAGCATCAACTATAGAAACTTTCTTGATGACAGATCTTTGTGAAAGGTTTTCTTTCTGCTTGGTGATTACAGTGTAAGAGAAGAGGCATGTAAGCAAGATCATCTATAGCCCTCAGCTGAGTATTTTGTGCATGTATGTGAGGGTTTTTTAAGGGTATTTATTTACGTGGCATATTCTAGGCAGAAATATGCACATGTGCCTGTACTAAATCAATTGAAAGTGGCATTGTTTAGTTTACATCTTGGCAGTGGAGTGTAGAGTATGGAATACATCATGTGGGCATACAGACTGTGTCATGCCAAAGGTGCAGACACCAGCATGCCTGCTAGGAATAAACAAACCTGAGAAGAGTAATAAACCCTTGTCAGATCTCGTTCAGGGACTTTACCCATGTATAGCATTGGGAGTTTCTTCTCTCATCTCTGATTGCCCAGTTGCCTCCCAGGAATCCATTGCTGCTCCGTCTTGTGTTTTACACTGCAGGTTTACATCTGCTTGGCAAATTAGTGATGATGTTGTTTTTCATAGATTTGACACTGGAGGGTGCTAATGCAATGAGAGCTGAGGAGGTTCTAGCGAATTAAATAGAGTTCCCCTTTGTTAGTTGTGAAATAGTTTTATTCTTTATTGCGACATTTAAATGGACAGACATGAATCGTGCTTCTTAACAGTAGCTGTGTAGAGCTGTAACCAAAAATATCAATAAAGTGTGAAGTCTGTGAGGGATTTATTTCCTGAATCTCTATCAGAAAAACTCATTTTATGTTCTACACATTTTTAGATGTATCTTTCAAAATTATGGCCTCCGGATTAAATTTATTTGAAAGTGTGATTTCTAGTTACAAAAACACTTTTATCTGGCAGAGCCGTTAAGCCGTATCTGCAGAATCTGCTTTTCTACAAGGTCACTTTGGTTCACCTAAACCAATGTTATTGTATTGCTGGTGAGGTGAGAACCTGATAGTGGCTCTTGTCTGGGAGCAAGGGGGTGCCATGAACACCGCTAATCAAGTCCCCAGCACTGAGGTCCTCTGTGCAGATGGACCCAATAGAGCCTCAGGTGACACAGGAGGGAGCATGCAGGATGGGGCCTTTTGTCAGCTGTAGCTGTTAGGTCAGGTGAAGCAAATTAGAGAGCTGAGTCTTAACTTTGGTGTTGCAAAACCAAACATTTTTGGCAAGGTACACAAGAAGTCTTACACCACGAGAGGCATTACTTGTCTACTCTGTTCAGCATTCTGCTGAACCAGGTCTCCCATCTCCTCTGCCCTTGGCAGAAAGATACAGGGCCAATGAAAGCTCCCCACTGTGTGCTCTGGCAACCCTGTACTTGGTATTAAGGACTGTGAAACTACTGCCTGAGCCAGTTCTTGTCCTGGCAGCAGCAGAGGTATGATGCTGGGTAATTAATGCTAATGAGAAGCAGGGTAAAAAGCTGAGGATGTCGAGCTAATCACTGCTGGCACCCCAACTAGTCTGAATGCAGTTTTGCATGGTCCTGCCCTCTCCCATACCTGCCGTTGCAGACCTGTTGGCCAACTGAAAGCTGATATTCATAAAACGTAGGAGCAAAATGGAACTGGGAGAATTGAGTACAAATACACTTTCCTTAGGGCTCTTTCTTGTTTGGTACAACTGGCAAATGAGTTACTCCTCTGTCTTGTTCTCCTTTGGAAGTGAATTGGGCTGTCCCCTCCTGGAAAACATTACCTTGCTATATTATATTGGTGAGCTATTGTTCTCTCCCAGGTATTGCAGTTTGCTTATATATGGCTGGTTTAGTTTTTCTTTCTTCTAAATATATGCATTGTTTGTCTGCAAATTCCCCCTTGATCTTAAAGTGTTGATGAGCATGGAGAAAGAGCCATGGGTAAGGAAACCCGAGCCTGTTGCCATCCTGTTCTGCCATTGTCTGAGAGCTCCTGCTCAGCTTACAAATGGATGCACGGCCAATTCTGCAGTAAAGTTGCTTGGCTTTTTACTGGAAGCAGCAGAAATGTCCTTAGCTGAAGGCTTACACTTCTGCAAAGAGTTTTAGTAGCTTACCAGAATAGGATCAGAAGAGGATGAGAGCAGAAAGGTTTCAAATTAATTGTAATAACTAGTGATACTGAAGACAGCCTGCTTAAGAGGGAATAATTTAGTCTAAGCACAAGAAAAAAAGATCTGGTTGACCATGTATTAGTCTCATTTACCAGGTTTTAAGAGAAGACTGCTTCCTCCATTGCACCTCCGTGCTTATGAGCTGGGAGCCAGAGTACCCTTTCTGGCATCATTTCAAGAAACAACATGCTAGCAGTGGTGCCAAAGGGCTTTGCAGTTGTGCATTTTACATAGGCAGTGCCCTAATTTATCCAGGGAGACCTTTCTCTGGGAGAGAGGGTTAATGAAACTTCCACCAAAGCTGCTTGATCACGTTGAGTTTGAATTACACCAACTGTGCAATGCCATCTTGAGGCCCACTGCCACCCCTGCTCCATGGCCCCGTTTTGGAGAGGAGCCTGTCTGTTCCTCTGGGGGATGCTGGATGCCTTCCGCTATTGAGCCTTCATGTGCCTGTGCAGCTTCTCTTAGCTACTCATAGAGATGGGATGAGTGGGCTTTCCAGGCTTTCCATGCCTTTCAGGGAGACTGGGCTGCTGTACTTGAAGCTATTTCTAAGACGTAAGCCCCTTGATGCTAAGAGTTATGTAGGTATCCTGCTGTTAAACTGCTTCTCCTTTGAACCCCCAGTGTAGTGTTTGCTCCCTTCTCTGCACTTCAACCCTTTCCTGACTTACAGGTGCTCTCCTGGTGTAGTGGTCTTTCCCAGACCCTTTCCTGAGCTTCAAGCCTCATCTGGAGAGAGGAAATACTGGATTGGTTCTTATTTTGTCAGTCGGCTGCCCATGGAGGTGTTTCTCCAGCCACTGCCCTTTGCACACTTCGTTCTCCTGTCCCGTGAGACCCCTGGAGCACAGTGGGTCTGCAGAACTTTGGTTGCAAGTGTTTCTGTAGGTCAGCTGTGTGATTGCTGAGCCTCTGGGTGTTGAGTAAGTCCCCCTTATAATTTTTCTCTTATTTTCTTGTCAGTACTATATTTGCCTCTCAGGTTTCCCTATGCCCTTTAAATCTCCTGACATCATTGGTTAAATAGGATTTGCCTGTGAAATGGGCATAGCTGTGGCTGCCTGCCTTACCTTCTCCACAGCATTATGGGCTGGGGTTGACCAGTTGTCACAGACCACTTGTCTTCTTTCTTCTCTTCCATTTTAATTAAAAATGGTTGGCATCAGGGGCTCTGCAGCAATGAAAGGGAAATGATGAAACTTTGAAGAATTTGGGGCATAAAGTCAATCTCTAAATTTTAATGTACTCATTGCACTTAAACAGTTGATACATTTTATTATTGAGCTTTCAGGTGACCTAATTTCCCTCGGTACTGTACATTTAGCTTTATACATCTGCACCTAATTTGTAAAAAAGGACTTAATGAGAAACTTCAAACAGTTTAAATGTCAATTACAAAGAAAGCAAGGTTTTAAAGTTCCAGTAATCTGTCCATATTGGTCATCGAAACATGATCCCAGGTGGATGTTAATTCAAGACAGATGGCATTCCAAAGGCACAATTACAAAGAGCTTATATATTTTCAACACTAACAAGCTGTCACACTATGTTGTAGCTACACTTCCAGTACTGTATAACCACAATTGCTGCTTTATCTGCTGTGGGCTGGGTAATAAAGGGGTTTGATTCCCCACTCTTGATATTGTCAGTGGGATTCTTGATGGAGTGAACTGGAGAGTGGGGTTATTTCGTGTGAATATCTTTTATTCACTTAGTCTGTTGGGTGGAAGGTTTGTGATTGTTTTTACGTGGCTTTTTTTAAGTGGCTGAAATACTCTTTAGAGAAAGGAGGGGACGTATCAAATATGGGCATAACAAGACTAGCTCACCACAGACATATTTCTATTTCCTGGCAACTTTAATTAACTTTAGTCTTATCAGCCGCCGGGCAATAACCATGATGATTTGCTGAAAACACCAACATCCTGGATGTTTTCAGTTAAAAAGTCATCTGAAAGCCTTTGGAGTAAGGCATGTGTTATTTGGAAGACTGAAGTCCAAGGGATTGATAGTGACTTGACTCTCAGTGGTGTAAATGGGCACCAGCCGGGCAGGAGTGCTACACCCTGTGGAAAAGGCAGTTTGAATTATTTTTAGGTTTCTGAAAGTATTCTTAAGCCCAGGGGCAGAGGCGGAGGGGCTGGACAAAGCAAAGTCAAGGTAGGACTTTTAATAGACTGAAGAATCAACATGTGATGTAGTTTGTCTGTTTGAAGATGTCCCTGCTTATTGCAGGAGGGTTGGACTATATGACCTTTAGAGATTCCTTCCAGTCCAAACCATTCCATGATTCTATGTGGTATATGGCAAGGTTTGTTGTAGAAGATAACGTTTAGTATCTAGTTAGTAGTTGAGGTGGGTGGTGGTCTGCGTAACTGAACAGTGATTGAAAATCAGGCATAGTTGTCACTGATTTTTTGTTTGTTTCTGGAAACTGAGGTGCAAAAAAGCAAGACTTGCTCAGCTATGATTAGATGGTGTTTTAATAGGCTTTAAAAATTCTGTGCTGTTAAGAGCATGATTAATAATGCTCCCCAGGATGGGTTTTAAGCTCCTAGAGGCACATGTACCCTAAAGAGGTACTGAGAATGAAGAGCTTATATTTCTGCTAATTTATCTACCTTTCACTGGAAAATGAAGAAGAAAGTAGGAAGGCCGACATGCTTTATCCTCTGAAGGCAGGAATTAAACAGTGAGGTGATGCTCTTTAATTTTTGTTTTTCATTAATGAATGTTGGAGGCTGTGTTTTTTTGGAAGCGATATACTCAGCTTCCTTTTTGGAGGAGATGCAAGTGCATTTGAAAAATGCATCTCACTAACAAATGAACTGGACTTTCTGAGCCACTCTTGAAACAAAATGCCAATTTCACCTACAGTTTTACTAGGTTTCCTGGTTTATGCAGTGGCATTTGAATGGCCTCTAGTAATTGTTTTTAGGAGGAAAAAAAATTCAAACAAAAATTAAAAATACGACCCAAAGCTCATTAGCACTGTAGTTGGCACACATGAATCATTAAATCTTTATATAAATGCAGAAGTAATTTGTAACAACCAAAATATTTTCTTTTTTTTTTCTTTCTTTTTTTTTTTTTTTTTAATATTTTATTTTGATTTTTGTTTGGACTGCTGAGTTCCAAACATCGGATATTATTATCAAAATAGGGGCAGAACCAATAATTAATGTATTAGTTAAATAGTATGTATAATTCTTGAGTATCAAATATACTTAGTTGTGATAAGTGGATAAAATTAGGTAGAAAAAAAAGAAAAATAAATGTGTAGTTAGGGATTTTTTTTACCTATTTGTAATCTAGTTTTGATATTAGTGTGTGTTGCTCTCAAGTGGTTTCCCCTTGTATTTTCCCAGTGCTTATCAGGGCAATATACTGAAGACTTTTTATTTATATCAGGCTTCGCTTTGAGAGTTAACTAATTGTTCAAGCCCAAGTGGGAAACTTGTTGCACCTGGAAAAATAGGAAAGCAAAAGCAAGAGACATGTCCGCATCCTTTCCCTGGTGGTTCTTCACCTGCAAATTTGAACTGCAACAGTAATAAAAGTTTTGTGGACCTCATTTTATGTGAGATCATTAAGCGACAGGAGAATTCAGGACTAGCTGCCCTTCATAATTCAGGACACTGAAAGGTGTCATTTATAAGCTCAAAGTGCCTGCAGGAGGGCAAAACAGGCTTGTAAAACACACACTCCACACCCTGAAAGGGAACCAGTTTGTACTGTTGGCTGCAGCCTTGGAGTGGCATAATTGCAAAGGTGGGGGGGATTAGGTTTTTAAAAAAGGGAAAACCACTTGCCTCTAGAAGTTGATGTAATAGTTTTTTACACTTCTTGACTTGTTATCTCATGTTTAAACAAACTTGAAAACATCCTGGGCAACAGTCCCAGTAAAAAACTTACAAGTTGTAGTGTCTGTAAGTCCAAACTGTTGGACTTACTGTCTTTCCTATGCTAGGCTACTGTTTTGCTGAACTGCTTATCTGCCTAAAAAATAGTTTTTTCCTGACTTTTAAATAATATTTTGCAACCAGTGACTTTTGCCTGTTATGTGGGGCAGGCTTTTTTAGGGAGAGCTTTTGCCTCCTTATTGCTTGAGGAGTAGCAGCATGTGCTTGTAATAGAGGGGTCTTCAACAAAGCGTGTGATATGTCCACATACCCAGTCTTCTTGAAACTGATTGTTACAGCTCTAGAAAGGCAATGTAAGCTGCTAAAACACAGAATATGGTGCAGCTGGAGGAACTGAAAAAGCTTGAAAGTTACTACAGTGGCAGCTCAAGAAAATGCTGAGTCCAGTGTTCATTTGCAGAGCAGATACCGCTTTCCCTGCATGCTCCCTGTTCCCTGCTCCTCAAATGGCAGTTGGTGCAATAATTTTTAAGTTTCTGACCAAAACATAGCAATTGCTTTCTGGAAATAAGGTATCCATATCTATAACAGTAAATGCCTGGTGCTGAACTCTTCTAGTCCAGCCAACTGTTCATGGTCTCCTTAACATCCCATGACTCAAGTTCCTTGGGTGCTAATTTGCACCACTGGAGCCTAAATTCCAGTGAAGACAAGAGCTGACTGCATGTCAAGTCTGCCCGCAGTGTCTTTGTTTTATTATTCTGTGTTGATTCAATACATGCATATTCATGCACACTGATTTCAGCAGCAAATGGCTATATGTTGTACCCAAACCGTTGTTGATTTCATAGAAGCCAGAGAAGCAGCTGCAGTTCAGAAGTGTATTGATATTATTCCATTTTCTGATAAGGCTTTGTTCCCTACCTTGCCATGCTCAGGGCCCCAGACGCTGCACTGAGTTTACTATGGGCCCGGAACCTTTTCAGAGTCAACTGGAGGACTCAAACCTTTATATCTGCTATTAAAAGGCAATTACATGACTGTTTATGTTAGAGCTGGGTGCTTTTTTGCCTGTGGACATGCTGTTGCCTGACAAAAAAATATTTCTTTATTTTTCTTTATGGTCAAAACGTGATAAACATATGGGAGTACATTACTCTTTGCAAATGATCTGGCTGCCTTCAGCATGCACTGATGCAGGAGGAGAGGACTCAGGGTTTTCCAGCTCTCTATAGAGACACATCTGTGGCAGCATTCCTGTTTCTCCTATGTTTTCTTTGTGAAAGGTACAATTTCTAGTTGACATGTCATCACCATAGTTGGGGTTTTTTTTTCAGTAGTTTTCATTTAAATTCTCTAATTTGTAGTGCATTTCTTGGTTTTGTGAGTTCATTTATTTAGGTTTTATACATGAGCCACGTGCTTTGTGCCCTTACTGCATTAACCATTGGCTTATTTTTTTGTTAAATCTGTAAGAGTATTAAAATATCAAGTGTGCTTTGGGTTGGGTCACTACTTACTAGTGACTTCAGTGTACTGGAAGTATAAAATCTGTTTTCCTACTAACATTTTATTCAAGAAGTTGATAGATGTAAAAACCACTTAACATTTGGTTTTTTTCCTTTCCTGTTAAACTCAGCTGCTGAGGAAATCTTCCTACTCCTATACGCTGCAATATGTCAGAAACACCGTTATGTTATGCTTGCATCATTATCTAAAGGAAAAATTGAGTGTGGGTTTGAAGTCGACAAGTGATGAAAGTAGCCCTGAGGTTGTCAATTAGAAAGCCAAGGCCTGGAGTTGATAAGTTAATGGCCAGTTCCCCTCTCACCCCCTCGCTTTGCTGCCTGCTCTTGCCTCACCCCTTAGCAGCTTTACTGCTTAGAACATAAAGAAAAGGCTCCTGCTGGTTTGTGTCCCAAAATTTATCCTGCTAATATTGTTCACTTATTTTCTTGGCTGGCTGCAATGTCCTCAGTGTGGAGAGGTAGTTAAGTGTGGATATTCGTTTGTGGCAGTTAAGCAAGGAGAAATGACATGCAGCAGATAGAAAATTTAGTCTCAGAATTATGCCTCTCTTTTCCCCTATATTTGGTTGGGGTTTTTTTGTTTGTTTTATTGTTTGTTTGGGTTTTATTATTATTTTTGTCTGCTTGTTTAAATGTTGAACCTCTAACATAGTTACTTCAAACCATCCCCCTGCAGCACATATGGCAAATTTAGCAGCAGTGCATAATTCAATTTCTGCTGTATGTTTGGGGTTTTTTTTTAAAGTTTTAGAACCTGAAATTAATGGCAGCCAGTTTGAACTTGTGTTCTGTTAAAAGTGGAGGGCAACATGTAGGGTTTTTCTTGAAGGGAGATACTGGTTACCAAAGTTTATGGTATAATGTAATATAGTGTTTCTCTTTCAGGCAACTAACATGTTGCTGTTTCTCCTAAGGAACACGTGGGCTTAGAGAAATAAGTAAACTATGGAAAATAACAAACAGGATTTCTTCAGATTTTAATTTTCTCTACATAGCCCTGTCTCAACCTAGAGCAGGCAAGTCATAATCGTGGGTATAAGAAGGCAGTTTAATTTGTAAGCACATTGTGGTTTTTGACCTTTCTGGTGGTTTCACCATAAGCAGCAAACATCTGTTAAATAGTAAAAAATTGCAGTTGCTACTTCCTGCCAAAATCAAATGAAAGTGGGAGCTCAGAGCGTGGACTACTGCTCTGTAGTCTCTCTCTCCTACAGACAGATTTCAAAACATGAAGTAAAGCATATACTAGTTTAACTCACAGGAAAAGAGACACAATGTTGTATTGAACAACTCAGCTTTGGATACCGCTCTCTCCACCTGAGGTGCCAGCTGTGCCCAAGTCCCACACAGCAGAGCTTTTTCAGTGCTTCACCAAAGGTTTGGTGCAGAAGTAGTACATGGTTTTCCAAACAGCACATGTTCCTTCTGTGCTGTGTTTTGACTTACTGCATGAGATGGATGTCTTACAGTACCTATAAATAATGATAATGTGCGATTACATTTCTTAATGAAAGGTTTTGTTTTCTTACACATTGTGACTGATGTTTCTGATTCTCCAGGATTAAGTTCCTGTGGTGGGCTGTTGCAAGAGAGTTTACCTCAAGATGAAGTAAGAAAACTGTATCTAGTTTAGCCTGCCCTGTTCAGGTATCACATTTACCAGAAAGCATAATTCTGGTGGTTTTTTTCCTGAGTTGGTCCTTTCCTTGGATTGCAGTTTTGTCTTTGCAGGAACCTTTTGTAGTTACTTTCTCTATGAGGTTCTGAAAGTTAACGGTGTTGGGCCAGCAAATCTCATCTTCCAGGGGAATAGCTATCACTTTCTGGACTTTCTTCTCTTAAACTCTCTCATGTATTTTTATATACCTGTCAGCCCAGTAGGGCTGTTGCACCTGGTACGTTCACATGTGCTAGGAGTCCAGTCAGCCAAATTTTGGTGGTTGCAGTCACTGCTCTGCAAAAGGCAGACAGATGCCAAAAATTGCCATCTCGTCCAGTGTGTTGCTGCAGAATGTTTTTCTCTCGTCTTGGGGGGTTTTCCCCCCTCTCCTTTTGTTTTGACTTGGTTAATTGCATTTTCTCACCCATAGTGCTCTTCAGTCTAAGAGTCCCTTTCCTGCCATGTGTTTCTTTACTTTTATCATGCCCTAAGTACACACACATCTTTAAGTGTGAATGAAAAATGGACTTGTGTGCTGTCTGCTCACTAGTTTGCACTACTTAATTGCAGATGTCCACAGCATATGCAGCTCAGGGGTACTGAACAGTGCCCATCTCATGGAGGCTATGGTGCTCTACAGAGAGATTGCAGGTAGAACTGGTCTTTTCCCCCTTTTCCTAAATGAGGAGGAAGAGTGTCATTTTAGGAGGAAAAGTTTCTTTCTTCCCAGCAAGGCTGGTTGCACTGGATCACTTCCATCACCCTAGTGCCAGAGCTTTTGATACTATAGAGCTTTCAAGGGCTAAAAATCAAAGGGGCTCCTTTCCACCCACATACTTCACCTTTCCTGGCAAATACAGCCTGAGCTGTATTTCTTCCTCACCACTTCTGCATGGAGCTCATGCCCCACTTAATGCTGATCTGTGCTCAAAGGCATGCAGGAAAGAAATGAAAATTACCAAAAAGTGGTGTGGCGTTTCCTATTTTTTTTTCGTTCCAATATGAAATCTTAAAACAGGGGGAGGCTTGTGTAGGTTCAGTAAGTTGAAGCATTTAGAATGGAAAAAAACCCACCTTGTTTTATAAATTAAAAATAAAAATTAAAAACAAAAAAAAAAACCCAACCCAAAACAAAAAAACAGTGCTTGCACAAAGGCATGTTTGGAGTGAGAATATTGATTTGACATTTCCAGATTTTTACTTTGTAAACCAAAACTGAAGTTATCTTTATGCAGTCAAGATAGATTTTCTTTGAGTATACCTGATATGATACAGAGTCCTGTTAAGTCAACTTTTTCTTTGAGATCAGTATCATCATGCTATTAGCAAGTTGTCATCCTACTGACACTCAGTACTGATGTTCCTGAACAAAATAAACCAGAAAATTAATATCAAAGTTATATGTATTTCTTCAGGCAGCTGTGTGTGGGGACATTATTTGCTTTGACCACTTTTGCCTGGAAAATGATCTATTAACTTTAAAACACAACAAATGGCAGAATCTAAAAAAGAAAAATGAAGATGTGATGGCTTAGGTTTGTTATTGTAATCCATGACTATAAAATCACATATTCATAACACAATGGTAATGGCAGAATTAAATAGTTTCAACCCAGATGTAAACTTTTAGGGAAACCAGCAAGAATTTGGGCCTTTCTGGTACTGTAGGCCTCAAAGATGTTTGGAGGCCTTGACATCAGAGCCTGAGATCTTCTCTGATTCATCTGTTGCAATGTATGACAGGGTCTGCTTCATTCAGAGGGATGGCTGCAGGACAACTTTGCTCCATAAAGGGAGGTACTTCAGAAGAGAAAGACACTGAAGATTTTTAATACTTTAGACAAGTCCAGGGTTTTTTATATAAACATTTGATCTTGCTGCTTTCTGCCACTAGTGATGGTAATGCTGGCACCTTCCTTCATTAAAAAAAAAATTCTGGAACTAAATGATGAGCAAGGAGCTGAACCCTGAGTCAGTAAGATGGTAAAAACTTTGTGATCAAGAAATAAATAACAGAACAGTTTTCAGAACTTATGCTGAGTGCATTTCTTCTGAAAAACACATTATTAAAATTATGCCAAGGCCTAAGCTTACTGTAATCTGCTTAAATCATAAAAAATAACAGAATAGCAACAATGCTTCCAGATTGTGGGTCAGACCATTCAGCTGTTTTACTCTGGAAATGCAAAGTGTTTGAAGTACTGAGTTGGTTTTTGAGATCATTAGTCTCTTCTGCAAGTATCAAGAGAGTATTTTTTTCAATATATTCAATTAGCTCAGTTAAATGGCTAATTTATTCAATCAAACTTGACCAATTGGGAGTTGAAAGAAGCAGAAAAGCTTGTTCTCTACCAATTTGTGAATAGAAGCTAATTATGAGAGGATTAGATTTGATAATACTACAATATTGAAGGACATTGTGACTAAATACTAGATTGGTGCTAATGCTAACTAATACTGAGCTATTTTAATATATCAAGTTTTAAATCAAATCACAATTTTATTTAGAATTCTAGCCTGTTTAAGACAGTGCTATTTATAAACCCTGTTGTTGCATTTTAAGTTACATTCCAGTTTGCATCCAAAGAAACATAAATCATAAGTAAACACAAAGGGATCAGCTAGTAAATAAAAACTGTGCCATACATTATTTTCTAACAAAATTAATCTGAAAAATTTATAATGAGATATAGAAAATATTAAATATATATCAGTGGAGCTACTCTGTCCTTCTGGTTAGCAATATGAAGTGCCAAATTTAGAGTAAAAGCTATATTTAGATACAAAGCAACATGCTTTAGTGGTTACAAACTGAGAATTAACCTTTCTCCAAGAAAATAACTAAAACATTTAAATGGGAAAACAAGAGTCAAATTAGTTATTTAGCTGAAGGTTTCCCAGTTGGTAGTTTAATTACTTATTTTTTAAAAAGTGGCTTAAAACATTTCATCCTGCTGAAAGTCATCAGTAAGTGAGGTACCTGTGAGTGCACATAAACACAAACCTGACATAAGGATCCGAGGAAATTCAACCAAGAATGTTATGTCAAGAAAATGGGAGGGTAAAATTTTCAGTCCTGCCCATAAACATTTGGTATATGGGACACCCCACAATGAAATTTAATTACTACTTCTGCTGGTAGGATCATGAGAAAAACGTTGCTTCAGGCAACTGCAGAATGAGATCTGAAGGACAGGAAGGAGAGTGCCTCGGTCATCGTGCCCTTGCTATGAAGATGCTGAATCTTGCTGCCACTGGTCCTTGGTGTCTCAAAGTTTGACATGGACACCATGTGGTTCCTCTCCATCTGCTCGTCACATTGAAAGCTGTTCCTGTAAATGCCAGTTCGTAACCTTTCATCTCACTGCTTGGAAAATACAGCACTTTCTGTTGCTGACCATTTAAAAGATCAGCTGGGCAACAGTTAGCCTGCCTGGGTTTTATATCTGTTCACCCACATGCAAAGTCCATGAATTAATGGTGCTGAGCTTTCAAGAGGTGGTCTTTCTCCAATAATGTACTTGACAAGATGGATAGATGGCTCTTTCTCACCTCCTAGCTGGGATGAATGACTAGAACAACAGCAACAAGTGCTTGGTGCAGTGCTGACAGACCATGAAGAGAACCTCAGGGTGCTCCAGCACTGTGCTTCTTGAACATCCACTGTTGTATGCCTGGCTCGACCTTGCTGAGTATTTTATTTAGGTTTAAACCTCTCATGAAGATGAGTTCCTCATCTTTCAAGTCCTGTGAGGAGCATCTGAGGGAACTGGGACTGTTTAGTTTGGAGAAGAGGAGGCTAAGAGGACACCTAAATCCTCTCTACAGCTATCTAAAAGGAAGTTGTAGTGAGGTGGGTGTTAGCCTCTTCTCCCAAGGAAGTAACAATAGGACTAGAGGAAATGGCCTGAAGTTGCATGAAGTGGGTTTTCAACTAGATATTAGGAAGCATTTCTTTACTGAAAATTATTTTCTTTTCTGGCACTGGAACGGGATGCCCAGGGAGGTGGTGGAGTCACTGTCCCTGGAGGTTTTCAAAAACTACACCCGTGTAGCACTTCAGGACAAGCATGGTGGTTTTTTCTGCACTGATGGTTGGACTCTGTGATCTTAGAGGCCTTTTACAACCGTGGCAATTCTGTGGTTCTGTGATCTTCAGCAGCTCCATAAGCCAGCTGTGTAACTTAGAAGTAGCCCATTAGTAAGTAGAAAAGAAATTTATAGGTGGAATTCTTGGTGGGTATAGTGGCCTGTTTCTCCAGCACCCTCTTTTCTCCACAGTTACTTCCCAAGGTAGGCCTGTATGTTTCATCTGTAAATCTTGAGCCTCTGGGAGCCTTTTGCTAATCCCATCTCTCACTGACAAGCTCAGAAGAGGATTTTATTAACCAACCCTCCAGCCCACTGCCAGAGGCACAGGAATATAGCAATGAGGGGTGCATAGCAGATGAAAAACTGACGTGATGGTGTTCACTACCCCAAAATTGTGAACATGAACAGGCTAGGGGTGCAGCATGGCCTCTGTTCCTCTCCATGTGATCTGCTGTCTCTGTCCTCCTCAGCAGCTGCTCTCTGGGGCCCATCACCCTGCTTGGGTGTTCCCCGTGACAGCAATGAGGCTTTCTGTGTTTACTGAACAATAACAGCCAGGGTAAAGGGGTGCTGAGGTAAAGGCTGTTCTTTACCTGCCCTGTGTGTCTGCCCAGGGTGTAGTTTTTTAAATACACTATTTCTTTGTCATTCTTTTCAACTAAAAATCCAGATTTTGCCATCTCTCCCTTATGTGCATCCATCATGAAAGATCAGAGCAGTATATAGGTTTTTCCAGATCAATTTTCAGGACAACTTGGGCCTTTATTTTTTCCTGTGATGTTTCTAAAACTGGCAGAACAAGAACTTTTTTTTTTTTTTCCTTTTTTTTTTTTTTTTTTTTTTTTTTTTTAAAGCCTGCATATGCTGCAAGGAGTATTTTGAAATAAGGACTTTTTTATTTTTATTTTTTTTAATCTTTAATCATGTTTAATGCTTGTATAAGGTGCCAGATTTTAATTACAGTTGGCATTTATAAGCGTGGTGCTGGCAATGGCAACCATATTGCTGAAAAAAGGCATAAATTTTGACACTGGCAATATGGGAACCCAGCATATGAGACTGTAAACCTCATTGCTTTCTGTTTTAATATACTCATTTAAGGGAAGAACTTTTAATAGTTAATATTTAACTAGAATGTTTAGGGTTCGATATAAAGTTGTTCTAATTTCAAACTATTTAGTATTTTAGGTCCTATCAAATATTGGCTAAGGCAATAACTTTCTATTAAACAGCCTTTAAATAAGCAGGCTTAAAGTAGGGAAAATAAGATGCTTCATTACAAGAAATGAGGTTGGCATCTACCAGGTTTTCCATTAAGTTCCAGGTCACAGACAAATAAAGGAAGTATGTTAGGAAAAAAAAACCTTTTTAAAAATAATTAGGGAGATGTCTGTTTTGTTCACCAGATGGAAAATCAGTAGTTGTGGGTGGTCTGTGCTGGATGGGGCATCTCACAATTGGCAGAACTATGCCTTTAACTTTTAAAGTCCTGGGACAAAATGTGAAAGTAATTGACTGTTCAGAGTGCTCTCTCTCTGGATACCTAGCATGCTTTTAAAACCAAGATTTGGTGAGTTTCTGACTTTTTTTTTTTTTGTTTTTAATAAGAGTGCTCAAGCTGTTATGTCTAGTATTAGGCCAATTTGGTATATTTTGGTAGCTGCTTAGTGGGGCTGTTGTCTTTTGTGCTTACGCCTGTGTGTGCCTGGACTTGCATGTGCACAACTGAAATGCCACAGCTTTATAATTCTCCATTAGCATGTTCTGCACAGGGTTTTCATAATATTGTCACTGTCTGCTGTGTTTAAGGTATATGTAAACTGCTGGTTAACATAATTTGTTTCTTTCTTGAAGTTCATTCTGCTTCGAGGATTTTTAAACGACCGATTTGCCAATACTAAAGAAAACAAATATTATTTGCACAAATAAGAAGGAATATCCTGTTTTAATATAAATTGGGTGTTTGCAAAAGCATTAAAAATCTATAGCATTCTTTTTTTAAGAAAAGTCTGAATGCATAAATCTAAATTTAGATAGGATAGTGGATGTGGATAGTACATGTGGATAGTACATGTACACATGCATATTAAATATGGTCATTTATGAATGTGTTAGATTTATCTTGGTGCAGTTTGTAACTTTTCTTACTGTTAGAGAACGGATACTTTTTCTAATTGCCAGATTAATTTGAGAAAATAGTCTTTTGAATATGGGAGATGGTTTGAAAATCTTTGTATTGACATTAAGAATAACAGATTTTATTATCTGAACTGTGATAAGAATGCGTGCTGTTCAGCAGTGACCTCTCAAAGAATGAGGCAGAACCCATTTATGGCATAGGAGGCAATTGCTTTCTATTTACCTTACTTACAGACAATTTTTTTGCAGTTATCTATATGAATGGTCACGGAGAATTGTATGCATGTGTTATATCTGTATTGTAGCTTGTGTTAAACCGATCCCCACACTTATTATGTTGAAGCATTCTTGAAGATAAGTGAGGCACTCAACTTAGTACCTTCTTTGTAAAATCCCTTTTGCTATGCATGACATGTACTCTGTATTTTTTTTCCTTGCAGTAAATTATAAAGCTTTTTTCTTTCCATGAATCTCCTTCCAAGAAAACACATACAGCCTAATAACACATGCCTTGAGAACCATGCATTGCCTCCACTACAAAGCCGTGTTTTCACTGAAGAGATAATTATAATATGGTTTAATGTTCTTGTCAACCCTGAAACACTGTCCCTAAAGAGTGCTATTCTGGAGGATGTCTTTTTGAAGAGAGTTGAATGTAGCTAAGAAAACATACGTATAGCCACACGCTTTTCTGATAAACCAAGACAGATATTTAATACAATATGTGCTCTCAGAAAAGAATTCTGCATTTTCAAATGTGTTAGTTCAGAACTGCATCTCCCTCCAGATTTCACTGTTAAAAAAATAGAACAGTTGCTTGGATTTATTTATTTTGCTTGCTTCCCCTCCCCTTAGTATTTATAGACTTTATAGCTATACGAGGACATAAACTCATAATAATAATAATTAAAATGCTTTTCATGTGCTTTGAAGCACAGACTTTAAATGAGTAAAGAAGCCCAAACTGGAACACAAATGGTTCTTCCCAGGCAACAAACACGCTTGGCTGTTGATACGCTGTAATTTTCTGCTTTACTTAGTAAAAACAGCAATTACTTACTTGTTCCATATCCCCCCCCCCAGCACAGATGCTACTCAGTCTGTCCATTTTCTGAGCGCTGAGCAGGCTGCACGCGTGCACGTGCATGTGTGTGCACGCATTTTAATGCGATGCAAGTCAAGTTTTCCCCTTGCATGCTGCACCATTAGCAGCATTTATTTGCTACTGCTTTTAGTTTACTACCAGCCCAAGACAATGATGTGCTGGAAGCGGCTGTGGCTGTGAAAATCTTGCTTATCACTCTTTCTTGATGATGGAAAATGTTTCCAGGTGCAGCTTTGCAAAGCATCACGTTGACCTTCCAAATCAGTGTGAGGACAGATAAAAGCTGGATGGTCACACCAGTTAAGACTGCAGCCTGATTGAACAAATCTTTAACATCTTTTTCACTGTATTGTCTTTCGTGGTGGTCCAGTGGTTTTGAACAGTGTCTGGTGCTGCTAAAAGCTGTGTAGTCTTGAAGCAAAAAAGCCTTTTAGGGAAATGAAATCGCAGGCTGGCTGAAGGGAAAGCAAGATTCCCTTTGGCTTCAGGCTGTCTGGGATTTCCCCCGTGGGTTTTGAAGCCCAGTTAAAGGCTTGTAAGTAAGAAAAATGCAGTTGTCTGCCACACCACGGAAAGTAGATATGACCAAAAAATATCTTGGAAAGCTAAGAACTACACAAGTCTTCCAGTGATCGTACAGCGAGCTTGAGGCTGCTGGCACGGACAAGGAATTGCGTGGCTCCACACATTGCAACCTGACTGCTGAACTGGGTGCTTGGGATCTTGAATTTAATATCTAATTAATTTTAAGAGCTACTGTTAAATGAGGAATATGAGTGAATATGGTAATTAATTGAAAGGCATTTTATTAAGTATTTAATTAGTATAATTCTGGAGATGTAGTATAAAGGAAGCACAATACCTGGCAAAGTGTATAATTTGAATCTTTATTACAGTCATCTCATCATTAGCAATCCATTTGCTTGCTCTGGAGTTAATGGGATTATTTTTTCTTCTTCTTCTTTGAGGAATTACAAAGCAAGGCCTTAAATTAGTATTGAAAGTAATCTCTCTAGAGAAACTTTTCACTGCAAAATTTCCTCAACATGCAAGTGTTAAAACGTTTCTGATGCTGCACAGTTTAAAAATATCCTTGAGATTTCCCCCTTGGGTTTGTATATTCAAGCTAGATGCCCCTCATTTAAAGAATAAACAAGTGTTTCTGGCAGAATTAACATTAAGTTTGTTTTGGTTGCCCCCCATCATTTTCCGTTTCTTTTGTAGTGGAAGGAAAAAAAATGCCTAAAAATACAGAATATTACTTAATGAACATAGATACTAAGTAGCATGAAAAGAAATTACAAATGCCAATTTCTCACTGCCTCTTTTTTTTTTTTTTTTTTTTTTTTTTTTAGAGTTTGTTTTCTTTTACAAGATATGTTGTATTCTTACCTAGTATTTTTATACCTAAAGTTTTGGTGCATATTTTTTAACTTAAATCATGGATTTGGTGTTGCTTGTTTTTTTTTCCTAAACTACTTCTTTTCTTTTTTGAAGAAATAACTCATCGTGGCATTCAATCTGACAAAACATACAGGCCTTTCCTAATAGTGAATGCACATTAGTTTTTAAATTATGTCCCCTCATTTTTTGTAGGCTATTCATGTGATTTATTTTTTAAAATATTTTTTATTTTAGCTGTGATGATGTCACATATAAATCCATCGCCACATTAGACGCTGCTATGATCACAGCTAAGGCTGAGTGAACTCTGCTGAGAGACAGGTATCTTTGCTGTTGTTTCTCTGAGAAAGGCTGTGTGGAGGGATACTTCCAGACTCCCATTTTGTTTGCCAGAGCAAGAGTTCTTACTTTGCTCTTAATGCAAAGTAACCCATTCCCCTTTTCTATGTAATTTTGCCGACAGTGAATTGTTAAGCTCTAAATAAATACTCTTGGTGGGTTTTGCTTGTTGTTTTTTTTTTAATTGGCTTGATTTTTAACACCTAGTGTTTCTGAAGGCACTTGGTTTCCAGCTTTCACATCCAAATGTTGTGATGGAGAGAGCAATGGCATGGAAGGCTGCACTGTTGAGTGTTGATGACCAAATCTTGTTTAAGTCAGTAAATATTCTCCTTGACCCCATTTCCTCTGGAAGTCCCCATTGGTTGCAAATTATTGCCTTGAGGTGTAAATTGATTCACTAGTATTTTTTTTTAAAAGACTAGAACAAAATTTTGCTGAAGTTCTCTTGATAATAATTTTTAAATTATTATTATTGTTGCTAAGCTTGTTTTCTTCAATGGTACTGGCGTTCATTCAGCCTCTGCATCTCCCTGCATGCTGCATTCTTGTAAGTCTTTTCCCTTGAGAGGAGGCTGCAAAGACCTACAATGGCTCAAGACAGCCTCATTAAGGCTGGAAAGTAAAATATTCAGGAGTTAGGAAATGTCAAAATTAAGATAGCTGATGCAATCAAAGTTCAGCCCTCTTAAATGTTTGCACGATAGCGTTGTCTTTTTATTTCAGGATAATACATTTTTTTTTCCACAGGACCCCTGCCTCAGTTAGTGAACAGGATGGACGTTGCTGAGTTAATGAGCAATTATTCAATATTTTGTTTTCTCCTAATTTTTCAATGTGTAGCCCTAGGCCTTATTTACTGCACACTATTGAAACCCTGCTGTGAAGACAGAATTGTTAATTTCCTCATGAGCTTTTCTATGGCACTTATTGCTATAAATATCTAAATGCTTAACAAACATTAATTAATTTATCTTCAGAAAACCCTCATGATGAAAAGAGCTGGTATTACTACTGTTTTACAAATAGGGAGCTGAGGCATAGGGAGATGTGTGTCCCTAATGTCCCATAAATTTGGGTGTCAGTTGTCAGCTTACAGTTGAGAAGGCAGAGATCTGCATTTCACCATGCAATTCTGAGGCACCATTCCATCAGAGAAGAAATGTAGCACTAGGCTAGATAAAGAGGCTTTCTTGACTGTTATTGAAAGAACTTGTGAGATGAGTTATGCAGGGAATACTAACACCACTTATTGTCCTGACAGTTTTTTATGAGGGGAAAAAACAGAGCCTTGGGCATGCAAACCCTCTTCACCCGTACTCTTACTTCTGAAAGTCTGAATAATTTTAATTCTGTGCCAAGTAGGAACTTCTAAACAGATTTGCACAGGAGCCTGGCTGCAACTTCACTAGTCTTGAGCTTGAAATACTTAGAAGACACGGCGAGCAGAGAATCACCTAAACCTAGACAAGGCAAAATACTGTACAATACCATCCCTTAAATTACAGGCTTTTCATGGATTTATTATCCTTACTGTGGGTTTCAGGGAAATGCTTTCTTTCACTCAAGATTCAGAGCTTTTAGTTCTTTATTAGAATCACTTATCTAGGCTCTTGCTTCCCAAAGCATTTTGGAATATGATTTTAATAGGGAGGGCCCTTACAGAGGAGTACAGAAACAAGAAATGTTGATAGGAGTGTTCTCTTGCTTTAGAAATTGTTCTGTGATAAGGAGCAATGGCATCAGTTCTTCCTTATTTTTGAGATTATTGAAGCATGTATTTCCAAAACACTAATTTAACTAGTAATGTATTAAACTACAACTTTCTAAATGAACAGATAGAGGCATTCACTTGGTAGAGGGAAAACGCAGTTCCTGTCTTTGCTCCAGGTAGTTACCCAGGTAGTTGTTATTATTCAAGCACTGTTTAAAGTCAGAAAGTAGTTTTTAGGTGAGTCTTCATAGACTGATGTCATGGTTTAATGCTGGTCTGGCAATTAACCAAATGACAGATGCTTTCTATTAATCCCCTTCCCCTCCCTGATAAAGAAAGGAGAATAAGGGAGAGAGATGGGTGGGAAACTAAACTACACAACTTTAATGAAGCAGTAATGATAACAAGGAAAAATTATTAAATCTATACAAATATAAAGAAAAATGATACCATGTTCTTCCTCCCTTTCCCCCCAATAACTCTCACATCACCACCGAGGCTGCAGGGCAGCCCTGGGAAAGTCCAGGCTGGAATCCTGGGGTCAGCAGCAGTCGGGAGCTGGAGGCAGGAACACACAGATTCAGGCTGGCATGGATCAGGACCACAGGCAGAGGGATGGATGGAATCCTCCCAGGATGCTGAAGCAAACAGGAGCAGAAGAAGAGGGGTGAAAGTGAAGGGTGAAGGGAAGGGACTTGACCCTTCTGATCCCTCAAATTTATACTGAGTATGACACATATGGGATAGAATAGTCTGTTCAATTTTCGTCACTTGTCTTGATTGTTCCTCCCTAAAGGAGGGTTGCAGGGGTGACCTCTTTACTCCCTTTCTTTTTCTGGAGCATAAGATGTTTCTCAGAACCAAGCAGTGGCCTTAGTTCTGCACACCATTCTCCAGCAGTAACTATAAACATCGAGTGTTCAGTCCCAGAAGCAGACACTGTCTGAGAAACTTGCTGTTAATTTCAGCAAGTGCAGCTACTCACAAGAGACTGAGCTGAAAGCAAAATTACAAGACAGAAAATTCACTCTGTTCTGGCCCAAACCAGGACAACTGACCTCAAAAGTCATGCTAGGGCTTGGTTTTATCATCTTTCTCAGATCCAGTGATTGTGTAACTTGCACTGCTTCTGCAATCTATCCCCAGGTAAGGGCGAGACCTTAAAAAAACCTAAAAACAAGCAAACAAATAAACAAAAAAGCCTCCCAGGAACAATTATCTTTGTTATCCAGTCAAGATTCAGGTCTGTCCCATAAAACATCTCTGCAAGAATATATTATTGTAGACAGTTTCATAAGCTGTGTGCCCCAGGGGCTGAATTTGGATTACCCAGAAATGTCAACTTGGCTATTCCTGAAGTTTCTGTTAAGTTCGTTTCACAGTCTTAGCTGCAGTATTTTAATGTGATTTTTGCAGATTGATAATTTTTTTCCTAAAATGATACTGGACCCCATATTGTTTGTCAGCATGGCTTGTGAGCTGGAGAGCACCGAGCTGTGGTAGGCAACTAGCATGTAGTACCACTACAGTGCACTTATCTATATGCATATTGCACCAAGTTATAAGGTGCTGATATGGTATCAATGTCCCCTGCACAGGTGTTACGTCTGCTCAGTGCAGCCTGGTGTCACTTAGCTGCTGCCCTTGTCACCTTTGTCCCTGGAGCATGGTTGGTGCCCAGTGGTGTCCATGGGGAGGGAGGGAGCCGTGCTGCTTCCTCAGCACAGAGCCAGGTCAGGCAGGTGGGAGTCTTGTCTTCACCAGAGGCACTGTTGGAAAACAAGACTGGAGGGAGCGGAAGGGAAGTGGGGGATGAAGTACCCTTAGGGCTGCTTTTTGCCACAGTCTTTTGTTAAAACATGAGTAAGTATGAGCTCCCAGTACAAGCAGGTCACAGGAGCTGCAGCCTGCCAAAGTCTCACTGACTTCTTGTCTAACTGAATTATAGTTGCTGGTACTATGATACTTTTTCTGGTTTTGGAGGGGGGAATCTTTAAAGATGCTGAGGTGCACCGGAGGCCATTGCAGGTGATGAGATGCTTTCTTCTGCAGTTTTGTTTTGGTCCTCTCTTCAACAGTGCATTGTTTCAGTCCTGTTGACCTTCTAAAGCTTCTCATTTGCTTCAGCCCTCTTGCCTGGACAGGATTAGCTTTCCTCTTAGGACTCAGCATTTGGAGAAGGGTTTAGGGAATGCATAAGCAAAATGCCTTCTTCTTATGTCTTTCTAGAACTGCTGGTAGCCTCCATCACGGGCCTCTGTACCTGAGCTGTGCTGAGGAGCTCTCTTGAGGGAAGATGGTGCTGCACAATCTCATCTGACCAAGGGCTGGAAGTGGAAGGAGCACAGCAAAACATTTACATTATTACCATCTTAAATGAAAGAGTTCTTCACTGCCTGTGTTGAATTTCAGTTTTTCAAAGGTTTTTGAATAGGCTGAATTTGGGTGATTTCTAATGAGCAAGTCAAAGACATATTTAAAATACAGAAGACTCACAGCCCTCCTTTCTAAGTTGGATGTAATTTGTAAAGGAACTCTTTTAAAGATCTTGGCCATTTCAGTATGCATAAGGAACTCACTTCTGGAAATCACCTGTTACTCCTGTAAAGTTCACATTCCTGAAGTGAATGTGTAGCACAGACAATTCCTGTCCCTGCTGTCAGCAAAATTATGAGTGACTTAAAATGAGGAGTGTCAGGCAATGTAGTTATAGACCACACACCATGATCCTACTGTAGATACTCTGCTTCCATGATGGAAGCAGATTGTGGAGACTGTTGTGTTAATGGAGAGACAGAACTTTCTGCAGGGGTAATTGGGGAAAAGGTATACTTTTCCAGTCTGCTTAAGCTACAGACTCCAGAAATTTAGAAGAAAAGAAGGAATCCAAGCTGTAGGAAAGCAAACATCCCTCTCCAGTGCTCAGGTGCAGATCTAAGTAAATGTGGAGTTTCGAGGTTGTTTGTTAACAAAAAGACCAATATTGCTAATGCAGACCCCCTGCTATAAGAACATCAGAAGTGTTGGATTGACAAATTAGCACACAGGAAATCTGCAGTTGCAGAAAAAATTGGGTCTTGTGACATCTTTATACAGCAAAAAGACTGCTTAATCATGTTACATTTTAACCTTGTGTTCAGATAGTGTGCACACATGTTATTGTCTTTGTGAAGATGAGTTGTCACTTCTCTCATCTGGTTTGCTCTCACAACAAAGAGGCAGGAAAGCTTTGTCTTTGAAATAGAGGAAATAGAAGAATTTCTTTCAGCACTAGGCTTTGTAATAGTTTTCATTTTATGAGTCCAAAAGTCTAGTACTTTAATAATTGGTACTGAAATGAAAATTGAATATCAGTGTGAGGGAAGAGAATTCACAGCTGAATTCTAATTATCACAGATAAAGTAAGCAGAACTGTAGTTGGGCTATGCAAAAACATGCCATTAGGAGTGGAACATTTAGCTGTCCCAGAACAGCTCTGTGTTTGTTCTTAAACATCAGCAGGTAGCCACTAGGTTGCAGATGTGCATTTTGGAGCCAGCCAAGCTGGTTGAGAATGACACCCCCCTTCCATCTCATTGCCACTCTGGGAGAGGTGATTGCTCCCATAGGTCTGCCTTGGAGAAGTTCAATACATGCTAATGGGGCCCATTGTGCCTGGAGCAGGGTCAGGGGCACTCATGCAACTCCTTCCCACCAGTGTGGTTGCAATCACATCCAGCCTGTGTGTGATCTCAAGCACCCCCAGGTTGATGTTGTCTCAGGTTAGGTTCAAAAGAGGATATCTACCTGCATCCTTCAATCACCAAAAACAGTAGGTGTCCTGCTGGCAGAGGTTTTGTAGCTGCTGCTTAGCACAGTGCTCCCTGGAAAGAATTTCATGTTTCTCTTTTCCCTCTCCCTAGCTGAACTGTATACACTTTCTTCCCACAGTCAATGGAAACAGATATCTAATCAATGTAATAAAAGTGTGTGTGTGGAGGTTTCTCAGTGGAGACTAAATTCATCCACTGGCTGATGTGCTACATATTTACTAAGTTGCTGTTCAGATAATGTTAGAACAGGTTGGAAAATGTAAAGCAAAATACCCAGTTTTGTAAGATGACGCTTTTTTCTTTAGTGTTTCTGTTGTTTAAAGACTAAAAAGATTTTGGTTTTTCTTTCTTTTCTCACTTTTACTTCCCCTTACCACTCATCTTTCCAGTTTGCCTGTGTGCAAATAAAGGGCCAGGGAAATCAAAACAGTAGATCAGGCTGTGCCCATATTCTTTGCCTTCCAGGTTTGACCAAAACAGCAAACTGTCAAAGCCTTGACAATGGTGGTGTTTTTTAACTCTTTTCTAATACGAAGAAATTCAACCATCTCTAACGAATAAAGGCTTCACAATACTCTTGGCTGTAAACATTAGTAAGTGGTGATGGAATTTTGTAGCAGCAGTACATAGGTGTGTATCCTTCTGTTTTGCATAGAGGTCATTGGGAACAAGGTACTTGTACCCCCTGCACAACCTGGAATTACTGTCATTGCCAGCTTAGGCCCTTTTTGTAAGGAGCAAAAGCAATGACAACTGAAGCTGTACAGAGCAAGAAAATATCATTCCTTTTGCAATCACTTTTCTGATGGACTTGTATGGATTTGATTTGAATTAGCAAATGCTTATTTGTACAAAAAACTTTCTTTAAAGGACTTATAGGAACTTGAAAATCTGATGGCAAAAATGATTCCTTAGTATACACTCATTTTTGCTCTCGTTTTGCTCTGGAACCATGGCACTGTCTTTGCAATACATTTTTAGAGGGACTTGGGCAGGAGAAAACAGAAAGGCAGAACTTGACAAAAGCTATACTTGGCAATTATCTTCAGCAATACTGAAGTCTATTAACTGTGGGGTTTTGTTTGGGTGGTTTTTTTTCAATAAAAAGTAGAAATTAAATCCTACTGTGCCCATCGGAGGCTTTTTCCAAAGGAAGAGTTACTGATGAGCTATTCTTCCATGATTGTGCTGGCTTCTACAAATAACGACATCACTGTGTGTTTTTCTCAAAGTGAGTGTAATTTGCATAGCTTGCTTTTGGGGGTTTCTGCTGCCGCCAGAGCTAATTTAATACTCATTAAAGAACTGAGCAAGTCTAATCCAAAGCCTTACGGGCCTTCAGTGCAGGCCCATAAAGTGTGTAGATCTGCACTTGCTGGGCAGCTCTAGGGGAAGCATACTGTGGGAAGAGGGGTTTGGTGAGCATCCTGCTGTCACGGAGCTGCCACTGCCTTGTGGCAAGTTGGGAGAAGATTCCCAGCACTGTGGGCATAAGCATGTATCTCCTGATAGCAATCCTACCTGCTGAAGCCATGAACAGAGCTAGGTGACAGCTCTGATGATGCTTATCCCATCCCAGCAGGCTGCCCAAACTACACGACTGGTCCTGGTGTCCCACGACAGCTGGCATGGGCTGATGTGACGCCAGGGCTGCCCTTCACCTGGTGCCTGCAGAGACACTGGGCTGCTGAGCTGTGCCACCCATCAGCACAACTTCCTAGGAGGGGAACCCAACCCTTGCTTGCTCCTTGGCATTTTCATCTCACGTGGAGTCTCTCTGCAGCAGGTGAAGTCATGGTGCAGCCACCACTTTCCACGGGGCCAAGGTTTTACCCAGCTTGGTGTAGGCACCAAGCAACCCAGCTGCCAGCACTGACACTGGGGCCCAGGTTACCCTCTGCCAGTTTAAGTCAAGAGATGGCACAGGTGTTGTGTAGGCAAAGCCACATGCCAGGGCTTATGCCAGCTGTGGCCTCTCCTGCTGGCACAGAGGGGCCATGACTGCCATCACCTCACCCCTGGCGATGTCCCTACGGGCAGCTGTGAAGCCAGTCCCTCTTTGCTCGGCACATGCACCCCAGACATGGAGGAGTGTGCAATGGGACAAGGTGCCTCTGCAGCTCTGTGGGGGCCAGAGCTGGTGGCTGCTCCTCCTGGCTCCTGCCGCTCTAACTCCTCAGCCGTGGCAGGTTCGGTCCGGGTGGGGCATGTACCCTGTCCTGTGCCTTGCCTGCACCCGCAGGGTTGTCTTCTTGCAGGTCACTTCCCACTGGTTATTTTCCGGGCCAAGAAAGGGGGGTGACCACAGTCACCTGCTAGCTGGTGTGTGAGATGGCTTTGGCTCTTCACCCTCTCTGTGCCTGATGGTGCCCGGCCTGGCCCTCCCATCTCTGCGGCGCTGCCAACCAGCACTGCCGCTGCTTCGCTTCCTTCCTCCCCAGAGTGTCTCCCTCCAGCAGCTGCTTTTGCCAGGGGGAACACGCTGTCCCTCTGTCCGTGGATCCAGACAGCTGGCTGCACAGCACCAGAGTGCAACAGGGTCGGTGTTCCGAGAGGCCGAGCAGCCCCCGCTGCCGTGGGGTGCAGGGCGAGGAAGAAAACGAGAGCCTGGAGGTCTCCGTGTGGGGACGGCCACGGTGGGTCCCCTGCCAACCGGGGGATCGGGCAAGCGGCCCTGCTCCCTACGCGGGGGAGATGGAACCGGGTCGCCGTCCCGCCGCCCCCCACGGGCCTCCGCGCGGACGGCCCCACGCAGGGAGCGGGCGCCGGGCCGGCTCCCGGCAGCCCCACGCACGGAGGGAAGAGCGGCCGCATCCTTCCCCAAAATCCACCAGGGGCCCTGCGGGCAGCCCGGAGGGGAAAGCTCCTCGGCCTGCCCGGGCCCCCTCGGCCGCAGCCCCGCTAGATGGCAGTGCTGCCCCGGCGGAGCCTGCGGCCGGCCAGGGGACGGGGGTGGGGACGGGGCACCGGCTGGGTGGCCCGGGGGGGGCAGCGAGACCGCCAGCCCCCCCACCCGCTTCTTGCCCCCTACCCCCGCCCCGGGGTGGTGCCGCGCACCTGCAGCCGCGGCGGGCACCCGGTACCGGCCCGAGAGGTCCCCGGGAGCCCGCCGGTGCTCCCCCCCCCTCCGGGAGTTGCCGCCGTCCCCAGGTGCGGCCCTACACGGCTACTGCCCTTACATGGAAAAGGGTGTGAAAATGTGTGTGAAATGTACCGTCGCGTAGATATATATTTATTATCCTTTATTATGTATTATCCTTTAAAATACATACCTGCACGGGTATTGTCTGGTTTTGATAACAGAAGCTGCTTCTAGCACTGCTATTTTCCAGGGCACAACTGCCACAAATACTTTATGTTTTATAGAGCCTTCATTGATACACAGAGGTAGATTGTTCCCAGGTAGCCATACAAACATCAACAACTTAGTGCCTCTGCCAAAGCAGCTTCACTTTTACAACCAGCTAGGTAAACATGAACACCGAGGCTGTTCTCAGCCTATGTGATGAAGCAGCAAAGACAAATTGTCAAGTGATACTGTCTAAAAACTGCAGTAGGCCTAAATCTCTCATGCTGTAAATTGAACCACTGCCATTTAATTCAAAGGAATCACACCGGTTTATTACAAGATGGAATTAGGCTGGAGAATTGTAAATGTGATCGTAGCTACACCATATTCAGGAAATTCCTAATTTTCTGACGTGAGGAAGGAAGGAGTTAGTTTCAACCATCATCTCCAAGAAATAGTGTCTGGTTGTCTGCAGCAGCCCTTCTGCTCCTTGGTGAGATGTTAGGAGCCTACGTGCAAGAGTGATTCATCTCTGTGCTTCTTAGTTGAGATAACAGCATTGCAAACCCGGCTGTTAAGGTTAACCTGTACGCTGCATAAGGACAACAGATGGAAATTCTGGTTTAGAGCCACTGCAAAAAAATAAAAACATGTTCCAAAGGGAAAAGGAGCTTGTATTTCTGTGTTTGAACCTTTGATCTTTGTTCACATCTGAAGGGAAGAGTAGACCTTTTGCTGAAGACACATGGTTTTGCATCTGTGAAAACACAGCTGTACAGAGCAAAACAAAACTGGTGCAAAACACAATGGTTTTGCTGTGTCAGTTTAGCTGTTGGCATTAAAATGCCTTAGAAATAGTGGGGTTGTTTGAATAACTTTTCAGAAAGGCTCTGTCTTTACACAGTTGTTTGTTGAGATTTTACAGCGTGGATTTTAAAGTTTGTGGGTAATTGAGCAACAGCTGCTACCTAAATACTTAAAGCAAACTCGTGGCAAAGTCTGGCATTCCCTCAACAATCCTATTTTAAGAATTTTTAAAAATATGTATAAAAAATAAAATTTTGAGATTTAAAGGAATATCCACCCTGGCAAAATAACCTTGATACAGAGAAAAAATAATCCATGTATCTTTAGTGCTACTGTAATTCTTAACGGTGTATGTGCAATATACAGCTACTTCATGATAATACCCTGCCTTCCTGGAGCTGCCCCAAAGCACCCCCTGAAAATAAAGGGATGTCACCCAGTGTCCCAGTCACATCTAAGCATGATGGCAAAGCTGCTCTCCGATGCCTGCCTCCCCCCTCACACACACTTGCAGTGACACATGGCCTGCCCAGCAGTGCCTCCAGCAGCCCCGCTGCCTCACTGTGGAGCTCGGCACCTGTGCGTCCCCCCCAGCACCTACCTATGTCCCCCCCACACACTTGTGTTCGTTTTCCGCCTTAAATCCCTACTCACTCCACTTGGTTTATTACGAAAGACAGGTGCTAGAAATGAGGAAGGCTAAATGTGCAAATGCAAAATTGTTTCTTTAAGCAGGAAGAAATATTCTCTTATTTCTTTGCCACCCGATTCCTTTCGGAGCAGGAAGAGAATCTGACTCCATTTTTTTAATTTTTGAAATTGGCACAATTCTTTGATCTTAAATTTTTTCCATCCTGGAGCCTCACAATAAGTTTTCAAATGTGTTTGGTCTCCTAAACATGCAGCTGGCACTTAATGGGATTTTTGAAAGAGCATAAGCAGGTTAGACATCCTCCCATCCATCGAAATCAGTGGGATTGAACTACCTATCTTGCTCAGTTGCCTTTGAAAATCCTGCCAGGTGCTTGTCTGCATCTTCAGTTGCCGTGGAAAATCTGGTCCCCATCTATCCCCATGACCCCCCTGCTCCCATCAGTATTTGTCTCCCTGCTCTGTCTCCCACACTCTGGCCTGTATTGATGCCGGAGCCTCCTCCTTTGTAGTTCCTAACACCAGGGACATCCCTCCCCTTTCTCTCCACCGAGCTGGCTCTTCAGCTGGTTAAAGGCTCAGTTGAGCAGCTATGAGCGTGCCCAGATTTTTCAAATTAGTTTCCCTCTCCTTCTAATGATTTTTAATTCTTTCTTGTTGTTTCGACTTTGTTAAGCATTTGGGGTTAAAAGACCCGGTGCAAACGCGTGGAAATGCGAGGGGAGTGCTCTGTTCTCTCTCTCTGTTTTGTTTGTCTCTAGGCTGAATGTGAGGAGATGGGGAATTAATTTACCAATTAGCCTATCTCTCCCTGTCTTCTGGACCAGAAAAGTGGTCAATGGGTTTTATATTTAAGGTCGAGAAAATTAGTATTTTAATTTCTGTCTCAGCCTCGGATAGGGGTGACTCGCTGGGTCTGCTTGTGCAGGCAGTTCCCCATCTGTAAAATGGATCCCAGGTCCTATATTTGCACGGGTTTGTGGCACGGATAATTAATTAAATGTTTGTGCAGCCTTTTGGAAATCCTCAAACAGAAGGTGCTAGAAGGTGCTGCAGGTTGGCCTGGGGCTGAAGAGGCTCACCCTAGAGCCCAGCTACCCTTGGAGCCCCATGGGGTGAGGATGCAAGCTGGGGATACAGAGGGCTGCTGGGCAATTCCTTTGCCAGATAAATTTTATGTTTTCTTCAGGGGAAAACAAATTGGAAAGGGAGTTATTGGTGCGCACTCCTCCCTTGCCACACGTTGCCTCCTCGTTTTCCCAGGAATAACAACAGCTTCATTAGCAAGCTGACAAAAAAAAAAAAAAAAAAAAAAAAAAAAAAAAGACACTATTGAAATATTAATAATCATAATAATAGTCCGGGTAACGGAGAGACAACAACACTCATCTCTGCCTCATGAAGAAAGTTTCATCTTTGAAGTGGTCGCTTCCCTCCTCGCCCCGCCGGGAGGGAAGGGGAACAATTGTCCAGATCTAAAGCCAGCCAGGAATGCTGAGCTGATGGCTTTCCTGCCTGCCCCCTGCCTGCCCCTGCCCTCTCCCCTACCTGCCCTCACACCCCTGCCTCTCCCCAGACCCAGTCCCTGCCTGCTCCCTTCCTCACATTCCGCCTTCCCCTATGCCTCCCTGCCCCCCTACCCCTGCTTGCTTTGCCCCTGCCCGAATCCCTGCCCGCCACTCACCACAGCCCTGCCGGCACCCCTCACCTTCCTCTTGCCTTCATCCCTACCCACTGTACCCCTGCCCGCCGGGGTGAGGGTGCGGGGGCTGCACTTCGCGGCGGGGTCTCTGGGTGTCCCCACAGCCCCTGGTTTGGCCGCCCCTCCGCGGCGTGGGCCGGGGGGGTGTGTTACCTTCCAGGGGTGAAGGTCCCCATCCCACGTAGCGACGGAAAAAGAGACTTTTCCGTACAGACTCGTCAAGCGTCGGAGAGGGTTTTAAAGGTTTGAGTGTGTTTTGGGGTTTTTTTACCGAGTTTTCCCCACCCGCCCCACCTTTTCCTGAGCGTGGCGGGCACCCTCCAGTTTGGGTTGCAAAACCGGCTGCTCAGAAAGGGCGCGATTTCTGTCATCCTCCTCTAGAACGTATAGAAATACCACTGGTAACAGTGAAAAGGGGATTTATTTGATTTATTTTATTTATTTTATTTTATTTTATTTTATTTTATTTTATTTATTTTATCTTTTCATCTTAACTGTCTTGATGTAAATGTGTGGGTTTACAGCTGGCTGAAGATCATCAATGATTATGACTAAGAGAAATCCTTGCTGGCTTTAACTATAAATGAGTATTTAGTCCCTTTAAAAATATATGCTGGGACTATTTTCTCCCATGAGGCTATTTGTGTATCTTACGGGTACAGTTTCTTCCCCATCCAGGATTATTTTCCTGGAGATAATTATTTATCCCTCTCCTTTTCTTTAAGAAAAACCAAACCAAACTAAACAAACAAACAAAAAAAAAACCCACCACAAGATAAATACTTTTAAGCATCTCCCGATGTTGTGGGCTACCCACATTTTGCAGTTTATTCCCAGTAATTTGCAACTTTTGAAAGCGGGGCATTGTTTCTCTCAACTTATTGAAATGCACAGATATGTTAAATAGAGGGGGGGATCCCAACCCCAATGACTTCTGTTTCGCTGCATATGCAAAGAGAGGGCTGCTTGACTCTTCCCTCATGTTTGTTAGTCACATCCTCTTGGCCATTGTTTTGCTGTTTGTGCTGAGAATCCAATTTATTTTATGGTAAAGAGCCAGAGGCTGTTGTTTTTTTGTTTTTTTCTTTTATTCTACTATTCTGAGCTGATCAGAGAACACAGAAAAAAATACTAGCAATGCCAAGGGAAAGCTCCTGAAGAGAACTCCAGTTGCTTTTCAGAAGAGATTAGTATCTCCCAACTGACCAGATAGAAAATATTCAGTGTTATTAAACTTTCAAACTAATTTTCAGTTGCATATTTAATTTTTGAACATCTTAAATCCCAGCCACTCAATAGGTGGAGAAAACTTGCCTGTTATGTTCAGACTGTACTACAGGTACTGTACTTCTTTTCATATGCCTCAGGAGGTGGTACCCTGGCTGCTATAGGTTTTCTTTTTCTTGAAAAGCCTGTCCCCAGCCCCCCAGAAAAGCTGTTTATAGCAATAGGCCTATTTCCAATATCAAGAGCAGGGGGAACACACAACATCGTTGTCATATTAGGAGATTATTTTTGGGGAGGAAACAAACAAATAGGCTCCTTGTAAGAGAGGTATGAGACACCTGAATTGGGAAACTGTCCCACCTTTGAAAGCTCTGGAGTCCCAAAATGATTTTATTAAAAAGGATATCAAGGACCAAATTTCTGATGTTGTTATAGCAACGGGAAAAACAAAACATGGGTATCCAAAGCGTCAAGATTGTAAGAAACCAACAAAATAAACACAGTGTTCTATGTGGAAAAGCAAATTGAACAGTGGTGGCCAAGTCTTATACTTCTTTCATGCAATACAGTCACCATTTTCATCTGTCCAGCCATGCAGATGGTGCCTTAATGAAGGTGCCAGCAAGGCGTTGTGATATTTATTGCCCTTAAATGTGACCAGAGATGTCAGTTTGTTATTTTTGCCAAGGACATACTGGAAGAGGGATGTTTCCTTATGGTTTACATTTGCCCCTTCTATAGAAGCCTCCAACTTTTTTTTTTTTTCCCTGCCTTTCTGTCTAACCCTTTTTGTCCCTGCATTCCCCACTGCTCCTGCCGTCTCTTGCTGCAGGACTGTAAGCAATCCCCTCCATAAAAATAGCTGAACGTGATCCTCTTAAACCTCTCTGATACTAAAATTTCTCTACTACTTTCATTTTGCTCTAGCTGAGGGTGTCCTGAAGCCACAGCCACATCTCCCCTAGTTTAGCAACAGCCCAAGTGTTTGGGAACCTCATGGGTCCCTACTGTAACACGCTTCAGGAACCTTTTGTAGAGCAGACGGACAGGATGAATTTGCCAAGTTTCAAATTTCAGGGGCAGGCAAGACATTTGTAAGTCGGTGGTTTTGTTATTCTGGAAAAGTTCTTTGCTTTGCAGGCTTGGGGATTTTTTTTACTTTTAATAAAAAGGAGATGAAGTGTGACAGTAAGCAATTTTACAGCATTAGGAGTTTTAAACAAAGACAAACGAATCCCACTTACTTTCAGTCTCAGAAGTTTGCTGTCAGATGGTCCTAAACTGAGGACTCGATCCTACAGAACGATAGTCAAGCAAAACACAGCTTGAAGTCTTGGAGAGTTTTGCCTGTGTAAGTACCCTGGAAGCAGCCCCTCTGCCTGCTCAAAAAGTGCTGGGTATCTCCTTTTAAAGATTTTTTCTGTGGTCCCAATCTTCATCGTAAGATTTTTTATTTACTTCGAGATTTCCTTGCTGAGACAGTGTTCTTGATGCAAAAGATGGAGAGAAAAAGGGAAATAAATATTTTTTTGAGTAAGGCTGTTTTTTTCTTTGTTAGGTTGTGGGGTTTTTTAACTAAAAAATGTCTCTTCCAAATAAATCAAACCAAAAAACCTTTTATCGATGTGTCTGATTTTAATTCAGTGTGATTTTTGTTTTTCCTGAAAAAAATTAAAGCATATTCCCCCAATGTTTTAAGCTTCAATATTCATCATTTTACAATGCATGATTACTTGATATTATTTAATTGGACATGAGGGTGTAATACCGGAATTTCCGTTATGTGATGGATTAATTGTTTTCCTAATACTTTAAAGGCTGAGATCCAAACATTTTTCCATTCTATTGCAAAATTAACTGCAATAAATCTGTCAGACCCAATTATTCATTTAGAACATTCCACACTGATTAAATCTGCACATTTGCCTGCATGCAAGTGTGAGCGAGAGAGAAAAGGTGTGTGGGGAGGGGGGAGCCCAGGTTTATCTCTTCTGTCCTCAAAACGGCGGCGGTGTTAGAAATGCATCCTTTATATTTAAGCTGGAAAATGTGATTAGCTAAATAGATTAACGAGAGTACGAAGTGTACGTGGACACACATCCCTGAGTCTCCCTGCCATCCCCCTTTCTCTCTGCCAGGTCCAGGCAGGCAGAAATGTCAAATTTAGATGTTGGATGCTATTTGGAAGGATCATATTTTACTTCGGGAAGGTGTGGGTTTGCAGGGGAGGTGTTGGAGAGGTTGTGTTGTTTTGTTGTTTTTTTTTTTCCTTTAGTTTGTTGATGTTTTCAAAGTCTCTAAACAAAGTCAGATGTGTTAACAGTCTTATTAACAATGTTAAAATGGAATTAACAGCTTGTGGATACCTCTGGAGTACAATAGCATGTCAGCTTACCCTGCCCCCTTATAAATCGCGTCCCGCTGTCTTTCTTTTGTTTCGTGCCCAATCAGCAAACTAAAGTTTTGTTGAGGCAGAAGGGCAGTTCAAGTGTTGCTGCTCTGCAGAGGGAGGAGTGGCAGCGGGATTTCTCCTCAGCCCCGGCGAGGCCCCCAGAATGGGGAGAGGGTCGGACCCACAAACCTGCAGGCAGGGCTTTGCTGACCCGCCTGCCTCCCTGACCTCTGCCGCGCTGTTTTGTCAGTTTAAAAGGCTCTGCCGAGGTTGTAGTTTACTTTTATGGGCCTTTCAGCACGGCTGCAAAAGCTTTTGTTTATTTAAGATGTAGTGTGGTTCAGATTCCTATTAATCTTCATATAGCTTCAGTGGCTTCCCCACTTCCGTAAGGGTTCATCACTGAAACGGTGCTGTGCTTGGTCTTAGGCAGTCAACACCAGCTGGGTCGTTACAGTAAGTTTGGGGAATTTCAGAAATTTTTTACTTCTGAAAGTGGAAATTAGCACCAACACATGCTGTTGTTTAACTTGATTTCACCGTAGTCTGGGTTGTGTGCTAAGGAAAGACTTACTCTCGTGTTTACTTCTTGCAGTTGAACTCTTCAGAAGCCTCAGCCAGCTGATTTCAGTGGTAAATGTTAAATGACCATTTAACGAGATGCAATTTTTAAAATGTGTCTAGGGTCACCCTGGGTTAATTTGCATAGAAAATTTATGTAAAAGGAGAATCATTCCCCATACAGAAAACACCTATATGTTTTCTTTTACAGTAGGTATATTTTTATTACTTTCATCCAACAATCTCCAAGTATTCCCAATTCCTTGTAGAAGCGCAAAGCAGTACAAGGCACTCACACTTCAAGCCCTTTTGTAAGTCAAAACCTGGAAGACACCAGCAGGTTGCAGTTCAGACAAGGACTACAAATCTGTTGAAAGCCCAAAACAGAGAAAGCCAATGCCTTCCAAAGCTGGGTCCAGGCTCCACGTGCTCCTGGCTAGCCCCACATACTCCTTCCCATCCCACCCTGCTCCAGCTCCCTGGCCTCCCAGCCACCTGCTTGGACATGGTAAGAGCCCACTGGAGATGTGCCTGCACACACTGATGCTCAAGAACAAGCAGTCTGAAGGCTGCTATTTGGAGCAATGGTTTTGTCTCTGGCACCCCTAGTGCTGTGCCCTCTCTGAAATAAAACACCCTTCCCCTGCTTGCCTCATGCTCCCCAGAGTTGGTCCCTGCCATGTCACTGTGCACGTCCCACAGCCCAAGGTTCTTTGCATTTACTTTCTGTGGGGGAAGCAGAGGGTTTCCAGTGTTGAAGCCACAACTGGTCCTGCTTCCCTTGGTCCCTGCTGATGGGTGCACATCTCTCAGACCTAAAACCATGCTGCTCTCCCTTTCTTTCAGTTTACACAACTCTTCTGTAAGTGCAGAAGATGATATCAAACAGGATGCAAACTGATCAGAAGCCCCCAGGCTGTTTGCCTACATTCCCATGCACACCAAGCATGGCTCGCCCTTACCATGACACAACATGAAAATATGTCCCCAAGAAGGTGTGTGGTGATGAGGATTAAGTTCAATTCATTATTTTCTTACCTGACAGGCACAAAAACTCTCTCTTGGGGAAGCTTGTACCAGTCTTGCACATATAGAAAACAATGTCTAATCTTAATAATGAAAGAACCAGGGTGATAAAGTATAATCAAGGAATAAAAATTTATGTCATTTATAGTATAGCTCACTTTACCATGCTGTGAAAGTATTATATTTTAATAGGCCATCTGATAAGTAGTTCAGCTTATTTTAAATGCTCTGTGCCTATTTTTACACTACAAAGGTTTAATATCACTGTGAAATTTGACAGATGAAAAGATATATTTTTAACTTATTTTAAAGCTTATGAAAATGATGAACAAAGAAAAATTCTTAACCAGGTGCTGGTTTTTTATGGAAAAAGAAAAATTCCCATTTTAGGGAAGCGTATTCATTTTCATGCAACATCTGCTGAAAGAACAAATGTCTTTCATCTCAAGAGTAAGAAATTCATAAATAGATTTATTGTTTGTTGGGAAAGGGCTTTGGGGGTTTTTTTGCTGATAGGAAATTTTGATTACAACAATGATGTCTATACTTATCATTTGTTGTCCTCTCTCAGAAACAGGGTGTCTCAAAGTGCATCACATAAGCAGTTCTCTCAGGAATGGTGTTTAGGGATGTCAAGGCAAGCTCTGCTGATCGCCCTCTACACCCCAGTCCTGCTCTTGCCATTGACAACCCCACCACCTGGGATCTATCCTGCCTGCCAATTACATGTATGGTGCTTCTCTTATTATTCCAGTAAATCTTGTTTGTTTTAGTAGTGGATCAACAGCATGGGAGAACTGCAGTCACAGTGTCTGAGGAGCACCAGATAGCAGGGCAGCCTTCTCCAGCTTTCCTTTACTGGGCCCCAGAACCCATCTTTCAGAGGTGCTGAGACCTTCTCAGTGGAGCTGCTTTGGCAGAGTGGCAGCTGCCTGCTACCTACCAGCTTCAGGACCTGGCATGGTTTTGTTTTACAGAGGCTTGCTCTTGTGTGTTTGTTTACCAGATTTACTTGACCTAAGCTTTCATTTCTGAGTTCGTCTTCCTGCTAGACATTTACACAAAGATGATTTAAGAATAATCTAATTTTCCCCTATATATTTCTATACTTTTGACATCTGCCAGTTTTGTGTATGGAGCTATGTGGAAGTTCATTGTATGTATCATCTTCTTGGTCAGCTCTTGCTAATGCCCACAGGAATTGCATGAATTTTCCAAAAGGAGAGCTCCCAAAAACACAGAACAAATGAAAAAAGATAAAAGAATGAGCAAGCTTAGTGCCACTGATTTAAAAGCAATTTTAAGTGATAGAATATATTACCTATTTGCTCATCCAGCTCAGTCCAAATAATTCTTCTGCAAAAATGGACATTGGAACCTGAAGCATAAGAGTAGAGCCAAAGGAGTGTTACATTATGAATGCAGAAAAATGTACACACATATTCTGTAAAAGAATTGCAAAGATATCTGTTGCAAGTAGAATCTAGACACTGCAAAAAATCTTTCTGGAAATAGGCCTTGATAGAAATGTTTCTATGGGAAAGCTTCTATGATATTATGCAATTGATACTATATTTCATTTAAGTCTAACACTAGTAACTTTTACTTTTTGAACATAATTCCTGCTGGTATGTCTAGAGAGTGTCTTCCAGCTGTTGGAGGTAGGTAGGATGGGAAGGAGGACTCAGTTCTAATGGAGAGAGAGGTGGTGGTCGCTTGTTGGCTGAAGCAGATGATGGGCCAGATTCAAACCTGTTGCGTCCCTGAGACCTCAGAAAAGGCCCCTGGATGTCCATGAAAATTTATCTACTGCCCTCATCAGCAGGAAAGTGCATGGCTTTGGAGCAGGAGAAGAGAGTGTGACCTTGATGGATGCCAGTCTGGAGTTTTCTTCTCCTTTGGGTGACCTATGTACAGCTTAGGCCAGTGTGGGGTTCAGAGTGTGGGCTGGTGGCAGAGGTTGCTGAGAATGGAAAGTTCCATCTTTCCTCCAGAGCAAAAAGAGGCACATAGGTTGCCTAGGGAAGTTGTTGATGCCCCCTACCTTGAAATGTTCAAGGCCAGGTTTGATGAAGCCTTGTGCAACCTGGTCTGGTGGGAGGTGTCCCTGCCCATGCAGGGGGGTTGGAGCATAATGATCTTTAAGGTCCCTTCCAGCCCGATCCATTCTATGATTCTGTGACCTTGACACAGAAAGCACTGTCCAGAGTGGGGCACAAAGGCATTTGAGAACCAGATATCTTCACATCCACCTGCCTGCTGCTCAGCTGAGTGCAGGGAGTCACTCAGATCAAGCTTAAAAAATCATGTGGACTTGGCCTGAATATTACTGCAGTTCATCTCCAAAACCTAAAATCCACCAAGCTAAGCTTTTCCAAACCAAATAATTCTGTTCCTATTCTGTGCTCATCTGTCTTGGATTATTTAATTATTTACCTTTTCCATGCCAGGCAAGTTTTATGGAAGATATCCTGCAGGTTAACTAGTTGCAGGTGATTTTAGTTTGAGTGGTTCCTGCCCTTAGAGGGAGGTGTAGCAAGTTGTCAGGAGGGAGGTCTGTTGGGAGCCAAGGAGCCTGCATCTCATCCTCAGGCAGAGCTGCCATGGAGCTGGTGCAGGTGAACGTGGCCTGGGGAAGAAGCTAAAGGAGACTGTGGATGCCAAAAAGGGATTTTTGACTCCCCCAAATCAAAATGAAGTGTCATATCCAACACGTTCTTTACTAGCCCTATGTTTTTATGAACACATGCATAGGAAATGCTGTCTCAAAATATAGGTACACATATATAGGTATACCTATGTAGAAGTTTTTTCCATGGAGCTGTAATACAATAATAATGCACGTAAAAGAGACAGGAAACATTTTTAAGATTTAGCACCTTTAGCTCTATATGCTTTCTCCATGCTTTTCTGCAAGCTGTTTTTTTAAATAGGGAAACTTGGGGAAAACCTTGCAAATGAGGCTGCTGGTTTATTTATTTATTTGTTTCATTTCAGCTGAGACAGATGGGATTCTCGGATCATGCACTGTTAAGCCTTCCTTTGGAATTCGCGCCACTGTGGCCACAGAGCCCAGATGGTGCTTAAATCTGTCATTTTTTAACAACCCGACTTTCTTAATTTTATATCCAAACACATTGAGCATTCAAAGTGATTAATTACTGTCCAGATATGCCTGTGCTGCAGCAATTTACTCGCATGTGCCAAAGACCACTTTGGTTTGGAGTAGGTAGTCTGGGGAGGACTGAGGGGGTGGCAAGAGACTCGTGAGCAGGTACTTTATGTTGGAGGTAGCAGTCTGGTACTGCTTGTATTGTCCTTCTCCAACAGCAGTGAATTAGCAAAATATTTCCATCAGTAAACAGAACTTTGGTACACATCAATATTTTACAGCTTCTGTGTGGGATTGTTCACTATTGCCACACAGGCTTCAGTCCCAACAAATCTTCCATTTTCCATCCAGAGGGATTGGGTTTTTTTTTTGTGCCTGACAAATACCAACATTA
The DNA here is from genome assembly GCA_023637945.1 of Phaethornis superciliosus. Taxonomy (NCBI): domain Eukaryota; kingdom Metazoa; phylum Chordata; class Aves; order Apodiformes; family Trochilidae; genus Phaethornis; species Phaethornis superciliosus. The sequence continues at coordinate 145,230,903 of JAJQWJ010000001.1, read as the reverse complement.
TCTTTTTAGGATTTTACATGCAGACACTAGTGACGTGGCAAAGATTTATATAATGGTCAAGTATTTAGTAAGAGAAAGCTGAAGGGTTTTCTTTGAGAAGCAAATCTTGTTCTAGAGGTTTCAATAATGAAATTTTCAAATTACCATAATTCTTCAGAATCAGATTTTTCTCTGGTGACTTCTCTTCAATTTTTATTTTAAAGTGGACATTTTTCCATAAGGATTTAAATGTAATCATTATTTGCATGTGCAGTGCTTGCATTAATTTGCACGTGTACTGCCAACTGCTATCAATTCCTCAATTTCTGGAAATGAGGGAAGAAATGATGCTGCATAGTCTGTGCAGGCAGCAGCTTAGCTGCATAGTCTGCAGCTTTGCTGCAGGCAGCAATGTAGCCTGTCAAAATCTTTGAACTGCTGCTGCTCTTCCCTTTGCCCAAGCAAGGTTAGACAGCCACCTGAAGGTTATTTTTGGATGTTAGAGTTTAATGTTTGTTGGGCCACGTAGGTTTGGTGCAGGTGGAAGTATGGCTTTCAAAAAACCCAGAGAAGTGGGAGCTTCCTTCCCATGTGCCTCAAGTCAACCATGTTTTCTAGGGATTTCCTTCCTTTTGCAAAAGAATGGTAGTGCTCATGCTATGTTAAACACCAACCAAGCAAACATCTGACTCTTTCCATTAGTGGGGGACACTGAGTAGTGGCAGGCTGTGTCACTCTTTCTCCATACTGCCTTTATACCAGTCTAAGTTGTTGGCACCACTATTTCGTGTCTCTCCCCCAATGGACACCATCACTAAGGACCATTTCACAAGAAGTAAAAGACCTGAGGTGCTCAAAACCAATTTGCACTTATCTGACAAGTAGACCTTTAGTAGTGATCAATTCTAGCTCTTCTTAAAATCCTCAAAAAAGAGCTATTCCTCACCCCACTTACTCACTTAAAGGAAAATTTGCATCTGGAAAAGCAAAATGAGATTTTTCACTTTCCCCCACTTACCCAGAATCAGGTAAGTAAGAAGATAAGTCAGACAGCACTGGCCAAAGGCCAGTAGCAGCATGGTAACAGGTTTTAAGAAACTCCTTATACTAAAATGAAAATGTGCTGGTCATCAACTCAAATAGCCAAAGTGTAATGTTGGAAGGAATGGCTTCTACAGTGGTAAGACTTAGCTAAGTTTTATTGTCTCCTTGAAAATTGTGCTTGGAAATTGTACTAATACATATACATGAGTATTTATAAACTGAGTTTAGACAAACATATCTCTAAAGTGCATTTGAATGTATAATGAAGTGATTGTGTTCTATTCCTATTGATAAACTTATGTGTGTATAAGCTTATGATCAGTCTGAATTAAATTTTGAGATGCATTTTAGTTTGCCTTATTTAACACACTGCTGTAGAAAACTTTTCTTCTGAAAGAAAGTTGCATATTGGTACACAGATTTCCCTTGGTAAATTTCAGCTGAATTTCATTACTCTTAGCAATTAATGACAGGTAAGCACTGTTGCAAAATTGATAATTAATATTAAAGAGCCAATGTACAGGATTTTTTAAAAAATGCTCTTTTGAGGAGAGAGGAGCCTCAGCACCAAAGCCCATCACTGCCTCCCAGCACTGCTTCTGGAGCAGTGCACATCACCTCTTTCACATCCAGATTTTCTTCCCTGTTTATAAAACACAGTCTAGGAGGTCTTAAGGTAATTGTATGCAGCCACAGCACCGCTTTGCCATTTGCTTTTGGTTCATGATTTAATAAAGTAGGAGAAGGCTGAGCAGGTTCTGGCTTTTAGGAGGGGAGATTTATTGGCTTTCTGGGGCAGGGAGATGGAGTTGTTGGGTTTTTCCTCCCTCTTACTGTTGATATTGGTATCTGGCATGACATTTTTCATTCAGGCTAAGGGGGCTCTACTCTGGAAGGATTTTTTCTGTTCTATCTGGTTTGTATTCTACCATATGCTAAAAGGTGTGTACAATGACACCTTCTGTAGCAGTGAAGTTTTCAGTTATTTTTTATGTAAGTTATAAACCTGAAGCTTATGTAAAAAGAACTGATAAGCCCTTAACCTGAGCTCCACTATAAAAAATAACTGTGGTGCATTGTTAGTAGTAGATTAGAATAATCCTGTTTACCATTTAATTTTTATATATATGTATATATATATTCTAAATTAATAATTTAGCTTGATAACAACTCTGTAAGCCCTTAATAACAAGCATCATAAGATTCCATTAAAGTGAATCATGGTGGTCTGGTAGGAGCTTATTCCTTCACTAAGGAGGTTCAGGTCTCTCTTGGGTATCATAATTTCTAAGTTTTGGTCGCCCACTAAATGACTGTACTAAGCATCAGGAGATTCTTCTGTACCTCCTAGACCCTCCCCCTAAAAGGTACAAATCCAAGTTTCTTTGACAATGAAAGTGCAAGTTTGGTGGGGAGTTTTTTCACTCTCCTTTATTAAATACAAGTACAGGCAAATTCATGTCTGTAGCTTCACCTCTGTTTTTTCCCTCCTACATAAAGAAAAATGCCTTATATTCCACAGGAAGCTCCTAGTCCACATTGCCTTTATTTCTGGGCGGAGATAGAAAATGATGGCACCATGTTTGTGCTTCTCATGATATTTCAGGACAGTTTCACCTGGGAGGAAATTACTGCTGTTGACACTATGATATTGTATGTTTGGCTTTGGCACAAAAATGACTTAGAGTATTTTTATAACATCTTCCTTAAATCTTGTTATCTGGAGAATGACCTGGCATTGTTCACCACCTCTTGACACTTAAAACACCTGAAGGTGTCCTCTGTTCCGAGTCTGCCTCTTGGGAAACCCAGGGGTTTGATATGACTACCCAGAATATAGCATACCCCCAAAACACAATCAAAAAGATGAAACTCCCATGGTCTTCAATCCCATTCACCTTGAAAAATAAGCCCACTTCATCTGATGTCAAAGCTGTCAGCTTTTGACTTGTTTCCAGTGCTGAAGGACTTTCTTCCTAGAAAAATCTGTGTTACACTTTTACGTATGTTGCGGTAGGGTATGCATTTTTACCACTCCACTGCCAAGCAGGATATAAAACTTCTGTATGAAAGACTGCAAAACAAGTCACCATTTTTCTGCAGGTTAGCTTTATCACACAGTCAAAAGGTGATGAGGAGAAAAGAGTTACTCTTTTCCTCATCAAAAGGTGATGCGGAGAACAGAGTTACCCTCACCAGGGCTACTCTCTCCTTCTTCTGGGAGCATTTCTTCTCAACGCCCCAAACACTGGACTCTTCAGGCTGCCACTCTAATGACAAAAAAGCTGTCTTTTGCAACTGAGTCTTTTTAACCTTTTCCTAATGAGTTCCCAAGTGCTTTTTGGCCACAGACATTAAAGCTTGTGTGTTTGTGATTTCCCTGGCAAGCTGCCGTTCATAAAGAGGATATAGTGTTTTCTTGGTCCTTTGCCCAAAGTAATTTTGCAAGGAACTGTAACTGCATTTAGTACATGTCATTCATTGGAGAGAAGTCGTTGTAATTGCATTTGATCACAATCGGTTTATGGCTCTTTTATCATGTTTTCATGCTGCATATCTACTCAAACATCATAGCAAAACTTAATGGCTACTGTTTTACTTCTGCGTAAAAACATTTTATGGCCTTTTTGTGCAGCAGACATCAGGTTTCAATCACTGTTGCCCCATAGAGAGAGAAAAAAATTGGACCAAGAACTATGAAAAGTCCTTAACTACATAAAATTTTATTTCAGGTCAACTTCCCATAAAAGATATTAAATGTATTTTGTAGTTTATTCTGCACATTAACAATTTTAGAGGAGCTGCAGCATTTGGGGGGAAGGAGTATGAAAATGGGAAGTTAATTCCCAGATGATGTTTTATATTTGGGGTAATTTTCCTTTGTAAAAGGATGTATTTGGATGTGGGAAGGGTGGCTGAAATGTGCCATAGTCACATTTATAGTGCCACTTTTAAAAGATCACCATTGCCTCCACAGAATTCTGGTTTCTGACTTTCTGCTGAGTCTTTATAATCATTGCTTTAAATTTTTGATGTTTCATTCATAAAACCCAGCCCAATTCATGTGCCTTAAACTATATCTTTTGCTGCCTGAGTGCTGCTGAAGTTCCCAGCTGAAAAGTTTAATTAAAAGGGAAACTTTGACATTCTACTGAGAAGATTAGTTCGCATTAGAATGGCGAGATAAAAGGAAATGTACTTCTAATCTAATTAACACCAATTAAAAGATGTAAAAGAATTTGCATTGACCAATTGTTAATTATGCATCAATTTGCCTTCCCTGTGACAAAGAAAGCAAAATGTGACCCGTTTTGTTTTAGGATACCTGTAGTGTGATGACATCGCCACAGTCATTTTTCATGTGAATTGGCTAAGATGGTAACACTTACTTCTCATCATCCCAGTGCTTTGGTGTGTGCTCAGGATTTTAGTGGAAGGTTATTTCAGCTTAATTGGCCTGTAACTTGACAACACTAGGTAGGGATGGTGGAAATGCAAATAACAATTTCAGTTTTTGGAAAACTGTTGTGCATATATATATATAAGCTGCTTCTCCTTAAATGTATGTATATAATACCCCAGAGATATTAGAAGGGTATGCTTGGCCATTTCTAAGTGTGTGTATATATTTATTATATATACACACACACATATATATTTATTTTGTATTTATATATGTCATAAATACAAATATATTGGTTTTATTTTTATTCACATATTTTTTTTTATATTATATCTGGGATTGTCTGGTAACAAATATGGGTATGTTCCACATGCCTTTACAGTGACTTTATGCAGGATGTTTTATTTCAGCAGAACTGGTGTGGCTAAGTGAGCTTCTCAGTTTGCTTCCAGGTGGAAGGCTGAAGGTATTTTATATACTTGCTGCGAGTTTAAGGTAGTCTTTATTTTTTGTAATGCACATATGCTTTTTTCTATTTGTGCTTTTGCAGATTTAAAATTTAAACATGGGATGTCTAGTTTAGTATAAAGAAAGGATCCAGACAAGCTGTTTACGTCCTTCTAAGCACTTTGTTTTTATGGAGGGTATCATATTACTAGATTATTTTATATATAAAAATATATGCCCTCACTAACCTGAAGATAAATTGAATACAAATTTCCCGAAATTATGTTTACATTATAATCTTTCTTAACTCTCTTACTATCCCTACAGTGTCTATCCCTACAGTTTCAAGTATAAATATGATTTATCTTCAACATGGCAAGACTGATGGGGTTACAAAGATGTCAGAACTCTGAACATCAAGAAGGTTGCACATTTCTGGTAATCAACTACAAAGAAAGGGAGGTACATGCTTTGGTGTGAAACAGCAGTTATGTTGACTCACATCAGGAAAGTAATATGAAAATGGAATTTTATTTCCAGGTTGTTTATTATGGGGACAAAAGAATACAGGGTACATGTAGAAGGCAGTAAAAATATTTGTATTACTGTATTGCTTGCAAACAAATAGAATAGAGTTGTAACAATGTCTTAATTAAGAATTGCCCTGAATTTGATAACATAAAAAAAAATAAAAATAAAAAAAAAAGACCACATAATTCTTAACTGCTGTAAAAATGTAACAGCTAACTCTTCTGTATGTCTTCTTGTTCATGTTCTGCCTTGCTGTGCTGTTCTTTATGCTTTATATTGCCTTTTGAGAAAAGCACCACAAAGGTTCTTTCTAAAGAAAACAAACCAGGAGCTAGAACATTAAGAGTACATTATATATTTGACCAATCACTTTTATGAAGTCCGATGCAAGTCTTTAATCTGAGATCCTTGGAGAATGTTTTAGTTTTTAATATTTCTATGACCTTCTCCAGGAGACTGAAAAATTACTTTGAAGTATCAAAGTGGTGCATGGAGTTTTAGCTGTGTGATTCCCATTAAAGTCAGTAGGAGCCAGGTAGCTAAAACTCAACACAACTATGAAAACATACTCCTTGTGCTGTGTTAAGTAGCAAAGCAATTCTGTGACATGGCAGTGACATTTTACTGCATTTGTTGGCTTTATAGATCCACTCAAAGCTTGTATTTTTACTGGAGTTTTACTGTTCAGTGAAAATAATAAAGGAATATTCAAAAGCAGGTGTGGGCTATTCTAGTAAAAGGCACAGATGTTGGAAGAAGCTGGCAGCTTGCATATATTTTCAGAGTAAAATGGCAAAACACATTTGGAAAACTCCAAGATTATCACCTCCATGCAGGTCATCCTGCATGCATTTGTTTGAGGTGCCTGAAAATACTTTGCATACTTCCAGCCCAGGGCCAAAATCACCCCTCAGTGGCCAAAGCTGCTGGCAGGTAATGGGAATTTGTGAGCTCAGCCACACTCCCATCCAAGCAGAGATGAGCCAGTGCTTCCCAGAGATACTGACAGGCAAAGCAGCCACCCGGAAGAGAAGCTTTATGTAATTAATACACTTTATTTCAATCTGAAATACCTCTACATTTGGCAAATGTAGCTACTGAGTGGGCATTCAGTCTTTGAACCTCAGCAAAGGCAGAGGAATTAGAGGGGGTTTTGTGGGTTTTCTGTGACTGTTTCTTTGTTGCTTTTGTTTAGTTTTTTTAACTTCTTGGACATTCCTGTAACTCTGATATTAAATAACATAAAAATAAAATGTTTTTATTTGATGTTTCACCTATTGACCGGGAAGGCAAGACTTTTAATGATAACTCCAGCTATTTGTATTTAGAGATTGCCCTGAGGATTTGTACTGGATAGTTCTCAAAGAAATCTGCCACCACATCTCAATCAGTCATAGTCACCAGTTTCCAGTAGTGTAGCTTTACTTTCAGCTCATGGGAATAAGATTTTTAGTTTTGTCTGTCAAAGATCTCCATATATGGCATATATATGAGCTTCTGATTGTGGTCCAAACCCAGCTGCAGTAAGTTTTACACTGTACAAAACATATACATTTATATATATATGTATATATATATATCCTTTCATGTTGACCGTGATAATCTATCCTACATGTCTTCTAGCAAAGGCGATCCATAAATTTAGGGATGTTGATCATCTTCATTAACTGCCTTTCAGCTCTTCTAGATTTGTTGCTTTTCATACTTAGATCTGAAAGCATCTGACTAAGGGCAGCTATATTTTATAGAAAAACTTCTGGTCCATCCAAATTTACACCAAATAATCAGCCTGGAATATTAAAAGATGATGTCTTCTGCAGGCAGATAATTAATTAAATTTTTAATTAAAGAAAAGTTTCTGTATCAGGTTTTCTGAAAGAGTGCAGGAAGTCTGATTTAATATATTGATGCAGGAGAAAATGAAATTATATCTTTCCTCAGTTATGTCCTAAGGCTTTACACAGAGGCTTGGGGCTTGGTCTTAAATGATAAAGCCCAGTTGCCCCTTTCCAAGTGAAAAGCCCATGCTAATGGGGTTTTTTGGCTCTGGAGTAGCATGCAGAAATCCATAGGGAAATCCATAGGGAACTGTTAGAAATAGTTGACAGTACACTGGAGTATTAACAATGCTTGAGAAACAAGACCATAACAACCTTTAAGCAAGACTCAGTTATGAGTTTTCCTGTTAAGGTAATCTGTTCTTTGTACACTGCAACACAAGAAAAGCCACTGTTTAGGGAGCTGGCAATCAGAGCTCCATTCATCTCCTCCAACTTAGGCTTTGCTTATACTGGTCTTTGTCCAGTCTGAAGTACCTCTGGAACCATCACATCTCATTTGAATCCTTCAACCCCAAACCAAAGCATCCTCTAAAAAACTCACAACACAAGTTGTTAAACATTTGTGAAGTTTAATTTATATCAATATAAGGTAAGAAGTCAGCTGTTCTATTCATCTTGCCTAAAATCAGAAAGGAGGATTTAAAGATGCCAAATCTTCCATTTCACAATGATGTTGAGTAGCCAGCTGATGATTTGGGCAGCCCTCTACAGCATCTTTACTTGGGCAAGGACCAGAGCCATCTCCACTGGTGCTGGCTGGAATGAGCTCCTCAGTGCAGTATTAGCTTACAGTGTAGTTTCTGACAGAAATCCTCCAAGTTGCAAGAGATGGGAACTGATGAGAAGCATTGCCACCAAAGGCTGTTGAGGAAATAAACTTGTATCTATCCTATGTGTTTTCATAGGCAGCACTGAAAAGTCAAAATCAGCTACTCTGGAATTTTGGAGGCTGAGTTCAACCCTAACTGACATGACATATTAAGAAGGTTACAATATTCAAAAGATAAATCTAGCCATTGATACCTGACTACAGTGTCTTGATATGAACAATGCTGTGCTGGCATTTAAATTTTTACAAAAATTTTAGAATGCACATAATGTATTACATTACCTCAATAATGCTGCAACTTTTATACAGCTAGGAAATTATATTTAGAGTGTTCAAGATGTAGCATATCATGTTTTATAGCATCAAATGTTGCGTCCTTAACATGATCATTTCAGTTTTTCTCAAGCTGACTGAGAAATCTCTAGAATTAAATAACATGACAAGAAAGCAGGTAGTGTCCATGGACTAATCCCTAGTCCCCAGATTTTTATTGTGTGAGTGTCTGTGCAGTTTGCCAGGAGCTCAAGTGCTACACCAGGCTTTCAGAGACATGTAATGGTAATTCACCTTTAATATGACCATATAGCTTCCAGAAGCTAAAGGCTGCAGCATATAAAATGGCCCAAAGCACAGACTGCAGAGATAAGAAGTCCATATTCAAAAGGAGTTTGCTGCACTTCTGTTTCAAACTGCTAGCCTGCATTTGGAAGTCAGTGTTGACTTCTATGGGTCCATAATTTATATTACATTTCCTGGGCTGCTTTGATTTTTTTTCTCCAAGTACCACTTTCAAACCTGTTAAAAGGCCAGATTTATGAAATTATAGGATCATATAGGATTCGCACACAAGGCCAAGAATTTTCTGTTTTCCTCCTCTGCTACCCCAAGCATAATTTTACGAACCTGTTAGGAAAGGTATAATGATTTTTATTTCTACATAACATAAGATAGTAATTTTCCTCATATGCTTTTTCTCTAATTTTTAACAACAGTGTATATGCATGTGGATCTGTATTTGTATTTTTACTTCAATTACTAGAAAATTCTTGTCCTTGATCTATGATCTGTAGCAAACATATCAATGACAGAAGAAATAATAGTTCCATTACATTAGCTTTATTCAACATTTAAGGTTTAAATATGTAATTAGATTATTTCATTTAATAGATTATGATTTATTTTTTTTTAATTGAGAAATATTTGGATGTGTGCAGAGACTGAATGAAATTTTCATTACTTACCTGGTCAGGGACAGGACTAAATTCTTTAAGCCAATTGGGAAAAAAAAATGCTCATTGAAGACTTGTTCAGTTGTGTGAGAATATGCATTAAACTCTTATCTCTCCTGTGGGTATGCAGGTATCAGCTACTTGGTTTACTCTGTGAGGTTTAATGCTTTTCTTCTAATTTCTAATGAACTTTACCACCAGACTACTTGATCATGACTAAGCCTATGAACAATGCAAATGGAATTGCCCCCTGATGGTGAGGAATGGGGCCCAGATGGCCCTTAAAAGGTGATAATTAGGAAATATAGCATATCTGAGTAGCTAGAAAGAGAGAAATTTGTTATAGACGGTCAATCTGTTTGAAGCAATGGTCTTTCCCTTAATTATATAGATTTTCTTTTAAGGCTGCTTTACAGTAAATTTTCCCAGAAAATTTTATTTGCAGCTGGAAACTTGAAACCACTGATTCTGCCTCTCCCTATTTTAAATTCTGTGTGGAAACTTTTTGTCTCATGTTGTCTTCAAAATATGAGTGACAGGCTGGCTGTGAATGCTGTGGCAGTATTTTGGATTGTAGGTATTCTGCTGCTGTAAAATGGCAACAAAATGAGAAGTATCAGCTGTAGATGTTGGTATGTTGTAAGACATATGCTTTACCAGGAGTCAACTATAATCTCAACTGGATGTGTATTTGCATGCTTCTAGTAAGATTTTTCACTGGTTTGAGTTTTGTTGCCTACTGGGGATTTCATAAAGCTCAGGCTTCTCTCTATTTAACTTTATAACTTTATTAAAACACTGTGATTTGGAAATATGTTGTAGTTTTATATTATAGCTCAGATGCTAATGAAATAGTACCATAGGTCATGTAAGGCCTTCCATTGTAGCTCTCCTTTTACAGCTGCCTGATGAAATGAGACTTTATGCTGACTGTATTTGCTGTGTTGTGAGAAAAATGCTGGTGGTGAAGGGACACCTGTATTGCTAGCTTCTGAGAGGACATTATGGGGAAAAGAGAAAACTTGCTATGAATCCACTGCTAATAATTTTGAAAATTCAGCAAACTAAATTTGCTGAATGTCACTCAAGGACATATCACAATTTCAAAGAACAGGTAGATAGATATAAAAGTAGAGACATATCACAGGTAGGAGCACATCAAGTATTATGTTTTGAACAGGAGATCTTGACTTGAATTCAAGTGTTGAGTGCAAGCCTATGATAAGTATCTAGCAGTAAAATCTGTTGGAATGCCCTGTTTGCCTCAAGCTGGAGTCTGATTCTCCATGTCACAAATAATTTCCAAAAAAAGAAGCATATTTTTCAGACCGTGGTTTGTTGCTATATGTGAGGACAGATTTGCTGACAAAGTAGAGAAAGTTCTCAGGAAGGATTATTTTGGCCCCTAAAATATTTAATTCTTTTTTCAGATCCTGTCCTTTAGGAAACAGTACCATGTTCTGACCCTGTCACATGGAAATGGAAATCCAGGGATCAGCAGTCAGTGTATTACTAGGGACCAAAAGTGCTTTGATTGCCATCACCTATATTAACCTCTCCCTTATGTTTTGTCCTCTGTTTCTAAATGCATTTTCCTCAGGTTCCCATTGGTTGAATTGGGATCATCAAAAGCTCACGTTTCTAGCTCTTTGAATTTCAGTGCATTACTGGTTTCTCTTCTGCTGAAGCATCCTCTTCTTACAAGGAACAAAAATTCAATGCTAAGGGAAAGCCAGTCTACTGGGAGGGAAGCTACAGGAAAAGTAGAAAAGTAGTTTTTACATTATTTCTTTTGATTTGCTTTCTTTCAAGTGTAAGGTACTCTGATGCATAGAATGATACCTACATTGGGTTTTTACTTCTGTGTCTACAAATTTTATTGCAATAAGTAAAAATATTTCCAAGACTTTAATATGCTTCCAACACCTTGTTTGATGATACAGATGTATGGAATGGTACTATTAATATGAATTGTAATTTTAAAAGTCTTTGCTGTCAGTTTGGAATAGGTTAATCTGACATTTTTAATAATACATCCATAAATTGTTCCTGAGACTGTTTTTTTGTTCTGTTTTGTTTTTTATGAAGTTTTGAAACATAAAAACAAAGTTTGCAAAAAAACTTTGGATTTTTGGGGGGAGTTTTTAAGCTATTAAACTTGTTTTTTTAATAACAGAATGTAATGTAAGTGGTTAAGATTAGCTCTGGCTGGCAGTATTTAAATTCATATTACTAGGTATTTAGGAGACATGACTGATGAAGTGGCAAAACAGTAACAGGGATAAGTGGGTAGTGGGGGAAATAGTAAATAAACAGCAAATTTCCTCCTCCCTGCCTCATGCACGACAGCATACTGTAAATGATAGGTTAACACTTGGACTTGATGATCTTAAAAGTCTTTTCCAGCCAAAATTATTCTATGATTCTATAAAAAATATAACTACAGCAAGACCTGGCTCACATGCCTGACCCAGGAGTGGTTGGGATTCAGACCCCACTGACCAGCATCCACATCTACAGCTAGATCCAGTCTGGAAGTGACAGCTCTCATGGTAAGAATTACCCATGGCCCTCATGTGATTTAAATGATTTTATGAATGCTGTAATAGCACTGCACTTTTGGATAAAAACAGTTTAGCAAACACATAAATGAGGCTGTGCTGCTTTAGCCTGATCACGAGGAGTTTTCCACACATCCATCTGAAGTAACCAGCACACCCAAGTGGATGGAGTTAAAGGTGTGTAAATGGAAAGCAAAGGAGACAGGTGTTTGACATCTGCATGTAGGAAGCTGGCTGCCTGTTTATCAGTTCCAGAAGCACCTTTTCATTTGGCAAGTGTGTGCCTTCCAGTTTTTCCTTCTGTGCGTGTATATTGCTGGCTCCAGGCAGCTGTGCCCTCTCTCCTGCTGCAAGGGAAGGCTTTTTGCCTCCTTACATCTCCCAGGTCTCCTGAGTGCTGTGTTTCTTTTTATTCTGGCTGTTGCAAGAAAAATAAGAAAATCTCATCTGTTAGGCATTATTGCACTGCTTCCCAGTGTTTCCATAGGGTCAGCATTTTGGGTTCCCTTCTGCTTCGAATGGAAGAGTTGGTTTTATTCCACAGCTGTTTTGCAGTTGGTTTAAAAAAACAAAACCAAAAAAATCCCTGTCTTATTGTAAGTGATATTTGTTATTCACAAAGATTGGTTTTAGTCTCTCTATCCATTCCAGCCTATCAAAAATCTTCCAGAATATTCCATATTCTGTCATTTTACAAGTAATTTATTGAAAGTCTAATTTTACATGGCAGGAAGGAGAGGACAGAGGTGGAGGGTTACTGCATGGTGCTCTGATCCAATGCAGTGTGCTTGTTCTGTTTATTATAATTGATTTGGAATGGTTAAAGTACCTAACAGCTGCCCACTATATTGTGCTGATATTTATATGGTACTTTTATATTCTGTCTGAAACTATAAGCACAAAGGGTTTCTAAAGAATTAATGTAAAACTTGCTTGTAAAATTCCAAGTTTTATAGCACGATTCCTCCAGTGCAGACCTGTTTTGTTTATGTGGGTGGATGCTACTTAGCTCTGTGCAATCCTTTTCCACACTTCTCACAAAAAAAAAGCTCCAGGTTTTGAAAAGTTTAAAACCTTTTATCTTACCGAGTCAAGCCCACTATATTTTTGTAAGGAACCTATTTTGAAAGTAGGTGACACACACATGCAAGGGATATCCTTAAGTACTTTAAATCACTTGTGTAACTAGTGGCCACTTTTCCCTAGCACTTGAAACCTTTTGTTTAGGATTAACTCCTTAGTAGCTTGCCTCTTTTCCCTTTCAAACACACAGCCTAAGGCCTGATCCAGCAGATGATGCCTGTGCAAACTGGCTCAGGATCATCTTTCCCCTTTATTCAGCAACCACACTTGCCCTGAGGTGGGCCTCTTCTGATACTTTCCCCAAAGCTGAATTTATGTATTTTACACCCAAGCCTGGGTCTGTGGCTCCCAGTTGCTTGCTGCAGCAATACAACCCCATCTCTGGCCAGGGTAAACCACAAGACCTTTATTTCCTCATGAGCCTGTGCCCTTCACAGGGCTTCATATACCTCATCCAACCACGTTGACCTGTCATCAAAAGGGGCACAATAAGCTGGAGGAAAACCTGCAGCTCTTTCAAGGTGTTGGCAAACCTTAATGTCTCAAACTCATCCTCTGGAGCCTCTCCCATTACAACTGTGGTCACTTATCCAATTTCAGTGACTTCCCAAAAGCCATTGTATTTTAGTCCCATAAAAACCCTTCTTCTAGTGCCGCCTTCTGTTCTGCATGTATACTGATTATTAACCAGGAGCATGAAAAACCTGATAATGGCTGGGATAAACTGAAGGGATCAGAGGGAAAGAGAGGAAAAGTATTTGTTCTGAGCAGGTGGCTTTCCTAAAGTTAAAAGAGATGTGCTGTGATTTTTTTTTCCGAGTCCTTTCTTCCTGTAGGAGGTGGTGGGTCTGTCCTGACCGTCTCCAGGGATGGTCTTTCCCCAGCCTGCAAGCCTATGGGAGCCTGCCATGCCTTCAGGCTTGGTGTTTGGCTGTGGAAGACCTTGCAGGAAGCAGGCTAGACCTGCCCCATGACAAACAGCCTGGCTGGAGAGCAAGTTTTCTTGGAGCTGGATTAGCTGTGCATGGCACTGACCATTAGTCTTACCTGGTGCTGTAGCCCAGCTTAGTTTTCCTGCTTCAGTGTTATGCCTGATGAAGCACTCAAGTCTCTCATTTACTTCTTGAATGAGGTTTTAAGGAATGGCCACCTGAAACGTTAAAACCCACAAGGCTTTAATATTTATAATAATAATGCTAAGAGTATTAAGGTTTTGAACTGTGGGATTCCCACATTTCCATGCTTTTCTCTGCAATCAGACGGTCTTGAGATTTACCCTCTTTTTAAAATTATCATGTAGGCCTGTGGCTCTCAGAAAAGAGCATGAACAAAAGACAGCAAACCATATTTTATAATGGTGATAAGGGCACAGTGAGGATACTGAACATTGACAAAACCAAGAAGCAGCAAATATCCCTGTAAGTATAGTTATTTGTGCCCTTTTTCTTTTCATGGGCTGGATTTACTTTAGTGAACACTGTCAGTTTGCCAGGACCATCAGAGGCTCTCCTTGCTCCTCCCTCCCACCACCATATCCCTCACCCCTTTCCCCTACCCTCACCCTTCTCCAGATGTTTTGATACAATATTAAGCATATTCTTCCCTAAGCAAAAGAATAGGAAGATTACCTTTTTTTTCCAAGGTCACTTGTGTTAGACCAAACACTATTTGGAAAGACAATCCATCCTCTGAAAGGGTATCAGTCATAAGTAATTAATATATAATTTCCTTAAATTTTGTTTGATATTATTTTCATAGGCTGTTTGAAGTCCACTATTCTGTGGTTGATGGATACCTATTACACTCTGTACCCTGCATCACAGATAATTTGTGCCCTGTTAAAAGTACTTATAGTTGAAAATAAGGCTGTGGTTAATCTGCACCTGCAGAAAACCTGTATGATAAGTAAAGAGGCAGAAGCAGGGTGAGATTAGAGAGAGGAAGAACTAATTGGTCCAACAGAAGGAGCTCTTGGATATGTGGAAGTAGAGTAAGCTCCCCATCACATGCATTCTCCTTATTTTGTTTTGGTTTGTGTTTGAACAGCTAACCCATGGATTGCATACATGAGGAGACTTGGAAATCACACTTTGGGAAAGGAGCAAAGCTGTCTGCTTTAACACTGTGCTCCGTAGTGGGATATAAGGATTTTCTTCACTTCGCAAAGCAGTTTTGAGTTCAGGTACTTTATACACATCTGCTGTGCTCAGGTAAAAACACAGTGAAAAAGAGGCACTTGGGTTTTGTTCTGAGGTCATACCCCGACTCGGTGTGGAGTTAACCTCCTGATAAAAATGAAGTACCGAGTTTCCACTGTCTTTCTACCTGCCAATATCTGCCACGCACAAGTTATTCCGATGGGGGGGTGGGGGGGGTGGGAAAGCTGCTTTTTTATCAGGGAGAAGCCTGAGGCTGTGGAATCCTCAGCCTTTACAAAAGTATAAATGACCAGGCTTTGATTCCTGCAGAAGGTTTAAGGCTGATTATTTTAAGAACCGTTGAAACCTGAAGCCACAGCTCTCTGATTACAGTCCTAGTCTCTATTTGACACAGTGCAGTAATGATTTCTAACATCTATTTTAGTTTGGATTTAGAGAAAGAGGCAACCTACATTGAAGTATATTACCATGCTCTGACTTGTGAGCATTGTGTAGGAGGTTTAAGTCAGATTATTTTAAGAACTCAACAAGCCTGAAACAGCATTTTTATGATTATAGCTTCCCCCCCACCCCCCCTTCCAATCTTTTCCACCCAGAGCAGTAGTGAATTCTAACATCTCTTTTAGCTGGCTTTAGAGCCAGAGCCAGCCTACACTGAATTGGCCTCTTTTGATGCTACAGTATTGACTGAGGGGAGGGACAGATGGAACAAAAATCCTAATTGCCCAAACTTACAATAGGTTCCCAGCAGCAGCCATCACAAAAGAAATGTTAATGCAGTAAAAGGTAAATGGAAGGAAGCTAAACCCAACTTGTGGACAATTCAAAACCTACATCAATTCATTTTAAACTGCTTCCTGCAGTTTGTGAACACCTTCCTCGTCATAGTAGAATTATATTTGTTTTAACATTAGTTACTGCTCTGCAGAAGTCTTACCATGCTTCTACAAGTTGTAAAGTAAATGGAAAAATGTCTGGCATGAGGAACAAATTACTGCCAATGTCTGAGTCCAATGCTCTTGAAGTTATTTGTTGCAAATGATCAACTTCCCCTGCATAGTCTCTGCAGCTGCAGCTGAACACTGTCTTTTCTAGAGGTGAGAGTTGAGGGTATCTGGAAGCACAACAGATGCCAGTAGTATTTTGATGCTTCAGACATAAAACGAGAGGCAAAATGTCGTTCTCCATCCATCCATCCATCCATCTATCCATCCCACAACAATTCTGTTAACGTGTCATTCCTCACATTTCTATTTGGTGTGTTTTCTGTTCCATTTCTATTTTCTGATGCCCTTACTTATATGTCTGCCTTTTAAAGGCAGCTCCTGAGGATGGTGTTGCAATTAATTAAGAATATACTGTACACTGAAAAGTGCTATGCAACATGCCTGTGTCCCTGTTCCAGGCCATAAAAAGCTCATTTAATAGATTTTAAGAGCTGATCATCATTACATTTTCTAATAATGGGTACAGCTGAGGATTCTTCTGTTCTTCCAAACTAGGCACCAATTGAAGATACAACTTCAATATGCTTTTTGCCAGAGTGCAGAGTCTTTAATCAAAGAGCAGGTCACTTGTGTTAGACCAAACACTATTTGGAAAGACAATCCATCCTCTGAAAGGGTATCAGTCATAAGTAATTAATATATAATTTCCTTAAATTTTGTTTGATATTATTTTCATAGGCTGTTTGAAGTCCACTATTCTGTGGTTGATGGATACCTATTACACTCTTAGGAGAAGAAAATAAAATTGACTCTACCACGATGATAGTCTCACAAAGACAAATGAACCTCTCAGATGCAACTCAACTGCAGCTGTCTGTCCAGGGGCTCATGTTCAGTGAAGTGGTTGGTGTCTCCGTGCTCCTCTGCACACAGGAGGAGGCAGTCAGGGTTTTGGGGATGAAGCAAGAGATGCCTTCCCCTTTGCTGGTTAGTGTGAGTGTGCTTACATGGACAAACACATATGATGATGTGCAATGCTTTTATTGCACAAAAAAAAAAAAAAACAGTAACCCCCAGTTATCTATATGCTTTAACACCATTCTTTGCAATTAGATTGTCTTGCATTTTTTGGAAAAAACATGGAAGTTCTGAGTGCAAAAGTCTGATGCAGGATTGTTCACTAGGGCTTACCTGCAGGTGCCTTGTCAACAGTAAAAGTGCAAAGTAATGAAGCTGCTGGAAATTCCTACAGCTCCCTACAGGGCTCCCTCTATCCATGGTGAAGTGCAGTTGGCATTTGCCATTCTGTTTCACCTTGTTATTTCTAAAGCTATTTCCCCCAAAAAATCCTTCTTCACCCACATTACAAGATTGCTGTCCATTTTTACCCAGAATGCTTTGACAGAGCCACAGTTGGTTGCCACATCCAAGATTTGTCACCATTGCTTTTTGCTGAGAACCTTTTGGTCTCTCTCTATACCTCTGGCACAGCCTTGTGCAGGGTAGATGGAGGGGTGCAGCTGCCAGCTCTCCCCGTGCTGCTCCTGCTGGGTTCAGTGGGATTTAGCCTTTAATTATAAAGGGCTTTTCCTACCTCTGCCTGATTATTTACCCCTTCTTTGCTTAGCACGTGCACTGCCAGTTGGAATGCTGTGAAAACACCTACCTGAGGTCCCTGGGTGCTGTATAGCTGAGGGGCTGTTAGCAGAAACAAGGTCCCATCTCCAGTCCTCTCATTTCCCTTTCCGAATCTTTTTCCAGGTGACAAGTTTTGTACAGAAACTTGGGTTCTTGTGGGCCAAATTATCTCCATCCTGGAGCTATCCACTACCACAGGGCGTTTGATTTTGGTGCCTGGCAGTGGTGTCACTCGCTGATCCCCTCCACAGTAACAATTCAAGGTCTGTATGTTTAGTTATAAAAGTCAAAGGTTAAGTGATTCGGGAATAAAATGTTGCTTAATGCGACAGAACTGAACCTGCTGATGCTTGCGTTACTCCTGGGGTTTTCTTTTTGCTTGCAGGCTCAGTGTTAAGTAATTTTATTAACTGAGGAGAAGGAAACATATTATTTGCTAACATTTTTATCCTCGTGGCAAAATTTATTGTGTGTTGCTTTGTAAGTATTTGAAAGAACAGCGATTGAGAAAGCAATGAAATTTAAAAATTGGACTTTTTTTTTTTCTTTTAGAGGTGTTATTTAAAACATTGCATGATTAGTCAGAAAGATTAATTGTTGCTTGTGGCTAAACAGATGATAAATTTTAAAATTATATTATTACAGTGTGTCAGCATAAAAGCTCTGTGTCCCAAGTGTGTCGCCTTTTTATGTTTCTGTTGACAAGGTTCACGTTTTATAGCACACTACCAGAAAGTGTTGACACATATTCAGATCACTGATTAAATGTTTTAAAAACGTGCCACTCAGAAACTAACCCTGATGGTCTTGGAGACAGGCATTTTAGGAGTCTGAATGCATTTCCCTTCATCAGTTAGGCTGTAGCACAGTGAGGAGTATTAATTAACAATTTTATTATTTTTTTTAATTCTGGTACATTACTATTTTAAGAACAGAGCTATTTATAACATATTTCCAGACGCATATTTTTATGGTTGTCTTCAATATGGTTTAAAAATTGAATGTTATGTAGTTATTCAGAAAGATACTTAGGCACTGAAACAGGGGGGGGGGAAATCATCTTTCTCATGTCAGATTTTTTGGAGGTGTTTTTTGTTTTGGAGATTTTTTTGCTTTGGGTCTTTTTTAACACTTTGATTTGTCTGTCTTGAGACCATCAGATTCTGTAAAAAACATAAAATTCAATGGATGTCTAATTTCAATTTCTGTTCTGCCACTTCAAACATTTTTACCTGAATGGAGTTTCCTGAAAGTGGGCAAGCTCCACCTGGGGCCACCATTCAGCCTTGCTCCACCAGCTTTTTATTGCTCAGTCTCACAGGCTGCTGATGTATTCCCATTCCTATTCCTACTGCTTTTGCAGAACAGCTGCAAAGAGTCGTAGGATAAAAACCAAAACCAGTCCTGAAAGCACAGGTTGGGACCCAGGTGTTTCCTCTTCCAGCCCTGCTCACTCAGGCAAATCCAGGCTTCTTTCTAACTTCTGCTCCATGGCTATTTTCTGCTCTTGGAAACAACATGACCCGTTTGCAGGGATAACCTGCTTGGATGTAAAAGTCCCTCCTGTGGGTCACTGTGTGCTAGAGCTGCCTGGGCCTGGCACAAGAACCCCAGCTCTTGCTCTGGGCAGCAGCTGTTGGATAGCTTCTTCAGTTCCTGTCCTTCAAAAGAGAATTATTACCCCTCATTAGAAAAACATTGCTTTTCATTGGAGATGTGCTATGAAGCTCAACTTACTCTTTCCTACTGAGTTTTTTTTGGGGGGGGTTGTTTGGTTGGTTGGTTTTTGGGTTTTTTGTTATTGGTTTGTTTGGGTTCTTTTTAGAGAGAAGGGCTTACTGAAATATGAAACACACCAAATCTATTAGTATTTCAGTTCCTCAGTTTTTGTCACTCCAGCCTGTTCTGAATGGAGCCATAGTATTTCAGGAGTTCTAAGTTTAGTCAAGTAAGAATACCTGGTTGGCAAATTACCTTGCTATTTCATGGGATAGAAATGTTTAAAACACAGTGAACATATCTTTTATTATCTCATCTCTTGGCTTAGTGGTAGATTTTATTATGACTATTATTGTCCATCAAACTGTATTCATATTATGAGTGCCATCTGTATTCTGCTTCTTTGTCTTTCAATAAAGGCATTTAGAGGTATTTTTATTCTGTAAAACACTACTAAAATTGTGTGCAAATGAGGAATCTGACTAAGTGGAGAAGAACTTTTTAGTTGCACCTATTTAAAGACTTTTGCGTGCTTTGTTTTCAAAAGATGATTTACCATAAAAAAAAGGTGATCCTTAACTTCAGTTTCTAGTGAAAACTCCCTATAAACACTTTAAAATATTTTTTTTAGAAGATACTTCCTCTCTTTAGGAATTGACATAACCTATTTCGGGGGAGAAAAGATCTGTTCCCACATCTGTGAGACCTGGAAAGCATTGAATAAATGAGTAGAGCAGATGAAAGAGTCCTGTCCTCTTACTTCTGCTCCTGTGGTGATGTTGACCCTCCTCTTGTTTTCCTTCCCTGTTATGCCTCTGAATAGTCCTTTTCTGGTGTCTGGATTGTGAAAAAAAAACCTGTCCATGGGGTCGTGGTGCAGTCACAAGTGCAGTAAGTGTCTCCAGCCACCACCTCACTCAGGAGCCACGCTGCTTGTTTTGCTCCTGTCCTCTTGGAGTTACCATGCTTCTGCTTGTCCTCTCTGCCAGCAGGAAAGGTGGTAGAGCTCATGCAACACAGAGGGGCGGGGGTAGGTGTGTATTAAAGAGAGGGAAATCATAATTTTCCTCAGGAAGGTAATTCCAGCCCATCCCTGAGGCAGTGGTGATGAGCCATCCTGTGGGGAGATGCTTCTTTCTCCACAGACTGCCTAAAGGAAACAGATAACTTGCGTAGACTCGAGACCTGATATTTAGCTGTCTAAACAATTTTTAAGACAAGCAAAAGCCTAGCTTCATTAGGTCAGTGACTGTTCTATTTCGTTGAATTTCAGTATTGCTGAGGTAATGCACCCAGAGAGCTCTGGAAAATGAGACCCAAGCAGTCGGGTAAATGGCCGAGCATGGGGCACCTGGAGCTGAACCTCCAATTCAAGTAAAGTAACACAAGCAACACGGAAATGCTGGGATTGGTGGCCTCAGCTTGGGGTTTTCCAAGTAAACAAGAAAGCATTACCTCAGTGTTTACTTGATCTATATTTTTGAAAACTGAAATACCTTCCGAGCACGAACAAATGGAGCCATCACAGCACTTACAGACATGAAAATTCATCCATCAATCCACTTACACTACAAAAAAGCCTGCACCCAAACTCCCAGTTGGGTATTATTTCCTGGATTTACTACAAAAAAGAACAATGCATGTTTATTAAAAACAGAGTGGCTTTTAGCAGCAGCAGTAGCGCCGCGCACAATACACCAAAGCACAACAGGGGCCTTCTCCCAGCAATTGATGTGGAGAAGACCTTTGGCAGAGCAATATGGAAATTCACATTCAGTGGCTTGATTAATTTGGAGTTTGGAAGCCACCTTCCCGAGATGGATGACAGTGGCTTATTAAATAAATAAATAAGGAGCACGCTGAAGTCGCGCCGGCGTTATAGCATCAGATTTATGTCATCTGCGCAGGCAGAAAGGGCCTTTGTGGCCGCTATTGTTCGGGCTGTCAGCGGAGGCCTTGGCAGCCGCCTTTTGTCAGGGCTTGTGTCGGGGGTAATAACGGGGGGATGACGGCGGTTGGTCCGTTTGATGTCACCCGGTTTTATGGAGGCCGGAGTTGGCATCCGCACACGCGGGCGGAAGAAAATAAGCGTGCCGGGGCGCCGGGCCTGCCCGCCCTTGGCTCCCCTCGCTGGCAGCTGGGTATGAGGGAGATGCCGGCCAGGGTCCCCCTGGGGCTCGGTTTTGGCATGGGCTGGCTGTTGGCACTGGGCTGTCGTGGGGGGATTTGGGTGAGGAGGAAGGGCAAAGAACAGGCGGTGTCCCCGGGGCCTGGAGATGCAGTGGTTGCGGCTCTGGCACTCGGGAGTCTGTACAGGTCCTGCAGGAGCATCAGAAGCAAGAGGCAGGGTTTGGGATACATGTGCCTGTAACTATTTGGAGGTAATTAAGAACTGTCTGGTACAAATGAGAATAATATGGTATGTAATAATAACCTGGCATGCTCAGGGTAGCAATAGAGAGGAAAATTGGGGGAAGAAAAGAGCACCACAAGTTATTATCTGACCTTTTTAAAGGGATGAAGGGATCCTAGTTTCACATCCTTTTAGGGGAAAAAATCTGCAGTCTCTGTGCTTTTTTACTAAGATCTTTTCACTTCTTTTCCGTATTATATTTTAGTGTGTTATCCTGAAAGGCTGAAGACTTAAAAATAGCAAAAATTGATTTTGAGTACTGTGCAATTCTTTTTTCAAAAAAAAAAAACAACACAAAAAAGGTTTACATTGCTCAAGTGGAAGTCACTTAGTCCTTCCAAATTAATTATGGAAAGTCACCACAAGTCATCAAAAAATGTAAGCACATTGACCTGAAGATGCAAGATTAAAAAGAAGACTACTATTTTGGTGCTGACTCTAAGAGCAGCCCACTTCATTATGCCACGAAGCCAACATCATTAGGTAAAAGTTAAGGAATATTTGGCACCCATTAAGTGTACCTATCCAGTCTCAGCTCTGTGGCTGCAGAAGACTATGCATGAAGACTAAACAGTTGCCAGAGGCCTCAGTTTCCAATTTGCAAGTAGAATGTGAAAGTCATTTAAACTCAACGCAGAATTGAATAATAACACAGAATTTATTATGAAGACTTCCTAACTGTTTTTCCTACTTTAGCACTTCTTCAGAGGCGAGTAGTTAAAAGTGAATTGTATTTGACACAAGTGAACTTAAGTAATCCAATGAGAATGGCTCTTCATCCAGGAGTTTCTTTTCTTTTTTCTTTTTTTTTTGGTGGAGTGGGATGGGGTGTTGACAACAAAGTCAGCAGGTTTCCTATTTACTTGTTTTGGCAGTAGACTTTATACAGGTAAAAAATCTTATGGCACCAAACTCAAAACATCCACTGTTTAAAAATAAAAAAAAAAAAAATCAAAGCCAACCCTGGACAAGTCTCTTATCTTAGTGCATCTCATGTCACTGCTAACTACAAGATAGAGATTTGCCAGGGTGGAATTACAACATGGCAGTTTGCTATAAACTCCATCAGGCAGATTTTTCTCTCATTTGTAATAGTACGAAATCTGAACTATACAAAACATGTGTAGGACAAAATCCATAAAGATACTGGTCATTCTTCTGAGTTATGTCTAAATTTTCAGTCTTTCTGAAAACAGCAGTGGTGGTTCTTTGTGTATGTATGTACTGGAGAATTCTTTTCTCCAACTTGCTCGCTACCCAGTCAGAAGGGGACCTGAATGTAGAAAATAAATACATTTTACTGGTTTCAAAAAAGTTAATATTGTGTCATTGCTAGATGCATACTCCAGCTGGGCCACTTTGCATCAGGATATCAGAATAATATTTGATGAGGTCGATTATGTTATTAAGATTGAATGATATTGAATTGATAAGAACTGAGATTTCTAATAATTTTATGTAAGAAGCTGCACATTCTGTTAACCTTTACGTGTGTGTGGTTGAGTTTGCTTTGAAAATCTGTATATATCGGTAACGCAGAACTGCTGTGGTAAGCTCAAGAAGGTCTATACTACATGAAGCATTTAAAATATAAAGCCTGACATTGTAGTTAGCCATACACAACAATTTAGTTTATGTCTTGTAAATTCAGGGCTTATATATTCCTGTGAAATGCATTTTGCCACTGCTACATGGAAAACATCCTTGCATGACTTTAGATTAGCTCCTCTGTACACACCACCAACTTCTTAAACTAGTTGATGGCTGCCTTGATGCAGTGATGGTTTTGTTGGCAGCTTCAGCGAGGACAAGTTTTTATCCATAGTAGTCTTATAGAAAATCATATTTCTAAAAGTTTGTCTACATTTCTACATAACTTTGGTTGGTGAATTGAGAGCTCTGGATGTTTCAAAAGAAGCAGACCTCATTTTGCAGGACTAAGCCACCCTAATTTTACCACATGAAAAAAGAAGCAACACACAACAACCAACAACTTCACAAATTGTTTTTGAAGCATCCTTCTGCTGTACATGGTGAGACCTGTCATTATCTTTGGAGCTTTTCTCTCATGTCCTCAGTTGCCAGTGTAAATTAATGCTAGACAATGTCTTTAGGTTGTATTCAAAGTTTTTTAAAGAAATTCTGGCATATATCAAATGTAGGGCAACATATCATGGTTTGGACTGACAGAAAATAATACACAAAAAAACCAGAATGCTTCTCTTGGGGTGAAACCAAGCACACATTTTCATCTTACAAAACTATCAGGAAAACTTTCTAACCCACTCTAATATCACTCCTCCATCACTGCTGTAAAAAAGGAATGTAGATCAGCCAGTCCTTTGCTTACCAGTGGTTGAACACAATGGATATACCATTAGCTGGAAGCCTTGTGGTTATCACAGATTGTACCACATGATCTCATAGAAAGAAAATGTATTTTAAGATGCTTCTCTTTAAATGTGTACTATTAGCTAATGGCACTTTTATTTCCTATTTGGTCATGGGAAACAACATTTTCTATCAGAGAATTATTTTGTCAGGAATGGTGGGTATGTGGGTTTCAAAAATGTTCTCCTTTGATAAAATGTTAATTTTTTGGTTTTGCTCTGAAACAGCTATAGTTCTGGTGTCCTGCCATCAGTCTTTTTCAAATCTCTTATTTTTCTATCTCTCGTACTGCATTTCCTCCCCCCCTTTTTTTTTCGTACTTTATTCTATAGTATTTGCCCCATTCTTGTTTGCTTGTAAATAGTAAATATTTATAGTGCATTTCCTGGGGGGAGAGAAGTATTTTTAAGTGAGGATCTGGTCCCTCAGGTCCTGAGATCGCCTTAATAACCTTTAATGGTGGGCACTATAATTAAAACCTGCATAGTCAAGCATATCTGAGACTGGAGTCAGATATACATTCCAGGAAACTGAATTTGCCCCAGTAATGAGATATAAAAACAGAGCAAGGCTGTTACCTAGGAATTTCCTTTGTAGTTCCCTGTGCCACGCTCATGTATTTTATTAGGAGGAAAAATTTAGCACCAACTAACTGGTATTAAAATGTTTTTGATAAAACTGTATTGCAAGTCTGTGATGTATATAAGGGACTAGAAGAAAAATTAGATTCCAGAACTCCTATTTGACCCATACACTGAGATACCTGAAGACTCAAACAACCAAAAATTCATGGAGACCCCTGTCTTAGGAAGCAGTGACTGCAATAGGTGTGTAAGATGACTGGAAAAATATAACTCCAAATCAGAAAAATGTGGTTAAAACAATATGTTGTACTGAGTGTACTGAAGGGGTTTTTTTTCTTATCTCTGAGCTAGGTTGCTGGCTTCTAACCAGATCTTCCAAAAGAGAGTTAAAAAAGAGAGAAAATCTTTACGGACTTTGCCCTGACCCGTAAAAGCACCGCTCTGCAGGAGTTACAAATGGCTTTTTGGCTAAGTTCAGCAGCTGAAAGGGCCTCTACTTGTTTTGTCTCCAGCTCTGACAATAGCCGTGGAGAAGAATGTCTTCTTTAAAACTTCTGGGGATCAAGCTGAACCTTCAGCTGCCAGAGTTTCGGCTCTCCTCTTCCCTGCCCCACCCCTCCCGCCCCCCTCAGAAAAGTTTTTTTTAAAAAAAGTATGTTAAAGGGCCTAATCCTGCTAATCCTGCTTCCATTGAAATGGATATAACTTTGTAACTTTTCAGTATTATTTTTAGTAGGTTCCACCTGAGGCTGCTGGAAGTATGTTTTACATACAATATAAAAATATCTAAGGAAAGGAGGTAAGATTTTATTTCTGAAAAAAATGTTCAGGTCCACACAGTTGTGGATGATGTGAGCTCTCCCGTTCTTTGCAAGCTTCTGTACTGGGGTTATGGGCAGCCAGTACCCAGCACTCAGGATCTGACACCAGCAGGCTCTCTGAAGTCAGGTAAGTAAAGCATTTATTCCAAGAAACAGCTGAGCTGTCAGCAGGTCTCCTTCTTTATTTCTTCAAATTAGAGTGCTTTGGTGTCTGCTGTCTTTCTGATATTCCAATGCTGCCCCACCTGCCTGGACATGGAGAGCTGGGCTCAGTCCCACCATCACCCTGAGCAGGTTCAAATGCTTCACTACAAAAATGCCTGAGTTATCTGGGCATTTGCTGTTTTGGTGGAGGGTCCTCTGTTTCTCCTTGTTGAAAGTGAGCAAGAGAGAAACACCACTAACTATTTATCTGGCTAAAATGTACCTACACCTCAGCCTTCCCCAAAACAGCTGGTAGTCTAGAGGAGGATCTCTCAGACAGTGTGGGCAGTAGGGCAGACTCAGGCTCCCCTTCCCTGGGACATGCTCAAATACACAGTGACTGTCCCCTCTTTTTGTCCAGCCATGTTTCAGGACAAAGAAGTGTCTGTGAGGGGGCTCATCCTGGACTTAAGATGTTCTACAGTGCAGCGGGGGCCCATCAGAGCACACTTTGTTTCTCCATCCCTATCCTCATAAAGAGCTGCTGAGGAGAGGGGACACTGCAATACAATAGGAAGGGTTAAAAGCCTTCTTAATTGCAATTATCTTAAATTACTCAGACAGAATCCTTGTGAT
The DNA here is from genome assembly GCA_023637945.1 of Phaethornis superciliosus. Taxonomy (NCBI): domain Eukaryota; kingdom Metazoa; phylum Chordata; class Aves; order Apodiformes; family Trochilidae; genus Phaethornis; species Phaethornis superciliosus. The sequence continues at coordinate 145,204,504 of JAJQWJ010000001.1, read as the reverse complement.
GTTGTTGGAGCTTTTAAAATGCAAGTTGTTTGTCTAACTTCTACAGTCAGTAAAAGGAGAGAGGCACATCTGGAGGGCAGGTCCTCCAAGCCAAAGATAGCAAGCTTGCTTCCTAGATGAATTGTTCTTTGAAAGTATATGATTCTCTTGGCTGATAGTAGTGAACACCTACACAAGTAATGTTTTAGATTATGCATGATGGGATGAAATCTGCTCCTGAATCAGGAAAATATTTAAACTTAAAAAGTAATGATGCCACGGAAAGAGTCATGGTACCTTGAGGAGTCCTGAAGCAGCCAGGGAAGCAGAAACAAATAATTCCGATGGTTATCTGATGTAAAAAAAAAAAAAAAAAAAAAAAAAAAAAAAAAAAAAAATTTAAAAAAAAAAATTCTAAAGTACATGAATTTCCAAAGGACTATATCTCTGAATACATATCTGTGAGCTTGTAGAACTGTTACATTATGTTTTGCAGAGAAATGTAAAATGGGCATCAAATTGACAAAATCAGATTAAAGACAATTTGGAGAGAGTTATTACAAAATAGTAATGCCATTCTTGCTTTTCAGTATTTGTATTTTCTGTATGGAAAGGAAAAGCAGGTGTCTTCAGTTTAACAGCTTCTGGCTTTTAGCTTAAAGTGGGAAAAGGACACACAGAGACTTCCAAGAGACTTACCCTGTAGCAACAACCATTTTGAGCAGACACTATGCTTGCTTGATACAATGCACTGTCATGTAGAAATGCTTAAATTACTTCTGAGTGAGCTAGCTTGGGAAGTCAGAGCAATGTAATTGCATTAAGTGCTCTACCCAAGCTAATGTTTCCTTCTGCCTGTACCAGGACAGCTTTAATATGCCTGATGGCCTTACATTAGGTGTGTCAACATGCCTAATGCACAGAGAAATACGTGGTGCCTAAATAACAGGACGAACAACAGAGGTGCCATGAAAAGAGGCAACTCAGTGCTTCTGACACTGCATTATTAAAATCACTTTCCTGCAGCAGAGAGCGTTACATGTGTGTTTGTGGGCGCTGTATAAAATCTATATAATCTACTTCATACAATGTCAGGCATAATGTAGGGCCTTAGAGTAGGATTAAATCAGAAAGAAAAAAGAACAAAAGTGGGATCATTTTGCCTTCTAAGGCCCTTAAGGGAGTGGAAAACAAGTTTAACAATGTCATGATTGTAGTTCCACGTTGTCTCCTCCGTGTGACACCGTTGTGGGGCTCCCTCTTGTACCTATGAACTGGGGGATTTGCCCATGCACCCTAGTGAAGGCAGCTTTGGGTACCCCCAGTGCCGTTTGGAAACCAAAAGTCACTGGGATAAAATGGAGAGCAGCGCATTTTTTGAGAGTAGAGAAACCCAGAGGATAAAGGAGTCATTTAACTGCCTTGCTTGGATTGATGTATGAAGGTGGATTCACAACTAGTTCCCATAACATTTTGCTGGTGGTTTAATCATTACCGAGAGAAAAGCCTAAAGAATGCAGAGAACAGGACACTGCGCTTGTGGGCTTTTTTTTTTTTTTTTTTTCCAGGGGTGGTGTTTTCTTCTGGTTTTAAGAAATGCATGTCTTTGATGAGATATGGCTGCAGGCTACCGTTTTACATTTTATGTTGGCTACCTTTTGTCAGTGGCTCATTATTGATGCTGTATGCTGTTTTAATTCACACTTCTCTGCTAATCAATTACAGCGTTTATCCATTAATCAGCTATTCTGACAGGGTCAATAACTGCTTTGCAGTTTTGTGGGATGTTGCGCGTTATCAAGCAAGTAGCAACAGTCAGTGGATTAGTTCAGCGTGGCATTGCGTTCTCAGGCTGGTGGACATTCAGGGGAGTAAACACCTAGTGAGGCTTCTGGCAATTACTTGGATTTTTTTTTTTTTTTTGATTCCTTCTCAAAAACCTCGTCTGTTTGCAAAATTCATCCTCGCCGCTGGGTACGCAGAAGCGCGTGCATGACTGCGTGTGCTCACGCGTGTGAGCCCGCACACACCCGGGTGTGCCTGCCTTCCCCCATCTGTGTCTGTACAGATAGACATAGGTGCCCTATAGTCTAAGCCATCTACCTTATCAAACGTGCCAGTTCAGCTCTATGGATGCTAACAGCTATACTGGTGGTAAATCGGCACAAGCATTAAAGGTTGTTGTCTTTTTTTCATTTTAGCAAGTGGTGTAGATAACAGAGGGGGCAACATTTAATTGGACAGTTACAGTTTTGGTAGTGAAGTTACCATCTATAATGATGGTAACAGGTTTCAATTATCTTTTTTATGACAGATGTACCAACATTTAATTGTTTCTCATCAAGTGTGGAAAGAAAAGACACTTCTGTAGATTTTTCAATTCTTCTACATGTCACTTAGCTGTCTGCACCATTGTTTGAGCTCCTTTCTCTCATCCTTTTTGCAGCAATGAGTTGTGTCATTCCCTCATGATCAGCACTTTTGTTGTCTTTGTTTTTTGCTGTACCTCAGAAGTCCATCTTTTCTTTCATCTCCTTCCCATTCATGCATGAGGGAACAGTTGTGCTCTGTTGTGGGGATGTTCCGCTGGATTTCAAACAGTAGGGTTTCTTTTTATTCTCTTCTAAGTAGTACAATGGGGCTGAATGTCTGTTGCAGAATGCACACACTAATATGCCAGGTTATTTGGTTTCTAAGAAGTCAATAAAAATGCTACATTTAGGTTCAGTACTTGGCTTGCTTTTTTTTGCTGTTTGCCTTTCGATCTGCAGTTATAAATCTGTTTGTTTGTTTCTTGTTATAAAATATAATCCTCAATATTAAATCCAAGCATGGAATCAACAAACACTTGGGAAAAAATGTTACTGGCGATGGAGTATTTTCACACTCACAGATTTGGCAGCCTCTGTCTTCCTTGATAAGGGATGGAAAACTGCCGCCAAATCTAATTAATGGGGTCTATAACAGGGAAGGAGAGAGAGGGAGAATGGGGTGGGGGGAAGATGTGATCATGCATTTGTCTTGGCAAAAGTTTCTTGTTTCTTGGAGACCTAGCTGGTCTTTGCATTTAAGAAAACGTGGGTTTTGTCTGTTTGATTTTTAGGGACTTTTTCTTTTTTTCATTTGTGCACATACTTAGTTTATAAACACTCATTCAAAAGCCATTTCAACGGCAAAACACTAAAGACATCAAAAGCTAGAGATATCTTCAGACACTTTGTTCTCATATTCAGAAACAATCTTCAAAATCCTTCTTAATGAGGTCATAAAAGAAAAAAAATCGAACAAGTGGTACTTGTGTACCTCTCTAGGATGTGTCATCGGGGTCACTTGCCACTAGGTTATCCTATTTAAAAAGGGATTGGGATAGTTCAGTCAAGCATTGCATCAAGAGAGAGACTTTGATTAATTCCTTCTCTCCTCTATTGTGCTATAGATAATTTCAGTAAATTTGTGATACTTTCTTCTTAGTCAGTGTTGAGGCTTAACGTTCTGGATGCGTCATGCTGAGTATTAGCATTTATTGGGCCTATTTGGCTCTAGTAAAGAGGAGTGTTGGCTGCAGACAGCCCTCTAATCTTTGACAACTGAGGCCATTCTTTCAACATTACCGTTATCTCAGGTCATAGAGAGAAAGTGTTCTCTTACAGGTTTGCTGCAGGAACAAATATGGCATGTAAAGGAAGGGGAAGAAGAAAAAGTAAGTAGGCTGATGATTTATTGTAGATTTCTTTTTGGAAAAAATAGAGGTGACTGTTACAGAGAAAATTGCCGTCTCGAATAACTTGTTCATTTTCTGACACGATGGGAGAGAGAGTAAGGAAAGGCAAAGCTGAGCTGTGTTATTAACTTGAGCCATGGCTGGAGACTTGAAATGCAGCAGAACTGCAACGCAGAACCTGGCTGCAATTATTTCTATACCTAACTTAGGTATAGTTAGGTTGAAACCTAACTTTTATTTTAAAAAGTGATTGGGTTTGGTGAGGAATTTCCTTTTTTGACTTTATTCTAATTTAAAAAAAAAAAAAAAAGAAAAAGAAAAAAAACCCAGAAGGACTTTTTTTGCCAATGAAGAAATCACATTATATCCTATTTCTCAACTAAACATGCACTTTTTTCCCTTTAAATATAGGTCTTCAGAATTTGCATGATGTGTCTTTCATTCATTGAAAATAATTTACCACTTTACTTTGGTGTAATCTCCCCTCTCTTCCGTGGCTTATTTTGAAAATGTGTGTGATAGTCGCTCTGGAGACTCAAGGCCCTGTTGGGCATACACATATTTAGGCACTCTTTAAAAAGTGGATTTTTGACCTGATAGACCGTAACGGCTCCCAGGGAGCCACTATGGTCATTGTGTAAATCCTTCTTAGTTTTCGGTTTACTCACTTGATATACCGTAACGGCTCTTAGGGCTCTTATGCTCTATTGTGGTAATCCAGCTGCTGCACATGCGCCTCCAGCTTTTGTGCCTAAAAATCCTCGGGAAGTTTTGTTGGGAGCGTAGCGGGCACGTCCAGAGTCGCTTCCTTTCTGGGGGGGGGGGGCTGATAAAGTGGCTGGAGGAAAAAAAAAAAACGGTGGCTCTTCTGCCTTTCCCTCTGGCAGCAGTCAAAAACACCTGCAAAGCTATCAGTCTGCCAAAAAAGCCTATAAGAAAAACTCCAGTCCACTGCTGTCGGATGCTCAAAATATCATCTGGAAGGACTGATTTGAATCAAAAGGTTCAGAAGTGTGAAAGAGACGATTTTTATTTATGCATTTGTTTAATGTATGTCTAAGATATGTGTCAGGCTTCTGCCCAGTGGGATTTTTGACAACTGAGTTATTGACCCTTGAAAACAGGGAGTTGTAAGTGAAAGGCTGATATAGTCGTAACTATAGCAACACTGTCAGTGTTCCTGTAATTATTAACTTTTTTTTTTTTAAATAAAAAAATTAAGAAACTGTTTCTTTGCTTAAACAAAGCTTTCTTGCAGACTGATAGTGCCACCACGGAGATGCAGTACATTGAGACAATACATGTCAGTTAGTTACTAATATAATTAAGGTACTTGGAAAGTGTGGAAAAAGACTAAACTAAACATCACTTGTTTATATGAATAAAGCCTGTTGGTTCAAGCCTTTCCTATGAGCCAGTGATGTCAGACAGATTTAGCCATCATTTGGTGCTGCATAAAGCTGATGAAAGGCTACATTTGCATGACTTCTGCAACTTTTTCATGCCATGCTGCTTTGAGAGAGCAATGCTCGTACTGAGGCTGCAGGCAGAGTTTCAGACATTTATTTGGAGTTAATTCTCCTGTGTACAGGGCAGGGTGATTGAACAGTGCAATACACGTGCCCGCTTTCAGCATGGAGAGCAGTGGCATCTCCCACGGGTGCAGTTTTACCTGGGCTTCATGAGAGAAAGCATTGCAGGATGCCTGGGACCCAGTCTGATGCCAATGGGCTCTCAGAGCCAACCCATCTGTGCTATGCCCTCCCTCTGCTAAGAGCTGCCAGAGGCTGGTCCTTACCCTGGCACTATGCTGAGATGTATCTCCCTTGTGCCACTTCAGCCACTTCCCATGGTTTTCTCCCAGGTCTTGTTCCATGGTGGCCATCAGACAAGGTGGCACAAATGGGACACCTTCCGAAAATGTTGCTGATCTTCTGGAGTAACCCTCCACCTCTGTGGGGACGTGTCCCAAGTGCTGTCCCTCTCATCTGAGTATGGTTTTCCAGGACTATATGTGTGCATGTGCTGGGGGGTGGAATCAAGAGCGAAAGGGAAGATCATACTCCGGCAGGGTCTCCTGAACAGCAGGCTGCTCACAGACCTTTTATGGTTTTCCAAGACTTGACAAGTCACTAAAGCTTTTATGATTAGTCTAGAGCTTGTTTGCAATTTTAAATCCACCTTCTATCAGGGATCAGAAAAGCCCACTATGTATAGAATGTGTGCACCTTAATATTTAAGATGAGGACAGCAAGTACTTAATACTGCCACAAATGGCAGCAAATCCTCTGTTTTCTTATTCCTTAGAATACAAATTATTGAGAGGACTATATTTAATCCAGTTCTTTAATTGCGTCTGTTAAACAATCAGTTGCTAAGCTTTCCTTAGCCAGGTTTTAGATAATGGCTTTTGTTTTTGCTTAGCCATCTGTCCCTGTATTAATTGTCCTTTTCCCCTAGTATCCACCCATAATTTTGGCAAACTAGTTCCCGAGGTTGTTCTAATTTCCTTTTGCCTCATTTTCTATTGTTGGACAGTGTTACCTTTAGCATTTCACACATTTAATGGATGCAGTTCTGGCTACTGAAGGGAAGTTCAGTTACTTTCACTGCATCACACAGAGCTGAAGTTACTTCATTTTTATGCAATGTAAAGTGCTAGCAAAACAACATAGAGGCCTAAATTAAAATTATCCCTTGTATGCGGGAAAGTAAAAACATTTTTTTTTTGCTTTCTGTGCAAAGTGAGGTGACAGGTCACAGTTACAGGGTTTCAGGAGAACTTTTTCTGGTATCAGCATCAAAGTTCCCATTTAATTAATTTAATCTCTATTCTATGTGCTGAACTGACATTTGTTCTGTGGGGTTTGCACAGCTTCTTCTCCAGTCTTTGACTGGAAGGCTCCTGAAGCAGGTCCTGATTCAGGAAGATACTTAGTGATATTATTAGACCACTCAGACTCTTCACATTGTGCTCAGCCACTTCGCTGGATCAAGATCCTGCTGTCTCCTTTTTGCTTTCCTCCTCCTCCTGCCCTGCACTCCCCATCCTTGACTTCCCTTTCTACTGCTTCATCCTCAAGGATTTAATGCCAGGCTACCCTTTTTTCCTTAAGTGATGCAGCTGGCTGCCCTTAGTTAATACATTTTCTCTATCACTTGTGCTGCATGGAGAGATTCCTTAGTCCATCCTTTTCACTGATGCTTCTCCTACCAAAATCTTCACTGGCCTTGTCCTCTTCATTTTGGTGTTGGGTTTGGGTTTTTTTGTTTTTTTTTTTTTTTGGTTGGTTGGTTGGTTTTGGGCTTTTTTGTTTGTTTCGTTTTTTGATTGGTTGGCTGGTTTTGGGTTTTTTGTTTGTTTTGTTTTTTGGTTGGTTGGGGGTTTTTTGTTGTTTTGGTTTTTTGTTTTTTAATTACATCCTCACCTTGCTCTTTTAATCTTCCCTTTGACCTTGTTTTCTTCTAGCTTTCTAACTGAATCATACTACCATGGCTCTATTTTTACATTCCTAGTTCATAGTTTTGTTTCTGTTTCACAGTCCCACCTCCTGCCCTTGTACCTGCAGTCCTCCCCAGTCCTCCCCGGTCTCCTCCCACGGTGGCTCATTTAGGGTCACATCCTGACACTGTGCCTTGCCACTTACAGAAAACCCTTTTTTTTTTTGCCTTTGTTGCCCAGGGACCATCTCACTGTTCCCCTCTGCATTTCTCACTTCTTTCCTAGCTGACTGGGCCATCCCACCTTGCTGGGTGGTGGCTGGGCAGGATCACCTGTGGAGCTGCTTGTTGTGTATTGCTGGCTCCAGGTTTCATGTCTGTGCTGCCCAGGTCCTGGGTTTTTCTCACCTCATTCCTGTACCAGACCTGGGCTTCTTCTGTGATTAATTATCCTTTTATTCTTTTCCTCCTGTAGATGCTTTTTAATCTTCTTCCTTATTGGCCTACAAACATGAGCAGTCTTAACCAAAGTCCTCTATCTTCCCTGCATCCAAAGACACCCTAACACTCCTTGTGCTAGATTAAACGTTGGTTTCCAAGCAGTTGAAAAGTGTAAAGCAATAAAAGTGTATTTTGAATCAAGAGGTAGACATGTCTAGTTGAGTAACAGAGTAATCAACATACTGCAGCTGCCTGTTTGTCTCTCCAGGCTCTTGTATCTTTAGCTTTCTGTAAATCAATCCATCCTGGTGTAGAATCCATCTTCTATTTGCTATCTTCATAATAGGAAGCATTTCTGCAGAGGCTAGAGAAAGATAAAACAGAATATTTTAAGGTTAGTATTCCTAAAATCACATAAAACTTCACTACTGGCTGTTTATTTTTCAAACTAATATAAGATCCTGAGGCATGAATAAATGCACCTGCTAATATTTATGTCCTTTTTGTGAATCAAAATCTAGCAAAATCCTTGAAATACCCAAGCTAGCAGTCATGAATGTTACCATGGTGGAAAAAAATTTACCTTATATCTGCTTAAGCCAGGAACAGAAGCAACATATCATTAAAAGACCCAAAAATGTAATTGTATTTGTTGAAAGGAGAAACAAGGTTTCAGGTCACATCAGGGACATCCTTCTCTTCACTGTTTCCACAGGGCACAAGTAAGTCTGTTTGGAAAAGGGCTCAGCTGTGGGTTTTGTGTCTGAGTCTGGGCACAGGAACCATGCAGCCTTGGGAGGAGGGTGGAGAACAGCTCATAGAAACATTTAGGCTGGAAAAGACCCTGAAGATATCACCACAGCAAGGAAATGCCCACTCTTTCCTGATGCTCCTCAAAAAGGAAGAGAGAAATGAGTTATTTCCCTCCCTTATGCAGTTCAGTTTAGTGCCCCTGGCTACCACCATAAATGGCTATTTTAGCCAAAATGTTGTCATTCTTCCCACCTATACATATATAGTGGCAGAATATAGATGAAGCAGCCCCTAAATTCCCTCCTTGCCCTCCAAAATAATCTGAGCAAGGGCAAGGAAAGGGTACACGTTTCTTCTTCTTTTTTTTTTTTTTTTTTTTTTTTTTTTTTTTTTTTTCCTTCCCTACAACTGTTGAGATCCAAGAGATTAAATGGAATGAGTATTACTTGTGTGAAACAGAACATTGCTTGCTTTGTTCTGGCAGAGATTTACCCAAGGCAGGAAACAGTAACACTGAAAGCAGAGCTGCTTTGGCTCACTGAGACTTGCCTTCAGTCTATAGCTGCCCTAAATCTGCAGGGACAACACCTGTACTTGCAGGATATGCAAGACGCCTACAGTGTGTGGATGCAAAGCATATGGTACAAAGACCACAAGCATTGCAAGGCTCTGTCACTGATAACTACCAGTGGAACAACCTTCAGTTTCATGCACAAGGGGTTCTGGGAAGACTTATATTTCATTGAAGAATTCTCACTCTAATATAATTGCTGGACATACAGGAAAAAGCAGTTTATTCCAGCAAGGTATGACGAATATTTGAGACTCAAAGCTGTGGAAAAAAGTATTTTATTATTTCTTGGATTTGTGCTTTCCATCTTTCCATGCTATTGTTGTAATATGCCACACTGAGTCTTTTTATACACATGGATGTGTATATATATGCACAGTTATATGTGCATAAATAAGTAATATGTGTAGATATACATTCAGGTACGTGCAAATAGAAACATAAGCATGCACACATATAAATAAATGGTCACCTCTGGCTATTGTGGCTGCAAGCCAGAAACACACCTTACCTTCAAGAGAGGGGGTATTGTGTTGTCTGTCAAATGTATCACATGCTGTTCTTACTTGCACCCCGAGCTAGTGGAGGTATTATTTTGCATTTTCTCCTTTAAACTCAAATGACTTAAAAATAGAGGAAAGACTTTGTGTGCTGGGTGTGTTCTGGAGAAGAGAGTGGATATGTCACAGTCTTTTCCCAGTGTGTCTGATGCTACTCTCTAGCTACTCTCTCACCATCCTGCCATTACTGACACTAGCTCACCTAAACTGATATTCTGGAAGATAAAACCTGACACATCCATTACATTCTTCCTGTCATCAAGGAAACAGATGATGACAAACAAGGGGCGATGTGAAACTGACACTGATGTTTCAAACCATCCAAAGTCCATAAATAAAATCTCAACTTTGACAGGTACTTTGTTTCTTAATATTAGTGCAGATTACTGACATGTTATGCAGAATGAAACTGTATCTCAATTATATTATTTCACCTTTGTACTACGGTATATCTAAAATGATACCTGAACAAAAAAAGTAGGCAGATGCAGTAATAGAATATTTTTCTCATTATCCAGAACAGGATTAAAGACATGTCATCTAATTATCTCATTTCCTTAAGTCTGAACCTGTGTTCATGACATAAAGAAGATTTTAAAGGAAAACTCTGTGATTCATTTTCACAGGGAGTTTATTTCCACAAGGTACGAATGAGTTCAATCATTCTGTATGTTGTTCAGCTTTTGTACGGATGTGAAGTGCTATAACATTTACTTAGAGATACACAGCTGCTCATTTAAATGTCATAGAAGTTGTTATATGGAAGTAGACCTAATTCTATTTCTCCTCATAGATTTTATTTTCATGTAATCCAGGAATTTTTCTTATCTATCATATGTAATCCTTATGAAATAAAAGCCATTTTCTTTCGTTGTGCAGGTTGCAAGAGAGGCAGTGTATTTTTCTTCTTCACTTATTTTTATATAAATCTTGAGCAGCCTGTGTCCAGAATTCAGAGAAAAGAATTCCTTAGTCTTAAAGTAGGACAGTCTGGAAAAATTTCTTGTTTGTGGTCCTCCCAAGGAAGCTGTGTGCTTGCTCACCCTTTCTCCTGCCTTTCTCTGTTCACTTCTCTCTCAGACATGTTCAAATCACCCCTCTCCACTAGGCAGCCATCAAGGACAGGACTGGTATCTAAAATCTGATTTTGAGGGAGGAGGATCAAAGATGTCAATGTGTGTTGAGGTGCAGTGAGGTAGGAAATCCAGATTTAATGAAACTGAGGTGTTTGAGGGAAAAGGGGCATCCTGTGAAACAGGGCCATCAGGGAACTTTGACTCTTGAGATTTAGCTAAGTTTCAGTTGGCTTTTTTGTGTGTTTACCAGCCATGGTAAATATATGCTGTAGCAACCGAAACCACACAAGTAATCTCACCTGGGAAATACAGATAAGAAACTCCCACAGAGCATGTAATAAGAGCTCTTGCACTTGCACTTTTACAGAGCAAGGAGAGCAAGGCCTGTCAGGTGCTTTCTGTGCCACAAGAGGGGCTGCTAGCTGATGATTTGACTTGTTTTGTGAGAATAAAATCATATTGTTTTGCAGAGAACTTGATTTTCACACAGTCTGTCTTTCTACTCATGATAATAATGATTTTTTAAACTCCAGTCTGTGTAAGGTGCCCAAGTCTGTGTCTGACCTAGCATCAAATGGGATGGGACTTACTACCTGGGGTATCTGCAATAGGGAGGTAGGAGTCATAATATTATGACCAGTTTCTGAATCTCCCAGGATGTGGCAAAGCCAATCTGAAGAGTTCTGTGAAAATATTTAGAGATAATTAAATGATAAAAGTAGCTTGGAAATGTGTTTTTCTATAGCAGGTTTCTGCACTTAGTATTAAAATATGTCCCATGGCCAACATTTCTCCTCTATCACTCATTCATGTTATCTGCCCTGGTAGGCTGAGCATCATTATGGTCTTTGAACTTGCCTACACAGCAAACTTCATCCTTGGTAAGAGAGGCTGTGCTGATATTACCAATGTGTCCCTCGGAATTAGTTCCCCACTGTGGCCAACCCTGGATGAGGTTCATCTCCTCCCAGTGTGGTCACTTCCTCAAGGTGCTTAATGAACCCCCTGGGTCCGGAGGAGAGTAATGGATGAGTCCCCCAGTGGAGGGTGCACCCAGGACTTTGATCACACACCCCATATATGCACCCATGGGAGTAGTGGGACCCAACCCACCAACTCAGAGTGAGGGGTTTGTCCTTTTCAAGGCAGGACAAAGCAAAAGTACCACTTGCTACAGGGAACTCAGTGGCTAGAGGGGTGCTGAGTCTGAAAAGGCTGGCAGGTGCTAAAATTGCCATTTTTAGTTTTCTGGACTTAGTGAGGAGACAATTTCAAGGGGCCAGTGCTGGATTAAGGATTGGCATGCCTGTTTCCAGGTAATAAAGATATCCTTCAGCTGAATATGTGGAAGATCAAAATCAATTGACAGCTGTCACCTTTCTATCATTAGTTTCACAGTATTTAGTAATTCCTTTAAACCTGGCTTAATAAAATCTCACCTTTAATTTTTTTTTGCCTTTATAGAAAATTTCTGACTGTTGCAAGGAGAAGCCTGAAAATACAAAGCTAGGGATATAAGAAACAGAAAATAATATTCTACTGTGCACTTTAAAAATGTTGCAATTTTCAATGCATCACATTGTTCGTTTTTTTTTAATTCTTGGTGTTGTTAACAAATTTTAAAAATTAATAGGTGAGGGTTTTTTTCTGAGAGATGTATGAAATAAGGGGCAAATACACAATAAATACTGAAGAAAATGTAGGTGTTTCATCATTATCTGCACAAAAGTAGTAATAATACCATTTCTTGTAATAAATTGAAAAGACGGAAATAAAAAGAAAGTCTATTCTTGGATAGTAAAGCTTTGCCTGGTGTTTATTTACAGGAGATCAAGAAAGTTCTGTGATCTCAGTAAGGTTGTTTAATCCCACCACTACTACTAGTTTTGTAAGTTTTAATTTGTGTAATTAAACAGGGTCATAGCTAAAGGCAAGAAAATGTAGTAGTCAGAAGTTTGGGGCATTCCCTGCTGTCTTTTGAAATTAATAAAGTAAGACCTGGTTTTCAGCTGATTTAATTCTCAAAGGAAGTAGGGCTGGGCTTATTATTGTTACTGCCACAACTATCATAGAAAGATTCCTACATTTTGCTAACATTGACTAGTGATAGCAGCACAGAAAATTCATTTGATCTTACATAATGTTTTCATGGTTAATAAGATTTACATGTGACATTTTTGTATTATTAAAACTACTGGAATTGCATTGCACTAGGCATTAACTTCTATGATTGAAGTTAAGGGAGATTTTTTTTAATAGCTAATCAACAGTTTTACTGCCTCTGGGGCATTTTAAGAAAATGTTATACTGTACTTAACGAACATTATACTACAAATAAGAGTGATATTCCTGTAATTAAAACAGTCTGGATATTGCTTAATGAATGTTTTTCTTATCTTAATGTATAGGCAGTAAGGATTCATGTAGTTGCCTTTATTAACTTGTGGAGTTAGTTAAAAAGCTGGTTAAAGCAGTAAGTCCATATCAGGTCAATATAAAATGCTTATGTAGGGATTTCATTGCTCTTATAAATCTGACTAGTTAAAAAATAAACACAGATGCTTGTTTGTGCCATCCTGAGCCATACTGTAGGGCAGTATTTCTGCCTGTAGACATTTCTAAAATTAAATGCTGCCTGGAGCACGGTGGGATTTGCAAGCATTCTTCTTTCTTGTCCCTTAAGGAAATATTTTTAAATTTCCACCAGGCTGGTATTCAAAAACAGAGAGATGTTGGTTTTCAATTAGTATAACTACACTTGTTGTTGAATTAATAGCATTGTACATTTGTTCTTTTTTTTTCTGTCCCATTGCATCAGCTTTGATGTAATTACAACATTTTAAATTTTTTTATGCAATTGCAGTGCATTTTAGTTTTACAGTTCTGTTCTTCGGTGGTTTTGTATTTACTAATTTTTATTGCTAAATTGTTCTTCACTGCTCAGTTGTTTGGCACAGAAGCTGTCCTGAAAAAGTTCAGATTAATACAAAATAATTTTACATAATAATTCTTCTACATAATAAATCTTCTAAAAAAGTGCTTGGCTAAACATAAATCATATCTTTCCTCTTAATCTTAGTCTGAAAATATCACGCGGGGTTTTTTTATCCTAGATGAGATCAAGCATCTTTATATTGTTTAAAAGATACTCACCAGCTGGATTGCGCCTGCATGCATTTAAGGCTCAATTTTGCACAAGTCTCTGTGCCAAAACCTGAAAATAGCAGGTTGGCCCACATATAGCCTGATAACACATGGAAATGGAACCGTTTCATAATCCAAAATTAATCTCCAGTCCTGCAGGCACTTAAGCACATGGCTAATTTTAAGTGTTTGACTAGTCCTTTTGATTTCTCCGAGCACATGCTCGATTGAGTTTACAGGAGCCATCTCAAAGTGCAGAGAGGACTGCAATATTGTTTTGTTTTTCATAAGTAGTAAAAATGTCTGTTCTTATATTTAGAAGCATAATTTACATACATTTCTAAGTACAGAAATCATCTAGGTGTTTGTGCTTTGGCTATCTGTACACTGCTGTAAATTGCAAAAGAAGATAAAATGCGTCTTCTTTACTGAAAAAATCTCAGAAATATGTACGGAGCCTCTGTTTGTAAAGTACCCCCAACAATATCACAATCAAAATTACAAAGAAGATGATTCATTGTAAAAAATCAGAAATTCTGAAAGACCCAAGGTGAATGAAAGATTTCTTCTTTCTTTAGACATTGCAGCACCAGCATATTGACACTCAATTATTCCCCTCTGCTAAATATTCCCAGAAACATCTCTAGTGTAATTTTATTTTAACTAAGATGTAAATCAGAACTATTTTAAGGACTGTACAGTTTCCCATTTCATTCATGCTGTGCAGATATGGATATGTAACCTGCATAAGCTCTGTTAAACATAGTGGCTCTGTGTTACAACGAGGTCATTTAACAAGCAGGAATGACACTTATATTGATTCTGACTTTATCAAGTGCCTGTTTCTTATTTTACATATAACTCATTAGCAGCCTGCTCCTAAACAGCTCGGGAGGTTTTGGCTGTTTGGGACTCAGATTGTAGTCACAGTAATTAGCACTGAATTTTCAAATCCTGGTCTCAATCTTGACCTTGCAGCATTTAGGCAAGATGCACACAGCTGGACTGGGGGCAGGAGCTGCAAGAGCTCAGTGGTAGGGATGCTCCCTTTATCCTGGTGTGGGCACCAGCACAGGGGGAAGAGAGGGGAGCAGGGAAGGAAAGAGGGGGAAATTATGTTCAGTGAGAAAAGAAATTCTGTCCAAACATTCTTATTTATTTGTGTGTGTGTGTCTGCACGGAGATGTGGATAGGTGCCCAGTCAGTGTGTAGGAAAACTTTGGGGCAGAATTGGGGCAATAAGAAGGGAAGTGCCCAACAGAACTGGAAGAGACAGGAGTGGTTTTCCAGTGACATAAAGAAACTGCTCAAAATTCACCTTTTCTGCAGAGGCCAGCAACGTGGGTCTGTCTTATAAAAGTGTAACTGTTACAGATGTGTGGTTTTCATATATTTACTTCCTAAGGCAGAGTTTGACATGGGATGCTGCAGGACAGGTTGTTGGTAATATATGGTCACTCCTCTGCCCAAGATGGAACGTGCTTGACCCCAGAAGCATTGCTTTTTCCTTCATGTTGCACATCCCTGAGCACAAATGGTGCATACTGGTTTGTACAGTGATAAAACAAAACAAACTGTCTATCAGTGTCATACATCTAGGGCAACCTCTTCTTCTTCAATGCACATCTTAAAGGGTAATTTTATGTGTAATCCTTTATAAATTTCTTGATAGAGTATTGAATCTTTACTTCTATCATGAGATGGTTTTGTTATTTGAAATGTGTTGTCATTTTCTGTTGCAGCTGCTAATTCCAATTCTGTAAAAAACTATGTAATGCAAGAGCTTCTGTTGGGGAAAAAAGTATATCTAAACAAAATTTTACAAAAGATTCTTACATCATTGTAGAGTTTAAAAATGCAACATAGAAACAACGTTAGTTAAGTACACGAAAGTGCTTAAAATTTACTTACAGAAATTCAGACTTCAAATCTGTTTAGTGTTTATGTATCTTTATATTTAGGAAAATAGGGGAATGACTTCTTATCCTAACTACACCCTCATAAAGTTAATGTGGCAAAGTGCACATCTCACAGAGAGCTTTCCCATTGCCTTGCAGTGATTTGGATTTGATTAAACAGCAGAAAGCATCTCAAGGAGCCAGAAACCTTGCTAATTGTAGAAGCAAAGCAAGGTGCCACTCAGCTTGGGAATACTTTGTGGGCATGCCGAGTTACACAGTTACCCAAACCAAGAGGAAGAGAGCAAACCTCAACTGTATGTCATGTATGTTAGAGCTCCCCAAGCCAGGACACCAATTAACCTTGGATGATAGCAAACACACAAACACAGGCTGCCTGAGAGAAGCAGCCTGTTGCCATGAGTGAGAAGCAGCAGCCCTTCTCACCCTGAGCCACTATTTAAATCTCTTTAAAATTTCCTTATTAAACTGAAGAATGGCAGCATTCTCCTTTTCCTTAAAACCAGACTGGTTTTGCTGCCATGAAAATGGAAGAGGCT